>OX578135.1:80455769-81779519 GCA_951213105.1 Amaurobius ferox | reverse complement strand
GTACTAAAACAATATATGGAATGTTATTACAACTATTTTTTAGATGGATTTGCTTATATTTGGCTGATATTCTATTGTATAAGATTTTAAGGTTAGTTTTATGTAAATTATAGATTTGATTATTAAGTAAGTGTGACTGAAGGGTATTTTTATAGTAATATTTACATATAATTGAGTAGTTTCCACATGTTTATCGACATATGTAATGACAAAATCATTTTGTATTTCTTTAATATCATTTTTAATTGAATTAAGTTTATATGAATTATTAATTTTCTGATTATATATATAATGATTTAAGTATTGCTCTATTAAGACTCTCCAGGGTTTAAAGGCTTCTACAGGGATTTGATATTTATAACTGATTTTATAGATAAATTTATTTAAGTCAAGAAATAAACCTTTACAAATTAATTTATGTTTAAATTTAGTAGGTAGACGGTACTTAGTACCCAATAACATCAGTGATCTTAGTGCATCATAATTAATAATATTTAGATTTCCCGTTATAACATGCCCATGGTGTTTATCTACGAAGTCTTTGTATTTTTCTAAATGACAGTGGCAATACGACTCTTTATCCAATTCATAGTTTTGATTAATATCTACTGATTTGGCAATTTGATTATAGTTGAAAATATAACGTCCTAGCGGTTTATCATATTTATAAGCAATTTTAGGATTTACATGTTTGACTGGAAAGTAATTGGAAACCGAATTTAAAAAATTATTTATCTTCAGATTATTTAAGACAGAATTAGTAAAATTCAAGGTACAATATTCGTTTATTTTAGTATTTTGTTTTGATTCGTCATTAAAGTTTACGTCTGTGACATATAAATAACCATTAAGATTTTTACTTCTGGTAATGAGCAAATCATAGAATAAATGTTTAAAATGAACGTTATCAAATGCAGTACTTAGAAAAAGGTTATATACCATATTTAATTGCTGTTTTTTAATTGCGAAAATCCAGTTTTTACATTGTTTCCAATCAAAAGTAATTTTAAAATTTGCATGTTGCTGAAGGATGGCATTTTTTAGTTCAGATAATGATGGCAATTTTTTATTATATTTACTTGCTCTTTTAGTTCTTTTTGATTTACTTTTATGATTGTTGAAGGAATTATAAATATTATGGTCTTCATTAGGAGAATTAAAGGTCTTTTTAACTATATTATGATGATTAAATATTTGATTGAGTCCATATGGAAAAATAGTTTTATGTGCACAAATGAATTCATTTTCAAGAAACAATCTGTCATAGTAATTTTTTTGAATACACAGAATACTAATTTCAATGTTGTCGAACCCATGTTTAGAAAAATGTTCGTATTCAAATTTTGATTCATTAAAGGAAGTTGCATTATTTGAAAAAAATTTTATGTGATTCCTGTGTACGTTAATTCGGAGATGCAGAGGGTTGCTGGTTTGACCTATATATGACATATTACATTTTTTACATACAATTTGGTAGATACAATTATATGTTTTACAGAAGACAAGATTATTGTTACAATTGATCTGATTACTATTAGCAAACGGACAAGTTTTACATCTATTAGATTTACAAGATTTAAATTTAAGTGTGTTATTTAGTGATGTATGGCTGTACGATTGAAAGTTATATGAAGTGAACAAGGAATACTGGCTGGAAGTACCGAATGAAGATGGAATAGTCATAGAGGATAAAGGATATTGTTGGTAGCTGGATAACGATCTAGGAGAACCCCAACAAGTTCTCGAATACCGAGCTTGGATGTTAGAGAGCATCCAGTTGCCAGTCGCTAATTTTTTATAATAAGACATCATGTAATAGGGAAAGATTGTAACCTTTATTTCCCCAAAATAAAGGCACTTGCATTAAAAAAAGTGACTCTTTATCCAAGAATGCACCTTAATTCAATTACAAAGGTGGAGACACAATTAGAACATATGAAAGGTACCATTATTTTTCAAACTAATGGATCATCTAAAACACTTTGAAAATATATAAACTAATGTGTAGACACATTAAAACCTGGATTAAATAAATGCTTAGGAATAAGCAAAACTAGGATAGATAGTGGAAAAATATACATATACACATTGACTATTCCAGAATAAATACAAATATGTAATAATAAAAAAAAATAAAAATTCAAGTAATATTAACATCACCAAAGAAGCAAATTCACGGCCATAATGCCGATAAGAGAAGATAACAGCACCAGTCCAAATTCGATGATATTAGTCAGAGTTAAATTCCTCCTCAGGTCTGAGTATTTAACTCTAACTAACCCAAACACATGCCTGTTTCAGATAGAGCAATAGTACATTACTATAAATACTCCAACCCAGACTACAGAGCTGGAAATCGATATTCAAGAAATTAGGCTTATAGATTGTTTAAAATACACACAAATAAATGAAACCACTTAAAGTCACAAAAAAGAAAGAAAGAGTCTTTAACTCCAAAGTAAAATTTACAAAAGTAAGTCACATCAATTCAAAGTAAAAGTCACGAGTCAAATTTTCAGAGAAGACTTAGATAATTATACGTTAAAGAACAAAACATGAAAATTTATCTTTTAAATTCACGAATTTTGAAAATAGAGAATTAAATAGCACTCAATATATCGTTCGCAAATCACCTGCGCCATTTTAACTTTTATTGTCGCCCATATGAAACGCGAGTTGGAAAATCGTCTGCACCTGCGATGGATATATAAATTCAAAGAAATGGTTTAAAATGGGCTATTTTCGATTTTGAAAATTCATTACTTTGAAACAAATTAAAATTTAAAAAAAAAATGAAAAAAAAAAAGAACTGACCGAGGTATATTGTATTGGGAGCTCAGTTAACACAGTGCAGACTTTCACGACTGTCTGATGCTTAGATTGAGCACTCCAGACGATACAGACAGACAAACATTTTCTTTCATTATGCAAGATTAGCTAGTTTGGTATCTGTACTTAATAACATCAAAGCACGAGAAATAAAACTAAATTCCTGATATACACCAGAAAACGACGCGTTTTACCAAGCAATTTATTAAGGCTCATTCACAACAAGAAAGAGCTTTAGTTTACTTATTTTTACTGTAAACCAATTATTTAATTGATATACGGTTCCCAAAAATCTGTCTCATAAATATCACTACGAGTTTTTCACAGAGACCCATTATTTTTTACTTTCCCTATATACATAGTATAATGTATAAAGAGAATATTGTCACGGGGTCGAAAATTTAAATTGGAGTTTTCAACAGAAGAACACGTTTGAAGCATCGAATCGAACGTTTTTGAGATAATGTCTGTGTGTATATGTCCGTGAGTCTGAGAAGACAATATCTCACTAACGAATGGAGTGTTTCGAACAAAATTTAGTACAAAAATTACAATCTTATAAAAGCCTATTGATTTTAAATCCAATCACATATTCGAAAGACTCCAAATTTTCGAATGAAATTTTGAAAAAATCAGAAACTTCAATAATGCTACTTAAATAACTGTTTCTTATGTAATTTTTCATTAGAAAACGATTTTTATGAACTTTATAAAGCTAGCACGAACCACTCTTGAGATACTACACTTTTTCAAATAAATTTATAAAAAAAATCACACGAAATAAACAAGAAATATCAATCATGCTTAAAGCATTGCAATTTTATTTAAACATGTCTAAAATGCAATACATTCCTCGGAAATATTTTAAAACTTATCACAATACTGCATTAATTTATTATATTTGAAAACTTAAACCGTCATCGGAAAAAATGAACTACATTCAAATGACGGCATTGAAATATAAATTGCCTGGTTTAAACATCTCTAAAATGTGATACATTCCTCGGTAATAATTTTAGAATTATCATAATACTACGATAATTTATTATATTTGAAAACTTCATCGAAAACAACTGAAATTCATTCAAATGACGTCATAGAAAAATAACACGTCTGGCTCTCTCTATAAAAGCAACATTTCATTCATAAATAATTTCCCATTTATGTCATTCATCACAATACTACAATGATTTATTTTATTTAAAAATTAAGACCATGGAGCTACAAGTAATTAAAATCTATGCGTAAAACTTCATCGAAAAAAATCGCACTTCTCTTTTTAAAATCAGTGAATATTTCATTCATATCATCTATGCAGACTCCATGAACTAAATGATTTTGCGTTAAAAAAAATACAGCAATTCTAATACAACTCATTCTACATATTTTGCTGTTTACATTTTACATAGGTGAAAAATAGGCTTCGTTGTAGAAATAATCAAATTTGGATGAGCATTTAAACTGAAATATATTATAATTGCGTTGTTTCAGTATGTAGATGCATAGAATTTAAGCAAAAATAAAGTAGTTTTAGGACGGATACAACACTCAATACGAATTAAAAAGAACTTTAAAAATCACGATTTTGAGACAAGATGGATGCCATATATCATTTTGAAGTGGGTCACATGATCGTTTCATATCATGGTCACGTGATCGCTTCATATAAGAGGTGTTATTATTATTTTAATTTTTATTTAAAAAACTACTGATTATATTTCGCTGAATTTTTTTTTATATATTTTATGGAACAATTTGCATATTACCTAAAATTTTCGAAGCAATTTGTGAATTTTAAATCCGCTTAAAAAATGTTTGAAAAATTAGGTCCCATAGGGCTCAATGTATTTCATTTTTTCAACCCGGGTTCAATCCAAAACTAATTGGGGGATATTATTCATTTATATTCCCATAAGTCCTACAGACCGTCTGAACAACATACTAAAATTTCATTTTGATTAAGTCATTTTTACGGCAGTTATCGTGCTAACGGACAGACAGACAGACAGACAGACAGAATGAACAAAGTCATAAACACTTTTCAACTTTGTTGTAAAGTGTTAAAAACAAGAAAGACCAATCATGCTTAAAGCATTGATTATGAAACACTTTCCAACTTCAATGCAGTTTTATTTAAACAAGTCTAAAATGCAATATATTCCTCGGAAATATTTTAAAACTTATCACAATACTACATTAATTTATTATATTTGAAAACTTAAACCTTCATCGAAAAAAATGAACTTCATTCAAATGACGGCATTGAAATATAAATTGCCTGGTTTAAACATCTCTAAAATGCGATACATTCCTCGGTAATATTTATAAAACTATCATAATACTACGATAATTTATTATATTTGAAAACTTCATCGAAAACCACCGAAATTCATTCAAATGAAATCATAGAAAAAATAACACGCCTGGATCTCTATAAAAGCAGCATTTCATTCATAACATTTTCTCATTCATTTCATTCATCACAATACTATAATAATTTATTTTATTTAAAAATTAAGACCATGGAGCTACAAGTAATTAAACTCTATGCTTAAAACTTCATCGAAAAAAAGCGTCCTTCTCTTTGTAAAATCAATGAATATTTCATTCATATCATCTATGCAGACTCCATGGGCTAAATAATTTTGTGTTAAAGAAATACAGCAATTCTAATACAACTCATTCTACATATTTTGCTGTTTACATTTTACATAAGTGAAAAATAGGCTTCGTTGTAGAAATAATCAAATTTGGGTGATCATTTAAACTAAAATATATTGTAATTGCGTTGTTTCAGTATGTAGATGCACAGAATAATATTCCTATAAGTCCTACAGACCGTCTGAACAACATACTAAAATTTCATTTTGGTTAAGTCATTTTTACGGCAGTTATCGTGCTAACGGACAGACAGACAGACAGACAGACAGAATGAACAAAGTCATAAACACTTTTCAACTTTGTTGTAAAGTGTTAAAAAAGTATTAATATTGTGAAATAGGTTCACTTTTCATATGTAATATTATGCGACAAATTTGTTAACACTATTCTCGTGGATCTACCTCGTTCCATTCTTGGTAACCAATATTTTGTTTTCCTTTTCTCAAAGATACCATTTCTTTAAAATTTAATGGGTTCTTTGGGAGATTATAACATCGCAGTCCCCCCCCCCCCCCCTCTTTTGGAGACGCCACGTAACTGATTGATACACTTAATCGATATCTGCTTGCTGACACTCAGTTCAAAACTGTCGGATTGAAAAAGTCACTTTATAGAAGCGTTCTACTTGTACAAAAACCTGATGTGGGCAGCAGATGACTTTCCCTGCAGACTTAAATACACGTTCTATTTATTTTAAATAAATTTAATTCACTTTTAATTCAATTTTTGTTCTCATTCGGTAACTGGACTTATTTTCAAAAATAGCGTAGAGAACAAACGAAAAAACTAAAATATCTCGAGAACGACTAGACCTATTGTAATGGGGTTGGTCTTATTCTTTTCTTTATTAAAAATAACATATAAAACAAGCAATTAATGAATATATTTGGCATACGTAGTTTTTTATTTTAGATTTTGACGATTTTTGAAGGGCTATTTTGCAAAAAAAGGCAGGTTATTTTTTTTCGAATCGTACCAAAATCTAATCAACACCAGGGTGACCCACAAGTGACTTATCTACCGAATTTTGTGAAATTCGTTCCAATAGTTTTTCAGTTAGAGTGGATACAAGCTTTTGCGGGCCATTTCGCAAAAACAGGCGGGTTCTTTTATCCCGAATCGTACCCAAAACTAATCAGCACCAGATTCGCCCACAAGTGACTTACCTGCCAAATTTTATGAAATTTGGTCAATTAGTTTTTTAGTTAGAGTGGATACAAAATCTGGACAGACAGACAGATACACACACACAGACGTCACGCTAAAAATAGTTTTTTCGTATTCTAGAGGTCTCGAAACGTATAGATCCGTCGAAAACTCGAGTTGCGATTTTCGGCATGATTCCAATACTTTCCCTATACATTACCATGTATTGCAGGGAAAGTAAAAACTCGCAAAAAGGAATTCCTGTTTTTCGTAAAACAGTAACAGTATACTATTTTTCTGTTGTTCCTTCAAAATTAAAAATCTGATGTGGACAGCATATGACTTTCCCTGCAGACTCAAATTCATATTTTCTTTATTTCTTTAATAATTCATTAGATTGAGTTTAATTGCTCCAAATAACACTAAATTTGCATTTTTAATTCAATTTTTGTTTTTATTTTGGTAATTGGATATTTTTTCGAAATCTGCGTAACAAAAATGCAAGAAATCTAAACTATCTTGAGAACGGTTAGTGCTAAAGTATAATGGAGTGTGTTATACTCTTTTCCTCGTCAAAAATTGCGTATAAAACAAGAATTTAATTCATACATTTGAGCATACGTAGTCTTTTTTTTTATGGTTTTGGCTATTTTTGAGGGCCATTTCGTAAAAAGAGGCAGGTTTTTCTTTCTCGAATCGTACCCAAAATCTAATCAGCACCAGAGTATCCCACAAGTAACTTATCTACCAAATTTTGTGAAATTTGTTCAATTAGTATTTTAGCGAGAGTGGATACATGACATTTCTGCTGGCCATTTCGCAAGAAAAGGCGAGTTCTGTTTTTACGATTCCTACCAAAAACTAATCAGCATCAGGGTCTCACCCAAGTGACTTACCTACCAAATTTTATGAAATTCGGTCCATTAGTCTTTTATTTAGAGTGGATACATACATTGCACAGATACACAGACAGACAGACACACACACACAGACGTCACGCTAAAAATAGTTTTTTCGTATTCTAGAGGTCTCGAAACGGGTAGATCCGTCGAAAACTCGAGTTACGGTTTTCGACATGATTCCAATACTTTCCATATACATTACCATGTATTGCAGGGAAAGTAAACACGTTCGATTTAAGTTCAACTTTTTCAGTTTAACTTTTGCGGGCCATTTCGCAAAAAAAAGGCGGGTTCTTTTATCCCGAATCCTACCAAAAACTAATCAGCGCTAGGGTCTCACCCAAGTGACTTACCTACCAAATTTTATAAAATTCGGTATATTAGTTTTTTAGTTAGAGTGGATACATACATTGCACAGACAGACACACAGACAGACGTCACGCTAAAAATAGTATTTTTGTATTCTAGAGGTCTCGAAACGTGTAGATCCATCGAAAACTCGAGTTGCGATTTTCGACATGATTCCAATACTTTCCCTATACATTACCATGTATTGCAGGGAAAGTAAAAATATGATGTGGACAGCACATGACTTTCCCTGCAGACTTATATCCACTTCTCTTTATTTTAATTAAATTTATTTCACTTTTAATTCAATTTTCTTTCCATTCGATAACCGGACTTATTTTCAAAGGTGGCGTAGAGAAAATACGAAAAACTAAAATATCTCGAGAACGGCTAGTTCTAGTGTAATGGGGTTGGTCTTATTCTTTTCTTCGTTAAAAATTACGTATTAAACGAGCATTTAATGGATATATTTGAGCATACGCAGTTTTTTAGTTTAGATATTGACGATTTTTGCGGGCCAGTTTGCAAAAAAAGGCGAGTTATTTTTTTCCGAATCGTACCAAAATCTAATCAGCACCAGGGTGACCCACAAGTGACTCATCTACTGAATTTTGTTAAATTCGGTCCATTAGTTTTTCAGTTAGAGTGGATACAAACTTTTGCGGGCCATTTCGCAAAAAAAGGCGGGTTCTTGTATCCCGAATCCTACCCAAAACTAATCAGCACCAGACTCGCCCTCAAGTGACTTACCTACCAAATTTTGTGAAATTCGGTCCATTAGTTTTTTAATTAGAGTGGATACAAAATCTGCACAGACAGACATACAGACGTCACGCTAAAAATGGTTTTTTCGTATTCTAGAGGTCTCGAAAGTGTAGATCTGTCGAAAACTCGCGTTGCGATTTTCGGCATGATTCCAATACTTTCCCTATACATTACCATGTATTGCAGGGAAAGTAAAAATCTGATGTGGGCAGCACATGACTTTCCCTGCAAACTTATATCCACGTTCTATTTATTTCAATTAAATTTAATTCACTTTTAATTCAATTTTCGTTCTCATTTGATAACTGGACTTATTTTCAAAGGTGGCGTGGAAAAATACGAAAAAAACTAATATATCTCGAGAACGGCTAGTCCTAATGTAATGGGGTTGGTCTTATTCTTTTCTTCGTTAAAAATTACGCATTAAACAAGCATTTAATGGACATATTTGAGCATACGTAGCTTTTTAGTTTAGATTTTGATAATTTTTGCGGGCCATTCTGCAAAAAAAGGCAGGTTATTTTTTTCCGAATCGTACCAAAATCTAATCAGCACCAGGGTGACCTATACGTGCCTCATCTACCGAATTTTGTGAAATTCGGTCCATTAGTTTTTCAGCTACAGTGGATACAAGCTTTTGCGGGCCATTTCACAAAAAAGGCGGGTTCTTTTATTCCGAATCGTACCCAAAACCAATCAGCACCAGCCCCGGCCACAAGTGATTTACCTACAAAATTTTGTGAAATTCGGTCCATTAGTTTTTTAGTTAGAGTGGATACAAAATCTGCACAGACAGACACACACACAGACGTCACGCTAAAAATGATTTCATCGTATTCTAGAGGTCTCGAAACGTGTAGATCTGTCGAAAACTCGAGTTGCGATTTTCGACATGATTCCAATACTTTCCCTATACATTACCATGTATTGCAGGGGAAGTAAAAATCTGATGTGGGCAGCACATGACTTTCCCTGCAGACTTATATTCACGTTCTCTTTATTTTAACTAAATTTATTTCACTTTTAATTCAATTTTCGTTCTCATGCGGTACCCGGGCTTATTTTCAAAGGTAGCGTAAGGAAAGTACGAAAAACTAAAATATCTCGAGAACGGCTAGTCCTAGTGTAATGGGGTGGGTCTTATTCTTTTCGTCGTTAAAAATTACGTATTAAATCAGCATTTAATGGATATATTTGAGTATACCCAGTTGCTTAGTTTAGATTTGGACGATTTTTGCGGGTCATTTTTTTTCCGAATCGTACCAAAATCTAATCAGCACCAGGGTAACCTACAAGTGACTCATCTACCAAATTTTGTGAAATTCGGTCCATTAGTTTTTCAGTTACAGTGGATACAAGCTTTTGCGGGCCATTTTGCAAAAAAAGGCGGGTTCTTTTATCCCGAATCGTACCCAAAACTAATCAGCACCAGAGTCGCCCACAAGTGACTTACCTACCAAATTTTATGAAATTCAGACAATTACTTTTTTAGTTAGAGTGGATACAAAATCTGCACAGACAGACAGACACACACACAGCCGTCACGCTAAAAATAGTTTTTTCGCATTCTAGAGGTCTCGAAACGTATAGATCCGTCGAAAACTCGAGTTGTGATTTTCGGCATGATTCCAATACTTTCCCTATACATTACCATGTATTGCAGGAAAAGTAAAAATCTGATGTGGGCAGCACATGACTTTCCCTGCAAACTTATATCCACGTTCTATTTATTTCAATTAAATGTAATTCACTTTTAATTCAATTTTCGTTCTCATTTGATAACTGGACTTATTTTCAAAGGTGGGGTGGAAAATACGAAAAAAACTAATATATCTCGAGAACGGCTAGTCCTAGTGTAATGGGGTTGGTCTTATTCTTTTCTTCGTTAAAAATTACGCATTAAACAAGGATTTAATGGATATATTTGAGCATACGTAGCTTTTTAGTTTAGATTTTGGCAATTTTTGCGGGCCATTCTACAAAAAAAGGCAGGTTATTTTTTTCTGAATCGTACCAAAATCTAATCAGCACCAGGGTGACCTATACGTGACTCATCTACCGAATTTTGTGAAATTCGATCCATTAGTTTTTCAGCTAGAGTGGATACAAGCTTTTGCGGGCCATTTCGCAAAAAAAGGCGGGTTCTTTTATTCCGAATCGTACCCAAAACTAATCAGCACCAGCCCCGCCCACAAGTGACTTACCTACAAAATTTTGTGAAATTCGGTCCATTAGTTTTTTAGTTAAAGTGGATACAAAATCTGCACAGACAGACAGACACACACACAGACGTCACGCTAAAAATGGTTTTTTCGTATTCTAGAGGTCTTGAAACGTGTAGATCCGTCGAAAACTCGAGTTGCGATTTTCGGCATGATTCCAATACTTTCCCTATACATTACCATGTATTGCAGGGAAAGTAAAAATGTATGAAAAGACAAGCGCGTGAGCGTCAATATATCTTCTGCCCTATCACTATCAGCGCTTTGCGGATCACGTGTTTCGCCGAAATTTTGCTCAAACAGTTGAGAAATATTTTCTGAAACATAAAATGAAATGCTTAGATTACACTAGAACTAAATTTAATACTCAATAAAATATAGAATATATTCTTCATTTTAATCCAAAACATTTTTGGTGCTGCCATCTGTTGTCGTAATTTAATTTACACAGACTATTTTTCAATAAACATCTTTAAATATCTATTCCTTTTAATACAGTATTAAATACAACAACAGATCATATATAATAATGCCACAATTACAGAAAGGTAATTTCTCATTCTATAAATTTGATAAGAGGATCTGAATACACATCACTGAGAATTGCAGTTTTGTAGAGAATTGTCTTAAAGTCCAAGTTAACTTACTTTTCCTTGATTGTGGCATTATTATATATGATCTATTATTGTATTTAATAGCGTATTAGAAAGAATAGACATTTAAAAATGTTCATTAAAAAATAACAAATGGCAGCACCAAAAATTATTTGAATTAAAATAAAAAACATATTCTATATTTTGTGGAGTATTAAATTTAGTTTTAATATAATCTAAGCATTGCATTTTATTTTTCAGAAAATATTTTGCAGTTGTTTGAGCAGAATTTCGACGAAAAACGTGATCTGCGAAAGTTAAGAAAGCGCGGACGAGGAAGATTTATTAATTTCTAAGACTATCGAAACAAACGGAAAATGTTGGTGCTGCCCTCTATCGATAAACTACTGTATTGATAGCTAAATCGGTTTGTTTATGATCTCTTGCCTGGAGATAAGTTACCAAAATTTTTCTATTATTTTTTAATAAAATACTCATGCTTCTTCAAAAGTTACAAGATTTTTCCTGCGTGAAATTACATAAATACCTATTCCAACTAATATTTAGCATAAATAAAATACATTCACTCTATTACAAAAATTGAACTTCCAAAATGGAATTAAAATCTCTGGAATTCTTGACTGCTGCTATCTAGCGGATGAGAATGCAAATAATTTTTAAATGTTTGATACAAAAATTTGTGAAAGGAGCATATTACTCGTAAATTTCTTGAAAGATGTACGCGGACGCGTCTACCAAATTTAGAGTCTATTTTGTTTAGTAAAGGGGGTTTCCAATTTACACGAAAAATAAAAGCTTTAAATATGTCAAACCTCTAAAAGAAATTGAAAAACTATAACTTTACTCTTTACTATTAAACTATTTGTGCCATATTCTAAGGCTCTATCTCATGGTAATACGTTTACTGAAGAACCGCGGTCAGAAATTAGCTGCGATTTCAGGTGTCGTATTACATTTTAAAGCCCGGGGAACGGCAGATATATTTCCTAATTGGTACATAATACGTACGTGCTTTGATTACCCTGCTGCTGTTTCTTTTTTTCACATTTCAAGTTTCCGCCAGCTACACGTGCAAGTAACGACTAACAAAAGATACCAACAGAATATTTTAAGAAGGGTTTATATCAGCGTTCTAAAAACTAATGATATTTACTTTTATTGATCAATTACGTATAAAATTACTGATGGAATTAGCCATAATGCATACGATTAAAAAGCAAAATATTTTTTTAAAGTCGCACCTACGGCGATACATTTACGTCTGTCACGCTGAATTTTTTTAATATTTTACAATGTTTTACCTATACTATTATAACATTGCGCAATTCTTTCAGCCAAACCTTTTTTCAACCTAGTTTTCAGAAAATGTTTGTAAATAATTAAAAAATTTTATTTTGTATTATTCCTTAGAAAATATGTTTTCTATTGAAATAGTGTTTCAATATCTAAAAGTCATACATGACACCTACACCTACCACGATTTTTGCAAGAGTAAAGGTGCATTTTAATACAAAATAGTACACATTGATTTTAATACTGCAGATCAGAGGTCGACAACTGGAGGACCACATATGGCCCTCACTTTATATGGCCTGTGGCATCCCTAATTTTTATTTTAATAAGATGTCGTGATCTTAAAATTTAAAAATCATGTTCTATTGAATTGTTTAATATAAATTCATTATAACGGTTAATTCTAATTTCAGTTCCCATTCTAGCATAGCCAACAACGGAAATGATAGTAAAGAAGGGATGGGGCTGTTCTCTCCCAGAAAATAGGAGGGCAGGAACGTGTCATCGCATATTTTAGGAAGTGCTTGTCCAAGCCCCAAAGAAATTATTGTGCACCAAGAAAAGAACTGTTGGCAATTGTTGAATCCATCGAGCAGGAAATTCTTGTGCAGACTGATCATGCTGTTTTTCCTTAGTTTTAAAAACCCTGAAGAACAAGTCGCAAGAAAAATAAATTCAGCGACTTGGAGAAGATGGAGATTCAACACCGAAAGGGATCGTCTAATGCGCTCTCAAGGCCTTTAAAACTGCATATTTCAATAAGACCCTTTAAACTGTGTATTTCAAGACCTTTCAGACTGTGCGCATTGCTCTCGTGTAGAGATAAAAGTTGAAAGCCAGATTTCAGTAGCTATCCGGCAAGTTATCACCGAACAGAGTTCAAATTTACCACTTGATCCTTAGATTCATGACAAAGAACAAGCTAATGAGAAGCAAATTTGGAAAGATATTTTCTCCTTCTCGTCTGAAACAAAATGGTACTGGCAGAGTTGGACACACAAAATACGTGTTCTATACACGTATTCTATGTGTAGAAAACCTAACCAATCATTTTACTTCAAAGTAACATCTTAAGACTTAAGAATGTATATTTAAAAATATTTGCATATTTTTAAAATAGCTACTGTTGATATTGAATATGTAGTTTTATATAGAGTTCTGATGCTGCCATCTATTGTTTAATATAAAAAATAAATTCAAATCAATAGTACTAATTTTTTATAGAATAACTATTTATATGGTGTTTTCAGATCATAAATTATATACGTATATCTCTGTAGAGAAAACAAACATCTGAAGGAGGGAAAATCTGATAGTCCAGCTACACAGAATAGGGGGAAAAGGTTACTCTTGATGTAGATGGAGTAATACTGTTCCCCCTCCAAAGGCTTCTTCATAGATTTAAGGCACTGTATATAATCAAGGAATTGATTCCACAAAATGAAATTTTTGAGTTATCAATAACATACATAGAGATGTTACCCTGTCAAATTTTGTCTGTATACCTCATCCCCAGTTTCAATTGCGAATGATTTTCAATATTTAAGATCATGTATATTAAAGGAAATTGAAAAACAACAAAATTTTCTGTACGAACACCTAAAAAGCCATAAAAAAATTGTATTATCATTTATTTTTCTTCATAGGATTTTTTTTTTAAACATCTGGTAATTTTAGAGATATTTTAATTAGTTTTACATAGCTGTACAATTTTTGGTTTGCTAATGTTCGGATTTACACGGAAAATCGGAAAACATGGATAATCGAACAATGGCCCTGTAACCCGTAAATAAGTTAAAAATGAACAAAGAGTCTAAACAAAATACTTTAAATGCTACAGTTTAATTAGAGTAGAGTAGAAGTAATAAGAGAAAACTTGCATATAAATTCAATTTTTCTTTATAAAAAAGTCTAATATTTTGTTTATGTGCCGTGTTTCAAACTGCACGGATAATCCGCAAACCGGATAATCTGCACACGGATAATCCGCAAACCGGATAATCCACAAACCGGATAATCCGCACACGGATAATCGGGAGTTCAGTGTAGACCTAAAGCTATAAAACTTACTTCATCTGATTCCATAAGTTGTGCGTATTTTAAATATTTTTAGATTTCAAACATCTTTTTTGGTTGGTAAAATACAAACAATTTTGTAAACAGTTTTTTTGCAAAAATTCCATTTTTTTTACACCCTGTAGTTTTGGAGGAGGAGGGCTTGCTCCTTCCCCTGTACGTGGGCCAGAAGAGGGATCCACTGTGTGCTAGGTTTATTAAAAAAATGAAAGACATAGCTGGAGTGAAAAATTTATAATTAATCAACTGATGGCTTATGAATTTATTTTTGGTGCAGTCTATGATATATTTATAAGCTGCTGTTAAATTATGGACCTTGGATGGCATGTTAATTTTTATATATTGTAATATAAAATGCAGGAAAGTTTCAAATGCACAAAAAATATACATTTTTTAAAAATTCATAAAAATACATCTATTAATCATATGGATTATTTTCAAAGTTCGTATAAAATAATACTCAGTAAAAATAAAATAATACTGAGATGCTTGTTCCGGTCCTGAAGTACTTGTGTACCAAATTTCATGGTCAAAGGATGCTTAGATTTCCCACTACAGACAAACATCTTCCTTTATCATGTAAGGAGATATATCTAGGAAACGCTAATAAGGATTATGATCATCCTGTATATTCAAAATTATGAGACACTGAATGAAAAGTATACATAAGCACTAATACATTAACAAAGAAATGTATTCCATTCAAATATACTATTTTCAAATTTTATACAGTCGAACCTTAATAATGCAAACACTTAACACAAATTACTTTTACGTAAACTGCTTTTAATTCGCCAACAAGTTCCATATGTAATATAATACTACATGCACATTTTATTATTTTAACGTGAAATTACACTTTGCACGAATTTTAGAAATTGATACCCCTTACACCTATGGAATTTCTTTTAAGAGCTCCGGTATCCTATCTCTAGCTTCCTCACTTTTGGGCACACATTATGGAGGTGGCGTGCCATGGTTACAAAACATATAGCATCATTTTAGTGTATATATTTAAAATCAGAGACTAATACAGTAGAACTGAGTGATTTCTATATTATGTAAAATCCTGCATCCATTGGAGGCACTGACTTGGGTGGATGTCCCCTCCGCAACCCTAATTTTTTTTCCATTTTTATAAGTGAAAAGGGTACTTTCGTAACTTGTGCTTCTACAGAACAACTGAACTAACAGATATGTCAAAATTTTACAAAGTTTCAAAACTTGTGGATAGGCTAGCCAAAGAAAAAACCAAAAATTTTATTTTTTCGGGTGAATGAAAAGTCCTGCGTGTCATTATACCTGTATCTACTTTTGAATATCTTTCAACATAATTTCCTCATTTAGATTTATAAGCAATATTGACATTTTAAGATTAATAGTATTGAATAAATTGGTTTCCTTAAATTTCTCTTGGGGATATTTTTATTTAATTGCTCGAGTTTGTAAGTTGCCGAAGTATTTTCTAACTTTGAGAAAAATTAACAAACTTGGGTTTGTGAGGAAAATTTTCACACAAATTATTTTGCATGTATGGAAGTTTTCCTCACAAACTTGAAAGCTTCCTCATAAACTTGAGTATTCAGGATACCAGGATACGCATGAAATTCCAAAATTGCTCTTTGAAGAAAATTTATTCTTTTATTGGGAACAAACTGCTATTGAAACTTGAGTTAACCCATAGAGCAATTTAAAAATTGCCTATCTAACCTTCAAAATCATAGGGCACGATGCAGTGACAGGGTGCATGTATTTCTGTCCTTGCTTAATTTCTCCCTAGAATGACTAAACAGAAACAGATAAGGAATCCTGGAAATTTGATGCTCTCACACCCATATGCCAAAACCTACTCCTATATTAACTCTCATTCCAACATTTTCCTGGTGCTTTTTTCTTGTTTTACCTATTTCTTTATAAAGATAGATGGGTCACACAATGAAAATCACGTGACACAAACCCTCTTTACTGAATTTGTGCAACAAATGGTTACTTTCATTTAGCTGGAACATTTCTTTAGTTTCAATTGTTTGTTTAAAAAGTAGTTACAATGAGTCGTAAAGCTCAATAAAGTTTGAGTTTAGAAGAAAAATTGGGAATTTTAAATAAAGTTGATAGTGGGTCATTGGAAAAAAAAAAAAAAACAGAAATTGCACCAATTTGTATTGCAAAAAACAATTTGTTGACAAAAACAATGGTAAAAAATTATGTATTTTTGAAAAAATTGTGTCCTTTTTATTTTATTTTGTTGAATTTATGCAGTTACTGCATGTACCTGCAGTTTATACAATTGCAAAAATATAACTGTATAAGCTTTTAATTTTCATGACAGTGCAATAAGGCACTTCAGGTACATCATACAGGGTCATCGTAAACCCATTCAACAAAAAAATAGGGGTGATAGTACACATCAAGACGAACAATATTTTCAATGGAACCTAGGACCACATTCCACTCATACTGCCAAAAAGAGTACAGTTACATATCTATGTTGACAACATGATATATCTATGTATGTTCAACATGAATATGAATTTAAATTTGATTGTAACTTGTATTTTGCAGTTAAGCAACTCAATCTGCAGGAGAGGGCCCGATTGTTAGAAAACGTAATGTAAATAAGTAATGCGTACATCGGTAGACGTACGGTCAAAATCCCAAAAGTTACTTTGTTCTGATTGATTAATCACTTTAGGATCGCTTGTCAATAAGTTTTAACCCAATGTTCAGTGTTCCTGCAAATTGAGACGTCAGTATCCGGAATATGCTAATATCTACTTCATCCAATTAGAAATTGGCATACTCCAGAAACATTAACTTCTACTTCAATGACGCGGCACTATTTAAACTGGTGGATGTGTTAGTAGATAGGGCTGTTTTCTGGTAAGTTATCCCGATCGTACTCAAATATGCTCATGCTATGCATATTGTTATGTAAGCTTCTAAGGCATGATTGCCGGTAATTGGCAATGAACGTGGCCAGTTTGTTTAGGCCTACTTATTGTCTAGTGTTTTAACTTTTGAGATAATGTTACTTCTACTTTAAACAGGTATCGTATCGAAGTTCTGGATGCGTATACTATTTATGTTGTGCATTAATATTTCTTTCGTGAAAAATAAATTAGTTATTTCAAGAGATGTCTTTTCACTTCAACTAAACTACACGACTTGATAAAATCTACTGCTATCTCTGCAATGTATCTTAGCGAGTGCTTTTTCATCTTCAATTTTATCATCTTTTATTGATGGGCCCTTTTAAAGCAACTTACCTTTTTACTTTCCTTATATACTATAATGTAAAGGAAAGTATTGTGACGGTCAAAAATTTGAATTAAAGTTTTCGACGGGAAAGCCCATTTCAAGCATCACTGATCACGAATCGAACATTTCTGAAGTGATGTCTGTGTATGTGTGTGTGAAAGTATGTGTATGTAGGTGTGTCAGTGAGTCTGTGGAGATAACTGACGAACGAATGGACCAATTCGAATGAAATACTGGAAGCCTATTGTTTTTATACGCAATCGAATGTTCAGAACCCCCCTAAATTTTCGAGTGAAATTTTGAAAAAATCGTCAAAAAATCAAAACCTCTAATAAAATTACGCAAATAGACATTTCTTATGTAATTTTTCATTAGAAAACGATTGACACAAATTTTAGAACGCTAACATGAACCATTCTCGAGATATTACAAATTTTTGAAAAAAATTATTAAAAAATCATATAAAATAAAAAAATATATTCCGTACTGAGAAACATATTCGCTCTTTATATGTAATACCATGCGATAAATTTGGTGACATCATTCTCGTGGATCTAGCTCGTTCCATTCATGAAAAAATATACTTTGAGTAATACTTTTGTATTTGAACGCCAATAGTCATTTATCTGCTGTAAGAATAACTTATTTCTCCGTCCATAATGCCTGGCGAGATTTTGGCGACTAATTTGGTGGAATGTTGCAAACTTGGCAACTTTTTTAAATGTTGCTAAATTAATGAAAAACTTGCCAAATGGATAAAAATGACACTAAATCAATGACAATGAAATCAATGTTGTCAATGAAAACGATGACTAATTGCCAAAAATTCAATATCTTGGCATGAATATAAGTATCTACTATAAGAAAACCTATTTTTTTTACTGTAAAAGTAGTAAATTCATTGCATTATATAAGGAAAGTCATGTGCTGCCCACATCAGATTTTTCATGATACAGTCAATTCAAACAGACACAACAAATGACTATGTGCCAGAAATCAATTTTTTTACTAACAGATCACAAATCGTTGCTAGTATTTACAAGGGTGGATTTTCTTGAGCCCAAGTGTGGTGGTTGAGATTGTTGAAAATGCCTTCCCAGGTACATATGGCTTTATCACTGAATAACACTAATGTGTGAAATTCTGGATTAGCAGTGTTGATCTGAAGCTCTCTTTTTCTTTTACTGTCGAAAGATCAATGTAGATATGTAACTTTCGGTTGGTAACTATCTTTTTTGGCACTATTAGTGGAATGCAGACTAAGGTCTCATTACAAATATATTGTTCTGCTTTATGTGTACTATCACACCTCTTATTTTGTTGAGAGTTTACAATCACCCTGTATGCTAGCGAAAAAGAAACGCTTGCAATTTTATTATGGATATTCTGGGATAAATATTCACAAATGTGAGGAATTTCAATTCAGAATGGGGTAAATCATGCATTGCTTCAATAAGGTGCACAAAATATAAACACTATGAACAGCCAAAATAAAAGAAGTAAATACAAAACACACAATCCACAATGCTAGGCTATTGTTTCAAGTATTTAGAGATTTGAAAAATATTGTTTTTTTTTTATAATAGAAGTTAATAAAAAAATTCTGCATTTATAAACATTTTAAGCAACAGTATTAAACTTTATTATGAAAAAAAAAAATTACACTGATACACCAATACACTGAATTGAGAGAAATATTTCATCATTGTGCTGCAAAAACCACATAAGTGCCACATGGATCCTTTCACAGGTTATGGAATTAAATAGTTGCATTTTATTGCCTGTATGCTATACAAAGGGCACAAACTAATAAACTACAAATTTGGTTACATGATATATGAAAATATGTTTGGCTACTGGAGGTGCTTTTAAAATCATGTGCCATCTGCTATGAAGTTTTACCACATATGTCGGTGAGCTTTCCATGTGAGATTAATGGATCAAATGTGAATTTTTAATTTCCAGTTTTGTGTAACATTTCTCATTCACTATAATATAAGTGCTTAATGGTTATCATAACTGGTACAATTATCTACTTGCTTCACAGAAAATAAATAAATGATGAATAGGTGCTTATCAAATTGCAAGTTTCTGTGATATAGATATTGCTTAGTGTTTTCTCAGAAGATCCCAGAAAATATTTACATCGACTTGAGCACAATTGATGTCATAAGTGATCATTACTAATTAGTAATTACCATGCACTACTATTATTATTATTGCAGGGATCACACTCCACTAATTTCATTCATATCACTATCAGGATAAATTAAGGTTCATATCAATTTGAAGATAGTAATGCAAATGCATTCACAAACTCTTTTCTCATCACAAATTTACATATATAAATTTTCTGTACTTTTATCTTAATTTTCAATGAACATAATAAATTTATTAGTTATTTGGGATAATTATTTGTTAAATGTCAATAACCCTTGGATTATAATCTATGTTCTGAAATACATACCTTCTACTTTCATTCCCAATGTAGTAAAAAGTCTGTTAAAAGCAGTTTCAAGACAATTGAAACATATTAATCTGTGCCGACTTGATCATGCTCAATCTAGCTATTTTCACTTAACTTAAAACGCTCACGGTATTTCTGTACTATATATTTGGTTTTTATTGTTGTCTATGAAGATTTCAACATTTCTTAGAAATCATACAAAGTAATAGTGCTGCTGAGCATACTATAGCCATCGGGAAAAGAATGAATTCTAAATATCCAATAATCTATGATTTTCATTTGTTAGAGTGGGACTTACCAGCAGCTTAAACATGCTAGTTATCCGAGAATGTGTTATTTTTGTGGAAAATGCCAGAATACCCAAGAGTACGCCAAAATGAAGAGTACGCCAACCTCTTTTTGTGTGGTATAGTGACAAATGCACATATTAAAATAGAAACAATGTCATGAGTAATGCATTAATAAGATCTTTACTACAGGCTGTTACAGCCATTTAAAAAAATTCGGAAAAAGGCATATCCAGATGGAAGTAGTGTTCATAGCATAATTGAGAGAAAACCGAAATACAGACATTCAACTGCCTTTATACAATTTCTTTAAGTTGTGCTTGTAGGGAGGGTGGATGAATGACATAAGTCATACCCTTCTCCTAGTCTTTAGAAAGGAAGAAACTAAGATCCAAGCAAGTACCTAATAGAGTTAGAGAGAAATAAGATAGGTAGAGGGGGTGCAGGACCTTGAGCTTGAGAAAAGTTGTTGGACGAGACAGATGAGGGAGGGTCTGTTTTTAAAGAAGCAAGACCCGGACAACCATATCAGGTATACTACCTTATTAACCACTCATGTTTTAAGGATTACACTAAATTAAAGCACATTTCTTGTGTCAGACCTGGAAATTCTGCAGACAATTCAACTGCCGCACATATGATTTATTTTAAGTACACCCCCCACAGGTGAACTGTACTATAAAGTTTGTGATAATGATAATTAAAAATAGCTCAGTTGAATCAATAAGATTTGTCAATTATGGTGAGCCAAATGTATTTTTCTTACTTGAAAATATCAAGCGATAAGTTAAGACATTTATAGAAACTAAAGAATATACTTCCACAAGATTGTTATTCCTGTTATAACTTACTGCAATGATAAAAAAAGCAACAACACTAATAAAGATTATTCGCTTTTATCTGTGAGACATTTTATTTTTTTTTAATGTATGGATATAGATACTGAAAGAAAATGTTTGTAATGAATATTTCATATATAATGAAATGTTGTAGTACTTCATTCATCATGTTTTACTACACTTTAAACCAAATAATGAAACCCACATATATATCAGTAATCATCAGACACATGTTAGATGAAAACCATGTGACAATTTCATTATTTTTATCATTTGTAACTTATTTTACGTCTTTTTAAGGGTAGTCAAAGTGGTTTGTGAAGCACATGTCCAAAAATTGAAACATTCGGTACAATATTATTGAAATGGAACAGTTTTTGCTTCTGAAAAATTTAAGTTTTGTCAATTATATGGTTTTCGTAGCACAATGACAATTTGCATTTCATATTTTGATAATAAATCTTTAAAGATCGGAATTTTGTGATATATACTGCACATTATACAGTAAGTATATACAGTCAGTATAGATGTTTTAATAGATGAAATAAACCTTTATAATGCTTTTGGTGGTAAATGTTTCACTCAAAACTGTAATTAATTATTTTTGTCACTACAGCAACAATATTGCATATGTATGTTAAAGGTCACATGTATTATATGCTTTCAAGACACTTATGGTTTGCATTTGAATGTTCTATTCTTAGATGAAAACAAACAAATTCAACATTCATCAATGACAAATTGAAATATTTGTGAACAGAAATAGTCCACAACAGCATCCACAACTAGATCAACATTTTCCTCTGCATCTGCACAGGTGCAGTTTTCCTTAGAACACCACTGGCAGTCCAAGACCTTTTTATCAGAATTAGACACAGAGATATTCAATGTTTCTTTATTTTTCAGCATTTTTATTGGTGAATCATCCTCAGAAGAATCCCTAGAAACATCAGAAAGTTCATCCCTAGTAACATCCTTACTCTTAACAGAATCATTTTTAGGCACTTCACCAGCCAACATCTGATTAAATCTTGAAGTATAAGAATTTGGAATGTCTTCCCAATAGTTTTCATGTTGCTCAATAGATTTAGAAATTGTGTCAGCATAACTTGTACTTGGCACATTCCTGGCAGCATTTCTATTTTTAGATGAATCAGTAATTTCAGATGAATGTCTTTTTATTCTCTTTTTAAAAGAAGCTTTTTTCATATGTAGTAATAATTTACCATCACTTATTTTATTCTTTTTATATGGTTTCTCTACTTGGGCAGCTTCATCAGAATGATTCAAAGCCTTCAAAGTAACACTATCATTGTTTTCGTCAAATTTGCACTCTTTCATTTGATCTCGAGCTCGTTTTATTCTTAATTTATCATCACTCGCTTTATGAATTTTATTCAGTACCTCCACTTGTGTAGCATTTTCATTAAATTTTGAATCATTCAACTTATTTGCAAAAGTAGAATTGCTTTCTTCAGAATCATCCTCACTATGATGTTTAGATTCTTCCACTCTTAATAGTTTATCATCACTTGTTTTATATCTTTTACTTAATTTCTTTACTTGAGTGGCGCTTTTATGACGTTTTAAAAGATTGAAAGAAACACTAGGATTCCCTTCAATTTCAAGCATAACTGAAGGAGCTGAACTTTCTTGAGCTTTCATTAAAAGCTCATTTTGATCAGGTCTAATCTCAATGTCTTTAGTTTCACTGATTGAAGACTTTTTTTCCAAATATTTTCTTTTTTTAAACGATAGTGCTCCTAGATTATGAGCCATCTTCACAGCTTTTTCCTTATATGTCAAATGTTTATCTTCCTGATATGTTTGTTTTGCCCTTTTTTTGTCTAAATGTAGATCTGAACCTATATTTTCAATTTTTTGTTTTTTATTCATTTTATCAGGAATAGCTCTTCCTACCACAGTGAAGTTTTCTTTAGCTATTATATTTTTATCACATTTCTGATAGTCAGCATCATTTAAACCATATGACCTTTCTTCTTTAGAATTCAAAGGCTTGTTTTTGATGGCTGGATCATATTTTTTCTTAACTGAACTTTTACTTAGAGCTTTTAAAGGTTGCTTTTGCTCAATAAGTTTGCCCTCTAAATTTTTATTACTTACTAAAAATTCCTTCCTGTCAATTAAAGGCCTCTTAACATTTTCCTTTTCAGAAGCATTAGTAGTTTCAGAATCAACAAATGTTTCAACAAGCACATGCGATAAATCATTTGGTTCATGAATAGATTCCACTGGACTTGTACCAGAATGTTCCTTATTATCATCGATTATGCATTTTTTCTGTGTTCTAGGTACATCTGGCTTAAGAAATATTTCATCATTAATGTCACATTCTTTATCTTGCACATATTCAACAATTCTATTAGTTTCGCTTTGTGGACTCTGTAATTCCTTATTAATGTTTCTTTTAGGATTTAAATCATCAGCTTGATCAGAGTTTTTATATTTTATTTCATCTCCCCTGTCTTTAATAAACATGGAATTTTCTTCATTAAAACGATTTTTACGTAGCTTTGTTCGATTAACTTTTTCTTTGATCCATTTTTTTACATCCAGAGCAGCATTAGCAGAGGGCATCTTGTTAGTGATTTTAACATTTTCTGTGCATGCTACTTTTTCAGACATGTTACTCAACTTCACTTCTTTAGATTCAAAGACATCTTTTTTGTCTGATTTTAACATGGTTTCTTTGGGATATCTTTCATTTTCACTAATTTTTATACTTTTGTCAGTTTTTAAAACATCTGACACAGCTGAACTTCTAGTTTCCAAATTTAGCACATTTGCACCATCTTTTAATTCAATCATATCTTTCTCACAAGAATTATTTTTAAAAATATTTTCAGACAAATCATTCACATGGTTTTGTTCATACATTACAGTCTCAGTTACAGTTGATTTTGTATCAAGTTCTTTCTTTGTGCAGGATAGGAAAGCTTTTATATTTTCAATATTTTCCTCCGATTCTGAACAATGTTTATTTTCTAAAATACTTTTATCAGATGATACATTTTTTAAATCATCAGATTCATCAGATATATCTATACAAGGAATATTAATAGAAGAATCTCTAATCGCTTCAGAAAAAATACTGGAATTTGATAAATCATCTGTAACTTCTAAGGTTCCTAAATTATCAAATGCTTCATACACATATATATACACATCTTTCAGATTAATATCTGGTAGGTCAGAAGAAAAGAACACAATCTCCATATTTAAATCATTGCACTCTAACCAAGTATTATCAGATGGATCTCTTATCCAAGAAACAAAATGATTAACGGTGGAGTCATGGCTCTTTTCTAGAGTCATAACACCAGTCAATTCATATTTTCGAGATTCAACAACAAAGTTCAAAGGTAGAGTATCCCCATCTCCTCCCCCATTTTCAAAGTGAAAAATCAAACATTCAGGTAATGTTTTATACACTAACTTCATTTTTTGATCCAATTTTTTGCATAAAGGGCATTGGCACAGAGAAATTGGGTTATTTGGTTCAAACTTATTCACTTTAGCCATAGTTATGATAGGCTTTTTTATATTTAGTATTCTTTGTGTTTCACAATTTTCACACTGCCTTAGCCAAGAATAAGTAACGTCAAAATATTCCCGAATGTTTTTGCCTTCAGTAATAAGATTATAAAGGGAGCAAAATGCTGAATCAGGTTCTCCTTTTCTATATTTTAGTATAGGCTGCAAGTATTCAAGAGAACTCTCCTGAATTTTATGTAATTTGCCCCGAGTAACTCTTATCCTTTCTTCCAGACCTTCATGAAAATCATTTAAGGTACTCATAGCATTATCATAGATATTTATCATCTTGCAAACTTGGGACTCTGGGTTCTTATTTATGAAACGCCGCATGGTTTGATTATGAACCAATATAGCCATTGAAGCATCTAGCCAGCAGACATTTGAGTCATTTTCCCAATTTAAGAAAATTTTACTGTTAAATGAATCGGGTGATTTTTCAGAATCAGATATTTCTGTATCACTATTAAGTTTATTATCTTCATGTGCTTTGTTATTTGTTTTGGAGATTTCAGACCATCCATCAGAAATTTCTTTTGAAATGCTTGGAGGACTATCACTGTTACTTTCAATTGCTGGTTCTTCTAGGGAATGTTTTTGGCCTATCATATTTTAATCAGTTCTTAATCTTTTTCCTTATCAATCAACCAAGACTTTGTTTAACATGAATTCAAAATATTCCAGAATACTTCATATCATACTTCATAGAATACTTCTAGATGATAAAATTATGCGCAGAGCAGTAATGAAATTCAGATTTCTAAAACTTCATAAGCCCTATTAAAGAAAAAAAGAAGATTAATAATCATAACATTAAATGATCCATTTTCTGTCAAAAGAAACTAACATGACAAGTACATGAATGTTATAAAACAGGTTATAATTTACATGATGTTGTAGCCACTAGCCAGCTGGGTAACAACATTTGGCTAGTAAATATATGTAGTACTATCTACTGTGGCTATTGTTCCGTGACAGGTGTTTTGCAAAATTATGAAAGTAGTGTACTACATACACAGTGCATCAAAGAATTTTTAAGACTGGTGCTAGATGTCAGCGTACAGTGGCTCTATCAGTGTAATCGAGCATGTGTAGAAGACCCAGACCGTCCGACTCATCCAAAGGACATGAGCAACCATTTGGACGGCCGGAAGCATGTGTTGAAGACCCAGACCGTCCGACTCGTCCAAAGGACTAGGAGCAACTATTTGGACGGCCGGGGCCGGAAGCATGTGTGATAAACCTCGACCGTCTAATAGCGCACTGCCATAAGTTCAATGCATTTGCTAAACTAACTCAAAAGATACAGTCGTTCATTACAGAAGTAAAATTTTTTCATGTTGAACTATTGAGATGGAACAAAGAACTGTAATTAAATTTAATGTAAAACTTGGTAAAAGTGCCTCGGAAAAATACCAATTGATAAAACAAATTTACCGTAAGTTTTGTTTAAGTAGATCAAATGTTTTCCTGTGGCATAAACGTTTTTTGGACGGAAGAGATACGCTAGAAGATAAGCATACAGGAAGACCAAGTTCATCTAGGACACCTGAGATTATTTAAAAAGTGATTGATTTTGGGGCAAACAATCGCTGTGCATCACTAAGAATGATGGAAGAGTCTTTAAACATCAACAAAGAAACGATTCGAACCATCCTGCATGAAGATTTGGCCAAAACAAAAGTCTGTGCTAAATTTGTTCCACACACTTTAAGGGTGAGCGTCAGTAAATTTTCTGCTCTATCCGCGCTTTGTTAATTTTCGCGGCACACATATTTCGCCGAAATTCTGCTCAAACAGTTGCGAAATATTTTCTGAAAGATAAAATGCAATGCTTAGATTATATTAAAACTAAATTTAATACCCCAAAAAACATAGAATATATTTTTTATTTTAATCCAAAATATTTTTGGTGCTGCCATCTGTTGTCGTAATTTGATTCATACCGATTATTTCTATTTTTTAATGAACAATTTTAAATATCTATTCCTTCTAATACAGTGTTAAATACAACAACAGATCATATATAATAATGCCACAATCACGGAAAGGTAATTTATCATTCTATAAATTTGATAAGGGATCTGAATGTACATCACTGAACACTGCAGTTTTGTCTTCAAGTTCCTTTGTCTTCAAGTCCAGGTTCAATTACGTTTCCGTGATTATGGCATTATATATGATTTGTTGTTGTATTTAATAGCGTAGTAGAAGGAATAGACATTTGAAAATGTTCATTAAAAAATAAAAATAGTGGGTATGAATTAAATTACAGCAACAGATGGCAGCACCAAAAATATTTTAAATTAAAATAAAACATATATTCTATGTTTTATTGGGCATTGAATTTAGTTTTAATATAATCTAAGCATAGCATTTTATCTATAAGAAAATATTTTGCAACTGTTTGAGCAGAATTTCAGCGAAATATGTGTGCCGCGAAAGTTAACAAAGCGCGGATAGGGCAGAAAATTTACTGACGCTCACCCTTAACCAATGAACAAAAATCAAGGAGACGTGCACATTGCAGAGACATCATTTCAGCCACTGAAAATGACTGTTACAGGTGATGAAACATGGTGAAGAGTAAACAGTATGCGAGTAAAAGAGAAACAGTATGATCCTGAAACAAAGCGACAAAGTGCGGAATGAAAGTCAAAAAACTCACCACAAGCCAAAAAAACAAGAAAAGTTCCATCCAAATTCAAAACAATGCTCATTACATCCTTCGATAGTAAGGGTATTAGGGATGCAATGGTATCTAGGGATGCAATGGATATCCGGGACCCATCCGGCTATTAAGCTGGATATTTGGCAGTAGCCAGATATTAGGATTATCTGGCCGGATATTTGGTCATATAAATAATATGCAAAATAAGTATTTTTAATAACTCAATTAATAGAAACATAAAAATTTTCAAGTTTCTCAATTTTTATTATAGTTTCTTAAACTAAACCTTCATTTTATTACTTAATATACATTCAAATTCTCTCTTTTACATTCCGTACCTTTAACAATGAATATTACTTTAACTTGCAATTTACATTAAAAATTAAAAATAAATTTCCCTTCAACAGCATTTTTTTTTAAATTCTTAGTTGCTATAATCAAAACTGAAATTTTATTTTAAGCAGTGGCTACTAAATATTAAGAAGTTAACAAGTGTAATTATATTAATAACCAGTTGATAATCATTAAATATATAAACACTTAACGCTTAAGCTTTAATGGCTGTAGTCTAATGACTAGCGCTGGTTTTGGTTTGTATTAGTTGCTTTAAAATATATATAATAATAATTTTAAAATATGTATTTCTTCTGAATTAAGAATTTAACTTAGCTATAATCATGTAAAAAAAAAACGGACAAATGAGAAGAAAAATTATATTGGAACAGTAGCACAACCAGAATTTTTTTCTGGGGAGGGGGATATTCACTCTATAAAGGGTTACAACCTTGAAATTAGCACAAAAATTACTATTTCTTCATATAAATTAAGGGCTTCTGGAGAAGTTTCCTTTTTCACCTTAAAAACCACCCCCTGATTGCACCTATGAATAGGAATAATAAAATAGTAACTATTTAGGATTTCTAAAAGAAAATTATACTGTCGACCGGATATCCCGGATGTCCTGTTTCAGGTCTCAATTCAGGTTAAATATCCGGCATCTGGTACCCGGCCAAACTAACATCCATTGCATCACTAGTATTATCCACAAAGAATTTGTTCCAACTGGACAAACAATTACTGGTGAGTATTATTTAAATATTTTGAAGCGTTTAACGATTAGAATTCATCACATTCATCCAAAATATCGGAATGAAAGAAGTTGGTGTTTGTTGCATGATAATGCACCCAGTCACACCTTACTTATTGTTCGTAGATTTTTTAGCAAAAAATAACGTCTGGGTGTTGAATCATCCACAGTATTCACCTGATTTAGCTCCCTGTGACTTCTCTTTATCCCCAAAACTTAAAATGAATTTAAAAGGGTGTTATTTTGATGATATTTCGAGCTCTTAGTTCCTAAATAAATTTCTAAACATGTCTTCAACCTATGCGTGGTTGTACACGCGTCTGCACAACCCCCGCTGTGCGGGTGTTATATGCCCTAAATATGCATGCATGATGAGTACTGAGTTCGAAATTCTGCTTTCGGTAGCTCAAACTAAAAAATTTAGTTTTTAAAGTTAAGCTTTACCATAATTAGAAGCTGAGATATGAGCAAAATACTGAAATACCTATAATTGAGGGTTAGTTAATATAGGCTGAACAGATCTATAACTCAACCTTATGAAGACATTTGGGTATTTTCAATTTCAATTTTCAAATTGTAGGATAGTGCAGCTGAATATTGGACTCTTTTCTAACTTTCATATAAAAATGGTTATTCACAATAATGTTTATGTAATAGCAAGATACAATAGCAAGACTTTTTTAAATATGAACTAGATATGGGGAATAAATTCACCTCCTCCAACCCCTATAAAGAAATTGAGTTTTCATCACTCAAGTCATATGTGTACCAAATTGCAAGTTTTCCTTCTAGAAATGGGTACACATACATTGTATACAATTTCTTTCTTTTATATATAGATAACTTATACATTATGTTCATTTTCCAGTTAATTTTTATTTTTTATTTTAGACATAATTTTTTAACATCGTAACAGTGCAAAATGGATGCATTTATTATTAAATGAAAAAATCGGATGTGGGCAGCACATGATCAACTCTACGGACTCAAATTCATTTTCTGTTTTTTCTTAAATAATAAAAGGCAATGTCTGTGTGTCTTATACACTATACGTTCAGCGACTGCGAGTCGGAGAGCTACAAAATTTGGCAATCGGAGACCCGGGGAAGGGGGACACACGTCAAAACCGATTTTAAACCGATTTTTTTTAATTATTTTTTTTTTTATAATGTTTTATGCGATTTCGACCATTTTCTGCCCTTTTTGTCTTTTTTCTCCACGATCCAGACGTCATAGAAAAAAACAAATCACACCATCGGAAAGAGCAGACAATTGCGAGTAAAAATACATCAATTTCAAATCTCAATTTTTAATATTTTTTAAAGATTTTAAAACAAAAACCACTTTTGGCTCAAAAAAACAAACTTTGGTTTTTAAATCCTTACAGCACAAAAAGTACTAATGATTTCGACTAATAATTTACATTTTTAGAAAGGTCAAAGATCTGGCATTCTTACAAGTCCAATCTGGTCAAGAAATAATGGAAATTGCCCGCAGGATTGCAATTTTAAAGACGTCATGATTTTAAATTTCTCGGCAATCTAAGTTCTTCAATGGCATTTCCCCTCTCCGCAGTAGTTTTTTTCGCGTCTGAATGGAGACCGTGCTTTCGGTTTCAAATGAATTAAGAACTTAGCATATGTATTGGATAGATTGGGTGAAATTATTATATTTATATAATATAAATGGATATTTTAATTTATGGATATTTTAAATAATTTAAATGATTGAAATAGGGGGGGTTTGAATTGTGGTGATGTATTTGAAATTATTATATTTATGGATTGGTGGAACGATATGGATGATTGATGGAACGATATGGCTTTTTTAAATGGATATTTTAATTTATGGATATTTTAAATGAATATTTTAATTTATAGATATTTTAAATGAATATTTTAATTTTATGGATATTTTAAATGATGGAACGATGGAACGAGGATGATGGAATTAAGAGCTTAGCATATGGTCATTATAAAATTTAAATTAGCGTGCGGGAATTGCACTCGGTAGGACCGGGTTCGATTCCCGCCACTGACGCGAAGTACGATCACGTTAAACACATGGGTCCGTAAGTCCTTCCGAGAGGTTGATGGTAGGGAAAGGAGGGTACGGTCCCTGTGAATGCCTCCCCCACTGGGTTCTGGTCTAAATTGGGTGAATAAAAAGAAAGTTATGGAGATTGTCGCGGAAGGTGCGGTAGCCCAGTGGTTAACGCGCGGGAATTTCACTCAGTTGGCCTGGGTTCGATTCCCGTCACTGCCAAAACTGCTGTCGTGCTTACACTGAGTACGATTACGTTAAACATGTGGGTCTGTAAGTCCTTCCGAGAGGTTGGTGGTAGTGGAAGGAGGGTATGGTCCCTGTGGATGTCTCCCCCACTGGGTTCTGGTCAAAATTGGGTGGCACTTCCTGGCCATCCAAACAGTTACCTTACATCTTTCTGGTAGGTCGCGCCAGCGAGTTTGCCATGGTCAGAATTTTCAAGGATAGCGAACAGGCTGGTCGCCGAAGGCGGCTAGTCTTTAATAATTCATTAAGTTAAGTTTTATTGCACAAAACAGCTCACATACTTATTTAAAATTACACTAAATTCTGCACTTTTACTTCAATTTTCACTTTCATTTGGTAACTGGATATATTTCAAAGGTGCCACAACAAATATGTGAAAAAACTAAAATATCTTGAAAATGGCTAGTCCTAAAGTAATGGGGTTGGTCTTATTTTTTACACTGTCAAAAATTACCTATAAAATAGGCAGTTAATCGATAAATTTGAGCATACATAATTTTTTATTTTCGATGTTGATGATTTTTTGGGGCCATTTCACAAAAAAAAAAAAGGCAGATTCTTTTCTATGAAATCTCTTTCTTAATAATGTCACGAACAATAAAATTGTATCTCAGCTAGTTTTCACAACAATGATTTAAACTATTAAGTCTCAAAATCATTGAGCCATAAATAACTATGATTACATCAAATTTTGTCCTTTGCTGCTATGTTAAAAATATATATAATTTTGAATACATTTCAAAGTTTACTCTTCAAAAATTGTCAAAACGTGTTCAGGAGGTCTTAAAATATATATTGGTATCAAAATTTCGAATTCAAAAATTTTCATGAATACAATGCTTTCTCTATGCTATATTACGTATGAGAAAGTAAAAATTATGAATTTTATAAGCGCTCTTTCTCAAAAATCTTGAATTTTTCTGCTCTTGCATAAAAATTGCAAATTTTAGCACTATTTCATAAAAACAGACTTCAACAGACTGATTTTCTTCACTTTGTTTTGTAATCATATCATTAATTCCTCGAACATTTTTCCTGATATGCTTGCGATTGGTCACACAAGCAAAAAAAAAGCTTCCAACTGTCGAAAGCCCAGACCATCCGACTCGTCCAAAGACATAGAGCAATTTAATGGATGGCCGGAAACTTCCTTCCAACTGTGGAAAAGTAAGAAAAAGGGAGAAATAAAAAGAAAATATGAATCATTTTTAAAAAGTAGGAAAAAAAACATGGGATCGCAATGGTCCTTTCTAAGTTGAAATGCCACTTTACTTAATCGAAACATGCCAATCTTACTTCAAAAATTAACAATTTTTTTCAAAAGATTGTTGGACATGCAAGTTAAACAAGAAAAATATTTCTTAAAAACAGTTAATATTTCCAATAACGCACAACTTGCATCATATAAAGTAGCTGAATTATTTGCTTTAAAGTTAAAACCATATAGTGATACTATAGAAGTTTTTTATTTTACCAGCATGTTATGAAATAGTAAAAATTATGTTTGGCAACAAAAAATAAAGGAAATTATTAAAATTCTTCATTCAAAAGATACAATAAAAAAATGTGATATGGATAGCACACGACTTTTCTTACAAATTTAAACTCATTTTTTTTTTCTTTACTTCATGATGCATTAAATTGAGTTTAATTGCAGAAAATAACATTGATACTTTTCTGATATATCCAATTTGCAGTTTTAATGCATGTTCTTTTCATTTGGCAACTTAATGCACTTTAAAGTCTTCAGCTCTTCAAAATTTAAATATATATATATTATATATCTTGAGAACGGTTCATTCTTGAGTCATAGAGTTAATCTTATTTGCTGTGCTGTCAAACATCCTATGAAGAACAAGTGCTTAATTAACATATTTCAGCAATTTTAGACATTAATTTTACATTTTCATGATCTTTGTGAGATGTTTTGCAAAAAAGGGTTGGTTATACAAAATATACTTTTTGAAAAAAATTAAAGATACTTGTTTTACAGATTAAGGTCAAAAGTCAAATCAAGTGACCTTAAAACGATAAATATCATTTGTGGGTCATATAACATATCACAAGAAAAGTCCTACCTAAAGCTACAAAATAAGCTTTATTTTAAAACAATCCATTGATTAGGTCAAAATATGGAGACGTTTGAATATGTCAAAAATTATGAAAAATTATCAAATGTTCCAAACTTTAAATTTTTATAAAAAAAGAAAAACAATGAAAATTGGGGACAAAAGTTTTGCATAATCTTATACATTAGTCGACAACAAAATAGCCAAATTATAAAAAATTCGACGTTGGTCGGCTGTGTTGATTTGATATATAGAATGACCCTATGGCAAAGGATCTCAGCTATTAGTTTGTAGACTCAAAATCTTCACAGTAGTGAAAAATGTCTTGTATTGTCTAAAACAGATCAAATTTTAGTTATAATCAAATAAATTAATCTGACCATTTTAATTGGCAGTCAATAGGTAGTTTAGTCCAATTGTCAACAAAATTGTAAAATCCATTGTACACGTGTAAGAAAAATGGTATATTGAACCTCTTAAAAATTTCGTATGGAAGTACTTTCTCTTGCAGACACAGCAATTCAAGATGTCTTGGCAACTTGCTGGGATTTATCACATAAATTTGATCCATTTCCTTCCTACTTTATGTTGATATTTTCTTCATCATCCATTTTACAAGTTTGAAGATCTATCATGAAACATACGCAGTTTCATGTGATTTATTACACTTATAATAAACTGTTTAAAAAATCTGCGAAACTCGGCCCAAACTTCTTGATGAAAATTGTATCGGAACTCCGCCCTGCCCCCATAAAACTGTACAAAAAAAAATTCATAGTTCGGACTTAAAAAAAAATTCACAGGACTATTAACAAAAATATGCGCAAAGCATAGCTCAAACAAAACTAAACTGAAGTTTTAAAACTAAAATAATATGTTTTAAAAACAAAAGCAATGAATACTATACTGAATAAAAATGAAAATAACGAAACTTTTCTATTACGCTGTATTAAACTTTTTACAAAATTATTCCTTTCTGTTAAATAATATTTTGTTTTTCACTAATTCCGATTTTTCTCATAATCGGAACTGTCGAAAAAAACCTTTACAGACTAGCAAGTCTTTTGCAGCAATTTATTTTTCAAAACAGAAAATTTGAATACAAATAAATAAAAACTACTTAGAGACTGCACTTAATACTTTTAATAATTTACCGAATTGCTGGCAGTTTTTCCTAGGAACCGGCAAGAACACATAAAGAAGATTTTATAATCTTACTTGCTTAATGAGAAATATTTTATAGATATTTAATGAAAAGGGTATATATATTTTTTACAACTATTAAGTACAAAGTAGCTTACCTAAAAAGAAAATTCAGTTGACAATTGATGTAGCTATAATAGAATAATAAAATCACAAACATCACACCATGCATCACACAATAACAAATAATGGAATTTAGTTCGATGCCAACTTTGGCAAGAGAAAACTGGGAGTATTCACTGTCGCCACGTTGCTGCTAACAACGAGTGAGCAGTTTCATTTCGGAGAACAAGCGAACATACATGGTTGCATTGGCTACTATAGCAAAAATTTACAATTTACGTTATTTTTCGTCTAATGAGAGACAATTGCAAACAAATGCTTATATTTTGCGTATTAATGCTGAGGATTTTTTCGCTATAGGTCGCAAATTTTGTAGTAAAAGCATCGATATTTATGGCCGAAAATAAGTTAATAACATTGGCATGGCTAGTGTGACTGACCAAGCAAAAACTTTTAGCTGTTCTTTATAACTGGCAGTAATCCTGTAGCAATATTGGATTATTCACGTGCTCTTCCGATACATGAAAAAGAAAATTACAAAAAGAACAAGAAAGATCAATCATGCATAAGCATTGATTATGAAATACTTTCCAACTGCAATGCAATTTCATTTAAAAATTTCTAAAATGTGATACATTCAGTGGTGATATCTTTTACATTATCACAAAGCTACAGTAATTTATTATACTTAAATATTTAAAACTGTATCGAAATATAAATCATCTGATTCTCTATGCAAAATCAATGAATATTTCATTCATATAACTTTTATTCCAGACTCCAGAGCTAAATAATTTTGTGTGAAAAAAATTCAGCAATTCTTATGTAACTCACCTTACAATCGCTTGAGATATTTGCATTCTGCATAAGTTAAAATTAGGCTTCGTTGAAGAAATAATAAAAGTTTAGGAATCACAACTATTGTAATTGCATAGGCACGGAATTTAGATACACAGATAATACACAGATACACAGAAAATATATATATGTGTGTGTGTGTATGTATTCAAAATATTAGAATCATGCCAAAGATCGGAACTCGAATGTTCGAAGGATCTATACGTTTTGGGACTTCTAGAACACGAAAAAACTACTTTTAGGAAGACGTCTGTGTGTGTACTGTGTAAGGGTGTATCTGTATATGTTTCTGTGTGTCTGTGAGGATATTACATCCACTCTATAACTAATAGACCGAATTTCATAAAATTTGGTAGATATGTTTTTTGTGGGAAATCCTGATGTTCATTAGATTATAGTACGATTCGTAATAAAAGAATCTGCCTTCTTTGCGAAATGGCCAGCAGAATTGCCTTTATCCACTCTAGCTAAAAACTAATGGAACAAATTTAACAAAATTTGGTGTATAATATTTGAATAACCTACAAATGATTTATAAACCAAATTTAACAAAATTTGGTATATAAATCATTTGTAGGTTATTCTAGTACGATTCGAGAGAAGGAACGGGCTAGTTTTGCGAAATGGCCCGCAAAAATCGTTAAATATAAAAATAAAAAACTACGTGTGCTCAATTACATCAATTAAATTCCTATTTTATACGTGATTTTTGACCACAAAAAGAATAAGACTAACCCCATTACTCTAGGACTAGCCGTTCTTGAGATATTCTAGTTTTTTTTTGCGTTTTAGCTACGCCACCTTTGGCAATAAGTCCAGCTATCAAATGAGAACCAAATTTAAGTTTAACGAGCAAATTCAATGTCATTTAAAATACTTATGGCTGTTATTTTGTGCAGATAAACTCAAATTATTATTGAAGAAATAAAGAAAACGTGAATATGAGTCTGCAGGGAAAGACATGTGCTGCCCACATCAGAATTTTTAACAATATTACAACAATGATTTATAGAAGTGAACGGGGATTATTTGCAGGCCATTTCGAAAAAAATGTATGATCTATATTTAAAGATCCACCAAATTTTTGTAAAATAAAATGTTCAACAAATTTATGCTGTGTACCAAATTTTAACTCTCTAGGACGTAGGAAAGTGCATTAAAAATTCCATCAAATAAGTATAACATGAAGAGTTATATAAAATTAAAAAGAATTTGAAAAATTGTTATCTACCATATTTATTTTAAAATGTGTAGCCTCTTTCATATACAAAATTATTAAACGTCGTAGTGTCGTACAAGACAGAGCACCAGGCGCGAAGCGCCTTTAATCTCCAGTTTCAATATGTGGTTCTTATCGTCAAACTGTGACACCTAATTGGAGGTTCGAGGTTTTTATTTACTACTTTTTATTATTTGTCCTAGCTCCTAGTGTGGCAGTTTGTTGCACATTTAGAGTTTAAGCAGTTTGGGAGGTTGATGCAGATCTAAGGGTTACCTAGCGTTTTGGCAGTTTAGAGTTTAGAATTTTTTTTTTTTTTTTTTTTTTAATATAAAATAATAGTCGCGAGTTTTATTTAAAAATCAGATGTTTGAGGTGGGATCTTTTAATTCCGATTATCGATGTTTAGAACAGCGCGGGGTCTCTTACGAGATTTGGCCTTGCGATGATCATAGTCATGCAGATTGAATAACAGTTCGTTTGGAACGGATGGCAAATTTCTGTAAAATTTAAGCGCTAGCTTTTTAATTTGGGCTCTAACAGTTTTTATTTTGAAGTCATTCCTAATTACCGAGTTTCTTAAGTACCTGGGAGCTTTCCTGATATTCCGTAGGATTTTGTTTTGTTTTGTCTCTAGGAGGTCTATTGTAGTTTTACAGGCATATCCCCATACGGGTGCTGCATACAGCATTCCCGGGCGGATGACTGATTTATAAATTAGGAGTTTATTTTGATAACTTAGATTTCCGTTTCCTATCATTGGGTATAAGGCTCCTGTGGCCATATACGCTTTTTTGATTAAGTTCGTTACGTGCTGTTTCCAGGTTAGGTGGGAATCTATCGTTACACCTAGGTATTTAGTAGATTTTTCCGCTTTTAGGGCATGGTTGTTTATGTACAGAGGCGGCGGAGGTTTACGTTTTCTAGAGAAATAAATCCAATGACATTTATTGGGGTTTAATTTTATTCGCCATTTTTCCAGCCAAGTTTGGAGTATGTCTAAGTGTTGTTGTAACTGTCTGTGCATTACTGAGACATAGGGGTGTTTTGCAAGTATCGCACTGTCGTCTGCATAGAGTGCCAGCTCTGTGTTTGGAGTCCTAGGGATGTCGTTCAGATATATGTTAAAGAGTGTCGGGCCCAGGATAGAACCTTGCGGTACACTACTTTTAATGAGCTTGGGTGTAGATAAGTTACCTCCTACTCTGACTTGAAAGTGTCTGTTATTTAAGTATGAGATTAAAAGTTTGACAAGTGCGTCAGGGACTTTTAAAGTGATCAATTTGTACGCTAATCCACAGTGCCATACTTTATCAAAGGCTTTTTGTATGTCCAGAAAAATCGCAGCTGTGGGTGTCTTGTTATTGAGACCAGAAGATATGTACTCTACCACTCTCAGCAATTGATGAGTGGTGGAGTGCTTTGGCCGAAATCCAAACTGCTCCGGAATGATAATGTCATTCTCACTAAGGTGCGTGTTCAGTCTCTTAAGAATAATTTTCTCAGTAATTTTACTAAGTGTCGGTAGCAAGCTAATTGGTCTGTAGTTGGCTGGAATTGTGGCATCCTCACCAGGCTTATGGATTGTTATAATTATCGCTTCCTTCCATTCTTTGGGGAAATAGTTTAGTTTTAATATTTTATTTATTAAGATAGTCAAGTAACATATTACGTTTAAGGGTAGGTTTTTAACCGCAATATTTCTGATGTTGTCGTGCCCTGGGCTTTTACGGTTTTTGAGATTTTTAATAATTTCTACTATCTCCTGCGGGGTGGCTGGGTCAATCTCAGCCGTTACCGGGGAATTCCTGAAGTTATTTAAAGTTTGACTAACCATTCTTAGGGTGTCCTGACACATTAGATCGTGGTTTGGTTGTTGTTGTTGTTGAGACCCAGACCGTCCGACCTACCAGAAAGGTGTAAGGTAACTGTAATCGTGGTTTGGTTGGAATTGTTTTTCATAATGGCTTGCGAGCGCCTCGGCTTTTTCCTCGTCTGAGTACGCGATTTTAGCACCATCTATTAGTGGCGGGAGCTTAATTTGAGGTTTCCTGAGTCTTTTTGCGAATTGCCAGAGCGATACGTCTTCTGGGCTAAGCGATTCGATTAGTTCTTTATACTGTTGCTGCTTTTCTGCGACAATTTTTTCCCTGACTTTGCACGTGAGTCTGTTAAGCTCCCTTTTAAGGGCGGGATCTCTGTTAGCCTGCCATGTCTTACGTATTCTATTTCTTTGCCTGACTAATTGTTTGACATGGTGGGAAAGTGTGGGCATTTTTGGAGACTCACGATGTGTTGTGGCAGAGGCAATTGCTCTCTTGATTTCTGTTGTGAGTGTGTGCGTGGCAGAGTCAATATCCGCCGTGCTCATTATGTTAGGTACTGCTAAGTGCGGCTCGAAGAGTGCTCTTTTGAATACTTCCCAGTTGACCCTCTCTTGTCCCAAAGAGGCTGGAAGAGATGTGTTGAGGTCGAATGTCACCAGTACCGGCAGATGATCCGAGTCGAATTCATCCAGGGTACTAATAGTGTGAGCGTAATCTATGTTTCGCGTTAGGACAAAGTCTATAAATGAGCCGTTGGCGCCTGAGAAGCAGGTTGGTGTCGACGGTACAATAATGTTAGTGTTTGTTGTGTTCAGCAGTCTGTGTATCTGTGTACCGCGTGAATTGACTCTCCTACAGCCCCACGCTCGGTGGTGCGCGTTGAAGTCGCCTGCGAGTATCGTGTTTGGATATCGAGCGAAAAGCAGTTCCAGTTGCGCAGCTACATCTACTCTACTCATATTTTTGACATATGTTGAGGTTAGGATAAACGGGCTAGTATTATTGATTTTAATTTTTATACTAGTATTTTCTATACCTTGAAGATTTATGTTGTTTAGTTCCTCGTGGGGAATATTTCTTTTAATGTATACTGCTGTTCCTCCATGGGGCGTTCTAGCATTAGTATTTGAGCTAAGATTATGATAGCATATGTAGTTTGCTATGTTTAGTTTTTTACTTTCTCTAACTTTAGTTTCCTGAATTAATAAGGCGTCTACGTCATTTTCATTTACATAGTTCCTAAGTTCATTTATTCTTGGAGATATGCCGTTCGCATTCCAAAATATTATTTTTAAGGATTCTTTTTGGGACCTAGCCATGACGGGTTTGATTCTCACTGTTACTTTTAAAGTCCGCGATTATTTTAAGGGCCTCAAAGACCATTACCATAGGATCGCTCTTTTTTTGTACTAACTCTGCGAACTGCATCAACAGATGTTTTATGTCGTCTAGATTGAACATGCTAATAAATCCTCTGATGAGGTTGAGGATATCCTCCATCTTTTCAGCATCAGATTTATCAGTCGGTTCAGTCTCAGCTTCCATTTCCTCAGCCTCAACCGCGGTTTGCACTTTTTTGTGAGTGTCCTTTTGGAACTCGATAGTTTTTTGCTTTTTTTCACCCGTTTTAACTAACAGCTGGGTTTCCGCGATCTCTTCACCCCTGACTCGTTTATTTTGTTTCCAATCCTCAACCTTTCTGTCAAGCCTATCCTTTGCCTGTCTGGCTTTTTCTATTTCCGATCTCTTTTTAATGGCAGCTGTAGCTGCTCTTACTTCCTCCAGGGTCAATTCTCTGGAGGTCGATGATTTGGGGGCCTGCTCTTGCACCGATCTGGTAGGTGCTGAAGGTTGGTGTCTTTTTTCCTGTGGCACTATGTGCGAGGAGTCCTGAGGGGGTGCCTGGGGGTTTAGTCCGAGGGCCTTTTGCCTCCAAGGGGGTATCTGATTTTTTGGGGGAGGGGGGGCATACCCCGGTGCCTTTCCTCTGTTCCAGGGGTTCTTCGGGCATTGCCTGAAGTTCGCCGGGTGGTCTCCATTACAATTTGCACACGTTGCCTTCTCTGTCCTGGGTCTCTGGCAGTCCCGTGTGAAGTGTTCTTCAGCACACTTCAGGCACTTTGGTGGCATACTGCAGTTCTCAGAGGAGTGGTTGAACTGCTGGCACCGGTAGCAAATTTTGAATCCCCGTGCTCTGAAGGCCTCTACCTTCACAGCCAAGTATCCTAACCTTGTCAGTCTGTAAATCCTCTGCCAGTCTTCCGTGGGCCTAAGGCTGAGTAAGAAGATCGGTAGGGGGAATCTCGTTTTAGTGTTTCTCAGTTGAGAAACCCGGACTACATCTAATCCCATGGATGTTAGAGTAAGTTTTATTTCCTCAATGTTATAGTTTGCTGGTAGCCCCTTCAAAACTACCTTTTTGGGCCTTTCTGTTTTCAAGTTTAAGCTGTGGAAGGGGATTTTCTCACTAGTCAAATGACGCTGAACAACCCTATAGGAGTCAGCGTCATTAGGTATCAATTTAAGCATATCTCCTGAGAGTTTGCCACATACTTTGTTGCCTGTGATCTCATTTAACTCTTTTAAGAGAGCCTGTTTAATCATTTGGAAAAATATTTATTATATAATATATCTCATTTTTATTTCTGGAGGATATCCCAAAAGTCAGAATTTAATTGAATTTGTTTTTTTCCCTATATTAAATAATTTTTAATTAAAAAACTACTTAATATATTTTACTGAAATTTTTTTTATATATTTTATGGGATAATGTGAATATTTCCTAAAAATTTCGAAGCAATTTGTGAATTTTAAAATTGCTTAAAAAATATTTGAAAAATTAGGTCCCATAGGGTTCAATGTATTTCATTTTTTCAACCCGAGTTCAATTAAAAACTAATTGGGTGGTATTATTTATTTATATTCCCATAGGTCCCACAGACCGTCTGAACAACATACTAAAATTTCATTTTGTTAAAGTCATTTTTACGGCAGTTATCGTGCTAACGGACAGACAGACAGACAGACAGAATGAACAAAGTCATAAACACTTTTCAACTTTGTTGTAAAGTGCTAAAAATGCTTATATTTTGTGATGGTGAAGATCGATTCATCATCACAAAACACATTTATGGCTGAAAATTAGTTATGGAGATATTTATAATTACATCTTTGATAATGAATTTATTAAATTTTTATGATATTTTTAATTCCTTCCTCCAGCTGTGAGGATTATTGCACGAAATTATGCATGGCTTTTTCTTTATTGTTGCAGTTTTAAAGATTGCATGGATTACTTTCTTCACTGATACTGTTGAATGTGTTTCTTCCCATCTAGATTACCAGCAAGAGGAAAGTTTATTTATTTTGGCCCAGAGGCAGAGGCGGACTGGCCCACCGGGAAATTTCACGGTGCGCCCCCCCCCCCCCCCACCAGATCACGACACCAGAGTTTAATTTCCGGCTCTGTTCAAACTGCCCTGCGTTTACGTGGAGTACGGACACGTTAAATATGTGGGCATATAAGTCCTTCCAGAGGTTGGTTGTAGGGGAAGGAGAGTATAAGGTCACTGTCAGGGGTGGTCAAACATCAAACGCACGAAAGCCGCTTTTAGGGGTGGGAGGAGTCTTGACTTTTTTGACGTCACAACGGGACAAGCAGAGAGGAAGATATGAGGATTCTATGGAAATTGTAGGCTTTATTTTGTTAAATAATTCTGTTCTTTTTTAGTATTGCTTTAGTCTAAGAGCTTTGATTGAATATACAGCAATAATATATATTATTATCTTTGAAAAATGAATTGAGCTGCAATTATTTTCAAGTAATTAATTAGTTTTTATAACAGTTATAATATTGATGGAGCAATGATGAATTATGCGGTACTACTGTTATAGCTATACGAAAAAAAACAAAGTAATGGATGTAAGCTTGACTAAGTTTTTAAAGCTCCAATGTTACAAAATGAATGGCTAATTAAAAGTTGAAAGAAAACATTACTTTTAATCGTATTACAATATGCTCAAGGCATTTTCCATTCGATGATTAATTCAGCATTCAAAAATGAAATTCTGGTAGGAAAAAAAACGGTGATGTAGTCATCACTTTCCCTATATACATAGTACAATGCATTGGGAAATATTGTGACGGGGTTGAAAATTCGAATTCGAATTTTCGACGAAAAAGCAAGTTTCAATTATTCCTGAATGGAACCCGAATCGAAAGTTTTTGAGGTGATGTTTGCATGTGTGTGTCCGTGAGTCTGTGCGATATCTCCCGAACGAACGGAGCGTTTCGAACGAAATTTGGTGCAAATATTAAAATTAGCGAATACTGGAACCCCATTGATTTTAAACGCAATTGTATGTTTATAACAGCCACAAATTTTCGAATGAAATTTTTAAAGAATCATTTAAAAATTAGAACTTTTAATAATGTTACACAAAGAATCATTTCCTATATAATTTTTCATTAGAAAACGAATGACATAAACTTTAAAACTCTAGCAGGAGTCGTTCTCAAGATATCGCACATGTTTCAAATAAATTTATCAAAAAAATCCAATAAAATTAAAAAGTATAAATAATTGTGAAATTGTTTAATTTACATATGTAATAATATGCGATAAATTTGTTAACATCATTCTCGGGAATCTAGTTTGTTCCATTCGCGAGAGAAAATACTTTGAGTAAGAGTTTTGCATTTTGACGTATAACAATTCAACAGCAGTCATTTATATGTAAGAAATGCTGTTCACTTCGTCTGTTCAATGATATACGAGAATAATACAAATCAATGATATACGGGAATAATAAAAATTTACCGTATACAAATTTATTGCAGTTCGCTTTAGAATCTACATAAACAGTAGCAATATCTAAATATTTTCCCAGCGAAACAATTTTCATTTTAGTATACGCTCGCGTAACACATAACTCTTTTAAAAACTTGTCTTTAAAAGTTACAGTAATAAAAGTTGAATATATTTTATTTTACAAAACAAAACATAAATACCAAAGCAGGACTAATGAATTAATTGCAGATATAAATTAAAATTATACATGTTAAAAATGTAGTAATGTCACCTTTTAAAAACTAGATTCCTAAAAAAGAAAGCCAATCATAAATGCAAAAAAAATCTGATGTGGGCAGCACATGACTTTCCTTATATAATGCAATGAATTTACTACTTTTACAGTAAAAAAAATAGGTTATTCTCATAGTAGATACTTGTATTCTTTCCAAGATATTGAATTTTCGTCAATTAGTCTTCATTTTCATTGATTTAGCATCGTTTTTATCCATTTGGCGAGATTTTAGTTAATTTGGCAAGATTTAAAAAAATCGCCAGGTTGGCGACATTCCGCCAAATTCATCTCCAAAATCGCACCAAGCGTTATGGACGGAGAAATATGTTATTCTTATAACAGATAAATAACTGTTGGCGTTCAAATACAAAAGTATTACTCAATTAGTATTTTTTATAAGGAATGGAACGATCTAGATCCACGAGAATGATGTCACCCAATTTATCGCATGATATTACATATGGAAAGTGAACAAGTTTCTCAAGATTTAACATTTTTTTTGAGGGGGGGGGGGGGGGAGTGATAAATTTATTTGAAAAATGTGCAATATCGCGAGAGCGGTTCATGCTAGAGTTCTAAAGTTTATGTCAATCGTTTTCTAAGGAAAAAATTATATAATAAATGTATATTTGCGTAACTTTATTTAATGTTTCGATTTTTTGATGATTTTTTCAAAATATCACTCGAAAATTTAGGAGGATCTGAACATTCGATTGTGTTTAAAAACAATATGCTTCCAGTATTCATGGATTGCAAATTTATACCAAATTTCATTCGAATAGCCTCATTTATTCGTGAGATATCGTCTCCACAGACTCGCTGACACACACACGCACAGACATCACCTCAAAAATGTTCGATTCGTGATCAGGGATGCTTGAAACGTGCTGTCCCGTCGAAAACTCGATTTCGAATTTTCGACACCATCACAATAGTTTCCTTATACATTATACTATGTATATAAGGAAAGTAATAAAACTTTTATTGTAATGCATAATAATATATAGGATTCATTTTACTAATTAATCACAAATTTTCTTGCTATTAAATCGAATGCCAGAAAATTTTGTTCTCATATTAGGTGTAATTTATAAAAATACTCAAGTTTCACCAGTGATTCGTATGACAGATTAGTTACAAAATTAACATTAGACAAGAGTTAAAATTAGTCGTATAACAAAAGTTATAATGAGTCGATAGCCGTATAGAGTGCTTTTCATTAAGCTAGTGGGATGATATTATTATGTTCTAATAGAATGTGAACCCTGTAAATTCAAAAAGTGACAGCAGAAATGTATATATTAAAAACATTATTTTAGTATTAAACCCTGTACTTCATTGAAAATAAGAAATACACGGTAATACCGTGATGCTCTATTTTACAGTTATTGTTTAATCAATTCCAATTACGGAGAAGAAATTTCTATTTAATTTTTTTTTAATTAATTATTAATTATTTTTGTTCTATCATTTCCAAATAGAGAAATCGCGTTTATTGTATCTTAAACATGCAAGTTTGTAATAATTCATTAAAACATAGGCTAAAATTATTCATAAATCTGTTATAATATAAAATCATTTTCTAAAAGTTCAATAATAATTGAAATTTGCAATCATTTGAAAGGCGTACCACAGCTCAAAAACGCATAGAAACTATTGAAGAAATTCCCTTCAGTCCCGATATGACGTCACGGAGAGGGACCCAATGGCACTCTCCTGCGCTGTTTGACCTACCTTCTTTCTAAATACCTTGAGATCACGATCCTTCGCCCCCAATCCTCTTCTTTTCTGTGGGAAAATACATGGACGCAACATTCTAAAATTATGTAGAAGTGAATACAACATAAGTTCTAGAGATGCGCCAAATTATATTTTAATCGATGATGACTGTAATTTCGATAAGGATATTTAAATGGACGCAAATTTCACAACACTGTTTCTAATGGTAACAGAATATCATGCTTGTTTGTTCACCTCGTTGCTCTCTCTCTGTTTCAAAAATTTATCACTAGATGGCGAGCATCGGGCTGGAATTGCTAATACGCCAAATTATTCAACCGCTTGGACCTGACGTCACGCGCAGTCTCGCACTGACATCGGCCAAGCTGCGCGCGTCCTCTAGCCTAAAATATCAATCCATCGAGGACTTCTCGCACGCATCAGGTTTGTTTTTCTTGAGCGCAGCGATCGAGCTTGGCTGCTCTCTACTTGTTATTCTAAATTTTCTGTCCACCTAAACACCACCAACGCATGGGTGAAGTGACTATGAATAATGAAACCAGTTGTTTTAAGAATATCAGAAATCTTCATTTTTCACTTTAGACATAAAATGAAAAAAAACAATTTTTCCCGGTAAATTTTTTCGGGCCGGTAAATTTTTTCCATGTTGAATTTCAAATCCTAGTCCGCCCACGGTCTCTACTATCTAGGGCTAGGCTTTCAGTGCTTGGTGCTCGCGCCCCCTTGGCAGATTTCCCGGTAGGAATTTTCGTTCCAGTCCACCCCTGCCCAGATGTGTCTGCATTTTCTCCCTTTCCTGTCGTCTCATGACAATATACAGCCAAATGAGTGCTAGTCAATTTTGCTGCTAATTTCAGCAACCTTTCCAACACTTTTTGAATTCTGCCTCAGCATACGAAAACTGGAGTTTGCATATTATACATTTGCCAACAGTGTGTTGACCCGTTGACTGCTGTGCTAGAATTTAGTGATTGGAATGGAAGTAAGCTTTATTTTCTAATTATGTAATAAAACTAATTTTTAATAAAAAGTATTTATCTAGAAACATTTAAAAATTGTTTTAGGATGAATTTTTTACAATATTATTCGTATTACTAGGTTTTGTATAAGCTAATAATGCATATCACGCTATTTGTTCTAGCTAGAATTTCAATATTTGTTTCCTTTATTCTTGTGATCAATGAATGCTTCGCATTTTCGTTCGCAATTACATTTTCAATCGATGAACTCAAGATAACCATTCACTCCTTCATTTTATAGTCAGTTTTTCAATTTTGCTACTTTTACTGCTCACAATTAGTGAGAAATCGGTAAAATGATATACCAGTATCTCGTTCTGTGCGTTTACAGCACCCAAAAGTCAGTGGCAGCCCGTGAACGATATGTAGAGGGGGCGCTCATCTATGTATTTAAGCCTATATATGTGTTAGTAATATATATATATATATATATATATATATATATATGTGTGTGTGTGATACAGAAATTAAGCCTTCCCCAGTAACGCGCCCTTTTCTTTCACAATTATTATTCCAAATTCCTATTTCATGTCCGGCACATATTGCAACTACATTAAATTCTATCCCACGCCACTAATATTAATAAAGTCTGCCAACGCTTCCTCTTTTCCTCGGCTATACCATATGGGGTCACTAATCTTAACCTCTGTGTAAACTTTCTCATATGAAACTGCATTCCCAATCACGTTTTTAAAGCCTAAAACGAGAAGACAGCAGCCACACGCCTCGTATCATCATTCTCACTCTGATGTAAATGTAATTTGTACTTGTTGTTGTTGAGACCCAGACCATCTGACCTACCAGAAAGGTGTAAGGTAACTGTTTAGACGACAGGGAAGTGCCACCCAATTTAGACCGGAACCGAGTGGGGGAGGCATCCACAGAGACCGCGCCTTCCTTTCCCTACCACTAACCTCTTGGAAGGACTTACGGACCCATATGTTTAACGTGATCGTACTCCGTGTGAACACGGCGGCAGTTTTGGCAGTGGCGGGAATCGAACCCGGGCCTACCGAGTGCAATTCTCACGCGCTAACCACTGGACTACCGCGCCCTTTAATTTGTACTTGTGGAGAACTACGCAGACTGCACTGAGATTTGGTGAAAGATTGTCGATGATCAGGAGCTCGGCCAATCTATGTAACTACTTCTGATTCTAATGTCATCTAATAAAGTAGATTTGTGATAACAATAACTGTTTCTTCCTTGGACTATTCCAGTTTAATATTATATATACGATATATATATATATATATATATATATATATATCGTAGATATATATATATATATATCGTAAATATATATATATATATATATATATATATATATAGTGTATGTATATATATAGTATATGTATATACATATGTGTTTTGTGTATAGCGATGGGTATATTATTAAGATTGTAAAATAACATACCGCTCACCAGCTCGCTCGTTCATAACATGCCTGGACACATATGGAACGTATCATTCCTAGTGAAAAACAATACGTATTCCTAATTTACATTAAAGTAAAATTGTGGGAGCTATTTTCTAAAAGTTACGTCCAGGAAATTGTCTAAAAAATATGCATATTCTGGTGATACGTACAGATGGTTCAGAGACTGGAATTGCTAGTAAAATCAAAATCGGTGAATTGGGAGGCGATATAGAAAATTGGAGGGGGGCTTACTGAAGTAAAAGTTAGGCTCAGGAATTTATCACGTTAAAGAGGCATATCCAGGTGACATGTAAAAATGGTGCAGAGACTATAGCCACTAGCAGAACCAAAATCGTTCAATTAGGAAACGAGATGTAAAATTGTGGGGCTAGTTAAGCTAAAAGTTACGCCCTGACACGTATAGATGGTGTAGAGACTATAGCCATCATCAGAATCAAAATCGCTGAATTAGAAATCGAGATAAGAAATATAGGGTGCTATCTCAATTAAAATATAAGCCCATGGGGTATGTGAGCAATATAATCGCCAACGTGAAGCCAAAATTTCCAGAAAAATAAAGTCAGATAAAAGAATCATTTGGAAAATTTAATTTTAAAGCTTTTAAACAAATATTTAGATATTCTTTAATTTTTAGGTAGACAGTAGGGTAGGTCAAGTGGCCCCTCAAACTGAGTATCCCATTTTACTCATCACGATGGACAGAAACCCCTAAAATATCATAAATAACCCCCACAAAAGAATCTATCGAAGATTTTTTAGATTTCATTTTCTAAATTTAATACGATTTCGCCATGAACCCAAACTGAAAGAACTAGATTAATAAATCTAATAAAAGAAATCAAAATTACAAAAAAGAGTAATTTGTTTTCAAATGCTTATTTAAACTTCCAAATTTATTCATAAAAAAAAGACGAGAGAGAGAACATACACATTCTTAAATGTAGAAAACTGAAGCCAAATTAGCAATCTTAGCCAATTTGAGAGATCCCTTCTCATGTTTTACTTCTCTTTTATTTCTCTTTGGTGGAAAGCGCCTTCAAAATGCGACATATATCAAATGCTAAAACTGCAATATCTGTTTTTATTTCACGCCAAATATCTAATATTCTTCCCATACTCTTCGTTCGCTTAGGACAAGCCGATAAAAGGGACGCAGCTTTAATAAAAATCCTTGTATTCCCTGTATTTTCCCTCAAAAATTCTATACACTACAGCTTTCGTTAGAATCCTCTTTCTCTCAGAAACGCTGTAGTGCTGCCATCTAGTGACATTTTCCAATACTTATTTTCAATAATTCTCGATTTAATTGTATCAAAAATTCAGATTTTTTCAATAGAAATTGTAATAAATCTGTATAACTAAAAAGATAACTTGGGGTGTTTATTCAATGGTGCCGCGCATCCCAGCGACTTCCCTCAATAACCGCGACTGCCAAAAGTTGCACATATAAAAACCTATGCTACTGACGTCTGTCAGGGAACAAACATGTTCGCCAATAAATCACGTGCTTAGCTCGTGACGTCACATGAATACTCATTTTATTACTAGTTACTTCCATGTTTATTATAAAAATTACAATTAGACTTTATTACATTGTTGAATTTTTTTATACATAATGCCCTAGTCGTACGAATAGTGCAAGAAAGCAATTTTGTCAAGCTTAAAATGCATTATCTGTTAGATTAGAATTAAATTAATTCAATATTGGCTAAATTAAAAATAATTTTAGTACTTCATCATACTACACTGTATAAAGTTCTCGAAAAATTTAATTCGACATTTAGACGAAAAATACATTTAAAGACATCATGAATACAATTCTAATATTTTTGAAAATATTTCTATCAGTGTTTATATCTGTGAGGTGCGATTGTACGGATTACTATGAAAATTTATATGTAGATGCAGTCTGTAGAAAATTAGAAACAGGTAGAATATTTTGTAATCAATGTGATTAAAACACTATTTTCCATATTGATAATAGCTTGCTTGGCTAGCAGTTCTTGGGGCAGTGCGATATAGCATAAGGCAGCTAGAGGCTCATATGTCCCAACATCAATCGTTAATTCCTCGATCCACTCCAAGACCCAACCGCTGCCATTGCCTTCATAGGTTTCGAACGATGTTAACACTTTTGCAAAAGCAGCACCCATATTCGAATTCAAATCTTCTTTAGTAATGTTTTTCATACAAGAACTTCTGAAATAGTTCAGCATTCCTGTTCTCCTTCAGATTGGAAACGAGTAAAACAGCAACATTCATGTACCATATAATACTACGCTTCAAAGCAATTTCCTCTAGCACTACTTGTTTTATCTCAATTCTATGAGAATTCAAAAAGGTGAGTGGATCTTTTTCAGCATTACCAGCAATTTTAAAAACAGTCACAGTACTGTTTAAAGCCTGTTTACAGGGTTTGGGAGCAGCTTTCTTCTTTTTATTCATACTAGAAGCATCTGAAGTTTTTCTGCAAGTGCCTCGGATAGGCTTATCACTACGAACTGTGTGCTCATGAATCCTCTCATGACGTATCAGATCATTAATTCTCACAAAAGCTACTTGACACAATTCGCATATGTAATCCTTCTTTCCAACATGAATCTTCATATGCCGCATTACACAAAATTTCGTTTTTTCGTGAAGCTCTTCGTGCAAGTAAGACACACCTGTAAAAGCTAAAATACAAGACTTTAGTATAAGCGCGTTATATCCGCTAGCAATGCAATACATTTTTATCACTTATTTAAAGCAGTCATAGATTCCTTATACCATTCCGACAGGAAGAACCCTCAAAAATAAAAAAAACCAGGTTAAAGAATATATCTAGATAGTAGATACTAAAGCCTCAACAAATTTCCTTAAATTCATAAAAGTCTTAATTAAATAAAATAATTACGATCAGGAGTTATACACATTTAAAAGATTCAGCTTAATGTCCAGAATCCTTATACACTTTTTCATGTCATTTCAAATTAGATAGTCGATTAGATACCCTTTTCCAAACACCTCACATGTGTAAGATTTCCCGGTTAGATGAGTCCTTACATGCCGATATAGATTCTTCTTGAATGTAAACGTTTTCCAACAGACAAGACATGTCTATACAAGATAAAAATGTTACACTTTAGTATAAACACACTATTTTATGTAACAATGTAATACATTTCTCAAGATTTATATAAAGTAATCGTGAATCCATTATAGATTATACTAACCCCATTAGAAATCATTCAAAATAATAAAATCATAGAGAATTAAAGAATATATCTAGATATTAAAACTCCAACAAATTTCATTAAAGTCATAATCTTAATTAAATAAAATAATGAAGCTGCTACACATCATAAAAATGCCAAGTTTAATAAAATCGGAGAATAAAATCACATTAAAACAAGTACTTACATGTCCAATCCTGTTCAAAGGTGTTGCATTAGGCATAAGATGATCAATAATGGCAGATGTAACATCTCTAGCATTACCAACTAAAACCGACATATTTGTAATAGAGGGCACTTGAAACGCAATCTAGCAGCACGAAATCCACGTCTTCTCTAGAATGATAAAATCGCTGCTATAAGGTCAGCCATATACCCTCCACGTCAAGATTATATCACGGACCGTTAAACGAGTATAAGATATAATCATACGCTCACAAACCCGATAAAAATAGATAGATCATTCATAATCGTAATCGATTATATCCTTTTAATAATCGTAATCGATTATATCCTTTTAATGATCGTGATCGATATATTAAATAGATTCAAGTAGGATTATAACTCATTAAGTTATATTAAAAAAGGTAATTACCACCATTTCTTCCCCCAATATACAACTCATACACTAAAAGTATCCCCTAGCAACCAGAATCCGTAATAAAACATCCATCTCCATTCTAACACACGTCCAAATACCTGTAATTCTACACGAAAACACTCGTAATTCTACACGAAAACATACTTTACAGGAATTAATAAAATGGACAAGAAAAAAAATCATCAAATTCACCCAGAAACTAGTTAAAACCCTCAAATTACTCATAATTATCATCTACATATGCTATATAACCATTTATAGCCGTAAAAGAGTGAGCAGACTAGTAGTGGAAACATGGGTGTTCTGCAACAGTGGTGGTATGTATGGCATGGCCGCCGACTTGGATTCCGTAATCCTGAACGAGGGGGTAAAAGAGAGAAATGGAAAAATTTGAGGGCTTTTAGTGTTAGAAACTTTTTCGGGTGGCAACGGTAATGTGGTCTTCTACGAGAGTATTGTTTCCGTTAAATGAATTTTTTTAATGAGGTAAAGGAGGGGGTGGAATAGAAACTTTTTGGGTCGGGCTCTGCGACAGTGGCGGTATGGAACCATCAGCGCCACCTAGCGGCGGAAAGGCGAACTATTCAGGATGGAACTTAGACATTTTTCTAAGAGTTGGAGAAACTTTTTGGGGATGGCAACGCTTGGGGTTCTACGGCAGATGAAGAGTAGAACCCTCAGCGCCCCTTAGCTGCCTAAAGGGGTACTAGTAGGGGCGGAACTTAGGAAATTTTGAGAAAATTAATAAAAATTTGAGTTTTAAAAAATTTTTAAAAACTTTTTTAATTTTGTCAAAATATTACATAGGGGATGTTTTTAGGAAATGATAAAATAATATTTATTTTTTCTTTCCAGAAACTATTTTTAGATACCATTGCTCCAACCGCATCCTGCCGAAGCCCCCTATTTCCACTACTAGGCTCCTCACTCTTTTACGGCTATAAATGTTTATATAGCATATGCAGATGATAATTATGAGTAATTTGAGGGTTTTAACTAGTTTATGGGTGAATTTGATGATTTTTTATGTCCATTTTATGAATTCCTGTAAAGTATGTTTTCGTGTAAAATTACGGGTGTTTTCGTGTAGAATTACGGGTATTTGGACGTGTGTTGGAATGGAGATGGATGTTATATTACGGATTCTGGTTGCTCAAGGATACGTTTAGTTGTTGTTGAAACCCAGACCGTCCGACCTACCAGAAAGGTGTAAGGTAACAAAGGATACGTTTAGTGTATGAGTTGTATATTGGGGGAAGTAATGGTGATAATTACCTTTCTTAATATAATTTAATGAGTTTTAATCCTACGTGAATCTATTTAATGTATCGATTCCGATTATTAAAAGGATATAATCGATTACGATTATGAATGATCTGTCTATTTTTATCGAGTTTGTGTGTATGTGATTATAAGTTATACTCGTTTAATGGTAACCGTGATATAACCTTGACGTGACCTTGACGTGGAGGCAGGGCCGACGAGAGGGGGGACCCGCGGCAAATTCTTGGGGCCCGGGTGGACCTGGAATGTTTTTTCTTCATGTCGGTAATAGCAATACTGGAAAGAAAAGTATTTTTAGGCCCGGGACCCTAAACCGGATGATAAAAAAACATTTAAATTTAGTTTATATTCCACCACATAGATGGCTCCACCAGCACCAGAAAGGGATTATTGCTGTAATGTGTATTCGCAATGTTTTATTTTCCTGTGGTCTTTGTACAGAAGTCAGTTGAGAAAATTAAAACACGATCATCGTTTCTTCTTAAATTCATGTATTATAGCCGCTTCTTTCAGATTCAAAAAAAAGGTAGGAGCCTTTCATTCTATTTTCACTAATCAGCAACCAAAACAATTCATAATTTTAATTTACCCGATTTGACGGTACACTTTGTTTATAAATTGTAGCTGTTATCAGTGACTGATTATGAATATTTTCTTTTCCATTTGATTTTCGTATTTTTCTCAAAAATACACTTAGGTACACGTTGGATATAAAGAATTTGGTTTTTGACGCTTTTTTCTGAAGCGATAAATTGCTAAATGTGGCGCAAAAATAAATTGCACTTAGCGCAAAAATAAATTGCACTTAGCGCAAAATGTCTTTTTCTGGCCACCCCTTTTAGCTTTCTGTTGGCTTCGGCCATTTTATTTTTGCTGTGTGTGTAAAAATGTATTAAAAATGTGAATATCATACAAAAATTAAAGCTAGCACATGTTAAGAGATAAAATAATGTAGAAGCAGAAAATTTATCTTCTATATAATAAAAGGCAATGTCTGTCTGTGTGTCTGTCTTATACACTATACGTTTCGCGACCGCGCGTCGGAGAGCTACGAAATTTGGCAATCGGAGACCCGGGGGGGAGGGAAGGGGACACGTGAAAACCGATTTTTAAAATTTTAATTATTTTTTTATTTATTTAATGTTTTATGCGATTTCGACCGTTTTTTGCCCTTTTTGCCCTTTTTTCTCCACGATCCAGACATCGTAGAAAAAAACAAATTACACCATCGGAAAGAGCAGAGAATTTCGAGTAAAAATATATCAATTTCAAATCTGAATTTCGATTTCTAATATTTTTTAAAGATTTTAAAACAAAAGTCACTTTTTGCTCAAGAAAACGATTTTTGGTTTTTAAATTCTCGCATCGTGAAAAGTACTCATAATTTCGACTAATAATTTACATTTTCAGAAAGGTCAAACATCTGGCATTCTTACAAGTCCAATCTGGTCCAGAAATAATGAAAATTGCCTTCAGGATGGCAATTTTAAAGACGCCATGATTTTAAATTTGTCGGCTACCGGCTCAGTTTCTCAACGGCATTTTCCCCCCATCCGCATTAGTTTCTTCCCCGTCTCCATGGAGACCGCGCTTTCGGTTTTAACTGAATTACGAGCATAAGTGTTGTATACATCGGGCGAAATTATTATATTTATATGATATTTTAAATGGATATTTTTAAATGGATATTTTAAATAATTTAAATGATTGAATTATGGTGGTTTGAATTGTGGTGATGTATTTGAAATTATTATATTTATGGATTGGTGGAACGATATGGTTGATTTTTTTATTTTAAATGGATATTTTAATTTATGGATATTTTAATTTATAGATATTTTAAATGGATATTTTAATTTTATGGCTATTTTAAATGATGGAACGATGGAACGAGGATGGTGGAATTAAGAGCCTAGCATATGGTCGTTATAAATTTAAATTAGCGCGCGGGAAGTTAGCGCGCGAGAATTGCACTCGGTAGGCCTGGGTTCGATTCCCGCCACTGATGCGGAGTACGATCACCTTAAACATATGGGTCGATAATTCCTTCCGAGAGGTTGGTGGCAGGGAAAGGAGGGTACGGTCTCTGTGGATGCCTCCCCCACTGGGTCCTGGTCCAAATTGGGTGAATAAAAAGAAAGTTATGGAGATTGTCGCGGAGGGCGCGGTAACCCAGTGGTTAGCGTGCGGGAATTTCACTCGGTAGGCCCGGGTTCGATTCCCTCCACTGACAAAACTGCTGCCGTGTTCACGCGGAGTACGATCACGTTAAACATGTGGGTCCGTAAGTCCTTCCGAGAGGTTGGTGGTAGAGGAAGGAGGGTACGCACCCTGTGGATGACTTTCCCACTGGGTTCCGGTCTAAATTGGGTGAATAAAAAGAAGGTTATGGAGATTGTCGCGGAGGGCGCGGTAGCCCAGTGGTTGGCGCGCGGGAATTGCACTCGGTAGGCTAGGGTTCGATTGCCGCCACTGCCAAAACTGCTGCCATTTTCACGCGGAGTACGATCACGTTAAACATGTGGATCCGTAAGTCCTTCCGAGAGGTTGTTGGTAGAGGAAGGAGGGTACGGACCCTGTGGATGCCTCCCCTACTGGGTTCCGGTCTAAATTGGGTGAATAAAAAGAAGGTTATGGAGATTGTCGCGGAGGGCGCGGTAGCCCAGTGGTTAGCGCGCGGGATTTGCACTAGGTAGGTCCGGGTTCGATTCCCGCCACTGCCAAAACTGCCGCCGTGTTCAGGCGGAGTACGATCACGTTAAACATGCGGGACCGTAAGTCCTTCCGAGAGGTTGGTGGTAGGGGAAGGAGGGTACGGTCCCTGTGGATGCCTCCCCCACTGAGTTCCTGTCTAAATTGGGTGGCACTTCCTGGTAGGTCGTTCCTTCTGGTAGGTCGCGCCAGCGAGTGTGCCACGGTTAGAATTTGCCACGGTCAGAATTTTCAAGGGTAGCGAACAGGCTGGTCGCCAAAGGCGGGTAGTAAATAATAAAAGGCAATGTCTGTGTGTGTGTCTGTCTGTGTGTCTGTCTTATACACTATACGTTCAGCGACCGCGCGTCGGAGAGCTACGAAATTTGGCAATCGGAGACCCGGGGGGGTGGGAAGGGGACACGTGAAAACCGATTTTTAAAATTTTAATTATTTTTTTTGTTATTTAATGTTTTATGCGATTTCGACCGTTTTTTGACTTTTTTGCCCTATTTCCTCCACGATCCGGACGTCGTAGAAAAAAACAAATCACACCATCGGAAAGAGCAGACAATTGCGAGTAAAAATATATCAATTTCAAATTTCAATTTCGATTTCTAATATTTTTTAAAGATTTTAAAACAAAAGTTACTTTCTGTTCAAAAAAACCAACTTTCGTTTTTAAATCCTTCCATCGTAAAAACTACTCATAATTTCGACTAATAATTTACATTTTTAAAAAGGTCAAACATCTGGCATTCTTACAAGTCCAATCTGGTCAGGAAATATTCCGTATTGCCCACAGGATCGAGATTTTAAAAGTTTCCGAATTTCAATTTCTCGGCGTTCCGCTCGGCGTGCCGCTTCTTAACCGACGTTTCTCCCCCGCAGAAGGAGGGAAGGTGGTGGGTGGGGACGTCAAGGTGGAGGTGACGTCACGGTTCTGAATGCAGCTCCTTTACTCCATATAAATTATTATATTTATATTTTAAATGATGGAACGATATGGATTTTTTAAATGTATATTTTAACTTTTGGATATTTTAATTTTATGGATATTTTAAATGATGGAACAATGAAACAATGGAATGAGGATGATGGAATTAAGCATATGGTCATTTTAAATTGCAAATTAGCGTGCGGGAAGTTAGCGGTAGGCCCGGGTTCGATTCCCGCCACTGCCAAAACTGCCGCCGTGTTTACGTGGAATACGATCACGTTAAATATGTGGGTCCGTAAGTTCTTCCGAGAGGTTGGTGGTAGGGGAAGGAGGATACGGCCCCTGTGGATGCCTCCCCCACTGGGTTCCCGTCTAAATTGGGTGAATATATAGAAAGTTATGGAGATTGTCTCGGAGGGTGCGGCAGCCCAGTGGTTAGCGCGCGGGAATTGCATGCGGTAGGCCCGGGTTTGATTTCCAAAATTGCCGCCGTGTTCACGCGGAGTACGATCACGCGGAATAAACATGTAGGTCTGTAAGTCCTTTCGAGAGGTTGGTGGTTGGGGAAGGAGGGTACGGTCCCCGTGGGTGCCCCTCCCACTGGGTTCCGGTCTAAATTCGGTAAATAAAAAGAAAGTTATGGAAAATGTCGCGGAGGGCGAAGTATCCCAGTCGTTAGCGCGCGGGATTTGCACTAGCGCGCGGGAATTTCTCTCGGTAGGCCCGGGTTCGATTCCCGCCACTGCCAAAACTGCAGCCGCGTTCACGCGGAGTACGATCACGTTAAACATGTGGGATCGTAAGTCATTCAGAGAGGTTGGTGGTAGGGGAAGGAGCGTACGGTCTCTGTGGATGCCTCCCCCACTGAGTTCCTGTCTGAATTGGGTGGCATTTCCTGGCCATCCAAACAGTTACCTTACACCTTTCTGGTATGGATATTTTAAATGGATATTTTAATTTATAGATATTTTAAATGGATATTTTAATTTTATGGATATTTTAAATAATGGAACGAGGATGATGGAATTAAGCGCTTATCATATGGTCATTATAAAATTTAAATTAGCGCGCGAGAAGCCAAAAGCACCTTCCAAAAGCTATAAAAAGCTATATGACAGAATACCTGATCATGAAAGCAGCAACAATCACAAAGGGTGTGTGAGACCAGAAATAGATCTCACATTTGATGAGACACTTTTATGTACAAATTTATGGTGGCCGAAACGGCGAACAATACTTGTAGTCTGGCTGACACCGGGTTGTATAACCCCGTGAACCTAAAGGTCAGAAAACCACACATTTAGGGGTGCCATGACAGAGGGGGCCGAGCTGGGCCTTGCGAGATATTGTTGTTGTTGAAACCCAGACCGTCCGACCTACCAGAAAGGGGCCTTGCGAGATGTGGAATGGTTCCATTGGTTAAAGGAGTAACCAATAAAAAAAGAAGATTGTTACATCAAACTCAATGCGGTAAATGGAAGAAAAGGGGGAGTTACCCCCCCCCCCCCCCAAACGAGGGAACCACAGCCGGTGACCCGAGAGTACGAGAAGATAACTTGTGCACAAATAGAGACTAACATGACTTGAGAGAATGAGATACCAATATGACAGTGATGTTTTAATACGACTTAAGATAACTTGGAGACGATGACTGGATTTGGTGAATTTAGACTTGTAGAATGTCTCGTAGAGGTTCCAAAATAATGGAGATATATTAATGTGGGAGTGCAATCAGAGTACGAGAAGGAGCCACACACCAAAGAGTTATGGCCAGTACAAATAGCTGACATTTGATATATGATCAAATCCCAAGGCAGAAATTGAAGGTATGTGCCCATTGAAAATGATATCCGGTCGTAACCACTATTTAGGATTTTCCGTTTTGGTCACATATGTCCCCTCCGCTGAAATAATATAATTAAATAGTGTAATTGAATTTAATTAAGATTTATGTTGTTAATAAATGTGTTTTATTGCTAAAGTTTAAATGGTGCAGTCAATGAGTATTATAATAATTAATAATTTCTTTACAGGTTTCACACAAAAGTTAAATAATTGGAGGGTTTTATATAGCGGCACAACTACCAATGTACGATTTCAATAATAAATCCACTAATATGTATGAATTAACGGCCATGTCAATCTTAATGAATTTAATATTAAAAGTATAACTTTAGATTTCTTTCCCATATTTGGTGCCGTGATCAGGATTACGTCGAATGGTAAAATAAAAAGATTTACGATACTTGAATTGGAAAGCCTTTGGAGCGCGCCTTGCAATCTTCATCTTCAGTGTTCAGCAAACCACGCGGGCAATCAAACGTCTTCAAACTGCATTGTCATTTGGGGAGAGTTAAGTTGAGAGGATGCTTAGCTGCTAATCAGTCATTTACAAAAAACGATTAAAGAAGAGGATTTGAAAGGGGTCAGCATTGTCGTTTTTCTGTCAGTCCGGAGAAAGTGTTTGAACGTCATTTCCGGTCTTGGCCACTTCCGGTCTCAATAAAGAGAAGGGTTCCTCTAATGATCTTTTTGCAAATGATCAATCAGTAGCTGTCATCAAGTGCAAGAGGTGCTTGTTGTGCTTACATGCAATGTTAAGAAAAACATTTAAAGGGAAAAATGTCGAATGTGTTGTCATTTTCGTTCGTAATGTCAAAGTTACTTAAAGAATTCTGATGCAAAAAAATATATATTTTCAATGGCTGATTTAAAAAAAAATGTGTGATTGTATGAATAAGTATGTACCAATGTTCTAAGGTTAAGCAAAAATATTGTATTAGGTGATGAAGTTATCAATTATGAAAATTGATGAAGTATGGAAAGAATTGTGGTAAAAATAATATACTGTCTAATTTGTACAAAAAATGTGAATTTTGTTAAAAAATATCAAAGTTAAATAGTTAGCGTGTAACGTTTCAAAGTGAATGTGCATATATTTTAAAAATCTTTTTGAATAATCAAAATTTAATTTTGCTTCAATTGACAGCTTGACCTGATACATTTGATGAGTACATAACTTTGATATTTAGTGTATGATGATGTGCTAAAAACATTTGTGTTTGCAGCAAGACTGTATTGAACTGCAATTCTTGACGAACTGTTGTTCAGTGAAAAATGCCAATTAGAAAGTTGCAAGCGACTCGAACTTTGTTTCGAACTCTATTGGTTTTGAATTTTTTTTTGTTTTTGTCCGTGGGGAGATATGTGAGACCAGAAATAGATCTCACATTTGATGAGACACTTTTATGTACAAATTTATGGTGGCCAAAACGGCGAACAATACTTGCAGTCTGGCTTGCACCGAGTTTTATAACCCCGTAAACCTAAACGTCAGAAAACCACAAATTTATGGGTGCCATGACAGAGGGGGCCGAGCTGGGCCTTACGAGATGTGGAATGGTTCCATTGGTTAAAGGAGTAACCAATAAAAAAGAAAATTGTTACATCAAACTCAATGCGGCAAATGGAAGAAAAGGGGGAGTTACCCCCCCAACGAGGTAACCACAGCCGGTGACCCGAAAGTACGAGAAAATAACTTGTGCACAAATTGAGACTAACATGACTTGAGAGAGTGAGATACCAATATGACTTAAGGCAGTGATGTTTTAATACGACTTAAGATAACTTGGAGACGATGACTGGATTTGGTGAATTCAGACTTGTAGAGTGTCCCGTAGAGGTTCCAAAATAATGGAGATATATTAATGTGTGAGTGCAATCAGAGTACGAGAAGGAGCCACACACCAAAGAGTTAGGGGGCGCGGTAGCCCATTGGTTAGCGCGCTGGAGTTGCACTCGGTAGGCCCGGGTTCGATTCCAGCCACTGCCAAAACTGCCGCCGTGTTCATGCGGAGTACGATCACGTTAAACATGTGGGTCCGAAAGTCCTTCCGAGAGGTTGGTGGTAGGGGAAGGAGGGTACGGTCCCTGTGGATGCCTCCCCCACTGGGTTCCGGTCTAAATTGGGTGGCACTTCCCGACCGTCCAAACAGTTACCTTACACCTTTCTGGTAGGTCGGACGGTCTGGGTTTCAACAACAACACCAAAGAGTTATGGCCAGTACAAATAACTGACATTTGATATATGATCAAAGCCCAAGGCAGAAATTGAAGGTATGTGCCCATTGAAAATGATATCCGGTCGTAACCACTATTTTGGATTTTCCGTTTTGGTCACATATGGCCCCTCCGCTGAAATAATATAATTAAATAGTGTAATTGAATTTAATTAAGATTCATGTAATTAAAGTTAATAAATGTTAAAAAAGTTAATAAATGTGTTTTATTGTTAAAGTTTAAATGGTGCAGTCAATGTGAGTATTATAATAATTAATAATTTCTTTACAGGACTCCCACGAATGTTAAATAATTGGAGGGTTTTATATAGCGGCACAACTAGCAATGTACGATTTCAATAATAAATCCACTAATATGTATGAATTAACGGCCATGTCAATCTTAATGAATTTAATATTAAAAGTATAAAAATCTTTAGATTTTTTTCCCACAGAGTGTTATGTACAATGGCGAAATTTACAGAACAATTTAAATAAAAACACGACTGTGAATTGCTTGTTATTGCACAAAATAAAAAGTGAAATGCAAGTATGGAAAGATTTACTACGTCGCTTTCTGGACGTAATTCTGTTTATTTCAGAACATGGATTAGCTTTCAAAGGGAGCAACAGCTTGATTGGTGATCCAAGAAATGGAAATTTCTTAGGGATGCTGGAAATCATGAGTCATTATGATCCTCTCCTTGACGAGCACTTGAAAAAAGTGAAGGAATCACAAATTCAAGGCAAAAGAATGCAGGTTCATTATTTGTCAGCCGAAATTCAAAATGAATTTATTTTGTTATGTTGAAAATGTCCCAAACTGCATTTTAAAGGAAAGAAAAGTTGCCAAATACTTTTCTATAATTGTAGACGCAACGCCAGATTCCGCCCATATGGAGCAAACGACATTCATTTTGCGCTATGTCCTTACAAACGGAGAAACGAATGAATATGAAATATTTGAAAGATTCATAGAATTCGTAGATTGCAATAAGAAAACAGGAGATGCTATTGCAAGTTTGATTCTTCAAACACTTAAAAAACACAATATCCCAATAAGTGAGTGCCGTGCACAAGGATACGACCATGGCCCTAACATGAGTGGTACATACAAGGGCGTTCAAGCTCGAATTTTGGAAATTAACCCCTTGGCCATTTTTTCTCTTTGTGCTTGTCACTCTCTAAATCTCTGTGGTGTTCATGCGGCAGAATGTTGTCCCGAAGTAATAACGTTTTTTGGTGTTGTACTGAAGCCGTATAATATATTTAGTAGCAGTCCTCAGAGATGGGAAATTTTGCAAAAAAAAAACACGGACTGCTCGCTTCATTCCCTGTCCAACACACGTTGGTGTGCTCGAACTGAGAGTGTGAAACCATTTGCACAAAAGCTTCCTTCGATAAGAGTCAATCGACATGGTGCTAGAATTTAATCAAACTGCAGACACTCAAACAGATTTAAATGGTATAAAGACATATATTGAATCATTTGAATGCCTCGTGATGGCAAAAGCTTGGTTCAAAGTTTTGTCATGCATAAACTACCGAAGCACGGTCTTACAAGCTCGAAATTCCACCATTGATATCGAAGTAGCAGTCTCCTTATAGATCCTTATCCAGTCTCCTTATAGATTTGAAAAAGATTAGAAATAGTTGGGAGGCAATCCTAAATGAATGTAAGCTTGTAGCTGTAAATTTAAATATGCAAGCTGAATTTTCAGATCGACGACAAAGAAAGAGGAAAAGAAATGCTGAAGAATCGACAATGACACCAACCGAAGTATTCAAGTTTGATGTGTTTAATGTTCTTTTAGACAGTGTTATTGGTGGCATTACAACTCGATTTGATGCAGCGAAAAACATAAATACTTTATTCAATGTGCTGTGGTTATTTCACGACTTAAATGAAGTACAAATTCGGGAAAATGCAAGAAAACTACAAAACAAATATAAAGATGATGTCAGCGAGCAGCTCTCTGAAGAACTAATACATCTGAAATCGCTATATGATGCAAACACACAGGAAAGAAATCTTTCACCTATACAGTTGCTCAACAAAATAAACCATCTGAATCTTAAACCACTGTTTTCTAACATCGTTATTGCTTTGAGGTTGTTTTGTACAATTCCCGTGACTGTGGCTCAAGCAGAACGATCTTTTAGTTGCCTATCAAGGATAAAAAGTGTGTTACGGTCAACTATGGGTCAAAGCCGACTTTCGTCTTTGGGCTTATTATCAATTGAGGCTGAGCTAGCCAGACATTGTGATTTTTCCCAAATAATAGATACATTTGCAAGTCGTAAGGCTCGCAAAGTGCCTTTGTGAATTAACTTAAATCCGAGACTCAATAAATTCTGCTATCGCCCTTTCTTGTTAAACAACTTTTATTTTCTATTTACCAAATATTGCATCGCTCTAATTCAATTTTCTCATTAAAAAAGAAGAAAAAATAAAAAACTATTTCTATCAGTACGCACGTGTTTGTTTGTTTGTTTTTTCATCGGGCCCGGAATTATTATTGTTTCGGCTCTGCGTGGAGGGTATGTGGGTGGCCTTCAAGCAGCGATTTTATCATTCTAGACGTGGATCTCGTGCTGCTAGACTGCGTTTCAAGCGCCCTCTACTACGAATATGTCGGTTTTAGTTGGTAATACTGGAGATGTTACATGTGCCATTATTGATCATCCTATGCCCCAACATCTTTGAACAGGATTGGACAAGTAAGTACTTGTTTTAATGTGATTTTATTCTCCCATTTTATTAAACTTAGCATTTTTATGATGTGTAACAGCTTCATTATTTTATTTAATTAAGATTTTTATGACTTTAATGAAATTTGTTGGAGTTTTAGTAACTAGATATATTCTTTAACTTGGTGATTTTATTATTTTGAATGATTTCTAATGGGATTAGTATAATGGATTCACGATTACTTTATATAAATCTTGAGAAATGTATTACATTGTTACATAAAATAGTGTGTTTATACTAAAGTGTAACATTTTTATCTTGTATAGACATGTCTTGTCTGTTTGAAAACGTTTACATTCAAGAAGAATCTATATCGGCATGTAAGAACTCATCTAACCGGGAAATCTTACACATGTGAGGTGTATGAAACGACATGGAAAAGTGTATAAGGACTCTGGACATTAAGCTGAATCTTTTAAATGTATGTAACTACTGATCGTAATTATTTTATTTAATTAAGACTTTTATGAATTTAATGATATTTGTTGAGGCTTTAGTATCTAGATATATTCTTTAACTTGTTGATTTTATTTTGGGGGGTTAATCCTATCGGGATGGTATAAGGAATCTATGACAACTTTACATAAGTAATGAAAATGTATTACATTGCTAAGGGATATCACGCGCTTATACTAACGTTTTGTATTTTATCTTTTACAGGTGTGTCTTACTTGTACGAAGAGCTTCACGAAAAAACGAAGTTTAGCGCGGTATATGAAGATTCATGTGGGAAAGAAGGATTACATATGTGAATTGTGTCAGGTAGCTTTTGTGAGAAGGGATGATCTGATACGTCATGAGAGGATTCATGAGCGCATAGTTCATGGTAATACGCCTATGCGAGGTACTAAAAGAAAAACTTTAGATGCTCCTAGTATGAATAAAAAGAAGAAAGCTGCTCCAAAACTCTGCAAACAGGCTTTAAACAGTACTGTGACTGTTTATAAAATTGCTGGTAATGCTGAAAAAGATCTACTCATCTTTTTGGATTCTCATAGAATTGAGATAAAACAAGTAGTGTTACAGGAAATTGTTTTGAAACGTAGTATTATATGGTACATAAATGTACACTAAAAAAAAACTCCGTAAGATTACGGCCAAATTCCGGTATTAGGGATCCAGCCATTGTCCGTAAAATTACATCCATGTTTGTAAAAAAACATGGATGACCGTAATTTTGTGGTCGTATTTTTTTGGAAATTGTCCGTAAAATTATTTTTTGGCCGTAAATTTAAAGAAATAATTCATAAAATTATTTTTGGCCGTAAAATCATGGCCGTAATTTTTAGGAAATTGTCCTTAAAATTATTTTTTGACCGTATTTAGATGGCCGTAAATTTCATGATACTGTCCGTAAAATCGAGAAAATTATCTGTAAAATTACACGTTGGTCGCAAAATCGCTAGGATAAATTTTAGAATATTGCTCGTAAACTTACAAGTTGGCTGCAAAATCACAGGTATATTTTTCCGTAAAATTACCTTTTGGTCGGAAAAGCACAGAAATAAATTTTACAAAAATGACTGCAAAATTTGGTCACAAAATCAACACAGACTTTGAATTTATGGCCAACATATAATTTCACCGTCATTTTTATAAAATTTAATAAAAATTTCAAAATGTTGACTTTGTGACCAACATATAATTTTACAGACGATTTAAAATTTCAAAATTAATTTGACATAAAATGAAGCTTGACATATTTATTCCTTTTCAAATGAAACAGCAAATATTCAATGCAAGATACGAAAATCGTTACAGAAAATAAATGAACAGATGAAAGAACAGAACTTGCAGAACAATTAAGGAAACTCTAGTATATAGAATGTAAATTACATTTATAAGAAATTTTGAACAATATACTAGCAGAGGGTTATTAGCAGAATTATATACAAATAGTTTAGGTTTATAATACGCAATATGCCGCGATAAATATTTTTTTGAAGCTTTATTATATATACAAGAATTTACAGTATATTTTGTAAATCTACTGTCTATTTTTTTATACAGAAACTGTTTGCTATAATGATTAATATTTTTTAATGTCTACTTGTGAATTTAAGTGTGTGATCATACTTCATTTGATTATATATATATATATATATATATATATATATATAATATAGTATATTTATAATTCAGTTTTGTTCTATCGAATATCAAAAAGGTTATCCGTTGCTTTTGATTTATTTTTTTTTATTATTTTTTTGTCTTGTCTGCCAGCAAATCAATATTTATTGGAAATTAAGATACTTTTGTGGTTCAATGTATTATTATTGGCACAGCATATTTTCTTTGGATCTTTTGATAAAAAATCCTATTCAACCAATTGCGATTCAATGCATGTCACGAGAAATTGAGAAATGTTCTTAATTAGAAGATGTTAGATATTCAGAAAGAAGTGTTTCTTACAAGAGCCATCACACATATTTTCTGTCATGAGCCAGAACAAAATATTTTTTAGCGCACGAAAAATACTTCAAATGTAGCGATAAATTCGCCATGCTGCAAACCCGGCTCTTACGGCCATGTTCTTAAAATTACAGAATAAAATGAGGGGGTGTAAAAATGCTGTCCGATTCGGGGATCTTACTGTTTTCGACCGGGAGAATAAGGGATCCTCCCGTTTTACCCAACTCCGGAATTCCCCCGTGAGAAAATGCGCTATTGTTGTAAGAAAACGGTACTTCGGCAGGAATTTACAGAAATTTCTAAGAGTGTATGTTGCCGTTTTACTCGTTTCAATCTGAAGGAGAACAGGAATGCTCTATAAATTATTTCAGACATTCTTGTATGAAAAGCATTACTGAAGACGATTTGAATTCTAATATGGATGCTGCTTTTGCAAAAGTGTTAAAATCGTTCGAAACCTATGAAGGCCGTGGTAACTGTTGGGTCTTTGAGAGGATGGAGGAATTAACGATTGATGTTAGGACATATGAGCCTCTAGCTATATCCCACTGCCTCAAGAACTGTTAGCCAAGAAAGCTATTATCAATGTGGAAAATAGTGATCAGAAGTGTTTTATGTGGTCCATCTTAGCAGAACTTTATACGGCTCATGATCATGTGAATCGCATTGGTAAATATACCGAACATGAATGCAAGTTGAATCTGGATGGAATCAAGTTTCCTACTCCGTTACACCAAGTTAAATTATTTGAGCGAAATAATAATGTGAGCCTGAATGTCTTTGGATATGAGGATAAGAAGGTGTTTCCGCTCTATGTGTCATCTGATAGACGAGAACAACACTGCAATTTACTGCTTTTTAGTAATGATGAGCAGTATCATTGCTGTTGTATTAGAAGTATGAGCAGACTTTTTATACAGTATAAGAAAACATAAAGAGAAGCAATATTTTTGTGACTACTGTTTTTACAACGGTTTTCATCTGAAACTCGTTTAAAGAAGCATATTGAATTATCTAGCCTGTATGGTCTACAGAGAGTGGCGTTTCCCAGTGACGATGACAAGATTTTGAAATTCAAAAGTATTTACATGCAAATGCGTGTACCATTTGTGGTATAAGCGGACTTTGAGTCTTTTCTAATGAAAGAGGATAGCTTTGAGAATACCCCTTCCATTTCATATGAGAATATCTTATCCATCATGTTCCTTGTGGTTTTGCATATATTATTATTGGACCTAATGGGAAAACCTTTAAAAGACCTGTTATCTATAGGGGCAAGGATGTGATTAATCATTTTTTGAAGGCCCTTATTCAAGAAGAGGAGATTCAGAGAATATTAAAAGAAAATATGAAAATGAATTTCACTGCTAAGATCGTGAAAACTTTGAAAATGCTACTATCTGTCATATTTGTAACAAGGCTTTAGGAAAAAAGCGTGCAATAGACCATTGCCACTTAACTTCTAAGTTCAGAGGTGCAACCCATCCTAATTGTAATCTGAATTACAAGATAAGACGACGCATACCCGTTATGTTTCACAATTTAAAAGGGTATGATGGACATTTAATTATGCAGGGAATCGGTGAATTTAAAGGAAAGAGGGTTGAATGCATCAGTAGTAATATGCAGAAATATATCACATTTAGCCTAGGATCATCAAAGAAAAGTTTCGTATCATCAAAGAACATTTTACAAGTGATCAAGTAGATTTATTGACTAGAAAGGGTGTTTACCCCTATTCTTATATGGATTGTGTTGCTAAGTTTGAAGAAACGAGCTTGCCCTCTAAAGAGGCCTTGTTCGATTATTTAAATCGAGAGGAGGTCTCCGATGAAGCCTATGCCCAACATGTTCGAACATCATTAAAGATAAAGAATATGGGGGAATATCATGACTTGTACATAAAAACTGATATTCTTCAGTTAGCGGACATTTTTGAGAATTTCCGTGATTTGTCATTTAATTATTATTGGATTGATGTTACAACTGCAGGCGGCGATACAATACGTCTAGGTACAGTCAATGAGCGTGCGGATGGCTGTCCTTTCTCTGTCAACCATTTGCCAGAAGTCGTCTTCTAAACGCGACGGTGGCAGCGAACGCAAGCGAAGTCCAATCACGTCCCATATGCGTTCGATTGGTGAGAGCTCAGGGGAGATGGTGGCTAGGGAAGCACCTGGGTACCTTGCAGGGCATGTTGGCTGATGCGTGCCGTGTGTGGTCGGGCGTTATTCTGCTGGTAAATGGCATTGGGCACCCCCTGAATGAAGGGTATTGTCATTGGCTGCAGTAAGTCATCCACGTATCGTTGGGCCGTCATATTGCCCTCATTACGGACCAGAGGTGACCTGCTATCGTAGGCGATGGCGCCCTAAACCATGATGTCGCGAAGTTGGCGTTCCACACATGCGGCCGGATTGGACCTGTCACCACTTCGGCGGCGACTGCCATTGCTAAAACAGAAGCGTGACTTGTCTGAGAACACGACATGTGCCATTCCGCCGTCCACGTGGCTCTATCCCGACACCATTGCAAACGGAGGCGCCTGTGCTGTTGGGTCAATGAAAGCTTTCTTAACGGGAGCCATGAGTGCAGATCGCCGGATAAAAATCCTGGTCGATATGGGAGCATCAAGGGTGTTCTGCACATGCTGCAAAAGGGCGACGGAAGTGGCTTGTTGGATGCGTCCGTCCACGCGTGCTGACGTCTCTCTGACCCTACCGTACAACTCAAACGTGCCACATTCCCTTGTTCCAACTATTTTTGGCACAGCCTGTGCACCGTGGACGCGTGTAGGTAGCTGTCCGCTGAGATTTGACGTATGGACCAACATGCCCTTCTTTGTCTGATCACCATGCCCCTCGTGAAATTTTTTGTCTGCTAGAATTGCCTCGGTTGGCGGCGGCCTGGTATTCTCTACTACACGTTTCCTCTGAGACAAAAAAAAATGCAAAATGATTTTCCAGGCAGACAGAGCGGCGCGACTATTGCCGATTCGGCAGGTTCCTTCCCTTATATCTCACTCAACGTGCGGGGGACAGCTGCGCATTTCGCATCATTTACATAATTCGGTGAGCTGCATCTACTCTGCAATTCGCATATCTTTCTACCCACTCCTTGGTGTCTCATTTTCACTGTCACGTAGTGTATTTTAGTTTCATAAAGCACAATGGATGCAATTTGCCTAAAGCCTTTTACTGTTGCATACACAATCTTAACATGCTTATTCTGTCATATTTGGAACCTATTTCTAAAATAAATATTTTTAGAAATTTTTCATTGGTATATCTCACTGTAATAAAGTTTTAAAAAGTTTGCAGCAAAATTTGTTTCAATCAATATGCTTTCTATTTATATGGAATTTAATTATGCTTTCTTTTTCAGCACATAACAAACTCAGCTCTTTTACTCAAAGACTGCTAAAATTCTGCTCTATCTGGTAATGAACATGGATTATTATAATGAGTTTTATTAAATGCACTTTCATTAAAAATATTATTTTAACCACAATTTTATAGAAATTCTTTCAGTTCTATTTTTGAAGATCCATAAATTCTCAAATATTCAGCTGAGGAATTTTATTTCAGAAAAGCTGAATTGTTATCCAAGAGGTTTCCTGTTAAATATTGCAAAGGCAACCTTAGTTCCAACAAACTTATTTTTCTAAAAATAAAACAAAGTTACGATTTTTAACACTTTACAACATAGTTGAAACGTGTTAATGACTGTTCATTCTGTCTGTCTGTCCGTTAGCACTATAACTGCCGTAAAAGTTACTTTATCAAAATGAAATTTTAGTACGTTGTTCAGACGGTCTGTGGAACCTATGGGAATATAAATGAATAATATCACCTAATTAGTTTTGGATTGAACTCGGGTTGAAAAAATGAAATACATTGAGCCCTATGGGACCTAATTTTTCAAACATTTTTTAAGCAGATTTAAAATTCACAAATTGCTTCGAAAATTTTAGGTAATATTCAAATTGTTCCATAAAATATACAAAAAAAATTTCAGCAAAATATATTCAGTAGTTTTTAAATAAAAATGAAAATAATAATTACACCCATATCATATGAAGAGATCACGTGACCCACTTCAAAATAAAATATGGCATCCATCTTGTGTCAAAATCGTGATTTTTAATATTCTTATCAATCTACATATAGTGTTGTATCCGTCCTAAAACCGCTTCATTTTTGCTTAATTTCAGTGCATCTGTATTCTAAAGCAACACAATTACAATATATTTGAGTTTAAATGATCATTAAACTTTGATTATTTCTACAAAGAAACCTAATTTTCACTTATGGAGAATGTAAACAGTTTAGGCTGTAAGATGAGTTGTATAAGAATTGTTGAATATCTTTTAACGCAAAATTATTTTGCTCAGGAGTCTGCAATATACAGGGTGAGTCGGAATTGTTTTTACAAAAGCAGAGGGGTGATCGTACTCTACCAGACGAGCAATAATTACCATGGAACATAGGGTCGCATTGCACTCAGAGAGGCAGAAAAGAGTAAAGTTAGAATACGAACCTGCACGTACACCAGTGTTGGGAAAGCGAATGAACGATACCAAACGTTGCACAAACAGATTTATTGTGCAGCGACAAACTCACAGCAAATGCTCAAAGTGGCGCCCATGCGTGTCGTTGCACCGTTCACAACGGCGAAGGAATGACTGACGCACCCTCTCGAAGATTCCGGGTGTTGTGCTAATGTGGTCTGCAGCAACAACGATGAACACAACGAGATCTTTCGCCGAGTCCACAGGCGTCTCATACACTAAAGATTTCATGTGGCCCCAGAAGAAAAAGTTCAGTGGGAATAACTTGCAGCGTTCAAGTTGTGCTGGTTTTTAAAGAGCAAAGTGTGCTCTCATTGACTATCGCTGGAACCTACTAGGAGCCAGTTATGCTGATTCTGCTCCCTGGACATTTGCATACGGTAACTGCGTTCGTGTCTGGCGTAGGAGATACTACGTAGGCAGGTACACAATGACGTCCGAGGTGCTGACTGCGTCATGCTCGAAGGGCCTCTTTTCTGCCTCTCAGAGTGCAATGCGACCCTATGTTCCATGGTAATTATTGCTCGTCTGGTGGGGTACTATCACCCCTCTGCTTTTGTAAAAACAATTCCGACTCACCCTGTAGATGATATGAATGAAACATTCATTGATTTTACATAGAGAAGCAGACGATTTAATGGTAAACTTCGTAGATGAAGTTTTATGCATAGAGTTAAATTACTTTTACCTCCATGGTTTTAAGTTTTTAATTAGAATAAATTATTGTAGTACTGTGATGAATGAAATATTTACTGCTTTTACACAGAGAGCCAGGCCCGGCCGTCCAAATAGTTGCTCTTAGTCCTCTGGACGAGTCGGACGGTCTGGGTCTTCAACAGAGAGCCAGGCGATTTATATTTTGATGACGTTATTTGAATAAAGTTCGTTGTTTTTGATGAAGTCAAATTTTCACATATAATTAATTATTGCAGTATTGTGATAATTTTAAAAATATTACCACTGAATGTATCGCATTTTAGAGATGTTTAAATAAAATTAGAGTTGGAAAGTATTTCATAATCAATGCTTTATGCATGATTGATTTTTCTTGCTTATGTATAAGTTAGATACATTTCTGTACAATAGATGTTTTTATTTACATGAGTTGTAAATTCAATTTTTTATTTTTAGAAAATTGCAGTTGAAATGCACAAATTCATTATTAGAAATATAAAATTTAATAAATATTATATTTTAATTATCAATAAAATGTTAATTCTATTTATAAAAATGTAATTATATCTTATGCAACTATACAGCATGTTTCAAAAAGATTAAATCGCAAAATATCTCTTGAATGATTGGTTGCACACCTATGGTTCCAATTTAGTAAAAGGCTTCAAAAAGGATACGACTTTCAAACTATGACAGTTTTGAATATGTGACTGGTTTTAGTAAAAAAGTACAAAATTTAATTTTTTATACAGGCCTTTTATGAAGGAAATTGTTAAATAAGCAAACTGTTCCTCATTTATTTAAAGATCTTTTGAGAAAAACCTGGTTATCTAATATGCAGAATTGACCATGAAAAAATGGTCTTGGTTATAGGTCATAAATCATTTTGACCTGATTGAAAGAAATGGTAAAAATATAAATTTCTGGGGTCGTACAAAAATTCACTTTCATTAGATAAAATTTACATTTGAAAACTTACATGCATATCTATTTTTGGCATACGATAGGTATGCATATTTTAAAAACTTACATGCATACATATTTTCGGCAGTCATTTTGGGGTAAGGTAAATATTTTTATAATAAAAAAATATCTCTAGGGGGCCCATATAAAAAGATAGATTTCATACTTTTTTAAACGATGATAGTTTATCTTAATTAAAGCATTTCTTAAATTGAAACTATGGGTTTACGGAAAATTGTTCAAACGATATTTAGTCATGAAATCTTTTTTTAAACACCCTGTATAGTTTTAAGTACTATAATAAAGGATTACATAAATCTTCAAAATGTTTTCAGTCAACATCAATAATGAAAGAAGGATGAGAAATCATTAGTTTCAACATTTTAATTTCAGACATAGTTATAAAATTTTAATTTTTTAAGCTATTTTTTATATATATATCAACTCTTACATTTTACATGCGCTGGTTCCATTCATTATCAAGCATACTTATCACATACTTAAACACATTAACCGATAAGCATTATAATTTACACAGGAACTAGGCAACAGAACATTGCTTTACCACACAATAAAAGCTTCCATAAAACATACACACTAAGTCAAAAATTATAATTAAAAAATTAAAATAAACCTTTCATTAATATTTAATATAATGTACAATGCATAAATGCTTGCATCCCTATTTACATAACAATTCATGCCCAGTAAGAATATAATCTTAAACACTTTCATGCCAAAGCACCCTTTTCATGAAGTAATTTATTTTTATTTTTATGTGCACACATACATTCATTCATACATATAAATATAATATTCAAAATTATGCACATTTTAAAGCTATACAATATTCCTTAACTTTTTTAATAAAGGCAAATTCTAACTTTCATAAATGATTTGAAATTAAAATGATAACAAATTTGAAGAGTAACAGTAATTGTAGAAAACAAAAAATAAAACCTAAGAGTCAAAAACAGCAATGGATAAAATATAAATATGCACACTAAACTGTTAGAATACGTGAATCAAAGAATAAATAATTAAAAGATAATGCTTTTGAAATTAAATCAAACAAGGAATAATCCTATTGAGTTATTGCTTCACATTTCATAGACTTTTACATGTCCTCAATTGATGTCTTTATTTATATATATAGTATAACACTTAAAAATATTGCACTACTATGTATACTCAATGTTAATTAAAATAAAAACTGATCTTTAAATTTAAAAAATGTAATTTTTCTGCCATAAAAGCATTGGTTATAAAAAAAAATACCTCTGGTTATGTTTCTTTTAGTTATCTTTACACCAGTTCTGAAGAAAATTTTAACATGAAAATAACTTGTGTGTGCGAATATACAGAAATACATGTTAAACCTTTTGTCTAAAAATCCATGAAAATCAATTAAGTATATCTTTTTAGAAACATGTATAAATACACAATTAAAAATTATGACAATCTAAATTACTGGGATTGTTCAAAGAATTGTCTCAAACATAATTTAGTGATTGATTATATATTTGGGCCTTACATCATTTTGAGATCTCTAATTTTGTTTATAAGATAATTTTAAATGCTATTTGCAATACTCAAAACATATGCAGTTTTTTCCCCCTCCCACATACACAATCCTTAAGAATTACAGACGGGTTTCTATTTTTAAATAAAGGTCAAAATATTTTATTTCCCTCTTTAAAGGGATGCATTATATCTGTCAAGTTGAAATTCTATGCTTTATAGGGGTGCTGATTATGGACAACCATAATTCAGTTGGTCTGTACAATATAAATGTAACTGTTTTTTCCTCAAAACTATTTCAAAATTTGGATTTGTCATCACATGACTAAATTATGTATAAACTACTTAATCCAGTTCATAAAACCAAAATTAGTATGCTAAAGTGGCTGTTAAGGGAAATTTGAATACAATAAAACATTTTATATAACATCTTTATCCACATATGAACATTTTAAAATTTTTTATCATTTGCCTTTTTCAAACCAAATTTACTAAAGTTCTGTTGAAATGAGAAGTTTATATAATGCAAGGTATGGTATAATGACAGCTATTTCCCCCACAAACACATGACCATGCTCCTTTCAAGAGGTATTCTATATAATCAATGAAAGTATACTTCTAAAATACAAAGTAATTAATATAACTGATGAAATTATTAACTTAATACAAAATATGTTTAATTCTTAAGGTTCAAAATTTTATCTAACATTACTCAAATTAATAAAATTGAAATACTGGGAAGCAAAAGTTGTTTGACAATGTAGATTATTTTTTTTAATCAATTTTTAATATCAACATTGAGAAAACAAAACATTTTAATAACAAGCAATTTTAAATTCAGTTTTTACTCTAACTGACTACTCTGAAACTTTAAACACACAAATAAGGTGCACTCATTTATATGTTCAAGATAAAATGCCCAAAACTGTTGAATATACGTTTACAGAAATCTGCTGTGAAAACTATATTTTTAGTCAATTTAACAATTTAATAACCAATGTAATAACTACCTTTTGGCACTTTTGAAAGAATCACATATCGTGGGTCAATTAAAAATAAGATATTTTTTATTAAAATATATTATAGACAATATACACAAATTAAACAACTAAATTTACAAGAAATATTTTACAAGACTCATTTTTAAACTCATTTCAAAAACATTTTACATTGTGTGAATAATTCCCTTTTAAATATATATCAATATCATATAGTACATATAAGATTTAACTGATTAAACGCATTTCATGCTTAATTACATTTTCATATGCATAACAATAGTGAATAATGTACATGTATTAAATGAAAGACAAAAATTGAATATTTCCTTATTATTTGTCTGCATTGTATTATTTCCTAATGATAAATACTATCCCGATGCATTTCTGTTTAATATATTTATTAATAAGTAAACACGCTTCTACATTAACTTTTATAACTATAAACATTTTAGGAAGGCATATAAATGATAAGAAATATACCAGAAAAGACTTCATCAGAAATGTTGTAAATATATATATATAAATAAATATATATATATATAAATAAAAAAAATACTATTCCCTCTTGCTGCCATTACAAGTCAAATTTACTAGATTTTATTTAGTATGCAAGTTCTAAAATAATAATCTGAGTGTAGAGATTTCCTCGAAACTTTTTTCAATCAATTATCTATAAATCATCCAGAAAGAAGCATGTTTATAGTTAGGGCAGACACAGTTACAATATGAAAATTTGTTTTGCACCTAAATGTTCTGATGGATATTAATTATAGAAAAGTTATTTTTATATTGTATTGAAATTCAAACACTAAAAAATCAAGATGAGGGTAGTGTAACTGCTCTTGGTCTTGCATTAAGAAATATTCTGTTTTACTAACTAATATTACCTAACATGTTATGTAAAAAATACAAAGGTACACAATTCTCAGGTTTTCAACCAGACCATGCAATTTTCCAGTCCAATCAGGTTGCCACATAGGTTTGAAGCCAAAATTTAACACTTTAATCTTGCAGTAAATTTTTCCAACTAGAATCAATTAAAAGTTTAATTCGTTTCTATTTTTAGCAACTGAATAACTTTTGAGCTTTCTGGTTGTAAAGTAGCCTATTAAAAATGTTGGAAATTCTGTTGTTTTTTTCTACTTGCTTTCTTAATTTTTTTTAATTTATTCAAGTCAAAGAAATTATTATCATAAAACAGACTGAAATATATAAATCTTCATGGAAAGAAGGAAAGAATGGGGCATGCTCACAGACAATGTAATCTGTGGGATGTTCATAAAAAGATATATATACATACACACACACACACACACACACATATATATATATATATATGTGCGTGTATAATTTGAAAATCCAATATATATATATATATATATATATATATATATACTCATACAGGCATGAGATTTCAGAATGATCAAAACAGAGGAAATTTTGAATTCATGTAAAAAAGTGCATCAGCTCTATTGTGTATATAATAATTAAATCTATCAAAATGGAAACATTTAAATTTAAATACAGTATCGTCACCCATTTTTCTTCACTCCCATCTGCTTCTCATAGATGACAATGTAATTAAACCCTTGTTTACTCATTGCTAATTCAAATATTATTCCAGATTACTTGTCGCTGCTGAAAAGGTACGATATGCAGGACAACACGAAATAAGAAAAGAATTCTGAAATGAATCACATTTACATTAGCGATAACTAAATCAAAACTAAAACTTGTGATAGAGAAAAGCAAAAATCTGAGGTATCTAAAGAATATGAAATCTATCTCAGTTGATCATGCAGCTAATTCAAATGCATGGATGCCATCCGTAATTTAAGGAAAACATATTCTTAAACAGTATATGCACATTTTACGCCAGAAAAGAAATGTTGCTTTTGGATAACTGTCATACACACAGTCATCCAGAAAATTCAAAACCTATTGGAATGATATTTCTGTCACTAAATATTACTGCACTTCTTCAACCTTTTGACCAGGGAGTTACTATAAATGAGTTTAAATAAAAATTTAATCATTAATATGTTGAAAAAACTTTTTGCATACAACTCGAAATAATTAAAAAAACATTGTAGCTGATGCAAACAGTCTGCATAAGCAGAAAATATTTTTACAATTAAACAAGATATATTGAGGATTGCTTACAAATGCCATTCACGATACTGCAAAACAGCCTTTCATTTTTATTAATAATACGTTTGAAAATCAACATTCTTGTATGCAACTAGTAATAATTATAAAAATATTAATTGATGCAAACAGATTGTATAAATGGAAAATATTTTCACAATTAAACGAGATATACTGAGGGTCGCATAAAAATGCTGGTTTTAGTAATGCTGCTGAAAAATAGTCCTTCAGTTCATTAATAATATGTTTCAAAAATATTTTTTTTTTAATATAACACAAAATATTTATAAAAATTTTAGTTGATGCAAATAACATATTGCAAAAGTGAATAAAAAATAATCACTGGTCATCTTCCTTATGACTTATAAGAAATTGCTGTTTGCAAGTGCCAATTTCGAAGGCAGATTTCCAGATGTTAAATCAGAAAAATTTCGATTTCAAAATTTGTGGCATTATGGATATTAGTGATTGATTTCAGAATTTTTTCTGGACTTTTGTGAACTGTAGACAGACACCCTGCTTAAGGAAGAAAAATTTTGGAATTCAAAAGAAAAAGTATTTTCATCCACAGAAAGAAAATTCCTTGGGCAAAAAAAGAGAAAAGTGGAAATACTACCCCCTCCCCCCAAATGTGGAAATTTACAGAAGAATCTTATGCCTGTATATAAATATATATATATTTTAAACTATTATTAGTTAATAGTTTCAATATAAAAAGAAATTTTTGGTTCAAAATTACTAATTTGCACTTATATGCTATCATTGAAAATTTTAGGCATACCTCTAGTGATGCCTTTACACCACAGGTTAGGAAATGCTGGTCTAATCATTTAAAATCAACTGCTAACATGATGAAGCAATGTTAAGAAAATAATTTGTTTTTTACTTGCCCAAATGTAGTTAGTCAAGTGAAAGAAATAGGTGTGTAGGTTGAATTGGAGAAATAAATGTTTGTCTTTACATTAAATTGACAATTTTTGATTGCTAACGAAAGTATTTGAAATTAGAAAATTGGATTGGTGTCTAAATATATCGAATTTTGATCTAGGTTGCTTAGATGTGATCACAGTAATGCTGGATGGAAATGGAAAATTTTAGCATATATATATTTGCTGCAATGTCATTTTTTTACTGTTATGTAACAGCATTTTTATTAAACCTCCAGCTACAGACAATGTAGAAATTCTGTTCTATTTATTTTGTAAAACTCAGCAAGTCATGTTATTAGGGTTGTAGCAATTTAAATTTACTGATTAAAAAAAAAAGGCACCGATTCAAATTAAATTAATTAGCCACCAAAATCTTTGATTTCAATAGAAAGTACAATAGCTTTTTTACACTAGTTATATGTTAACATATCGTCTTATATATATATATATATATATATATAAAAGAAAGAAAGAAAAATGGCAAAATATAAAAACATACTTAAATTAAATGTATTTTTCATTTTACTTAAATTTTTTTTATTTGTGTTATGAGAATAAGAACATTACAAGTAAATTGAATATTTGATACTCAGTCCTTTATAAACAAATAGAAAAAATAATCTTTTTAGCATCTTTCTTTTTACATTCAAGTACCATATATACTCGCGTAAATTGATGCCCCTACTTCAAGAAAAATATATATATATATATTCAAAAACATTTGAAAATGAAAAAAAATTATATATATAAGAATATATTTAATTTTCACATCAAAAATTTTATCAGAATTTGAACCATCAAAGACTGATTCCGAGTCATATTTTGCCAAACAGTTAATTCTTTCTTTGCCACTTGTGCATTATTATAAATGTCAGCAACTCCATCTATGCTCGTGTCATAAAAATCACTGCCAACATCATTTATAAAAATCCAAGGCTAACTAGAAAGACTGGCCATTGCAACTGATATAACATTCACGTTTGTGGTGAAAATAATACTTATTTAGAAGTTTCAAGTAAGAATTGTGCCCAAAATTTTAAGCTAAATCAAAGAGTAGTGTTTAATTTACAATTTAGAATACATGTTATTTGATAATCCTATTCAGATTAAAAGAAATTTAATAGAAACTTCTATAGATCTGGTAAGTGAACAATGCATCAAGTCTACTCTTAATTATTTTGATTTGGATAAATTCTAATTATAACTCGTTTCTTCAGAACTACAACTAGTTGCAAACTGTAATTGTTCTAAACTGCAGCTCATTTCCATATTTCTTTTTTTTATATATATAATTTAAAGATTTAATATATGAATAATAGATCAGTCAGTAATGCAGTCATAAACAATTTTGATTTGAAAATTTTCTGTTCCATTTAGTAATGTGAATATGGTATTAAGATAGTTATATTATTTTAAATGTCCAATTTTTTTTAATTAATATTCTGAAAAATTTTATAAGGAGCAATATTTTTGGAATAAATAAATGTACAAAAATAAAAATATGTATGTTAGCTACATGATCTCACATGTATATAATAGCAGATGAAAGAAATCAAAGTATAACTAAGATAATATCTTATTATCTCAAGTTTGTTTCAAACATGTTATATCATATGCATAGAATTTTTAATATATTTTACTTATGTTCATCAGTTTACTATCATGGGTCGTAAATTGTTTTCATCATGGCATGTATGTCAAAACAAATACTTATTTAAAAGTTTTAAGGACTAGTTTGATTTAGGACTACTAATGACTAGATGGTGTCTTAATTAGGCAGACATTTTTTACAATATGATGTATATTTATTTTATACTTTCTAGTATAAAATAAAAATAAAAGAGATCATTTAAAGTGTTTTCCCACTTTCCTTTCAATACATAAATGTGCAATGCATATGTTAAATATACTATGTTTGATTGAATTTACTATGATTACCTTGATAAAAATTTACAAGTATATTTGCCTCTTTGTTTTCAACAGATTCAGTGCAAATTTGATGCTAAATGTAGTTGTAAAAAATTTGAATATAGTGCACCCCACATTCTTTACTGATATTCCTTGTTCAATGATAACTCCGTAAAAACTTATTATTATGAGGGAATAAATTTCAATATATAGTGTAAATTAATGTTTTGTAAGCTGATTTCATTCTGAATGCGATTAGATAAAACTCATGTGCACAGCACCCAATTTAGACTAGAAAACAATTGGGGTGGTAACCACAGGGACAGTACCACCATTCTCCTAACTTATCACCTCTCATTTGGAAATTTGGACTTACAGATTTAACATGCTCATATTCTGCATGGCACAAAGATAGTTTTCGCCAGTGTTGAGGATCGAACTTGGGTCTACCGTGTGCAATCCCAATACTTTAACTTTCTATCTTAGTCCAAGAGTTTAAATTTTTGATTTAAGCAGCATTAAAGTCATATCTTGCTCTGTAACCTGAACATTAAATGTGTAACCCATATTAATTTTTACACCACTCATTAGCCAATAAATCTGCCAACTCTATTTGCAGATTTGTGCATTCTAGAAAGTCTAAATATTTGACATTACATTTTTGTCATTTTTCGCATAAGACTAAAATATTACGTTAGATTGCTTAAGTGTATAAATGTTGTACATATTGTTAATATTTATGAATTAAAATTATCTTTTAAAGTTGATAAAGAAAATACCTAACATATTTATATGCATTACAGTAGATTAACACACAACTTAATTAGTTTTTCAGTACTAAATACTCAGCTTATTCTAGTGTTAGTGTATACATAATTCTTGTATTAGTGATAGGAACAATATTTTTGAAAATTACACAAAGCCAAAATAACGAATTGTAAAAAAGCTGACCTTTCTCATGCGATTACATTGGGCAAGTGACACCTGCTAAAGTGAGGAATATTCTGGCTGGTCTTTCTAGTTGGCTGTGTAAAAACCTCATCATCAGTTTGTTACTAATGCAACATTTCTCATACAATTTCAAAACCATTTCTGTAGGTATCACATCCCTGTCCCAAGCGTTCCTGATCCACTGTGCAATCAAAACAATATCTGGCTTATTAAGATTTCTGCTCATTATTCTCGCCAAGTTTTTCATTAACACTGAATTGACATGAAGCAGCAGAGTTGTTAGTATTCTCTGCAAAAGAAATCACTTTCAACTTAAATCCTGCATTATAGATTTACACAATCCATGCTAGGGAGTGTTGCTTTTTGTCGAAGATGATAAATTGGTCATAATTGGAAAAGTCAGAGACAAATATAATCGAAAACATACAAGATGTAACAGTGGCTGCAGAATGGGCAAAGTTGCGTTCAGTCCAGTAATGACATAAAATACAATACTGGTAGTCTGGAGGGCAGAAGTGCAGTTGTGACTGTACTGTGGGTATGCAAAGCCAGCAAAGTTTTATGCCTTGCAGGAAGAACTTTTCGTTCTTTTTAAGGCTTAACATATAAGTCAACCAACCACCACTTTGAAGCTTTTTTGTGTCCCAAATTTCTCTACTTATATACGAGTATATACGGTAGTTGAAACTAAATGTTATAAACAGTACTGACAGATTGAATAAAAATAGAATGTATAAGTAAATTTAAAACAAAAGTTGAGTAATAGGGAAAATTCAATCCAAGTTTAAAGAAATTTAAAATCAAGCTTAAAATTAAGTTTTAAAATTGTTTAACAATAGAATGGAAGTTTCAAAATTATTGAAGTTTTAAAGCAATCATAAAATGGAATGAAGATGAACATCAAATTACTGAAAAGCACATCTGAAACTGGTTAGCCAATCGTCAAATTCAGAATTGAATGCTAAATTAAGTTTAGCAAATATTTTAATTTAAATATCAATGTAATTAAATATAATTGCATTTTTCAATGTCAATAAATTATTGTTAAATCACTTAGTGCACACAAATTTTTAGCAACATAAACAATCATTCTGTTTGCATTTAGAGAATAAATTAAGATTTTTTAGTCATAACAGGATACGTTTCACATAAGACACATTTACAACTAGGATAGGCTTATATAAATATGAAATAAAAAAGAAACAACACAATATATAGATTCTTAATAAAGAGCATTTCTTATTTCAAACAATTGAAATATATTGTGATAACTTTCAATTTAAATATCAACTTTCAAACTTACTGCATTGCCTCATCACACCCTAATATTCTAGTATTTTCATAAAAGCCTAGACACAATGTAAATTAAAAAAAATAATAATAAAGATTTTCATATTCAACTAGTGTTAATTAAAATATTTTTAAAATACAAATATTGGTGTTTTTCTGAAGTCCAAAACACATTATCAATAGACAAAATACAACTCAAAACAGTGTTCTATAATAACTTCTTAATAAATTCATAAAAACATGCTTGCAGAACACACATAATCATTTGACTGCACACATGCTCAGATATTTTAAAGCACCAGCTGGTACATGAATTCAAATGTGGTTTATCCTGAAAAAACACTTCTTAAAACATCAACAATATTCAGGGTGAAATTTACCTATGGGCCACCATTGCTGTGGTCCTCCAAATTTTGTTACAAAGATCTGAATTAGGTTTTAAAGAATATATGAGATATATGTAAGAAAAGCTAAACAAAATTACTGTTGGCTGATCTTGATTTTCATTATATATACTATTTGCTTTATGAACACACGTTTACCATTAATGGTACATATACATTTTTTGGTGGGGACTGGCAAATCTAATTAGGTGTTGGGTCTAATTTTCCATCAGCCTGGCCATATCCATTCCAAGCTAACGGTTACCATTGGAATGAGCTGTCTCATATAAGTACGGAAGATTAGTCGATTGGAGGTTGTAATTAGTGTGATAGAGAATTATTTTATTTGTTTCAGAATTCCAGAAAAACTGAAGTGAGAAGAATTATAATTTAAAGAGTAATTAAAAAGCCAGTAAAGATTAAAAATGTAAGATTAATGTGTGGTGGAATCCACTAAGTGTAAAATTAAATGAGTGAGTCATAACTCACTCATTTAATTTGGAGAAATGATGAGCAAAATTTTCAGTACTGGACAAGGGAACTGCAGTATGCAACACAAGAATATTAGAGAAGAGAATGAACTCAGGATTCTCAAGATCAGGCTCACTTTAAATATACACAATAAACAACAAAAGTTAAGCCTAAATATTTATTTTTAAAACAAAATAAAATGTTTAAATCTTTTTTTTTTTTGCAAGTTTTTGGACCAAACAAAGTTTGTGACCAAATCTAGCCTGATTTAAATTCTCATTTTTAATGTACATTTCCAAACTTTATATATGCATTCTCTATTATATTATATTACTGAATTAAATTAAAAACATTTTCAGCAATGATACTATTCTCAGCGTTCATATTCATCTAACATATACAAAATCAAGGCTCTTAAGTACCTTAAATTACCATAGGCACCCTGAACTAATATTAAGTTCCAGGATTTCCAGTCCTTTAAAGTGCTTGATTTTTTTCAAGGACCCTTGAACGTACTTGAATTTTCAAAAGTATTTGACAATCCCTGATTTTTAATATCCTAATTACAAACTTTTGGTATGGTGGTGCCAATTTACTTTAAAATCTAATCATTTAAGTGAAATTGCTCAACTATCTATGATCAATCTTTGGCAACATCTTCCGAGCTAGTCAAGTGTACACTTAATGACTCTTTTATTACACATTAGAAAAGGCAAAAAGGGTTACTGTGTAAGATGTGTTTACAATATTCACTTTTGATGAATCATCAAGAGTGAAACTGCTTGATGAACTAAATTCTATTTACACTTGTTCATCAAAGTGATTAATCTCTTAGAGAGAGCATAAGCTGTGGTAGCCAGTAAGAAACATGGTTTTAAAAAAAATTAAAGTCCATGAAAGTCATTGATTTTTATTTGGGAAAAACAGTGAGAACCCCGAGTTCATGGAATAAAGCCAGCACCAGTTGTTAATTGGGCTCTTGCCAATAAGCAGACTTCAATTATGTACATAGTTTTTGTTAAATACCTATAACCTTGGTGCACATTTCTGAAGTAGTCGAGAGGTAATAGATGATTGCTTAAAAGGATTCGAAATTTTGCATTCAGATTGAAAACATCTGCTTAGAAAATTTCCCATTACATGGGTTTAAAATAAAACTTAAGCACTGTAAAATGGATATAATTCAAGCACTTTTAAGGTGCTTAAATGTTCAAATTAAGAATTTTTTTCATGAACCTGTTTTTGCAGTTATATCTAAATAACAGAGAAGAAAATTGAATTCATAACATTTTCATTTAAAAAATACTTATTATGAAATATTTAACTGCCATTCTGCAGCTGTTGCATTAAAGTTGTAATAAAATTAAATTTACCATGAAGTTGCAAGGAAAATGTAAATATGCAAGTACAAATAAGTTTAAAGCAAATATAAATTTTTTTTTTCAACACAATGAATCTTCAAATAAGCTGCTTATTACTGTAAAGTTTGATGGTCATTTGATTTAAGCTATGGCTACTAGAGCTCAATAATTATCAAGTACTCTCTAAATGAGATTTGCTCCACTCATTCCAGATAACTCCAAAGAAAAATATAATAGAAGAAAACTGCTAGAATGTTTAAAGTGTTAATTGTTAAAATACTCCCATCTTAACAGTTTGAGATTCAGTTGCAGAGATTCTTTTACCAGTATGTAAATCTATCTGTACCAGTATTAAATGCATTAAGTGTAACAGAAATTGAATAAGACACTAAACTAAATGTGAATGTTTAAATCTATCCTAGTTGTAATTATTTAAATAAAATATTTAAAAACCTTGAATATGGCTTCTAGATTAAAAATTATGTAAACATATATTTCATGGTAGTAGTTGAAGAATTAGTAATTTCATATCACATTCACATAAAGCAAACAATTTGATAAAAGCATATTTATTGCATAAATGGAATGACTGGAAAAGATACTTGAATTATGTTTCAAATAAAAGGAAACCAACATACATATTTTATTTTGATGCATGTCTTTTAAAGGCTAGAACGAATTATGAAAATGGCTTTAAATGTTCAAGTTGTATTTCCAAAGCAATTCTCTCCTCCATGATTTCTGACAGTTCTTGATTGAGTTCATTGTTTAAGAGACTCAACATGGTGCTTCTTTCACGATGAGCTCGAATAGCTGCTTGAAGTTCTCTCTTATCACGGGGAACATTTCTGCAAAATATATTTTTTTATAACTCAATTTTGATATTGAATCATATATTGTCTATGTATATAAATAAAAATTTAGTGTCAAGAGTATTTAAATATACACATGAAAAATGCAATTAAAAAACATCTGATATTTTAAAAGGTAATAGTAACACAAGCTGCAATTTAACTTACACAATATTAGCAGCAGCAATGGCTAAAGGTGGAGCAGAAGGGTGCCTTTTCCTTTCAGTTGATTCACCTGGATTGCTGATATCTACTAACAATGCTGTGCTGTCATCAGTAGCTACAGATGGAGTAGATATCTAGAGAAAGAAAATCACAATACATTTTAAAGACATTGAATGGCATTTTTAACAATGATATACTCATTTTGAAGATTTAGATAGTATGAAAATAGAAATAATTATTCATTTCTGCAAAATTTGTTAAAGGGGCACATATGAAACAGATAAAACTAATAACTTGCTATAAAATCAGATTTTGAAAGTCTTGTTCTATAGTACAAGATCAAAAGTTGAAATTTTGTTGAGGCAACAATTCACACACATGTGTATGGATACACACACACACAAAAAAAACCCCACCTCATGATGCAATATATATATACATAAATTAAAATAATAAAAACGGAAGTGCAGGAATGCAAATCAGTAAACACAGTATCAAACCGCGGGCAATATAATAACGTGTATTTAATAACAGAAAGTAAAAAGAAACAAGGAAGGGCTGGAAAAGTAGAGCATGGAAAGGGCAGGACAAGGAAAATAAATCAATGAATAATATAACTGCCAAAAATGTTTTCAGGGGCACATTCTAGACAGATATACTAAAATCCGTTGTTTCTATGATTGCATAAAAACACGTAGTTAAAATTTTATGCAATCTGTGCCCTAAGACTAACTTTCTTGCCAGGCGCTAAATCTAAAAATGGAACTGGATTCATATGAAATAGAGAAAGCACATGAAATGCTTAGGAAATATCCTATGATATTACACAAACAATAAATAACATAATATATGTAGTGAGAGGAGATATAATGTTGAAAATTGAAAAATGGTAGGATAAATTTGTAAATTAAACATTGAAAAAATAGAAAATTAAACACTAATAAAATTGAAAATAATACATTGATAAATGGATCAAATAAATTAATAAATTAAAAGGGAATATCAATCGGATGGAAATAAAATTGAGAAAGAAATAAAAATAAAAGAGAATATCAAACTGATAGGAAATGAAATTGAGAAAAAAATTAAAAATAGTGGACACTGCATATTACAGACTCAATTCTGACACTACAGAATTAGAAAAATGATGAGAAATTTATAATTTCTATATAACTTATAAAGCGCATGTGCAGCTTTGATAAGTTACTAGTTGTAGGAAAAAGAAAGAAGGTTGTTAAAAAAAAAATCGTAAGTGAATGTTAACCTTCTAGTCTTCCTTCCTACATATTCCTTAACTAACTGCGATGCAGTCAGCTAAGGTAAAAGAGGTAAAATCCAAAATGGATAACTCATCGAGGATCAGTCAACGTGTAAAAGAGAAAGGCCGTCTGACTCCAAACTGCTCCTGTTACCTATAGAGCTTACTTGAATTCATACACATTTAATTTTAAACAAGATAAACAATTAAAGAATTCCTTATTGCAGGGGGTACCAATCATTTATTTATTTTAAAACATATCAATTAAATTATCATTTTATCAAGCATTAATCACCACTATTTTGTTATCATCAATTATTGCATACCTATTAATATATCATCACATTGTTATCTTTTCTCAAAGAATCATAAATTCATCAATGGCATTATCTATAGCTATTATCATTATCTATACACACATACCCTAATTCTATAATTTCAACATTATCAAAACCATAATCTCTTAAAAAAATATAATTTCTTATTATTTACTTCATTCAAAATCCACCCAAGTGTACACTTTATTCGAAATTCATCAACATCAATTTATATAATGGGCGCGGTAGCCCATTGGTTAGCGCGCTGGAGTTGCACTCGGTAGGCCCGGGTTCGATTCCAGCCACTGCCAAAACTGCCGATGTGTTCATGCGGAGTACGATCACGTTAAACATGTGGGTCCGAAAGTCCTTCCGAGAGGTTGGTGGTAGGGGAAGGAGGGTACGGTCCCTGTGGATGCCTTCCCCACTGGGTTCCGGTCTAAATTGGGTGGCACTTCCCGACCGTCCAAAACAGTTACCTTACACCTTTCTGGTAGGTCGGACGGTCTGGGTTTCAACTCAATTCAACATCAATTTATATGTTTGTATTTTCCATTTTATATTAACTCATTGTATTGTATTATTCAATCGATCGCATTATCAAATGTTTCCAGCAGCTATTATCTCATTTGTAAATTATCGATCAAATTTCCACAAGGTAAGTAAATTTATACCTAGATGCGGGTTACTTTAGAATGGCCTAATCCAAGGCGAGCACCTGTTTTACCTGCATGATAAATAAAATGTTATGTGAGAAACAGCTCGACCAAGTACCTTTAAGTTTATTGCCTTAGAAACATAACAAAAAAAACTATCTTATTATTTTTCTTAATTCTAAAATCATTATACTTGCTTTTCAAAATTCTCTTAGTAATCATGTGTATATTCTCGTAAATACTTTCCATACAATTCCTCTAGGGATTTCTAACTCCTATGTAGCAATTAAATCTAAATTAACAAGGTAATTCTAATTATACTGAATTTCAGAGTACTTTAGAGTGTCCTAATCCAAGGCGATCACCTGTTTCTTCTGCGGATAAATAAATGTTATGTCAAAATTTAAAATTTCATCAATACTTTTGAGTTTAGATATTAAATTTATCAAAGAGTGAAATTAGTGTTTTAAGCCAAATGTATTCCTAATTATAGTAAGCAGCTATAATTACTTAATTCTGTCAGGACTTGTCCTGTATGAAGATTTTGCAATTGCAAAACAAGGAAATTATATTTACTTCCACTTAGTTCAAACTTATACAATATTTAATCCCATTGTAAAACTTTTCATTAATTCCCTTCAATAAATCTCAACTTCAATACCAAAATCATATTTATGTGTATGTGTCCACAAGTTTCCAAATCTGATTCTTAAATCTAAATTTCATATTATCAGCATTTGTCTTAAAGTAAAATTATATTAGGTGTGTTGTGTTACTTAGCTTATTATCAAAATGTACTTCAATTTACTTATGTGTATTAAATTGTCAAATATATGTTATTACATCTTATACTCAATTTTGACATAAACTTAACCATGCTATTGATATTAAGATATTATCATTATTCAAAATCTTCTACTTCATAAATGTAAGATTATTATACATATATATATATATTTTTGACATGTTTATCAAGCTTACCATATCTATACTTCATCATCATGTATTACCATTTTAAGTTTTTGGTTACTCAATATAATCGCTAAATTTGTGCATAACATTAAGATTTTAACAATTATTACAAATCATTCACATTTAGATAATTATGCTTGATTAATATACTAAAAATTATATTACACTATTCTATTAGATACATTATTAAAAATCTATTTACACCATTGCATGCTCATTCTCCTTCTCAAACTGCTCCTTTGATTCTCAAAGAGCATTTCTCTTTAGTACACTTATTTCAAATTAAAATTGTTTTATTGCAAATTATATTTTCATTTGAAAGTACTCACCAGTATTTCTCCATTTTTGTACAATGTATTCGTGCACTTAATATAATGTAATCTTTATTATACACCTATCGTTGGATTTTCCAAATCACTTCTAGAGATACGTTGAGAACACAAGATCACTATTCTGTTGCACTATTTGATACACCGTTGCTAAAATTTTGGTTTGCACTCTTTTGATACACCGATGCTGAAAACTTCTTATACGCTGTTGATTCATCGTCACCGGCATCTTAGCTGAATCTGCATTCGAAAGCACAGTTGTACTCATCGTCTAAGGTCACATTGCAGGAGTATATATTCCATAATCTGGACATTATTAGAGTCAATCTGCCTTCACAGCAATGCCTCGAGCACCTGCACGAAGGGGAGAGGGCATTCCCGTTTTTTTAGGCCGGCAAACTGCTGTGAAAAGAGCAAAATGTACTTGCATCAGGAAACAACGTGTCGGATGAAACAATGGCCATTTTGGCTATCCCCAATGCTATCTTCTTACATCATCTCAAATAAGAACTGCACATCTTCGTCTTTTCTATAATAGTAAAGTTCGATGCATGCTTTCCATCTGTCGTAAGTTATTTGATCATATTTGTCGAATATAATGCTGCTCCACCGTTAATGTTCGATATTATGCCACCTAGCTGTAGTGTGTCCACTCGATTGAGAGAGAGTAGTCCTAACCTCTCCGTTGCGGGGTCAGAGGTCGCCTCTGATTGGCTACCTCGCTTTCTCCTTCTGACCTCTGTCAACAACCATGGATGGCTAAGAACGTCCTGGAATCTTCTGGAAGAAAAGGGGGTCTCACTATGAGCCGCACTTTCGTTCATGACGACGATATCAAAATGGAGGGTTTTATTTGCAATGTAGAATGTCTGATAAATCTTATCATGACATTTCCCTCGTAGTTCACAAAAAAAGAGAAAAAAAAAAGGCACTGTTGTACATTCAACTCCTTCATCTTTCCTCTAATTCTGTAAGTTCACACATCGTTAAAAAAAAATGTCACACACAATGTCTGGTATGATATGTACCATGACACTAGTAATGTAAAATGCGTAATTAACTAGATGTGTATTAAAATACACAAAAGACTAATAATTATAAAGTAAAATGGAGTACGAAGATCATTATAAAATCAGCGCTATTGCAGCTAGTTAGTATAATGTATTGAAAATATAAATTAAAATAATAAAAACGAAAGTGCAGGAATGCAAATCAGTAAACACAGTATCAAACCGTGGGCAATATAATAACATGTATTTAATAACAGAAAGTAAAAAAAAACCGAGGAAGGGCTGGAAAAGTAGAGCACGGAAAGGCCAGGACAAGGAAAATAAATCAATGACTAGTATATCTGCCAGAAACGTCTTCAGGGGCAGATTCTAGACAAATATACTAAAATCCGTTGTTTCTATGATTGCATAAAAACACGTAGTTAAAATTTTATGTGATCTGTGCCTAATATATATATATATATATATATATATAATAATTATGCTATTATCTGTAAAAAATTCTATATATAATATTTGTCAGATTATTTAAAAAATAATAATCTATTTAAAGTTCATTCACATTCCGTTAATAGTATCAAATTGAAAATTATCAATATGTATAGTGATTTAGATATTAATAATAAATTTTTGAAATTTCCATTTACTGTGCTTATTCCTAAATTTCACAAAAATCCTATTAAATTTAGAACTGTAACTAGTGGTCATAATTTATACTCTACTACTGCTAGTAAATTATTACTAAATTATTTAAATGTACTAAATAGTAATTTACGTGATTTTAGTGATATCTACATTATGCTAAATAATAGAAAAGAATTAAAAAATAAATTAACATTACTAGGTAAAATAATAGGATTTCAAACTTTTGATTTTAAAGATTTATTTAATAATATTAAGATCACTGATCTTCATGATGTCATTTTAACTTTATATAATGCTTATATAAGTATAAAAAAAAAATGTCAAACACAATGTCTGGTACGATATGTACCATGACACTAGTAATGTAAAATGCGTAATTAACTAGATGTGAATTAAAATACACAAAAGACTAATAATTATAAAGTAAAATGGAGTACGAAGATCATTATAAAATCAGCGCTATTGTAGCTAGATAGTATAATGTGTTGAAAATATAAATTAAAATAATAAAAACGAAAGTGGAGGAATGCAAATCAGTAAACACAGTATCAAACCGTGGGCAATATAATAACATGTATTTAATAACAGAAAGTAAAAAAAACTGAAGAAGGGCTGGAAAAGTAGAGCACGGAAAGGCCAGGACAAGGAAAATAAATCAATGCCTAGTATATCTGCCAGAAACGTCTTCAGGGGCAGATTCTAGACAAATATACTAAAATCCGTTGTTTCTATGATTGCATAAAAACACGTAGTTAAAATTTTATGCAATCTGTGCCCAATATATATATATATATATATATATAATAATTATGCTATTATCTGTAAAAAATTCTATATATAATATTTGTCAGATTATTTAAAAAATAATAATCTATTTAAACTTCATTCACACTCCGTTAATAGTATCAAATTGAAAATTATCAATATGTATAGTGATTTAGATATTAATAATAAATTTTTGAAGTTTCCATTTACTGTGCTTATTCCTAAATTTCATAAAAATCCTATTAAATTTAGAACTGTAACTAGTGGTCATAATTCATACTCTACTACTGCTAGTAAATTATTAATAAATTATTTAAATGTACTAAATAGTAATTTACGCGATTTTAGTGATATCTACATTATTCTAAATAATAGTAAAGAATTAAAAAATAAATTAACATCACTACGTAAAATAATAGGATTTCAAACTTTTGATTTTAAAGATTTATTTAATAATATTAAGATCACTGATCTTCATGATGTCATTTTAACTTTATATAATGCTTATATTACTAATCAATCTCATCTAACTAAATTTACCAATTTTCCTAAACTTCTCTTTTGTTCTGTTCAATAATTATATTTTTCAAGGTAATAAATTATACTTACAAGTCTCAGGGGTTCCACAAGGTGGCTGTAGTAGCAGTATGTTAGCTAATTTATACTTATATCATTATGAAAAATTCTTTACTTCTACAGATTATAAAATGTACAGATATGTAGATGATCTGATTTGTTTAGTATTTACTGATAATTATGTCATAGATATAGATTTCTATTTAGATAATTTGGAATTAATACCTAATGAAACTACTATTAGTAAAAATATTAATTATTTGGATTTAAATCTAATTATAAAACCTACTAATGGAATAGTTACTAATTTATATGATAAAGATTTTTTAAAATTCAATATTAATATAATATTACTTTTTAATTAATGCAACTCGATTCAATTGTTTAGAAATATTATACTTATGGTTAATTATGGCCATAATTCATTATGGTTAATTACTTTATTAGAATCTATTAAAAATGCTATTAGTCGTATTAAATTGTCTAGATCCTTATACAATTTTGATAATATTAAACTCTCCATTATTGATTTACAAAAATCTTTTGTTATCACCTATGTTGATAAAGCCTCTAATAATTATGCTATTATCTGTAAAAAATTTTATATACAATTTCTGTTAGATTATTTAAAAAATAATAGTCTTTTTAAACTTGATTTACATTCCATTAATAGTATTAAATTAAAAATTATCAATATGTATAGTGACTTAAATATTAAATATAAATTTCTTAAATTTCCATATATTGTCCTTATTCCAAAATTTCATAAAAATCCCATTAAATTTCGAACAGTAACTAGTGGGCATAATACTTACTCTACTACTGCGAGTAAATTACTTCTAAATTCTTTAAATCAAATAAATGATAGTTTACGCCAGTCTAGCAATAATTACCTTATTCTTAATAATAGTAAAGAATTAAAGAATAAATTAACATCTCTTAAAAGTCTAATAGGATTTCAAACTTTTGATTTTAAAGATCTTTTCAATAATATCAAGATCTCTAACCTGTATGATGTAATTTTGGCTCTATACAATGATTATATTATTAATCTTACAACTCATGCTAGTTTTGTTAATTTTCCTAAACTTCTTCACTTTGTTATTTTCAATAATTATATTTTTCAAGGAAATAAATTATACCTATAAGTCTCAGGAGTACCACAGGGTGGCTGCAGTAGCAGTATGTTAGCTAATTTATATCTTTATCATTTTGAACAGTCCTTTACTTCAATAGATTATACAATATACAGATATGTTGATGATCTGATTTGCTTAGTACATACTGAAAATTGTGTTATTAATATAGATTTCTACCCTAATAATTTGGAATTAATTCCTAATGAAGCAACTATTAGTAAAAATATTAATTTTTTGGATTTAAATCTTTTTGTTGAACCTTCTAATAGAATTGTTACTAATTTATATGATAAAAAAGACTCTTTTAATTGTAAAATTAATAAAATCTTACCATTTAATTCCTGCAACTCATGTCTATTATTTAGAAATATTATTCTTAATCAGCTTTTTAGAATATATAGATTATCTGATAAAAAATTCCATGCTTTACATATTGATAATCTAAAAATTACCAGCAATTTATATAAATATCCCTCTTATTTTGTAAATGATATAGTTAAAAAATGTAGAATAGCTGGATATTCTTGAATTTTATTTATTTAATATTGCTTTAAATTTTAGCCTGACTTCTCCCTTATCTTGTTTTAATATTTTATTTATACGTCCACTTTGACATTAGTCTTTCTTTTATTGCACCTCTTGATGGTAGATTATCTCTTGTACATGTCTTTTCGCATTACTGTTATTTATTTTTTACGAATGGCAACAGTATATCTTATTTTTTTGTGAATGGCAACACTTGTCACTTCTTTCTGTGTTTCCATGCTTACTAGGTTAGTGTGTTTTTTCAGTCCTTTTTTTGGTATCCATTTTTCCTTTTATTTTTATTTTTTATGTATGTCGTCCAAGTAGAAATAGTTTATAGATATAATCTGTCTATTTCTTCATAAACATACATTTTTGTGTTTGCTTCTACAAAAAACTTGGGCATGAGTACGATTTTTGTGGAAGCGAACAATTCATGATTTAGGCTTAGAGCCTTGTCCTCGTGCATAGCGTTTTTGCTTGATTTCGTTTGTTATTCTTTTTTCGATTCCTTACCTTTGTATTTTGATACTTTTCATTGACTTGTTGATTCGATATTTATTTTATTTATTTGTTTTTTATGTTTTTCCATTTGCTTGAGGATTTGTTGATTTATACTTTTATTTTGTAAGCCTTTTAGATATTTGAATTTTCGTGTTACAGATTCTCACTTTTCTTTCACTGGATCTTCAAACCTTTTTTCTTTATATATATATATATATATATATATATATATATATATATATATATATATATATATATATATATATACATATACACATATATATATTACACACACACATACATACATATATATATTACACACACAGGGATTGGACATAATAATTCAAACACCGCTATTTTTATACAAAGAATTAAGTAATCGTGACAAGTACATTAAGAGGTAATGCCCACTTATGCTACCAGTTACGTAGCTTATATTATAGTTGATAAATTGGAATAGTTTAAATTGTCTAAGCATATGTTGTTTCACATTTAGGACATCACATGTCAGACCTAACAAGTTCCAAAGAGGGCTGATTATTGGTGTGTGCTTATTTGGCGTGTCTGTGACTCGAGTTGCTTAGTTTGTGGGAGTATCAAGATCTACAGTATCCTTGATAATCTCTCAGTACCCAAAGACTGACAAAACAGGTGCAGACAGTTGAAGCTGTAGCCAAAAGTCAAAGTTGAAGTTGAATGCCAGGGATAGAAGAAAATGCCACCGAATTATGAAATGAAAACACAAAGCAAGAGCAACACAAATTGCTGAAGAGTAAAATGCAAGTTTAAGGGAACCCTTTTCAGTGAAAGCCATTCGCCATGCAGTACATCAAGATAACGTTCATGGGATGGCTGCAATATCTAAACCTTTTGTATCAGAACAAAATGATTAATGCCGATTTCAGTGAAAATATTGTAATTCTATAATATTGCAATGTTCATGGAACATGGACATCAGAAGCATGGAAATAAGTGATATTCTCTGATGAGTTGGTTTCATGGTGTTTCCAACGTCAGATCGTGTGTATGTCTGGCAATCACCACGTGAAGCATATGACATTGACTGCCTGAAGCTCACTGTCAAGCATAGCAGAAGTTCCTGTATGATTTGGGGAGCCATATCATGGGAGTCATTGCGACCAATAGTTGTTCTCGAAGATAAAGTTACAGAAAATAATTATCTGCAGATTCTAAAGGATGAACTTCATCCTATGAAGATACATACTAGTCTTTGTTCCTCAATATATACTAGTCTTTGTTCTCTGATGAGGTGATGCAATTTTCCAGGATGACAATGATCCCATCCAAACTGCTGTATGTATCCAGTCTTGGTTCAAGGGGCATGATATAGTGCGACTCCAACGAGAAGGCATTTGAGTCACGTGACTTTGGACGAATCCATTAGTTAAATTCAATGACAGGTAGAAACGTACTAGGAAGAACGGGTTTCCAGAATTGGCGCCTTTAGTGCGAATTAATAATGCCCAATTTGTGCAGTACGAAAATGATTTATGCAGAACGATAAAGAGCTTTATATGTATAAGTACATTCAGTGTTACTGTTGGGATGTGGTGGAAATGTTTTCTTCATAATAATTAAAATTATATTATAATAAAACAATAATGGTCGTAAATGTTTTGTTAAAATTGAAGAGTTCGGTTGTAATACTTTTCTTGTAACTTAAACTATTTTATTTAGGAGAAATGCACAATGCGTTTCGTGCGTATGAATGAATGATTCATCTCCTAAAAGGAAAAATCTGATGTGAACAGCACATGCCTTCCCTACAGACTCATATTTATTTTCTTTATTTCTTTTATAATTCATTAATTTGAGTTATATGCACGAACTAGCACGAATAATTATTTGAAATTACACTGAAATTGCAGTTTTAATTCAATTTTTTTCCTGGAAACTTTGTAAAATTACTGAAAAGCTGTGTTTAAAAGTTCCAGAAATTTGTTGGCTGAAAGACGACTAGCTTGGCGACTAGCTAGTTGGCGACTAGCTTGAAATCTACATTTGTAATCTTGAATGTCCCACGGAAGAGCAAGTGCACCCTGTGCCCTCTCCTATGGGCGCCCATACAGCTTTTTACATGGTGACAAACTGAAGGTTGAGGCATTTAATATCGATTAACTAACATGTCTCATCTTGAATGCCTATGGGAGGGCAATTGTCCCCTTTCCCCACCAATATGGGCTCCCATGTAACATTTACCCGGAGGACAAATGCAAATAAGGAGTTCAATATATACTAGCTTGATAAATACATTTGTGACCTAGAATGTACAAAGGAGGGCAAATGCCACATCGCGTTCCCATATGGGCACCCATATCAAAAGGCCAATGGAACTTATTGCAACGGGTGCAAACTCAGGGATGAGATGTACAATATCGACTAGCTTGATACCTAAGTTTGTAATTTCAAACTTTCATGGTGAAGGCAAATGCCCCTTTGCGCTACCTAATGGGCGCCTATGGCAAAGACGTCCATAGAATTTAATCCTGTGGCGCAAACTTAAGGATGAGAGGTACAATACTGACTAGCTTGATAGCTATATTTGCGGATTTCCATATCCCCTATTGGTGCCTGTGGCAAAGGCGTCCATAGAACTTTCTCCAAGGAGGACATACTCCAAAATGAGACGTATGATACCTACTATCATATCTACATTTATGACCTTGAACGTCCACGGGAGGTCAAGTGCCGCCTTGCATTCCCCTATGGGCGCCCACAACAAGCGCGCCTATAGAACTTTTACAGGTGGTAAATTGAAGACATACAACGCCGACTAGCTTGATACCTGCATTTGTGAACTTAAACGCCAGCTGGATGGCAAGTTCCCTCTCACTCTTCCTTATGGGCGCCTATGGCAAGAGCACTTATAGAACTTATTTCAGCGGGGGCACATTCAAGAGCGACAATACAGACTAGCTTGACACCCTATGGGCAATATCTGTTTTTCAACATCCCGTATGGGTGCCCATGGCAATAGCGTCAGTAGAAATTTTTCCAATGAGGGTATACTCAAGGATAAGTTGTACAATATCTACTGGCTTGACACCTACATTGTGACCTTCGTTCACCGGATCGCAAGTGGTTCCTTGCACTCCCCTATGGGCACCCATGATGGTGATGGCACCAATAGAACTGTTACCAGCGGGGATAAACACAAGGATGTGACATACAGTATTGATTAGTTTGATACTTATATTTGAGTATTATTAATATTATTGTATTAATATTGATAAATATCAGTCCCCTATGGGAGCCCATGGCATGTGTGCAATGTTTCGGCCTTTTATGTCACGGAGGCTTTTGAAGGGCTTTGAAATACCTATTTACCACCCCAGGGGAAATCGAAATTTCGGCAACTTTAAGTTCTGTCCCGAGGTCAATAGTATAAGCAGAAAGTCCTTGCAATAGGTTCCCATAGGGGAGGCCAAGGGGGGACTTATACGCTCCCCTGGACATTTAAGGTCTCAAATGTAGGTATAAAGGTAGTCGATATTGTACGTATAATTCTTGCGTTTGCCCCTTGACAAAGTGCTATGGGCACCCATGCTTATAACATCGACAAAAGGGACAGAACCTAACAGAAGTGGCTATTTTTATTTCTTTCCCAAGGGCAGACAATATGTGTGAGGTGCAAAAAATTTTTCCAAACTCTATAGAAGTCTCCACTCCGCAACATAGGAAGCTGAAACTTTACACACATACTATCATGCCGACCACTCAAATTGCTGCTGTAAACCCTAGGGTCAGTCGAGTGATTTGGGTTTTCGACACGTACTATCATGGGCGCCCATAGAGGAGGCAAGGTTACAGTTACTCTCCCTGGACATTCAAGATCACAAATGTAGTTAGCAAGCTAGTTGATATTGTATGTCTCATCCTTGAGTTTGCAACCCAAAGTCAACAACAGTTGAGTCAACAAAAGTTGAAGTTGCATGGCGTCATAGGGGCCTCCTCTGGACTTTCAAGATCACAAATCTAGGTCTTAAGCTAGTCAATATCATAAGCTAGTCAAACTCATCTTTGAGTTTGTCGCCGCTGGAATTAGTTCTATGGGTGTCCTTGCCATGGGCACCCATAATGGATCACAAAGGGAAACTTGCCCTCCCGTGGACATTTAAAGTTACAAATGTATCTCTCAAGCTAGTCGATATTGAACGCCTCATCCTGAGTTTGTCGCCGCTGGAATTAGTTCTCTGGGTGTGTGTGCCATGGGCTCCCATATGGGAACGCAAGGAGAAACTTGCCTTTCCATGGACGTTTCAGGTTACAAATGTAAGTTACAAGCTAGTCGATATTGAACGCCTCATCCTTGAATTTCCCTCCTGGAAAATGTTACATGGGCGCTCATAGTGAAAGGAAAGGAGGACACTTTCTCTTCCATAGACGTTCAAGGTTAGATATGTAAGTCTCAATCTAGTCGATATTGAATGCCTCATCCTTAAAATTGTCACCAATGGAATTAGTTCTGTGGGTGTCCTTGCCATGGGTGCCCATAAGGGAATGCAGGGGAAAACTTGCCCTACTGTGAACGTTTAAGGTTACAAATATAGATTACAAGCAAGTCGATATGGAATGCCTCATTCTTGGTGGTATCTTGAAATGTGTTGGAATTTATACATTCGAAAAACCAGATGTTAGCAGAGTGTCGTAGCGGATGTAAGCAGGAAATAGTCTTGACGTGAAAAAAATATATTTATTTTCACGAACTCAAAACATTAAAATAACATAAGAACATATCAATTTCCATAACTTGGGAAAAGATATTTGCAAAAGTTGAATAGTTTAAACAAAAGTCTTGAAAAATTACAGAAGATAGGCCTAGCAACAGCAGTTAGGCCTAACAACATCGGCCACTAAACAGTGCCATAACCGGCGTACATGAAGATAACGATCATACGTGATCATGATGATATATCACGAAGACGAAGATAATCAACAGATACAAGCACTAGCTTAAATAGCCCAGTATCATTGAAGTTGTAGTTAATGTTTTCCTTCCAGAGTATGCTAATCTCTAATCGGTTGAAGTAGAAATTAGCATAAACCGGATGTTGACGTCTCAATCTGCAGGACCACAGACCATGGGGGTAAAACTTCTTAACAAGCGATCTGAAAGTGATTAGCCAATTAGAACGAAGAATCTTTTGGATTTTAGACCGTACATCGACCGATTCATGTACGTGCTTGTTTACAACCGAAGTTTTTCTAACAAGCGGCCCCCTCCTGCAGATTGAGTTGTCTAATCACATAAATACAAGTAGTAATCAAATTTAAATTTCAGTTGAACATATACTACATTATAGAGTTTCAAAATATCATGTATAAATTTCAGTGTATAATTATATTTTCAAGACAAAGTTTAAAGAAGTATAAAATACATCATGATACAATTTACATGAGAAAACAAATTTAAAAATATCTCTGTGTCAAATACAGGAGATACAAATTTTCAAATCTTATATACTTCGCCACGTAGTATAAACTCAACAGTATCTAAACTACATGTTGAGGGAATGAAAAAAAAAAGTTTGCATATTACATCGAAAATCTTAAACATTTAAATACTTTGCCACGCAGTATAAACTCAACAGTATCTAAACTACATGTTGAGGGAATGTAAAAAAGTTTATATATTATATTGAGAGATCTTGAACTTTTAAATACTTCGCCACACAGTTTAAACTCATAAGTATCTAAGCTACTACATGAGAGATTGAAAAAAAGTATACGTTATTTTTAGTATGTATCAAAAACTTTAAAAATCTTCGCCACACAGTATAAACACATTGGTAACTAAACTACACAATGAGGGTTTTGAAAAAGTGTTGAAGTTAATTTTTGAAAAATACAACTATACAATTTAGAATGAATTTAACTAGTTTACATTAGATTTCACATTAGAATTTAAACATCTTAAGAAGTTTAAAGATTTCACAGAATTTAGAGATTGCTTCTTTGGTGATAGGTTTCGTAAAACCGTCAGCTTTTTTATTTTTGCTATTTACAAATTTAATCTCAAAGAGCTTCTTTTCCACTAGATTTCTTAAGAAATGATATTTAACATCAATGTGTTTGGTTCTATGATTCTCAATGGGCGAATTGGAAAAGTTTATGGCTGCTTGGTTATCCTAGAATATTACACTATTTCCTAACTTAACGCTAAGTTTAGTACATTCAAGTAATATGTTCTGTACCCATACCATTTCCTTTGCCGATTCGGTTAATGAGATATATTCAGCCTCCATTGTAGATAAACTCACACATTTGTGTTTAAATGTCCTCCATGAAATAGGTACCCTATCTACAAAAAATATCATGCCTCCCATTGATACTCTATCATCCCAATTAGCTGCAAAGTCAGAATCAGTAAAACAATTTAAATTTACAGATTGAATGTTTGATAAGTTTAGTTTAAAATCCCTTGTTTTATCTACATACCCTAGAAGTTTATGTAAAACATCCCAGTGTTTAATGCCTGGGTTTTCCTGAAATTGGGATAAGATGTTTACGGCATAGCTAATATCAGGTTTAGTTCTGCTAGCAAGAAATGATAAACAACCTAATAAGTCTCTGTAAGGTATATTCTTCATTTATTCAATTTCTGCATGATTTGCTGGACAATCTGTTTTGCTTAAAACTATACCTTTAGCTATGGGTAAACTAGAAATAGGATATTTAAACTTTGAGAATTTGTCACAAAATTTTGCGATATATTGATTTTGATGATGAAATGTTTATCATGTTTTTTCTCAAATTCAATACCTAATAACATTTTTGTTTTTCTTAACATTTTAATGTCAAATTTAGTTTTTAGTAACGAAGTTACAGAATTTAGAACCATTTGATTTTTGGCAAATAATATTATGCCATCAACGTAAACAATCAATAAAGTCTTATTGTTTAAATTATATGCACAATTGCACCACTTAAACTTTATGAAGTTAAGTTTTCTGAGAACTTGGTCTAACTCTAGGTACCATTCTCTACCACTTTGGTACAAGCCATAAATCGCTTTATTTAGCTGACATACATATCTACTTTTGTTTTTGTCAAAAAATCCTGGGGGCTGTTTCATGAATATTTTTTCACTGAGATTGGCATATAAATATGCACATTTGGTGTCAAGCTGAGTATGGAACCACCCTAATAAACACACAAAAATAGTAAAAAACATCCTAACGATTGTAAAGTTAATTACCGGGCTACACACTTCTTCGTAAGTTTGCCCCTTTTCCTGGTTACATCCCTGAGCTACAAGTCTAGTTTTATACCTTATAACTTCACCCCTTTCATCTCTTTTGACTGTATACACTCAACAGCAACCGATTACTGTGTCGGAAACAGGTGCAGGCACTAAATCCCAGACACCTCTTTCCTTCATGATACCTAATTCATCTGCCATGGCTGTATTCTATTCTTTGGATTGGGGCGAGTTAGCTGCTTCCTTGTAGTTCCTAGGAATTTGGACCTCTACAATGTTGGCTTCTGGACGATCCCATGATCTCCCTTGATCCCCCTTAAAATTGAAAAACTTTTTATCAAATTTTATTTTATTTTTCTCACAAATTTTTTTTATATCTTTTAGTGATCTCAAGCTAGGTCCCTTTCCTTTATAATAGAAATAAACATATTTTCTTGTTCCAGTCATTCTTGGAATGACTTTTCTGATCCAAGTAGTACCTGGATTCGGAATTTGACGATCATCACCAGAGGACCCTGTTTCCTCATTACTTTCAGCAATGTCTTGATATTCCTCTGATGAATGGTCTTTTTCCCTCTCCACACACTCCTCGTTAGACGAGTCTGGATAGGTGGGTTCGTGAGATGAAAAAGTAAAATTTTCTTTAGGATTCTGATTTACACTGGGTCCCAGACCACCTTCCTCTGCATTGCACTCTTCATTAAAACTAACATTTTTAGTTTCCACTATTTTCCCCTCATTCAAGAGTCATATCCTATACCCCGAGTTTTCAGTGCGTATCCCACCATAATGCTCTCTTGTGCCCTTATATCAAATTTCCCCCTAAGTTGTTTAGGCTTGCCTACAAAAACTTGACATCGAAACGCTCTGAGGTAAGCAACTGATGGCTTTTTGCCGCTGTACAACTCGATCGGTGTCAGATTCTTAAACTTGTGGCATATCCAATTTTTAACGTAGCAAAACAGACTAAAGCTTCTGCCCAAAAATCATCCTTTAAATTGCTATCGTTTAACATTGTCCTAACACAATTCAAAGCAGATAAGTTAAACCTCTCGGAAACCCTGTTTTGTTCGGGTGTGTACCTGTTTGTTCTTTCTGCTTTGATTCCCTGTGTTTCTAAAAACTTTTCAAACACAGTGTTACAAAACTCCATACCGTTGTCAGTTCTGACACTTAAAATTTTGGTATTAAGAAATCTCTCTGCTCGATGTTGAAATTGTTTGAACTTTTCATAGGATACACAGTTACTTTGCGTGAAAAATCATCAGTTATGCTAAGAAAATATTTAGCACCTCCATGTGATGGGTTTGGCATTGGCCCGCATACGTCCATATGGATTAGTTCCAATGGTTTTTCTGAACTTATTCTGTCTATGGGTTTGAACGAAATTCTTTTTGTTTTGTCAATTTACAACATTTACAGTTGATTTTCCGAACACTGATTTTAGGCAATCCTTTAACAGCTGACACTTTACATGTGTGATGTAAATATTCAAAATTGATGTGACAAAACCTTTTATGCCATAACCTTGTATTTCCCCCGACTTCAATGGGTGATTTTACATTGCTTGAACTTTTAAAAACATCAAACTTACAAGGCTTGCTAGGTTTAAAAATACTAGTATTAGAGTTTACAATTTTACGTTTAAAAACTTTACTGGCATTTCTATTTACATTATTACTTTGACCATTATCACAATTTTCAACTTTACAAGTTTTAAACTTACTTTTGTTACTTGAATTTTTAAAAACATGATAGTCATTTTCAGTTTTGCAAATAGATGACTCATTTTTACTTTTACCTTTAAAATCATTAGATTTTTTAGATTTTACATTTTTAGTTTTAGGCTTAGTATTTTTTTATTATTTACTCAACATTAAAATTTTTAGATTTTGTCTCGTATTGAGGTCGAATGAAATACAAGCCGTTATGGCTTTTGGCATAAAACCATTTACTGCCGTCAGGCTTGTAAAAAGTAAGGAAACCATTTTTTCCGGTGAAAATGCAATTTTGCTCTTCTAGTAGTGAAGCAGCAATTAAATTCCTCCTTAATTTCGGGGAATACATAACATCTTTCAAAATTATTAGGTTTTTAGTATTTTTCATTTTCACATACATGTTGATTGATCCGACACCTTTGATTGGGCTTTCTTGATCACCGGCAGCTAAGGACATTGTTGTTCCTTTTAATTCTTTAAATTTTTCAAATAATTCGAGATTATTACAAAAATGTTTAGTTGCTGCCGTGTTAACAACCCAACAGAATTTGTCGGTCGATTCAACATTACAATTTTCTATGCCATGTTGGATTTCACTTAACTTAGAAAGATAGGATTTACAATTACCTTTTAAATGGCCATATGCCTTGCATTTATGGCAAGGGCCTACTTGTTTACTAGAATTTACACTTTTTGGAAGAAGTACTCTTAGATTTAAACAATTTTGTAGTTTTAGAATTACATACATTAAATGCCGTCTTACTTCCGTTCTGTTGCTCGTCATGCTTTTGCTGAGCTATCCGGTCCTCCTCAGCGAGCAGTTTTCTCTCAATGTGTTTTACTGTAAAGGCATCATCCGGCAGTCTGTAAAGGGTTTGTACAATACCTCAGTAGTCCTCATCGAGATGTCTAATTGTTTGGAAAGCTACCAGGACCTCGGCCATTGGGTGGCAAGCGTCTTTCAGCTTGGAGACCCATCTTTTAATCCTTGCGATGAATAGTCCAATCTCACTGGCACTGGTTTCTCACTGAAGAAATTGTCAAAGAGCCTCATGAGTCCAGCCCTGGATTTTGGTTCGAATTGGTCTTTCAAGATGTTCCATGCTGTTATAGGTTCCTCCACTGATGAAATCAAATCACGGTACTCCGCCTCTAGAATGTAGTAGAGTGTTGAAAGTGCTCTGTCTTTACGTCTTTGATATTCCACCTTTTCTTTCCTGGTCGTTTCCGCATCAGATTTTTTCTCCGTACCCGTGACGAATCCATAAAGTTCTTCGTTCATTAACATGAACTTTATATCCGTACTCCATGTGGAGAAATTATCTTTCCTGAGCTACTCCATCTCCAGATTTTTCTGCCATTTTCTTACAATTCTGCTGCGGCCCTCGTCTCAGGGCTCGTTCGTTTTTCCTTGATGTTTCGAAACTACTTCGTTGATATTAGTTTACTGCTATACAAGGGCTGCTAGGTCCCATAACCCTCTTGCTGGTATCTTGAAATGTGTTGGAATTTACACATTCGAAAAACCAGATGTTAGCAGAGTGTCGTAGCGGATGTAAGCAGGAAATAGTCTTGACGTGAAAAAAATATATTTACTTTCACGAACTCAAAACATTAAAATAACATAAGAACATATCAATTTCCATAACTTGGAAAAGATATTTGCAAAAGTAGAATAGTTTAAACAAAAGTCTTGAAAAATTACAGAAGACTTAACAGCAGTTAGGCCTAACAACATCGGCCACTAACACATTGCGGAGTACATGAAGATAACGATCATACGTGATCATGATGATATATCACGAAGACGAAGATAATCAACAGATACAAGCACTAGCTTAAATAGCCCAGTATCATTGAAGTTGTAGTTAATGTTTTCCTTCCGGAGTATGCTAATCTCTAATCGGTTGAAGTAGAAATTAGCATAAACCGGAAGTTGACGTCTCAATCTGCAGGACCACAGACCATGGGGGTAAAACTTCTTAACAAGCGATCCGAAAGCGATTAGTCAATTAGAACGAAGTATCTTTTGGATTTTAGACCGTACATCGACCGATTCACGTACGTGCTTGTTTACAACAGAAGTTTTTCTAACAAGTTTGTCATCTCTGGAATTAATTCTATGGGCTTCCTTGCCATGGGCTCCCATAATAGAACACACAGGAAACTTGCCCTCCCATGAACGTTTAAGGTTACAAATGTAGTGTACAAGCTAGTAGATATTGAACTTCTCTTCCTTGAGTTTGCCCTCCCGGAAAATGTTACATGGGCGCTCATAGAGGAGGGCAAGACACTTGCCCTCCCATAGACGTTAATTAATTTAATTCTAATTTAAAAGGTAATGCATTTTATACTTTATATGTGACTAAATTGCTTAATTGAAAATGATATATCCATATTAAAAGAGAAAAAAAAATTGCAAAACTTGCGCAGTTCTTACGACTTGGGCATGAAAAAAAAATCGACAACATAATAAAGTTCATTTGTAACTTTTGCAATACAAGCAGGATTAACTCCTAATACTAGTAATTTGATAGCCTTGAAAAGACTTTAAATAGGAGAAAAAAAAATAGAAAATAGATAATATAATAGAAAAAAGTAATAAAAAATATCAATATCAATTATTTTAAAATATTTAAATATCAATATTTTCAATATCAAAATTAAAACAAATAGACGAATTGAACTATAAATTTCCACATGAAGAAACCAAAGAACTCTTATCATTCACCTGCAGTCCCATATCTACGTGACGTCATATACACACACACACAAAAACAAAAACAAAAAAAACCCAGCTGTCGGAAGGGCTGATTCTGCTGAAATTCCTGCCTGACGTATGTATCACGTGGTATTATGGCGGGAGTTCGTTGCGGTGACTAGGCGCTCATAATATTATTGAGTCTGGGAAGGGTATTCTTGAATAGAAAGTTAGGAGCAGATTTCTGCCACCTGCTTATGTCAAGGAATTAGCCTTGGTATTAATTGAAAAGTGGTTCAATATTGACACTCATGTTATTTGAGATTTACATAAGTATTCCTCGATGTATTTTAGCTGTATTATATGCAAAGAGGAACATTACCCCTTATTAATCATAAAATCATGATATTTTGTTGGTGTTTGAATTATTTTGTCCAACCCTTATATATATACATTGCCTGACACAGAAAATGTAACACCATGAAACTTTGGCCGTATAATTATGCAAATTATGAGACAAACACAGCCGGCCGATGTATGCAAATGATTTGAAATGCAAGTAGGTCATGTGATTAGAGCGAAAGATAAAAGGGATGGAAATGGAGATGAACCATCAGTTGTTACTGTCTGTTGCTTACAGAAACCCCTTTTTTAGAGCCGTTTTTCATTTCAGAAAACACGTGTTGTTGAAGAGATGCTTGGCCGATGATGCCAAAGTCCGTTTCAGCATTTGGACGATTGTGTGAGAGGATTCACTTCAGGCCTACATACAACGGGGTGGTTGTACCGGTGTATCACCTCTGAAACACGCGTAGATGTATTCACTGTGCAAAGGATTTGGAGAAGATGGATTGAAGAAGGGCATGTGAATCGGGGTAATAATACAGGTCCATAAAGACATACATCAGCATGCGTTGATTGACGCATTTGAAGGCATACAGTGGCAGCTCCACAAACAACGACTGTCAACATTCTGCAGAATTTTTAGGGTACATTGGATGTTCCAATATCAGCGAGAATAGTTTCTTGATGATTGACTTAAAGCGACTTGCACTCAAACCATCTTCTACGAAGACTGCCACTGACGATAAGACACTGATGCAAGAAATTGCAATGGTGTCGGGCCAGAGTCTCTTGGACAACTGAATGGGACAGTGTAGCATTCAACGACAAGTCTCGGTTCTGTTTGGCGAATGACAGTCGCAATGTAAGAGTCAAGTCTGGAGGTGATGTGGAAACAGATCCAATCCTGCTGTGATTGTTAAACGCCACACTGCTTGATAATACAGCATCATGGTTTGGGGTGCCATCGGCTTCGATAGCGGGTCATCTCTGGTCCGTATCAGAGGCACAATGATCGTATGATTATATGTGAATGAGGTGCTGTGGCCGGTTGCACTGTCTTATCTTCAGCGGTTTTAAAATGTTGATTTCCAGCAAGATAATGTGTGACTGCAAAAGGCAACCATCAGCAGACAAGCTTTGCAAAGTATCCAAGTGCTTCCTTGGCATGCGTCTCCAGATCTCTCACCCATCGAGCATGTATCGAATGTGATTGGCCATCATTTATCTGCCCTGCCCCTGCCTCAAACAGAGGACGATCTGTGGAGGATGGTTGAAGGCATATGGTCATCCATCCCTCAGGAAACTATCTGCATGCTCATTGTATATGTTCCTCGAAGAGTTGCTGCTTGTATTGCCGCAAAACGTAGTCCTACTGCCTACTGATCACCCTGACTATGCCATTACTGTATTGCATTATCCTTCTGAAATTAACATAACTTATTTATATATGCCATCTCTGTCTCTGTGTCGTTTATCATCACACTCTATTCACTTTTTCATGGTGCTGCATTTTCTGTATTAGGTAGTGTGTGTGTGTGTATATATATATATATATATATAAACAAAAATATACAATAAAATATTAAAAAAATAATATATCCAAAGTAAAAGATTTAGGTTTATTTATTAAAGCTGAATGGATTTCAGAAAAGCTTGTTTGAGCCTTCCTTTTATAAACTGCAGTGTAATAATATTCAATACATCATATTTACTTTAAAAATCAGCAATTTAAAATATCGTAAGAAAATTGGTCTTATTTTACAATATTCCAATTTAAGAAATAAAACAACTGAAAAAGTAGGGAAATAAGATAAATAGAAAAAACAATTACTTATCAATTATTTATCTTACCTGTTCCAAAAGGAAACCCCCATGACCAGAAGAATTTGCTTGTAATCCTGTAATGACAAGAAAATATTTGAATTTCATTCAAATAAAAGATAAAGCAGGAAAAATGACACAAATCAAGGTATTTCACCTTGATTTGAATGACATTAATTTGAATATAAATTCAGAGATCGAACATTACACAAAATAGCCGAATTTGATTAAAAAAAAAATTACAACATACTTAATTTTTTTACATTCAGATTTTAGTGAATTAAAAAGCAATTTCCCAGATGGTGCTGAATGGCTACCTCCATCACTATACTATTACTGGTAAATCTACAGATCTTAATGGCACAAAGAATTCAAGGATTAACATCAGACTATGGAAATGTGTTTACAAAGTAATTCATTATATCTCCCCCTATAAGAATTTTGATCTTTGCTTATTAATATAGATACAGTTTGTAAATAATTTAAATATTTCAGCTAAAATACAATTTGTTAATGTAAATATAAATACAATATTTCTTTTAAAAATAATTTAAAGTTGTTATATTACAACTGAAAATTTCTGTAGACAAGTAAAGTCTGCAATTTATAGATTGACACATTTTCAATACTTAACTTTGAAACAGAAAATATGATATAATATTTAAAACCATATATTTTATTAATACTTAAATGTAAAATAATCTATATAATATGCACTGAACTGATTGAGTGAGTGAGTGAGTGAGGGATGATGCATCAAAATTATCAAGGTTCTGGTGTCATTCCATTTGTCTCAGCATCGCGACTAGGAAAACATCTTGAATTTGAATTAAGGGTACTGGTACAAAGTAATAATAAGGAAAATTCAAAACAACTTTGCTTAAATATTGAACATTTCCACTCCAGCTAGAATCTTTGTTTTGGTTTCATTCAATCCATCTTAGCTTTCAGATCAATGGATTTTCAAAAAAATTACACTACTTTGCCACTTAGAAATTATAAAAATGCAATTTGAAGTTCTTTCACTATCAATAATTAAAACTGGAAAAAATAAATAATTTTATAAATATAATGTTTCTAATTAAATCTAATTGATTTTCTAATTAAATCATTTGCTGTGCATAAAAATAAGATTAAAAATAGTTTATCTAAACATGTATTACAGAATTATAAAATATGCTCCCTTTTTATGCTTAAATTTGAAAGGGTTTTTGATATTCAAAAAAGTTATGAACAACTTAAAAGTTCACAAATGTGATATTTAAAGACCACTAACTATTTCGAATGTGTGAAGTGCAAGTGCAAATCCCTAGTGTTTACTTTTATTGAAAAACTAGAGTGCACAAAAAACTAACAAACTGCATCATTTTGTTCCAGGAATATGAGATATATAATAAGTGGCAGAACAAATTTTACAAGAAATAATTCTAAAATTTTTTGTTCTACAGAAGCATAAAAAATGGAAGTTGTTGCTAGCAATATTTCATAAATCTGTACAAAACTTCAAAGATAGTTTAATAAAAAGTCTTCTTATATAATGGAATATTTGGAAACTAAAATTTAGAGACATATGTTAGAAAAAAAATATAGTTATATGTTAGACACCAATTTCTTCTTTTTGAAAATATCTTACCATCTTGTGAAGACAGTGGTTTCTTGTAAATTTCAAATGCTCCAGACTGAAATATAGTAAAAACAAATATATATATATATATATATATATATATATATATATATATATATATATATATATATATATATATTTGAAATGTAATAATAAGAATTATGTAAAAATAAAAAAAATAAAAATACAATTAAAGTAATATTAACATCACCATAGAAGCAAATTCACGTCCATAATGCCGATAAGAGAAAAGAACAGAACCTTCCCAAATTCGATGATTAATCAGAATAAAATTCCTCTTCAGGTCTGAGTATTTAATTCTAATTAACCCAAACAAATGCCTGTTTCAGATTAAGCAATAGTACATTACTATAAATGCTTAAACTCAGACTACAGGCATCAAAAAATGAAAAAATGAAAAAAGGATACATTAAGAAAATTGTATTACCATGCGGCATAAATCATTCCTCTTCTACCACGTGTATACACAATCAACCTCAACAACTTAATCTAGAAGCACCGGAATGAACAAGTCGAAATTCTACCAGGGAGGCAGTACGAACGTTCACGGAAATACTCCCAAACCCGTCCAGTGAGTCTAAGCTGAAGACTGGACAAGCAATTCAGAATACAACTTCCCAAACATGCAGAACTGAATATGAATATGAATCATAGATGAAAATTCCTACTAAACAAGAATTCATAGGAAAACTGGATAATCGAGAATGCCACTATACACCATTATAAGGGCGCACAAAACGTAGTTTCAATACTGACAAATGTTATATTTTTTTGCGAAAATAAAATTCAAAACATTAATGTTAATGCATCTTATTTTCCGATTTTTTGATTTTTCTAATGTTTTTGACTTAGTTTATTATTTTTCATTTTTATTTATTTATATAATTAATAAATAATTATATATATATAACTACAGCATTTATTAAAGAATACTCACTCAACATTTAGAATAAAGACTTAACCATAAAAACAAAAAATTAAAATTCATTTCACTAGCTGTTAATATACACCATATTATATTAAAATTGTTTCATAGACCATCTTCATCAGGATCAATATTGTACGCTATAAACTAACATGTTTTCTGATTGTTGACTCCAAGATATGCAAAAATGCAACACTCAGACTAAGGATAAAAGAAAAAAAAATCTGATGTGGGCAGCACATGACTTTCCTTATACAATTTAATGAAATTCCTTCTTTTACAGTCAAAAAATAATTTATAAGATCCACGGTACTTTGTTTTTAATGTTGAATTGTACATGTGGCGATTTTCTGCATAACAACATGTAAAACTATTTCAAAGTATCTAACTTATATTTCGTGTAACTCTAAATAAACAATTATCAATATTGAAAGCATTCTCAATAAGCGATGTAGTCCATATATTAAAATATTTTAATAATTAATTCATCAACTAGGCAGTAGTTTAATTAATTTAGTGTTATATTTGCAATTTTGACGATATTTTCGTCTATATGAGGAGAAATATTGCCAAGTTCACTAAATGTTCTATTCACTATGAATGGTTTGTCTGTAACCAAGTGTTACAGACAAACGGAAAGAAGAGCATTTCTTATACAGGGTATCCTAAAAAGATTGAAACAAGCTTTAATTTTTCACCTGTTGGAGATAAGTGGGCAATGTAAATTGCAAAAATGTTGAAAGTAAGGTAGGAAATAAGACTATGTTAATGAAATAGTCCTCTTATTAATTTTCAGAAAGTTACACTTTTTAAATTTTTATACAACCCCCTTAGACAAATTGGGGCATTCAGAAAATTTTTATTTTTAATGCAACAAGATCATTAAAAAAACCCAGCATATTTGTATCTTTAAATTCAACTGAATTATGATAAATGAAAAAATCTGTGCCACTTTTCCATACCATGTGAAAGGCTGTTTGTTTCATCAGTGAAAATAGGGATCATAAACAAATTGACAACGGAAATTATTTAGATCAAAAATACGTTAATATGTATCAAAATTTTTTATCGCAAATGCATCTAAATAAAGCATTACACAGACAGAGATCATATAAAGCAATGATACTCACTAAGCGGTTGGGTATCCTATGTATTATCATCCAGTTTTATCTTTTTTGTGATATGTCACAAATTTACATTTCTAATTTGATATATGGTCCCCATTCACAATGTTCAATTTTCAATTAAATATAACTCGCATCTTGTTGCATTAAAAATATGATCTTGTTGCATTAAAAATAAAAATTTTCTATTTGACCAAATTTGATTAGGGGGTCATATAAAAATTTAAAAACTAACTTTTTGAAAATGAATAGGAGGACTATTTAATTAACAGTCTTATTTCCTACCTTACTTACTACATTTTTGCAATTTACATTGCCCACTTATCTCCAACAGGTAAATAATTAAAGCATGTTTCAATCTTTTTGGGACAGCCTGTATACTAGAAGGAATGCTCGTCATATGACAGAAATCAGAATTTGCGAAACATTACTTCCCATTTGGCGCCATTTTTTATCAATTTGGCAAGATTTTTGTCACTTTGGCAACATTTAAAAAAGCCACCAAATTGGCGATGTGCCACTAAATTTCTTGCCAAGCATTATGGACAAACAAACGGATGGAGAAATGGGTTATTCTTATGGTCCTTCTTAGATATTGAACTTTCATCCATTAGTCGTCATTTCATTGATTCAGCATCAGCTTCATCAATTTGACGAATTTTTATCAATTGGGTGACATTTTTATCAATTTGGCAATATTTAAAAAGTCACCAATTTGGAAATATTCTATCGAATTCGTCACCAAAATTTTGTCAAAAGCTAAGAACAGAAAAATAGGTTTTTCTTATAGTAGATTCTTATATTCTTTCCAAGATATTGAATTTTTGTCAATTAGTCATCATTTTCATTGATTTAGCATCATTTTTTATCAATTTGAAGACATTTTTGTTAATTTGGTAACTTAAAAGATACCAAGTTTGCGACATTCTTCTAAATTTGCTGCCAAAATCTCGCCAAGCGTTATGGACAGAGAAATAAGTTATTCTTATAGCAGATAAATGACTATTGGCATCCAGATAGGAAAATAGTAGATCCACCAGAATGATGTTGCCAAATTTATCGCATGATATTACATATGAAAAGTGAAAATATTTCACAATAGTTAATAGTTTTTTTTTATTTTATGTGACTTTTTGATACATTTAAAAAAAAAAAAAAGTGTAATATCTTGAGAATGATTTATGCTAGCATTTTAAAGTTTATGTCAATCGTTTTCTAATGAAAAATTACATAATGTCAATTTGTGTAACTTTATTAAAAGTTTTTATTCCTTGATGACTTTTTCAAAATTTCACTCGAAAATTTAGGGGGGTTCTGAATGTTTGATTGTGTTTAAAAACAATAGGCTTCCAGTATTCATGGATTATAATTTTTGTACCAAATTTTGTTCAAATCGCTCCATTCGTTCGTGAGATATTGTCTCCACAGACTTATTGAAACACACACACACAGAGACATCACCTCAAAAATGTTTGATTCATGTTCTCTCGTCGAAAACTCGAATTCGAATTATCGACCCCGTCACAATACTTTCCTTATACATTATACTATGTATATAAGGAAAGTAAAAAGGAAAAGCAACCTACCTCTAAACCTGGTGTTATCGTAAATAAAGACTTACTTAGTTTAGAATCTAAGTAACTAAATATAGTAGTGCCATCGATATTATTAAAACCAACGGTCAACAATTTAAATACATTTAAACAATAAAGTAAATTGTATCACCAGCTATCATGGTATCACCATCTATCGAGTTTAGAAATAAATATAAAATATGATTTAAGCTTAAGAAAGTAATTATTTTAACTATTTTCAAATCGTAAAGTTTTACTGTTAATAGTGGTATTTCTTTAATTTCTGTAAAAGACGGAATGTATTAATTTATCAACAATTCCATATTGGTAATTATTTTTTTTAAACATGTAATATGTGATTCTTGGTATAACTTATTAGAAATATTTTTAAACATAAAAGATGATTTAATAAAATGATTTTAAACACACTTTTATGTAAGCATGAGCTAAATTGTTGAATTTGACATGTTGAAAATGAGTAGTTTTTCTTTCTATCATATATGTCTAAAATTGGTTTTTACTACTATCAATCTTATCATTGGTTATTACTACTATCAATATCTAAAAAATATCTGAATCACCAGATAAATTATTAGTCAGTAAAACTAAATTCTTTGGATACAAATCTAACAAAAGGTGTGATTTAGTTTCTTTAATCTGAAATGCAATCAAATCGTCAATATAAGAAGTTTGGATCTGAAGAAGATTTCTCATGAAAATATAGATATAAATTAGCTATAATACTTGAAGATTTTCTTCTTTGCGGACTACCGACTTGCTGAAGATAAATACTCCTTGGTATAAATAATTATTGAATAATATAAACTCAAGTAGAGTTTTTAGCTTATGTACAAGAAAGGAATACTTTTGACACACTTCAGCAATGCAGTATCAATAGTAACACGATAAAGGTCTTGTAGATTAATGTTATTAAAAGGTCTTTAAAATCAAACATATAAACTTTAGAGAAATTGATAAATATTCTAGAAAAATTATAAAATATAGTTTTGCATAATATTGTCTTGTCCCATCTGAAAAGGCTGCACAATGCAAGCATGTTTTTCAAATGTTCTACTCTTGGGAAAAAAAAGATTTTTTTTTACTAATTTGTTGGAGATATAAGCAATATGCTGCCATATTGAGATGTACTCTGAATATTATATGTTGTCCTTTTCTTCCAACACTGGTACTTTATTTAAAATTTCATGAAATGGCAGAAAAATGTATGCCAATTAAAGCAAAATTAAAAAATTTCCAGTGAAAAATTTATCAGAATTTAAGGGATCCCCCGATTTACACAGCACTTGTTTTACACGGTTTATAAATTAACGGATTTCAAAAAATTGATAAAAATGTATATTCAGCTCCATATACGCCTATCCAAAGATTTGATGACATTTTTGAATTTTATTCCTTTGGTAACACTGATGAAAACAACAGGGGATTCCCGGTGTTGTAAAATATATACATTTAGGGGGAATCCCCGTATAGGGAAATCCCTATAATAGGGGAATCCCCATATGTATTTCACAACAGTAAAGCTATCTGGTTCATGCAAGTACATAGTGCAGAAACATTTTAGCAGCAAAGCTTATATTATTGTGTGTTTATCTTTTGAACTGGTAAGTTTTCAACATTTATAGTTTTTCTTGCATCTTTATAGTTTGAGTAAATTTGTTAAGGTTCTATAATGTCAAAGGATTTAAAGAAAAATCAAATGAAAAGAAAAGTTATTTCTTTAGAAACTAAAATTCAAATATTAGACCGTCTACGTAATAGAGAAAGAGTAACGGATGTTGCTAAATTTTACTCCATGAATGAAGCCACAATAAGGACAATAAGAAAAAATGAAGATTCCATTAGAAAAAGTGTAGCAGCTGGAACCTGCAGCAGTATGAGTACGACTTCATATGTTAGAGATGTTACAATGGAAAATATGGAAAAAGCCTTAGTGATATGGATAGAAGACCAAACTCAAAAGCGAATCCCGATCGATACCAATGCTGTTACAAATAAAGCTTTGAAGATTTATCAATCATTTAAGAATCAGTCGCCGTCGACTTTGTCCGATGAAAAGAAGGTATCTTTTTCCGCAAGCCATGGGTGGTTCGAGAGATTCAAACAAAGACATTCTTTACATAATCTGAGAATGAAAGGTGAAAGTGCATCAGCTGATTCGGATGCGGCACAACAATATATGGCAAAACTTGCTGAAATCATTGCCGCTAACTTCCACACTTCTGATTAGGTTTTCAATGCTGACGAGTCCGGATTATTCTGGAAAAAAATGCCGGAAAGAACCTTTATAGCCAAAGCTCACAAATCAGCTAGTGGTCATAAAGTAGCAAAAAGTCGTATAACAGTTCTTTTCTGTTGCAATGCTTCTGGCGATTATATGATTAAACTATTGGTAATTAATAAATCAAAATCACCACAATCATTCAAAGGAATAAATATCAAAAACCTTCCCGTATATTGGATAGCTAATAGAAAAGTATGGGTCACTGCCATAGCTTTCACTGAATGGTTCCATAACTTCTTTGTTCCAGATGTCAAAAATTATTTAACTAAAAAGGGATTGCCTTTTAGGGCTCTTCTATTAATTGATAATGCACCAGGTCCTCCTCCAGATTTACAACACGAAAATGGAAAAGTTGTTTTTTTACCAAAGAATACAACTTCCTTATTACAGCTGTTAGATCAAGGGATAATTTCGACTTTTAAAGCACTGTACATCAAGCAAACTTTCAGGTATATCTTAGAATAAATGGAGAATGATGAATCTCTTACTCTGATGGATGCTTGGAAGAAATTTACAATTTTAGATTGTGTTAAGCATGTTGGATTGTCATACACTCAGATTAAAGATTTAATAAAAAAACCCTACGCAATTGTAAATTACTGGTTTCATGACAAAGTCTTGTCAACCCGAGATCTTGCCTAATTCGTCAACCATTGAGCCAGAATCGCATCAAGAAAGCTCAAGTGAAGAAAGTGACATCATACCTATCGGAAAGAAAAGACTGATAGTACATGAAAGTGATGACAGTGATTAAACTTATAATTAATTTTTAAGGGTCTTTTTGTTTTTTTGTTCTTTGTTCCTAATGTAAAATAAATTAAATATGTTATATTACTACATTCATATGTTTGCTGTTTTATAAACTAAGTATAATTTTAAGTTTTCTAAGATGTCTTACTTTTGTTTTACTTAAATAAATGACTGAATCATGCACATTTTGGAGTTATTTTCGTTTTACACGATTTTACTTAGCAAAATCCAAGATTTCAATTTACACGGTTTTGTGCAGAACCTATCTTCCGTGTAAATCGGGCGGCAGGTGTACTACTTTAATTATTGTAAATAATTTTTTACTATGCAATTATATTATGCCAAAACTATCTATCAAAATATTTGGCAATTTCACTGAAGGAAGTTTTCCTGTCATATGAGTCATATTTGATTTATAAAATATTCTAATGGCTTAGTATGCATTTAGTCTTCATGATACACATGTACATTAGAATTTTGTCACTTCGCACAATTTTGAGTAGTTTCATGGAAGTACAAATATGATACATTTTGGACAAAATATGTAAGTTAACTTGAAGATTTTGCTTCTCATAAAAGACTAAATATTCGTGAATGTTTATTGTACAACTTGCTGCATTTGTTGTCACTAACATACACATTGAAATGTCTGAAAGAAAAATTCCTGTATATAATATAGAAGTGTTCTACACTAAAATTTGAATGTGTGTTAAAACAGAAATTTTATAATTTAATCTAAAGAATTATCTCAATTTAATGTAAAAAATAAGCAGCAATAACATACCTTCAATTGTAAGTTGGAACTATCTGGGTCATCGAAATTAGTAAAATCAGCAAAGTCTACACTATCACCAGGAGGGTGTTCATCAGAATGTGTAGCTGTTTTGTGGGGAGTCGCCTACGTAAAATTGCAAAAAATGATTTATTAAAACAACATTAAATATAATGAATTAATTTACAATTGAAAAATCACTGAGCATCAAAATTAAATAAAAGACAAATTTAATTATCTGTAACTTTTAATTTCAATTAAAGCTGACTTTGAATATTAATAACGAGGGGTCTTACAAATTTTTTTAGACTGGCCAAGCAACAGTAACCCATTATGCTGTGATGCTATATGATCCAAACTAGGGACAGGCAAGCTTATACATTGTATCTATCAATACATATCGTTCAGTGATGTATCGATACTGTATAGTATTGATGCTATCAATATTTAAACATAAGTTTTCTGAATCCCAGTACATTTTAATGAAAATGTTAAAGATTCACAATTATTTTGCAAGTTCATAACGATGTGATAAAATAATGACATTAAAAGAGTGTGCAAATCGATACTGAACTATAAAACAATGCATATTAAAATATTGAAATTTTAATTTAATATTAATTAGTTACTATTTAATATTTATTAGTTACTTATTTTTTAACTTAATATTTATTAGTAGAATTTTGTTCTTCTATCTACTGCCATGAAACTTTTTAAAATGAAGGAATAAAAATTAGGCTTATTTACAACCATCAAAATAACAGAACTGAGAAAAAAAAATATTGCAGCACTATACAGAATATGTACTTAAAAACACTACCTGCTGAAATATTTGGCTCCAAGGATTAGTAGTGCAGGAAATCGGGCACAAGACTTGGCATGCTGCCAAATCTAGTGTTGGTTCTATAAATCCCCCATCATCAAGCCACATATGCAGAAGCCCTAAATTCAGCAGAAACTTCATTGCCACCCTTGTCAAACATCAATGTACTGAAGTTTGAATAGCAGAGTGCAATTTCACAGAAGCTTACTGACTGAGGATGTCATGTTTGTAGAATACCAGGCTGGTTAAAGAAGTTGATTTACAACACATTATCAAGCAAGAATAACACCGTAATTAAGTAAATTAAATCTTATGTACTTTACTCAAAACATCTATTTGATAGACACTTTATCTAACAGTATAAATTAACATGGCGATGAACAGAAATGCCAACTCGACATTCTGTGTCGATAAAAATGAAGTCTGCAGAGCAGAACTTTCAAACTGTAAAAAAGCAGAGATCAGCTATAATGAATAAGCTAAGCCTTCAGCGGCTCACAGTACTTATACATGTCAAAGCAGTGATGTCACAGGTATATGCAAATATCCGTGTAATGCTCCCAACCTCTTTTTGAGAGAGATAATTTGCATGACTGGAGGTTAAAACCGAAAATCTAAAACTGACAGATTGATGACATCATATTTGTGATTCACGACAACATGCGTAGAACCATGTTGTCACTATGAAACAGATGACGTCACACTGCAAACTGAGAACAGTCATAACTAAAAGGAAATTAATACAGTACAGGATCTATTATCCGTACTGCTTGGGACTTCAGGCAGTCTGGATAAGGGTTTTTTAAGTAATTTGGAACACTTTTTCTAAAACTTATTGGAATGGTCTAAAATGTTATAGAAAATTATAATTCATGTAATTATAGTATCAACTTTAATGATTAAGAAAATTTTTGAAAGAAAAAAATGTCTGAAAAAAGTTGATTATTCAGGCTAGTTATTAGAAGTCTTTTTTTGGAACATTTCAACTAAAGTGGACCCTCACCATATTCATCTCTTAATATTTTAGGAGAAGCACCTTTATTCATATGTATCAAAATGGTCACTATCTTTTATAGATAATGAAACACGTTTTCTTATAGAACTCATTGCATCAGATGATGGTCATTTGGACATAATTCAGATCAAAAATATTAACTAAGAATTTTCTTCAAATGTGTCACAACTTAGAAGTAGAGGGTACGGTAGCCCAGTGGTTAGCACGCGGGAATTGCACTCGGTAGGCCCGGGTTCGATTCCAGCCACTGTCAAAACTGCTGCCATGTTCACGAGGAGTAAGATCATGTTAAACATGTGAGTCCATAAGTCCTTCCGAGTGGTTGGTGGTAGGGGAAGGAGGGTACGGTCCCTGTGGACGCCTCCCCCACTGGGTTCCGGTCTAAATTGGGTGGCACTTCCCGGCCATCCAAACAGTTACCTTACACCTTTCTGGTTGGTCGGATGGTCTGGGTCTCAATAACAACTTAGAAGTAAAAACTAACAGCTCTCAGACTGATCTAAGGTAAAAACAACCCAAGTACTCATAATTTTCCTGCCTCCAGAAAATACTGCAAACAATTTCACCTCCAAGGAAACTAGCCCTTTCTCAATTAAACCTATCCACTTTAAGTGGAAAAAATGAAAATCATGCATTTTCTCCTTTCCCAACACCCTCAGATAGCCTGATAATTGCAAACGTCTGGAAAAAAATATGGTAGTTCTATGTATTTTTCATGATTTTAAACCCTTTCAGATTTTAAACCCCTGTATCCTAGGAAAACAATTAAGGAACATGTTGTAAATCGGAAACACTTGTTTAACACCCGTATCACACCTTCGGCATTATCGTAGCAGACCACCATGAAAAAAAATCAAAACAAGTTGTTTTAATGTGGTTGCAGTTTATTCATAATCAGCGCATACAGTTAATGAAACGGTTAACTGAAAATGCCAAAAGTTAATTTTTATGTTAAGAATTTCAAAAATATGTGAAAATGAAAACCAAAAATTGAAAATTGTAAATTTACTAGTAAACAAGAAAACATTTGAAAATCTCTGCAAATTTCTTTAGATTCTGTAGCTTTTTCCATAAGCCCCCCAGTCACTTCACAGAGAAAAACGTTATGACGTCACTTTACCACTACGAAGTCATTGAGACATCAAATGAATGCACCTATTCCAAAAAAAAAAAAATGGTTTTGCTAAAAAGAAGAAGCTCCTTATTTCGTTTCACAAACGACATGTTCTGTCACTCGTCGAAAGTATGTTTATCTGACATGAAACAAATATATCCACCATGGAGTTAATGAGTTCGCTTTTACCTTTGATACTTGGCGTTTTTCTCCTAGTCAGAACTATTTTTAGCAACATTTCCGATGTGATTAGTACGGATTCAGTACCTTTGTCTATGTCAGGATCGCAAACAGTTGAAGTGAGAAAAATGTAGGTTTCAACGCATCATTTTGGTTAAACCTGAGAACAGGCCACCCACCCACTTTCGATTGCAACACGGGAGAATGTGCCAACTTGGCATGATTTGTACGAAAAAATACATGTAGTGAGTGGCCTATTACCTAGATTTACTATCATTTTTTTTATTGATATTGTTAATTAAGGCAAAAAAGCATTTGGTGGGATTTTAAACAAAAAGTCGCTATTTGGCGCAGAATTTGGTATTGGTTTTCCGAATTCCGGTTTTGGGAGCGTCCGGATATTAGGACGCTAGATAAGAGGTTACGAACTGTACTCCATTGAATTGAGCAACATGAATAAAGGTGCTGATAAACTGTTTCTTTAGGCTACAGATGCATGCATCTAATTTCAATTTTCTAAGCAAAGTGTTACAATGTTTTGTTGCATAAGACAAATGCAGAAGATTTTATTTTAATTATTCCTCCAATTTTAATGGTCTGGTGGTGCTATATCGCAGCATTTATTACCGGTAGAGATCATGATTAAATATCTTGATTAATGTTCTTATATTGCTGCAAAATAATTGAGATATGTTATAAATTGTTGCAATTGAGTTTAGGTTAATTCAGATTGGATTCTCAGACCTGAAGAGGAATCTAATCTGAATTAACCTCCAAATCAAGCCTAGTGCTGGACATTTTTTTTTGGCCATATTTAAACTGTTTTGGTTATTTTATTGTTTTGTCATTAATTACTTGGTTTTAGTTATAAATCCATTTTTCTAATATATATATATTAGTGGTAAGAAATATTTTGCATCTGGAGAAAAATTTACTTGATCGAATCTGTCAAATAACTAAAAATATATATCAGTCATACAGATTATCTCCCCGTGTAGGGGCGGGATGTAGAATAACCCTACCACTCCCCTGTGTTTCGTAGAAGGCAAAAAATGGGGCCCCAGTGCCTGGGGGGATAGCCAGGTACCCTGCCCCGGGGGATTATATCAGGGGACTGGTCCTCCAGGTTGGGGGGGGGGTTGGGCATGGGGCTAACAACTCCACCCCAGAAAAAAATTTCCTGTTACGAAACCTTAAAGAAAGATAAACCAGATTGATCTTTGGAAATGACCGTGGAAAGGAAAAGGGAAAAATGATTTTTGGATTGCGAGTTGGAATGTGTTGAGTTTAAATCGAGCGGGAGCACTAAAGGAACTGAGAGATGTCCTGCAGAGATATAGGATTTCGGTGGCTGCATTGCAGGAAATTAAATGGAAGGGCAGCAATATTGTGGATTTCAAGGAGTCCACAATATTTTATAGTGGAGGAGATAGACATGAATATGGCACAGGATTTGTGGTTGATAAATTTGTGAAGCAAAACATTTTGAACTTTGACCCAGTGAGTGAAAGAATTTGCTCCATTAGAATAAAGGGCAGGATGCTCAATGTTACAATAATTTGTGCTTATGCGCCAACAGAGAATTCTGATATGGAAGAAAAGGAGAAATTTTATGAATAACTGGAGAAGACATGGAATAAAGTGCCGAAAAGTGAAGTTAAGATGACAGTTGGGGATTTTAATGCTAAAATAGGAAAGGAGGAGTGTTTTAGGCCAGTAATTGGCAGGGAGAGTTTACATGATGAGTCTAATGACAACGGTACTAAACTCATTGACTTTGCGACTAGTAACAATGCAATAATTAGTAACACATTTCTTCCGCATAAAAATATCCATAAGACAACATGGAAGTCTCCAGATGGATATACTGAAAATCAGATAGATCATGTTTTGATAGATCGGAGACATGCATCTGATGTGCTAGATGTAAGATCATGTAGAGGTGCAGATGCAAATTTTGACCATTTTTTGATTAGGGTGAAATATAGACAGACTTGTAAACTACAGAAAAGAGAAGAGCGAGAAACAGATTCAGTACAATACACAGTGTCTTAGTGGTAATGAGGTGTTGAGAAAAAGTTATCAAAGTGCGTTAAATAGGAGAATAGAAGTTGGTAGGGACAGGTTAAGAGCTGGAACTGTAGAAGAAAGATGGAGAAGTATTGAAGACCTGATTGGTGATACAGTAAAATAGACTTTGGGAGAAAAGCAAAGGGATATAAGATCGGAGTGGTTCGATGAGGATTGCAAAACTACTGTTAGAGAAAGAAATAAAGCAACAGAGAGGATGCTGCAGAGGAAGACTAGACATAAGGTGGATTATTATAAACAGAAAAGAAGTGAAACAAAAAAAACTGCTCAGAAAAAAAAAAAAAAGAAAGGGAAGAAAACAGACTGAGAGTTATGGAGGAACAACATGAAAGACATGCCACTAGAGATTTTTCTAAGGGAATCAAGGAGGTAAGAAAAGGATTTCAACCTCGAACAAGTATTTGTAGAGCAAGGAATGGAGAGTACATTGGTGGAAGGATGGTGATTTTGGGAAGATGGCGTGAATATTTTGAGGAATTGCTCAATGCTGAAGAGGATGGTTCTGAGGGGAGCTTACAGGAGGAAATTGAGTGATCCAAGGGAATGGATTGCTCGGAATGAGAAGAGGTTTATGGCTAAGGAATTATAAGTCTCCGGGCGAGGACAACCTTACCGCAGAACTATTTAAATATGGAGGTAATGTTTTCATGGAAGAGATTTTTTATATGATAATAGAAATATAGGATAATGAAGTAATGCCGAAGAATTGGCAAATGGCAATTATTTGCCCAATTCATAAAAAGGGGAATGTGATGAATTGTAATAATTATCATGGAATTTCTCTTTTAAACGTTGCGTATAAAATCTTTGCAAAATTGATTAGTATTCGTTTGGAGGAAGACATGGAAAAACTGGTGGGAGATTACCAGTGTGGCTTCAGGAAAAACCGATCTACGGTTGACCAAATTTTCTCATTAAAAACTATACTAGAGAAATGTTATGAATTTAACATTGATAATCATCAACTCATTGTCAATTTTAGGCAAGCTTATGATAGTATTGACAGAGCTAAGTTGTTTTTGATTTTAAAGGAGTTGAGCATTCACCCCAAGTTAATAGGATTGATTCGATTGACTCTCTCCAATACTGCAACAAAAATAAGAATTCAAAACACAATGTCAGAAGAATTCGAAGTAAAAAAAAGGTTGAGACAGAGAGATCCACTGTCAACTGGTCTGTTCAACTTGTGTTTGGAATATGTAATCCGAAAAACCAATATTCAACCCAGAGAGACAATTTTTAACAGAACTTGCCAAATTTTTGCATTTGCAGATGATCTGGTTTTGCTGAGCAGAAACCAAAAGACACTCAGTGAGTGTTGTTCTGATCTGCTTTTGTTTTCAAGAGAAGTTGGTTTAAGTGTAAATGACTCAAAAACTATGTATATAGTAAATACTAGAAATAGTGAAAGATTTCAAGGTATTAAACTTTTTGACTGTGAAGGAATAAACTGTAAAAGAGTTAAGGAATTTAAATATTTGGGTTCACTTGTTACTGATAATAATGAGATTAAACTAGAAATTAGAGCAAGAATTTCTGCTGGAAACAGTTGTTATTTTGCCTTACAGGAACTATTGAGGTCAAGCTATGTAAATATTAAACTCAAAATACTCATCTATAAAGTGATAATAAGACAAATTGTTTTATACGGATCGGAGACTTGGACTTTAATTAAAAGAGATACCGATCTTTTGGGAATATGGGAAAGAAAAATTCTGCGGAGAATTTTTGGAGCAATATGTGAAGATGGACACTGGAGGAGTAGAACAAACAAAGAGGTTTATGAAGGATATAAAGAGATTGATATTGTTAGAAATATAAGGAAAAAGAGAATTCAATGGCTCGGACATATGATGAGGATGGAGGAGAAGAGAGTTACTAGAAGGCTTTTGGAGGGGAATCCAGGAGGGTCAAGATTCCGAGGAAGACCTAGGGTCAGATAGAAGGAGAAGGTAGAGGAGGATTTGAAATTGCTTGGTATTAGCAATTATAAGAAAGTGGCCAATAGAAAGGAATGGTCAAAAATCTTAAAGGAGGTCAAGGCCCTACAAGGCTTGTAGTACCATGATGATGATGAATATAGATTATCTGTTTTCTGCTAATTTTATTTTTTCTGATCTGTCAACAGTTTATTTTCGTGGTGGGAAATAATTTCCTTCCTGCTCTCAGTTGCTAGCAGTATTTTTACATTATCTTAGCAATCTTCTATGACTTCTTTTTTATTACAAAAACTAGAAGCACACTAAATTCAAATATGCTTATCACAAAAATTGCAATTGCACCATATTAAAGAGAAAATCAAAATGCTTTTTTATGAGTCTTGGCAATATATTTTTAATGTTCTAATAAAAAGGCAGTGGGAATATATTTCCCAAAACTCTACGAGGGATAACATTTCATCTGATGAAATGAGCTTTAGAAAGATTTAACTTGCCACAAGCTAGTGATATCATGTGGCATAAGCAGTACCTTTACAAAAAAATGAAAAACAGTCAGTAAATGGGGCTCCAATACTCTAGATCATTGGTCCTAAACTATTCAGCAATGGCACATGTTCCAATTTGAACATAGCCCAAAGCAGCGGCATCTAAACAAAAAATCTTTCACATATCTTTCTGAAGATCACATACTTGAATACCTTTTAAGGGATCAACTTGTAAAACACATTTTTACAATTATTTTTCTTACTACCAAAGAGAAAATTACATTTTCATATTTAAATTGCTGAAAATGGAAAACACAAAGTTATAAAATAGGAAATGATAAAAACTTACAGTGCTAGGAGATACTCTTGGTGGAACAGCAGGAGGAACACCTAGAAAATGGGGAACTGTTTTGCCTATTATAAAAAATAAGAGATTAAAAAAATTAATTATTGACTAAAATTTTCAGAGAAATGCTTCAAAATAAAATTTAATTGAGTAAATTATAAAATTTCAATGTAACAAAATTGAGAAATATGTGTTACCTAGCCTATTTAAATCTAGAGAGGAACTTCTGATATGATTATGTTTCGGTCTTGGAGGCGGCGGTGGAGGAGGTTCTTTTTTGGGACCTTGAGGAAGACCTACCGTTGTATTCGAGATGATTGTAAGACTACTGCACTTTGAAGATTCACTTGTTCCAGAAAAGGAGCTGAAAACAAAATTGATATTTAGATAATCTTATATAATAAAATATATTTATCTGTGTGTCATATGTAGTGGAAAATCTAAGCTTTGGACAGCCACAAAAATTAGTACTGGCTTAGCTGAACTCCCGGTACAACAGACCCCAGTAAGACTTTTTAAAAATTCCAATTAGTTTTAGTTATTTTATGAAGCACGCTTTTGAACATTTTTCACACAAACAGGTTCCATTGCGATTGAAAACATTAGAGTTTCCATCTTGACATCATTGGAAAGATCAAAAGAATGCTCTTTCTAATGATCTTTGAACTGAATCCATAGAATAGTTCCTTCATATTTATTTATTTTTAAATATATAGAAATATAGATGTTTTATTTTTTATTTCACCGCATTTACAAAGGAAGATTTTCTTTTAAACTACTCTATTTTCTAATTTTCTCTAAATTTTCAATCAAAAGTATTCTTTTTCTGGTTGGCAGTGAGGAGCAGTAGACATTTTTGTGCATAGATGACAAATTGTTGTGTGCGACTACGCATGTGTTGAAACTAAAGGATGTGGATTGAAACGAAAGGTGGGAAAAACAAGAGATTTAGAAATTAAGTGGCATTGTCTGCATTATTTATGTAATGGGTGCTTATTTAGAACCCGGACAACACTGGGTAGCTCACTGTAGTGAAATATAAAAGAAACAAATAATTACTGGTGTTGAAATGCTACAACAGAGTTAACACTCAAACCCATTTATAGTAAAGCCAGAAATAGCAAATTATGAATTGCATTACTTTTGCACTCATCAGTAGTTTTATGCATACAAGAGTTATAATTTGACTGGTACTAACAATTTAAATTGGATTCTCAATAACTATAAATATTCATGAATGCTTGGGGCTTCATTTTTCTATTCTCAGTAGTGAAAGTTAGAGCACTAACTGTTTGGCTATAGGCGAAAACAAATTTTTGGAAATTAAGGTAAATAAAATTGCTACTTTGCTTACTTTTTATAACAAAGCTATGGCTAAATTTATTTTAATTTACAGTATAAAAGCTATTTAATTTTTTTTTTTAGAATAAAAATTAGGGTTTGCTTTGACACACAACTATGTGAAAAATATTTATTTTATGAATCTTTACGAATTAAAAACCTACAATATCTAAAACATGGAAAATATTAACAATTGATTTCAATTGCTTTTAATATAAAATTAAAGTATATAACCTAATATGATTGACAAATATAATTAAGGGAACATTTTCTTGAAAAAATCCATGGCAAAGTCCTTATTTTATTCGACATTTTTCAAGAAAATATTCCCTTTATTATATTTGTGAATCATATTAGATAATTGCTCATATTCTTTAATTTAATTTTAAGAGCAATTGAAATCAATTGCAAAAATTTTGTATGTTTTAGATATTGTTGAGTTTCCTTCAGCAAGGATCATAAACAAATGCATGTCGATACATGATTTTGACTTCTTTGAAGCCTTCCATATCTAGAAAAATTTTATTAATTTAGTTAATGGCTTGTACAGTACTCAAATTTTTTTCACAGTCTGGTGAAGTGCTCTGTAAAATTTTCCACTTTCTTCGTTTTATTTCTCTGGGGCTTTCATGTGTCATTTAAACCTATTTTTCATCTGTTGGGTTTTATTTATTCTTGTTTGGACTTGACTCATCTTGTTGGGATATTCCTGTTGTGTTTTGGCATATGCCAATCTTGTTAAAAGGTAAAAAAAGTGACAAGTGACTAGCTCTCAAAAAAGGTGATAAAAAGTGAGAAAGGTGACTCACTCCCCATCCTGGATGTGGATGGATGGAAAATGATAGTAGTAGACTCATAGCAATGTGAAGGAAAACTGAATTGTGCAATCACAGTATTTGTGAGAATATAGTTTAAAAATTAAAGATCAATAAGAAAAGACCAAAATGTGAAAATATGCTGATTTAGCAACTTAATATGCAATACTTAAGAGGATGGAGATGGATGGAAAAGATACTAGTAGACTCACGGCAATGCAGGTGAATACAAACTGGATTGTACAATCCCACTATTTATGCAAAAATAATGAAAAATTAATCTTACTAAGTAAACAAAATATGAAAATATGCCAGTTTAGTCAAATTTAATGTATAATATTTAGAGGATAGAAATGGGTGGAAAAGTAGTCTACTAGTAGACTATCAACAGCGAAGGAGAATAAAGTGAATTGAGAAATAGCACTATTTATGCAAAAACAATTTAACTAATGTTAAAAATTAAACAAAATGTGAAAATATGCTAGTTTAGTTAATCTAATGTAAAATATTTAGATAGAGATGGATGGAAAAAGATATTTATGGATTCTTGAGACTATCCCAGGATACACACTGAATCACACTATTTACGTGCCAGTTTAGTCAATTTAATGTGCAATGATTTGAGGATGGAGATGGATGAAAAAGAATATGTGCTTACTCATGTCAATGTCTGGGAATACAAACCGAATTGTGTAATCACACTCATGCGAAAAATAATTTTGTAACCACAGATCAATGATCCGAGTGGCTGCAGCTTCCAAATAAAGAATTTTAGTTTAGAATAGAGCAGTAGAGTAGCTTAAGATTTTTAGCTGGGGAGGCCTAGTGATTGGCATTTTAAATTGGAAAAAATTTTGGTATTTATTACAAGTAATATTTATATTGGAATTTACTCTTTCAATAAGTTTTATTTCCTTGGTGAGTAAAATAAAATAATTTAACATAAAAATGCAGAGTGCATGAAAAGCACAAGATTTCAAAATTTGTTACCTATGTAAGATGAATACATACAGATAAAACACCTTGAACAGGATACATAGAAATAGGAAATTATTTAAAATGTTATAAGCTAAGTGAATTTTTACAATCATTATATAAAATAGGCAGTAGAAATATATTAGAATATTTTTAGAAAGTGGTAGAAAAAGTCAGTTTTGTAAATATAAATGGAACTAACAAAATTAAACAATTCAAAGTGCACTTAAAATTGGTGAAAAATAAATCTTGAATGCAGTAAACTTGAAAATCACTGCACTCAACAATGTACTTAAACAAATTTGTGTATTAATTATTTGCAAATATTATACAGTGAAAACTTAATATCTTATATTATAATTACAATATACTAAAAATCACATTAGACTTATTCTTTCTAAAACTCCCAAATATGCTTCTCCATATTGATACCCAGATAAGGTGTCTACTTGGCAAACTATTTAAGTTTAATAGTAGCCATTAGTGCATTACTTCGTCCTGATCTTGTTTAAAGTTAGGAGACTGTCAAATTATTTGTGGAAAATGTCTCATATTCTTTAGAATTTAGAATTACTAAAAATTATTATTTTCTGGTAAGATTAATTAATAGAACTTTGTTTGATCCAAAATGGCAGATCCACTAGCCATTCCCAGGAAATTTCCTTTTTTACTCCCCACCATCCCTGTCATTAGGGAAATGCCACATTCAATATCCAGTCATTGCCTTAAGGTCAATAGCCACACCTTTTTTAAGGCTAGCCTCCAGTGTCCTGAGGTCGCCGAAGGAGGGGGCTAACATTATCATGTTGTAATCATGTTAATATCATGTTATTCGTAATACACAGTGATAGTTGGATACAATTTGCTTACAGTTGAGGTTTCAATGGGAAAAATACTTTGAAACATGCCACTTTAAACAAATAAAATATAATAATTTTCTCAAAAATACATATATTTTAAAAAATTATTTAAAAATAAGCATGTGATTAAATATTTCTTTAAATTTGATTTCAAACAAGGGAGGCTCAGCTTTTTAGCCTCTATAGATGTTATGTCACTGGAATAGAGATAGAGATCATATTTTGTAACAAAAAGATTGGAAATTTCTAGAAATGGCGCAAAATGACCGAAATTGATAAAAATAGCAAAAAGCAGTAAGCTACAGAAAAGTGGCATGCCTGAATGACAGATTTTTGTAATGCGATATCAATTTCAATGGTATTTAATTGGATCTGTCACCCATTCTAGAATAGTCCTTTCTAAGACGTAGCTGTATCAAAATTGTATATCACTATTTAATTGTTTCAAATATTTAACATATTAGTAGTATATATTATAATTTTTAATCAAAATATTTATGTAAAAACAAAGACACAATTACAACTGCATACACACTTGTTGAATGTTATTAATTTAACAAGTGTGATAGAGCGAAGTAGTCTCAGCTTGCCAAAAGTAAATAACTACTTCTCAGAATCATTACAGAATTCCGTAATTTGGAGTTGAGACATGTTCTTTCTTCTTGTTGCACCAATGTGAATATTTCAGATGCAACTTGTCAAATGTGAGAATAATATTGCATTATGTAATTTGCACAAAGAATGAAATTATTTGAATGTTACATTTAAGAAAATATTTCAGCAAGATATTAGAGAAGGGAATTTTTATTCCACTCAGAAGTTTTCATGGCTCTCCAAAATTTTTTTTATTCATGGTCCCCCCTTAAAATTGCTGCTCTACACAACAGCAGTGATTAAGGTTACTGATGTCATCTAATAAGAAATGTTTGTTGTCTCCTACAAGTTGGTTATTCTTTGACTTTTGCTACATCTACATCACAAATTTTTTAGAACATAACCATATGTTTATTTCATGAAATTTTATACTATTATATTATTATGTTGATTTACTGGGAATATACAGTGATTTTGGTTTTATTTTCTTTAAAATTTCTTTTGTGGAGAGTAGGCACTAACCAACTCAGGTCTTTAGACCTGAGGAGGGATTTTTGAACCTGGGATTTTATTATTATATTTCCTTGTTCAGTAAGTAAATTTTAGTTTTTATGTCTTTTAATGAAATGTTTTGAAAAATGTTTTAAAGTTGATATATAGTCCGATTCCCGTAAATTGGCAGATGACCTTGAATGAGGCCACTTCGCTAAAGGGAAGAAGGCTGGCAAACAGACAATTTGTGCATTACAGGGAAAGGGTTGCTGAAAGCAGAAACCTGTTTGGCGATCGTGTTTGTTGAGCATATTTCGCCAATAATTTGGAATTCAGAATTGTTGGAACGCATTTAGAATCATTGGACTAGTATTGGCTTATGACTAAAAATCTGTCTAACCTCTGTTCAAACTTCTAACATCTGTTTATTTAGTTACTCAGAATCTGATATTTATGAACCGTACTTTTGCCAACAAAATGTCTGTAAAAGGAAAAGTAATTCATTCCAAGGAGCGAAATGCGGTCCACAAAGTCTTCAATTTTTTGAGGTCAAAACAACTTCAGAGAAGTTATGCACCCCCATCCAACAGACCCAGAAGAAAACAGCCACAAACAGCCACTGCAACTGGTGTGTCAATGAGAACAATTGCACACATCAAGAAAGAATAAAATAAATCACCAAACCTAGTGTCGCCACGTAAACGAAAGAGACCCAAGAAATATCGAAATGCAGTTTCAAGTGTGGATGATTTTGATTTATGTGTAAATAGACAAATGGTGAACGAATTTTATGCTAGCAATAAAATACTTTCTCTCAATACTTTGTTACCTGCTATAAAGGAGGAAAATAATTTTCCTTGGAAAAAAAGAAACATTGCGGAGAATAATGCATAAAATCGAATTTCAGTGGAAACGCTGCCAAGACAAAAGGACAGTGGTTATGGAAAGACAAGACATTGTGCAGTGGAGAGATAAAAAAAACAGAGACAGCAATCTGTGCTTCGTGGAATGTTGGCAGGTTGATAAAATCGGAGCTCTCACAAAAAAGAAGTGCTGGAAATAGACTGATAGTCGTACATACAGGTAACCAGGATGGATTCATACCAGGAGCAAGTTTGGTATTTCAATCTGGTACCGCCTCAGGAGGCTATTACGGTCAAATGAATTTTGATAATTTTTCAAAGTGGTTGCAAGAAAAACTATTGCCAAATATACCGGCTAATAGTGTAATCTGCATAGACAATGTCCCTTACCATATTAAGATATTAAACCGTACGCCATCAAAATATGCAACCAAACAGTTGATATATGAAAAACTGAACTTTATGATTTAGTATCCGCGAATGCACCTCCAACTAAAAAGAAATTACTGTGTTGATGAATTTTTGAAGGATAGAGGCCATGATGTGCTACGAATACTTCCTTATCATTGTGATTTAAATGTAATTGAAATGGCTTGGGTTTCCATTATGAGGTATGCGTGAGAAAGGGATGTTAATGCTGAACTTAACAATAATGAAAAATCTAACTTCTGAAGCCATTGCCAGTATTACAAAGGAGCAGTGGAATAAATATTGTGAGCAGCACATAGTAAAAGTTGAAAATAAATATTGGGAAATAAGTAGAAAATAAATATTGGGAAATTGACAGTTTAGTGGAAGAAACCATAGAGGAAATGAGTTTTGTGGTAGGAGCCGACTCTTCTTCAGAACATGACTCAGAGTCAACTGAAAGTGCAGAATTAGATTTCGAGAATGGTGACAGTGATACAATTTTTTAAATATTTTTTAAATGTTTTATATATTTTTACAATTTCCCAAATTTTGTACCTCGGGGAGGGGGTGGTAGATTCCTTAGATGACATGTCCATGCAATCTAAGCTCTAATGCAGAACTGTCCAAATAGTGGCACATAAACAAGGATAATGGTTAGGTAACATATTTAAAATTAATTAAATTACTAAAATTTATTTTAAAATGAACAAATATTAATATTTTATGAAATATGTAACTGTATAAAATGTGATGCATCGATATTACTGAAATGATTTTCAATCGCAGCAAAAGTATTTGGATTGAAAATTTTTCTCTGTGTTTGATAGAAGTTGAACGCGTTATATAAAGAGTAAAATATATAATGATAAAAATATAGAGATGTGTGTATGTCACAGTACTTTTTTTACTTTTTGGAAATGGATCATTATAATTCCAAGGTCTTTCCTAAAGTAAATAAGTAAATGTCGTACTACACAAGCGAGCAGCCCATAAATTGTGGAGGGAATCTCAGTCAAAGATTTTTGGAATTTTTAAACATAGCTTTTCAGTAATTTTGCAAAATTTCCCTGAAAAAAAAATTGAATTCAAACTGCAAATTCAGTGTAATTTCAAATAATTATTCATGTTATTTTGTGCATATAAACTCATTTTAATGAATTATGAAAGGAATACAGGAAATAAATATGAGTTTGTAGGGAAAGTCATGTGCTGCACACATTAGATTTTTTTTTTTGAAGATGAATCATTAATTTATGCACACAAAACGCGTTGTGTATTTCTCACTAAATAAAAGAGTTTACGTTACAAGAAAAGTATTACAACCTGAACTCTTCAATTTTAATAAAACATTTACGACCATTATTGTAATAAATAATTTTAATCATTATGAAGAAAACAATTTCACTAGATCCCAACACTTACACTGAATGTACTTATACATATAACGCTCTTTATCATACTGCACAAATTATGCATTAATTTGCACTAAAGGCACTAATTCTGGAAACCCTTTCTTCCTAGGACGTTTCTACCTGTCATTGAATTTAATTAATGGACTTGTCCAAAATCACATGACTCAAATGTTTCTCGTTGGAGTCATACAGTAACATAAGATGTATTTTTAAATAAACAGATGTGGCACTTACCTTTGTTGCATTATTTTGTTTGTATCCTTTTGAGTATTTAGGTGATTGTAAAGGTAGGTGACTTTTCTTCTAAAATAGTTATGTTTTCAGTTATATCAAATTTAATTGGCTGATTCAAAACCTTGATTCAGAAATTTAGTAGTAAAGTAAAAAGGATAAATTGAAATCTATCTAACATTTTGCACCATTTACAAATATTCTTTTTTCAGGTATCAGAGAAACACTAACCTTATCCCCTTCCCATTATTTCGTATATTCTTTAGTCACTGAAAGCTTCAGAAAAAGGCAACTATTAATGTTTCCAAATTTTAGAAATATTTACATTCTATATAAATTACATGTAAAATGTATTACCTTCTTCTGTAATCCCTACGCAAGCAACAAAAATAAAGTACATATTAAAAACAGATCAAAGAAATAAATATTTCAAAGACGATAAATTGAATTTAGAGCCCTGCACAGGCCAAAATTTTAGGTTGCTCTCCAAATATATAATTTAGAATTTAAATATTTTTATCCACTCCAGACATGCAAAGATTATTTTTAAAATGACAATTATGCCAGTTATAACAATTTTGACAATGAACATTCCTACTACATATATCAGTCACTTGATTTGGTAAAAATAGTAATGCTATGTCATATACTGAGAATGCTGATATTTTTCAGCTACCTTTCTTACAAAACTAGTAATACAATTGATGGCAATATTATACAAATATTAATTATTTGTAGACTTAGAATACACAAACTTGATAAAGATTTAAGCCTGTGCAGACTAGTTGACTTTAAAACATAAATATAATTGTAAATACTGTCACTTTTATAAAAGGAAAAGTAATACTCTTCTGATGTTATATTTTAGCATTACCCCATTATACTTTCATAAAGCTACAGATTTTATAAAATACATACATATATAAATTGCAAAGGATAGTATCAAGAGTAGGATGTCCCATATTAGGTCAAAAAATTTTTTTTTTTAAATATTTTGTCTCACCGCTTTAGTTTTCCTTAGTCATATTATCATAGTATACAAAGATTTAGAGGTCCCCCAAGACATCAGAATTTGAAATTTCTTAGATTGAAGCAAGATGGTAAGAAAAGTTGTATTGGGTCTCTAGACAGGAAGCTTGCTATATATGAGAAAGGATTATTTGAATGAAAGGAGAAATTTTCTAAGTGATTAGCAACTGCTTCATTTACAATAATTCACAGGCCTACATTTACAAAATCAATGGCATCTCTAGCCACAGATTAAAGACCAACACCTGTGACAAACTGGGGGTTTGCTGAATATGAAGGATGAGGCATGGCTACTATGAACTGGTCGGCGAGAGCACGGCCAAGGGAACAAAGTTGACAGAATCATTCACCAGACGAGGTCCGAAAATGATCCCGAAGGTCCGACCCCGGTCGCAGATGGTTTAGAGACAGGCCACAAGGCCAGCTCCTCTCTGCCGCCTGGAAGAGCCTGCTTCACGAGTACCAAATAACTTACAGCTCAATCCACAGGTTAATGTACCACTTAGGTGAGGTGGGAGGAGGATATTGAGGAATCCACTCCCTCTCGCATATAGCACCTCACCTCGAGTGGGACATCTCTAGCCCCAACTGGGTAGGCCAAAGATACCACAGATAATGAATCTCCAATGAAATCCCCAAGAGAAAATGGAAAGTCTGAAGAAGACAGTGATGATGATAAATTCGTTGCAAAAATTACAACACCCAAAAGAATTAGTACAGCACACTGATGCAAATACAGACATCATTTCACCAAAAGTTGCTGCTATTTTAGATAGAAATAATATACATTGTGAGAATTGCTAATGACGGATGACACTATCATCCATAGCAACCACAAAATGAAAGGAAGCAAAATGTGGAAAATTAGAATAAGTGCGGGATACAGTAAGAAGAGGTGTGCGTATGCAAATTTTCCATTTCCATGCCTGTTCGTTACATGATAGCGCTGATAAGAGATTTAAAGGATTTGATGCGTGTGGACAGTTGTTGTTCCAAATGAAAGATTTAATTGACGAACTTGAAATTTTCGGTATGTCTTCCTGATATCACTTAGATAATTTTAAGCGTGGCTGTATTATTGGAAAGATCAAAGGGTGAAAAACAACACATGTTACCAGGGAGTTTAACATTGCCCACAGAGTCGTTTTATGGCTGTGGCAAGCATTTAAAACAACTGGAATGTGTAGCAAGTGTCACAGAGGTGGTCGTGTTAAAAGTACGAAGCCTGCAGGAGACAGGTACATTGTCCTATCGGCAAAAATGGACCGGCGTACTACAGCTCAGCAGATGGCAAATCAGTTTCTTGCTACTACAGGACAGAGGATCTGCTAAAAAACTGTAGTCAGACGTTTGGAAGATGGAGGACTATACGCATACAGACCTGTTGCGTGCATCCCATTGTCCAGACTGCACCATACGATCCGTTTGCAATGGTGTCATGAGCATCGAAGTTGGACCAAACAGGACTGGACTCGCATACTATTCTCAGATGAATGTATGTTCAGTCTGTCATTGGATTGTAGACGCCAACTTATCTGGTGTGAGAGTGGTACTGCTTATCATTCAGAAAATATCCAGGAAAGGGTCCGATATCCAACACGCAGTATTATGGTATGGGTCGGCATCGTGATCAATGGCTGCACGCCATTACATGTGGTTGCAACTGGGACTATGACCGGCCAACGATACATTGATGAAGTTCTACTGCCTCATGTTCGTCTTTTCCGCGGTGCTGTCAGTGCTAAATTTGTGTTCATGGACGACAACGCACCATGTCATTGAACACTAGCTGTTCAGGATTGTCTAGTCAGCGAGGGTATTCAATGCCTCATATGGCCAGCACGTTCTCCAGATCTAAACCCCATTGAATATCCTCCTACAAACATGAACACCCTCATCCGTGCACTGACAGAGTATGGGCTAATTGGCCTCAACAGCTGCTGGATAATGTTGTGCAAAGCATGACACAATGTGTGGAATGTTGCATCACACTCCACGGTGGACATATCCTGTATTGACACCTTTCTTAAAGGTGCCTGCTGTCGTTCATATGCATTTTTCCATTTCTCCTTACACAGCATCAAATAAACACTTTTTTTCCTTTCAGATGTTTCAAAACTTTCTGTATTTTCCAGAACAATCAATGATCTTTATTCTAATGTCCAAACAGCGTGGCAACAATATTTTATCCTGTTGGGCCTCTACCCCCGCTAATATTGAGCTACATTGCAATTTGTGATCCGTCCTTAGCAATTGTCCAGCAGTGTAACTATTAGGAAGTCCATGATGGTAATGGCTTCTATGGCAAATGAGGAAGCAATGACAACCCATATAACTGTAAAATCGATGGTCCTTTAAAAAAGTACTGTTCATCGAGAATGCCAGCACCTTCGCTGAGAAGCGGTGGAACAGATAAATATGCATTTTAAAGCATCAAAGTCTGTGGTTCAATGGGATGGAAAGTTGATACCGGACTTATTATTAAATGAAACAGGAAAGGTTGATTGCTTACCAGTATTAGTTTCTTCTTTCCATGATGGAAGTACTAAACTACTTGGAATTCCTAAATTGTTATTTGGAACATGTGAAGCAGCAGTTGATGCTGTTTTTCAGCTCTTACAGTCATGGAAGTGTGAATCTCAAATTATTGGTATGTGCTTCGACACAACATCAACAAATACTAGAAAATTAAATAGAGCATGCCCTGTTCTTGAAGAGAAAATAGGGTGAAACCTTCTGTGGATGGCCTGTCGACATCACATTTTTAAGGTGTTACTATCAGATGTATTTAGTGTGAGTTTTGGACTATCAACAGGACCTGACATCAATTTTTTTTAAAAGATTCCAAGAAAACTAGACAAAGCATAACCACTATGATAAATGCGAAAAGATACCAATAATAATAGCATTTGATACACTGAAAACATTAATTTTTGATCAACTACAAATTGCTGCAAAACACTTTGGATAACTATAGAGAGCATCTTTCAGCCCTAATGGTTGGAATAGAAGTTAAAGTTGCCATTCGGAAACCGAGTGCTCATTATAGAGATCCCTGGATAGCAAAAGCTATTTCTTCATTAATGGTGGAACTATTGTTTATGGTAATGAACTTATGGAATGATTCAAGCATCCTTGATCACGAATCAAACATTTTTGAGGTGATGTCTGTGTGTGTGTCCGTGAGTCTGTGGAGACAATATCTCACGAACGAATGGAGTGATTCGAATGAAATTTGGTACAAAAATCACAATCCGTGAATACTGGAAGCCTATTGTTTTAAAACACAATCGAATGTTCAGAACTCCCTTAAATTTTTGAGTGAAATTTTGAGAAAATCATCAAAAAATCAAAATCTTTAATAAAATTATGCAAATAGACATTTCTTATGTAATTTTTCCTTAGAAAAAGATTGACATAAACTTTAGAATGCTAGCATGAACCGTTCTCGAGATATTGCACATTTTTCAAATAAATTTATCAAAAAATCATATAAATTAAAAGAAAATATATTAACTGTTAAGAAACATGTTCACTTTTCATATGTAATATCATGCGATAAATTTGGTGACATCATTCTCGGGGATCTAACTCGTTCCATTCACGAGAAAAGATACTTTGAGTAATACTTTTGTATTTGAACACCAATAGTCATTTATCTGCTGTAAGAATAACTTATTTCTCCGTCCATAACACTTGGCGAGATTTTGGCGATGAATTTAGAGGAATGTCGCCAATTTGGCAACATTTTTAAATGTTGCCAAATTAACAAAAATCTCACCAAATGGATAAAAATGGCGTTAAATCAATGAAAATGCTGACTAACTGAAGAAAATTCAATATCTTGAAAAGAATATAAATATCTACTATAAGAACAACATTTTTTTTTAACTGTAAAAGTAGTAAATTCATTGCATTATATAAGGAAAGTCATGTGCTGCCCACATCAGTTCGAGTTTTCAATTTCATCTTTTATTTAAGTAAGTAAAAAACATAAATAATGGAAATAAATGAGTAACGTTTAAGAAATTCCGATTTTAACTTGTAAAAAATATCTTTTTCTTAAAAATTTTAATGATAATTTTATGCGAAATTGCTTATACATGCTTATCTCCGAAAATCAGCGATAGTGTGACGATGTTCGAGAAATCATCTTTTCCTTCCACTAGATGGCGACAGCAGTGGCATTAAATCCTAGAATATAGAATTTAGAATTTTGTTTCATATTTGTTTAAAGTTTTATCCCCTTACAATAATTAAGGAAAGTGAAAAACACAATTTTATTCATTTATTCATTTTTGACGCGTATATTTATTATCTGTCATGTGTCACGCACTTAATTATTGTTAATATGGATGAAAATTTGAAAGAAATATGTCTTCTGTTAGCATATAAAAGTGTGTTTTGCATAGCGTAAATTTTATTTTCCAATGTTAGTTTGATTTCTATGTGGAATAAAAATACACATAAACATTAACTGTGTCATGGTCATTTATGTCACGTGAATAGAATGATTTACGTTACATGGAATGATGCAAGGCTGATTCGGCTTTGAAATGGTTATGGTAGGATATTTTTTCTTTCGAAATTTCTATAAAATTTAAGAAATTTTTTTAATACAGAATGAATTAATTTTTAATTAAAATATCCTCTTAATAGAACGTTAACACGAATTGGGATTTCAGCAAAATTTAAGGAAATATATTAATACAGAATGAAATATTTTAATTAAAACATATTTTTAATAAAGAATTTACATCGCAAATTTTTAATAAAACATTTACTTCGCGCAGTGTGTGTTTCGTTTTTCATGAAATGTCCTGGAATGGAACGAGTTAGATCCCCGAGAATGATGTCACCAAATTTATCGCATGATATTACATTTCATGAAAAACGAAACACACACTGCGCGAAGTAATTATTGTATCATTATTGTATATAGCTTAAGCAGATTGAATGCGTCCGAGTAGAGGTTGTGTACATGATTAACAACTACTGCATGAATTGTTGCTGGCATACGTGTATAGCATAGGTGTGCAGTCGACAGTTACTGCAAGAAAGCTATTGCAAGTTATGAGCTAACCATACTGGTCACCGAAGGCAGTTAGCAAATAATATCAGGCAAAATGTTTTCTCATATTTAATTAAAGCCGGTGAAAGTCTGAAGTTATTGCAACTCACTTATCTAAATGACACAACTTATCAGTTCCCTTCCTATCTTCCTGTGTTATGATTTTGACTGACTCAACATCAACAAACAATAGTTCCTGCAAATGGTACAACAGAATCCTAGTCAGGAAAGCTATATTTTTAAATATTGGTTTTAGGGCAAAAATGTATATAGAGTTCTAATTTTTAGAACTTTTTACCCCAAATGCATACCAATCATGGAATAATATAACAAAATTTGAGTTTTAATCACGTGGAAGGGGGAATGTAATGGCATAACAATCTTCCCCTTTTTGCTATTTCTATTTTGTTTCGTTTGATGGAGGAAAGTATGGTGGGAGATGTTTTCTTAGCTTAATCTTATTATTTTTAGGAGATAACAGGCAGTGGAAAATGTTGCTCTCTTAACAAAGGGCCAAGTAGAGAGCTTTTCTTATCATAAAAGGGCAAGGAGGGCACTGATCTGATTATAAAAAGGCAGTCAGGGTGCTGGGCTCAGTGTGGCTCAGTGTTGCCTAAACAAATTAAGCGCCCTCTACAAACATTTATCTTGGGCCCCTTTCCTCATATTTGATTTTCACATTATGTGATTTTTTCATGTCTTCTCCCACAAAAAAATATATTGGAGGTCTGTCTCCCCCCACTTGAGTGGTGTCTGTACATCCCATCTCCTATGGGTGGTTCTACCTGAGTAAAACTCTGCTGGGGTGATAGTGGCAATGTTTAATTTTTGTATGGTCTAGAGTTTAGACTGTAAAGCTGCGTGTTCAAGAATTTTTACCATTTCTTGTAAAATATGTTAGTTAATTTGTGGTATAACAAAATAAAAGTTGTCTTTTAATAATTCAATGCATAAAAAAAAAAGTCATTTAAACAAATATTTCTAAGTAATTTGGGATATATTGCCAAAGTGTACTTGTGCTGCACATATATGTAAATTCAATCTTGGGAGTCCTCTAAATATATTTCAAATTTTAAAAATTTCAGGGAGTTTTATATTTACCAAAAGAAACTTTTTGGAAGGTGAGAGTGCATATATTTAAATATTGATTTTTGGGGGGACACCCTAATCCATATACAGGGTGTTTCAAAACCAATGAAAGTCCAGTATGAGATTTAGGCCTAAAAAACACACAACTCATTCTTGTCACCAATGAGCTTTATTGGAGAAGAGAAAATAAACAAGCATGCTCATAATGGATAAAGCATAGTGTTCTAAAATTTCCTCAAAACACACCACAGCAGGCACCACATTTGCAAGCAAGTGAAGAGAAAACAAAACAACTGCTGCCTGGCTTGAAGCAGGGCATCATGGGATTGGTGTAACATCATAGCCAATCCCATTCTTGTTAGTGAGGCAGAAAAATTTGCATATATAGAAAATTTGGGGACACAAATAAATGCAAAAACTAAATACATTATAAAAGAAATAAATACATTGATAATATATAGTCATATATTAAACCTTTTACACAAAATAATATCCCTTCCCGACCCTCCAAAAAGTTACCTTACACCTTTCTGGTAGGTCGGACGGTCTGAGTCTCAACAACAACAAAATAATATCCCAAAATATGCCTAACAGAAATTAAAGCTAACAATTAATGCAACAAACTTTCAGGGGTGATAGAACATACCAAAACAAACACTTTTCATCATAGAATGTACAGTCGAAAGTGAAGCAGTTACGCGCTGAGGGCTCCTTCAGGCATGCATATAAAAGCGGTGGTTTTCGCATGTAAGGTTATTAGCGATCAGTATTCCAATGTGGAGAAAACGGACATATAGCGGACATAAATTTAGAAGCAATTTAAACATGTTTAACAAAAGGTTAGCATGTTTCATTTGTAGGTAGTGGCAGTTTGACAGAAATATTTTTTTATATGGTTTTAATAATGAAGGAAGAATAAACAATTAAACCCCTGTTGAAAAATATGCATAACTTGCTAGACTATTTATACAAATACTCAGGATAAAAAAAAGGATGCAAACAGAATATATATTCATACCTTGAATGAACAGGGCCAACTATCACATCAGCTCCATTTTCTGAAGCTAAAGCACTATTCAAAGGACCTACAAATGAAATGATAGAAGTTAAAAAAATTACAAGATGTAAATAATAATAAAAATTACTTTTGAATAACTGGAACTATGAAAATTTATGTAAAAGATTACAACATTGTAATAAAACGCAATTTTAAGATATATATAAACATATAATTAATATGTGTCTATCTATCTATCTATATATATATATACAGTGAAGCTTGTCTATAACGATATTGTCTATAACGATAAACTTGTTTATAACGATATTTTCCACGGTCCTGGTGGATTTCCTATAGTTTTAGTGTATATCAAACTTGTTTATAACAATAATTTGCTTTTGAGTGAACCTGTATATAATGATAATTTTGAGTATTTCAAACTTTTTTCCCTGTGTTATGTCCAAGATTTTTTGGACTTCGGACCAAGACTTTTACAATGGCAAACGTAACACAAAGGCAGTTTATCCTAAAGGGGAATAATGTTCTATCTACCGACTAAGATCTGTTAAAGATTACCAAACTACTCTCTACTGTTATCTCTAATGTTCAAGATTACCAAACCCTTTGGCATAAATGTTAAACAAGCATGTGATATGATCTCTGGCAGTTGGAGTTCTGTGCAGTCATCTACCATACGAAATTGTTGGTGGAAGGTAGGTTTTAATTTCAGCTCGTGCAGTGATGAAGCGTTTGACAGCGATGAGAATTCTCAACAAAATCTTTCTGAAGAAGAAAATTGTGTGCTGCACCTAAGTAATTCTTTGAATTCATTCAAAGTTTCCACGAATATGCACTCTTCAATAAATCCAGAAGACTATTTCAATTTGGATGAAGGTTTATTAGTGTTCAGTGGAAGCACCGATGAGGACATAATTGTAGAACTGAAAGAAAATGATGATGTTAGTGAAGTGGAAGATGAGGAGTGTGGAACGGAATCACCACCCAACACAACAGCTGAAGATGCTGTTAAAATGATCGAAACATTACATAATTTTATTCCCACTTTACCAAATGTTCCAGATGTATATCTGAATTCGCTAGAAGGTTTAGAAAATATGTGTATGACGGCTGCATTTCCTGCAAAATCCAAGCAAACGAAAACATCGGATTACGTCGCACGTTAAATTTTCCTTTGTCCTATTTAAGGATTCGAATTGTGTACGTTATGTATTTCATTTCCGTTTTGACGAATTTTTGATTTTTGAATTAAAAATATAACTCCAATTTTATTTTTATCATTATAATTATCCATTTTTTAATTGCATAATAGAAATGTAGTTAAAATATACGCTGTGTTACATTTTCGAACTGCAGTTTGAATCTTATGATTTAGGTTCATAAGATATTACATATGTTTCATATTTTTTTCCTAATCTGTAATACATTCATTAAAAATGTAAGTTCAACACAATACTGTAGTATTATTCAGTAATGCAAGTTCAACATATATTATTATAATAACGTCACACCCGTTAAATAACTTCCATTATAGAGTGTAACAAGTTCAGCCCTGTCTATAACGATATTTTTTCTCGGTCCCTAGAATATCGTTATAGACAGGTTTGACTGTATATAACATATATACAGTGTGTGAAAAAAGTATAAGGACAATGTATAATTGAATGAAAATATACTTTATTTTCACTTTATCCAAATGAATTTTTGATATTTCTGACCTCTAATATGAAATTATACAATAACATTTTAAACACATAAAACAACAAATATGAACCTTACAAAAGTTGACCTTTTAAAGATTATCACTAAAGAAAATATAGAAAAAAGTATAAGGACACATTCTAAATTACTTAATATTTCCCTTAATAATCAAGAAAACAACCTTTTTTTCAATTACTTGAATAAGCCGAGAGGTCATCGATGCTGAAAGTTATTTTAAAGTGTCTATGGAAATGTTACTCCAAGCTTGTTTGATGGCTAACACAAGATCTTGTTTACACTGATATTGTGTGCCATTTTCATAAACTTCTCGGGCTAGAAGGCCCCATAAATTTTCCATTGGATTGAGATAGGGACTTCTCGCCGGCCAATCCAGTAAATTTACTGAATTAGCTTCAAACCAGAGTTTTGCACTCTTAGAAATGTGTATGGAAGAGTTAACCTGTTGGAAGATATAGTCTCCTGAAGTAATTAGTGAGGCCTTGGGTAACAAATATTTGCCTAACATATCAACATATTTATCAGAATTTATTTTATAATTGATAAAGATGACAGATATGGTTCCGCTTGCTGCAAAAGTGCCCCAAATCATTACTGTGACGTTTGACTTCTATATTATTCAGTATTATTATTGACACACAGTATTGACGTTTGGAAAAAACTTCTTTGGTTTTATGCAGATTACACCAAAAACAGCGAAAACCATCTGGTCCATCAAGATTGAACCTCTTTTCATCCGAAAAGATTACATCAATCCATTTTAGACCGAGAGAAATGCATTTTTTTTAAAAATTTCTCTTTTCGTTCCTTATGTTCCATTTTAAGAAGCGGACGTGACATTAACTTTCCATACCAAATATTCGGATGTTTATTCAAGATATTTTGAACTGTTCGTGTGGAACATGGTAAATCCAAATTTCTTCTAACTTCATTTGCAGTTTCTTTTTTCTCGCAAGCTCTTCTGGTCTTTCAGTTCGTTTTTTCATCCCATACATTCCAGGTTCTTTTAGAAAATTATAAACTACAGTTTTAGATCTTTTAACTTTTTTCGAAATTTCATGCCTACTCAATCCACATACTTTAAAAGCAAGAATCTCCTCTTTCTCAAGGTCAGACAAATGAGTTCCTTCTGGCATCGTACAAAAATCGTGAGGAAATGAGGTAAGTGTGAATTTTGTTTAGAAACCCAGTCTTTATATTTGAAATGGTTATTTTCTGCTTTGAAATATGCAAATTTTACTATAATTTTAGATGATAAAACAGTTGTCCTTATACGTTTTTCCAAGATCACATGGGTTTAAAATTTATAAAGTAAATTTATACATATTTATTTTTGGAAAATTTAACTAATTTACATGAAAAAGAACTTAATTTTATCAATATATTTACTTAAGAAATTTACATACATTTCCGTCTAAAAGATTTCTAGATTTGGCGAGTTTTCGTTTGTCCTTATACTTTTTTCACGCACTGTATATATATATATATAATAATAAAAGTTTGAAAATCCAAGAGTTTGAAAGAATAGAGAGAAGTTTCAACTCAAAAAACCCCAACATTAAGATATATATATATACACACACAGGGATTTTATAATTATGACATCATTTAATTTTATTGCATGACTTATGGAAACTTATTTTATGTAATGACGTATATGAGTGCATATGAATTCTAATAATATTTTAATTCACGAACCTTTTTATGTGTCTTTTTATGCAAGACTTGATTCTTATATAGTTTCATGTTTTAGATGTTCCAACTTCTTTAACCCTTTCGCGACGAGTGGCACGCATACGCGCCAGCTGTGAAGTTGCAGTCAAGGACGAACGGCACTCCCGCGGGCCGGAGGAAATTTTACCCTAAAGGACGACTGGCACGTATGGGTGTTTCTATGTGGAATGTTTTAGTTTGAATGTATTTGTCTCCTAGATGGCGCTAAATGCCCGTGGAAGCAACTTAAATGTATTTTGTAGATGTTTGACCTTGGCACAAGGAGAATCCAATGAATTATTTCTCCATTTGGAGCGGTGAAACACATGGTTCTGTAAAGTAAACATAGCACTTCTCGTAGCATCAACAATTTTATAATTGAGTTCCGGGTCTCGTACTGATTTTGTCTTTTATTGATTTGGTTGTTGAATTAGAGGAATATAAGAGAGGGTTTTTTTTTTAGCGGGTGGGGGAGGGGGTAAAGGAATGTGCGGCAATGAAATGATTAGGTTATTTATGTTCTCATGGAAAGGAAGGCTGGGATTTCGTTAATATATCCCATCGAAAAGGTCCAGATATGGAATAAAAATATATAAATCGTCAGAATCGGAATGAGGCCATAAATGGAATTTCCTTGTGTATACTGGAAAGGACACGGGATTATCAAGCTCTGATGGTGGGTATGGAGAACGCGTTGTGAAAACACTTCTAAGTGAACTTTCAGGAAAAGGATATACTTTGTATTTGGATAAATTTTTTACCTCTCCTGTACTTGCAAAGTATTTGTTGTCTAAGAATACGCATATATGTGGTACAGTTTTAAAAAATCGGAAGGACATGCCAAAGAATTATCCATCTGTACCTAAAACATATATACACTAAAATTTTTAATATTTTGATAAAAGAAAATTTGAATAAAAAATATACATCAAATAGAAAATAAGTATTTCCTTTCTTCCTGAAAAAAGTAGAATGCTGTGTTGAACGGGTGATTTTTAGTGAAATTTTTTCGAGAGTAAGGCTTAGCGCAAAAAAGTAGCCGTCTTTTACGCACATTTCGGAAACGAAGCGCTTCGTCCTTTGGGCCACGGTAGTTTCGGAATGCCGCCGTCCCAAAAGGGTTAAGACATAATTCACGGTAATATAAAAATAAAAATAATCGGATGTGATGAAAGACGTATATTTAGAACATACACATAAAAACTTAAAAATGTGTGAAATAACATTTTCTGCTCTTTGTATATGTAATATGGTTTTCATTCAAGAGATATAGATTTCGTAACATTATGATGTAACATGGAATTAGATTACGTGATGTTTTGCCTTATGAAGTAATGTTGTCTTTTTGATTTTACTTTTCACATACTCCTCAACATGAGTTTAAACTATTGATTATAAAACATGATGCTCAGCAAATACACATTTTAGCGACCGGCAATATTGCAACAAGTTTGCAAGTGCCCGGTACCACTGTGAAACAAAGTGACAGTGGGATCGAAATCAAGCTACCTTGGAACATGAATCCGAATATTTTAAACCCATACAAGATAAAAGAGTGGAAAATAAAAAAATCGTCATTAATGAAGACAGATGCAATAATGCTACGAACGATCCTTTTTTCCCTTTGATGACCAATTCTGTTGATCATTTACATTTTTTCATGCGCAATATGAAGCAATAAAAATTCAAGAAATGCACGTCCTGGCGCTGCAAATTATGTTCAGATGGAAATAAAGTACAGATTAAAGATACAAACCCTGGATACAGAATATTTTGTAAGGTGTACCAATGCATATATAGTATTACTTGTTTAACATGTAACATGAGTTACATTGGACAAACCTGCAGTCCCCTTAACATATGTATCAAATTGCACCGTGGTCAGGTCAAGCACGTATGTGAAAATCCCTCAAGTATCAACAATTTCAAGCTTTCTACACTAAGCTGAATAATGAACCACTTGGTTATACTAATAATAGAAAAACTACAAGATGGAAAAGAGGAGGGGGCAGTAAAAATAAAAATAACTATGCAGGCAGAAGTTATAAGAAAACTTTACTGAAATTGAACACCTTCGTTGAAGAAATTAAGAAGTATAATCAGATCAAAACGGCATGGATAAAAAATAGAATATAAGGTATCAGGAAAATTCACATCCAACGTCTATGGAGGGAATGGCACGATCGCCCTATAATCCCAAATCAAAACTGTTATACAGCATGTACCAATATTACAGTATTTTATAATTTTTAAAATTACGTGCAAAAAAAATTGAACATTGTATTGAACGAAGGCCCTATTGCATCAAATAATAGGGAATTTATAATTACTACTTTTAATAATAAAAACTATAACGTTATACCTTTTAATGCTATTTTAAGACAGGTTGATGCATTACTACCCATACGCAATATTACCATTAAGATTGCTTACAGATATCTAAAGACTAACGGAAGAAAATATTTCAATTATAATGATATCGGCAGAAAATTAGACGATTACTCAGACTTGAAGTGTAGCTGTGATGGGGAGATCAACAATAATAAAGATATTGATGTCACACACGGACACGTTATAACTAGAAAATTGGATATGATTGATAATAATGATGTCAAGCTACTGTTAAAACAAGGAACAAAATTCCGTAATCAAATGCATTACAGAAGTGCTTTTATTTTTATTGTTGCTAAAGAAGTGGATGATTTTATATACAAAATGACGGTGAAATACAGTTACCCCATTCAGACTTTCAACGAATGGAGAAACAAAGTAATAAAGGGATTCGAAATGCACTATCATCTAGATTCACATAACACATTTCCAGACAACAAAGTACAAGCAATGGAGACTTTGAAAGAAAAATTTGCAATAAATTACATGGATAAAGTGCCATCAAATTACGTATTTGTCTGTAAAAAATACTACGTAGACACTTTGCGCAAAAGTTACGAAAATGAAAGTATGTATAAAGAAATCAATACCACCGAAAAAACTGTGGAAAGCCGTATCAAGGCACTTTATAAAAGAATAGGACATGATTTAGAAAAAGTAAAATTTCCCTATCTTGTACTAATTCCAAAAATGCACAAAAAACCGATCAAATTTAAACCTGTGACAGTCGGATGCGGATTTTACCTTACAGTGGCTAATATCAAGTTGCTTACTATTCTGACTCCCTTATTAAGGGAAATTAAAAAAGAAGGGATCTGCATGGTGCCAAATTCTTATGAATTAATTAATAAATTAAGTAGAATACAGGAGAAAATGTTTTTTAGATGCTTCGATTTTAAAGATCTCTTTAATCACGTAAACTTAAATGATGTATTCGACATTTTGATGGAGCTTCATGAACATTACAATCTACACTCTACCATCTCGGTCAACAAATATAAAAAGCTGATAAATATTGTCTTATTTGAAAATATTCTACACAATGGAATGGGTTTTTATGGCCAAATACAGGGTATCCCGATGGGTGGGGGATGCTCCTCCATTCTTGCGGATATTTACTTGAACAAGTATGAACAAGGTACTTATTTGGTTAATGAATTACCATTCTACCGCTTTGTTGACAATATGATAATTGGACAAACAGATCAACATTACCATATTGATTTTGGGTTCTACCCTAAATGCCTGGAACTTATAGAAACTCAATATACAAATAAAGGAACTGCTAATTTCCTGGATATCAGTATTTACTATAATGAAAATGACAAAATATGTTTTAAACTTTATGACAAACGGGATAACTTTGATTTCGATATTAATTTTATAATAGACTGGAAATCCAATTAAAGTAGTGGTATGTTCAGAAATGTAATAATTAATCATTTGAATCGATATAGACGTCTTAATACAGAAAAAGAACTGCAATACTGTATTAATAAATTACTCCAAGAAGCAGCAAAATGCCATTATCCGCTTCGATATCTAAGGCACTATGTACGCTTGGTCTTCAAGAAGGAAAAAAATGATATTACATGATGATTGTATATCGGTGCAGTGTCTTTACATGGCATTTCTCGTGGTCTTCAAGCATTTTGCTTCAGGCTTGGTTTATTTTCATATCTTGAGCCCTTTTTTGCTTCATGGTCTTTTTACTTAGGGATGTTTCATTGATTTCATCGGACGGGGGGATGCTTCAGGAGGACAGAGGCACCAGGAGTGTTACGCTGAGATTTTTGATTCTAAATTTAATTAATGGTTCAAAATTTTATAATAGTTCAAAATTCGTTATTTTCCCCTTTCCCTTCAAAATTCTAAATTTATTTGTTGTTTTTGAATATTTCGGTGATTTATTCCCCTTTTAACATAATTTGTTATCCTTTTTCTTTGTTTAATTATTCAAAATTATGCGCAATGCATCTTAAAATGTTAAAATATCCTTTGTTAATCTTTAGGTTTCCCGCTCCCGGGTTTTAACTTCACTTCATTCATGAGTTTGCAGAAAAGATGCATTTTTTAAGAGAAAAATTGGACTTATCAGTTTTCCCCCTCACAGCTGTGAAGAGGGTGCCGAACATCTGGTGGGGTTGCTGTGCGCTTGACGGTGTGTTTGGCAGCGTAATTTTACTTTCGTACCCGCATCGCAGTTCTTGGCATAACAGCGTTTTTATTCTGCAGTATATGCGTGAGCGCTCGGTTTTCACTCGCCAAATTTGGCAGCTTTTGGGAGGTAAGCGTGTTGTCTGGCATTCAATCCTGGGCATTGGTTGGAGTCGGTTGCAAGATGTTTACGAAATCGTGGGACCGGGGCTTGCAATGGTGCCTGTGTCCTGCATTATGTGTGAAATGCTCCAAAGAATCCTGTCATCTAAAATCTGCGGTGACGATGTTTTCAGTTAATAAATGCTCCAAAGTACCCTGTCATCTAAAATCTGTGGCGACGATGTTTTCAGTTAATAAATGCTCCAAAGTACCCTGTCACCTAAAATCTGTTCAATGTTCTGCGATGCGAGTGTCTCCAGGTTCTACAGAAATCAACAAAATGACATCAATTTAGCCACTTCATTTCTATTGGGTGTTCTTTCAAGTTTTTACAAAATCAACGATCGATGCATTTTTCCAAGTTTTTACAAAATCAACGATCGATGGGTATTTCCAAGTTTTTAGAAAATCAAAATTGGAATTGTGTTTCCAAGTTTTTACAAAATCAACGATCGATTAGGTCATCCAGTGTCTTTTTGTTAGAAACTTGGTTTTGTTTACATCGCGATTCTCGTTTCGCGGGAGCGTGACGTCATTATTAAAATGATTATTCCGTTCTCGTGAACGAATCGCGATGTGGACAAAACTTGGCTGATCATGCAAATCACCTTTCTCGCCGCTCACGCAACCTGTTTTGCATATCCAGAGGGCGTTGCCGGCAACGGTTATGTTCCGGAACGCACCCATCTTCGGATATAAAGGCTAGACACTTTTCTGGTTTAAAGTCAGATCGCTTTATTTTAAGTGAGATCGCTTTGGTCATTAGACCGGTTAGTCATTTGATCGATATACTGATCGATGGAAGGATCTAGATCGGGCAGACGGATCTTCGTAAAGTCATGTTTCGATGTTGTCGAAAAGTTACGATAAAGTGTTTATCGGAGAACGCGGATATTTAAACTAAACTTAGTAGTTTTTGATGGTTCTCAGTTAAGGAGACCATGTTTCCCGTGTTGTGGACTTTATAGTGCTGATCCGGAAAGTTTAAAGTTTTGCCATAGCGTGTGCCCAGCTAGTGGTGGCGTCGGAAAGTGCACGTGGTCACGTAAGTGTGAAATGCTTTTATTCCACTTACTTGTGTAAATAATACTTAAACCAGAAACGTGTCTAGGCATGGAACTTACACTGAAAAACCTTCATATGAGCTGTAGTGCTCATGTTTTGTAAATAGTATGCTTTGGTTATTTTGCTTACCTGTTCTCATGATATATACTGTAAGCAAATACAATGGATTCACTCTTCAATAAAAGTGATTTTGATTTAAACTGGAACTGTTCTCATTTAACACTTCTACTGCTACTTGTATTCCAACAACTACTATCTAACGTTTGTTATAGCTGCAACACTCTGTTTTAAATTTTCAACGAAGTTGTGGAACCAGAATTTCGTGGCTCATAGTTATTCTATCACCAGCTTCATCAGAAATTTAATTATACGTTAATTTTCAACATATAACTTACGGATATGATACATATTTCCGTCACTTTTTACTAATATTTCGGTTCTTCAATTGACAAAAATTTGGATTTTTGTAACTTAAATAATTTGGGTTTTCATATTTTATGCTGTCTACTGATGTTTTACACTTTTATTTTCAAACTTTGGAATTTCACCCATTAATTTGTTTTGTTTCCATTTGAGTTTTGAACCTAAATATTTACAATTTTACCATGTACGATTTGTGTTTGTGTTTATTATTTTGAGGGTTAATATTAAACATTTAAGTTTCGGTGGACAGCTCCAGGCAGACCAAACTCTGGTCTTCAGACCAGAGTGGGATCTGAGCGTGGGGTTTAATTTGATAACTGGTTCTTGAGTTTAAATTTAATTTCTTTTTTTTATCATCGCAATGTACTTTCAATCATACACTATACGATCTTTTATTTAGTATTAACAATTTGGAAGCTGTTTTTGTTCGTAAATCAAGTTAATAAAGAAAAATTTTAATTTAACATTAATAAGAGTTGTGTTTTTCTTGTTGTTGGCTGTGCTATTTTTATTTATGAGAATGCTTAAAGGTAAGTGAAATTTTTAGAAGTAGTAAGGTGTTGAAATGTATTTAAAGGTGTTGTTGTTGAGACCCAGACCGTCCGACCTACCAGAAAGGTGTAAGGTAACTGTTTGGACGGCCGGGAAGTGCCACCCAATTTGGACCGGAACCCAGTGGGGGAGGCATCCACAGGGACCGTACCCTCCTTCCCCTACCACCAACCTCTCGGAAGGACTTACGGACCCACATGTTTAACGTGATCGTACTCCGCATGAACACGGCGGCAGTTCTGGCAGCGGCGAGAATCGCGCGCTAACCACTGGGCTGCCGCGCCCGGAAAGAGCCAACACGCAGTGTTCCCAGGTGGTCACCCACCCAAGTACTAACCGCGCCCGATGCTGCCTGACTTCGGTGATCTAACGAGAACCGGTGTTTTCAGCACGGTACGGTCGTTGGCCCTGTATTTAAAGGTGTAACATAGTTGAGCACAGACCAAGCTGTAGATAATAAATAAAGAGGTAAAGAAACAAATAATAATTATAAAAGAAAACTTTATTTAAATCTATACGATCAGGCATATATAAATATAATAACTTTAATTTGGAAACATAAATATAAAGAGTAGGTAAATAATAATTAAAATAAAGATAAAAGTAAGAATAAAAGAAGTGAATAATTAATAAGTAATAAATTGTAAAAGGAAGGGTTCCTTCACAACAAGAGTGTTTCCTGGGAATAAAAGCGCTTTAACTGGGAACGGGGGGTCACAATCCCCCCCGGGCTTTTTACTGTTGTTTCTGTACACACTCTCCCTTCTCCCCCCCCTTTTAAATCTGTTTTTGTATTTACTATAATATATCTGCTTAAGATGAACGTGCGACATTGCACTTTAATATTTTGCAGTGTTATGATAATGTATTTTATGTATAGTATTTTTCAGATATTTTTCTAATATTAACATATATATATATATATATCCTAATATTCTTCTCATCCCCCTTTCCATTGTAGTGATATGTTACCTTCTATCTTTATCCTTAGTCTTGGTCTATAGTTACTCATTTGTAACAGATATGCTAGAGATGGGTTTTTTTTTGTACATACAGTAGTTTATGCATAATTTTCGATTAAAATCTTTCAATTTTTATTTATATATATATATATACACACAGGGTTGGACAAAATGATTCGAACACAACTATTTTTATAAAAGGAATTTGAAGTAATCGTGACAGAAGTACATTAAGAGGTAATGTCTGCTTTTGCTACCAGTTAAGTAGCTTAGAGTAATCGATAAGTTGGAATAGTTTAAATTGTCTAAGCATACATTGTTTGTATTTAGGATGCCACACATTAGACCTAATGGAGTTCCAAAGAGGGATGATTGTTAGTGTGTGTTTATTTGGCACATCTGTGACCCAAGTTGCTCAGTTCATTGGAGTATCGAGACCTACAGTATCTTTGATAATCTCTCAGTACTCCAAGGCTGACAAAACATATGCAGACAGAAGCAGCTGTGGTCAAAAGCCAAAGTTGGATGCCAAGGATAGAAGAACAATCCATCGAAATGTGAAAACAACAGCAACACAAATTGCAGCAAAATTAAATGCAAGTTTAAGGGAACCAGTTTCAATGAAAACCGTGCACATCAATATAATGTTCATGGGAGGACTGCAATATTCAAATCTTTCCTATCACCACAAAATGTCCAATGCCGAATTCAGTGATGCAATCAATGCTCATGGAACATGGACATCGTAAGCATGGAAACACATGTTATTTTTTGAGTGAAGTTTCATGGTGTTTCGAATGTCGGGTCATGTGTATGCCTGGCGATCACCATGTGAAGCATATGATGCTGATTGCCTGATGCTCACTGTTAAGCATGGTGGAGGTTTCTGTATGATTTGGGGAGCCATATCATGGGAAGAATTGGGCAGAAAACAGAAAAGAAAGGCTATACACATGAACTGATGAATAAACCTAGAGCCTAACCTGTCGCGAGAAGGCCCGCTAACAGGTAGGGGCAATAGGATGCTTTGCATAGGGGTCCGGAAGGCGCTTTGGACCATAGGCAGCATAAACACTTTACGAAAAAAGTCAACTTGTAAAATAGGGGGTATAGGGGGCACATTTACTGATTAGTGGTCTGAAAATTCTGTCGGTGGCATTGGTCACAAGCCTGTGTATCTAATCCAATCAATAAAAAGTTGCAATATATGTAATTAACTAAATATACTCTAGTAGATCAGGGGAGAGGGTTATGCAATACTAATTGAAAAATCAGTTATTATACACTGAAGTATTTAAGCATGTAAGGAAATATTTTAAAGATAAGAACCACTGTCACGGCATGGATATGAATTACGAACCACCTATCTGTGAGGATATGAATTATGAACCACCTATCTGTGAACTTGCCAGCTGATGCTTGATCACTTGAGCTATCACTTAATCCAAATATCTTCAACAATTTATGGGATTAAGAAGGGCCACTATTTTTGACAAAATCCCATTTTAAAACCAAATTATATAAATTTTTCAGAACTTTTTTCTGCATTTACAACTACATTTTACATAATAAAAGATGTTTGTATGTCATAGCTGCCAACTTCCAAATATGAAAAACTGGGAGATTTTTGTGCGAAAATAGGAAAGAACCGGGAGATTTTGCATGACAACGCAATCTATACTTCTTACTGTTATACTTAAACATAAAAAAGACAACTTTTCAACAAATAAAATTGAAATATGTAATGATTATAACATTTAGTAGGTATCACAGTTTCATTTCCAATAGCAAAGAAACTGCATTTGATGTCTGCATTTCCTTCAATTGAAATTTTTTTGTCCACATGCCATTTGGGTTTGGCTTGGGCAATAATATCCCCTTTTCCACTGTGAAATTTTGAAGTCCATTGCACAAATTGAGCAAAAAGCATATTCAGATTCACTACCTTTAGACAATTTCAATATAACATAACTGTCAATTTACCAGAAAGAAGAATAGGCACATATTACAAGAGGGAAAAAAAAATTAAGATTTTTGGCCACACTAACAGGGCTCATTAATGCAATTAAACAATAAATTGTACAGCAACTGATATTCACATATATTGAGCTTATTTAACACATACTCAACAATGAAATTGAATAATTTTATCAAATTATTTTTATTAAGTGCTAAACTTCATTGCTGCTGATTTAGCATTTTTCAGCGTGCTCTAATAATTCTGAACCTATATTTTCTTAATGTTTATTATTCTCAGAAATCATTTAAACTAACATTATTATGCTATTTTCATTTAAACTAAAGGATGAAACAAATGTTAATTTATAATTAAAATACTAAAAATATGCAAATTTAAATAAAAATTCTAATTTATGCTTTGGAAATTGTTGTATTTCTTAAGTACCCAAATTATTATTTTAATATTGTTATTCAGAAAATAGTTCTTCATTTCATTAATAATATGTTTGAAAAATAAGTTTTTCTATATAAAACATGAAATAATTATAAAAATCTTAGACAATGCAGACAGATTGCAAAAGTAGAAATTATTTTCACAATTAAACGAAATATATGGAGAATCGCACACAAATGCCGTTTTTCGCGATACTACTGCAAAATAGTCTTTCATTTCAGCAATAATATGTTTGAACAATGGTTTTTCTGTATAAAATACGAAATATTTATAAAAAATTTTGACGATACAAATAGATTGCAAAAGTGGAAAAATAGTTTTACAATAAAACGAAATATAAGGAGGATCGAGCAATTATTTACGCAAGTTTTTGCATAAATAATTGTGCAATTATTTACGCAAGTTTTTGCGTAAATAATTGTACAATTATTTACGCAAAAATAATTAAATTATTAACCTTTATAATCAACCAAAATATAAAAATAATGTAGTTTAGTCAAGTTAATCTACAATAATAGGGGGATGGAGATGGAAGAAGTTGATCGTGTACTCTTGGCAACGTCCGAGAAAAGAAAATTGAATTGTGCAATCGTACTATTTATGTGAAAATAATTAAAAAAAATTAACCAAAATATAAAAATAAGCTAGTTTAGTCAATAATAAAAGTGGTCTCGTCTCACGCAAGCTTCCGGAAATTGCCCGTCCTCGCCGGGTTAAAATTCGGCGAGGATGACCAATTTTCGGAAGTTGCCGTCCTCTCAGATGACCTTGAGATTAAAGATTCCGTAAAAAAAAAAAAAAATCCTTATCATCGTAAAATTGTGGTGAAAGCCGCCCTTTCCCGCACCATGAATGAAAATTGAAATGTCGTCACCTGCAAATCCCCCTAGTTAAGGCTGCCTTACCCCTAGTGTGATTTATCAATGCCTTCTTTCTAGGCGAGCCGTCAGATCTGAATTGTAACCACAGGCGCTAGTTATTTTTTCTCCCCTCATCCTCCACCCAGTGAATCCGATGATCGCACGAAAATGCGATAGCGCACTCACGATCGAAGTGACATGTTCTCTTCTCCTTTTCAAGGTCTACATGTGCGGAATTTTTGGATTTTCACAAGACCGACAATGCCAATGCTTAAATCCAGACCAAGCCCGAAGAAATTTATAAATGTAGAATGAACTCGGCCTGAAGATAACTGCATCTCAGAAGACCCGAAATGATTTGTATTCAAATATGTTAAAAATAAATTTGTCAAAATTTTGTACGGAGAATTTAGTTTGTTTTCTTAAACATTTATCTTTACTTAGCTGAAATAAAAGCAATAAGTTCATGCATTCAATTTAAATCCATTTTAAAAATTTTCAAAAGAAATATGTTCGGCCCGGTCGTAACGGACGTCTAAAAAAAAAGACTCAACCCTGCCCGAAAGAATAGAAAACTCAAGTCCAGCCCGGGCCTAAGCCCAAATCGCCATTTAACTCTTTAAAACCCAAACTATAAAATTTTCATTTGCTGTAATAGATGGGAGTAAGTAACAAGTTTGAATTTTTGGAATGGATTCTTCTAGTTTCAGCCAGAAGTGTTTTATTTTCTTCCCCACTTTGGTTTCAACTTTAAAACTAAAACGTTTAAAATTCATACATGGCATTTGTCCCAGTTGTTTGACAACTGAAGTTAAAGTATGAAATATCTATTCAGTCCAAGAAGATTTTAATCTTGATTGACTACATGAAAATAATACCCTAGAAATTAAGAGTACCGATGAGGTTTAAACTGTTTAGAGACAAGAGGATTTATATGATTATTTATTTACCACGCCTTCAAGTTACCAAACATTGAAAAAAAGAGCGATTCCTTACATATCTTACCCCTTTGTCCCCACCCATAGATCGGAATTCAGCCGGTCTGATCCATTATCGGAGACTCCGTGTCGGCGACTTTCATCGAGGCTGCTAAGCGCTGTGGGGGTGGTGTATGAATATGCAGTTATCGCACTTCATCATGAGGCAGTTGATTCTAATTTATTATTGTTGTGCTATGTATTTAAGCACATATATTAAGGAATATAAAGTGAAAAAACAATTCTTAAGAGGACGGGTAAAACATTTCAATAGCCGTCCTCGCGGACGGGCTAGATTTTGCCGATTTCCCGAATCCTGGTCTCACGTCTATTCTAAATTCAGTTATAAAATCAATGACATAACATCATAGATAAAAGGTCATTTAATAAAATCATCCTACAAGACGCATATAGTTTTAAAAATCCAGAGCGCTTTCGGGTATTACTATACCCTTCATCAGTGGCTATACGAAACAGTAAATGCGGAATGCTTATATGTAGACCAGATCAGCAGACAAATTTGCATAAATAAACACAAAACAATGGTAGTACAAGCAGGCTATTAAAATTAGTCAATTACAAATACAAATTTATGGGTTATACCCAAGAGATTTAATTTAAACAAGTGTTTAAATTAAACCACTCGTTTAAATTAAATCTAATATTACCATTGAGCATGAGTCCAATTTTTCTTTACCTTTTCTGGATGTTTTTGTTACCCGCACCTCCTTTGGTTTTCAAACTTCTGTTTTCCGTAAACCAACTTTTATTAACTCATGTATCCCTGCCAATTCTTCTCATCTTATATCCTCTAAATTCTTATATCCTTAAAAAAATTTTTTTAATGCTTATTTTAACCATGCATTTAATGTTTGCTCTTCTATTTCGGCTTTAAATAATGAAATTAACTTTTTCTTTAATCTTGGCCATGAGGTAGCTTATTCCTTTGAGTTTATTTATAAGATTTTTGCGCATGTTCGCCATAAATTCAGTTCACCTGATACTAAACTTGTTGCTGTTATTGAACGTCTGCTGTATAAATCCAGTTTTCCTTATCATCCTAAGATTTTCCGTCTCCTTATTTAATTTTGCCATGAATTTGGTTTCAAACCCATTCACTCTATTCAATATCTTATTCAATCGTATTCACACCGATAAGTTAGGGGGTACTGATAACTTTAAAAGCCATGCTGGGGTATACGTTGTACCCATGTTAACTCCTGATAATGACTATAAATTTTACATCGATAGTACTAAACATACTGCTGGTATCCGATTAGCGGAACATGCTCATGATATCAGGAATGGTAAACATTTTAAGACTCTTGCCTAATGCGTTGTTAAAGATAACTTTCAGCCCATCTTTGAAAATTCCTTTTAATTCGTTGTAATAACCCACGTAATATTCTTCTTTATGAATCCTTGTTTATTTATATCTACCATGATTCCATTTGTAATTTCGATCCTGTTCAAATTTTAAGTTACGCCTGGCGACTTGTTCTCGACTCTATGCATGTCAAACTTCTTTACAGTTATCTGTGACATCATTTTATTGTAAATGTGCTTGGCTGAATTTTTGAATTGTGTCTTTTCTTTGTAAAATATTTACCACTTGTTTAAATTAAATCTCTTGGGTATAACCCATAAATTTGTATTTGTAATTGATTAATTTTAATAGCCTGCTTGTATTACTATTGTTTTGTATTTATTTATGCAAATTTGTCTGCTGATCTGGTCTATATATAAGCATTCCGCGTTTACTGTTTTGTATAGCCAATGATGAAGGATATAGAAATGCCTGAAAGTGCTCTGGATTGTTAAAACTATATACATCTTGTAGGATGATTTTATTAAATGACCTTTTATCTAGTTTAGTCAAGCTGATGTACAATAATAAGGGGATGGAGATGGATGGAAATAGATAATTGTACGCTCAGAAACGTCTGAGAATAAAAATAAATTGTGCAATTGTTATTTATGCAAAAATAAAACAAATATTAAGATAAGCTAATTTAGTCGAGTTAATGTGCAATAATAAGGGGATGGAGATAGATGGAAAAAGGTAATTATGTACTCGCTACAAAGCTCGAAAAGAAAAACTGAATTGTGCAATTACATAATTTAATCAAAATATAATTTGTTTAGTGAAATATTTGTTTATTTTCACGTGCACTAAAATAAATTAGGTCTATTGTTCTGATATGAAATCATTAGAAGCATAGGCGTGCGCACGGGGTGTGCTGGGTGTGCTACAGCACACTCTAATGCTCGATTTTTTTTTTTAGAATCGCCAATGGAAGGGGTAGACTCCCCAATGAAAAAAAATTCGCCAACAAGCGTTCTAAAAAAATAAAAAATAAAACTGCCTAATTTTTTGTTGTATCTAAAACATTTGCCTGTTTTTAAATCCTATTCGAATAAACGGCGACACTACTGAGCTGACGATTCTTTATTTCACATATGGTGATTAGGCAGTCAAGAAACGACAGAAATAAGAATAAAGAAATAATCGTCGGACTCTCTTTAAAAAACTAAGTATCGCCGGAGGACCCCAGAAGTTCGGACATCCCTGCTGCAGAGCTGCAACAGAATAATGGTTTTCCTGTTCATTATATTGATAACAAAATTAAAAGACTTCATAATTCAAAATAACATTTAAATTTCAACTTAATAAAATTTAATAAGTTCATATTGCTTCCTATTCCTACATGTAGATGGCGTTAATTACACACTTCCTTCCGGTAGCCATAACAAAAAATTCAGTTTGATTTTAAAAACACACAAAGCAGTCATACTACATAATGTTTTAGTGCTCTGTTGTTTTTTTCTGCACACTATGGATACAAAATTACTTGATGGGGTTGAGTGAGTTATGCTTTACTTATTTTTACTTTCCTTATATACATAATGTATAAGGAAAGTATTGTGACGGGGTCGAAAATTCGAATTCGAGTTTTCGACGGGAGAGCACGTTTCAAGCATCCCTGATCACGAATCTGTGTGTGTGTCAGAATAACTTATTTCTACCCAGTCCTTGATTCAATGATCTGCGGAATCGATCAGCGTTTTGAACAGGAGACGTGTCAACTTGTCATAGCAATGGAAGAATTGTTGAATTTAAATGTTGATAGAAACAACTTGAAATTAATTTCCGACCAATTTAAAATATCTTTCGATGAGTTAGAAGCGGAAATAAGATTGCTGCGAAGTAATAATTTTTCTTTTCTAAAAGGAAGTACGACAAACATCATCCGACAGTGGTTGGATTGGTTTAAACTATCGGAACGTTCGTCAATGTATGGTTCAGTTTACAACTCTATCAAGTGCTTTGCCACCTTGCCAGTTACCAGTTGTTCCTGTGAGAGAGCATTCTCAAAATTGTCTCAGGTGAAGAGTCAATTAAGAAGTACAATGTCACAACAACGCTTAGATTCCCTAATGATTTTGTAGATTGAACAGGAGTTGGCTTCATCAGTTAGTTATTCCGAAGTAATTGAAGAATTCAAATCTATTATACCAGGTGAACGGCGCCTTATTTTATAACATATGCTAAGAGGCAAAACTATATTAAAGGAATTTATCCAGCAGTATGTATTGTTTCTTTTTCATTTCTCAAATTGTCTATGATTTTAGTCATTTTAAAATCCCTATCTGAAACTGGAGCATTGGTCACCACATTAATTTTTATATTTTCTGGAAAATTTATGCCCGTCAATATATCCTTCGGGTAACAAGAAAAGATTGTACTATGTTGAGCTGCTAAAATTCCAGGTCATTAATTCAAATACCTTCTTTTCAAATAGCGGATCCACACATGGACTTCGGAGCGGATCCACACATGGCTTTTAAAGTTACTTCGCCTGCACAACCTATAAGTACTTAAAATTGCTGCTGAATAAACTATTAAGTTCTTGAATCACAGCTTCAAGAGGTGAAAGCCAAAATGTTTTTTTTATTTTTTTCCAAATTCATCTTGATCTTGTTATCACTGGAATTTTGGAATTATACTTCATAATTCTTATTTGTGCTCGGAAATTTCTTTATTGCGACAATCTTTGACATTCTCTTTAATTTTTGCAGTTAGTCGGTGAAATTTTACGGTTATTCCATCTTGCAATCTGCGATTTTCAGTACCAAGATGTTTTAATTCATTGTGGTAGTTAAATAAATCCAGATTGATTATTATGAATAATGTGCTCGCTTTCACTATTATATTATCTTGGGTTGTGAATAGGGTCAATCCATCTCAAGTGGTCCAATTACAAAATTTCTGGTTCGGTGACAAAATTTCAGTTGGCGGCTCGACCATTTAATAAAAAAATAAATAATTTGTCTGTTGTTACTCCTATGCACCAATAGTTCAAATCCACTAATATTTTTTTTTACTTGCTTTCTTTTAAAAATTGCGGCCGCCTTTAAATTAATGTTTTTCTATAATTTATTCTATATTTATTTTCTATAATTATATATATATATATAAATTTTTTAATTAACTATCAAACAACTTCGGTTAGCTTGTAAGGGAACGTCCATATATTACGTCATCATTTTGGGGGGAGGGGGGTGGACTGATGACTGAGGGGGAGGAGGGGGTTCTGTTAATGATGACGTAATCAAGGGTAATGTACACAATTACAAAAAAAATTGTTAATTAAGGACGGATGACGGGAGGGGGGGGGGGGGAGGAAGTAGGCCGATGATGACGGTTGATGACACAGGGGGAGGGGTCGAAAAATCTTTAAAAACTGATGACGTAATATATGGACGTTCCCTAATATACGCATACATTTTTATTTTTTTTATGTGCAGCACACCCTAATAAAAATGTCTGCGCACGCCTATGATTAGAAGATGAAAATGGATGCAAACTGATAATTTTGGCCTTAGCAAAGCAGGGAATATGAATTGAATGGCGGGATGCTTGGATTTCATGGGATTTCCATTAGTAGTTTTGGGAGTAATGTCTGTAAAACTGTAAGATGAAGTAAAAATCCTTACAAACTACAGAAAATCCATAAAAGTCGGCATCTCTGTATTAATATAGTACCGCTCTTTCTATCAGTTTTTAATTATAGGTTAAATTAAATTTGAAAGAGCATTGATTGCACTGGCATAAGGTCTTAAAAGAACAGGGTTCCTACACTTTTCTACAAGAATTCAAGTATTTAAGAAAAATTTGAGCAACATATGTAAGCACAAATAAGATAAAAATGCAGCATACAGCTGTTTTGAGAATACGCTGGGTCCCCTTTATCAGTGCAACAAAAACATGAAATGGGTGCAAATAGAAAAACAGAGGGGTTTATATACTCACGATCTAGATTATTACGAGTTCACCTGAGAGAGCTAATCAGAAAGCAAAATGAAGAACAGCTTAATGCTTAAATACATTGCTCAAGTTTTACTTAATCCTTTGCACAAAGCATTTTTTTGTTTATTAATTGAAGTATTTCTCAAGGATTTTTAAGGACCCTACTTATACCACATCTGGTGAAGCTTTCACACATACAAATAGTTAGGTTTCTCATAGATATGAAATACATATAATATGCTTTAGAATTTGTATAAAATTAAAAGTTAGAATAAATAAGCTTTAATGGAATTCGACGAAGGTCAAAGAATATGCAAGATTAGTATTTTTTGTACTGAATATCTAATACTATTATTTTTTAACTGCGAATGAATTATAAATTCAAAGTATGGCATTTATGAAAAATTCCCTTTATTTACTTTATGCAAGCATAAGACTCTTGCTCTTGTTTGAAGTCAATAAATTATGGCCTACAAAAGAATGACACTCAATAACGGCCATCATTAAACTATAAAAATTGAATAAGATAATAAAAACCAATTTTAAGTATTTTTGCACAATACAAACCTTTTTAAAGTCCCAAAAATTTAAATAAAAATCAAGGATATCCAAGGACTTTAAAAACCCTAAAGAATGTGAATGAAATTTCAACTTATTATAGAGCAGTTGTCCAAAGTAGAAAAAGCTGCTGATACTTGGTTTCAAAATCAAATTCATTATTTTTCTTTACCCCAGATACTTTCACAAGTTGAAAATACAATAAACTTTTAATAGAAAACATACCAGTTTGTTCTTTTTCACATGTAGAAGCATAGGATGCTTGACGCTCAGGGGATAAGCGCAATGCTACAGGATGAAGAATTTTTGGGTCCTGTAAAAATTATATAATTGCAATAAACAAACTGTAGAAAGAAATACATTTAAAAAAAGAAAAAAATATATACTTTAAATTAAAGCTTTTCACAAGGGAAAGTTTTTTAACCTGTTCAACTGATGCAGCTGAAAAGTCGAAATTAACGGGTTTCATACCAGGAGACGACAAAGAACTAGTCGGGGAGTCATTAAACTTTGTCCACTAGGAAGAGAAAAAAATGAAGTGTTAAAAATTAAATGTTTCTGCATTATATTTAAATTTTTACTTATTTATATTTTATCTAATATAAAAGCGTCCAGTAATAAAAAATAAGCATTTAATGTTTAATTACAATTAAAACTTCTATTAACATAAAATTCTCTTTCAAAAGAATAATTCATTAAAATCTGAGTCATAGACAAATGATTTGAAACTCTAACAAATAAAACAGAGTTGCTGTAAAGCTCGGGTGTAAGCTTGTGACTTCAATCATACAGCAGAAACAAGGTTATCTATCTATATAATTTTGTATTTTTCTTAACTAATAAAAGTAAGGACAGAGTTTTTAAAAAATGTAATTTTTACAATGAAATTTTATTTGACAGTATGCAATATTTTGACACCCTATTTTGTTTTTGCTAATTGCTACATTTTTTTAAAACTAAAATAATATGAATATTCAACTTAAAAGGTATAGTATTTAAAACAGAAAATTTCAGAGGCACTCAAATGATATTTTGTCTACTTTTATATGACTACAATTAATTTTTAAAATCCTGTAAAAGTTAGATTTTCATTTAAAAATGAATGTGGAAACAAATATTGAAATCCCTTACAAAAAAAAAAAAAAAAAAAGAGCAAATATTTTAAAGGAAATAGAGTAAATAGTATCCACAGAACAATAATCAGAAGTCAAATATAAAAAATAAAAGTACCAAGCATAACTATAAAGTGAATTTTATAATGTGATAAAAATGCTAAATAGTATCAGTAATAAAGCATGACTGACATAATGAATGCTATTAAAAAACTCAAGACACTGTTTTATCAAAAAAGAAAACATGGATCTGTATGAGTGAAAAATTATACCCAAGAATGGGACAGAGATATGTATGTGGAAAATGATGTATGCCATATACTGAGTAAAACAGATTAAATTAAATAGTCACAAAGGATTAAAAAAATAATGATTTATGAAATATTGGTGTTAATCAAGTGTGATTTTCACCAAAATATTATTTCCTTTCAGGCATCAAAACATTTATTAGCAAATTTGTAGTTACATTTCACAATGGTGGATGGTGATGAAGTGACATTGTGACAGCCATATTTCACAATGGTGGATAGTGATGAAGTGACATTGTGACAGCCATAACTATTCAATGTGTTTTCCACTACTGAAGAGCACTGATTGCATTCTGCATACTACATTATTCATTATATGTAGCTGTGTCTCACTTAGAAACTATAGAATCAGCATATTTGATTGAATGGCTACTAAGTTAGCAACTGTAGTTTTGTTGACACTGTTGCAGAATTAACTGTCACATTTTTTATTAACCAATAACAGTCAATAATACTGCAACTAGCATTTATTACTTTCCTTATATACATGTATAAGGAGAGTATTGTGATGGGGTCGAAAATTCGAATTCGAGTTTATGACAGGAGAGCACGTTTCAAGCATCCCTGATCATGAATTGAACATTTTTGGGTGATGTCTCTGTGTGTGTGTGTGTCAGTGAGTCCGTGGAGACGATATTTCACGAATGAATGGAGCGATTTGAATGAAATTTGGTACAAAAATTACAATCTATGAATACTGAAAGTCTATTGTTTAAAACACAATCGAATGTTCAGAACCTCCTAAATTTTCGAGTGAAATTTTGAAAAAATCATCAAAAAATCAAAATTTTTAAAAACGTTACACAAATAGACATTTCTTATGTAATTTTTCCTTAGAAAACGATTGACAAACTTTAGAAAGCTACCACGACCTGTTCTCAAGATATTGCACATTTTTCAAATAAATTTATCAAAAAATCCCATAAATTAAAATATTTACTGTTGAGAAATATTGTTCACTTTTCATATGTAATATCATGCAATAAAATTGGTGACATTATTCTCGTGGATCTAGTTCGCTCCATTAAAAAGAATACTTTTGTATTTGAATGCCAATAGTCATTTATCTAGCAAAATCAAACACACATCCATAACAGAAGGTCTTTATTTCACTTCCTTAAGACGTACAAAAGTTTAAAACAGGCCATAGCGCTTTCGAGCATAAGTATGCTCTTCATCAGTGGCTACACGGAAATAAAGCTTGAATCATTCATATATAGACCAGATATAGCGACAAAATTTGCATAAATACAATCCACAAAAGAATCTACGTCTAGATAAGGATAAACCGTAGACAATTTTTCAAAAAAAATTTTTTTTACAACAAAAGAACAGCATATTAAATTACAATTCAATTACAGAAATCGAAAAAAGGGGGGTGGCAATCAAGCATAATCCCAAAGAGGAAGACGTCAAAGATACCTTTGCAGAGACTTGAATTGCATGGAGTCGAGAATGAGTTGCCAAGCGTAACTCAAATTCATAACAGGGTCAAAATTACAAACGGACTCACGGTAAATATAAATAAAAAGGGATTCAAAAAGGAGAATATCACGAGGGTTATTACACCGAATCAAAAGGAAAGTCTTTTTAAAAAGAGGCTGAAAATTATCTTTAACAACAAATTGAGCAAGAGCCGTAGAAAGATCTTTCTACGGCTCATGCTCAATTTGTTGTTAAAGACTTTCTTTCATTATCTAATAAAACACGAATTCTTAAATGCTTAGAAACCATTTGATATTACCTTATGTTAGTTCAAGGTACTATGGATAATGAATTCAGAGCTATAAATATTTTAGAAAATAAAGCTAATTTGACTGACAGGTGTACATTTCAGTCATATTTAGACATATACTTGATATCATAATACATATGCAAAATTGTAGTATTTAAGCTTGAAGAATGTTCAAATGAACCTCAGAAAAAGTAAAGTTAACTTCTTTTTTTATCATTTACGTAATTTATTTGTGCTTATAACTGTTAATTTATATAAATGTTGTGAATACCATCATACATTTAAAATTTAAATAATCATTACAGTAATGCATATTCAGTACATTGACTATTTACTCCACTCCGCTTAAGTCGTCTCCTCTAATTTTCTTGGTTCCTCGAGTAACAATGTATCAAGGTTTTACTATATGTTCACTTTTCATATGTATTATTATGTGTCAAATTTGTTAACATCATTCTCATGGATCTAGTTTGTTCCATTTATGAGAGAAGATACGTTGTATAATACTTTTGCATTTTGGCATCCAACAATTTGCCAGTCATTTATTGATATAATCCTTCTCTCTGTCTGTCTGTAATACTTGACGATAAATTTTTTGAATTTAGCTAATTTAGTGAAATATTACCTACTTTCTTTTAATGATGATGATTTCTTTTAATGGTGCCAAATTGACAAAAATACCACCAAAATTCCAAAAATGACACTAAATTAACGACAATGGTGCCAAATTGATGCATTTTTTATTAAAAGCTTTTAACATAAAGATTATATTGCCTATTATGAATGCTATTAATATTGACACTTGCAAGTTAGATTTGCATAAAATATAAGTTAATTAGCTACTTTGATATAGTATTGCATATTGTTATTCAGAAAAGCATCAAATATACAATTCAACATTTAAAACATTATGCCATTAATCTTGTACATTATTTTTTCACTGTGAAACAAATAAATGTATTGCATTATATAGGGAAAGTCATGTGCTGCCCACAGATTTTTTTTTATCTTAAATTTAGTGAACTAGCATGCTAAGTGAAATTTTTGTAGTAAAATCATGATACAGTAGCTAATCAGATTTTCATGTGAAATAACATTACTTTAACGGCATATACAGGGAGATTTCAGAACATTTGAAAAATTAGTTCTTATTCTTATAGCAGATAAATGACTATTGGCGTTTAAATACAAAAGTATTACTCAAAGTATATTTTCTCATGAATGGATCGAACTAGATCTACAAGAATGATGTCACCAAATTTATCGCATGATATTACATATGAAAAGTGAACATGTTTCTCAACAGTTAATAATTTTTTTTTATTTATGCGATTTTTTAATATATTTATTTGAAAAATGTGCAATATCTCAAGAACAAACAGTTCACTCTAAAGTTTATGTCAATCGTTTTCTAAGGAAAAATTACATAAGAAATGTCTATTTGCTTAACTTTATTAAAGGTTTTGATTTTTTGATGATTTTTTCAAAATTTCACTCGAAAATTTAGGAGGGTTCTGAATATTCGATTGTGTTTAAAAACAATAGGCTTCCAGTATTCATGGATTGTAATTTTTACACTAAATTTCATTCGTATTGCTCTATTTGTTCGTGAGATATCGTCTCCACAGACTCACTGACACACACACACATGCAGACATCACCTCAAAAATGTTTCATTTGTGATCAGAGATGCTTGAAACGTGCTCTCCCGTCGAAAACTAGAATTTGAATTTTCGACCTTGTCATAATACTTTCCTTATTACATTATAATGTTATATAATGAAAATAATAACAATTCTATTGTCCCCTAACATTTTACTCTTTAAAATGTATTACCAAAACAAAAAATCTGATGTGGGCAGCACATGACTTTCCTTATATAATGCAATGAATTGCACTTTTACAGTAAAAAAAAATTGGTTAGTCTTATAGTAGATACTTACATTCTTTCCAAGATATTAAATTTTCGTCAATTAGTCATCATTTTCATTGATTTAACGTCATTTTTATCCATTCGACGAGATTTTCGTTAATTTGGCAACATTTAAAAAAGGTGCCAAGTTGGCGACATTCCACCAAATTTCTCCAAGCATTATGGACGGAGAAATAAGTTATTCTTATAGCAGAAAAATGACTATTGGCGTTCAAATACAAAAGTATTACTGAAAGTATTTTTTCTCATGAATGAAACTAGCTAGATCCACGAGAATAATGTCACCAAATTTATAGCATGATATTATTGCTTATGAAAAGTGAACACATTTCACAATGGGTAATATTTTGTATATAATTTTTGATAATTTCTTTTAAAAATGTGCAATATCTCGAGAACAGTTCATGCTAGCATTCCAAAATTTGTGTTAATCATTTTCTAATAAAAAATTACATAAGAAATGACTATTCGCGTAACTTTATTAAAAGTTTTAATTTTTTGATGATTTTTTCAAAATTTCACTCGAAAATTTAGGGGAGTCCTGAACATTCGATTGCATATAAAAACAATAGGCTTCCAGTATTTATGGATTGTAATTTTTGTACCAAATTTTGTTCGAATTGGTCCGTTTGTTCATCAGTTATCGTCTCAACAGACTCACTGACACACACACAGACATCATTTTCAAAAACATCTGATTCATGTTCAGGGATGCTTGAAATGTGCTCTCTCGTCGAAAACTTGAATTCGAATTTTCGACCCTGTCACAATACTTTCCTTATGGTAAAGTAAAAATCTGATGTGGGCAGCACATGACTTTCCTTATATAATGCAGTGGATTTACTACTCTTACAGTAAAAAAAAAAATGTTATTCTTATAGTAGATACTTATATTCTTTCCACAATATTAAATTTTGTCAATTAATTGTCATTTTTATCCATTTGGCGAGATTTTCGTTAATTTGGCAACATTTAAAAAGTCACCAAGTTGACCACATTCCACCAAATTCATCGCTAAAATCTCGCCAAGCGTTATGGACAGAGAAATAAGTTATTCTTATAGCAGATAAATGACTAATAAATAATTTGGCATCACGTCTGATGTTAAAATAGTAAAATCAAACACACATCCATAACAGAAGGTCTTTATTTCACTTCCTTAAGACGTACAAAAGATTAAAACAGGCCAGTCTGGGTTTTCGACAATTTTACTTGAGATTGAGTTCCAACTTCTATGAATGTAACAGACATTTCAAACTTTTTTGTATCACTATTTTCATCTAGGGTTATTGTCAAATCTTTAATTAGCAAAATTTTATAAATATGTTTAAATTCCTAGATCAAAGGGTTAAAGAAGTACGGTAACATTTGGTGGCAGAAATATCATTCTGGTAGCTTTTAAATTTTCTGGATGACTGTGGACAAGACAGTTGTCGACAATAGAAGCAAAATTTCTTTTTTGGTGTAAAAATTGCATATCCTGTTTACTAATATGCTTTTACCAAATTACTGATGATATCAATGCATTTTAATTAGTTTCATAATCAACTAAAAGAAATTTCACGTTTTTGAGGCATCTCGGATTTTTGCTTTTAAGAATCACTAGAGGTTTCAGTTTTTCTTTTCTACTCATATTAGTTATCATTAGTGATAGTGTGGACTCATTTTGGAATTCTATTTCTTATTTTGTATTACTTCATTGTATCGTACACTTTCAACAGTGACAAGCTATCCAGAATAGCATTTGAATCAGCGATTAGCAAATGGGGGTTAAATAAATACACTGTCGTCTATCGGAGCCATACGGGACTAAAAAAAATTACAACTTAACTGGAGTATTGAGTTATTGCCACTTCATCGAGAATTTTCCTTAGTATTGTTTGCACTAATTGTTCAGGAGCAAGATTCTTTTGTTTGGGCAGCGCAAACTGAAAAAATTAAGCATTTTAGCAATGGAATCTGAAATTGAATTCCATGATTTCATAATCGCAGAGAAATGGATTTTCTAGATCAGATGCAAGAACAGGAACATTCCTATCTCAAAATTCCTGACATTTTTGGGACTTTTGTAACTTTTCAGACATGTAGACAACTTGTGTGAAAATATTAGGGATTTTTGTAGCAGAATTGGGAGAAAGTAAAGACTTTTGGTTTGATTTGGGAATGAGAAATCAGTTTCCGATAGGAAAGATGTCTGAAAATCAGAAATTTTCCTGAGTAAATCAAAAGGATTGGCAGCTATGAAGGCAGCTTTTGGATTATTTGGGTGAAAGAAAAGAAAGCAAATATATAGATTGGTGCCTATTGCGTTGTTTCACATTAATTTTAGAGACATCTGGGTGTATGATCTTCATATCCCTTTGAGCATGCCCTTACCGAGAATTCTTCAAATTATATAATTTTCCTGTGCAAAACAGATTTAGCACGTGTCATGTTGCCATTCTGTGAATCATGAACTTTGTGTTTTGTTGAGAGAAAGGCTCTCTCTTTTCCTTCGTGCCTGTACGGAGCTGTGTTAGGCCTTGTTTGAATTGACTTTGTATTAAATCTTCGTTTCTGTTTGAGGAGAAACGGAGTTCGGGACATGGCTGTCTCCAATTAGAGTGACGTCATGTCTGGCTTGGAACTTTGGAAGTTTTGCTCCTCTCTCCGCCAATCAGAGTCGGCGATGAGAAGAAGCTCGGAGTGCGCTTTTTGTTTTTCGGGGCTTCTAGGACGGAGATCGCAAGGTGGAAGGACGAGTAGAAATTTTGTCTTAAAAGTTAAGACAAAGGCTTTAGCCGAAATGGCTTATTTTCAACGGTGGGAATATTGGTTTCCATAAGGAACTATTCCAGGAAGATCCAAGAAGATGATTTTAAACCGTGCTGAATTTATTTTCAAAATTTTAATTGTTTTTATTTTATTTTAGGAGGAATTCTGTTCCATGCGAATGACGCTTGCCGTTGTAGAGACCTGCACCATGATGGTCTGGTTACTCCTGAAACGAACTCTTTCGATTTAAATCTTTTGATTCAAGCTCTTGGGAAAGATCCCCTTTTTCCTTGATGAGCAGTGATTGTTTTACAGAACTTTTGGTCGAAATTCTAAATTGTGGATTGAAGGTAAATTTTAATGGAACATAGTAATACTCTGAAGATTATACCAGAGAGAATATCTAGTTACCTTGCACAGGCACGCATTGGAAATTGTTTAATTTGTATTGTTATTGAGTGTTCTTAAAAATGATTAATTACAACATTCTATAAGAATTGAGGAGTTATTTTGATTAATAGAAGTTTTGTTTTGATCTACGCAAAAGGGTTAAGTAACATAAGATATTTTTGTATGTGAATTATTACACTCTAAAGAAATATGAAAATAAATTTCAATAAATAGTTTTTGGTTGATTTAAACTTGTGAATTTATTTCATGTATTCCACCCATGTGTATATATTTCGTTGCTACCATCTGGAATCTAATTCTTCCAGACTGGGAAAAAGTTATTGTACACATCTGGTAAAATTGCAGTGTACTTTAAAAAAAAAAAAACCCACTATACTCTTGCAGATCCAGCTATCTTCCTTTCCTGTGCCGATCTGATTTTTTGTATTGTCACTTGGCGCCGAGTCATCCTTTTCTTGCTTGGCAGTTTTTGAAGCTGTGGTCGCTTTAACTGTTTTGCGCTGTGACAATTTGGTGCCGCTCCCTTTCCTTGAGTGTAGCAATGAGATATAATACTCTACTATAAGTAAATGATGATATATAAATTTTTTGGTGGTGGAAGTAATACAAACTATTGATTCTATATATGTTTGATAAAAGTATTGCAGTATTATTGTATGGCAAAGTAAGTGCTTTTCATAAGTTTCTTTTTCTGTGCATATATATATTAAAAATCTATGGGCAAATTTTTATTGATGATAATAATTCTTAAGTTAAGTGAAAAGTGCAAAAAGCACATAAACCCATATGCACCTGGTTATTTGATATTCTATATAACTTGCTATATATATATATCTTGGCAATTTTCCTTTCATGTAATTGAGATAATATATCAGCAGTTCCTTCCATATAATTGAAATTTTTTTAAGAAGGATAATAATTCATATTTCAATTTATAAATTCAGTATATTCCTTACACACATGCTGATAAAAACAAAATCAAATAATCTCTCTTTTTGTCATGTTCACATACAATTCTTGTTAGAAACTATCTTTGAGGTGGACAAAAATTCATTGGTCTTGTCCCTATCGTATTTCATAGGTAAAACGCTGGCACTCACAAATAAATTTTTTTTGCATGAATTGCAAAAATCTGGGCACTCACAAATAGTGAAGGTGTGCTTCAAGGAAAAGAAAAATATATGTGTTTTCTTTAAGAAATTGTGCACTGAGATCCTTTTGACAGTATCACAAACATAGTAATCGTAAAACGATTTTCATTTTCTATATCTTCATGTGCATATACAAACAATTTTCTGCGGTGTAAATCTTCTTTGTGCACGTGTGAATTTTGAAATTGGCGTCTAAGATAAACTGTGTTCTTATTAAGTGAAAAACCTATTGAAGTGTAAAACCAAACATTTGATAACATGCCAAAAGTGACACACGCAACAGAATTTAACGAGCAAATTATTGGAACACAGGCTGCTTGTTATAACTGGGTCATACTGTGTATTTAATAGAAGTCTCTAGTTTCCATGTTACTGTATGAATTTTAGAAATAAATTTCAGTTTTGTTTATTTATGGAAAATGGTCTCAGCATGAACATTTTGAATGAATGTTTAGATACAGCAGTTGGGAATGTGATTAAGATATATTAATCTAGAGTTGATATGAAAAATCATCATTTTCTGCTAAAGTTCATAAGTCATACTGTTTTTTTATTCTAAAATTAGATACATATTTTTTTTTTCAATTCATATTGATCATATTGCTCAATCCATCCAAACCAATTTCTTTGCTCCAATCAATTTTGCTTTTTTATCCATATCATAATTCATACAGATAAAAAATCATAATTGGCAAGGGACACTTCCCTTATTTTAGAAGCATATTACATAATATATATATTTTTAATGACATTGAACCATATTTCTGAGGAAAACGATTTTTAACAACTAAAAAGAAAGCTGAGTAAAAGAATACAAACCTCTTTACTCTGAGGTGAAACAAGTTCTGATGGCGAGGATTGCTTTGGACTTCCAGCAGGATGGCTTTGTGGAGCATTTTGTTGCTGACTTGGAAGGGCATTCACATCAGCTACAAAAGAGTCAGTTACATGCAAATAGTAAAATTTAGAAAAACAAAAATATACAAAACTATACTTTGATGGCATATTTAATATTAAAATGCATAAATACAGTAGAACCCCACTTTACCGGCTTAATTACGACCGAGGTTAAGAGAAAATCCGGTTAAACGGGAGTGATTTAAAAAATGTTAAATTCATGGTATTTCTCTTATAGCTTTGTTAGATACTCTACATTATAAGGAAAATTCTGCATTATAAATGTATTTAAACAAATTAAAGTAAAAAGAAATTACTGTACGTACTATACTACTATTAAAAATTATATTTAACAGAGTACATCAAGAAAATTAAAAATTTGTAACGTACTAGTGTATATACAATTGCGTTACTATTCTTTAAAGAAATCGGCTACTTTTTTTGTTTTAAACTCGAATACCAATTTTTGGCATGGAGATTGATTGTTGTTCAACATAACGAAGAGCCACTTCTAAATCATTCATTCCATCGGTAGGGGAAACTCGTGAGTCTTTTGGTAAATTTGAATTATCTAAATCTTCCGCAACGTCTTGAGGTACATCAATGATAGTCTCGATGATGTCTTCATCAGATAACATTTCGACACCCAAGTCGTTATCAATTTTAAATCACTCTTTGACATCTACTTCTGTAATATTACTACAGCCTTGAACAGCTTCAAAAGTTTTGGCAAAGCTTAATGTGGAGAGTTCTGTTGATGGCATTTCATCAATCCCTTCAGATGATTCCTTTTCGTTTGTTTCATGTTGTATAGGAGCCATTAGCTTCCGCCACACTTTCTTTAAAGTTGAAGAGGGCATTTCTGACCATGCTGAGGCAACCATGTATGCCACATCTTTAAAATTGATAGCCTTTATTGAGTCAATAAGGTTGACATTAATATCTTCATTTTGTAATGCTACAAGTAGCTTCCAATGGTATCTTCATTTAAGAGATTCAATTACACCTTGATTCATTAATTGAACAAGTGACGTAACGTTAGGTAGGAAGAAAACTGTTTTTATATTTCCCACCTTACGTTCTTCTTTATTTGGATGTGACGGAGCATTATCTAGATACAAGATTGCCTTTAAGGGCAACCCTTTTGTTTCCAAATGTTTTACAACTGCAGGAACAAACTGTGATTTGAACCATTCTTTAAAGAGGAAAGTGTTCATCCAAGGGGATTTTTGAGCTTGACAATGAACTGGAAGGAAAGCCATATTAATCTTTTTAAATGCCCTTGGCAGCCTTGACTTTCCTATAAGCATAATCGGTAACTTATGGTAACTCTTACCCTCTCCGGTAACCTAACTGGTAACTCTTACCTTCTACACTAGACATTTCCCTCTTCAACAATGTTACCTCTATAACTAATGTAACTAAAACAACATGTGAATATTTTTTCATGCCTTAAGTGATGAGATGAAATAAAAACTAAAGAAAAAATATCGCTCTTAAACCACCTACACTATAGAACACATGTTGCCATTTTAAAATATCCAATCACAAGCATAGCAACATACCCCCACCGCCCTCCTGAATGGGTGAAGTTTCCTACCCCAGAAAACCTTCTAAAAATAGATTCATGAGAAACAACGAACACCTGCAGATCACGTGATAAAATAGCTCCCAATATTGGAAGGAGCAATTTTTAAAAGATGAATAATTTTTAACTTTTACAGATCAAATTGAAACCGGTTTAAGCATACAGCCAGTTAAACGGGGGCCGGTTAAGAAGGGTTCTACAGTAATATATATATATATATATAAAAATATGGTACTAAGGAAATTTTGAGAGTGAAAATAAATACTGCATTTTAACACTTTACAACAAAGTTGAAAAGTGTTTATGGACTGTTCATTCTGTCTGTCCGTTAGCACGATAACTGCCGTAAAAATAACTTTATCAAAATGAAATTTTAGTATGTTGTTCAGATGGTCTGTGGGACCTATGGGAATATAAATGAATAATATCACTCAATTAGTTTTGGATTGAACCCGGGTTGAAAAAATGAAATACATTGAACCCTATGGGACCCAATTTTTTAAATATTTTTTAAGCGGATTTAAAATTCACAAATTGATTCGAAAGTTTTAGGAAATATTCAAATTATCCCAAAAAATATATAAAAAAAATGTCAGCAAAATATATTCAGTAGTTTTTCAAATAAAAATTAAACTAATAATTACATATTTTATATGAAGCGCTCACATTACCATTATATGAAAAGATCACGTGACCCACTTTAAAATAAAATATGGCATCCATCTTGTGTCAAAATCGTGATTTTTAAAGTTCTTTTTAATTCATATTTAGTGTTGTATCCGTCCTAAAATCGCTTAATTTTTGCTTAAATTCTGTGCATCTACATACTGAAACAACGAAATTATAATATATTTGAGTTTAAATGATCATCCAACTTTGATTATTTCTACAACGAAGCCTACTTTTCACTTATGGAAAATGTAAACAGCAAAATATGTAGAATGAGTTGTATAAGAATTGCTTTATTTCTTTAACGCAAAATGATTTAGTTCATGGAGTCTGCAATATAGCTGATATGAATGAAATATTCATTGATTTTACAGAGAGAAGGACAATTTTCTCGATGAAGTTTTAAGCATAGTGTTTAATCTTGTGTCTCCATGGTCTTAAGTTATTAAATAAAATAAATTATTATAGTATTGTGATGAATATGTATAGTATTGTGAAAAACTGTTTATGAATGAAATGCTGCTTTTATAGAGAGAGCCAGGCGTGTTATATTTCGATGATGTCATTTGAATAAATTTCATTTGTTTTCGATGAAGTTTTCAAACATAATAAATTAATGTAGTATTGTGATAATTTTAAAAATATTACCGAAGAATGTATCGCATTTTAGAGATGTTTAAATAAAATTGCTTTGAAGTTGGAAAGTGTTTCATAATCAATGCTTTATGCATGATTGATCTTTCTTGTTTGTATAACTATTAGGTTACATTGTGGAATATTGATAATTTAAATACAACACACACATATATACATGTTGACTTTTGAGTTAGGCCTAACCTGACACAACTCTTCAATAGAAAATTGCTATATGCATGTTGACATAGCTTAAAAATCTTTTATGAATCTATCTCTAGAAACTCTTGAGTAAATACTTTAACATAAACAATGTTTTTGTTTGACATTACAAATAAAAAAGACATCACATTATAAGACAAAAACATAAATCAAGACTTCTGCATACAACCACATCATCTGTTAACTCTGACGACTTCTATTTACCTACACAGCTATCTTTTTCTATCTACTTGCACAGCTGTCGTAATCTTCTTCTATCTATACAGCTATCTTCTTTCAACTTCTTTGCATATTAACCCCTTTTCCAAAAACTACAAATGCTTATATCTAATAGGTCAAAATTAAATACTAAACACTACCCTTCGACTGCAAACAATCTCTTTCCAGTTCGAGAAACAAATACATTTCCAATTTATACCATAATATTTATTATGTTTAGGTATGCAGGTACATTGAAAAAAAAAAAGGACTTTATCATTGGCAACGAGTTTAGCTTTAATTAGATTATTTAAAACATAAAGGTAAAGAGAAGCTATCTCCATGGCATAAAAATTTAATCAAAACTATTTATTTACTTTGTTAAATTATATTGTTCGATGCATGGAGTTGGAGAGAAAATGATGATATGCTGTTTCATATAAACCTTCTAAACGCACCAAACAAACATTTTAAAATAATTCTTTTTATTTACTTATTAAAGCCAAAATGATGTAGCGTTTCTAATTGATTTTGATATGGTTTTATGACAGGAAGTTAGTTATATTTGTCATAATGCACACAGAAAGTGACGGATTTTTCTTGCTGACGAATTTAGAGACATAGTACAGACATTGTATAAACTGCCAGATGACCAATTTATGCTAAAGCACATTGAATCGGAGTTGCTTGCGGAAGAAGACAGGATTGCCCAGCAGTTACACGACAAGCAACAAAATGGAAGTAAGACTTTCGCTTTCAATGCAAATAAATCTAAATTTAAAAATGTAATTTCTAAAAGTATAAATTTAAAGAAACGGATAGGCCCTTGCCATGTATGCAAGGCTTATGGTTATCTTAAGGCAAACTGTAAACAAAACCATGCAAAATTAAGTGAAATCCAGTCTAGCATTGAGAATTGTAATACTGAATCGACCGACAAATTTGATTGGGTTGTTGACACGGTAGCAACTAGGCATTTTTGTAACAATCTGGAATTGTTCGACAAATTTAAAGAGCTCAAAGGGACGACAATGTCCTTAGCTGCTGGTGATCAAGAAAGCCCAATCGAAGGTGTCGGATCAATCAGTATGTATGTTAAAATGAATAATATGAAGAATATAATTCTGTTAAAAGGTGTTATGTATTCACCTAAACTGAGAAGAAACTTAATTGCTGCTTCAATTCTAGAAGAGCAAAATTGTAATTTTGCAGGTAGAAATGGTTTTATTACTTTATTCAAACCAGATGGAAGCAAATGGTTTTATGCCAAAAGGCAAAATGGTTTGCATTTCCTCAAGGCTCAATATGAGATTAAAACCAAGAATTTTAATTTGAAAAATCAACAAAAAGTAAAATTACTAAGCCTAAAGCTCAAAATGTTAAGCCTAAAAATTCCAGGGATCTTAAAAGTAAATGTAACAATAATGATTCATGTGTTTGTAAAACTAAAAATGATTTTAAAAATTCTTACACTTCTTTTAAAAATCCTAATATGAAAAGTAATTTTAAGACTTGCAAACCTTTAAGAAGTAATGGTAGTAATGTTAAAAATGTAAATAGAAATGCCAGTAAAGTTTTTAAAAGTAAAATTGTAAATTCTAGTGTTAGTGTTTTTAAACCTAACAAGTCTTGTAAATATGATGTTTTTAAGAATAATGATCATGTAAAATCATCAATTGAAGTCTGGGGAAATACAAGGCTATAGCATAAAAGATTCTGTCATATTAACTTTGACTATTTACACCATACGTGTAAAGTATCAGCTGTCAAAGGATTGCCAAATATCAGAGTGAGAAAAATCAACTGTAAATGTTGCAAACTAGCAAAAACTAAAAGAATTTCTTTCAAATTCACAGGAAGAATTGGATCAGAGAAACCATTGGAACTAATCCATATGGATGTATGTGGACCTATGCCAAAACCATCGTGTGGAGGAGCTAGGTATTTCCTTAGCATAACCGATGATTTTTCATGTAAAGTGGCAGTGTATCCTATGAAAAATAAATCAGAAGTTTTTGATAGGTTTAAACAATTTCAGCATAGAGCGGAAAGATTTTTAAGTACCAAAATTCTAAGCATCAGAACTGACAACGGTATGGAATTTTGCAACATTGAATTTGAAAAGTTTTTGGAAACACAAGGTATTAAAGTGGAAAGAACAAACACGTACACACCCGAGCAAAACAGGGTTTCAGAAAGGTTCAATTTAACTGCTTTAGATTGTGTTCGGGCTATGCTAAATGATAGCAACTTAAAAGATGATTTTTGGGCAGAAGACTTGCTATGTTTCGCATATGTTAAAAATTGAAAATGCCACAAGTTCAAGAATCTGATACCGAACAAGTTATACATTGGCAGAAAACCATCAGTTGCCCACCTCAAAGCATTTGAATGTCAAGCTTTTGTAGGCAAGCCTAAACAACTTAGAGGGAAATTGACATGAGGGCACAAGAGGGCATTATGGTAGGATATGCATTGAAAACTCGGGAATATAGGATATGGCTCTTGAATGAGGGGAAAATAGTGGAGACTAACAATGTTAAATTTAATGACGAGTCAAACGCAGAGGAAGGCGGTCTGGGACACAATGTAAATGAGAAACCTAAACTAGTAGAAAAATTTACTTTTTCATCTCACAAGCCTACCTATCCAGACTCGTCTGACGAGGAGTATATGAAGAGGGAAAAAGACGATTCATCAGAGGAAGATCAAGACATTGCAGAAAGCAGTGAGGAAACGGGGATCTCTGGTGATAATCATCCAATTCCCGATCCAGATACTACTTGGGTCAGAAAGGTCATTCCAAGGACGACAGGACCAAGAAAGGATGTTTACTATTATTATAAACTAGCCGCCTTTGGCGACCAGCCTGTTCGCTACCCTTGAAAATTCTGACCGTGGCAAATTCTAACCGTGGCACACTCGCTGGCGCGACCTACCAGTAAAGTGTAAGGTAACTGTTTGGAGGGCCAGGAAGTGCCACCCAATTTAGACAGGAACTCAGTGGGGGAGGCATCCACAGGGACCGTACCCTCCTTCCCCTACCACCAACCTCTCGGAAGGACTTACGGTCCCGCATGTTTAACGTGATCGTACTCCGCCTGAACACGGTGGCAGTTTTGGCAATGGCGGGAATCGAACCCGGACCTACCTAGTGCAAATCCCGCGCGCTAACCACTGGGCTACCGCGCCCTCCGCGACAATCTCCATAACCTTCTTTTTATTCACCCAATTTAAACCGGAACCCAGTAGGGGAGGCATCCACAGGGTCCGTACCCTCCTTCCTCTACCAACAACCTCTCGGAAGGACTTACGGATCCACATGTTTAACGTGATCGTACTCCGCGTGAAAATGGCAGCAGTTTTGGCAGTGGCGGCAATCGAACCCGAGCCTACCGAGTGCAATTCCCGCGCGCCAACCACTGGGCTACCGCGCCCTCCGCGACAATCTCCATAACCTTCTTTTTATTCACCCAATTTAGACCGGAAGAACCCAGTGGGAAAGTCATCCACAGGGTCCGTACCCTCCTTCCTCTACCACCAACCTCTCGGAAGGACTTACGGACCCACATGTTTAACGTGATCGTACTCCGCGTGAACACGGCAGCAGTTTTGTCAGTGGAGGGAATCGAACCCGGGCCTAACGAGTGAAATTCCCGCATGCTAACCACTGGGCTACTGCGCCCTCCGCGACAATCTCCATAACTTTCTTTTTATTCACCCAATTTGGACCAGGACCCAGTGGGGGAGGCATCCACAGAGACCGTACCCTCCTTTCCCTGCCACCAACCTCTCGGAAGGAATTATCGACCCATATGTTTAAGGTGATCGTACTCCGCATCAGTGGCGGGAATCGAACCCAGGCCTACCGAGTGCAATTCTCGCGCGCTAATTTAAATTTATAATGACCATATGCTAGGCTCTTAATTCCACCATCCTCGTTCCATCGTTCCATCATTTAAAATAGCCATAAAATTAAAATATCCATTTAAAATATCTATAAATTAAAATATCCATAAAGGTGTAAGGTAACTACCAGAAAGGTGTAAGGTAACTGCTTGGAAGGCCAGGAAGTGCCACCCAATTTAGACCGGAACCCAATGGGGGAGGCATCCAAAGAGACCGTACCCTCCTTCCCCTACCACAAACCTCTCGGAAGGACTTGCAGTCCCACACGTTTAACGTGATCGTACTCCGCGTGAACACGGCTGCAGTTTTGGCAATGGCGGGAATCGAACCCGGGCCTACCGAGTGAAATTCCCGCGCGCTAACCACTGGGCTACCGTGCCATCCGCGACAATCTCCATAACTTTATTTTTATTCGGCAATTTTGGGAATCGAACCCGGGCCTACCAAGTGCAAATCCCGCGCACTAACCAATGGGGTACTTCACCCTCCGCGATATTCTTCATAACTTTCTTTTTATTCACCCAATTTAGACCGGAACCAAGTGGGAGAAGCATCCACAGGGACCGTACCCTTCTTCCCCTACCACCAACCTCTCGGAAGGACTTACAGACCCACATGTTTAACGTGATCGTACTCCGCGTAAACACGGCGGCAATTTTGGGAATCGAACCCGGGCCTACCGAGTGCAATTTCCGCGCACTAACCATTGGGCTACTTTGCCCTACGCGACAATCTCCGTAACTTTCTTTTTATTCATCCAATTTAGACCGTACCCTCCTTCCCCTACCACCAACTTCTCGGAAGGACTCACGGACCCACATGTTTAACGTGCTCGTACTCCGCGTAAACACGGCGGCAATTTTGGGAATCGAACCCGGGCCTGGTAACTGGTTGGACGGCCAGGATGTGCCACCCAATTTAGACCGGAACCCAGTGGGGGAGGCATCCACAGGGAACGTACCCTCCTTCCCCTACCACCAACCTCTCGGAAAAACATACGGACCCATATGTTTAACGTGATCGTACTCCATGTCAGTGGCGGAAATCGAACCCGGGCCTACCGCGTGCAATTCCCGCGCGCTAACCACTGGGCTACTTCGCCCTCCGCGACAATCTCCATAACTCTCTTTTTATTCACCCAATTTAGACCGTACCCTCCTTCCCCTACCACCAACCTCTCGGAAGGACTCACGAACCCACATGTTTAACGTGATCGTACTCTGCGTGAACGTGGCGTAAGTTTTGGCAGTGGCGGGAATCGAACCCGGGCCTACTGAGTGCACTTCCCGCGCGCTAACCACTGGGCTGCCGCGTCCTCCGCGACAATCTCCATAACTTTCTACATATTCACCCAATTTAGACGGGAACCCAGTGGGGGAGGCATCCACAGGGGCCGTATCCTCCTTCCCCTACCACCAACCTCTCGGAAGGACTTACGGACCCACATATTTAACGTGATCGTATTCCACGTAAACACGGCGGCAGTTTTGGCAGTGGCGGGAATCGAACCCGGGCCTACCGCTAACTTCCCGCGCGCTAATTTGCAATTTAAAATGACCATATGCTTAATTCCATCATCCTCATTCCATTGTTTCATTGTTCCATCATTTAAAATATCCATAAAATTAAAATATCCATTTAAAATATCCAAAAGTTAAAATATACATTTAAAAAATCCAGATCGTCCCATCATTTAAAATATAAATATAATAATTTATATAGAGCAAAGGCGGTCTATTCAGAACCGTGACGTCACCTCCACCTTGACGTCCCCACCCACCACCTTCCCTGCTTCAGCGGGGGAGAAACGAACGGAACGCCGAGCGGAACGGCGAGAAATTTAAAATCATGACGTCTTTAAAATTGCGATCCTGAAGGCAATTTTCATTATTTCTGGACCAGATTAGACTTGTAAGAATGCCAGATGTTTGACCTTTCTGAAAATGTAAATTATTAGTCGAAATTATGAGTACTTTTCGTGAGAAAAAGAAAATAAAATTTAATGAAAAACTTTTCAATTTTAAGGGAGATCATGGGATCGGCCAGAAGCAAACATTGTAGAGATCCAAATCCCCAGGAACTACAAGGAAGTGGCTAATTCACTGCAATTCAAAGAATGGAATATAGCCATGGTAGACGAATTAGATGTCATAAAGGAAAGAGGTGTCTGGGACTTAGTGCCAGCACCTGTTTCCGACAAAGTAATCGGTTGCCGTTGGGTATATGCAGTCAAAAGAGACGAAAGGGGTGAAGTTAGCAGGTATAAGGCTAGATTAGTAGCACAGGGGTTTAACCAGGAAAAGGGGCAAACTTATGAAGTGTTTAGCCGGGTGATTAACTTTACAATTGTTAGAATGTTTTTTACAATTTTTGTATGTTTATTAGGGTGGTTCCATATTCAGCTTGATATCAAATGTGCATATTTACATGCCAATCTCAATGAAAAATATTCATGAGACAGCCCCCAGGATTTTTTGACAAAAACAAAAGTAGATATGTATGTCAGTTAAATAAAGCAATTTATGGCCTGCACCAAAGCGGTAGATAATGGTATCTTGAGTTAGACCAGGTTCTCAGAAAACTTAATTTCATAAAGTTTAAGTGGTGTAATTGTGCATATAATTTTAACAATAAAGCTTTATTAATTGTTTATGTGGATGACATAATATTATTTGCCAAAAATCAAATTGATCTAAATTCTGTAACTTCTCTTCTAAAGACTAAATTTGATATAAAAGTGTTAGGTAAAACCAAAATGTTACTAGGTATTGAATTTGAAGAAAACCATGATAAACATTTATTTCATCCATCAAAATCAATACATTACTAAAATTTGTGATAAATTCAAAAAATTTAAATATCCTGTTTCAAGTTTACCCATAGCAAAAGGTGTAGTTTTAACCAAAGCAGATTGCCCGTCAAATCATTCTGAAATTGAACAAATGAAGAATATACCTTACAGAAACATATTAGGTTGTTTGTCATTTCTTGCTAGCAGAACTAGACCCGATATAAGCTATGTTGTAAATATTTTATCCCATATTCAGGAAATCCCAGGCATGAAACACTGGGATGTTCTATTTAAACTTCTAGGGTATGTAGATTTTAAATTAAACTTATCTAACATTCAATCTATAAATTCAAATTGTTTTACTGATTCTGACTTTGCAGCTAATAGGGATGATAGAGTATCAAGAGGCATGATATTTTTTATAGATAGGGTACCTATTTGGAGGACATTTAAGCATAAATGTGTGAGTTTATCTACAATGGAAGCTGAATATATCTCATTGACTGAATCTGTAAAAGAAATGGTGTGGGTACAGAACATATTACTTGAATGCAATAAGCTTAGCATTCAGTTAGGAAATAGTGTAATATTCTGTGACAATCAAGCAGCCATAAACTTTTCCAATTCACCCATTGAGAATCATAGAACAAAATACATTGATGTTAAATATCATTTTTTGAGAAATCTAGTTGAAAGGAAACTCTTTGAGATTAAATTTGTAAATAGCAAAAATAACAAAGCTGATGGTTTTACAAAACCAATTACCAAAGATGCAATCTTTAAATTTTGTGAAATCTTTAAAACTTCTTAAAAATGTTTAAATTGTAACTTGAAATCAAAATTTAACTTGTCTAAATTGTTTAGTAGTATTTTTCAAATTAACTTCAACACTTTTTTCAAAAACCCACATTGTGTAGTTTAGTTACCAATGTGTTTAAACTGTGTGGCGAAGATTTTTAAAGTTCTTGATGTATACTAAAAATAACATACATTTTTTCCATCCCTCATGTAGAAGTTTAGATACTAATGAGTTTAAACTGTGTGATGAAGGATTAAAAGTTTAAAAATTTTTCAATGTGATATACAAACTTCTTGACATTCCCTCAACATGTAGTTCAGATACTGTTGAATTTATACTGTGTGGCGAAGGATTTAAGAGTTTTTTGAATTTAAAATTGTATCTCCTGCTTTTTAACACCGAGATATTTTAACTTTGTGTTCTCATGCAAATTGTATCATGATGTATTTATACTTTTTTAAAACATTGTCTTGAAATGTGATTATACACTATATTTTATACATGATATTTTGAAACTCTATAAAGCAGTATGCATTCAACTTAAATTTGAAATTTGATAACTTGTATTTTTGTGGTTCAGCAACTCAATCTGCAGGAGGGGGTCGATTGTTAGAAAACTTTAATGCTAACAAGCAACAAGTACATGTCTAAATCCAAAAATTACTGTGTGCTGATTGGCTAATCACATTAGGTCAGATAGTCACTAAGTTTTAACCCCATGTTATGTATTCCTGCAGATTGAGACATCAACATCCAGATTATGCTAGTTTTCTACTTCAACCCATTAGAAATTAGCATACTCAGGAAAAACATTAACTTTAACTTCTACTTCAAAAAACATTAACTTCTACTTCAACCACCCAGCGCTATTTAAGCTGGTGGATGTGGCAGTAGAAGTTGTCTTCTGGTTCTGTCTCTGTTCTGATGATTGTGTTCAGTTGACCTGTATTATGTGGTCTGCTGTTTGAGATAGTGATGATACTGTTCAAACATTATCTATTTTCTAGAATGTTCTAGAATGATGTTGTGTACATTTACCAGTAAATTGGCAAAGTATGTGGCCAGATTGGTTAGGCCTAATTTTTCTGTCTCAAGACTCTGTTGATGTGACCTTATCAAACCGTCGCCTACGTAATAATAAAGGCCGGGAAATTTCGATTTAGAAAGTGGGAATGCGTAGTTCCAGAACAGTTGGTAGAGGGCACTGTTTATTTCCTGTACAAGCTGATTTATTACTGTCAACGTTCTTATAATTCTTGTATTTTTAGATTTCTTTACATTATTTAATAAATCAAAATCCACATCTGTTTGCGTATTATTTGTTTAACAAATATAGTTATTTTTTATTTAACCTAGAACATTTTTAGTTTTGTAAATAAAAAAAAATGTACAAAATTAATGTCTTTAATATGTTTTATCATTTAGTAAATTAAAAGAGAGAAACGTTATTAATTATTATTAAATTAATTATTAAAATGTTAAAATAATTTTTACAGGAAGAAGGAAATATACCTGTAAACATGCGCGAAGCCAGAAATTTCCAAAGGGGGATGTCAGAAGCGAATTCTTTTTTTAATTTAAAAGGGAAATTTTTTTATTGATTTTAAAAAGTTCAATTTTTTATTTTAGTTATTATTAAATAAAAATCAAGTTTTATAAATTATATTAAATAAAAATTAATATATATATTTTTTAAATCCAATTTTTCATTAACATGCCATAAAGTATGCCGGGTATTTAAAGAGTTTTTATTGCTCCCCCCCCCCCGTACATCTACGTGTCCCACTTGGAAGAAAAGGGAGTGATCCTGAAGAGTCTTTACATTCTAATTGCTTACTATTATAGAACACACTGCATTCCAGATTAAATCACTCTAGCATCTTGCAAATTTGGTTAGCTAATATTTTGTTATCAGACATTGAAAATGACGTTTTTATAGCTGCCAAGTGTTCAGATTTTTACGTACTTGTTCCTTTTTTCAGTCTTATTCCGGAAATCCGATTTGGATCCGCACTAGTCCGATTTTTCTTTTCCATAACATTTATATTTTATTGTATGCAAATCTGCATAAGAGTATCTACAAGTCATGAAATTGGAAGTAGGTCATGAAATGAGAAACAAAGTCAGGAATTTTAAGATGGAGGTTTTCCCGTTTTTTCATCTAAAAATCCGTTTCCACGTGATTGCGTCTGTTTCTAATTAATGTGGGAGAAACACATTTGCATCGACTAAAATTTTTATGATTATTTCTTGTTATATACAAGAAAACTATTTTCAGATGTATTATTAAACAAATGAAAAGCTATATTGCTCGAGTACAGGGTACCGCGATAAACGGCATTTATCCAAGATCTTCGTTATATTTCGTTTTATTGTGAACATATTTTTCCACTTCTGCAATCTGTTTGCATCGTCTAAAACATTTGTAATTATTTCGTATATACTATATTATGCAGAAAAACTATTTTTCAAGCGTATTTTTAATGACATGAAAGACTATTTTGCAGCAGTATCGCGATAAACGGCATTTGTGCATGATCCTCTATATTTCGTTTCATTTTGAAAGTATTTTTCCACTGTTACAATTTGTTTGCATCATTAAAACGTTTGTAATTATTGTGTATATTATATAGAAAAACCATTTTTCAAACATATTATTAATGAAATAAAAGGCTATTTTGCATCAGTATGGGGAAAAACGGTATTAGTTCGTGATTTTTCCTCGTGCAATATGTTCCTTTTTTTCTGGTAGGTTGGCATCTATGCATTTTTTATATCAATCCTTGAAATTAATGTGATTCATACTTCTTTTTATTACCCAGGCTGTCTAGCTCACCCAGAGTGTTGTTGTTGTTGAAACCCAGACCGTCCGACCTACCAGAAAGGTGTAAGGTAACTGTTTGGACGGTCGGGAAGTGCCACCCAATTTAGACCGGAACCCAGTGGGGGAGGCATCCACAGGGACCGTACCCTCCTTCCCCTGCCACCAACCTCTCGGAAGGACTTTCGGACCCACATGTTTAACGTGATCGTACTCCGCATGAACACGGCGGCAGTTTTGGCAGTGGCTGGAATCGAACCCGGGCCTACCGAGTGCAACTCCAGCGCGCTAACCAATGGGCTACCGCGCCCCTCACCCAGAGTGTAGATGAGTTTCAAGTGTATGATTTATATTTTGTCAAAGTGACAAGAAAAATAGTAGCAACTATAAAACAAAAACTTATTATTGACTTGCAAATACTGAACCCTAGCTGCCAACTCTGCATTTCTTCGTGAAGTTCCGATATGTGCATTGACTGCTGACCCTCTTTTTTTTAAAAAAAAAAACTTTTAAGATGAATATTGTAAACAGATTTTAAAATGAAATTCCATATTTTGACAAAATTGGCCACAAAAAGTGACTAAATTTCGCTCAAGATTCCCTTATAATATTTTAATTTTAAATGCGTTTAATTCTTATATTTGTAAGTATTATGAGAAAGATTATATGGAAATGTCACTAAAATGTGCATTTATACATGATTATCGGTTTATCCCATTTTATTATCATGTATTTTCCATTTTTGCAACTTGTTTTCATCAACTAAAACTTCTATATTAATTGCTATTTTAACTCAGGGAAATTAATTTTCAAGCATGAAATGAAGGGGTATTAGGGCAATGATTGTACAAGATGACCATAATTGAAAATTGTTAAATAGAAGTTTTTTTTTTTAAATTGTTGTTTTTTATGTCCTTTTTGCCAAGTAAAAGTAAATTAGCAATTTTTTCTATTTATTTTCTCTTGGGTTTCTTTTTCAGTTTATTTTAAATTTTAAGAAAATTTAAAACAATTTTTAATACAAAAATCTGAATTATTATTTTTTTATATCTTTAACAAAAACAGGCATTTAAAAAATAGTTGTTATTGTTAGAGATGTAAAAATGGCAACTAGCCAGGTCTATTTGGCACCTAGAGTCAGAACTATAGGCGTCAAATGACGATTAATTCAAATTTTTAATTTCTAACACTGATCTGGATGTAGACTTTGCACGGGTCTGTAGCGGAATGGGTATAGTCCCTCTACCCGTAATAGCCTGTGCACAGTACTGCTACTGGCATTCAGCTCCCTGGCTAGTGCGTGTGTGCTCAACTCGGGAGTTTTTTCCACCCGCCGAAGTATTGCATCTTCCTATGCTAGTGTGAGCCCGTCATACGTTCTTCTACCAACATTGTGGAGATTGTATGTCGGGTCAAAGTTTCCTGTATTTCTGAGTCTGTCGTCCAACCTGCAGATGATTTTGGCATCAGGAGGATGGCATGATGGATAACGACGGGCATACTCCCTAGCAGTTCGTAAGGCATTACCATTACTTTGACCGAAGATAAAGTACATGTTGCAATATTCACATACGGAATACATTATTACCATGCAAAGATTACTGGCAGCTACTAGATGCAGCCTTTTAAATACGAATCAAACAACGGCTTGACGCCATTCCACGGCATGCGCATGCATGCCTTGATATGTGCGGTGGACATTTTGAACATTTTCCTATGTAATATGCAAATACCAATGTTCATGTTTCCAATAAAGTTGTTTTTCATACACCGGATATGATGTCACACTTTTCTCTCGCATTTTTCTGGAAAACTATGGGTCGTAGAGGTACAGTTCTTTGGCCAATTTTTATGTACTCCAAGCGAGGAATCTGGCTGTGCAGAGTTTGGGCGGTTTTGATAGGTCACCCTGTATATACTATATTAAATAATTTTTTTTCCACAATTTCTTTTATTTTCACTATTATATACTAATTGCTATATAGATATGTATATGCATTTTCACTATTTAATTTACCTTAGATATTACGCTATGGCTTATATTATTTTCTTAATTGAGTTTTGTATGAATAATTAATGTCACAGATGTTCATCATAATTAGTAGAAATAATAGCACCAAGATTTTCATTATATCATATTAGCAATCACCAAAATGACCCAAATGTATTACAAAAAAGTGACCACACAACTCCAGTAATAGTTATATACTAATTAGTAAGACTTAAAAAATAATTTGTAACAAATATAGAAATGCATTCTTATAATGAGTTGCTTACCTTCTGATATCTTTTTTGCTAGTTTTGGAACAAGAGAAGGAGGCAAAACTTCAGGTAAATCAATGTTATTTCTCCTCAGAACAACTAAATGCATGGCTGTACAAAATTCCTCGATACTCAGTGCACCATCTTTATCAACATCTGACAATTGCCTGAAAAAGGAATGCCATCTACTTAAATACACTTGACACAAATAAGAGGTTTAACAAGTTAATAAGAGGTTAAATAAATGGTTTAACTTTTAGAAAATAATGATTTTTTAAACTTAGCAAGATGTTATAAACATGCAAGGGAATAACAGGAATAGAAACAGGGGCGGTCTACCTAATCAACTGATCAAATATGTATGGAACGTATAGTATAAAATTAAACATTACAGTTTGCAGAAATGCTTTTAAATTAGAAAAGCCTTACATTGCCACTGATTGAGACATTTTATAGATGTATAGGGATTAAAAAAAATTATGGCATTGTACAGCTGCGGAAAAAAAAAAGTCCCATCCCCTGTTAATCAAATCGTTCACCGTAGAGAAAATTGAAAGATATCATTCGATTGGGAATAACATCCTCTTCAAATTAATGTGCGTAAAATTTGCATATGGGGCCGTCTTCATATATAAATGTTCACAAACTTTGAAATTTTCAATGGCAACACCCAAGTTTGACACAATATTCGAATATAACACTAAAAATTAACCTGGGATATTAAGTTTCAAGTTATTTGGATGAAGCGTTTTCGAATTATGAGTATGTAAAGTTTTGAGCTCCTAATGTTAAATTAGTTTCCAAGACTTCCATTCATATCTTCTGTAATAATTATCTGCTTACGCTGATTATTTGTATGACGTTACTACTAAACAACCCAAACACATTTACATGATTTTTTTTTTTGTGGAAATAATTGTTTGTATGAAATATTAATTATGAAATCAATAATTGAAAAAATTTTAATACAAACCTGGACATGTTTTGATAAAAATCGATTCACAAAGACTTTTTATATGTTTATGTAAAATGTATGTTCCAAGTGTTTCCTCCGTCTAGTTCTTTCAAAATGTTTAAATATTCAGCATCACTATGATTTTTTAGGGGTCATATATTAGTTTAAAAAAAAATGACTAATTTGAAAAAGTTATATTAATTGTGTTAATTTTTATTTAAGAAAATGGGCATTTATTTTTACCCAGTTTTAATAAAAACTTTGTATAAACAGTGTTGTAGATGCAACCTAATCAATGTAATTCTGCTACTGTATTGAAGGGTGAAAACTTGTATTGTTATAAATGGGATCTACTTATGTTATTGTCAATTAATAGTTCCGGAACTACTGAGAGTTGAAATCACCCACAAATTGCGATAATTTATAATAAAAAATATTTATATAAAACAATAACAAATTATACAATTATGTGATACTAAATACCATAACATGTAGCTTCAGATCAAAAGACGAATTTGCATAATTGAGGTTTAGTATAATAGTTATTACAACACCCTAAGAACCTCTTATTCAAAGGTAAAATGATTCTATCAGTAAACAGAAAATTACTTTTGGAATCAATGAGAGAATTTAACATACCTGAAAAGCTGATCAAGCTGGTCACTATTACTTTGACAGAAATTAAGCTAAGTGTTCAAATCATCCAGAACAACCTGTCAGAACCTATTGTTTTTTTAAATGGCCTCAGACAGGGAGATGCACTGCCTTCTCTTTAATCTTGCCTTTCAAAGGATTGTAAGAGATTCTAACAATAACACTAGAGGAACAATTTTTAATAAATCTGTGCAGATATTTGCATTTGCTGATGACATTGTTATTGTCACACGAACTCCAGAAGCACTTAGACAAGCCTTCCTTTCTTTGGAAGCTGAAGCAAGTAAGATGCATCTTGCCATTAATCAGAATAAAACCAAATATATGCCACACACCAGTTTTAATAATTCCTATCTTGAAATTGGAGAGTACAGGTTTGAAACTGCTAACAGTTTCAAATATTTAGGCTCAGAAATGAACACACTAAATAATATAACTTCAGAGATCCGTAACAGAGTTACAACAGCTAACAGATGTTTTTTTGGACTACAAAAATATTTGAAATCTAATTTTATCAGCAGAAAAACCAAAATACTCATTTATAAAAGTTTGATTAGACCCGTTTTCACTTACACTGCTGAGACATGGGCAATGACCAACAAAGAAAAGGAAACCCTTGCTATATTTGAAAGAAAAATTTTGAGAAGTATATTTGGAGGAATAAAGTGTGATAATTAGTGGAGAAGAAGAACCAAATTGGAGGTTTACAAATTATTTAAAGAGACAGATATTACTAAATTTATAGAAATACAGAGGATTAAATGGGAACGACACTTAATGAGATTGGATGACAGTCGAGCCACAAAAAAGATTTTCTTGGCTAGACCAATTGGTGCCCGAAAAAGAAGGAGACCAAATCTTAGGTGGTGTGACTGACTGGAAAAAGATCTGAAAACTTTAAAAGTGATTAATTGGAAAACCTTGGCCAAGAACAGGATGGCATGGAATGGAATTCTAAGGAAGGCCAGGGCCCACCCGAGGCTGTCAAGCCAGTGAAGAAGAAAATGATTCTATAATTTTATTCTCAATTTATTTTTGCTTATTTAACTGTATTACAAAGCAGAGTTTTCACACCCAATAACATTCTTATTTAAAGTTTTACTGCGGTATATATGTTTGAAAGTCGGGATTGTTATAAATGTGTATGCTTTGACTATATATTGTTTTGTCGCGTAATTTGCAGATATTTGTTAGTCTCATAAATTGTTTTTGAAACAGCATTATAAAATAACATTTGAAAATAAACATTTCATTCTTCTTTAGTTCTTTCTTTTATTGACCCTGGCACAAATGTCCTATTAGTTTTTAGCAACATACTCAGTACAGCTTTTTACCCCTAATAATTGTGCCCTATTTGAGGCTCACATAATCCTACCCATTACAGACCCACTGCCTTAGTAACACACACACAAGACAACACTACACCTAGTCATGAAAATGCTTACCTTCTCATGCAGGAATCGAACCTGTGACCCTTCGGCTGTGAGGTAAGCCATAATGCTGAATGTCAAAAGGATAGTTCAATAATTTACAACACTGCTGTGGTCAATCAACGAAACATCGCCCTTCACATTGCGGTTTTCAATATGAAACTGATCCCTGAAAATTGCACATTCCGGAATATTGAATATATTCGGATATAAAGATAGAAACATCGTGAAAATTTGAATTTGGACTAATTTGGGGGTCTAGAACTTGTGGGTGACGTTAAAATTCAGTGTTGCCATGAAAAATTTCAAAGTTTGTGCACATTTAGATATGAAGATGGCCCTCTTATGCAAATTTTACACACATTATTTGTACCTTACACCTTTCTGGTAGGTCGGACGGTCTGGGTCTCAACAACAACAACACATTATTTGTAGAGGATGTTATTCCTAATCAAATGGTATCTTTCAATTTTCTCTACGATGGACGATGCTCGATTAACAGAGGGTGGGGCATTTTTTTTTTTTCTGCAGCTGTACATGGCTGAAACATTTACCCGAGGACTTTAAGTTTATTTTTGATATTTCTTGAATATCCCACTAATTCCAATATTCACACCAGAGAAAGAATGTTTAATTTTTACAAAAGGGATGGAGCATCTCCTCTTCATTGATGATCTCAAGACCAGGAGAATCAAAACATCATGCAGGATTTTAGATGCCACCCGAGACTACACAGGGTGTTCCAAAAAGATTGAAAGATGCTTTAATATTTTACCTGTTGGAGATAAGTGGGCAATGTAAATTGCAAAAATGTTGGAAGTAAGGTAGGAAATAAGACTACGTTAATGAAATAGTCCTCTCATTCATTTTCAAAAAGTTACACTTTTTAATTTTTATACGACCCTCTTAGACAAATTTGGTCAATCAGAAAATTTTTATTTTTAATGCAACAAGATCGTTAAAAAAAAACTGCATATCTGTATCTTTAAAATTCAGCGAGTTATATTTAATTGAAAATTGAACATTATGAATGGGGATCATATATCAAATTAGAAATGTAAATTTGTGACATATCACAAAAAAGATAAAATTGGATGATGATACATAGGAGACATTTTTGTGAATTCCGCAGAGGCTCATGATGCAATCACGGATTCTTAAGTACTTTTCAATAATTAAGTATTTTTAAGTACATTGTTTTTATCTAAATAATTTCCATCGTCAATTTGTTTATGATCGCTATTTTCACAGATGAAACAGCCTTTCATACGGTATGGAAAAGTGGCATAAGTTCGATTTTTTCCTTTACCATAATGCAGTTGATTTTAAAGATACAGATATGCATTTTTTCTTAATGATCTTGTTGCATTAAAAATAAAAACTTTCTGATTGACCAAATTTGTCTGTTAATTAACGTAGTCTTATTTCCTACCTTACTTTCAATATTTTTGCAATTTACTTTGCCCACTTATCTACAACAGGTAACGAATTAAAGCGAGTTTGAATCTTTTTGGGACACCCTGTAGAGTGGATCATTATAAAATACTTTTTAATATTATATGATAAGTAAACAAAATATTACTTAAAACTTATAAAAAAATGATTTCATTACTTTAGTAATTTCCTAGCTGCCAATTTCAAAATATGAAAAATCAGGAGATTTTTGCATAACGACATGATGTACATCCCCGACAGCTATACTAATCTAAATATAGCAATCACAACAATTTATATATATATATATATAAAAAAACTGAAATAGAAATTCCCCATGATTATAATTTACAGATCTAAAACAAAACTAAATATTGATATTTGCCGATTAAACATATCTGGTAAGAATTAAGGTATTGAAGTCTTTAAATGCACAACAAATGAAAATATGATGTATAAATTGAAATAATCCAGGTGGCATTGATTAAACTGAAAAATAACAGACTGGAAGACACCGAAAAAAATAAACAAAACATTAATTTAATCTGCCTATGGTTCAAAAATTAGTGGATGGAAATGGATGGGAAAAAAGAAGCTTGTGGGCTTCCAGAAATATATGGGTATACAAACTGAATTGCACAATTCCATTATTTATGTGAAAATTATTTGGTTTGGCAAAACATTTATTCATTTCTACTTGCACTATAAAAATAAGAAAGTTTTATTGCTCTAATGAGGAATATTTAGAAGATGAAAACAGATGTAAAAGGGTACTTTGTGACTATCTCAGCCTTAACAGGAGGTAAATAAAGGCCAGGAGACTGGGACATGGGAAGAAAAACCAAGCGTTGGCAGCTATTGTAAAGATTGATTTTTGATACTCTGTCTCTTAATTTTATACATATGACCAATGGGTTTTACAATCAATCAATTTAAATTTAAAAAATAAGTTTAGAAAACATGGCAGGCAAGAGATTGAAAATAACTTAATACTATGATTTAAAACATTACTAAAATAATTTGAATATCAATCATTAATTGAATTTAACTGAAATAATAGCCAGATGATTCAATTGAACTTGATATTGTATAGATGAAATTTTGGACTCAAATAAACAAATACTTTTTATTGAAATGTGCATTGTTTACCAAATTGCATTGTGATTTACTTAAAACAGATCAAATATTGTGGACATTGGAGAATTTGCAAACAAGACAGAAAAGAAATACTGATTTTTAAGTGTACACATTAATTAATATTTATTTAAGCAAAACAAACCCCACACCAGATTTTCTCTCACAAACAACAGTCATCGAAATTAGTGTGGAGAACAAATCAACAACTGGAAGAAACAAGGGGTTTATAATCTGCCGGTCTGCAATATCACGATCTATAATGAGTTCATTAATCTAAAAATGAAGGTACAGACTTGGAGTAGATTTTCATGGGAACAAGGAATGTAGAAGGGATCCTTTTTGGAACTTTAGGCAGTCACAATGTCTTTAGATGGCTCGACGGGAGGTTGGGGTTGCCAGTTTTCGCCTCGCTACCTACCAGAAAGCTAAAACGTCCCAGGGTGAGGTAGAGCATAGCCATCCTTGAAAAACTCAACCCTCGGTCTTTTCTCATTGTTTCTCAAGAATCTATTTATTCATAGGCTCCATTAGAGATACCATTTCTTCCTTCAGCAATATCCACCTGGTGTAAAATCATGTTAGAACCATAAACTGGACTACTACCAAGGCTGGAAATCACTAGCCTGTTCCACTCCTACTTAGAGGACTTTGACAAAACTGCAAGTATGGGGTGCTGGTGAGTTAAGTACAAGGCGTTTGTCGAGGCAAGTAGCATTTCCATCCTACGTACCAAACATTCTGCCATTGTAACAAGCAGAAAAAAGGAGCACGACATCAACACAACAAGGAAACAAGCCATGCTAGTAACTCCACAGATTATTTTTTAAAGAATTCCAATAATCTCCCCGAACAGGTTTGAGCATGCTCGTGATGCATAACAAATGGCGCATGCATGTGCATGCATGAATGTCATTTCAAATAACAAATTGCATTTGGTGGAAAGGGAGAAATAGTTTAGAATACATAAGTTTTTCAAAGGACTTAAAAACAAAGATTAATTGCCAAAAGCAGGAAAAATAGTACCATAATTAGGAATTTTGAACTTTAAATTGAATTTTGAGAATTTTAAGTTTGGGAAAATGGCAAGGTACTATGCAATGTTTGTTTGATGCATGCTAGACAGTATAAATGAGAAATGATTGATAAACATCAATGTTGTTACTAAAGATATTTGATAATTACTTTTGTTTAAACACAAATTAAATTACATATAAAAGCATTATACAGAAAATATAACAAAAAATATTTAAAATGTACAGCAATTAATTAAACAAATTTTTTCAATTAAAAATCTACATGAACTTGATATAAGATGAAGCAATTCACAAAAATATTTTTTAAATTATTGTAAATTTGATAAATGATTTGGTTTTTGACTTGGTAGCAAAATATGCCACAGATAATCAATATTTGATTGCTATTCATTGAAAAAATGGAATTTGTGTTATATAAAACTATAATTTTTATTCAGATTTTCAGTTTACATTAATGAATATAAAGTACCATAAAATTGATTTTTGAATTTATGTCTCATATTTCAAAACTATGTGGCTATTATGAAACAGTGACAAAACACAATATAAACAGTAACACAAGACAAAATGAAGGAAATACAAATTTATAAATTTAAGTAATAAAAAATTCCTTAGTACACCAGAATAAATTTTGAAAATCCTTTGTTTAATATTTATTAAATTAAATTAAAAAAATTCTCTGCTTACTTTTCAATTAACATTTTAAAAAAATGTTTAATTTTTAAATTTAAATAATAAAATACTTGTTATTTTTCAAATGATGTAAATTTTGAGAATATTTTGATTATCTTTAAAAACATCATACATGTTAATACAGATGAATAGGCAGACAATGACTCCACATGCTAAAGAGTAAGGTAACAGAATTGGCGATTAAGCATATATTTTGGCTATAAACATTGTGGAAGTCAGTGTCATAAGTAAAATGTCATGTGATAAGTAAAAAAAAAAAAAAGCTTAAATTTGCTGCTTTAAATGCTTTATATTGAATAATGGCACCATACTACCAACTTTGAAGATCAGCAAACAAAATATTTGGCCAAAGTTTAAGAACAAAGTATGCAATTATATCACACTAAATTTTGTTAATATAACATAGGCTTTAGCTTTATTAACACATGTGTTATTTTGTAAAAAGTATAAAATAATGATAAAATAATGTATCAATATACATAATACTGTTAGTAAAGTATATATCATTCTTGATAATGCTTTATTTTGTTCAAAAAGAATTTACTTCATTAGCAATTGTATGTGTATTTAGAAAATAGTGAGCATAATTGATAAAAGATCCAAATAATTTACCAGCAAAATTATAAATGACAAAGAGAAAAAGTATGTTATAAATGAGAAATAAAACTGCTGCTTGTGAGAATATAATTTTCTAACACTTCCTTAAAGAAAGCAAAAGTAATTTTCCTAGGCCTGCTTAAGATGTAATTAGAATTAAAAATCATGTTTTGATGCCCTATTAAATACTAGATACTTTACTTACGGTATAAGATTTGTATATACAGTGCAACTTGGATAATTCGAAGCTGAAAGCACCACTAAAAAAAATTCGAATTATCCAAAACTTCGATTTAAAAAAGTTACATCTTTGTCCTTATTTTTCAAAAAAGTAAACAAAGTGTTATGAACTATCCTGTACTCATTGGCGATTTGGCATTTCCTCTTCACACCCTTTTCCACATCGCGAATGATGGTGACCTTTTCAGCAAATGTTAAATTCTTGTATTGAACACGTGGTTTACTCAAAGACATTGTGAATGCTCACTAGAGAAACTCTCACAACACTACAAACACACTGACAGTAGGAAGCTCAAATGACATCTAAAGCCAGTTGAACCAACACCCTCTGTAGGTTGAACACTCTAACCGGTCGAACAGGTAGCGGGAAGGGGGGGTTTCAGCTGTCATGTGTTGAACAGGTGGGGGTATTCCGGCGATGATTTCTTAACAATGAAAGGCCGAAAAGTTGTTATGGTTCGAAAGTTTTTATAAAAAACTTCAAATTAAGGAAGTTGAACTTCGAATTATCCACGATTTTTTAACATTGATTTAATACAAAGTTTAAGGAACCAAGAGAAATCTTCAAATTAACGGCGATTTCGAATTAGAGACGTTCGTTTTATTCAAGTTGCACTGTACCCACACAACCACAGACTTCCAGTGGACAGCCAATAAAGCTCCCGTAAATCCTACAACAGTCATATCCTAAGCATGACGTCCACAGACGTCTTACTCAAGACCATCTTGCAATGTGTTCCAATCATACTCCATTTGAAGTGTTTTATGACGTCTTCTGGAACTTCCGTTAACCTAGAGGGCACACCATGCGTCTTTCATCAGTCAACCGCTCTGTGCAGAACGACTTCCGGCGTCCATCTTGATTTTTGGATAAACCGATAAACGAACTACTTTCACGTGCAACGGTAAGCAATTTTGTTTCTCTTTTAATATGTTAACTGCTGATATAAAATTTTTATAGTTAATCAAAATCTAGTCAGACATCAATATATTGATGTCCGCCTAGGCAAAACTTAATGATTTGCGACAGAAATCGGTAGATCGCGATTATTCAGTTTTTACGAAATTTCACTTGTATAGCAAAATATTTCAATTTTTCTGAAGTGTAATTGAATAGATAAAAAATAAATGATATTGTAGTTTGAATCTTTTTACACTCGGAACACAAAAATAAAGTTTAGAATGCTATAAATTTCTTAATTTTCCTTAATTTTAATTATGTAAACATCTCTATAAGCATGTGATTTATTAACAAACATGTTTCAAGTTTTCTAATCATGCATGGACGAAATGTTTCAAATCTTTCTGTTTTATAATTTTGTTTTTACCATTTGGGGGGGGGGGGGGGGGGGGGGGGGGTAAGTTTTTTTGGTACTTACGTATTATCGCAACCATGACAAAACGTAATTGATGTATCGTCCAATAAAGGTCCCGATCGATTCCAAGGACAACATGCAACAAAGTGATCTGTATGAGGACCCACGTTCGAGCGGGCTCGAACTGGTTGGGGGACGTACGCACCGCTGGGACTGTGTCATCAGACAGGCCGGCTTCGCCGGACCAAGTCACAGAGCATACTAGACTCGCTTCTGGGACCGTCGCACGGCGCAAGGACCGTGACAACATGCAGCCAAGTGATCTGTATGAGGACCCACGTCGAACTGGTTGAGAAGAACCCAGAAGCGAGTCTAGTATGCTCTGTGACTTGGTCCGGCGAAGCCGGCCTGTCTGACGACACAGTCCCAGCGGTGCGTACGTCCCCCAACCAGTTCGAGCCCGCTCGAACGTGGGTCCTCATACAGATCACTTTGTTGCATGTTGTCCTTGGAATCAATCGGGACCTTTATTGGACGATACATCAATTACGTTTTGTCATGGTTGCGATAATACGTAAGTACCGTTTTTTTTAACCTTATATTGTACAAAGGTACAATATAAGTTTTTTTTAAACCTTGTACAAGGGTACAATATGGGAAAAAAATGTCATTTCATCTAGTGCAGACTATTTAATTTTGGGGGCTTTAGCCCTCTAGCCCCCCCCCCCCTGAATCTGTTAGTGTTGCCGTGCATTAATCGTCTTGGATGATGACTATTAACAAACTCATGAATACTTTATCCAATTCTAATAAGTGATACCTGTTAAGAATTGTTAGCTCTCAAGAAGTGTACTTATCTAAATTTTATTATCCTTGTTTCAGCAAACAGTATTCAAAATTTTCCACTACATTGTACTAATAAACATGCCATTCATAACCTTTAATTAATTCACCCAATAAAAAAAACATTTGAAGCAGAAATGCTGATTGTATTGTAAAAAGAGCTTGTTTAAAAAACAAATGGGAAAAGTACATCTATGAAACTTTGCTTATGTTTAAAGTTTAAGGATATAAACTCACAAATTATGACAATATTATATAATATATTTGCTGTCATTGTTACCTCAATCACTTCTTTCATATAAAATGAATCTCGAAGATACATGTTAGGATGACACATACTATATTTCAAAATTTAATATTACCTTAATCAGCTTATATTTTAATAATACTGCAAATAAAGATAAACACAAAAGTGTCATATCTGTATATTTCCAGTTTGGTTTTATAAGAAAATATAAATCTGTTTTTTATAATGCAATCAGCAGTTTTGTTTCTAATTTTTCTTTTATTAGTTAAAGTAATTAAAGATTTTAAAAGGTTTACTTGTGTAGTAAAATGCGGTATTGTGATATTTATTATTTACTTGGTTATTGGTTAAATTTAGCTGATCATCAGAAAATAATGAACTGTTATATTTGAATTTTTGTGTGTAATCATCAAATATGACAAATATTTCAAGTTTTCTGCTATAATATTGAATGGAGCGGTTGGAAATGCCAATGTAACAAGTTTTAATATGTTAAGTCTATCTTAATATGTTGTTATACAAGTCAGAGGTATGAAACATAGATGTACATGCATAGTCTGTATGTGAAAACTTCCAAAATTGTAACTAATTTTGCAGACAAAATAAAAATTATCTTTTCAGTTTAACATATGCAACAATCGCATGCTTATTTTGTCATATTTGGAACCTATTTGCAAATAATTACATATTTAAGCATTTTTATTTTATAAGTTACCTAATAGTCTTATGCACTTCAAAAGTTTGTGATATATTTTTTGTCATTTATCATTTTGTTTTGGTGGTTCTGTAAACAGATACGATTTTATTTACAGTTAGATATTATTTTATATTACTCTGTATGTTATAGTTTTCATAAAAAGCTTTTTATTTTAATTTTTAATTTGATTCTTATGTCTCCATTCTCAAAGTTATACTTTGCATTTTTGTGCTTGGTATCGCAATTTCATCATTTATTTTCAAAATGAAATTTTTTGAAAACAAGTAGTGGTTATACAGGAAAGTCATAAGTAGTTTATGTTTCTCCGGGATTTACTTAAATTTATAATTTCTTATTACAAAGTTAAATTTAATTGTACAGTTAAAATTGTATTTTATACTTATTCTGCACACTTATAATAATGTAACATTTCCAATATGTTTCAGAAATTTTAGCTCCCAGTTATTTGTAATTTCATTTTGTTTACTAGTAAGTTTTTTTATATAACATAAATAGCTTGGATGGTATAAATTCACTCTACATGGAACAAAACTGAAACCTGAAGAACCCTTTTAGTTTCGAGTTTTGTTCCGCATCTAGCTGTATTTATACATTTTAAACAAACGTGAATGAAATGTCCTTCCATATGTGATGGAAAATCTTGTGGACATGTGCCTATAAACACTTTATTTAAAAAAAAAAACTGATTTTTATATTTGGTAGAATTATTTACAACATATTATATGTTAAATATTGATAGTTTTCTAATTTCTCAACTGAACAGGTTGGAACTCTGTCACCTTCTAATCCTGACCTCAATTACTAGATTCCCAAGCTCTAATGAAATACAGGTAAGCTAATGTATACAATTTTTTTCTTTTTCTATAGGGAACCTTTCTATTGAAAGGTCCACTATACTGCTTTTTTCTGTTAAGAAAATACACTGTTGCAAAAAAAATTCAGCTACAGTCGTTAAACTTGACATGCATGTTGTTTTATTAAGTTTTGCAAATGATCAAACTGTCAGTGCCAATGATATTATAGGGCTTATTAAAAGGACGCAAAGTGCAGCATTTTAAATGACCAGTGTTCTCACTCACAGGCAAATGAAACTTTATTTCCTGCTTTGATACTGCAAATTGTGTACAAAGATGCTATTGAGACATACTCTATGGCTCTAGAAACAGTTGTTGGGCTTTGAGAGGAATCGCATCATAGGCCTAAGGAAAACTGATTGACTATAACTGGCATTTTGGTAACCTGACAAATTAAAAATCATCAGCAACAATTTTAATTTAGCTGTTTAACCCTTTGCAGACAGTAGGGGTATCTATGCGTCAACTGTGAAACTGTATTCAAGGACAACAGTCATGCATTCACGTCCAGGAGAAATGTACCCTAAAGGGCGACTGATACTAATGTGCGCTTTCATGTGGAACATATTCGTTTGAATTTATTTGAATACTAGATAGTGCTAAATATCCATTCTAACATTTACAACATATTTTGCAAATATTTAACCTTGGTATAGGGGGTCCCTATGAATCATCACTTCATCTAAAGCTGTAAAATATGGTTTTGTAATATAAACAAACAAATAATTTCTGCCAAACTCTTGCTATGCTGTAATTGAGTATGTGTTCTCGTTTCGATTTTAGTTTAATGATTGCATTGGTGAATTATTAGAATGTAAGAGAGTATTTTCTTTCAAGTTTGGGTTTTAGCGGAATGTTTGGTAGTGAATTTATTAGGTTATTTCGGATAAGGGAATGGCTATGCCAAGACATTTTTATGTATAGAAGAATATACTAGCATGGTAATCGAACAGAATAGTCATAAAAGTAATGCAGATAGTGAAGATTCGTGGATATTTGGTATTTCTGATGAGCACACGGACAGTTTTTATAAATGCAAATTTTGCAATGTTTGTCTGTGTGTGAATCCATGTTTGAAATACATTCTGCGTAAAAGGCGTATTAATTACTAACAAAGTTATTTTCTTCCTAAAAATTGTACATAATCTCTATTAGCTGTGTAAAGTATTAAGTACAATCATTTCAATATTTTTCCTGCGTAACAAGTAACAATTTTAATCAAGTTAATTAATCATTTTTAATCATATGAAATTTTAATATTTAAATAAAAGATAATTTGCGTGTAACATATGCATCTAATGGAAAATAAGTATTTCCTTTATTCCTGAAAAAAATAGAATGCTGTAACGGATGACTTTTTTTTTTTAGTTAGGCTAAGTGCAAAAAATATGCCGTCCTTTGGGAACAGTTCGGAAGTGAAATGCACCATCCTTTGGAACAGTTCGGAAGTGAAATGCTCCATCCTTTGGGCCACATCAGTTCTGAAAAGCCGCCATCCGCAAAAGGGTTAAAAATAATATAGTGGTGCTAGGGTTAGAAATTAGGAGCCAGGTATCAATAGTACCTAATTATTTTTACTCAGGTACCAAAATGTTCTACTTGAATGCAATTTTGAAGTTACTTATTATGCGGCCAATAAAATAAATTACTTTTTATTAGCAGCACTCACTGCGCAGACACATGTAATCCATGACATGCATTGGTTAGGTTGTTAGAAAAAAGATATGTCAGAATTTCTGCTGTACATGGGGGGAAAAAGCAGAAAAGTTAGACAGAGAAAATGATGATTGGGTCTAAAATCTTGATTGTCAAAATAAAATTTGTAGATCCAAAATACTCATTTCAACCTAGAGTGGAGCTTGCTAGCTCGGATGTTGTAGCAAACTATTGGTAATTGCGAATTTTTTTTCTGTCACCTTGAATCTTCTATACTTTTATAATGTTAAACAAAACATATTGCTTATAGCGAACAATTAAATACATGTATGTTGGATATTATAAAGTTTTTAGTTTCGGAAAGGTAAAAAATGCGTTTTTTTTCACATTACTTCTTTAAGTAAAAGCAAAATCTCAGGAGCAACAATAAGTTCGGTGACAAAGATTCATCCCCAGAGACATTAAGCCCAAACATGTTGCCTGTGGATGTTTAAATTATAACAGACGTGATGCTCATCTGAAAACAGTAAAGAGAACCAACAATCGATTTCTGATTCTGCTTATGAAGATACTTCAATGTAAAATAGGTTACAAGAAAAAGGAGTTTTGCTAGGTCTTATTTTTGACGATAATGCTGCAAGTGATGATTGTGTTGAAATAGAATCATAAGAGGTTAGTATTGCTACAGTTGCAGAAAATATGTTTAATAAATTAAAAAATAAATTGATTTAAAAAGAGATAGGTAAACCTTACTATATTCTATATTGATTTTTTGTTTTACAATACGCAGTCAGATAAGTCACTTTTATAATATTGCTTATCACCTAATTTTTTTATCATTTATTACAGTCTTTGAATTGATTGACAGCCATTTGGGCTATTCTCACTTGACTATGAGGATGTATTGGTAGCAGTGTAAAAATGTTTATCTATGAGTGTAATTAAGGAAATTAATTGTTTTGTATATTATGTCATATAAATTTTTGTCTAACTAAGAAACCTTAGCTTTATAACATTAACGTTCTGGTGGTAATACAGTTGGCCCCACTTATGTAGGTATTGAATAATAGCATAATTACGTGCAAAGAATATTGCAAAATAAAAAGAAATCCCATTGTAGTAGTAATACTAAATACGCTGCTTTATTGCTAGGCAGCCCTTCATTAATTGTATAAAAAGTGACTCTGTCTTCGCTAATTCCTGATACTGAATCCTATTTGCCTCAATTTATCAAATGAACTGTGAGGAGTTATGATTTTAGTCTGCAATTTACTTCATATGTAAATTTTTAGATTTCATCGTATGCAATTAAAATGAATTAACAGTAAGTGATTGCAGTGATGGGGAAATTCCTGTATATTGTCAAAACAAATCTATTCCCAATAATGAAAGCTATGTTGAAAATTGGAATCCTTATCTATCTATATTAAATGTAAAATAAATGCTTAACTGTTATTTGTCGTAACTTTGAGAGAAGTGGGGGTGAGTATAATCTATTTTATGCCTTGCAAAAAAAATTTTTAAAATGTAATACTAAAACTTACAAAGTAAACAACTTTGAAAGATTACTTATAGGTACACCATGAGTGATGTAAATAAATTAATATATAGTATTATGTAATATTTCTAATATTATAGTAACTTTTAATTTGTAATAGAAAATATTTCTTTACATGAGCATTTAAATGCCTGTGGTATATGTTAAGTATTTTTGTTGTTTTTACTTAATTCATATTTTTTCTGGGAAAAAAAAAATAGAGAGAGAGAGGGGGGGTTGGTTATATTATTGTACAGTAAGAAGTTATCATAATTTACTTCATCGCATATTCTAAAAGAGTGTATGTGTTTAAGCAGAGCAGACTCAGCCGATCATCCTAAAGTTGATCATGATTGTTTTTCATACTGATGGTGTACTCCCTATAAATAACATGGTGTACTCCCTATAAATAACATCTACAAAAACTACTAGCTTGTTAATAGTTCAACTTCTGGAATTTATCTGTCAAATTGTAATATAAATTTCATGGACATAATTTTGCTTTGGGGGAATGTCAGGTTTGGAAGCTGGCATCAACACATTTACTTGTTTATTTTTGCACACGGAATCACAACATGTGAAAAAGAGAATATAGTGAAATGAATTAAAGATATAGAATGTCAATATAACTGTAATTTATAACTGATTTAAGTCAAATATGTTTTGGATCAAAGATAGAGTTGTGATTTCATTGTGTTTTAAATTGGAATTGTCATTTAAAATGAACTCGCCTTTCATCGGGTATCCCTATTGGAATGAACTCAAATATAGAATCCCTATACTGTTTTTTGAAGTGTGGAATTTTTGTGTTATAAAGTGGGAATATGAGGAAATAGCAGTATATCTGTATTCCAAGGTTTAATTGAAAAAATATTAGTACAGATGTCTTCCCTAGTAACAAGAAAACATTGACTATTAACACTACAAATAAAGTTGATTACTTTTAAATGAATACTAGTTTTTGTTATCAAACAAATGAAATTTGGATGTCATAAATATAAACTATATTGACTACTAGATTTCTTTTATGATAATTCGAATGTTGTAATCTTAAATGATCTATTAAGATGATATTCTTTTTCTAACTGCTTGTTTCTTTTTTTTCCCATGTTAACCTATGGGAAATAGTCACTAGCTTTCCTGTTGTCTACCAATTGTAGATTTAAAAAAGAGAAAGGCTTATGCTTTTCTTAAAAAATCTGCAAAATTAAAGTATTCTCTAGTATGTTTATAAAAGTAATGTGCATTCATTTTACAAAAATATTAGAAATACTTCTATTTTAACAATTTTTTAAAAACACATTTCTATTCTCAGAATCTATGTTTAATAAAAACATGGAAAGAGATTAAAAAAAATAAACTAATTAGTGATTTAGGAACTGCTTAACATGGGGAAAATAAAACAAGCAGCTAGAGGAAAAGCATCCTGAAAAATCCAAAATCCTCCTGTAATGTGCTAGAACACATCCCATAATATCTCTGAAGAAACCTATAGAAAGCCTAGAACCACTGTCAATCCTCCTAAAAATAGCCCCAAAAGCCTCCAATGATATGCATAAGACATCCCATAAGTCCCGAAAGCCTTCAATGGTATTCCACAAAGCATCCCGAAAGTCTCCTGTGATATGCTGCAATACATCCCACAAGTTCCTGAATATTCCACTAAAAGCCTAAACACATACTGAATAGGATCTCCATAGGCTCCAGTTACATGTCGTAAGACATACCGTACGTTCCAAAAGCCTCCTGTGGTATGTCGCAACACATCCTACAGGTTCCACTAAAAACCTAAAAACCTAAAGAATCCACTAAAAACCTAAACACACCCTGAAAAGTCATTAAATCATCCTAAAATGGATCTCCACAGGACGTAAAAAAAAGACATTTGTATCTTCTATGGACCTCCTCAAGACGTCTCTAGGAAAATATAGGACTTTCTTTGGTAGTCCTGAAATCCTGCATAGGACTTCCTCTGGACTTATTGTGGACGTACTTGTGTTGTGTGGGTATATAAAAAAATTACTTACCAAATTTTTGACAATTCCAATAGAGATAACTTTGATTTTTCAAAGAATTCTTTAGCGGTACCACCTAAAATAAATAGATAGCATTTATTAACATTGTTGATAATAGGAGAAACAAAAATAAATATCTATCTTATATACTAATTACTAAGTGTCCGTCTGTCAAGTTTTTTTTAGGCACTTCCCGAATAGATAGAGGATTGTAATCTGGTACACAGATCAATCGTTCGATAAAATCCACTGGAAAAATCATATTTTCTGAAAATGTTCTGAAGAGAGGGTGCTCCATGCCAAAATGTTCGAAATGTGAAATGATAGAAAAGCATACAAAATAAGATAGAGACTTCAAATTTGGTGTATGGGTAAATCGATCGAAAGGAAGAAAGTGTGCTATTTTAGATTTCCAGTATTTTCGACTTAAGGGGGTGACACACACCAAAATGTTTGATTTGCCGAATAAATGAAAAATGGCTCCAATAAAATTTGATAGAGGCCTGAAATTTGGTATATGGGCTAATCATTTGATGAAAACACCGAAGACGAAAGGAGATTTTCAAAAATGCTCATTTAAGGGGGTGTTCCAGAGAAACAGGTTCGAAATGTGAATTGATAAAAAAACATGCTTTGGGAAGATTTCAAATTTGGTGTACAGGTAAATAGTTTGGAAGGAAGAAAGTGTACAATTTCAGTTTTCCAATATTTTCTACTTTAGGAAGTGCCGGACATCAAAATGTTTGATTTTCGGGATAAAGGAGAAATGCCCCTTCTAAAACGTGATGGAAACTTAATATTTGGTATATGGGCAAATCATCTGATAAAAAACCTAAGAAGAATGAAGTTTTTAAAAAATGTATATTTAAAGGGGTGGGTTCTGCACACCAAAATGTTGGAAAAGTGAAATGCTAGAAAAGCATTCCTACATAGTATGACGATGTTTCCAGTAGAAACAACGGAAATGCCATAGTAATCGGCATCTTTGCTTACCAACACATGTGCACGCCCGCAAATTTACCCAAACTAGATGAGGAATCAAGTACAAATGAATGAGAGAAAGAGGAGCTACTTTGACACTGTGCCAGAGGCTCTGCTTGTATCTTTCAGTGACGTCACTGTCGCCTGTAAACTGTGAAACTTTGTTTTCTCCCCATAGTTATCAACTATCGCACTGTGAAAGACATTCATAGTCCACTTTTCTTTTTTATCCTCTTCTGTTATACGGCTTTAAATGTTGAACATAAAATATTTGCAGTGGAGTGCTGGTTACTTGATTTCGGCTACCGACTGACCTAATCAGGTTAATGTCGAATAACTATTTATTACATGCCCGGTTGGGCATGTAATAAAAATTAATACATGCCTGGTTGGAATTTTTATATGCCCCGGGTAAGTCGGGCAATTAGATTTTTCGAACCCTGGTGTACGGGTAGATGATCTGGAAGGAAGAAAGTATACAATTTCAGTTTTCCAATATTTTCCACTTTAGGGGGTGCTACACACCAAAATGTGCGATTTTCAGAGTAAAGGAGAAATGCCCCTATTAAAATGTGATAGAGGCTTGATATTCGGTCTATGGGCATATCATCTGATAGAAAAACCAAGAAGAATGGAGTTTCTCAAAAATGTTCATTTAAGGGGGTGGGTACTCCACACAAAAACATTCGAAAGGTGAAACAATAGAAAAAGTATGCTTTACGATGAGATAGAGACTTCAAATTTGGTGTATGGGTGGATTGTTGGAAAGGAAGAAAGTGTGCAATTTCAGTGTTCCAACATTTGCTATTGTGGTGGTGGTGGTGGTGGTGGTGGGGTGGGGTGGGAGCGGCACACTAAAATATTCGATTTGATGAACAAATGAAAAACCCCTCCTTTACAATGTGATACTGGCTTGAAATTTGATATATGGGTTAATCATATGGTAAAAATAACCCAAGATGAATACAGTTTTTCAAAAATGCTCATTTAAGGGGGTGCTATACAGAAAAATGTTCAAAAGGTGAAATGATAGTAAAAGCATGCTTCGCAATAGGATAGATTTTAAATTTGGCGTACCAGTAGATAGTTTGAAAGGAAAAAGTGTGCAATTTCATATTTCCAATATTTGCTACCTTAGAGGAAGATGGATATACCAAAATGTTCGATTTTCTGAATAAGTGATACATGCTTCCTTTTAAATGTGATAGAGGCTTGATATTTAGTACATGGGCCAATCATCTGATAAAAAATCAAAGACGAATAAAGTTTTTCAAAAATATTCATTTATGGGTGTGCTCAACAGAAAAATGTTCGAAAGAGGAAATGATAAAATAGCATGCTTCGAAATAAGATAGAGACTTTAAATTAGTGTATGGGTAGATAGATAGTTTGAAAGGAAGAAATGCACAATTTAAGTTTTCCAACATTTTCTTCTTTAGGGGTTCTGCACACCAAAATATTCGATTTGCCGAATAAATGTGAAACGCGAATTATTCAAAAATTTACATTATTCAGGGGTTGTTTATTGCGAGACCGTTCATTTTCAACGGGTATTCAGCTAGTATAATATAAAACATGGATGCAGTACAAATTAAACATGGGCTACTTTCTCTTTACTTAGTATAAAATTAATAGGGTTCCAGAGCTTACAGATTGTAATAATTATACTAATTTGTTTTAAACGCTTTATTCATTTGGAGATATTACTTCTACAGACGCGTGCACACAGATGCACAAACATATACACAGACAACACACTGGAGCCAACGGCCGTACCGTGCTGAAAACACCGGTTCTCGTTAGATCACCGAAGTCTCGCAGCATCGAGCGCGGTTAGTACTTGGGTGGGTGACCACCTGGGAACACCGCGTGCTGTTGGCACATTTTGGGTGCGGTAGCCCGGTGGTTTGCGCGTTGCCACAGTGTTCATGCGGAGTACGATCACGTTAAAGATGTAGGTCCGTAAGTCCTTCCGAGAGGTTGGTGGTAGGGGAAGGAGGGTACGGTCCCTGTGGATGCCTCCCCCACTGGGTTCCGGTCTAAATTGTGTGCACCTTCCAGGCCGTCCAAACAGTTACCTTGAATGAATGAATGAAATAAAGGTGGGTGGCTCCAAAAGAGCCCAGCACACCGACCAGAGGTCTATTGTACTACCCCAAAAAGAAAACGAAGATCCCTAAGAAAAGAGACCAGTAGCCGATGCGAAAATAAGCAGGCACTTGACAGGAATGTCGTTCAGCTCCCAGGGTTCAATCACATGACGACCAATGTGTTCGAATCTGTGAGCAGAGTAGGCCTCACATTCAAATAGAATGTGAGCTGCAGTTTCTTCGCTGTAATTGCAGCCTCTGCAAAGCGAATCCTTGGAGACACCCATGATATTAAGATGTCTCTTGAGGGTGCAGTGCCCAGTAAGGAGCCCAACAGCTCTCCTGATGCCAGTTCTACTGAGCCTGAAAAGTTCCTTTTGACGTGTACTAGGGCAATTGCAGTTGAGGATTTTCGCTTGCCTTTGTCCCTTAGTGTCACGCCAGTTCTTACATTGAAGCTTCCTGAAGATGTCATAGACAATTCTTCTGATAAGATCATTGGGAATACCCAAGGCCGGCTCAGGGCCCACAAAAGGAATACTAGAGCCTTTCCTAGCAAGTTCGTCTGCCAATTCGTTGCCAGGAATGCCCGAATGACCAGGCACCCAGTACAGAATGACACTATTATTACTAGCAATTTTACAGAGAGCATTATAACATTCCCAGACAAGGGAAGACGTCACAGTGAACTTCCCCAGAGCCATAAGAGCAGCCTGGCTGTCAGAACAAATGAAAATCTGGCTATTCTCATACTTTCTGTCATAGCAAATTCTACAACACATAAGAATGGCAAATACTTCAGCCTGAAAGACAGTAGCAAAATTGCCAAGCGGATAAGATAGCTCAGTGCCATCATCAGGGCAACAGACACCAGCACCAGTACTTGTGCCAATCTTCGAGCCATCAGTGTACCATACAAAACATTTCAGTTTATTGTAGGTAGGAGTCCTCTTCCAATCATCCCGCGAGGGGACAAGAATTTCATAAGGCTTATCAAACGTAAATTTGACATGTATGCCATCAGGTGGCATACAGAAATAAGGATGCCTAGCAACATTACTGTTAAGTTCGCCCCAAGGTAGATACCTTGAGTAATCTTTCAAGTGTTTCAGATATTTGAGTCTATTCATGCAGATAAGTGCCTCTGCTTCAATACGCATATAAAGCGGATGCAAACCAAGTAAAAGTTCAAGAGATGCAGTAGGAGTGGTTTTCATGCAACCAGAAATTGCAATGCACACCATCCTTTGAAGTTTAACTAAATCAAGTTTAGCAGTTTCACTTCTAATTCTGGACCACCAAACAATGGATCCATAAGAAATGATAGGACAGACTATCATCGAGTAAATGCAATGGATAGCTCTGGGATTTAAGCCCCAGGTTTTCCCAATAGCATTCCTACAAGACCAGAAGATTCTTCTGGCTTTAGTCGTGCAGTAGTCCAAGTGCCTCTTCCAATTGAGTTCCTTGTCAAAATAAATTCCCAAGAATTTAACCTCCTTGGAGCAAATAAGCTTCTCTCCAAAGAAGCAAATATTCCCAAGATTAAGTATGCGTTTCCTTGTAAATGCAACTAAAGCAGACTTCTGCGGATTAACCGTAAGGCCTGCATTTTTACACCATGTTTCAACCCTCCTGAGAGCAGTAGACATCATGTCAGAGACAGTGTTGCCAAATTTACCCCTGGCAATGATGACAACATCGTCAGCATATCCAACGCAAGAGACTCCAGAGATATTGATGCTTTCCAAAAGAGAGTCCACAACTAAACACTAGAGAATTGGTGAGAGCACACCTCCTTGTGGACAGCCCGAAAGTGCATGCACAGTCATACTATCACCAAGTAAAGATGCACAGATATACCTGTTAGATAACAGGTTCTTGATCCAATAAGAGATCGTGGTATCAACACCTTTTCTGTCAAGAGCAACAAGAATGGTGTCGATGGGTACCTTATCAAAGGCACCTTCAATGTCAAGAAAGGTAGCAAGAGCAATTTCCTTGGCATTGAGATTTCTCTCTAAAATAAAGGAGAGACTGTAAAGAGCAGTGTCCGTAGATTTGCCCGGTTGATAGGCATGTTGAGAATTAGACAAGGGCTTAGAGGCCAGAATCACTTCCCTTAAATACCTATCAATAAGCTTTTCAATAGTCTTTAAAAGAAAAGACGTAAGGCTGATAGGCCTAAAAGATTTGGCCTCATAATAATTGTCCTTTCCAATTTTCGGAATGAAGATTACCTTAGTATGCCTCCACGCATTTGGTATATGACCTAAGGCAATACAGGCTCTGTAGATACTGCAGAGAATGGGAGCAAACACCTCAATTCCCTCCTGGAGAAGAATTGGAATGATGCCATCAGTTCTCGGAGTTTTATAGTGTTTATGGGAATTACTTGCCCATTTAACCCTATCAAGAGCAACAATGCTCCTAGCAATGTTCCAGCTATTGTCATCAGACAAGGACGTGGAGCAAGTAATACCACTGTCACACTGAACATAAGGATAAGAAACCGGAAAGTGAACCCTGAACAACTCAGTCAGGGTCTCTTCACCAGTAACAGTAAAGTCACCCTTGGACTTCTTGACAGTGTTAAGTTTACAATTTCTGTCTCTAGCCATCAACTTAACAAGTTTTGCAACGGCAGGGGCATCATTAATACCTTCGCAGTACGTTCTCCAAGAATTTCTCTTGGCATCCCTGACTGCTTTATTATAGGAGGTGAGGGCAGATTTATAAGTCTGCCAATCACCATTTTTCGTAGCTCTATTAAAGAGCTTCCTGCATTTCCCACGCAACCGGCTGAGCTCATTAGACCACCAAGGAACTATCCTTGGGGAGTCAGCAATAGTGGTTCTGCAGTTCCTATGGAAAGTATGGATGATGGCCTTGCACAGAGTCAACAGCCAAATCCAGGTTTTCAATAGAGGAATACTCACCATTGTGATTAGCCAAATTGGCCCTGAGATCCTCTTTGTAGGAACCCCAATTAGTCTTCCTAGGGTTCCTACCCTTGTCCTCTATGGATAACAGTTACCTTACACCTTTCTGGTAGGTCAGACGGTCTGGGTCTCTACAACAACAATAGACATCACACCAAAAACATACAATTTGAGTTCAGGGATGTTCGAAATGTGCTCTTTCATCAAAAACTTGAATTCGAATTTTTGATCCTGTCACAATACTTTTCTTAAAAAACAATAGGAAAAATATGAGTTCTGCGGTCCCTGCCTTTGCCAATGCAAGAGAACCAACAACCCAAAGTCCAAATGAGGATTATATACCCAAGATCTGGAGAGCGAACCAATCAGAAAGCAGCAGAAAGAACAGTTCAGCCAATCTAAAACAAAAAAGTAATACAGAAAATTGGTGTGTGCCAAAACACAACAGGAATATTCCAACAAGACAAATCAAGTCTGAATAAGAATAAATAAGACTCAACAAGACAAAAAAAATAGGTTAAAATGACATATAACAGCCCCACACACATCGCGCCCATTGGTTAGCGCGCTGGAGTTGCACTCGGTAGGCCCGGGTTCGATTCCAGCCACTGCCAAAACTGCTGCCGTGTTCATTCGGAGTACAATCACGTTAAACATGTGGGTCCGAAAGTCCTTCCGAGAGGTTGGTGGTAGGGGAAGGAGGGTACGGTCCCTGTGGATGCCTCCCCCACTGGGTTCCGGTCTGAATTGGGTGGCACTTTCCGACCGTCCAAACAGTTACCTTACACCTTTCTGGTAGGTCGGACGGTCTGGGTTTCAACAACAACAACATAACAGCCCCAGAGATGCCAACCCCGAATGGTCTAGTCAGTAACCAGACATTATATTTTCAGCACAGTTTCAGTAATAATCCTGGGAAATTTAACTCAAGGCAAATCTAATTGAAGTTAAACTTTCCTTGTAGCACAGCATGAGTGGAAAAAGACAAGAGTTTATTTTTGTTGAAAACAAAAATCAGAGTTTTTATTCAAAACATCAAAGTCTTGCCTAGTAGTACAGGCTAGCTGCGGTACCAAGCATGCAGCTGTTAAACATATATACAGGTTTTTGAAGTTGGAAAAAATGGCCAAGAAGTTCAGTTTGGAAAATCATCAGTAGACTTTACCTATTACTGTAAGTCATTTGACTTCCAACCATTTGTAGGTTACATACTGGAAACATGATTAAACTTAGTATATTTGTACATAACTAGAATGACTTTTACTCATTACAGAATTATACACTAACGATTAAAATTGTAAAGCACCGGGTAAAAATTAAAGCTTTAACATTATTACTAACATGATCAATAACAAGCACATTCGTAACAAAGTAAATTCCTACATCCGTACACCTCTAGCTCGTACTTGAAGAAAGAGATAGATCGATCGATAGATAGATACTGATCCTTAGATAGACATACAGATTGAAAGATACTGATCCTTTCAAACCGAACTTCTTATACCAGGATTGGTACCTCCTGGAATGATTTCCGAGGTCCATTCCTCAAATATGCAAATGAGTTTGTGTACGCGTCGGATATTCAGATTTGCAAGAAGACTTCTGCTGAAAGAACGGCGTGAGTCATTCACAAGAAAGAGGTTAGTAAGTCAAAAATAAATTGGTGGTTTTGTACATTGCTCAGGAGAATATAATGAATCATGATCGTTTGTTTACATTCTTTCAGCAAATAAGACATATTTTCAGTAATGTTTCAGTAACAACTCAAAATTTTTAATAGCAGAGACGCCAGTCAGTGTAGTCAGTAATTCAACATCATGTTTTTAATAATGTTTCAGTAACATCACTTAACCTTTGTAATAACAACATACATTTCTTAATTTATAAATAAAACATAATATAACAGTACCTGACACGTTAAAGTTTATAATAGTAACACAGAGAAAAAATATTAATAAATTGCAACATAATGATTGAGTTTAGAATTTAAAGCTGTAAAATGTAATATAAAATATTTTTAAAAAGTGTAATTATATTAATTTATTTGAAGATCTGGATGTTTCAATTACACTCGGGAAATCGCATAAAAATAATTATTATTTTTTATGAAAACAGGAATTAACATACCCATGAAATCGTAAATAAAAAATAAAACATAATATGTATAAATGAATGTTATGTATAGTTCAGTTGAAATAATTTGAAAATAAACATGGATGGAAATGGATGTTTCAACAATACACATGAATGCAATCTACAGAAGTGATATAGCAAATAAAATATAATCAATATTTTATGAAAATACGAATTAATAATGAAACATAATACAAAAAAAATTAATATTGTGATTTTTTTAAACAAAATATTTTGAAACTAAATATGGATGGAAATATATGCTTTTGGATATTTCAGTATCATGTACGGGAAAGTAATCTATACGCACGATATTGTAAATAAAAAATAATCAATATTTTATGAAATACGAATCTATATAATAAAAGGCAATGTCTGTGCGTCTGTCTGTCTGTCTTATACACTATACGTTTCGCGACCGCGCGTCGGAGAGCTACGAAATTTGGCAATCGGAGACCCTGGCGGGTGGGAAGGGGACACGTGAAAACCGATTTTTAAAATTTTAATTATTTTTTTATTTATTTAATGTTTTATGCGATTTCGACCGTTTTTTGCCCTTTTTTCTCCACGATCCAGACGTCGTAGAAAAAAACAAATCACACCATCGGAAAGAGCACACAATTGCGAGTAAAAATATATCAATTTCAAATTTCAATTTCGATTTCTAATATTTTTTAAGGATTTTAAAACAAAAGTCACTTTCGGTTAAAAAAAACCAACTTTCGTTTTTAAATCCTTCCATCGTAAAAACTACTCATAATTTCGACTAATAATTTACATTTTTAGAAAGGCCAAAGATCTGGCATTCTTACAAGTCCAATCTGGTCAAGAAATAATGAAAATCGCCTGCAGGATCGCAATTTTAAAGACGTCATGATTTTATATTTCTTGCCCAATACTCGGCGAAGAACCGATTCTTTCCCGACATTTCCCCCCTGCAGTAGTTTTTCCCCCGTCTCCATGGAGACCACGCTTCGGGTTTTAAATGTATTAAGAGCTTAGCTGCTTAGCATATGTATTGGATACATCGGGTGAAATTATTATATTTATATGATATTTTAAATGGATATTTTAATTTATGGATATTTTGAATTATTTAAATGATTGAATTATGGTGATGTATTTGAAATTATTATATTTATGGATTGGTGGAACGATATATGGATGATTCATAGAATGATATGGATTTTTAAAATGGATATTTTAATTTATGGTTATTTTAAATGGATATTTGAATTTATGGATATTTTAAATAGACATTTCAATTTTATGGATATTTTAAATACCATATTGTCATTATAAAATTAAAATTAGCGCGCGTGAAGTTAGCGCACGGGAATCGCACTCGGTAGCTCCGGGTTCGATTCCCGCCACTGCCTAAACTGCCTCCGTGTTCAGGCGGTGTACGATCACATTAAACATGTGGTTCCGTAAGTCCTTCCGAGAGGTTGTTGGTAGGGGAGGGAGGGTACGGTCCCTGTGGATGCCTCCCCCACTGGGTTCCGGTCTAAATTGGGTGGATAAAAAGAAAGTTATGGAGATTGTCGCGGAGGGCGCGGTAGCCCAGTGGTCAGCGTGCGGGAATTTCACTCGATAGGCCCGGGTTCGATTCCCGCCACTGCCAAAACTGCTGCCGTGTTCACGCGGAGTACGATCACGTTAAACATGTGGGTCCGTAAGTCCTTCCGAAAGGTTGGTGGTAGGGGAAGGAGGGTACGGTCCCTGTGGATGCCTCTCCCACTGGGTTCCGGTCTAAATTGTGTGAATAAAAGAAAATTGAGGAGAATGTCCCGGAGGGCGAAGTACCCCAGTGGTTAGCACGCGGGATTTGCACTTGGAAGGCCCGGGTTCGATTCCCAAAATTGCCGGCATGTTCACGTCCGGAAGAACCAAAACAAATTTACATTCGACTGGAAAAAAAGAAAGTTATGAAGATTGTCGCGAAGAGCGCGGTAGCCAAGTGGTTACGCGCAGAAATTGCACTCGGTAAGCCCGGGTTCGATTCCCGCCACTGCCGAAACTGCCGCCGTGTTCACGCGGAGTACGATCACGTTAAACATGTGGGACCGTAAGTCCTTCCGAGGGGTTGGTGGTAGGGGAAGGAGGGTACGGTACCTGTGGATACCTCCCCCACTGAGTTCCTGTCTAAATTGGGTGGTACTTCCTGGCCGTCCAAACAGTTACTTTACACCTTTCTGGTAGGTCCAACGATCAGAATTTGCCACAGTCAGAATTTTTAAGGGTAGCGAACAGGCTGGTCGCCAAAGGCGGCTAGTTAATAATAAAACATAGCATGAAGAAATTATTGTTGGCAAATTTTTTAAACGAAATAACAAACATGAAATTCCGAAACTAAACATGGATGAAAATGGATATTTTTAGATAGCAATACAACAGATTGAAAAAATGAAAAATTGTAATGCATAAATAACTACTGATCATTTCCGGTGTCAGTGATGCACATTTTGTGAAAATAAGATGAAAAAGTTTTGATTTTGGCCACTTTGAATGTTTTTCAGCATAATTTTGATGTTTTTTGCAAACATAATAGTGAGTGAAAATTGACTAATTGGATGTTAAATTATTTGTATATCTGGAGTGTCAGAAAAGTGAAAATAGCGGAACTTAAGTGCGAGATGAATATACAGAGAAATCAAAATGGCGTTGATAAATTTTCTCTAAATATTGTCGAATTTCCAAAATGGAGCGGTTTCCTGTAACAGTTTTGAGCATCACCGTAACAAACTCGGGAAATCAGAAACTGTTACGAAAAATTCGTAACAGTTGGCATTTCTGAAATAGAAAGGAGAAAGTGGAATATTTTTTTTACAGGGTTTACTGGTTCTCTTGCACTGACGAAGGGGATCCAGCATATCCTCGAAACAGATTGTGTTATTTGTGCTTATTTACTTTATTCTAGTTTACCTTATATATATGTATATACAGGGTGTGCAGTGCTATCGGTGACCAATGGTTATTGCCTCAACTGTTAGTCATAGAGATATACTTCCAATTGCAAAAATGCTTTAAATTTTAAAATCTATTATCTTAGAAACAGTTTAAATCAATAAATGCATTTCTGAAAGAAATATGAAATATAAATTTTTATACAGTCCCTCGGTCCTACCAGTTATATTTAGGAAAATCATCCTCATACAATTTCATGCAAAATAAAAAAAAAAAATCATCCTTTTACAACCAAAATTCAGAGTTATGGATCATTAAACTTTATGACTTAAATCGCTTTTCCGCGCATAAAAATGTCCCGTTTCAGGCAACCTTTAAGGGACCGTATAAATATTGAAATTTTCTTACGTCATGTAACACAAGTTGAATTTTTTTTTTCACTTCTATTGTCAGTATAAGCTGTATTTTTGATACATTTTATGTGTTACAAATAATTATAATTTTAATATTGTTTAGTGTAATGTATATTAAAAAAAAATAACGAAATTGCTGCAAAATATTTGTCTTTCCAATTATTTTGTGTATAACCCTTATTTCTCAGCACAAAAGTGTCCAACTTGAAGCAGCTATAAGTCGATAAATTTTGGTCATAAAAGAATGATTTTTTTTTTTATTTTGCATGAAATTGTATGAGGATGATTTCCCTAAATATAACTGGTAGGACAGTGGGACTGTATAAAAATTTATATTTTGTATTTCTGAAAGAAATGCATTTATTGATTTAAACTGTTTCTAAGATAATAGATTTTAAAATTTAAAACATTTTTGCAATTGGAAGTATATCTCTGTGATTAACAGTTGAGGAAATAGCCATTGGTCACTGATAGTACTGGACACTCTGTATATATATAAATATACGTATATATATACATGCATATATACACACACACACACAAACATATATATATATATATATAGAAGCAAAGCTGGATATTGGGCTATCTTTTAATTATCTAATGGCAATAGCTATTGTACTTTAACATTGTTACATTTTAAAAGAACATGCATTACCAGAAGCAGATATTGTCTACTGTTGATGGTAAACACTTTGAAAAAGTTCCAAAAGTTAAAAAAAAATCTAATTAAAATTTTGGAAAAAGGCCTTCGAGGTGCATTAGTTCAGATATAGATGTTACTGTGTTGAAGACTTAGACCGTCCGACTCATCCGAAGTCTTGAGCAACTATTTGGACGGCCGGGAGATGTTACTGTGTTGTTGTTGAAACCCAGACCGTCCGACCTACCAGAAAGGTGTAAGGTAACTGTTTGGACGGTCGGGAAGTGCCCCCCAATTTAGACCGGAACCCAGTGGGGGAGGCATCCATAGGGACCGTACCCTCCTTCCCCTACCACCAACCTCTCGGAAGGACTTTTAGACCCACATGTTTAACGTGATCGTACTCCGCATGAACACGGCGGCAGTTTTGGCAGTGGCTGGAATCGAACCCGGGCCTACCGAGTGCAACTCCAGCGCGCTAACCAATGGGCTACCGCGCCCAGATGTTACTGTGTGCAAAACCTTAGATTTGTAAGTATGGTAGATATCACACGACATCACAGACAGACAGAGAGATTCTTCCTTTTATTAATAAAGATTTTCTTCAAGTTTTTGCTCAACAATGAAAAATATAATGACTTGAAAATAGTTATGTAATGATGAGTATTTTATGAACAAGATTCTGTGGCAATAACTGTAATATTTTTCTGCACTACAAATTGTATATTATTTAATCTGAAGTTAATTTAATTTGAATAAGGTTCATGTCTGATTAGAAGATCATATAATAATCAATCCACATGTGTGTGGGGATATTATGAGTGCAAGGGTTACACATTCATTTTGATAATGATTGAGAGACAAACAGGACTAAATACTATGAATAATTAATGTTTGAAAAAGTCGAATGGAGATGTATTCTAGACATTGGGTTACCAGCAGATATTGAGCATTAAAAAACAATAGAGCACAAATGCTCTGTGTATAACTGGTACATAATATTTTTAAATATACAATTTTATGGTAAGAAATGCTTTTTCCATTTAGTTAATGTGTTCACCTCTCATACACGCAAAAAAAAAAATAAATAAATAAATAAATAACATTATACAAAATGTTTTAAGGTCTTAAAACTTGTTTTCTGTTAAAATCTAGAATTTGCAAATCTTTATGAAAATAATCTTTTCTCTACATGATAGTAGGAGAAAGTAAAAATTTGAAATAGTTTCCTATAGGCACCACAAAAAGGCTGAGTGAGTTAGTTCTTTGTTCTGTTTTCAAATTGCATTCTGTGATAAACATTTATGTTTTCAGTGAGTAATGATGTCTCCCATGACACATTTAAAATGAAAGAAATATAGAATACAAAATTGACATCCATTACAACAGAGAATTAAGCAGCTAATACTTAAAATATACTATCAGATCAGCTATTTATTTTGAAATCATCAAACATTACCAGAAAGCAAAATGAAGTATCATAGAAAAGTAATCAAAAACGGGGAAAGCAATTTACCAGTTATTTTCTTTTTTAGATCAGGTTGCATAGATTTGAACTGATTAATATAATATTCTCTCTGTTCATCAGTTATTGACCAAATGTCAAAGTCATCATCACTAGAATGACGTTCACTATTTTCTTCATCATTGCCCAACAAATGGTGATGTTCTTCAAAATTTGTCCAACTTGGATTACCATCTAATGATTGATAAAAATTCAAATAAGATTTATATAAATAAATATACTTCCATGAAATTATTTTATAGACCTTTAATTGAACAATCCAATTAAAAATTATTATATTGCACTCTATTATGAATTGAATCCTGAAGAAAGAAGTGCCCAGAGTTATGCTTGTGTGGGTGTGGGGATATAACATATTATTAAAAGTTTAGCAAATTTTTAGTATTTTTCTAATGCCCAAATAATTAGTTGTTTCAACACACACACAATATATATATACACACTACCTGACACACAAAATGCAATGCCATGAAAGAGAGAATAGAGTGTGATGATAAAGGACACACAGACAGCGATGGCATATATAAGTAAGTGATGTTAATTCCAGAAGGATAATGCAATATGTAATGGCATAGATAGGGTGATCATCAGGTAGTAGGACCACCTCTTGTGGGGATACAAGCAGCAATCCTTCGAGGAATGGAAGCAATGAGCATGAAGATAGTTTCCTGAGGGATGGATGGCTACATGCCTTCAACCATCCTCCGCAGGTTGTCCTCTGTTTGAGGCAGGGGCAGGGCAGTCAAACGATGGCCAATCATGACCCATACATGTTCGATGGGTGAGAGATCTAGAGATAGTCAAGGCCAAGGAAGCATCTGGATACCTCATAAGGCTTGTCTGCTGATGGTTGCCTTGTGCTTTCAAGCATTCCGTGCTGTCATTGTGTCTTTGATACGAACCTGAGGAGACCGGCTATCAAAGCCGACGGCATCCCAAACCATGATGTCACATTGTAGAGCAGTAAGGCATTCAACAGACGCAGCAGGATTGGATCTGTTTCCATATTGCCTCCAGACACTCATACAGGAACTGTCACTTGACAAATAGAACCGAGACTCTTCGCTGAACACTACCCTGTTCCATTCAGTTGTCCAAGAGGCACAGGTCCGACATCATTGCAATCTCTCATGTTGGTGTCTTGTTACCAATGGTAGTCTTCATAAAGGGTGGTATGAGTGCAAGCCGCTTTCAGACAATTATCGAGAAACTGTTCTCGCTGATATTGGAATATCCAATGTACTCTGCAAATTCTTCAGAATGTCAACAGTCATCGTCTGTGGGGTAGCCACTGCATGCCTTCGAAAGTGTCGATCAGCGCATGTGTATGCACATCTGGATGGGCATGTACCACTGCAACGATTCACATGCCCTTCAGTCCACCTTTTTCAAATTCTTTGCACAGCTATGCATGTTTTAGTAGCAATACGTCGGTACAATCATCCAGCTGTACGTAGGCCTAAAATGAATTCTTTTACATGATTGTCTAAATGCTGAAACGGACTTCGGCATTGCCGACTAGGCATCTCTTCAACAAGTGTCTTCTGAAACGAAAAACAGTTCAAAAAACAGGTTTCCGTAGGGGACAGATAGTAACAATTGGCTCATCTGCCATTTCCATTTCTTTTATTCAGCGCTCTAATTAAGTGACCTACTTGAATTTCAGATCATTTGCATACATCGGCAAGCTGTGTTTGTATTGCAATTTGCATAATTATATAGTCAAAGCTTCATGGTCTTGCATTTCCTATGTCCGGTAGTATATATATGTGTGTGTATGTATATATATATATAAATATATGTTTATTTATATATACAGGGTGATTAAAAAAAGATAGGCCAAACTTTGAGTTGATAGTACATACCAAAGCAAGCATTTTCGTTATAGTTTACCGGGTCAGAAATGAAACATGAAGGCATTACAGGGTGCTTACTTATTAGGAAGCAGCCGCTCAGAAAGCTTAAAAGATTCATTCTGGTTGGTATGCCTGGGCAAATCTAGTTAATGTTTAACTTTCCATGCATGTAGCAGAGTATAAACAGAGTAAAATAAATACAGAGTCTATTTAGTTGAAAATAAAATCAGTGCTTTATTCAAAAAACGAGTCTTGCCTAGTTGAACAAGTTGGCTGCTATATTAAGCAAGTAGCTAATAACATATATACAGGCTTTGAAACTGAGAAAGTATGGCTAGGAAGTTCAGTTTCGAAAACACCAGCAAATATTGCTTTCCTCTGTATGTCGTTCGACTTCCACACATTCAAAGGTCGCATACTGGAACCTGAGTAAACTTGACACATTTGTAGATGACTAGAATGATACATGAACGATTAAAATTGTAAAGCATCGGGTAAAAAGTTCAATCATGATTAGCACTATTACTAACATCGAGGAAATGCTTATTACCATTATAAATGCCTTTTTAACTAAAATATATATCTTTACACATCGTAATTTAACAAGTTATTGCAAACTATAACTGCCTCTGGTACATAGGCAAAAAATAGACTATATCGTCATGACCAACATGATCATCAACAACTCAATAACAAGCTCATTCTAACGATACTAATAACGATACTAATGCATTACATGCATAGAAAAACATGGAAACAGAATACTAGAAGTATCCTACTTTTCTATTCCTCCTATCCTCCTACTTATGTTTCCAAATTGAACTTCCTATATATCCTAGGAACAGAACCTTCCGGAATGATTTCCGAGGTCCATCCCTAAATATTCAAATGCGTTTGTGTACAAGTCGGATATTCAAATTTGCATGAAGACTTCTGCTGAAAGAATGCTGTGAGTCATCACTCTCGAGAACGAGGTAAGTCAAAAATAAATTGGTGTTTTCGAACATCGCTCAGGAGAATAGTGAATCACGATCATTTGTTTATGTTTTTCCAGCAGTTATTTTCTGGTTAAAGAAGAAAACCATATATGAAAATTTCATCTAGGGAAGAAGAACCCTTATGCAAAGTTTCATAACATCGAATGCACAGCCTTATCAGCTTGAAGCATTTATTTGCAGCTCCAACTTTTGAGATGATGGAGGAATTTATAAATAGGGAAAAAAGCTGATATGCATTTTATCTATGAAACTGTAAATGGGAATGGTAGAGAGGCACGACTGTATAGGGAACGTTTCTCCCATAGGCGGTTGCCAAATCCTAAAACATTCAAACATTTGTATTGGCCGCTCTGGCGATCAGCAGACTGGACGAGGTGGTACCATAGCTTCGCCCCCACGATAGCCCAATCTATCGTTTCTTGACTTCTTTTGAGGGGATATCTCAAGAGTCTTGTCTACGACTCCACATCTTGAATCTGAAGAGGAACTCATAGCCAGAATTTTAGCTGCTGCTGCCGAAGTGCGCGACATGCCGGTCTGTTCATGAGATTTTACCAATCTCTCTATCGCTGCTGTGAGACATGCATTCAGGTTGACAGTCGTTCTATTGAGCCATTACTGTAATTATTATTTATTAAATGTCATTTTACAATTTCTAAGTCATTCCTGTGTTTTCGCCTCACTTCATTGGTTCCACTATTAAGAGCCTACTGGCGCCTCTACATTTCATTTCCGACCTGGTAAACTATGAAGATAAATGCTTGGTTTGGTGTATGCTACCACCGCGTAAGGTTTGGCCTGTCTTTTTTTGTGCCTGTTCCTTGGTAATATTAATGTACATCTTTTTGATTGCGTATAGCACTTGTCATATATTGTGTGTATATATATATATATATATATATATATATGATTTAAAATGAAAAAAGAAAATATATAGGTGGAATGATTGTGTTTACAGGGTTGCAGAAAGGTCAAGGGGGATTGCGACCCCTATTTCCTGGTTAGAAGCTAGCTTTGACTTCATGAAAACGCTCCCAGAGACTCTGCACGCCCGAAACAACAATCGATCATTTCCATGGGGAAAAATTGGCCGAATCCCAGACAACATAAAAATGATCAAAATAACAAAAATTGGAAATTTTACTAACCAGCAATACGAGAATTGCCATTTTTTCCCCACGGACATGATCGATTGTTGTTTCGGGCGTGCAGAGTCTCTGGGAGCGTTTTCATGAAGTCAAAACTAGCTTCTAACCAGGAAATAGGGGTCGCAATCCCCCTTGACCTTTCTGCAACCCTGTAAACACAATCATTCCACCTATATATTTTCTTTTTTCATTTTAAATCTTATATTTCAAGACTCTGATTGTGCGGCAATTTGTGCCTTTCTCTTTCTTGAATTTCATACTTTTTGGGATTGTATTTCTTTATATATATATATATATATATATAATTGAAATCAAAAAAGAGGATCAAGTTCAAGGGAGGGGAAGCCAAATACAATGCATACAATGGCAGAGGAGGACTCCTCAATCCCGTTTAAAGCTGCTTTTCCAGCCCGGGCAAACGCTCACGGAACCAATGCATTGCAACGGTTGATCCCCCATACGTGCCTAGTCAGAAGCATCCGAACATGGAGAAACAGACTACCAAGAATGGAAGTCAAGAAACGTACAAATGAAGAAACATTAAATCTCCTATTATATAAGTAACAATGCGCATGTGCAAGTCATCAAGTGATATGCAGAAACTATCCCAATTCAGTAAAATTCCTTTTGAATGAATTCATTCATTCATATTTTTTATTGTAGGAGGTGCTGCACACTAAAATGTTCGATTTGATGAACAAATGAAAAATGCCTCCTTTACAATGTAATAGAGGCTTGAAATTTAGTATATGGGCTAATCATTTGAAAAAACCATAAAAGATTATTATGGTTTTTCAAAAATGATCATTTAAGGGGGTACAACACAGAAAAACGCTCAAAAGATGAAGTGATAAAAAAACATACTTTACGATAGGATAGAGACATCAAATTTGGTGTACGAGTAGATAGTTTGAAAGGAAAAAGTGTGCAATTTTAGATTTCCAATATTTGCTACTTTAGGAGGTGCTGCACACCAATATGTATGATTTTCGGAATAACTGAGACACACTTCCTTTTAAGTATGATAGTGGCTTGATATCTGGTATATGGGTCAATCATCTGATAGAAAACCCAAGACGAACAGTTATTCAAAAATGTTCATTTATGGGTGTGCTCCACAGAAAAACATTCGAAAGGGAGATGATAAAGTAGTTTGCTTTGGGATGAGATAGAGACTTTAATTTGATGTACTGGTAGATAGTTGGAAAGGAAAAAGTGCGGAATTTAAGTTTTCCAATATTTTCTTCTTTAAGGGGTTCTGCACACTAAAATATTTGATTTGCCGAATAAATGTGAAACGTGAATTATTAAAAAATTACAATATTCAGGGGTTGTTTATTGCAAGAACGTTGATTTTCAATGGGTATTCGGCTAGTTTCCAATGAGTAAAATGTGCCCCATACACTAATAAGGCGATGTACAACATTTCAGCACTTTGTCATAAAAAGTCCCAGAGATATGTTTAAACAAAGTTGGTGAGGGATTAATCACAAATTAAAATGTAAATATTTACAGCAAATGACGCAATGCAGAAATGCATCATAGGCAAATAATATCTGCCACTTATCTTTAATGGATCTTTGGCATGGATGGAAAACATTTTGAACAAGCTTTGCAATCTTTGTGTAAAGTTATTATTTATTTATGTAATCATTGTTTTCTTTCGTAATTTGTGTATGACCCCTAAAAAGCGATCTGCTGACATGATTTTTTCCCTCTGAGAACCCATGTCCATACATCGAACAGTGGTTTAAGTCAGAATTTTTGTCTTTTCATATCTCTGGGACTTTTTATGATAAAATGCTGAAATTTTGTACATCACCCCATTAGTGTATGGGGCACATTTTACTCATTGGAAATGTTTTTGTACGGGAGCCGCATAAATATTTAAATTTTGAATTTCTTAAAATTTAATTCTCTTGAAAATTTCAATCAATTTCATAAAATTCTGTACCTTTTTTTACGCAACTTTGTAATTTATTATACATGTCTAAGATCAATATTTAAGGAATAAAGGCCGAGGTCAATGTTTTTGGGACACCCTACATATATATATATATATATATATATATATATATATATATATATATATATATAAGGGATGAGAGGTCAGCATCCCTCTCTGCCATTTTTATGCATATATCTGGCATTTCCCCCTCCGTTTCTCTTTTCGTTTAATAATATATATATTAGTATATATATATATATATATATATATATATATATATATATATTAATTAAAACAAAATAGCTGATACTACCGCTGCTGTTTGACAAATTTCTCGTTAATAGAGTTTCTCAGCTTCGTACCACAAAAATAATACCCTACAAAAGTATAAAATTTGGTACATTTGTAGAGAATTGTTTGGAAAACATGCTAAAATAAACAATTATTTTGATTTTGACTTTAGTTTAAAAAATATTTGAGCTGCAAGTTCACGTAGAGTAATAATAGCAAAACCATAAATTTTTGCAGGACAGAGCCCCTATTTTAACACTTTACAACATAGTTGAAAAGTGTTTATGACTTTTCATTCTGTCTGTCTGTGAGACCAATTGGAATATAAATGAATAATAACACCCAATTAGTTTTGAACTGAACTCGAGTTGAAAAAATGAAATACATTGAACCCCATGGAACCTAATTTTTCAAACATTTTTTAAGCGAATTTAAAATTAATAAATTGCTTCAAAAGTTTTAGAAAATATTCAAATTATCCCATAAAAAATATAAAAATTTTTTAGCAAAATATATTTGGTAGTTTTTAAAATAAAAATTAAAATAATAATTACACCCATATCATATGAAGAGATCACATGACTCACTTCAAAATAAAATATGGCATCCATCTTGTGTCAAAATCATAATTTTTAAAGTTCTTTTTAATTTACATTTAGTGTTGTATCCGTCCAAAAACTGCTTTATTTTTGCTGAATTTCTATGCATCTATATTCCGAAACAACGCAATTGGAATATATTTGAGTTTAATTGATCATCAAACTTTGATTATTTCTACAACGAAGATTGATTTTCACTTATGGAGAATGTAAACACCTCAAGCTGTATAAGAATTTGTATCAAGTTGTATAAGAATTGCTGAATTTCTTTAAAGCAAAATTATTTAGCTCTGGAGTTTACAATATAGTTGATAAGAATGAAACATTCATTGATTTTACATGGAGAAGCAGACTATTCTATTTGCTTTTTCGATGAAGTTTTCAGCATGGAGTTATAAGAGTACTTTTACCTCCATGATTTTAAGTTTTTAAGTAAAATAAATTATTGTAGTATTGTGATAATTTTAAAACTATCGCCGCTGAATGAAAGGAATGGAAAAAGGTTTATGAATGAAATTTTCACTGTTTATATGTAGTGTTGCATCCGTCCTAAAACTGCTTTTTTTTTTTTTTTTTCTGTGCATCTATATACTGCATCAACGCAATTACAATACTTTGGAGTTTAAATAATCATCAAACTGATCATTTCTACAATGAAGCCAAACTTTCATGTATGAAGAATGTACACATCAAGTTGTAAGATGAGTTGTATAAGAATTGCTGAATTTCTTTAACGCAAAATTATTTAGCGTTGGAGTCTGCAATATAGTTGATATGAATGAAACAGTCATTGATTTTACACAGCGAACAGACGATTTCACAGCAGACTTTTTCGATGAAGTTTTAAGCATAGAGTTAAATTACTTTTACCTCCATGGTTTTAAGTTTTTAAATAAAATAAATTATTGTAGTATTGTGAAGAATGAAAGGAATGGGAAAAAAAGTGTATCAATGAAATATTTACTGCTTTTTCATACAGAGCCAGGTGATTTATATTTCAATGATGTCACGTCATTTGAATAAAGTTCATTTTTTTTATGAAGTTTAAGTTTTCAACTATAATAAATTATTGTAATATTGTGATAATTTTAAAAATATTACTGCTGAATATATCGCATTGCAGTTGGAAAGAGTTTCATAATCAATACTTTATGCATGATTGATCTTTGTTTAAATTAAGATGTAATTTACGAGTTATTCTATTTTCTATGCATTTATAAAGTGAAAAATATTCTTCCTTATTGGTGCATCCTTCATGTTTCCCTATCTCTTGCTGCAAAAACTATAGTATAAAAAACAAGAAAAATCAATCATGCATAAAGCATTGATTATGAAACACTTTCCAACTACAATGCAATTTTATTTAAACATCTCTAAAATGTGATACATTCAGCTGTGATATTTTTTAAATTATCACAATACTACAATAATTTATTATATTTGAAAACTTCATCGAAAACAAATGTACTTTATTCAAATAACGTCATGGAAATATCAATCGCTTGGCTGTCTATATAAAAGCAGTGAATATTTCATCAACTTTTTTCCATTCCTTTCATTCAGTGGCGATATTTTCAAAATTATCACAATACTACAATAATTTATTTTATTTAAAAACTTAAAACCATTGAGGTAAAAGTACTTTCTAACTCCATGCTTCGTCATCGAAAAAGGCAATACTATTGAATCGTCTGCTTCTCTATACAAAATCAATGAATGTTTCATTTATATCAGCTATATTGCAGACTCCAGAGCTAAATAATTTTGCATTAAAGAAATTTCGCAATTCTTATATAACTCATTTCACAGCTTAATGTGCTTATATTCTCCATACATGAAAATTAGACTTCCTTATAGAAATAATCAAAGTTTGATGATCATTTAAACTCAAAAATATTGTAATTGCATTGACACAGTATATAGATGCACACACACACACAAAGATAAAGCAGTTTTAGGACGGATTCAACACTAAATATAAATAAAAAAAACCTTTAAAAATCACGATTTTGACACAAAATGGATGCTAGGGTGCGGTAGCCCAGTGGTTAGTGCGTGGGAATTGCACTCGTTAGACCTGGGTTCGATTCCATCCATTGTCAGAACTGCCACTGTGTTCACGCGAAGTATGATTACGTTAAACATGTGGGTCCTTAAGTCCTTCTGAGAGGTTGGTGGTAGGGGAAGGAGGGTACGGTCCTTGTAGATGCCTCCCTCACTGGGTTCCAGTCTAAATTGGGTGGCACTTTCCGGCCGTCCAAACAATTACCTTACACCTTTCTGGTAGGTCGGACAGTCTGGGTCTCAACAACAACAACAAAATGGATGACATATTTTATTTTGAAGAGGGTCACGTGATCTCTTCATATAATATGGATGCAATTATTATTTTAATTTTTATTTAAAAGGCTACTAAACATATTTTGCTGAATTTTTTTTTATATATTTTATGGGATAATTTGAATATTTCTTAAAAGTTTTGAAACAATTTGAGAATTTTAAATTCGCTTAAAAAAATTAGGTCCCATAGGGTTCAATGTATTTCATTTTTTTAAAGTGGGTTTAATCCAAAACTAAATGGGGATATATTCCCAATTTACATTCCCATATGTCCCACAGACTGTCTCACCAACATACTAAAATTTCATTTTGATAAAGTCATATTTACGGTAGTTATCGTGCAAACGGATAGACATACAGGATGACCAAAGCCATAAACACATTTCAACTATGTTGTAAAGTGTTAAAAATATGAAATTTGGTACATTTGCAGAGAAATAATCGGAGAACACAGTGAAACAAATCATTTTTTAATTTAAACTTAGTTATTGCATGAAATAGCTCATAAAGTGACTTCTGCAAGCACTAGTGAGTAGGAAGTGAAGCCACCTGATTCATGAAGCGAGTTACGGGGTGGGGTTGGAAAGTGAGGCGAGCAGGGAGCAGAACCAACACCCTCTATATCTAACAGGCCCCCACAGAGAAAACCGGAAGTGGCAAGATGGATGACTTCGTAGTCCAAGGGGAATTCCAGAAGAACTGACAAAGCATGGGCAGCGACTTCTGGAATCTGAGTGTGATCGAGTATTGAATTTGTTTTAACGTTTCTTTGTTTAGATTTTATTTGATCTGTTAATTACTGTTATTTTTTTTACCATTTTTCAAAGATTTAATTGTGTAATGCCATATCATTGTTCGACAGTTGGTTGTCGTGGGAACTACAATAACGGCCCACGTTTTGCAGTTTTCAAATTCCCTAAAGATCCTGAAGTAAGAAAAAAAAATGAATTTTTTTTCTTAGAAGAGATGGATTCGAAGTTACGAAAAATTCTAGGGTAAGTACTGTTCTTTTTAAATACTTATGTACACATTGATAAAAAATGTATAAGCGTATGCAGGATTTTAAATAAGCTAATCTAGAACATATATATAATTAGGTTCCTCTTCCTCATATGTGTTTTAATGTACAAGGGAAGTAAAGATATTGTAATTTGAAAAAATAAGATTATGTCGTTAAACTTATTAAATTCTAATTGAATTTATGTACTTAAAGGTTTAATTTATGTATATGAGTTTGGGAAATTATATTAGTTTATGAATATGAGTTTAGGAATTTATGAAATTATATTTAAGTTTATGAACCTATATTTGATTTAATATAGTATGATAATGATCCGGATTCGATTTTTGGCTGGTGCCTAGATAGTTTTTATTTCTAAGTGTTCAAATAATTACATTTGATTATTTAATATAATTATAAGGAATATTATTATACAGTGAAACATCTCAAAGCAATGATTAGTCATGAGATATTGTTTAACTAGTAAGTAAAGTAGTAAGTAATTGTTAACTAGTAAGTAATTGTTTAACTAGAAGTAAAGTAGTGGTAATTTACCTGATTCTCTTAAAATTCTGTGGTACCCCTGATTCTGTTATGTTTGAAGCTCTTTAATTTCCCACAGGATTTTTTTTAATAAGTAAAATACATCGAAAGAGCAAAACATGCACTTCTTCCATTAAACAGTGCATATATGCATATTTCTAATGCTTACATTTTCAAAAAACATTTTCACCTTTATTATCAATTGACATCAGTGTTCATCGAAATAGTGTAAGTAAAGTTGAGTTATTAAATAAATTTGTGCTTTATAGGATATAAAAATTATATATAGAAACAATTTTTGTTGTTTTATTGTATAAAGTGTGTTTCACTTATTTTTAAAAATAAATAATACATTTAATATTCATGAAGAAGTTAATATAAATACTATAGTTTGATTTAAACTAAATGTTAATACATCACTGCATTATTTTTTCTTTAAACTAAATTTAAACATAATTATTAGTTTCTACTTATTTAACTGAAACATTATATATATAGTGTATTGATGTAAGCTATTTATATAAATATTTAAACTTACCTTGGAATTACTTTCCATACATGTGTTTCATTTTATGCTCGGTTTTTAAATTTTTATTTTCACCTTGGAAATTATTAGCTGCATACATGCTTTTTAATCATGTAAATTTTAATTTATTTTGATTGAATTTAAATTAATCTTCAGTAAGGATTGATTTTTAATTTTACTTTTAGTTTCCATGTTTAGTTTTAATACTTCATAATAAATATGAATATACAAAGCAACATGTAAAATAACAGGTTATGATTACAATGAATTTTTATGCACTAAATATTAATATTCTATATAATACAAAATTATAAATATTTTTAGTAACTTATTAAATTATAAAGTGGTTGTATTAAGATTATATGTGACCTGGAATGAAAAAATAAACCCAGAGTTGGAAAAGACAAAACTTCTTATCTCTGCAAATCACAGGCACTTTGGCGCCTGTGAACTTCCCTTCTACTCAATTCTTTTCCGAAATTAGGGAAATCTCAAAGAAACAAAAAGATACTGAGCTGCTTCTTTCATTCCAAATCACACACAAAAAAAGAAAGAAAGAATCTGATTTATGTCAACAAATTCTAATTTAAATTAAAGCATATTTATTTTAAAGAAAAAAAAAAAATCCTCATCCTGATGGAACATTTAAATTAAAAAAAAATAAAAAAATTTGCCCCAAAACAATTTCAGTGCAAACTCGTATTGCATTGGACTACGGTGTCGGCCATTACGGGATGGGTGTGTAGGCCTTGAATACAGAGGGTGTTGGCATAACCTCCCTAGTATACACAAATGGAAAAATATATTCATTTCAAATTCTTAATCAAAGTTAATCATACCATTTACAATTCCCAACCAACAAGAATTGATCCTCTCAACCATCACACATTTTCAAATTCTGTATTTAAATCACAAATATTAGTAATACAAATTGCCTATTATGTTAAGAAAATCTATTTGAGTAAGATTTCTAATGTTAAAAAGAACAATATTTGAAGCTGACTCAAACTTAATACACTCTGTTACAGAAAAATATATGCACCCATAAGAAAATGAGCTACAGCCATGAAACTTGGCATGCATGTATCGTTTGAGAAGATACATAAATGATTAGAATTTGGGAGCAAAAAGAAAAATGTTTTATTAAGGAATGGTGGCAACAAGATGATATTTTAGTAAGTGGCAAATCATCCCTAGGCAGCTATAAAAGATGATTTTTGGTGCAAAATAGTCAATAAAGTTGCTTATGGTTCTCTGTGGAAGGTTCGGTCACAAATGTTACAACTGGTCAGTTAATTCAGTGGTATTCTAAAAAGGCTTCAATTACTGCCCCAACATGTCCCAAATGTGTTCTATTGGTAATAAGCCTGGGGACCTGGATGGTAATGGGATGATATTAAATCTTCAAAGATATTGTTGAGAAAATCCTGCAGTATGTGGTTGAGCGTTGTCTTATTGGTAAATGGAACCTGAGCAGCTTGACATCATAGGCAGAATAATTGGCTGCATAATATTATCAATGTACAAGGGAGCCGTCTGATTGGCTAGTAGCACAACTAGAGGAGATCGGCTGTTCCAAAACATTGTTTCTCAGAGTGTCACACAACGTGTGATGGAATTAAGTTGCTTGACAACAAATGAGGGATCGGAACATTGGCCAGTTCTATTCCACACATGTATGCGGGGGTCATAAGCACAGAGAGAAGTGGGATTCACTGCTAAAGATAACATGCCTCCAATTGGACATTGACCAAGTTAGGCACAAATCCAGCTCTGCCTATGTTGAGGAATCAATGGTGTTGGGTTGTTTTTTGTTTTTTATAATTTGGGAATTTACAATTTACTTTGTATTTATTTGTTTTATTATTTATTCATTAATTAGAATTTTTGTAATCTTCTAAATTAATTTTCTTAATAATTCTTAATTAAAAATGTCCCATTTCATAAATTAATATTATTTTTGATCTTCAAATTTATAAAAATGATTATTTATTCGATTCCCATTAAAATTCTCTTTAATTTGATGCCTCATTTTCCCATTTTGGTTAAAAGTTGCTTTCATGCTATAGTTTCATATTATGTCCATGTTCACTGCGTTTAAAAAATTTCAGTTGTGGCCATTTTTGCTTTCTTGACTTTGCGTATGTTGTATATTAAAATTTAAACGATATCCCACAAATGTTTAAAAATAAACATTATATTCGAAAAAAATTTATATATTTAAATCTCATTAAGATACTTGACCCCTTTAATCTCATTAATTCTTAGCCAATATCACTAATCAAAGACATAACTCACACTGGCTACCCTTCCCTGTGTTGACTTCACCGACTCAACATAAACAGTTAACGAAAAAAACATTCTCTCTAATAAGGAATATTATGGAATCCTAGTCCCAATAATTTGCATTTGGAAATATTAGTTTTGGTGCAAAAATTCTTGAATAGTTCAAATTTTCAGAACTTTTACCCCAAATTCACACCAAACAAAGAATATTGAAGCAAAATTTTGCCTTTGTAAATAAACCAAAACTTAAGTAATTTATCAGGTAGAAAGGGAAGTGCACTAATCAACAATATTCCAGTCTTTTTTTACTTTATTTTTTTTTCCAGGACAGGTAAGTGGGGTAATTTGCTTCTTTTTTTCCTGCTTTTGATTCTGCTAATGAAGTTTGAATTTTCAAAAAAAAAAAAAAAAAAAACCCGTAATCTCTATTTTGATAATATTCCCCACAGTGCCGATTTTGAACAGTTAGTCATTTGTCCGGTTCCTTTTCCATTTCGGAATAGGAAAGCCAAAAATTTTAAGGAGAATTTGGCAAAATTAAGGAGTTTTAAGGACTTTTAAAAACAAAATTTTAATTTAAGGAGTTTTTAAGGACTGTGTGAACACTGGACTCCACAGCCCTGCTTTACTTAGCTGCTGTAAGCATGCTTTAATTTTCTAGTCCCGAAGGTTGTTAAAATATCAATAAAACGAACAAAATTATGAAATTAACTTCCCCATAGAACATTGAGTAATGATTGTCTCAGAAACTTTTTTTTTTGAAGAAAATGATATCAATGCTGCAGACCAACAGAATTACATTTTTTACTTTCTGTAAAATTTTTCAGTCAACTGGTTAGTTCTAAATAATAAAAATCTTTTCACTCTTCAGTATTACACACATCACAGTTTATGAAATACTGCTTCAATACAAACTTGGGTTGAAAGGAAGAATAGGTTAATGTGATTTTCAACATATGAATTTATGCTTTTACACTGCTATAAAGACTTACACTAGTATATTTCGTAGTATTTTTAGCAAATTTCTGTAGGTGAGATATAAGTTTGGCTTATGCAAACTTTTATAATTTAATTTAAAATTTAGTTTCAAAATTTCCCAAGATTTCACAATAAAGATCTGACTATACTTAAATCTAAAAATTTTTTTAACGATATTAATATTTGATAAATATTTCTTTTGAATTACCTTTCTGGAAAAAAGACCAATTTTTATCACCGGAAAGAGATAAAGAACCCCTTGGAGACACAGTTATGTCAACAGGAGAAGAACTGGGGGAGTCATTCTGTACTGAGGGTGGAAGTATAAGAGATGATGGCTGGGAAAAAAGGAAAAATGTATTTTTAAATATTATTACAAGAATATATATCAAAATATGCATAATATTAATTGTACACTCAACATTGTTAAGCAATCTGAAAAACTCATAGATGATCTAGAATTATTTCATCTATAGGTTTTTATGTTGAAATCTAGATGAACTAATTTAATTTTAAACGCCCCACTGTTCCCAACCCATCGAACATATTCTATATACTCTGTCACATATGACAGCATAACAAAATATTACTATATGATCCATAATAAAATGTAATTATATTAGAAATCTTGGATTGCCCCTCTAATAAAATATTAATTATATTTTACGAAGTGATTTTAATGTAAATCAGTGAAAATATCTCAGTCAGTGATTTTCTGTGCACAAACTTAATAATTTTCGTTTAAATTGTTGATGCATAATTCAAATTATCTTAAAAGGTAGGTGATACTACAGGGGTAATTACATATTCCTACTATGTCACCACCTCATGAGGTATCCCACTAGATTAAAGTTGAAAACACGGGTTCTCGTTAGATCACCGAAGTCAAGCAGCATTGGGTGCGGTTAGTACTTGGGTTGGTGACCACCTGGGAACACCGCATGCTGTTGGCACATTTCGGGCACGGTAGCCCGGTGGTTTGCGCGCTGCCACAACTGCCGCCGTGTTCATGCTGAGTACAATCACGTTAAACATGTGGGTCTATAAGTCCTTCCGAGAGGTTGGTGGTAGGGGAAGGAGGGTACGGTCCCTGTGGATGCCTCCCCCACTGGGTTACGGTCTAAATTGGGTGGCACTTCTCGGCCGTCCAAACAGTTACCTTACACCTTCCTGGTAGGTCGGACGGTCTGGGTCTCAACAACAACAACTAGATTAAAGTTGAGTTACCTCACTCAACCTTTTGCTTGCTTCTTACTTTTGTATGATTAGTTTCTTGTGTTTTGAATATGTTAGTAAGTTGACAGGTAATATGAAAGAATTTACATTGCTGATTAGCATTGTGCTAAATCATGATAAAATGTTTCATTTGGCAAGTAGACAAATAGTCGAATTTACCAAACTGCGAGTGACTTAATTATAGAGCTTTTTTTTTTTAAACATAGGGGTTGAAATAGAACATGAGCCTGTGTGAAATGTGCACACTTAAATTTTGAAAATGAAAGTGAGGAATACAACCAGTAATGAGAAAGCATGGGTGAAAGGCAAGGATAAAAATGCTCTATGAATCTGTGGTGTTTATTTTCAAGAAGTTTCGCATCTCCTAAAAACATCCCTAGCAACTTCTCTTTCCCTCAAAATTTGCTAAGCAACACTGTTTTCCTCCCAAAATAGCACAGTTTTTCCTGTGTCAGGATGGTTCTATGTTTGGAATATGCTTTATCATATTAATTTTAAAATAAATGTTAAGATTTTAAAAATGTAAAAGCTTGGTCGCTATTTTCATCATCTTGACTGGTGATATTGTGTTGTTCTGCTCTATAGCAAAATGTATTAAACACTGAAGTGGTTGTTCTGAATAACTACATGTTGCCATTTGAATAACTACATGTTTTGGTGCAGAATTAATTTTATGTCAAGTTTTGCACATCTGAAAGTTACTTCAATTGTGAACACTCACAGAAGTAACTAGTGTGTATAGCCGTATTAATTATGTAACACTCTTACAGTCTTGTCTACATAAAATTTAAAGCCTGATTGTAAGTATTAGGTACATTATGAGAACTTTTCACTCATGATCTTTCCTATTAGAGTAAAAACTTCTCAATACTTGACCATGGGTTCTTGTTGGTCATCACATGCTGGGTTGTTTACAACAGATTCTTATATTTTAGAGATTAATAGTCATCATAAATATAATCTACATCTTTTCCTATTTCAAAGTTCAGAGTAAGATGTGTTAATAAAACAATACCTTCATTTCACAAGGATATATTAGTTAGACATATTTACTTCATTATATATATGTCTAAGCAAGTTTTCTTTCATTTTTTTTTTATTGTTCTCAGTTTAAAAATTTATAGCAAATTTTGGATGGGGGTTCAGTAGCTATATAGGCAGATTAATTTTGTTTTTATAAAACTCAGTCTTCATTTATCAATTTTGAGACAATTGCTCAAATCTTACTGTAAAGTAGTAATAATGTATAACATTGTGTATTTTATATAAATTATATATAAAATGATTGTTTATTTAACACGATTAAAGGTCCTGATTTAAAAAAAAATCATTCCAAAATATGGGGTTGTTCTGAATATTCGATCACATATAGAATCAATTGGACTTCAGTATTCAGAGATTGTTACAACCATGCCAAATTTAATTCAAAATACTCTATTTCGATATCACATTCATAGTCATGAGAATACACATAGGCATCACCTAAACTTTCAGATTGAAAATTCAGAGATATTCAAAATGCATAATTCACCAAAAATTCGAATTTGATAGATTAATATTCTTATGAAATAAGACAATATCTTAAAACATATTAAAAAAATATCTTAGACATACTTTGTTATCTGTATATATCCAAAATATAACTAGCAGTAAAGTTATTGAACAATTTATTATGAAAATGAATGTAATTTTTATACATAATTAATGATCCAGCCATCCAATCAGCTGCTCTAAGTCCTCGGACGAGTCGGGTGGTCTGGGCTTTCGACATAATTAATGATATTTAACCCCCCCCCATTAGTTTTTGAATGATAGAGAACTTCAGTATAAACATTACTTTGTTTTGGATGGCTCTAAAATGAATAGCTTAAATCACTGAACTATACTTGGCATGAGAAACTTTCACCAAAATTTATGAATGACAATTTCACTGGATTGCAATATTTTTTTTGTAAATTTATTGATATTAATGCATCATATTTGTGATGAAAGAAAGTTGATTCGCTGCTTGATTAATAGCTATTTGCAGCAATTTCTTTATTTTTAGTGTCCTTGTATGCTAACTTCTTTGTCTTTTTACCTTCCTTTGTCACCCATTGATTGTAACATGCTTTTTTCTCTTTTTTGATTCCAGAACTACAATATATTTTTGTACTGGAACATATAAAGTGTATTTTCAAAGTAAACAATCCTCATACAATTCATTACTACAACAATGCTGTTACCAAGTTATCCAGTCTTTTTTTTTGTTTAACCCCCAACCTATGAAATTTTTATATTTCTGCATTTCTACATTTTCATGTTGTACATAAAAGGCAAGTAAATATTTTGGGTATCAGTTTTTGGTTCCATTACTCAAAAAGATTTCATTTTGCAAAAAATCAAATAACTCACCTTAAACGAATTTTGTTGGATTAATTGATGTAGATTCTTCAGTGTTTGGATATATTTTTTGTTTTTAAAATATGAAATAGTAGAAAAAGGTATTAATGCTATGCTATCAATTTGGGCTCAGCTTTTAAAGTATTTATTAAATCTTAATTCAGAAAATCAAAGTCTTATTTTAATTTGAATGTAAAAGAAATAAATTGCAAAAAGTTAATTAAAGTCGAAGTTTAATTTTGCTTAAAAAATAATTCAAATAAAAAACAATGTCAGAGGACATTGTCTTCTGACATATCATCCCCATGGTCGAGAAGGAAACAAAAGCAGATGGCCAGGGAAAAGTTTGTTCGCACGTCCAGATAGATGCATGGCAATAACAGTAAAAAGGCGTTGTCGCTTGTCCATAAATTGGCAAGGTGGATCAATGGAAATCTATGGTATGGAATCTGTATAGTACATCTCTAGGTATATGAAATGGGAATGTTTAACTTTGCCCAAGAGAACTGAAAATGTGATTTTAACTGGAAAATTTCGATGACTACAGCGGAGGTACAACATAAAAATTAAAAAACATTCTGAAAAGAAAGACAATTTATTTTCAATATGATATACTTTGAGCGAGATTGTGTGCATTTTTTACCTTTTGATTTTTTCCAATTCACACCAAATTTAGAATATACTAAGGTAACTTGACATGAGTTATTGAATAATTAAGTTAGACTAGCGTAATGCAATTACATCCTGCTTAAACTTTGCATTTCAAATTATAATTTTTGTCCACATAGACGTGAAAATGCAAGGGATGTCACAGAAACAGAAATGTACAGCAAACTTCCTGTTTGCTTTTTCCCTTTTAAAACAAATTATCCCATACTATGCATTTGAAGTGTTTAATTTAACGTTTCTTCATATAAGAAGTTGAACATTTTTAAAGCACAATTTTTAATTTTCTAAACTTCATCCAAGTTCAACTGAAAAATTTGTAAAAGAAATGTGGGCATGATCCATTAAAACCTCTAATGAAGCTGAAAACAAAAAAATTGTACTTTCACCTACTCATATTATTGCAACTCCGATATTTATGATTAGAGTCATAACGGGATATCTTTGAACCATATGCAAAAATTTTAAACAAGCATCTGCTTTAAACAATGTTTTTTAAAAATAATTTTCGTGATTTTTTATCAGCTGATCGTAGCATTGGCACAAATTAAGATAAAAAGGCAGTTTTCATAGCAGGTAAATGTAATTGACACACAGTCTGGCACAATTGGTACAGGCAAAAGGACCAAAATACAGCTCACAGACCAAAATACAGCAAATACAGCTCACAGAAAACCAGCATTATATGGAAGTTAATAAACAACAAAAAATGCAAATAAAATTGATACATACTTGGGAAGGTGGCTGATGACTAGGAGATATTTCATTTTCTCCAACTATGCTATTTTGTTTAATAATTGCTCCAAGGCTAGCTCTATGGCTTTTTGTGGGAGGAGGTGGGAGAACAGTTAAAATATGAGATGCATTACCAGCATTTCTGTTCTCCAAAATATTGGAACAAGCTAAAAAATACACACATATATCAAATTTTTATTCATAAAAGAAAAGGGTTTTATTTTTAATCATAAATCTGTTAATATTTAAAGAGCTACATTCTATAATAATGTCGACATTGAAGGTAGCCATAAAATATTGAGACTAAGGTTGTTAAAATTGAAAATACAACTTTGTCTTGATGAACATTACATGTAACAACTAAGAATAAAACTATCACGAATGAAAAAGGTTCCGCTTAAACATTAAGAAATTCTTGGCAATGTTTTTATTAGGCAAAAATTTTATTGGCATGATCGGTCCTTTAAACTTCAGTCCACTGTATACATTATTGATAAGGAACAAAAATTAAATACAACAGGTCCCAGAATATGTCCAGCCAACCTGTGTCGCTGGTGATGTCATCCACAGTGTTATTTGAAGATCAAAAAGTTGTTTCGTTATCCAGAATTCTGTATTTTTAAATCTGAGCAATTCCAGATTATTTGTTGCTAGTGAAAATAAACTAAAATTGGTAAAACTAAGAATTTTTAAGTTTAGTGTAGTTAGGAATGTATTTTATATATTTGAAATTTGTTTAATGTCTTATTCATTTTAAAATGGGAAAAAAAAAAAAGAATCAGTGATACAATTCTAGTTTGATGCAGCCTATAGAAACAAACGCAGTAACACGAGAATATAATGATTTAAGCATTATCGTTAGCAACTTACAGAGAGACTGCACTCCATAAAACTAGCATAACGATTGACTTGCCCAATGTTTGTGACTCAAAATTTCGAATGTTAGGTATTTTAAAATAACATTTAAGCATAAATATGTTAATGTTTAAATAGTTAAAGATTGACATTAAAGGGGGCCCATAAAAAAAGTTAGGAGTGTACAACTCCTTAAAAAGCAGAGAAGAATACAATATACAAAACAAAATTATCATACTATCAAAGATTATTACAATAAGCAGATGACACATACATACATAATTGATAGTATATAAAAATACAGAAGAAAAACTTATAAATATCATTCATACTGTTACAAAGTCAAAATAACAGGTAGCTCTGGTAAAAAACTCAAATAATAAATTTCAAATTATATATTGGTAATGATATCATAAATTAATTTCAAATACCATATAATGCAAGGTAACAGGTCAGAAGGGGAAAAAATGAGAAGTATCTGCACATATAAAAATAGCTATTTCAGGATACATACCAATATTTTTATTGAGATTTTTTTAATTTCTTTTGGTTACTTATATCTTGGTTCATACTTTTGATGTGATATACGAGGATTTCATTCTTTGCATATTATGGTGTACTGCAGACTTGCTGATATACTAGCCAAATTTTTCCTGAACTCTTATTTCTTTAATGATGATATCAAGATTTTCTCCTCTTACTATATTTCAACTTATTAAAGTTCACTTTGATTCAAAATAATTTTTCTATGGAATTGAAAAAGAGCAAACATTTCTTTTTCTCTTTTATGCCATACATTCTGCACTGATATTTTTTTAATTATCACAATAATATAATAATTTATTATACTTAGAAACTTAAACTTCATCAAAAAAGACAATGATATAAATTGTCTGTTTATCTATGTAATTTCATTCATATCACTTGCATTAATGACACAAATCATTTTGTGTAAAAAAAAATTCAGTAATTCTTATACAACTCATTTTACAATCGCTTGATTTATTTACATTCTGCATACTACAGAGATTAATCTTTGTTGTAGGAATAATCAAGTTTTAGTGATCATTTAAAATAAAAATATTGTAATTGCATTGGCACAGAATTTAGATACACATATAATATGCAAAAATAAAGCAGTTCTATGAAGGGGTGCAACACTAAATATAAATTTATAAGATCTTCAAACATCAATATTTTTACACAGGAGGAAGAAAATGGATACCATATTTTATGTTGAAATGAGTCACGTAGTCTCTTCATATATGATAGGCATAATTATTATTTCAATTTTTATTTAAAAAACTACCCAACAAATTTTGCTGAAATTTTTTTTTACACATTTTATGTGATAATTTGAATATTTCCTAAAATTTTTGAAGCAATTTGTGAATTTTAACTCCGCTTAAAAAATGTTTGAAAAATTACGTCCCATAGGGTTCAATGTATTTCAATTTTTCAACCCGGGTTAATTTCGAAACTAATAGGGTGATATTATTCATTTTCATTCCCATATGTTCCACAGACAGTTTCAACAACATAGTAAAATTTCATTTTGATAAAGTCATTTTTATGGCAGGTATCGTGCGAATGGACAGACAGACAGAATGAACTAAGTCTTAACATCTATGCTAAAAAGTATTAATAAAATTGGAAATTTGTCTGTGGGAGGTGTGCATGTGCAGGATAGGAAATTTCACCTCAGAGTTTACTCACCAATTTTTTTTTCACCCACTAGTACCAAATAAATAAAATAACATTGCACAACTTTTTCATCTTTTTTTTTTTGAGGGGGGGGGGAGGAGAGATAAATAACTGCAGACAAATTTATCAGCAATTATGTAATCACGTAAAAAAAAATGAAAAATGTGGGTAGTCTTGGATTAGTCATACTTAAAATTTAGACCATGTTTCAAGTTTCTAGGACAAGGGAATGTCGAGATATTAATAAAAATCTGATGTAGACAGCACATGACTTTCCCAATATAATGCAATGAATTTATTTCTTTACAGTGAAAAAATGATGTATAAGATGCACAATGTTTTTAATACACGTCTATGGCACAACGTTTTTAATGTTGAATTGTACATAAATAAAACTATTTTGAAGTACCCAATTAATTTATATTTCATGCAACTCTAGATTGATAGCATCCACAATAAGCAATAGTCCCTTATTAAAATGTTTTAATACTTAATTTATCAATTTGGCATAATATTCGTTAACTTAATTACTTTTGCAATTTTAAAGATATTTTAATCAATCTTGGGTGAAATAGTGTCAAGATGGCTCCATGGAACTGGAGTCACTGTCCATTTTCTTTTTGCAATCTATTATCAGACGTATAAAATTGTCAACAGAATACAGTTCAGTAAAAAACATGAATGTATGGCCAGCTTATGAATGGCTCTAAACTTAAACTAATATTTTTAATAATAATGTTAATGTTGATATGGGTTAAAAGAGATTGACTTAAGAATCCTTTGAAAGAGTTAGGAGTGTACAACCTTTAATAAGCATAACAAATGCACTATAACAAAGTTATCATAGCATATAAAGTTTATTACACTAAGCAGATGACATACATATACATATAATCGACTATATAAAAATCTAGAAGGGAATACTTACAAATATCATTCATGGTGTTATAAAGTCAAAAGAACAGGTAGCTCTGTAAAAGTTCTGAAACAATAAATTCCAAATTATGAATGGATAATAATATGATAAATACATTTCAAATAAAGAATAATGCAAAAGAATGGGACAATTTTGCAAAAAAAAAAAGTATGAAATGGTACAGTTTGGCACATCAGTGATCAAAGCATCAATGGAAGTGCCACTTGCGCTGCCCTAATATAATTTTCTTATGACAACTTGTTACCAATCATGGTCATGTTCACTGGGATAAATGAAAACTCTGTGCAGTAGCCTGCTCTTCTTTGGAGTAAGAATTCTACTATGAATCATTGTTGACAGAATTTTCGGGTCTTTTCTCCTACTGATCCTATTTTATAAGTTATTTGCCTTTTTTCATAAAGAGTTTATGTGGGCAAGGCCCTCATGCAATGCATCCTGTTCATCACTTACTGTCAGAGGCCTTGACTGCTCCCCTAAATAGCACTCTCATAAATGGTCCAAGAAAAACGCATTACCAGACCTGCCAATTTTCCAAACAGAAAAAGCAGGGGACTATTTTGTTGCAAATATATTGTTTACTTATGATGCTTAATATATGTTTAAAATTATATTATATATTTCTTAAAATAATATTAAAATACTGAACCATTTAAGTGCATTATGCTTTAAACTTATCTGAAAACCAAATTTCATGAACTGTCTTTAGAATTAAAATAGTGATAGCAACAAGTCATAAAATAAAAATAACTTGATAATATTAATTCTTGATTAATTTATTAAATCTTAATGCTCCCCCACCACAAAAAAAAAAAAAAATCATTGCCTAAATCATTCTTTAATACCACTTTTTGAAAAATATCCCTTCACAGAGTTCATACCTATTTTTCAAAACAGAAAAATTTGTATTATGCAAATATAATTAAAAAAGTAACCTTAATAATTAGCCATAATATGAAAATAAGCTTGTTTAGTCGATCTAATATGCAACATTTAAAAAATGGAGATGGATGAAAAAAGATACTAACGTACTCTTGGCAATTCACAAGAACTAGCTGAATTGAGCAATCGCACTGTTTTTGCGAAAATAATTAAAAAATTAATAATTAATCAGAATATGAAAAGAAGCTAGTTTAGTCAATCAAAAATGCAATATTTAGAAGGTTGAGATGGATGGAAAAAGATATTACTGCATTCTCGGCCAGGGGCGAAATTTCATTTGGGGGTGCGAGATTTGCATGTATGAAAATGCACAATATGGAATAAATAAAATGTTAGACTAGCTGAATTGTATAATCACACTGTGTTTGCGAAATTAATTAAAAAATTAACCGTAATAATTAATCAGAATATGAAAATAAGCTAGTTTAGTCAATCAAAAATGCAATATTTAGAAGATTGAGATGGATGGAAAAAGACACTACTGTATTCTCGGCCAGGGGTGGCATTTCATTTGGGGGTGCGAGATTTGTATGTATGAAAATCTACAATATGGAATAAATAAAATGTTTGTTAACAGGGGGGAGGGGGGAGAGGGATCACAAAATTGAATTGATGTTGAGAAAAATAACTGTTAACATAATTTTTGTACATAATTGTGTTAACATAGTTGTTGCTAACATAATTTTTCTAAATACAAATATCTCTATTTATTTACCTTTTATTGAAGTTTTAAACGCCGGTTCTTAGAGTCTGGAAGAAGAGAAAATTTTGTTACAATATCATCCTAATCCAGTGGTATATCTTGTTCTATAGCTAAAACAGCTAAAGATGAAAGTATTTCTTGTCCCATTGCATTGCAAAAATAATCTTTCAGTCTCCCGAGACACGAAGAAGACCTTTCCCAACTGGCTGAGCTGATTGGCACAGTCAAAAACAATTTAACTAATAATGTTATGACAGGAAACACATTTTTTAAATTCCGCTCTTTAAAGTAATCCAGGCGATTTTTAAAATTAGGATGGTCTATGTTTTCATTTTTCACCATTGAATAAAACAGTCGCAATTCACATAACAATTCCTCTTTCTGGAAGTTATATACTTCGAAATATTTTCTTTTTCTTTTTCGACATCTGATCCGGATAATACTGAATTAAGGGCAAACAAAATAGATATGTTGTTTTCATTAAATCTTGTCTTAATTTCATTAGATACTGAGTCTATAATTTTGTATTGAATACTGATTCTGTGATATGATTTAACATAATCATGGGGATTTTTTTCACAGCTTCTGAATTCGCTTGGAATTTTTTTATGCCTTTTCAATTTTGGTCCAGAATAAGAATTTTTTTTGCAAAGTTCTGTCATAAAACTCCACACTTGATTGAAATATGCATTAGTGCAAAAAGAACTAACAGTTTATAGTAGCTTTAGCCAAAGCTTGCACAGTCTGAAAATCAAGATCAGATGACTGAAGATGCTTCGAGAGAGTATCGCATTGATCAAAAACACTGCACAATACAAACAAAGTGAACAAAAATTTAAACAATGTTATGCATGTTAAAAGGGCTTCGGCTCTTCCACCATTGAGAGAATCATTTTCAGATAATTCTTTCAGTGTTAAAATCACACTTTCAAAATTATCAAGTAGTGCTTTTATGGCTTTAATTCTGGAAGACCACCTCGTATCACTTAGTGATTGCAGAGTTGAAGAGCCTCCAGAAAAAGTATTTGTTGATAAGTGAATCTTTTCAAAAACAGCATGCCTTTTATATGATGTTTCTATGAAAGAATATAATGCACTGAGCTGCTGAAATGCATTTCTAGCAGAAGGAATGGATGACCATGCGCTAACTACACATAAATTTAAAATATGCGTAAAACAATGGATATAAATTGCCAATGAATTTTCCTGTAAAAATAGTGCAGCCACACCACTGTACGGATCTCTCATATTGCTTGCACCATCATAAACATTGAGCTCGTAAGTCTGAAATATTTAGCCCAAGTGAGGAAATTACTTCTTTAATTAAATTGAACAATGACTCTCCATCAGTTTTTTCTGTTCTGAAAAGGCTGGCAAATGATTCGTGTATTTCTAGGTCATCATCCACATATCGAAAAAATATAGCAACTTGTTCATGTCTGGAAATGTCTTGAGTTTCATCTATCATTAATGATTCATCTACTAGAATAATAGCATGCTTCTCTTATTTTATTTTGAATATGGTTACTGATTTGTGATTTGCATAAATTAAGAATATGATTCTTAATTTATGCATTTTTTTTACGACGTTTAAATTAAACATTTTTTTACAACGCTTGAAATATTTGTGTCTTCTGAATGTTTAATTATTAATGTAAAAAAAACAAGAATGCTGTTGACAATGGGAAATTTATTTTTAATTTGTAATGTAAATCGTAAGTTAAAGTAATATTCATTGTCAAAGATATTGAATGTAAAGGAGAGATTTTGAATGTATATCAAGAAATAAAATGGTTTAGTTTAAGAAACTACAATAAAGATTGAGAAACCTGAAAATTTTAATATTACTATTAATTGAGTTATTAAAAATACTTATTTTGCATATTATTTAGATGACCGGATAATCCCGGCTTAATAGCCGGATACCGGATGTTTACCGGATATCCGTTGCATCCCTACTTAAAATAATGGAAGGCACTAAATTACAGATCAGAATAGCATACACCCATGCAACAGCTGTATCATTAGCCATGAGCCTGCGTAGTGGTCAGGCATGCGGTCGACAGCTACTTCATAAATTGCACTAATAGCCATGACGTGCACATGTTACGGAAGTGAGCGATTGACAGCTACTTTATGAACTGCACCGTCAGCCGTAATGTTCACATGCAGCGGAGGTGTGCGATCAACATCTACTTTGTGAACTACAGATAGCTACAGATATGGGTCTTTTTATTTTTATTAATTAATTCGAAAGAGTGCAATACTCTTTTCAAACTGTTTTTCTGAAAACCCAAGTAGCTTTATACGAAGTTTTTGATCTATGGATAAAACGTTTGAAAATGCCATAATGCTTTGAGAATGCTAGTATAAGTTAACATAACAGAAAGTCGTAATATTTAGTATATGTATTTTTGATTATTTTTAATTTAAGGGTTCCCTATTATAAATATAATTAACCAGTATTTTTTTGTATTTGTAGGATAGAGTATATAATATATGAAGATAAAAATAAATTGAAAGGTAAATTAATTTTGAATGCATAAGAATATTCTCTATTGTTTCTGTTCTACTTTGCATAGCACTAATAATTTTTTACGAAATTGACAGTTTAAATAAATATTTTAGGCCTTTTGGTATAGAAATATATGCAATGCATGATTACTTATCTTATCCCTGTGATACCTGAATTATTTTCTCAAACGATATTGGCATTTTCTTAATATGAAGTTTTAACTCCTTACTTTTACACCACTATGGATCTGGCTTATTCTTTATTTCAAGGTAAATGGTTTTTTGTACTTCGAATGATCTTTATCATTTGCATTTGAGACAGTGTGTGCAATTTTAAATGATTTAGCAACTCAATTTTGATATTGTGTGATGAATTTTACTGCTCTTGTCACACTTGTGTTCAGTGATGTCGCCAAGGGGGGATCTAGGAGCCATAGTCCCTCTCCTAAAACTTCTATCAATGATTGGAAAAATCAAAAATAAAATATTTGGTTATCTCCCTCCCAATTTTTCCCCCTGGTAACACTATTGCCTATGTTTATATTGAAAAATAGGTTTCTTCCAGGGTTGCAAAAAAGCCGGCTAAAATTAATAAAAGCCACACTGGTGGCTTTTATTGGTTTTAACTGGCTTTTTTGGCCAAAATTGGCTTTATTTTTTGCAAAAAAAGTGTTGTTGTTGTTGAAACCCAGACCGTCCGACCTACCAGAAAGGTGTAAGGTAACTGTTTGGACGGTCGGGAAGTGCCACCCAATTCAGACCGGAACCCAGTGGGGGAGGCATCCACAGGGACCGTACCCTCCTTCCCCTACCACCAACCTCTCGGAAGGACTTTCGGACCCACATGTTTAACGTGATCGTACTCCGCATGAACACGGCGGCAGTTTTGGCAGTGACTGGAATCGAACCCGGGCCTACCGAGTGCAACTCCAGCGCGCTAACCAATGGGCTACCGCGCCCTTGCAAAAAAAGTGTTGAAGACCCAGACCGTCCGACTCGTCCAAGGGACTAGGAGCAACTATTTGGACGGCCGGTGCAAAAAAAGTGTGAAGAAGGATTTTAATTTTAAATTACACATTTTTAAGTGTTCTTTAACTAATTTTAAAGGCATTTCATTGGGATAGAATTTAATAAATAACTTTATTTCTCAATAATGAAAACATTAATATTGGAATACCTGCTAGTGATTTGTTGGTTGCAAAAAAGCCAGCTAAATTTTAAAAAGGTATACCAACTGCTTTACTTGGTTTACATTGGTATTTAACACATTTTTTTAAAACTGTTATTGCTTTAAATAATGAAATATTTTATTTTAGGACAATAGTTGCTTAGTGATATATTTAACTAGTTAACTAATTTTAAGGACTTTATTGATATGTAAGAGTCTTATTTTTACTCATAAATATTTAAAATCATGCATAAAGTCATTTAATAAAAAACACTATTTATCACTACTTTTTGAAGTAAAATTGATTTTTTTTCCTTTTTGATGTGTGGTGATTTGTCTGTTTAATTAATTATAGTCATTAAAATGTGTAGTATATGTAATGTAGAGCTATGCATTATGTAACAGAGGCTTTCAAAACACCATCTTGGTGTCTAACTTAATGCATTCTCCTCACTGTATATATATTTTTTCTTTTAGACATATTACCTTCATAGTATTTTTCTAGTGGTCATAAAATCTTTTGTACTTGGCAATATTTAATAGAAGTTTATAAACATTTTAGTAATATACATTTAGGAGTGCATCAAAGATAAAGTAATGCAAATTTAATGTGAATTGGCTGTAAACCACCTTTGTTTAAGCAGTTAAAACCAAAAAAAGCTGGCCGGCTTTTTTTGGTCTGGCTAAAATCTGGCAACCCTGGTTTCCACCCTTCTTAGCCTGGATGTGTGTTATGCAGAACAATGAATACCATTATAATACAAAATGTATAGATAGCTAAGTTTTAATAATAGGTATCATATTTAACTTTTATTACAACATTTTTAGGTTTTTGAAACAAAATCATTACATAGGTATATAAGTGCATTAAAATTTGCCTTTCTTATCTTATCTCTGTGCTACCTGAATTCTTTTCTCACACGATATTGGCATTTTCTTAATATGAAGTTTTAACTCCTTACTTTTACCACTATGGATCTGGCTTATTCTTTATTCCAAGGTAAATGTTTTTTGTATTTCGAACGATCTTTATCATTTGGATTTGAGAGTGTGTGCAATTTTAAATGATTTAGAAACTCAATTTTGATATTGTGTGATGAATTTTACTGTTCTTGTCACACTTGTGTTCAGTGGCGTCGCCAAGGGAGGATCTAGGATTCATAGTCCCCCCTCCCGAAATTTCTATCAATGATTGGAAAAATCAAAGATAACATATTTGATTATCTCCCTCCCAATTCCCCCCCCCCCCTGGTAACACTATTGCCTGTGTTTACATTGAAAAATAGGTTTCCACCCTTCTTAGCCTGGATGTGTGTTATGCAGAACAATGAAAACCATTATAATACAAAATGTATAGATAGCTAAATTTTAATAGTTGGTATCATATTTAACTTTTATTACAACATTTTTAGGTTTTTGAAACAAAATCATCATTACATAGGTACATAAGTGCATTAAAACTTGCCTTTGAATGACTAAAGATTCTTACTCCAACTTTTTAGCTTATGTTTTATCAATGCAGACTCCTACAAATACAAAACAGATATTTAATGGACGAGCATTTAATAAAAAGTTTCAGTTAGATATTTTTAATAGAATGTTCAGTGAGATTTAATGTTTACTTTTATTAACTCCCTTGGGAGCATTAGCAATTTTAAGAGAGATAAAAGTATTCTAATATTTTTGCTAAACGTGGATTAAAATATCTATTAGGGTAGAAATATTTCTAAGATATACCGATTTCACAGGACAAATGTGAATAGGGCGAACATATATGAACACCTACTTTATCAAGTATCAAATATTATATAAATTAGAAGACAGCGGTATAAGCAAAATATAAGTAAAAACGATTACTGAACGTGAAAAAAAAAAAAACTTATAAATCTAACTCATGCGATCCAAATGCCAGTAATAATAAGAAATTGTATACAACGCATGCAAATCAGAAAATTCAGAGATAGATGAATTCATAGTTATATGCAAGCAATACAATTAATTTTCATATATATATGCAATACAATCACAAATCCTTTAATTCATGTTTTGATGAAAATACTGTGCGTTTAGCTTGAGTAATAATCAGTTTTTAAAAAAATTATTTTGCATTAGTGAATTTTCAGAATGTCAAATTTAATGAATTAAAAAAAAAAAAAATCTAATCATTTTCAGTAGATTTTCTAAAATGTTTATGGCTTACCAAACAAAACAGCAAGCCAAATCATGGTCAATTTTAATAATAAACCATGATGACAGCTGCGGAAATCACATAGAGCAGTCTACTTATTAAAACGCAAAAAACGTTAAGGTACTGCCATGTTTTGTTCTGAATGACGTCATCTGAAACCCGGGATAGTTTTATAATTTAGAAGCAAAATTTTGATTATATTTTTCCTGTATAAACCAAAACATATATATTAAAAAATTACAAAAAGGTTCATTCTTTCATAAAAGGATATTTTATAATTTTGTGTTGCAATTTTGTGTTTTTCTTTAAAGCGACCTCTATGTTAGCGCCAAAATTATTTGAGGTATTCTGTAAAATTTTAAATCGAAGGTAAATATCGTAGCCTTTTTCTAAGAAAAAATGGCAGATAAAGATGCCGGTATGTTGTTATTTTAAAAGTATTTGAACATATTCTATTGTAGACATCAATATATGATATGTTATGTAGAACTTCCATTTAAATTATTGTCTTTAAATTCCCTTAGGGTTAATTCATTACACCTTCGTCAGAATACATGTATTGACATATGAGGCTTTTTAATAAAGTTTTGAACATTTCCATGCAAGTGTGTGTAGTTCACAATTTTATTCTATGTGTTTTAATTGCAGATACAATTGGATTAAAAATTAGCAATTAATTGTTTGATACTTTTCAAATTGTCACTTTCTCGCTACATAACGATCATTCAAATATCTTAAAATAAAACAGATATAAAGTATAGTATATTTCATTTTTAAATTGTCCTTTTCGCTTTACATTATATTTTTCTTTCCCTTTTATTGACCTTTATATATATATATAAACTGTTTATAAGGCTCAGGCATCCCTACCCACTATGCATTTCATCTTTTGCCCTCCTCAGCAAAATGAAGAAAGCAATAATACATAGATGTACGTCCATAAATAAATAAATGCTCTCGTGGACTGTGCAGTGATGAGAAGGTACTTGGTGACGTTACTTGAATTTTGGTTGTCCGTTCATAATCTATCTATCTATATATAACAATTGCCAACTGTCCGTCTGTTTGTCCGTCATGTTTTTTTAGGCACTTTCCGAATACATAGAGACTTGCAATTTAGTACACGGGTCGATTGTTCCATAAAATCACATAAAAAAAATCGAATTTTTCAAAAACTTTGTGTAGAGGGCTGCTCCACACCAACAAAGTGGAATGACTGGAAAGCATACTTTGTAATGAGATAGACTTCAAATTTAGTGTATGGGTAAACCGTTCGAAAGGAAGAAAGTGTGCAATTTCAGATTTCCAGTATTTGCTACTTTAGGGGGTGTCACACGCCAAAATGTTCGATTTACCTAATAAATGATAAACGCCTACATTAAAATTTGATTTATGGGCTAATAATTTAATATAAACCCAAGGCGAATAGAATTTTTCATAAATGCTCATTTAAACGGGTGATTCACATAGTTCGAAAGGTGAAATGATAACATTTGCATGCTTCAGTATGAGATATAAACTTAAAATATGATGTATGGGTAGATAGTTCGAAAGGAAGAAAGTGGGCAATTTCAGGCTTCCAATATTTCCTTCGTCAGGGGGTTCCTCACACCAAAAATTTCGATTTTTCGAATAAATGTGATACGTGAATTATTAAAAAATGTACGTTAATCGGGGTTGCTTATTGTGAGACCGTTGATTTACAACGGGTATTCGGCTAGTAAACACCTATTTATATATTAGTCAAAAAAGCACGGTAATATTTACATCCGTTTGCATCAACATACTTATGTGAAACTGCTTTTTCTGCTTTCATCATTATAAAAACTGAACATTTTTAGATAAACTAGAAGTTGAAGATAATCTCAGAGTAACGATCTCAAATATAAATCGAAAAATGGAGAGCTTTCAAACTCAAATTTCTCATTTGGACTGTCAAATATTGTATGTAATTTTTTTTTTTCTATTAATAACATTCGTTTTTTGTTTCAATATATAAATATATAGATTTAAGCTCAACTTTCCCATTAGGACTGTCAAACAAGTGCACATTTTTATTAACAGCATTTTCTTGTTTCAATAAATTCTACTATTTCTAGCTAGACGAAGCATTTACTTTAAATTGCTAAAATTAACTAATATTGGCGAATGCAAAATAAATACTTTTAAAAATCTATATTTAATTATAATTTTTAATCCCTTTTACTCTCCCTCCAATACATAGTAATGAATAGGGAAAGCATTGGAATCATGCCGAAAATCACAACTCGAGTTTTCGACGGATCTACACGTTTCGAGACCTCTAGAATACGAAAAACTTTTTAGTGTGACGTCTGCGTGTGTGTCTGTCTGTGCAATAAATGTATCCACTCTAACTCAAAAATTAATGGACCGAATTTCATAAAATTTGGTAGGTTAGTCACTTGTGTGTGACCCTGGTGCTGATTAGTTTTTGGCACGATTCGGGATAAAACAACCTGCCTCTTTTTGCGAAATGGCCCGCAAAAATTGCCTGCATCCACTCTAACTGAAAAACTAATTGTTCAAATTTTACAAAATTTGGTAGATAAGTCACTTGTGGGTCACCCTAGTGCTGGTGGTTTTAATACTATTCGAAAAAGATCTCGCATTTTTTTACAAAAAACACGTAAAAATTGTATGTATCCACGCTAACTCAACTAATCGACTAAATTTCATAAAATTTGATAGATAAATCACTTGTGGGTGTCCCTGGTGCTGATTAGATTTTGGTACGATTCGAAATAAATGAACCTGCCTTTATTGCGAAATGGCCCGCAAAAATTTTATCCTCTCTAGCTGACAAACTAATTGATTAAATTACACAAAATTTGGTAATTAAGTCGCTCGTAGGATATTGTGATGGGGGTTAGATTTTGATACGATTCGGAAAAAAGGAATTTGCCTTTTTTTTTAGCGAAATGATTCGCAAATCTAATATTTTCCATTTAAAATAAAATACTACATGTGCAAGATAGTGAAACTCTGAAATAAATGACTAAAATTGATGAAATATATTAATTATATGCTTGTTCTACATATAAAATTTTACAACTAAGCGAATAAAACTGACCGCCTGACTGTAGGATAAACCGTTCTCGAGATAGTGTAGTTTTTGGAATTTTAAGGACCTGAAGAATTTAAAGTGAATTAAGTTGGCAAAAGAAACGACGATGCAATGAAAAAAAAACCGAATATAATATCAGAACGGATATAATATCGGATATAATATCAGAAAATTATCCATATTATTCTCAGCAATTAAACTTAATTTAATGCATAATGGAATACAAAATTACAAAATGAATTTGAATCTGCAGGGAAAGGCATGTGCTGCTCACATCAGATTTTTATTTACATAGGGTGACTTGGAGTTTCCTAAATAAAATACACAATGCTTCAATGGGATCGCACCAACGAAAATGTGACGCACCACTGATGTAAATGATATTTAATATTGAATTAAATGAATAAAAGGAGCGAGTGATGTGACTAAGTTTCTTATATTTGTATTAGACGTAAATTGCTTTTAGCTGTGTTTGCTAGCTGTGTAATTGTTTTACAGGCCGAGTTTGCTGCTTAGTTCGCTTGGGTAAAAATTGCATGTGTTCTACTCCCCATACTGCTATACTATAGATTATTATAACAGTAATTGATTTTTTTAAAAATCCGATTTTGAAGAAATTTCCATATGTGTTTTATTGTTCTAAAACGGACATCGTTGATGAGAGCGGTCGAAATGAAACTACCCATGAATCCTATCCATGAAGCAATAATCGTAGCACAAACAGACGTTCAAATACATCTCCTCAAATGGAACTGCTTTTTATGAAATGGCCAGATGTGATACATTTTAATGTTTTTTGAAGCGTTGGAGCAAAGTAACTAAGATTATTACTTTTGACACAAATTATTTTTTTCTGTGTCTGCTATATACAATGATACGTCATCTAAAACATATCCAAATTTCAAATAAAATTTACAAATTTGAGTTATGTCTATAGATACATTCTAAAGAAATATAAGTAGCAAGAAATAGGTAACAGTTACATTATTTCTCTAATAAATCTAATAATTCAAGCATATTGCGTTAGAAATCTTTGAAGTATTATTACAATTATTATTATTTCATAATAGTGTATATACACACACACATACATATATTCCATTCCATTGATATTTGTTGATAATCTTCAGCTTGATGACTAGAAATTTGCATTTTTTTTTGCCATTTAATCGATGATTCTCTATTTAATACTTCTTTTTATTATGCAGCCATATTTTAGAGTTTTTGGAGTTGCAACTTCTATTCTATCATTGAATTTTCAAACTATTATATATATATATATATATATATATATATAATATATATAAGATGGAAAATGGAAGTTATTAAAGATATTGAAGTGTTATAGCATATATGCGCAAAGCAGCTACAAATACTATACTAAATACTATGTAAGGTCACAACCCCTTACCGCCATTAACCACTTGGCCGGCTGAGAAAACTCTATCTTACTGACCCAGTTTTGTTCTCTTTCAAGAAGCAGTTCTGCAGCTAAACTAACCGCAGCGAGACTGGGGAAATGTTTGTTTTCCAACTGAACAGTCCCGTTCCCCCTATCACGCCTGTCAACAACGTAATGGTCATTAGTTTGCGCAGCAGGTGTCTGACCCCACTTTGCTTGCACCACGTGACATGCTCCCCTCAGAAAGGGGAAAACAAAATAGGGTGAGCTACAAAATAAGAATTGGATGGATCTTGCTTGACCAAAATATCGTTCTTTTTTTTATAATCCCTTTCAATTTTATAGATAATTTTTTAATAGCAGTTTTCTCCTTATTTTTTAAGCAAACGCTAATTGAAGTTTAAATTGCATGATAAATGTATTTTGATTAATAAAATTTTGATACAACATTTTGCTTCATTTTCCTCTTTCTTATCGTAAAGCATGCAAAGAAAATATTATACATTTATTTTACAAATCAAATTTGATTTAGCTTTGATTATCATTTATTGAGGTTTAAGAAAATCTTTTATACATTTTCTATATACTCAAATAGAAACTTTTAAAAACTGTTGATTTATTAGAAGGACCCATAATGTATAAGCCATCAAACAACGAGGTTAAATTATTTTCTTTTTTATTTTCTGTATATAATAATTAAAATAACAATGTTAATGTGCGGCAGCGTAAACTTTTATTCATAAATTATTTTTATTACGAATTCATACTGTTTTAAAATGCATAATTTCAACAAATATTCCTAAATTTCCAATTTTCTAGAAAGAGATAATCGTTTTAAAAAGTTAATGTTTGCATGGTGAGAAAATTTTTGTTTGTGTCTATTTTCTTATGAATGAATGTGCTAACTGGATGAAAATGTTGGGGATGCTAACTCATTTAAACATATTTAAAATTTCATATTTTTAATATAAATTTATTTGAAAATCATGAAATATCTTAAGGAAGATCCATTCTAGTGTTCTAAAATAAGTACCATTCGTTTTCTGATGCGAAGTTGCATGCGAGATGCTTGTTTGTTAGACATGTTTAACTCCCATTTTTCAAACATCTTTTTCTCAATATTAACTGCGAAACTCTCTTAAAATGATCATCGTGAGTTCATTGCAAACAACATTATCCACGTCCATGGACCGTTTTCACATTTATGTGCTCGTCAACAGTTAATATTCGATAACTGCAATTTCAACAAAAAATGTACTATGTTCCTTAATTCTGTGTGCTTTCACATAATTTTACATACTTTAGTAGCCGGCATAAAGGACTGAATGTGCTGCGGCGTTAATGTTCCACGTAACCGGAGTAAAGCTAGCTGCATGGTTGGATTGAATATGTTGAACATAAAATTATGAAACATACCAAGTCTTTCTACTACTTTTGCAAATATTGACTATTCCATGTTGACGAGAGTAGAATTAACTTTGTCCATAAATAATGTTATTTGCAGTGAGAGCGCGATCCTATATAATATTGTCTATGCCCAGTAAATATAGGGCTTTCAGCCAGCAAGAATATAGTATTCATGGCGAACCCCCATAATTAAAGACATATTGCAATGAAAAAACGTTTTAAGGGCCTTATTGTTGCCGCCTTTTCAGGTTAATAAAATATTACATGCAAAAACCTTTTTCACAAATATAATGCATTTGCGACAGTTTTTTCGGTAGGCTCACTTTTACATATACTTTGATATAAAGATGGAGATTAAAAGAGAAGTCCTTGAAACTCGTGTCAATATGTTTCCATGTGTACATTATTTAGGATGTTTCAAAGGATATTTATCTTTAAAAACGAATTATTTTTAGTGTCTTCTGAGAAAGTGACTATAGGCAAGAAAATTATATCCTACTCTGTAATCATAAACTTCTGAATCTCATAAATTGCATTCAATTACTAAATGTTAAATATTCATTTATTTACTCGTATTTATTTATTTATTTAAAATAAGCAAACTACAGGACAATGTCCCAGAAACATCTTGCAAGATAAAATATAATACAAAATATTAAAAATATATATATAAGAAAAACTAAAATACAAAGTATTTGCAACAAATGATTTTTAAAAGTAATTCCAGATGAATGCAAAACATCAAGATCACCAGAGAAGCTGTTGTAAAGTTTATAAAAGTTATTAATTTAACAATAACTACCAATATTAGTACCAAAAATATTTTTAGCAAATAAACTCAGACTTGGGTCAAAATAAAACTAATCGTCTTCTTTGTGAATTATTATTTTTAGCACTGAGGAAAGTGATCCAAAGTGTTTTCGAAACAGTGGTAAATTTAAATTCAGAAATAAAGGGCAGCCAATAACTCAATAACGAATGTTTGTTTCTCTGAAATCGTAAGTGTACATTCATTATCAGAATAATCGAACTACATTGAATATTTTTATAAATCGTATGATTAGAAAACGAATAATTCGAATTATTACAATGACGTCTTGGACACGCTTACTCAAGAACAAATGTTGGCTTGCTGTGGAATTCATATAATATAAATTTACGTAAATTATATAGAATATGAATATAAGAGAATGTCGACTCCCACTCTACTCTAGATATTTTGTATTGGGTCTGCTAAGAGATGCATGATATACTATATAATATACATAACATCTAACATGATATACCTGTACATAAGCTTTTGAATTTTTAGTGACCAATCTTTGATTATTGTATAGAAACAGATCGTTCAAAAACGTTCAAGGTTTATACTCTGGCTTTTTTGGAAAACTACAATAAGCAATACTGCTTTTGTATGGTTTTCTTTTGTAACCAGTGGTTATCAAATATATAGTTTTATCAAAAATTGGTGGAAAACAATATGCATTAGATGCTATACAAAGACGGACTATTTCCAAACAAAAGCAAAATAATATATGACATATTTCATAACAATTAAAGTTTTTTATCTAAAGTAAAAATCAATAATGTTAATAATAATTTTAGTAATGTACATTATATGAAGTGTCTCAAACATTTCAAATATATAAGTTAAATATTTGCAGGCGCAAAATACAGTTAAATATTTTTAACTGGTTGTATCGTTTCTTTTTTTAGTATTAAACTGTGCTACTGTGGGGGAACTTGCATGGAATAGAATGAATCCAACAAGTATTTAACTTTGCTTCTTGGCCTTTACAATGACCGGCCATAAATCAGATTCTCAGAACATCCTTTTTTCTTTCCGACATTTGGGGCAATGAAACTGTCGTATTGTAAGAAAGCTAGTCTGCCCCTTTGAAGGGGCTGTCGAAGCTGGTGGTCTCACAGAATGTGTTGACGAGTTATTACGTCTTCGGCCGGTGAGTGGTGAAAATCTTTCAGACGAATTATCTCGTCACAGGCGGTCAACTGGTTAAGTAAGCTTCTCGCTAAGCCTTCCTTCTTTTTTCAAATTTTAAAATTCTTTTTATACTTTATATATATATATATACACACACATATATATATATATATATATATATATATATTATTTATTTATTTATTTTTCTTATGCAATTTTCTGATGCATATTTTTGTCCTTTATTTATATCTATCTGTTATAGTTTCAAAGACATTTCAAGTGAAAGTAAAAAAAATATAAAAAGACCTCGCTCAGACAGTTAACTTTTTAAAGTTTTTTTAAAAAAGCAAGTTCAAAATAGTAAATTAATGAAATTATTTTTATATATGTTTAATCTGGAACAAGAAAATATATTTACATTTCTATCTATTGGGTTCGGCAGTATACGCGTCCAAAGCGCTTACATTTTTCGTAACGCTTCGATTTCCGCCACAGATCTAAGCACAGATGTTATTCACAGCTAATATGCGCTAAGTATAGATGTTATTCACATTAAAATATAAGCAAGTTAATTTTAAAAATAAATTATTTTAGTGTCAGATTCACAAGAATGATGTTAACAGATTTTTCGCATAATATTGCATATGGACAGTGACATATTGAGGTTTTTTTTTTATGTAATTGTTTTACCCTACTGAAGAATCGCCCTTTCTCTCGGCCTCACTATTGGCAAAGAAAGGGAAAAGTAGAGCAGCAACCCTCCCTCTTTCAGAAAGTCATAAATCACTTGTCTAATTAAAGACACTTTAAGTGGACACATAGGTTTTTTCCCAACCATTAACCTAACCGTTAAACGTAAACGTGTTTGATGCCTTTTCTTAGCTGTTTCATTACCAGTGTTTCTTTCAGGCATACCTGAGATGGAGAGGGGGGGGAAGGCAACCCCCCCCCCACCCCCGAGACGAGTATTCACACTCCCGGAGACATTTTATGTTAACCTAGTTTCTATGTATGTGACATAACATTTAGATATATTTATATAGGACAAATAGAAAACTTGCCTCCCCCCTCCCTCTAAAATTTCATTCGCCTTCCCAGTCCAAAAATTCTGAAAGAAGAAACACAGTTCACTACTGACCGCATAGGGTAGAGCCCGGGATGGTTCTCAAGAAAAAAAATAGGTAAGAATGTGTACAACCAATGGGGCTGAATTTCCTGAATAAGAAACACCCATAATATTTGTGGCAGCTAACATGTCCCCCAAAATATTGATCATAGATACAGACAGACGGGCATCGCTCAAAAACTAGTGAAAACGTGTTCAGAAGGTCCTAAAACATATATTGGAATCACTAGAAAAATTTCGTGAAAACACTACGTATTAGAAAGTAAAAATAGGTGTAATATCACGAGAATAATGCAAGTTAGCGTCTATAGAAATGTCATTCCCGTTTAAATAAAAATTAGCATATAAAATGTTTCTATAGTATTTTTAAGATAGTTAATTTGTTATAATATTTTACGATTTGAGAATAGCATGTCTAAAAAGTTGAGGACTTTTATCTGGTACAATCTGCCTGAAAATAAACTTTTTACCTTTACACATTGAAATAATCGTACAAAATTTCATTTAAATGTTTCAATTTGCTTAAAAGATATCCTGTCAAACAAGCAGACACATAGACACATAATTGAAGAAACGAATTTTAGTGGATTAAGTAAGCAGTTGTGGTCACTGAATAGTGACAAAATTCTTTATTTTGTTAAAAAATACAGAATGGCGTGTCATCGCTAAGCCAGCAAATCCGTTACTATATGCAAATTCTTTACTAAGAATTTCTTTTAGTTTCGAGTCATCTATTTTCATTTGTACGCAATCAATTCATTCTATATGGTTTCAAGAGTAGCTAAATCACAAGCCTTTATTGTTTTTCAAGCGCTTTATCGTTCTCAATGTACTTTAAGAAGCTGATTCAGTTTGTTATGACTGTTTCGCAGATAATTAATGCCACCGGAGTCAGTGGGAACAGTAAGTAGTCTAATAAAATTATTTACGAGCAAAATCAAACATTTTTCCTGAGTCATGAAAAGAAATGACTTTTTAAAATAATATGGAAATTTAAAATCAATCCTATAACATTACCCCATATTTATATAATCTACCAAGCTTTCCGTTCAACCCATGGTATTTTGATACCAATCCAAAACATTAATTATAACTGGGTTCATTCAAGCCGTATCATTAGCGTAAGCAGTGAAGATTGGGAGTCATCTCCACTCCACCCATTGTTGAAACATATATGAGTATATTTCAACATCCATATTTGTATCAAGTTTTCCTTCAAAGTTCCCTCAATTCGATCGTTCCCCCCCCCCCCCCAACTCTGAAATTCTGGCTACGTATATGAACCTTGCTGATATTTTAAGACAATGGTTGAAAATCCTATAGCATTACCCCATATTTATTATCTACCAAGCTTTCCGTTCAACCCATGGTATTTTGATACCAATCCAAAACATTAATTATAACCGGGTTCATTCAAGCCGTATCATTAGCGTAAGCAGTGAAGATTGGGAGTCATCTCCACTCCACCCATTGTTGAAACATATATGAGTATATTTCAACATCCATATTTGTATCAAGTTTTCCTTCAAAGTTCCCTCAATTCGATCGTTACCCCCCCCCCCCCCCCCCCAACTCTGAAGTTCTGGCTACGTATATGAACCTTGCTGATATTTTAAGACAATGGTTAAAAATCCTATAGCATTACCCCATATTTATTATCTACCAAGCTTTCCGTTCAACCCATGGTATTTTGATACCAATCCAAAACATTAATTATAACAGAGTTCATTCAAGCCGTACCATTAGCGTAAGCAGTGAAGATTGGGAGTCATCTCCACTCCACCCATTGTTGAAACATATGAGTATATTTCAATATCCATATTTGTATCAAGTTTTCCTTCAAAGTTCCCTCAATTCGATCGTTACCCCCACCCCCACCCCACCCCAACTCTGAAATTCTGGCTACGTATATGAACCTTGCTGATATTTTAAGACAATGGTTAAAAATCCTATAGCATTACCCCATATTTATAATATACCAAGCTTTCCGTTTAACTGTTATTAATTATATCCGATATTAATTATAAAAGAATAATTTAATGATCTATACCATTATCTTTGCTCGATCAATATTTCAATCTTAATCAATATTTCAATGTCAATCAATCGTTCAACATCAATCAATATTGATAATTAATATTTTAGAAATATGTCTAAATGAAACTCAATCAAGTAATCAATCAGTACGTGGTTTTAAATATATCATCATCATAAAGCTAAAAGAGACATCCAGCTATATAATCATCAGTAAAATTAGTACCATTTCATTGCACTGCACGTATTCAGAGAGTGATCATATTTATTCCGAAATCGCTACATTGGCGACAACACACAAAAAATAATCCCAGATTCATGACGTCATAGAGATTTCCGGACTACCATACTTGGCAGGTAATCGCCCATATTGGCGATTCAGTGCATCTACGGCGCATTTGCGGAAGCTCAACCAAAATATCTATTAGGGTAGAAATATTTCTAAGATATACCGATTTCACAGGACAAATGTGAATAGGGCGAACATATATGAACACCTACTTTATCAAGTATCAAATATTATATAAATTAGAAGACAGCGGTATAAACAAAATATAAGTAAAAATGACTACTGAACATGAAAAAAAAAAACTCATAAATCTAACTCATGCGATCCAAATGCCAGTAATAATAAGAAATTGTATACAACGCATGCAAATCAGAAAATTCAGAGATAGATGAATTCATAGTTATATGCAAGCAATACAATTAATTTTCATATATATACGCAATACAATCACAAATCCTTTAATTCATGTTTTGATGAAAATACTTTGAGTTTAGCTTGAGTAATAATCAGTTTTTAAAAAAATTATTTTGCATTAGTGAATTTTCAGAATGTCAAATTTAATGAATTAAAAAAAAAAAAAATCTAATCATTTTCAGTAGATTTTCTGACATGTTTAGGGCTTACCAAACAAAACAGCAAGCCAAATCATGGTCAATTTTAATAATAAACCATGATGACAGCTGCGGAAATCACATAGAGCAGTCTACTTATTAAAATTCAAAAAACGTTAAGGTACTGCCATGTTTTGTTCTGAATGACGTCATCTGAAACCCGGGATAGTTTTATAATTTAGAAGCAAAATTTTAATTATATTTTTCCTGTATAAACCAAAACATATATATTAAAAAATTACAAAAAGGTTCATTCTTTCATAAAAGGATATTTTATAATTTTGTGTTGCAATTTTGTGTTTTTCTTTAAAGCAACCTCTATGTTAGCGCCAAAATTATTTGAGGTATTCTGTAAAATTTTAAATCAAAGGTAAATATCGTAGTCTTTTTCTAAGAAAAAATGGCAGATAAAGATGCCGGTATGTTGTTATTTTAAAAGTATTTGAACATATTCTATTGTAGACATCAATATATGATATGTTATGTAGAACTTCCATTTAAATTATTGTCTTTAAATTCCCTTAGGGTTAATTCCTTACACCTTCGTCAGAATACATGTATTGCAACCTATTACATATGAGGCTTTTTAATAAAGTTTTGAACATTTCCATGCAAGTGTGTGTAGTTCACAATTTTATTCTATGTGTTTTAATTGCAGATACAATTGGATTAAAAATTGGCAATTAATTGTTTGATACTTTTCAAATTGTCACTTTCTCGCTACATAGCGATCATTCAAATATCTTAAAATAAAACAGATATAAAGTATAGTATATTTCATTTTTAAATTGTCCTTTTCGCTTTACATTATATTTTTCTTTCCCGTTTCATGTGCAGATCTTCATTTCAAATATTTGAAAATTAACTAGAACAAAAAGAGACAAAATAGATTAATATTTGAGTTACACAGCATTTTTCAGGAATTCCTATTGACTTTGTCAGATTGAGTTTTGTTGGTACTTCTGTTAGCTCAACATTGTGCAACAATTTTCAAATGCTCTACATTAAAAAAATATCATAAAAAGAATCTTTATAAGTTGCACTGTTTTAGTAAAATGCACTAAAAAGTAAAAAATAATTTTTATCTATGCCAATATTCTTGGTCATATGTGACTAAAAATAAAATCGTGGGGTGCCCATAAAAGAATTGTGTTTGGACACTAACAGAATTTTAAGGAACAATCATTCTTATATAAATATAGAGTAAGAATGATTACATTTAATTCATTTAAAATTTTTGTTAAGCATTTTGATTTAAGAATCCGTCATTCTGATATATGTCATTTCTATATTATCACTTCAATTGTACCTTAAAATTCTGTTAATGTCCAAATACAATTCTTTTATGGACATTTCACGGTTTTATTTTTAGTCGCATATAATCAAAAATGTTGTGATATCTAAAAATTATTTTTTACTTTTTAGTGCATTTTATTAAAACAGTGCAACTTAAAAAGATTTTTTATAATATTTTGCTTTTTGTGATTTTGTAACCAATTTTTCATCAGACATCCAATCAAACTTTAAAAAATATTTTATTGAATTCGTCATGATTGATTGTTGTCTATCAGGATTGGGTGTCTATTTCAACTTCTGTGATGTCAGTTTTAACATACTTTCGTACATCCTAAAGATCTGAAATTTCATACACAGCTTAGCCCAGTGGAGCATTTTTATCTATTAAAATTTGGTGGATCCTCGAAAAATAGACCTGGCATTTTCTTACGAAATGGCTCACGACAAATCTCCTTCACTTTACATAATTCCATTGTAAGATAGTTAAAAAGGGTTCAATGTTGGTTTCTCACTTTCTCTTTCTCTCTCTCTCTCTATATATAATCCTATTGTTGTAAGAAAATAAGACTTCAATATGTGACTTCACTTTTATATACTCATATTTCTATAAAAATTTGCACACCAAGAGGCAGGGTTGTAAAGTTTTTGACAATTGACTGCTTTATCCGGTTTTAACCACGGTTTTAACTGTCATGTTAAAAACCTGTTTTTGACATTTGTCAAAAATCTAAAATTTTTCAGCAGGATAGTGAAAAATAAATAATTATCAGCTAATATAAATATAAAATAATTAATTTTAGCTAATAGTAAATATATAAAATAATTACAGTTGATAAATAATAATTTCTTATATAACATTTAGTTTCTGCTATAAAGAATATATTGAGTATTTCTTCTCTTTAATTCTTTGAAATAAAAATACATTACCTTAACATTAACTGTGCATTAACTTTGTAAACTGTAACATTAACTTTGGTAAATTTCTGAAAAAATACAGCTGAAGGTACATCACTGCCCACTAAATTATTGAAAAATCAAAACATTATGTCCTTGTTCACCTCACTTAGTATTTTTAGAGAAAACAAATTATTATGTCAGAGTTCTATTATATAAAGAAAATATTATGAAGAGAGTAAGTAGTTCCTTGTTCTTTTATTGTCTAATTTAAGTCCCATTCTATTGTTTTCTTACCCCGGAGCATATGATAACAGAAAACTAGCTTAGAAGCCAGCCTTCTGAATTCCAAGTTTGTTCCTCAGTTTTGAATGAATAAAACTAAAATTGGAGAATATTCTCTCTATTGATGCTGAACTGCATGGGCTAGAATGTAAGCGCACCATAAACTGTATAAAGTCTGGTTGAATAGATGTTCTCTTAAGGCCTTTCCACCATACAGATGCTGTGACATCCTGAACCAGGAAGAAACTTCCAGGGTATGGTATAGATTCAGCTTCAAAAGCAATTAAAAATGGCAGAAAAGTTGACTGCACTTCAAATAACCACGTATGAGCTGCTTCCCTTTGCTCGTCATTGAGCAGTTCACCTTTATATACTGGATGTGTCATGTAAGCCAAATAATGAAAGGGTTGTAGATAAGCTTTCATGTGCTGGACAACTGCATTAGATGTGGAGCCAAATTTGAATCTTCGGCTAGGGAAAACCATGCCCGACAAGAATCAGCCAGTGTAGCATTATTTCCTTGTATCATGTCCAGAAAGTCAGCAAGTGGCTTTAACTGCATTTGAAGTTCCTTAACCTGTTGGTTCAAACTGTAGTTATTTATAAAGTTTGTGATTCTTATCTCAATATCATGATCTTCACAAATTTTGACATATGCTGATCTGTTTCTAATAAATTGTGATCACATTGATAGTCATGCTGCAAGTCTTAACTCAAACTACAAAATCCAAAACCTGTATAAATCATGGAGTACTTACATTATAATCAATATTTATATTGATAACAATAGAAATATTTCTTATTTCTAATATAAATTGAATATTTATATTATAATCAATATAAACATTATAAAGTTTTACATATAAATTAATACTGATATACAAATTAAAGTTTTTTCTAAAAAAAACTGTTAATAGTTTAATTATTTTTGGCTATTTTTCATAGTTGTTATATACATAATATGTATGATGTATGTTATATATATATATCAGTGTTAGAAATAAAAAAATTAAACTAGGCATCATTTGACGCCTATAGTTTTGATTCTTGGTGCCAAATAGACACGGCTACTTGCCATTTTGACATCTTTAACAATAAATAACTATTTTTTAAATGTCCATTTTTGTTAAAGATATAAACAAAGAATAATTCAGATTTTTGTATTAAAAATTGTTTTAAATTTTCTTAAAATTTAAAATAAACTGATAAAGAAATCCAAAAGAAAATAAATAGAAAAAATTGCTAATTTGTTTTTTCTTGGCAAAAAGGACATAAAAAATTAAGAAAAATCTTCTATTTAACAATTTTAAGTTATGGTCATCTTATACAATCATTGCTCCAATACCCCTTCATTTTATGCTTGAAAATTAATTTTCCTGAGTTAAAATAACAATTAATATAAAAGTTTTAGTTGATAAAAACAAATTGCAACAAGAAAGATCAATCATGCATAAGCATTGATTATGAAACACTTTCCAACTGAAATGTAATTTCATTTAAAAATTTCTAAAATGTGATTCATTCAGTGGTAATATCTTTTACATTATCACAGTACTACAGTAATTTATTATACTTAAATATTTAAAACTGTATCGAAATATAAATCATCTGATTCTTTATGCAAAATCAATGAATATTTCATTCATATAACTTGTATTCCAGACTCCAGAGCTAAATAATTTTGTGTGAAAAAAATTCAGCAATTTTTATGTAATTCATCTTACAATTGCTTGAGATATTTGCATTCTGCATATGTTAAAATTAGGCTTCCTTGAAGAAATAATAAAAGTTTAGGGATCATTTAAAATCACAACTATTGTAATTGCATAGGTACGGAATTTAGATACACAGATAATACACAGATAATATATATGTGTATGTGTATGTACTCAAAGTATTGGAATCGTGCCGAAGATCGGAACTCGAATTTTCAAAGGATCTACACGTTTTGGGACTTCTAGAACACGAAAAAACTACTTTTAGGAAGACGTCTGTGTGTGTAAGGGTGTATCTGTGTATGTTTCTGTGTGTCTGTGTGGATATTACATCCACTCTAATTGAAAAACTAATGGACCGAATTTCATACAATTTGGTATGTTTTTTGTGGGAAATCCTGATGTTCATTAGATTATAGTACGATTCGTAATAAAAGAATCTGCCTTCTTTGCGAAATGGCCGCAGAAATTGCCTTTATCCACTCTAGCTAAAAACTAATGAACCAAATTTAACAAAATTTGGAGTATAATATTTCAATAACCTACAAGTGATTTATATACCAAATTTAACAAAATTTTGTATATAAATCATTTGTAGGTTATTCTACTACGATTCGGGAAAAAGGAACGGGCTATTTTTGCGAAATGGCCAGCAAAAATCGTTATATATAAAAATAAAAGACTACGTGTGCTCAATTATATTAATTAAATTCCTATTTTATATGTGATTTTTGACAACAAAAAGAATAAGACTAACCCCATTACTCTAGGACTAGCCGTTCTTGAGATATTCTAGTTTTTTCGCGTTTTCGCTACGCCACCTTTGACAATAAGTCCAGCTATCAAATGAGAACCAAATTTAAGTTTAACGTGTAAATTCAATGTCATTTAAAATACTTATGTTGTGCAGATAAACTCAAATTATCATTGAATAAATAAAGAGAACGAATATGAGTCTGCAGAGAAAGACATGTGCTGTCCACATCAGAATTTTTAACAATATTACACCAATGATTTATAGAAGTGAACGGGGATTATTTTCAGGCCATTTCGAAAAAAATGTATGATCTATATTTAAAGATCCATCAAATTTTTGTCGAATAAAATGTTCAACAAATTTAAGCTGTGTACCAAATTTTAACTCTCTAGGACGTAGGAAAGTGCATTTAAAATGCCATCAATTAAATTTATCAAGAAGAGTTATATAAAATTTAAAAAAAATGAAAAATTGTTATCTACCAAATTTATTTTAAAATATGAAGCCACTCCCATATGCAAAACGTTTAAACAAATGGAGAGATATTTATTATATAATATCTCTCTCTTTTCTTTCTGGAAGATATCCCAAAGTCAGAATTTAATTGAATTTGTTATTTTCCCTATATTAAATAATTTTTTTAATTAAAAAACTACTTAACATATTTTACTGAATTTTTTTTTATATATTCTATGGGATAATGTGAATATTTCCTAAAAATTTCGAAGCAATTCGTGAATTTTAAATTTACTTAAAAAATGTTTGAAAAATTAGGTCCCATAGGGTTCAATGTATTTTATTTTTTCAACCCGGGTTCAATAAAAAACTAATTGGGTGATATTATTTATTTATATTCCCATAGGTCCTACAGACCGTCTGAACAACATACTAAAATTTCATTTTGATAAACTCATTTTTACGGCAGTTATCGTGCTAACGGACAGACAGACAGACAGACAGAATGAACAAAGTCATAAACACTTTTCAACTTTGTTGTAAAGTGTTAAAAATGGAAAATTGTGATAATAAAACGGGATAAACCGATAATCACTTATATATGCACATTTTAGTGACATTTCGATATAATCTTTCTCGTATTATTACAAATATAAGAATTAAACAAATTTAAAATTAAAATATTATAAGGGAATCTTGGATGAAATTTAGTCATTTTTTGTTGCCAATTTCGTCAAAGTATGGAATTTCATTTTAAAATCATTTTACTATATTCATCTTAGAAGTTTAAATAAAAGGGGGGGGGAGGGGTTGAGAATTTGCATATTTGTCCGGAGATCAGCAGTCAATGCAAATATCGGAGCTTCACGAAGAAATGCAGAGTTGGCAGCTAGGGTTCAGTATTTGCAAGTCAATAATAAGTTTTTGTTTTATAGTTGCTACACTTTTTCTTGTTGCTTTGACAAAATATAGGTAAATCATACCCTTAAAACTCATCTACACCCTTTGGGTGATCTAGACAGCCTGGGTAATAATATAAAAAAAAAAGTGTGAATCACATTAATTTCAAGGATTGTTATAAAAAATGCATAGATGCCAACCTACCAGAAAGAAAGATAGGAACATTGTATGAGGAAAAATTGTGCACTAATACTGTTTTCCCCCATACTGCTGCAAAATAGCCGTCTATTTCACTAATAATACGTTTGAAAAACAGTTTTCCAACTATATAATATATAAGGTGACCAATTTTTTTACAATGAAAAGGAGGACGAAAAATTTTAAGAAAAAAGTACAACGTAAATAAATGAAACATTTTATTAATTCAAACAAAAATACACTAATTATGTTTACATCCCTTTTAATTATTTACTTAAACGAGTATTTTTCCATTGAATGAATATTTTTTGTCAATATATCATTTTCTAACAGTAACAATATATTGGAAATTTCGGAGCAAGAAATATCCTTCGACCTTCATATTGAATTTTACCGTAAGTGCTGCAGCTAGAGTATCAACATTCAATCTTGATTTCTCACTTGCCCAAAAATCGTTACCAATTGAAAAAGAATTGAAATAATTTCGTATTTCCGTTAGAAGTAAACACGAAGTATAATATAAAGTAAACAAAGTGAAGAGCGCAACGGTGCGAGACAAATGCGAGACACGTGAAATTCTCCTATGCACTGCGCATGCGTTTCATAATCGCGTCTTTCCGAACTGTACCGTCATATGACGCGTAACAGTTCGGCGCGGCATCTCTGAATACAGAGATTAACAGGTTAGATTTAAAATATCAAAAAGGAGGACAGGTAGGAGGACACTTTTCGAGGAAGGACAGGGAGGACGATTGGTCACCTTATAATATAGAAAATAATTACAAACGTTTTAAATGATGCAAACAAATTGTAACAGTGGAAAAATACTTTCAAAATAAAACGAAATATAGAGGATCGCGCACAAATACTGTTTATTGCGATAATGCTGCAAAATAGCCTTTCATGCTATTAAAAATACGCTTGAAAAATAGTTTTTCTGCATAATATAGTATATGTGAAACAATTACAAATGTTTTAGATGATGCAAACAGATTGCAGAAGTGGAAAAATATGTTCACAATAAAATGAAATATAACGAAGATCGCGGATAAATGCTGTTTATTGCGGTACCCTGTACTCGTGCAATATAGCTCTTTATTTCTTTAATAATACGTCTGAAAAATAATTTGTTTTGTATATAACATGAAATAATCATGAAAATTTTAGTCAATGCAAATGTGTTTCTCCCACATTAATTAGAAATAGACTCAATCACGTGGAAACGGATTTTTAGATGAAAAAACGGGAAAATCTCTCATCTTAAAATTCCTGACTTTGTTTCTCATTTCATGACCTACTTTCGATTTCATGACTTGTAGATACTCTTATGCAGATTTGCATACAATAAAATATAAATGTTATTGAAAAGAAAAATCTGACTACTGTGGATCCAAATCGGATTTCCGGAATAAGACTGAAAAAGGGAACAAGCAAGTAAAAATCTGAACGCTTGGCAGCTAAACGTCATTTTCAATGTCTGATAATAAAATATTAGCTGACCAAATTTGCAAGATGCTAGAGTGATTTAATCGAACGCAGTGTATTCTATAATAGTAAGCAATTAGAATGTAAAGACTCTGCAGGATCACTCCCTTTTCTTCCAAGTGGGACATGTAGATGTACGGGGGAGGGGGGGGGATAAAGGGGAAGGGAGCAATAGAAACTCTTTAAATACCTGGAGTCTCGGACATCGGAATGTCTGAGGATAAAGAAAAACAAATAAATTCTTCAGAAGTGCAATTTCAGGTCTTGAAGGGTGGGGGTGAAATGAAGTACAATAAAGCTCCCAATGTTGACTTTCCCTGAATAGACAGAGGGGGATTTTACTGTCTGTGTACCACCTGCAGATTTATCACTGAGGACGTGTATAAAATGCCGCATTTTTTTCCCGACCGCTGTCCAGTCTTCTACCGAGGATCGTAATTTAGTCAAAGAGAAAGGGAAGACTGATATTTAACAATAGCATTGTTAGGCATCAAATTTGACGACCAGATTGAAGAATCTAGTCGTCAAATTGAAATTTCTCATCTCAAATTAAGACTAACGACCGCTAATTTCGAACACTAATATATATATATATATATATACATAATATACTTCAACTTTTTTTAAAGCAGTATCGCAATTCGTAATGCAAAAAACAGAAACTGTGATGAAATCACAATTTTTGTGTGGTATACATTTATACAGTTTGCTACAAAAAAAATAATTTTATTGCAAGGGGCTTTGCAAATGAAAAATAATAAAAATAACACTGATATACATATAATATAAATATTAATTATAATGTAAGTATTCCGTGATTTGGAAAGTAGTTCTGTAACTTTAGACTAAAATGCCAGCAATGACTGTGATCAGAAACTTGCGCAGATGTTTTCAATAGTTTTTGACAGTTAACGATGGGTTTTTGTCATGTCAAAAACCAGTTTTGAACATCAAAAATCCAACCCTGCCAAGAAGTAATTGTGGGATCGTAACGAAACTTGGCATGAAGGTACGTGTCAGGCAGATATGCAAATGATTAGAAATACAGCCTGATTGCATTTTGTGTAATGCTACCAGAGGGCATTGAACTTAGTTCTCCCTGGCATAGAAAAAAGCATGCAGAGGCTTTTTGCCTGTACTTAATCTGTTGCAGAGGGAAGCTTTTTCAATAGGGATGCCGCTACACTGCCATAGAAGACAATATGATCAGCTGTTAGAGATCGAGAGGGGACGAATAATTGGAATGATGGAAGCCGGGTGGTCAGCTTGGCCAGTAGCCCTCCACCTAGTCCGTTCTGACTTTACTGTGAGGAGTTGTTGGGACCAGTGGACGAGAGAGAAGTCACTTACACTGTGGCAAGCTCAAGATACCCTCGGCAGACCAATAGCCGAGAAGACCATCACATCACCCGATACACTACAGTGCCAACAGCATCGTTGTTTGCCATCCGGATACTGGTAGCACCTTCACTAAGGGTCCTTGTGTCTGTCTGTATCATCGTGAGGCACCTGGCTGAAGGACATTTGGTCTTGCGACACCCATTATATGTGCTGCCAATGAAACCCACCCACTGCCGCCTCCGTTTGGAGTGGTGTCACGTTCGACGGGACCTCAATGGAATGGAACCGATCGTCTTCAGCAATGAATCGAGATTCAAGTTGGGCAGTTGTGACAACCGTGTACGTGTGTGGAGGCCCCATGGTGAACACCTCAATCCTGCCTTCGCTTTACAGTGACACACCACTCCCACAGCAGGTATGATGGTATGGGGTGTCTCATACGACACCCGGTTACCTCTAATATTGATCCACGGAACCATGACAGCCCAGTGGTATGTTCGTGACACCCTTTAGCAACATGTGTTGCCACTCATGGCAGGGCTCCCAGGAGGCATTTTTCAACAGGACAATGCTCTGCCATACATAGCAAGTGTTTCACAGAAATGCCTCCACCACATTACTACCCTTCCCTGTCCTGCCTGAATCTAACAACTTTCCCCCCATCCTATCATCCTCTGTTTTGACTGAATGGGTGGAATCCGTGTAAACATCTTCCTGCAAATGGCACAAAGAACCCTAGTTTGAAAATCTATATTTTTAAACATTTGTTTTAGAGCAAATATGCCTACAGAGTTTACATTTTCAGAACTTTATAGCTCAAATACATATCAAACATGGAATAATTTAACAAAAATTTAAGTTGAAAAAGAAAACTGTTTTGAAAGTTTTCATCAGATGGAAGAAGGAATGTATGTGCTTAATCTTATCCTTTCCATATTGTTTATTTTAGTGGAGGAAAGAAGTGATGTAGGGCTGTCAACCCTCTTTTCTTTGGCACTAGATCACTTTTTTTCTTTCTGTGAAAGTGGAGGGGGCTGGGAGAGATACACACCATAAAATTTTACGGCAATGAACATAGAGAAAGGACTCTGGGACTTATCTGAGGTCATACAAGGACTTGTTGATTTACGTTTGAGGACAGACATTGCTCTCTTAACCCTTTCCGGAACTACCGTGGCCCAAAAGACAGAGCTTTTCGCTTCCGAACTTTTCCCAAAAGACAGCTAATTTGTTGCATTAAGCCTAACTCTCGAAATAAATGCACTAAAAATCACCTCTTCAACACAGAAATCTACTTTTTTCAGGAATAATAGAAATACTTATTTTCTATGTGATGTATATTTTTCATACGAATTACAATGCAAAATACTCGTTAGTTGCTTTTACTATGAATTCTACTATTCATTATCGAAAAATATGCTAGAAAAATAAATTTCCTTATCTAAATTAGGCGGCATAATACTGTGATTGATTCCAAGTATGCTAAAAAACTCAAAGAATTAAAATCTTTCAAATTTCCTGTCCAAAAACATAATTCGCAGAAACAGCTATTGAAGCTGGCGGCATTGTAATAATAGTACGCTCAGAATCTGAAGAATCATTTGTATTTTCATCTTCAGAAATACTACAGTTCTACTTATCTTTACTATCTGCATGTGCATCACTTTCATTACTGCCCGGTTCGTTTATCATATGAGTATATTCTTCTACAGAAAGAAAATGTTCTGGTCCAGCCATTCTTTGATCTGAAATAACCTAATCATTTCACTGCCGCACATTCCTCTAAAACCCAAGCTAAAAACAAATACTTTTACATTCCTATAATTCACCAAAGAAATCATTAAGCTAAAATCAAAACGAGACCTGAAACTCAATTATAAAACTGTAGATGCTTCAAGAAGTGCTCTGTTTGTTTATTATTACAAAACCATGTTTTACTGCTCCAGATAGAGAAATAATTTATTGGATCCACCCCTATGCCAAGTATCTGCAAAATACATTGGAGTTGCTTGCATGGAAATTTAATGACATCTTGTAGACAAATAAATTCAAATAAAAACGATCCATATGAAAGCTCGCTCACGTGACCATAGTCTTTTAGGGTAAATTTTTCCGAACGCGGATGCGTGACAGTTGTCTTTGAATTCAAGTTCGCAGTTGACGTGCGGGCACATCAATCGTCAAGAAATGGTTAACAAAAGGCTAAGCAGGGGATCTGATCTGCTACTAAAAGGGCATGGGGGACACTGTTCTGGCAATAAAAGGGCAGGCAGGGTGCTGTGCTCTTCCAAAAGTGCCTGGGGAAAACTGTCCAACTGGGTTCTAGAACCTCCATTCATTTATAGTTTTTCATGTAGTAAATGATTCTTTTGCTGTGATTTTTTATCACATAACAGGGTGGCCACTCAACCTGGAAACCGGGAGAACCGGGAAAAGTCAGGGAACTTTAGAATGGTCAGGGAAAACCGGGAAAAGTCAGGGAATTTTGTGAAAATTCTGGAAATTTTTTTTTCTTACTAGTTGTCCATATAAAAACAGAACTACCCAGTTTGTATGCCATTTTTGAAAAATTTCACCAAGTATTACGCCGTACTCGTAACCACTAAATAAAGGTTACCATGTGTCCATTTGATTCCGTATAAAAGCAAAAATGCGGAGTTTGTGCGCCATTTTGGATAAATGTCGCAAAGTACAGAGATGCCAACCTTTACGGATTTTCCGTAGTTTGTACGGATTTTTACTTCATTTTACGGTTTTACTCCCAAAAATACAAAAAATCCCGTGAAATCCATGCATCCTACCATTCAATTCATATTTCCTGCTTTGTTGAGAGTCCAAAATTATCAGTTTGCATCCATTTTCCTCTTTTAATGATTTCATATCAGAACAATAGACCTAATTTATTTTTATAGTGCGCGTAAAAATAAATATTTTACTAAACAAATTATATTTCGCTTAAATTATAAGATTGCGCAATTCAGTCCTTCTTTTCGGGCTTTGCTGAGAGTACACAATTGTCTTTTTCCATCCATCTCTATCCCCTTATTATTGCACATTATTAACTTGACTAAATTAGCTTATTTTCATATTTTGGTTGATTATAAAGGCTAATTTTTTAATTATTTCCACATAAATAGTACGATCGTGAAATTCAGTATTTTTTTCACGGGCGTTCCGAGAATAAGCAATTATCCTTTTCCATCGATCTCCATCTCCCTATTTTTGCACATCAATTTGACTAAACTAGCTTATTTTCATATTTTGGTTGATTATAAAGTCTAATCTTTTAATTATTTTCATATAAATAGTACGATCGTGAAATACAGTCCCCCCTCCCCCCTCGGGCGTTGCCGAGAGAACGATATTATCCTTTTCCATCGATCTCCATTTCCCTATTGTTGGACATTAACTTGACTAAACTAGCTTATTTTCATATTTTGGTTAAGTAAACAGGTTAATTTCTTAATTATTGTCACATAAATAGAGTGCCATTCAGTTGTAATTAACTCAGTTTGTTAGCAAGACTACATTTTGAACTTATTCTAAGGTTTTAAAATATGTATTGTCAATATACGTAAAATCTTCTTACTTATAGTCGATGCGGTGTTACTGAAAACACTGAAAACTCCTGATTTTTCTACCGATGACCCCTTTCAGAGGTTGGCATTTCTGTACATTATATACATTTTACTATATTTTTTTCTATTTTAATGACTTTCTTTTGACATTGCTGAATTGACATTAATTATTTAATGGCTGTGGCTTGTTATAGTGTATTGTTATTGCATATCTTTAATGATCTCTGTCATTGCAAGCAATTTGCAATGCCCATTTTAAGGACATCAGTTTAGACTATTTCTTTTTATTGCCTTCAATGAAAACCATTAAATTCTTTTAAAGATTTCAGTAGTCCAATTTTACTGCATTTACATGTATTTTTATTAAAAATGTCAAAATTTATTTGTAAAAACAAAAAAGTGTATTTTTTTCTCCTGATTTAATATAACTTTTTTTGTCTAGTGCAGTTAAATTGTTAATATTCTTTAATCAAATTTGTAACTAAATAGGGGCGTGCGCGTGTTTTATGTTAAAATTACTGGTCTGGAATTTCTTTTCAATTCACCTGGAAAACCTAGAAAAGTCAGGGAATTTCAATATGTCCGAAGAGTGGCCACCCTGCATAAGCCCCGTTCGCATGCAAGCCAGTATTTTCCGGCCATGAAACATTGGGTGTAAAAGGGGGTATTTTCTGGGATTCATTCTAGACCAGTTCACATGTGCAACCCCCATTACTTCCTCTTAAGACCGTATCACATTCAAGAACTTTTGGAGCAACCAACTATTTCAGACAACTTTTCCCCCAATTTTTCGGCGAAAAAGTTGGCGATAGGGTTATTGACAGTTTGAAGAAGTTGTGCTAAAGGACAAAACTACGGCGGTAAGTTTATCGCCTTTTGGCGACAACTATACATTTGTACATGTACTTTTCGGCAGGCAGCGCATTCTCGCTTCGACTTCGGCAGTAAAACAAGACTTTTATTTAGTACTTCCTTTTGTAACCTTTATTACTTTGTAATTATGACTAAATTGCTATCAGCTGCAGGAAAAAATCAAATATGCCTTGGCACAATTACGCTAGGATTATTCCTGCTGAAAAAGAAGAGACAAAGCAAACCGACAGAGAAGGATGTGGACAAAATCTATTGTAAATTTTTGATTTGATCTTTTTTATATGGATTACTTCAGATATCAGAAGCTTAAACAGATGAATGAACATTAAAAAATATTTGGATTTGTCACACATCCGTATAAAAAAGCAAATAAATATTTGTTGAAAAATATTCACTCTATTTTAAGATACAAAATTAGTTTAAAAAGCGATATTGTTGATATTGACTGAAATGAAACAAAGGAAAAGAAAATGTAAAAAAAGTATTTAAATTCAAGAATGCCGTAATTAAAATATCATGTCTTAAACAAATTTAAGTTCATTACCATTTTATACTTGATTTTAAAGGTTTTCAAATACGTATCTATATTAAATATTCGAATATGTTCTTTGCTCATTTGTAACGTTTAAAATATTTCTCATTAAAGTAAACTTTTAAAAATTATTTTATCTATATTTATATTTATTGAGTAATTATGTTTTAAAATAGATTTAAATGTGTATATTCCATCTATAGCTGGTATAAAGTATACTTCAAGATGTTTTTCAAAGTAACTTCGAAATAAATTTTATAAGCATTCAAATTTAAAAGAATAAACTTTTCATATTTACATATAAACTTATTTTTTTTATTAAAAGTAAATGATTTTCAAATGCATTGTAAATTTCTAATTGTCTATGTGCATTTAAAATAATAAAAAAATTCTTCAAATGTTAGCGCCAAATTATTAAAATTTCAAAATAGTTTGATTTTTGTTTTTATTCTAATCTAAAATGTTCAAAATTATATGTCGAAAGATAACTACTATTCGTATAAGGATGTTCGATGATTTCTGTCTAATTTTACATGCACATTTTATATTTGCTATTTCTACAAGCACTTTTTTAATTAAGAATATATTCCATCTATAGCTGGTATAAAGTATACTTTTCAAGATATTTTTCAATGTAACTTCGAAATAAATTTTTATAAGCATTCAAATTTAGAAATAATTTACTGATATAAGGTTATTTTGTATATAGAACTTAAAATAATTTAAAACAAAAAATTCTGCAGATTATTAAAGAAAAACAGTATTTGAATTTTTAGCAACAGATGGCAGCACTTGTAAAATTTAAGATTCGCTTGGATTCGAACCAGAGCCCAGTCGTTTACTGAGCTGATTCTTTACCACCCAAGCTAAAACTTCACATTTGAAATGTACTAATTAATTATATCATGCAATGTATTTAGTACTATTTTAAAGAGTAAACAGAATATGTTTTCAAGTTGTTTTAGTATTGCAATAGAAGGATAAAAAAAAGTCTATGGCGAACATGCATAAAAATTCATTTTTTAAATTCTGTCTGATGTTTTTTATTAACGATTCGAGAAAGAGAACATAATTGTATTCGTTAAAACAAGGAAATTGCCATAGTGTAATAAATATTCTGAAGCAGTTTAAATTAGGATCCTTTGTGTTTTGTGATGGAATCACTTTAGTTAGCTTATTTTAGAAAACTGATGAAATATGTATATATCGAAGCAAACTCGCATACGCTCTTGTTTAAATTCACAGAAAGGTGGATTTTCTGAAACGTGTCAATACTGTAAACTAGCGAGCCGCTGGTAAATATAAATTGGAATCAAAAGAGACCAAAGAGATTATATTACTAATAATGTCATAATTTTTATTATATAATATTTCATGTATATGAAATCGCTTTGGAAGAGATGGTTTGTAAAGATGATATTTCCTCGTACGCATGTTTCTTCAAATTCTTTTTTAAATACAGTGGGTCTTTTAGATTCCACAAAAATGATTTTTCACGTATTGATTCAATTAACTCCATTTCTATCTCGCATGACCACTATTTTTCGACTTCGAGACGACTTCCATTGACTTCCATCTTTATGACACAGAAATATTATAAATACGTAACAAAATTCTAAATCTAAACTAAAATAATACTTTGCGCTGCAAGGTTATTATATCAATATATTCTATCTGTTATTATATTCTATCTGTTCGCGCTCCACAGATTCAAACTTGCTCGAGAATTTCACGCCAAACCAGAATGTAGTAAAATCTGCGCCAACCTTTCTACACACGTGATTCCTCCACTACTCATCTGTGATTGGCTGGTTGGTGAAAAATTGTCCCAAATGAACAACTTTTTCTATACCGGTCAGATAAATTTGTCCCAATTTTTTGACCTTATTTCACACGAGTTTTCCCCTAACTCTGCGTAAAAATTGTTCGAAAAGTTGGTTGTCCGAAAAGTTGCCGGAAAAGTTGTTGAATGTGATACGGCCTTTAAAGGGCAAGGACCAATTTTTCTTAAATACTTTTGATATTTATTTTTGGTAAACAATATATCTTTTTCTTTTTCTTGCTTTTTTAAAAAGTGCATTATTTTTAATTCATTATTCCATGTTATTATTTTATCTATATAACAAATGTACGGAAATGAGAAACAAGATAACTATTTTATTATTGTTTTTGAAATATCTTATAAATTAAATCTAAATAATAATATAAAGTTTGATCTTTATAAACTAAACATCAAATTAAATATAATATGCCAAAATTAAATTTAATATATTTTTAAAACTGTAAATATATGCTTATTCTAATATATATATATATATATATATATATATATATATATATATATATGTAATTGAAGAATTTTTATTTTACTTGTATTATATATACCTGAGATTGATCATTAACAGAAAATGTTATGTATAGCAAAAGTGAAAGGAAGATGGACTTATACGTAGGATGCATATAAACTGATGGTCAGAACTCCTTTGGGGACATGGGAATTCCTTTTTCGCTTCCCGAGCTATTACTATTACATAAGGAGACTTCATTCTGCAGCTTATTTTGTTTTGCCATTCGTTCGGCAGAATACTCATAACTGGTGACTGGCGTCTGCGAGATAACGGAGGGAAGACAGCGTTCAACCACAGCAGAAGTAGTTTTCTCTAAATTACGATGTAGCAATGAACTATGTTTTGAATTACAATAATTATATAGACGTGTTGAAGGATACTGTGCAATCTTATGTTGCATACTAAGGCAGTTTAAACACAGATTATTTTTCTTTACTAGGTCATATCTTTGAAGCTCATTAAGTTTCAAAAACGATTCACACTTAAAAATAGGATGATTAATTTGGCATATAACACAAACTTTATTAGAATTTCCCAACTTGACAAACAGAGTTTTCGATCTTTGATTTCGCTCTGAAATATATTTGAGTTTACCACTTGGATTAGTATTTGTTTGCAAATTTTCAAGAATTAAGCAACGCTTCTGCAAAAATTCTATAAAATTGCACCATTCCGGTAATTCGATGGAAACTAAACTAAGTTCAAACTGCTTTCTAGTTTCTCTATCTATTTTCTCAAGAATTAGGTGTATCAATAACACTTCCGAAAATTGATTAAGTTCCAAACCTATTGTTTTAAGAGCTTGGATGTGTTTTTGACATCCATCAACTAATGTTCTTAAACTTTTTGCAGATTCTTGAGCTGGTAATTCTAGAGCTAATATTTCATTTAATTGACAATTTACAATCATTTGTTTATTTTTGAATCTCGCTTCTAATGCTTTAAACAGTGACATATATGAATCATCTAGAGTTATGATATCCACCGTAGCCCCGCTAAGAGTGGATTTTAAATAGTACTATAATTTTTTAGAGTCATTCAACTTGTCATTAGAATGAATTAAAGTAGAAAATTGCTCTTTAAGTGTGTACCAATCTTGATACTGGCCAGAAAATTTTGGCAATGGAATATCAGGAAGATTTACATTTATTTAGTCTATTTTAGTTTCACTAAGTACATTATTGTCTTACATTATTGTGTGTAACCTCACTTAACTTCTTACTGGAGGAAAGAACAAGTCTTTTAAGACGCCTCTAGATTTTCGCATTGTTCATCCAACTCCACCACTGCAGTTTTTAGCAGTAGCAATTCATCATCATCTTCTACTATGCTGAAGTATTCCAATTTTATTTCTTCTGACTTCTTTTCCAATTTTCTCAAAGTATCTAATTTAGTTTCGGATTCTTCATTGTGTTTTTCACCAGCTTCTTGTAAGCTGCTATTCTAGTTATATGTCTTTTGGCAGACCCTCTCTGTCTGTTCAAAACTACTATTTTCTCTTTGTTGGACATATCGAACAAACTAAGGAACTAAAGTTCGACATTTTCTATTGGTACTTACTTTTTACTATTCTTCGCCGTATTTCTCCAGCTGGCACTGACCATGTTCTGACGATACTAATGGACTGTAATTTTATTTATTGGTAATGCATAGAAGCACACAAGTAAAAAACTAAACTATATTTATTTACACTATTATACATTCTAACCTATTACATAGCATTCTTGCCCCATGACAACTAAACTACAGACCATACTGTAGATAATACTAATAAGAAGCAGACGTTCCAGCAGTTACCTCGACGGAGGTTCTAAGTAGACTAACTAATTTTTCACTGGCTTTCACCAGATTGGCGAGCTCTATTATTAAGGACGCCAAGGCGCAACACCCGCATTAATATTTTTCAGTATGATTCTCCGTTCATTAAATTCTGAGGTATAATAAGGATAAATCCATTTAATTCGTAAATAAATTCATGTAATGAATGCAAAATAATCTATAAAAAATGCTATAAATTCATCACTATTGTACAATCTTCAGATAGAATTTGTATACATGGGCCATAAGGTATCTCAGTATCTGCCATGTTTTTTAAAAAGCGCAACTGCGCACTTGGAATTGTGGGTATATCTCCAATCTACCCCCATCGTTACCTCAAATAAGAATTCTACCTCCTTTCAAACCGGTATTTTTCCCACTTGGACATGGGAACAGTGGCACAGGCAAATTGCAGCCATAATACCGGCTTTAAAATGTGCATATGAACGGGACTTTACCTATATCAACGTTGCACTAACATATATAAAATTTCATTCGATTTGACAACTCTTTCTAGGTGAACAAATTTTTATGGCAATGAGTGTATATACAGTGTGAGTCAGAACTCTTGGGCCAAACTTTAAGGGGTGATAAATCACATCTAAACAAGCAATTTTTGTCATACAAAGCAGGGCTATAACTCAAGAGGTGAACCGCTAGAGGACGGCAGAACATACCTCCTATTTTTACAGCAGGTATTGCCACAGTTACTGCAACATGTTCCTGCTGACATGAAAGCATGTACATGGTTCCAACATGATGGAGCACCACTCTATTTCAGCGTGGATGTGCCTTAGATGCTACATTCCCAGGGCAATGGATTGGTCTGGGAGATCCCATAGCTTGGCCGGCACGATCGCCTGATCTCTCTTGTCTCGACTTTTTCTTATGGAGCTATATGAAAAGTCTCATCAACAATAGTCCCATCGACCTTGTTGCTAGAATTGCTGGCGTTGTCCAAGATATGCCAGGTGTTTTTGCTAACTTAGTGTTTCCCCTACACTAAAAAAGGGCAGGATGCTTATTCATAAAGAGGGCACTGTAGCTGAATGAAATGGGCATTTATTAACACGAACGGGGTGTGTGTGTCTTTTTTTATCGTTGGGATCACAGCTTGGGTCATTGAATTCAGTTCTTTGTAATATATATTTAATAAACTAGCTCCAAATTTTTCAAAATAACTAAAATTTATTTTGTTAAACAAGATTTTATGAATATAACCTACACAGATTCTAGCAGCAAAATCAGTGGTTAAAATAAAATTAAAATGTTGGTCACATTACATGCATAAAAGGGGGGGGGGGATTGAATTATATGCGGAGTCTAAAAAAAAAAAAAAAGAAGTCTAATTTTTTTTTTCCCTGTGAGACAACCCATCCTAAAACGATGTGCAATTATGCAATCGCACACTCTGAATTTCTCTGCACTTTAAACTAAAAAAATATGCATACATTTTCGTTCGAAGTTTATCACTCGCTTCTTGGATTACGGCCAATCATTTTCGACAAAAAATGGCTCGTTTCATAAATAATTTTGTAACACGGATTGTTTAAAACTATAATGCAATATTTTATGTTGAAAGTGTTTTTGTGTTTTGTTGATTGAAGCTAATAACTGTGTTGGGGGTTAACGAAAAATCAGCTCAAATGACGGGCGGAAGCCAGATATTGTTTTGATTGCACGGTGGGTCAAGGACTCTTGAGAGACAGGCAGACAGGGATGCGCAGTCTTGGTCTCCCATCCGTTTTGAGGACGCTGCGTGCTAAGAGTTAAAGAATGCCTGGAGCTTGTCACACGAGAACGAGCATCTTCAAAACGGACGAGAAACAACACTCATATGTCATAGGCCTTTGGAATCTGACTTTAAAGGGTTCCGATGAAGTTTATATTATGGGAATTAAATTTTATTATTATATATATATATATATATATATATATATCAGGGATGTATTTAGAGAAATGTGAGTGGTGGTTGATTTTCCAGAACAACTATAATTGCGAATATAAAATTTCGAAACGAGCTTCGTGTTAATTCGCACACACAAACAGTATAAGTATTGTATACTTTTATATTAAAGAAAAACATTTGATAAAATTGAATATTACTTTTTTTAAATGTAATTATAATATGTATATTTTTTTGGATGAATGGTGGTCGGAAATTCTGAATGGTGGAAATCCCGACCACCGCCGACCACTGTAGATACATCCCTGATATATATATATATATATATATATATATATGTTTCAAGTGTTTTTGAAATAATTTGGAAATTTTTTTTTCTCTTTTTGGGATCGACTTATATTCGAGTTTTGGATATTTTTCGATTTTTTTCTCTGAAAGTAGGGAGGTCGACTTATACGCGAGTATATACAGTAATACTCGCATGCTTAACATAAATAGCATAGAGCTATATGAAAAACAAGTACTTCTTTGCACGTGTTCAGCTGAAGGCAAAGGTTTTATCAACTCGTTCATCAACGACTGGACGGGTACGAAAAGGGTCGGGGAGTGTTTCTTCCGCCTGAAGAATCCAGAAAACATAGTCCGGGAACCAGAAAATAATGAGTCATGCTCTTAAGCTTAAATAGCGGAAGGATGAAAATTTTCAGAGTCCTGAGTCTTTTTTAACCAAACGGGTACAGGGTGCATTTACTTCTATTAAAAAAAAAAGGTAGGGGGCAAGGCGCATTTATCTTTGTACAAAAACGGGCAGGACAGGTTTACTACTGTGATAAAATGGGCAGGGTGCATTTATCACTATGAAAATGTTTGCCGTACTAGGGCTCTTGACGACTTGTTGGCATACACAAAACTTTAAAAATTTAAAAGCAATTTAAAATATAAATATTGCACGTCGCCATGAAGATTCAGCAGAAGTGACAGTGGTTTATCTAGATGCATTATCGACGAGACCATATTTGAAAAAAAAAACTAATTTATTTTCACGAAAGCAAATAAAGGAGAACATAAACACTACACGTATCATTTATTTTGATACGGTATTTACAAAGAGGCATAACAACATCATCTTGAAATTTTATAGCAGACAAAAATGAGACCTAACAAAACCGGCCACATAGTTAGCCAATTTACCGGCAATCACGTTTGAATACAGCATAGTTCATGACATATGAACATTTCATAAGCATGAAAGATGTCAGACAATCAAGATGAGAAGATGCATCATGAAAGAATGAATGTATCAACATTCAGCAGGCACTAAGTCCCAGACACCTCTTTCTTTCATGATACTTAATTCATCTGCCATGGCTATATACCATTCTTTGGATTGGGGTGAATTAGCCGCTTCCTTGTAGTTCCTAGGAATTTGGATCTCTACAATGTTTGCTTCTGGCTGATTCCCTGATCTCCTGTGATCCCCCTTAAAATTGAAAAAATTTTCATTAAATTTTATTTTCTTTTTCTCTCAAAAGCTTTTTATTTCTTTGAGCGTCCTTAAACTAGGTCCCTTTCCTTTATAATAATAGTAAACATCCTTTCTAGATAACTCTTCTGACCCAAGTAGTATCTGGATCAGGAATTGGACGATTATCACCAGAGAACCCCTTTTCCTCACTGCTTTCTGCAATATCTTGTCTTCCTCTGATGTATCAACTTTTTCCTTCTCCATATACTCCTCATCAGACAAGTCTAGATAGATAGGCTTCTGAGATGAAAAAGTAAATTTTTCTACTAGTTTGGATTTCTCATTTACATTGGGTCCCAGACCGCCTTTCTCTGCGTTGCACTCTTCATTAAATTTTACATTATTAGTCTCGACAATCCCTTCATTCAAGAGCCATATCCTATATCCCCGAGTTTTCAAAACATTATTGTACCCGAATGCCCTCTTGTGCCCTCATGTCAAATTTCATCCTAAGTTGTTTAGGCTTGCCTACAAAAGCTTGACATCCAAATGGTCTGAGGTGGGCAACTGATGGTTTCCTGCCGCTGTATAACTCGATCGGCGTTAGATTCTTGAATTTGTGGTAGATACGATTTTTAACGTATGCAAAACAGAGTAAAGCTTCTGCCCAAAAATAATCTTTCAAATTACTGTCATTTAACATTGCCCGAACACAATCCAAAGCTGTTAAATTAAACCTCTCTGAAACCCCGTTTTGTTCGGGTGTGTATGTGTTTGTCCTTTTTGCTTTAATGCCTTGTGTTTCTAAAAACTTTTCAAATTCAGTGTTGCAAAATTCCATACCATTGTCAGTTCTGACGCTTTAGAATTTTGGTATTTAAAAATCTTTCAGCTCTATGATGAAATTGTTTAAATCTATCAAAAACTGATTTTCTTTTCATAGGATAAACTGTTACTTTATGGGAAAAATTATGGGTTATGCTAAGGAAGTACCTAGCTCCTCCACTCGATGGTTTTGGCATAGGTCCGCAAACATCCATATGGATTAGTTCCAGTGGTTTCTGAGATCTAATTCTTCCTATGGGTTTGAAAGAAATTCTTTTTGTTTTTGCTAATTTACAGCATTTACAGTTGATCTTTCTAACACTGATATTTGGCAATCCTTTAACAGCAGATACTTTACATGTATGATGTAAATAGTCAAAGTTAATGTGACAGTGCCTTTTATGCCATAGTCTTGTATTTCTCCTGGCTTCAATGAGTGATTTTACATGATTAGTACTCTTATAAATACATTATATATATACAAGGCATGTTAGGTTTAAAAACACTAACACTAGAATTTACAATTTTACTTTTAAAAACTTTACTGGCATTTCTATTTTGACTTTTAACATTATTGCAATTGCCATTACATTTTACAAGTCTTAAAATTATTATTTACATTTAGATTTTTAAAAGAAGTGCAAGAATTTTTAAAATCCACACGATGGTTACTTCCTATTGATTTTTCAACATTGAAATTCTTGGCTTTAATCTCATATTGAGGCCTGGGGAAATACAAGCCATCTTTTGGCATAAAACCATTTACTACCATATATACAAGGCATGTTAGGTTTAAAAACACTAACACTAGAATTTACAATTTTACTTTTAAAAACTTTACTGGCATTTCTATTTTGACTTTTAACATTATTGCAATTGCCATTACATTTTACAAGTCTTAAAATTATTATTTACATTTAGATTTTTAAAAGAAGTGCAAGAATTTTTAAAATCCACGCGATGGTTACTTCCTATTGATTTTTCAACATTGAAATTCTTGGCTTTAATCTCATATTGAGGCCTGGGGAAATACAAGCCATCTTTTGGCATAAAACCATTTACTACCATCTGGTTTGTAAAAAGTAATTGTACCATTTATACCTGTGAAACTATAATTTTGCTCTTCTAGAATTGAAACAGCAATTAAGTTTCTCCTCAATTTAGGTGAATACATTACTTCAGTTAAATGAATTATATTCTTAACATTATTCATTTTGACATACATGCTGATCGATCCGACACCTTCGATTGTGCTTTCTTGATCATCTGCAGCTAAGAGCATTGTTTTTCCTTTAAGCTCTTTAAATTTGTCGAACAATTCCAAATTGTTGCAAAAATGCTTAGTTGCTGCCGTGTCAACAACCCAACCGAATTTGTCGGTCAATTCAGTATTACAATTTTCAATACTAGACAGAATTTCACTTAATTTTGCATGGTATAGTTTGCAGTCTGCATTTAGATGACTATATGCCTTGCATACATTGCAAGGGCCTACTCATTTACTTGAATTTACATTTTTAGAAATTACATTTTTATATACTTTAGCAATTTTAGATTGTTTAGATTTATGCACACTGTAAGCAAAAGTCTTGCTTCCATTTGTTGCTCATCATGTTTCTGCTGGGCAATCTGGTCTTCCTCAGCAAGTAGCTCAGCTTCGATGTGCTTTAAAGTGAACTGGTCGTCAGGCAGTCTGTAGAGATTTTGTACAATACTTTTATAGTCCTCATCAAATCAAGATGTCGTATTGTGTGGAACGCAACCAGCGCCTCGACCATTGGGTGGTTGGCATCCTTTAACTTTGACATTAACTTTTTAATCTTGGGTATAAAAAGTCCAACGGGTTCACCTGGTACTGGCTTTTCGTTAAAGAAATTGTCAAATAGTCTCATCAATCCAGCCCTGGACTTTGACTCGAGCTGTTCTCTTAATATTTCCTATGCCGTCAACGGTTCAACTGCCGAAATCAAGTCACGGTATTCAGTTTCCAAGCTATAATAGAGAGTTGACAATGTTTATTCCTTTCTCCTTTGATAATACAATTTTTCCTTTCTGCTCGTGTCCTCACCCGGTTTCTCCTCCATTCCTGTGATGAATCCATATAATCCATCATTCATCAATGCAAATTTTATGTCCGTACTCCAGGTTGAGAAATTATCTCTACCAAGTTTTTCCATATCAGGTGTTGCCATGCTTTTCTTTATGCAGCTACGACCCTCGTCTCACAGCTCGTTCGAATTTCAAAATGACTAGATACGCAGCGTTTCCTGGGCTCATAACCACTTGTTTGCCCTACTAGGGCCCTTGACGACTTGTTGGCATACACAAAACTTTAAAAATTTAAAAGCAATTTAAAATGTAAATATTGCACGTCACCATGAAGATTCAGCAGTGGTTTATCTAGATGCATTAACGACAAGACCATTCGTGAAAAAAAAACTAATTTATTTTCACAAAAGCAATATAAAGGAGAACATAAACACTACATGTATCATTTACTTTGATACGGTATTTGTTAAAAGGCATAACATCATCTTGAAATTTTATAGCAGACAAAAATTAGGCCTAACAGAACCGACCATGTACTTTGCCAATTTATCGCCAATCATGTTTGAATACAGCATAGTTCATGACATATGAACATTTCATAAGCATGAAAGATGTCAGACAATCAAGATGAGAAGACGCATCATGAAAGAATGAATGTATCAACATCTGACAACCCATTCGACAACCTACTCCACTGACACATCCAGAAGTTTAAATAGTGCTGCGTCGTTGAAGTAGAAGTTAATGTTTTTGAAGTAGACGTTAATGTTTTTCCGGAGCATGCTAATCTCTAATCGGTTGAAGTAGAAATCAGTATATTCCGGATGTTGACATCTCAATTTGCAGGAATACGGAACATGGGGTTAAAACTTAGTGACAAGCTATCCTAAAGTCATTAGCCAATCAACACAGAGTAACTTTTGGATTTTGACCCTACTTTAAACAATGTATGTGTTGCTTGTTTATACTTAAGTTTTCTAACAGAAGAGACGGGCAGGGCGCTGCACCCTCCTGAAAATGCCTAGGGGAAACACTAGCTAACGTGCACCTCTCGATACGTCGCAGGTGTGAAGCCTGCATTACTGCTGGTGATCGCACTTTTGAGCAGTTTCTGAAACTTTGTCCATGCATTCTGCAGTTTGTCAGTAAAACGAACTTCGTGCCTACTGTGAAAGGCCCAGACCATACAGCCAACCCAGGGGTTTACGGCAGTTTGATGTATGGCCGGGCTCGTGCCTACTGTGTCATTTTTGTGTTTCCTCTTTTCACGAAAGAGTTATCATTTCCTCATTTCATGAGCTACCACCTAGCGGTTCACCTCTTGCGTTATGACCCTGATTTATGTGACAAAAATTACTTGTTTAGATGTGATTTATCACCCCTTAAAGTTTGGCCCAAGAGTTCTGACTCACCCTGTATATAAAAGAGAAAATTTTTAAAACTAACTTACAAGAAGAGTTTTACAGGTCATTCTGGACATGATTTCGAGGGACTTGGGCAAAAATCGGGGAGATCAACTCAGATTTAGTGAAATGCAGAGTTTCCCCCAGGATTAAAAAAGGGCAGGGTGCTATTACCAGAAAAATGACATTTTTTAGAAAAAAAAAGGCACATTTTTTATGTGAATAACATTTATGCTTGGGTATTTTATGACGAAAATCTGAGTGTTGCAAAAAAAATGTAAACACTTTGGTCGCTTATACCTCCACGTCTAATAGACAAAAATGTAAATATATTTTCTTTTTTTGTAGGAAATAGGGTCCAGATTGTGAATATATAAATTAATTTCAATTTTTTAATATTTTGAACTTGTTTTTTGAAAAACTTAAAAAAGTATCTGTCCGAGCAAGTTTTTTTTTTTTTTTTTTATGTTGCTTATTTTCACTTGAAATATCTTCGAAACCATAAAAAGACAGATATAAATAATATTGGATAAAAATATGTATTAGGAAATTTAGTTGCTAAATCTATATTTATATTTTAAAAATGCACTTATAGTTTTCGAGTAATTGTTTTGTCGAGTTGAAGAAGAGTGAAAATTTCCCCTTTTTCAAGTTTGTAATGCTATCTCAAAAACTAAACCTGTAAACAATTATGCAAGAATATAGCTCTTTGAAATCCCTACAAGTGTATATAATTGGATTTTGGATGAGCTCTTTGTTTTCGAAGTATAGTGGTTATAATTTCAATATTTTAGTATTTTAACCTTGGTTTTCCAATGTGTAGGAAAGCTGTAATTTACTTAAAATGTTACTACTGTTTCAGCTGAATCTGTTACTAACTCCTTGGTGAAATATTTGTGCATAAGTATGAGATAATCTTATTTTGTTTAAAAAATTAGGTCATTAAATGAACTTGGAGATTCTAAAAATGTGTAATGATTGGTTAGGTTTGAACAAAAGAAATGAAAATATAAATATTCAAGTACATATTTATGTGCCGCCAGGCAAGTTCATAGATTGCAGGTCAGGTTGATTTCAGGTGAGATAAGTTTAATTTATATACCGAAAAACAAGTTTGTAAAATAATTTTATATTTTAACCTGAAGTCTATAGTTGAAGCATCCAGATAAAATCGTTGTGAAAACTAAAGTAGTAACTAGCTATAAACAGTTAGCTATTTGTAGCACTTTGAAATCCTGTAAACAATATAAATGAATCTGAAAAAATAGAATAGCTTTATTGAACTTTACTGAAGTTTCATTTTACAAAATGTTATTCATTCAAAACCATTTTGGCTTCATCGGACTGAAGCCACCACCACTAAGGTATGAAAATGTTTCTTTTGTTGAGAACAAATTTATCATTGAATAAATGCTATTTTTACATCAAATGCAATTATAGTTTTGAGCAATTGGGTTTATTAGCAATTACAATTATTGAATTTATATAAATTTAGAGTTTATTAAATTTAAAAAGGAGAATATTAAATTTTGATTTTTAGTATTTTCTCATTAGTCAATGAGGTTTGATGATTTTAAAGGATAAGCTTTATTTAAATGTTTAAATATTTGTTAATTGTTTGTTATGTATTGATTACAAAAAAAAAAAAACCTGTTTTAAATAACTAAATAAAATTCCAGAAAGCTCCATAAAATCATCGTATAAAGTTTTAAACTATGGATTAGCAAATGTTTAGCTGATAAGTTAATCATTATTCCATGGAGCAGAGTTATTAATAGTGCAAGCAACGTACGTCTATGTGTCTGTGCAGCATTCGTATCTTTAGCCGTAAACTCGCGTAGCGGTCGAATACGCGAGCAACTACTGCATACGTCCATAAAGCAGGCGTATCGTTATTAAATGAGCTTTATTATTATTGCATGCGTCCGCTGAGCGGGTCAAATACGAGTTCGCTAATATAAGAGGATTTATTTTGTGTTTCAAATCAAATCTGCTATACAGATATCGTACAACGGGCTAATCTATTAATCCATAAGCCCGCATAGTGCACGTGTTCATAACACAATGTCACACGATTTGCATGCTTCTGCACAGGGTATATATCGTTATTGCATGCATTGTATGCGGATTGCATACACTTGTTAAAAGAAGGCGCTTAATTTTGTAAATCCGCTACGCGAATTAAATATGTCGAATTGTTATTGCACGGAGCGGAGTTATCGCTATGCTATGTATAGCGCGTACTGCATCCGTCTGCGTAGTAGTCAGGTCAGGGTCAGGGCCGCTCATACAAATTTCTGAGTTACCCTTCATATTTCTTTTTCCTCTTTTGTGCACACTTCATGTCTTCTCCCTCAAAAAATTATTGGGGGCCTCAACACTTGAGTGGTGTTCGACTCTTCTTATGGGCGGCCGTGGTCAGATACACAGCCAATAGCTATTGCATGACTTGTATTGGGAGTAAATCCGCTACGCGAATTAAATATGTCCGCATATCATTATTGCATGGAACGGTCAGATCAGGGTCGCCCATACAAATGCCTGGGTTCCCCTTCATATTTCATTTTCCTCTTTTATGCATTTTTCATATCTTCTCTTCCCTCAAAAATTGTTGGAGGAGAGGGGGAGAGAGATAGGCACGATCAAAATTTACTGTAATGAACGCAGAGAAAGGGCTCTGGGACTTATCTGAGGTCATACAAGAACTGGTTGATTTTCGTTTGAGGACAGACATTGCTCACTTAACAAAAGGCTAAGCAGGGGATTTGATCTGCTAACAAAAGGGCAGGGAGGGCGCTCTTCTCGTACAGAAGGTAAGGAGGGCGCTGTTCTGGTAACAAAAGGGCAGGCAGGGCACTGTGCCCTTCTAAAAGTGCCTGGGGGAAACTCTGTGAAATGTTTTATGTAAATATGTATGTGTAAAATTCGAAGAAAATTGGCTATGTAAAAGTGGATTAAAAATTGATTTTAAGATTTGACCCAAACAGAGAAACCAATCTAAATAAAAGTGTAAATACACAGGGATACATGTTACCCCTGCATTTGTAGAGAGCATATTTCAGAATGTAGGGAAAAATTGTTGATTTTCGGTGACTTTTTTGATGCAACTACATCAGTTCACCCAATGTTGTGGAAAATATAGTTTTATTCAAAAATAATTTTCCCATTTGAATTTTATTAATATTTTACTATTTTTAATAATTTTTTTGCAATTGCATTTTATGAAAATTAAGCAGTGTTTCATAAAATTCATAAGGATTAGGGGAAAAAATTATTAAAATATTTGTAAAATACATTTAGCATGCTTTGCATCGCAGTTGTTTCGTATCATTAATTATTGGACATCACTGGACATCTGGGAACACTGTTCTATCCCGCAAGCAGTGGTGTGTGGTTATATTTTACTTTAAGCAATCACTACATTCAATTCTGGGATATAAAAACAAGAAAAAAATGTATTAATATAAAACATTAAATACTGCTGTTGGACCTATTTATACATAATTTCCAATCTTCTATTTTTCTATGCAAGTACATTGACATTTTTGGAAATTAAGAGTTTTTCTCTTATTTACAAAAAGTTCTTATTTCTCATATGTGGAGAACACTTTCTCAGATACACAAAAGTTTATATATGTGCTACTAGATGGCAGCATCATCACATATCAATAAGCAATTGACTGATTTCTTTCTGATCAAAATTTTTTCATGTCAATTAGACTTAAAAAATTGATATAAGCACTAATCATAAATTTATTTAAGGTTTAATTTCACTTATTAACAGATTTACAAGAGCAAACATGAATTTTCAGATGATAAAAATGGGTGAACAGTGAATTTATTATGGGGCCATCACCATGTTTTTAAACATCAGACTATGAAGCAATGTGCATTTTGCTTCTGGTTCTGCTGGCACTGACATCATAAGCACACTAAACGAAATCGAGAAAGTTAATTTGAGCTTGACAACCAATGATCTATCATTAATCGCCGTTTCACAAATACAAATTCTAATATTTTATAGTAAAAAAATATAATACTTGAAATATTTCAATTTTTTTTTTGCAAAACTGTTGTTAGGTAAGTAATACTTGCATTACTTTTGAAGGCCGCACACCAGTGCCTGCTAGAGCATGTTATACATAACATGCAACTACTGCTGATTATCAGAGTTCGACAGTATGACACTTCGGCTTCATATGCTGCATTCTTAGTTGCTTCATAGGACGTTTTATTCAGGGTGTTGAAGACCCAGACCGTCCGACTCGTCCAGAGGACTAAGAGCAGCTATTTGGACGGCCGGGTTTTTTTTTCAGGGTGTGTAGATTTTTGTCACAGTGTGTAAGAACTTCATCTTTTACTAAGTATTTGTTTATGCTATTCAAAGTTTGAACCCAAGCCCAGAATATGAAGTATTGGTTTTCTTGAACTTGCTTAGTTTAACAATAAAATAACTGTGATCATAACGGATTTCAAAAGTTAAAATAAGCAATCTCATGGTCTAATTTTCAAATAGTTATACCAACGTTTATAAATCTTTTTGAGGTGACCGGTAAATTTTACTAATGAAAGCGCAGTAAAAAAATATTTAAAATTTACATAAAAATAAAGCCTGAAATGCAATATTTATATCATCTTGCTATACATAGCACTTTTTATCTTTACTTTATTTAAATATTAAAATAAAGTTTAGCTCTAAAATTCACAAACTTACATTTCAGATTATATATATTTTGTTGGTAGTAAATTTTGCAAATTGATGATTCTGAAATTTTTCTGCCCTGGTATTCATTTTCATTTCTTTAATGATTCTTATTTGTACCTTGTAATAAAATTCATATGATAATTAAAAGCAATGGGCAAACATTTGTCTAATAAGTCATGTTAGTGCCACCAGATTATTTTAACTTGCATAATTTTCTTTCTTATATAGTTGAAGAGCGAGTCATCAATGAAGAATATAAAATATGGAAAAAAAATACTCCTTTTTTGTATGATTTAGTAATGACCCATGCTTTGGAATGGCCAAGTTTAACTGCTCAGTGGCTACCAGATGTTACCAAGTAAGTCAATTAATATATATTAATTTAGATTTTCAAGAAAGTTTTTGACAAAAGTAAAATTGTTTAATTTATCTTTTAGACCTGAAGGAAAAGATTATTCTATTCATCGTTTGATTTTAGGAACACATACGTAAGTATTAAATGCTTATTTATTTTGTTTTCTTGTTTCTCATGTAATGAAAGTTTTCTTTTTCTATCAAACACATTGCAGCTTGCATTTAAAGCAATTTTGATTTCACAGTACTACTATTTAGCACTCTCTATGTTAGATAATCTATTTTACAGAGTGCTTGCAGTCTTTTAACCTTTTCAGGGGCACTGGTTTGCAAATCATAATTGTGGCTTTGTGATTTTTTTCCATTAAAAAATTATGGCTTCATTTAAAGGCATAAAGACAATCTTTTACTTGTAAATGATAATAATAGATGTCATCACTACATCATTGTATTATCCGTTTTTAAATCACAAAATAATTTTTTATTTCCAATGGCTAAAGCACATGAACAAATATAGCGACCATTAAATGTTTTTTATTCTAGAATATTTTAAAACTACTTTATTTGTACCATATATACTCGTGTATAAGTCGTGAAATTTATGACAAAATAAGGCTTTAAGGTGGTGTGTGTGTGTGTGTGTGGGGGGGGGGGGTCGACTTACACTCAGAGTCTTAAAAAAAAAAATCGTAAGTCTTAAAAGTTTTTTTTTCCCGTAAAGCAATCCATCCTAAAATGATTCGATAGTAATTACGCAATCGTGTCCTCTGAATTTCTCTGCACTTCAAAACTCCTGTGAGTCACTGCCGTCCCAATGCTCCCGACTACCAGCTTATCGCTTCATCAAAAAATATACATACAACCAGGGAATATCATATATATAAGTCTGTTCATACAACTTTTATATTCGCTTGTTTATGTTCGATGTTTATCTAGTCTCGCATCTCTGATTACAGCCGATCGTCTTCGACAAAAAATGGCTCTTTTCAGAAACACACTCCGTAACATGGATTGTTTAAAATTATGAGGATTTTATGTTGAACATGTTTTTTTTTTTTGTTTTTTTTAAAGCGAGTATCTAATAAATGTTACTTCAAGTCGATACGGGGTTAACAAAAAATCGACTCAAATAACAGACGGAAGCCAGGTATTGCTTTTATTGTACAGTGGGTCAAGGACGCTTGAGACAGTGATGCCTGCGGGAAATGGTCGCAAAATCATTTAAGAAATGTTGCTTTAGTAATTGATGGCATAGATGATTATGGGGTTTTTATAAATGATGATGACGGTGATTTTTATGACATGAGCATAGATAGCAGGCTTCGGGAAATTGGCAAAATCTAGCCCGTCCGCGAGGACGGCTATTCAAATTTTTTACCCGTCCTTCTAAGAATTTTTTTTTCACTTTATATTCATTAATATATGTGCTTAAATACATCACGCAACAATAATAAATTAGAACCAACTATCTCACGATGAAGTGCAATAACTGCATACTCATACACAGATGAAAGTCGCCGACACGGAGTCTCCAATAAAGGATCGGACCGGCGGAATGGGCGGAATTCCGATCTATGGGTGGAGGCAAAGGAGTAAAATATGTAAGGAATCGCTCTTTTTTTCAATGTTTGGTAACTTGAAGGAGTGGTAAATAAATAATCATAAAAATCCTCTTGTCTCTAAACAGTTTAAACCTCATCGGTACTCTTAATTTCTAGGGCATGTAGTCAATCAAGATTAAAATCTTCTTGGACTAAATAGATGTTTCATACTTTAACTTCAGTTGTCAAACAACTGGAACAAATGCCATGAATGAATTTTAAACGTTTTAGTTTTAAAGTTGAAACCAAAGTTTGGAAGAAAATAAAACACTTCTGGCTGAAACTAGAAGAATCCATTCCAAAAATTCAAACTTGTTACTTACTCCCATCTATTACAGCAAATGAAAATTTTATAGTTTGGGTTTTAAAGAGTTAAATGGCGATTTGGGCTTAGGCCCGGGCTGGACTTGAGTTTTCTATTGTTTCGGGCAGGGTTGAGTCTTTTTTTTTTAATCGTCCGTTACGACCGGGCCGAACATATTTCTTTTGAAAATTTTTAAAATGGATTTAAATTGAATGCATGAACTTATTGCTTTTATTTCAGCTATGTAAAGATAAATGTTTAAGAAAACAAACTAAATTCTCCGTACAAAATTTTGACAAATTTATTTTTAACATATTTGAATACAAATCACTTCAGGCCTGCTGAGACGCAGTTATCTTCAGACTGAGTTCATTCTACATTTATAAATTTCTTCGGGCTTGGTCCGGATTTAAGCATTGGTATTGTCGATCTTGTGAAAATCCGAAAATTCTGCATGTAGACCTTGAAAAGGAGAACAGAACATGCCACTTCGACCATGAGTGTGCTATCGCATTTTCGTGTGGTCATCGGATTCACTGGCTGGCGGACGAGGGGAGAAAAAATAACTAGCGCCCGTGGTTACAATGCAGATCTGACGGCTCGCCTAGAAGAAAGCATTGATAATGTACACTAGCTAAGTTTATGGGGTGGGGGGGAATTGCAGGTGACGACATTTCAACTATCATTCATGGCACGGGAAAGGGCGGCTTTCGTCACAGTTTTACGATGACAACAATTTGTTACGGAATCTCTAATCTCAAGGCCGTCCGAAAGGACGGCAACTTCGGAAAATTGGTCGTCCTCGCCGAATTTTAACCCGGCGAGGACTGGAGGATGGGCGATTTCCGGAAGCCTGATAGATGGGATTGCTGGTATTTATTTCCATGATGCGCCATTGGTTTTTTAAACTATTTGGCGAGTTTGAAAAATTGCGAGCTGTATGTATTTGGCATATGACACTCAAGCGTTGTTTTCTGTCCATTTTGAGGACGCTGTGTGCTGGGGGTAAAATAATGCCTGAAGCTTGTCACACGAGAACGAGCTTCCCCAAAATGGACAGGAGACGATTGTATGTCATAGGCCTACTTGCTTGGAATTAGACTTTTCCAATAAAGTTTTTATTATGGAAATTAAATTTTATTATATACATATATATATATATTTTTTGTTTTCAAGTGTTTTTGAATAATTTATTAAAAAAAAAAAATTCTCTTTTTGGTATCTACTTATACGTGAGTTTTGGATTTTTTCTGATTTTTTTCTCTGAAAGTAGGGGGGTCGACTTATACACGAGTATATACGGTAATTGTCTTTTAAGGACCTCAAAACTATTTAAATGCATGTATCATGCTTTCGTTGTAGATGGCGGCATTCATGAAATGGTTTTATGTTTATTATGTGCTATTTGCTGTACGTCTAGGTGTAGCATTCTAGCAGGGGGTAGTACTCCATAATAGCAAAGTTGTACGAATTCTTGCACCAGATTACCACGATGCCTTGCCATCCAGTACCTAGTATTTTTGGCTAGGCTATAAGCATTTTCAAAGTTTTGGTTTCTTAAATATTTTGTTTACAGAGCCATCAGATTATGAGTTTCCCTAATCAAATTTTCTGATTGAAATCAGAATTGCTATGTAATCACTAACTAATGTGATTTTTACCTCAAAAGAAATGTTAAGTATTGTTCAAAATGTTGAATAATATGGTCTGATCACAGAGCAGACAAAATATAAATTCTGTTAAGTAAGCAACATATTGAAAATGCACATAGTATATGTAAAATATACTGAATTCGGTTCAGTTGTAACATTTGATATCGATAGTTCACACATTAGAAGTCCATATTGAGATATGATGTTACAGATGCTGAAAGCTTGTTTTCTCATTGCATTTAACAAAGAAATCCTAGAGAAAATTCTAATTGGACAAAATGATTCTTTTTGGTATTTAGATTTGAGCAATTCTTTGTTGATAGGGAAGTTGCCTTTCTCAATGTGTGATATTATGCATGTCTCAAATTTGAACAATATATGTGATATACTACACAAAACAACATTTTGCATAAAAACAAAAACTCAGCAACGTCTAAAGTATAAATAATAGGGTTACAACCAGCTTCAAAGTTGAAAAATAGCCTTCATCAGGATTAGCTAGAAGTGCAACCACCACCAGAGCAAGATCGGCATCTGCCAGTAGAATAGTGTTACGAATATGTAAAATGCTTTCATGGCAAGTCCCCACAGGGGAAAAACACTTTTACAGGCAGTCATTCTTATTATGTGCCTTTCAGGCAGGGTTGCCAGATTTGGTGAAATATCGCCAACATGAAAAGTTTCCAAATCAACTAGAATTTTCTCAAAATATTGACTGGCTTTGGTGATTCAAGTACTTTCTAGAAATTTGTATGGAAGTATATAAGGAAGTCATCCCTTGGTTGGTGTGATACAAGCTAAATTGAATTGGGAGATACGTTAGTGTTTTTAGAATAGGATCTTCTATTTTGTGAATCAGCTGAGCATGTAATTGCTGCTTTATTATGTCTGAATAACAGTCAGACCAGATTATTCAGTGATCCTGTAAGATAGTTAAGCTATTTGCTGTACATTGTTCCTGTTTACACTTATTAGTGCTTTTTAAATAAGTGTTAGTTATCCAGAAATTTGGACTTATTCTATTTTGAATGTATCCTGAAAGTACACATATTATTCCAAAGGGTACTTTTTAACAATAGTAAGCATGCTTGAAGTAGAAGATGGTTGCCAATGACACGAGCTGAAAGATGAAAACCAAATCTTTGGTTTAGAGGCTTACTCTATCTGATAATAGCTCTTGAGCTATTATCAGATAGAGTAAGCCTCTCTTTTGTTTAGTCTTCTCAAAAGCCTGACCAACATCTCCTCATCGTTTCTACAAATGACTGTCAGATTTAGCATTGCTTATACTAAAATGGCGAATTGTAGCAGTTCTAGAAAATTGTAAAAATGTGCCATTGTGGTAGTTTATTAATTGTTATACACAATTTTTTTTTTTTCACAGAATCTTAATCTATGTACTTTTAAATCTCTAAAATATACAGATTCAAAATGTGTGGATTTAAGATTATTTTTCAAATTATCATTTTAGAAAATTAGTTCAAATTTATTTTGATTAATGTTTCAGTAAATTATATCAATAGATACCATTTTGTTGATATTGTTAACAAAATATGGTTAGTTATTAAGCAAATTGTTACAGTAATCAGACATCTTAATTGCTAAATAGTTCTGTTTTAAAAGCATAAAACTTAGTTTCCAGAGGTTCTTTGTTTGTTCCTTTCTAAAATTTTATTTTGTAAATTCTCACCTTGAATCATATATATATATATACACACCCAACTCTTTTTTTTTTTTACACGGTAGATATGTTCCTTCGTGTGTAAAAAGATAAGTTTCCTATTGTGAAATTGGGGATACGTTCCATGTTATCCGAAAACCATGTGAGATGAAATAAAGAACTATATTTAGTTTAAAAATCATGTAAAAAAAAAATGCTGAAAACTGTAAAAGTTCTGATATGCATACGAATGATATATACATACATACATATGCAATTTTATTGTGCAATAAAACTTAAAATACATAATTCATAGGTAAACATAAGTAGCGCAAGCAAAAAAAAGGGGGAATCTGTTAATCCAAAATTAAGAATAGAAAACTCAAAATTAAAAATAAAAATAAAAAAACAATATTTAGTTATATAATTATTCGCCGCTACTTGATAATAAGCGCAATTGTTTGCGACAAACTGAACCAAAATCGTTATCAGCACTAGAAATATCCACATCCGCCAAGCTCTTTAATGGAGACTTTTGTCTGGTAATACTGTTTTGAACTTCCGAACTACTTTTCGAAAGGTTTTGCTCTGTCGAATTTTTTATTAAAAAATCTGTTATAGACAGTTGAACTTTTGGTTTTTTAAGTTCTTTATACAACTCTTGATACCCAGCCAAGCAATTCTTCATATCTCGTTCGAATTTTAGGGCACGTTCCATGTTTGGATCAATTTTAAAAAAATGATTCACCATACATTTCCCAAATGTTAGACTCTCGCCAATTAAACTAGCAGTTAGTTGACATATTTTGGCCTCTTCATCGTTATCGCTATTATGATCCTCAGTACTATTACCGTCATCTGTTATTAAATCAATCAGATCATCCACATCTAGAGGTTTACTTATCATTAATTCGTCGATGTCTTCAATTCGTAGATCCTTAAATCATTCTCCTCCAATTTCGTGTGCCAAGGCTTTAATTTTAGAAGACTCCATCATTATTTGGGGCACTGAGTTACCACTCTTGACACATTCTGGCTAAAGTGCTTTCCAGCAAGCATTTAATGTTGATACCCTTAACTTCTCTTTGGCCAGTGAAGCATATGTAATGCAATCCATAATCGAATATTTTTCCATGCATCACCGATTATGAGGTTGTCCATCTCTAGTGTATCTAAAATATGTTGGAATGCTCGTTGAGTATAATACAGCTTAAAGGTAACGATTATACCCTGGTTTAATGGTTGAATCAAAGAAGTGGTATTGGTGGCAAAAAGATTATTTGAACATTTGGATGCTCTAAGACCGGATGACTGGGCGCATTATCTACAACCAAAAGTACTTTAAAATCAAAACTTCGTTGCTCCATATATCTTTTAACTTCAGGAACAAAACATTCTTCAAACCATTCCGTAAATAGACCTACTGTCATCCAGGCCTTTTTATTCGCCCTCCAATGAACCAGCAACTGTTGAATGTTTTTTCCTCTCAAAGCACGTGACCTTAATGATCGGTTGATTAAAAGAGGCTTTAAAATTTTGTCCCCAGAAGTGTTGCTACACAATAAAAAAGTCACTCGATCTTTAGCAACCTTAAACCCACTAGCAATTTTTTCAGATTTTGCCATGAAAGTTCTGGCAGACATTTTTTTCCAGAATAGACCCGTTTCATCGGCATTGAAAATTTGGTCGGGAACATAGCCCCCATCTTCGATCATTTTGGCTAGTTTTGCTGGAAAGCTTTTAGCAGCCTCTTCATCTGCTGATGCAATTTCTCCTTTAATTTTTAAATTATGAAATGCATTTCTTTTAAGAAATCCTGTTAGCCATCCATCACTAGCCGAAAACTCTTCTCATATCTTGACGACTTGTTGATGGCTCCGATATCTGCACTTGCTTATAAATTCGTAGTCCCTTCGACTTTCTAATATTTCCATCTACAGGTATTCTCTTTTGCAATAAATCTTCCATCCAAAGCACTACACATTTTTCCATTTTTACTAACACTTCATCTCTAATGTATGACAATGTTTTGGAACTAAGTTTTGATGCACAGATGACAGATTTCCGTATGGCATTCTCATTTTTCTTAATGGTTCTGATAGTAGCTTCGTTCAAGCCAAAATCCTTGCCCATAGATGTTGCACCTTCACCTCTCGCAAGACAGTCCAAGATTTTTAATTTAACTTCTAAAGAAATGCCTTGCCTTTTACGAATCTTTGAAACTTTTGACATTTTGTTAAATGCTATCTAGGGTAAAAATTTTATCTAGATAAAAATACCTTTTTTCACTTCTTTACGTCACAAATGTTCAAATACACAATTGATAGCACTATGTATGGCTGATAATGTATGGCATGAACAATTGATTAAATATTGTGAGCTAATAAACTTAAACAATTTAATGATGCAATATGTTATGTAAATGTCATACGAAATGGGTAGGTAAGAGTTATCGAATAAGGGGAGATCCCTTTGAATAAGTGTATTCCTCAGTAGTTACTGGGGAATACCCTTATTCGATAACATTATAGCAGTGTGCAGTAGGGTGGAGTGAAAAATATAGGGAAATTTTTTTTTTTAATTCGAAATCTGCCATGATAAAAAAAGTTGTCCTGTGGGACAAAATGAAAGTGTAAAATTAAAATATCTTATGTTGCTGAGGTTCAATTTTCACGCTCCGCATGGCGATCAAAATGCACTATTTCAGGTCCAAAATTTCTCTTTTTATTCAGACACAAAAAATTTTTTTTTTTCGATTTTGAAATCGGCCAGTGTCAAAAAAGTTTTCCCATGGAATGAAACAAACATGCGTAAAATTTCAAGTCCCTGAAGTCGCATCTTCATGCTCTGCACAGAGGTCGAAGGTAACTATTTCAGCTAAAAAAAATACCATTTTAATCTAAAACGCACATTTATGAAATACCCTTTATATGTGTAATTAGACTATAAGAAACAATTATTGACCCATAGCTTTGCGACATGACTCTTTTTACCTTGATTCCAGAAACTTTGTAATGCTTGGGAGCCTTTTTTTAGGTTTTTATTTTGAAAGCACTCATGTAGTTTTGTATGGCCACGCTAGAGGGCTTATCTCACCAGTGTATATGAAACACTGAATGTGAGCCAAAGCTTCTCTTTTCTTGGTTTATATTTCGATGGGAGAAAGGATGAATGAATGACATGAAGGTGGTTGGCTCCAGAAAAGCCCAGCACATCGACCAGAGTATGAGAGAAAGGTCGCAGCCATACTTCAAGTAAAAAAGGCATCGAAGTATCATAGATGACTAGTCCAAGAAGAACATTACACCCTGGTACAAGAACCAAACTCTATCTATATTGGTCACATTGCAGTTTCATCTGGTGAAGCCAAAGTTATTTGTGGCTGAATGCTCACTTACTTTAAAAATCAACAAATTTATCTTGATAGTTTGATCGCTGTAGGCTGTGATGGGATAAATGTAAATACTGGCGTGAAGTGGGTTATACGTCTATTGGAAGTGGCATTAAATCGTACAAGTAATAGATTTGAAGTTGAGTTCTGATCAGAAGTATTTGTATGATGTATGCCAAGCAGTTTCCACCAGTGTCTTCCCTGATGATCTTGCATTCATGAAATCAGGACCAGTTGCACACTCTAGATGGCTTACAACAGCTTGTAGAATTTTAAGATTATATGCAAGAACTGACAATCCAGCTGAAATCCTCATTACATTTGCAACATTTATAATGAAAGTTTATGCACGTATGTGGTTTAGCATAAAGAGAAAACCACTCTACTTGGAGGGTTCGCTGCACATTTGAAATATGATCCATCTTTCCAGATACTTGAAAGAGGACTTAAAAGATGTTATTGATCCAGTAATACAAAGAAATAGTTTTTTCTTGCACCAAGAAAATATTCTCCTGTCAATGCTTGTAGATGACAGAGGACACGTAAGAAGAATTATAGCAGCAAGAATATCTACAAATGTTTTAAAAGGAGTGAGAAATTTTAGTGTTCCGGAAATTAATTTCTGTGCAAATGATGACACAGAACTTTTCGACTGGCAAACATCCCAAAAATATGAATCACCTCTTAGTAAAAGTATTACAGATGCTGAATTATTATCTGCAATATCAGAAAAGGAATGTAAGCTAGAAATTAATATTCCGAAATTCCCATGCCATATTCAGTCAACAAAGAGGTACGTTCAAATTGTAGTAGATGCAGCAAGAAAAGTCTGTGGAGATGAGCAATGGCATGGCTTTATCCTAGCAAAAATTCAGTCAAGAAAACTGAATACTTTTAATGTGAAATCAGAATTTTCTGCTTAATTTTCTTTAACATTTATGTGGGAATTTATGCATATTTTTTTTTCCGTTCAGTGTTTTTCATATCTTTTCCTGTATTTTAATTTGTGAACAGCAATTGCAGTACATCTTATGTCACGAGAAAAGTATATGTTATTACAAACAAAATGCCCTACTGTCAGTTCCAGAATGTAGTTTAGGGAAATAAAAAAATAACATAGAAACATGTATAAAAACATAGTAACATAATAACATAGAATAACATGTATAAAAAGATACGTTCACTAAAAATTTTAGATCTTCTGCCTCTATGACTTTACAGGATACTTCAGAAAATTGACTTTTTTTGGCTAAATTCGTCACACTTAACATATGTGCAGCTCATTAAGATGCAACTTCAGGGACTCGAAATTTTACACATGTTTGTTTGATCCATTGAGCTAACCTTTCTGACCCTGCCCGATTTCGAAATGGAAAAAAAAAATTTCATATCCGAACAAAAATAGGACTTTTTTTGCCTGAAATAGTCAATTTTGATCTCCATGCGGTGCATGAAATTTTGAACTCAGGAACATCAATTTTTTCACCCATAAAGCAACTTTTTTTTATCCTGGCCGATTTAAAATTTGAAAAAAAAATTTTTTTGCTCCACCCTAGTGCGCAGTGCTGCCTAATTTTTGAAGTGTTGTAAAAACGTGAATTTTTTTTATACATTGGTACCAAAGACTGCAATTTATACTAGATCACTCATGGTCACGTACATAAATATAAGACAATGACTTTGAAATCGCTTTATATCAAATAAATTTTTCTTAAAAGGAAGACTTTTTTGAACCACGTAACTTCAAATTCGTGTAGAAAAAAAAAACATGTAAAAAAATGTTGGGTGTATATATTTAAAATTAATCAATGCAAAGTAAATAAATTTAATTTCTCTTCCCTTGCTATCTGTTTTTACAACATTTTAGTATATGCCATATAGCAGTTTAGTACATAACAAATCTGATCTGTATGCATTAGCAATGGGTTATTTCGTCAGATGAATTTGATTTAAAAAATTTGTATTAAATGACACTAAATTAAAGAAACTAAAATTTTAATATTTTCAGAAATGCAAGAGAATACAGATAGTTTTGACAGTTTTGAAAAAAAAAAAAAATATTTTTAATATATAACTTTATTACATTTTTTTACATTGAATTCATTTATATTAATACATTCATACAAAAAGTTGATCAGTAGTGTCTATTGCAAATAAGGTCACGAGAAGAGAAAAATATTTTGCACGTGCATTCTTAAAAATGTATGTAGTATCTTGATAATTGTGTGCAAAATTTATAGTTTCAATTTAAAGAGTCATTTTATGGGATTTTCAAAAATTTATATTAAACGTTTAAATGAAATAAAAATAAATCGAATTATATTGTAAACAAAAAAGATCAATCATGCATAAAGCATTGATTATGAAACAGTTTCCAACTTCAGTGTAACTTTATTTAAACATCTCCAAAATGCAAAACATTTCTCGGCATTATTTTAAAATTATCACAATACTACATTAATTTATTATATTTGAAAACTTAAAACTTCATCAAAAAAAATGAACTTCATTCAAATGACTGCATTGAAATATAAATTGCCTGATTTGAGCATCTCTAAAATGCAATACATTCCTTGGTAATATTTTTAAAATTATCATAATACTACAATAATTTATTATATTTGAAAACTTCATCGAAAACAAATGAAATTTATTCAAATGACATCATCGAAATATAACACGCCTGGCTCTCTCTATAAAAGCAGCATTTCATTCATAAACTTTTTCCATTCATTTCATTCATTACAATCTTAAATAATAAAAGTACTATAATAATTTATTTTATTTAAAAACTTGACCATGGAGGTACATGTAATTAAAACTCTATGCTTAAAACTTTATCGAAAAAAATCGTCCTCTGTGTAAAATCAATGAATATTTCATTCATATCAGCTGTATTGCAGACTCCATGAGCCTAAATAATAATTTTGCATTAAAGAAATGCAGCAATTCTTATACAACTCATTTTACATCTTTTGGTATTTCCATTCTCCATAAGTAAAAATTAGGCTTCCTTATAGAAATAATCAAAGTTGGATGATAATTTAAACTCAAATGTATTGTAATTGCGTTGTTTCAGTATGTAGATGCATAGAATTTAAGCAAAAATAAAGCGGTTTTAGGATGGATACAACACTAGATATGAATTAGAAATAACTTTAAAAATCACGATTTTGATACAAGATGGATGCCATATTTTATTTTGAAGTGGGTCACGCGATCTCTTCATATAATGGTCATGTGATCGCTTCATATAAAAGGTGTAATTATTATTTTAATTTTTATTTAAAAAACTACTGAATATATTTTGCTGAATTTTTTTTTATATATTTTATGGGATAATTTGAATATTTCCTAAAACTTTCGAAACAATTTGTGAATTTTAAATCGTCTAAAAAATGTTTGAAAAATTAGGTCCCAAAGGGTTCAATGTATTTCATTTTTTTAACCCGGGTTCAATCCAAAACTAATTGGGTGATATTATTCATTTATATTCCCATAGGTCCCACAAACCGTCTGAACAACATACTAAAATTTCATTTTGACAAAGTCATTTTTATGATAGCAATTTTTCCCTGGTATATCATCTATTGTGTATTTCTATTTTTTGGTTTTATTAAATTCTAACTTCAAAAGTTAAAGCAGAAATGCATATTGCACAGTTTAAGGGGGGGACATCACCTTGGCCAGCACATTAAACACTGATATTAGACCCAAACCTAAACCTCAGTTACTCCTTAAATAATTGTTTTGTGAGAACTAAATTTTTTATGTACAATCCAACACTCTTTATAAAATTATGAATATAAACATTGTCAATAAATGAGTAACAGAAATAATTAATTAAATAGTAAACTGATTCATGTTTTTCAAAAATCAGATTTCATATGGATACCTTGCGTGCAGGATTCCAAAATAACTGTTGCACATTTTTACTTAATATTTTATATATAAACTCTGAAAGAGGTATGTTTCAGACTAGACCTCAATTTATAATGAAAAATGGAGTTAAAATAAAAATTCGAGACATTTATACAAGAAAATTTGAAAAAAATTATAAACAAAATTTTTGATTTTTTTTTTTCAATAAATTTTCAAGAAAATGTAGGTATAGCATGTACACATATGCAATATGAAATAGCATGCAAGTTTTTAGAATTATATGTTCATTAGTTTTGAAGGTATGATGCACACAATGTGAAAAAACATAGTTTTGAGATAAAGAGCTTTAAAGTCAAAATTTTGCTTAAAATACCTTCTTAATAATTTTTTGAAACATTTATCATCTAAAACTCTCCAGAGGTATAAGTAGGACCTTCTTTCAATGCCAGAGCTTCATCGATTGACCTTTTGCTTCTTCTTCGTGCTCTACGAGCTTCCAATATGCACTCTTCTACTCGAATTTCTGCCACAGCGATTTTTATCTGTTTCTCAAGCATAATGCATAAAAAATTCCACACTGGAAGCCCCCCGGTCGTCCAAATAGATGCTCATGTCCTTGTTGACGAGTCGGACGGTCTGGGTCTTCAACACACTGGAAGACCCCTTTCTGGTAGGTCGGACGGTCTGGGTTTCAACAACAACACACTGGAAGCCCCGCCCTTACATTTTGCTGCTCTAAGTCTTTGGACGAGTCGGTTGGTCTGGGTTTTCGACACACTGGAAGCCCAATTCCCTCATATTCAACCGATCAATTTGGTCGTCATTAAAACATACAACTGCTTCATTTGTAGCAATTTGAACAATTTTTCTGGCTGAACCTGATGTTTTCGGACAAAATTTCCAGATGAGGGCATTTAAACTTTCATTTGTATTTTGAGTATGTCCTACTAGGCACAGAGAAGGCATAGAAAGGTCTTTAATGTTATCCATAACTGTAGCTGGAATAGAAATTGAATGTCTGTATGCTTTTTTGCTCATAACAGTTCTTTGGTATGGTCACAAAAAGCTTTCTCCTTTTGGATAAAAGTCATGGAGTGGCTCCTCATCAGTGGAACGTTTGTGGTAGAATATGGCCCATATTGCTGTTTGTATGTCTGTCACAGATTTACAATTTTCCCGGATAGCATTGTCATAATACACTGCAAGTTTATCGATAATAACATCTGACGACTTTTTTCTCCAATTGTTTTTCCGTCACTGAGTTTTTTGCCTTTCATATTTTGTTTTCGCTTTCGCAGCTTGGTACCCATCCTTTTTTTAATGTGATCAACACATTCTATTGTAGACACTTTGCACTCTGGGCCATAAGGATTTGCACTTTCAATAGCTAAAAATGTTTTGCAGTCACCCTCAATGCAATGTAAACAATTACACAGCAGACGCCGGGATAGCGTCATCGTGAGTTTAAAGAGACGCTCAATAAAATTTGAATGTGTTTCTTCACATATTTGGTGATAATTTGGGTTCTATTTGGAATTTCTTAATAATTTTTTTTTATGAATTCTTAACATTCCATTCTATTCTCTCCAAAATTTTTGAAAATTTAATTTTTTTGAAGGTTCAAGGTGATGTCCCCCCTTAACATTTTATTCAATTTTTTACAACAGATCCAACAATATAACTGACTACATCAGCAAATAAGTTTTAGCTGTTTTGGATGCTATTATCGGGTATATTTTCTATTTCTTGTAGATTTTGTAGCATACTTTCCAAGAAAAATTTGTCTTTATTTAGTACATACATGCTTTCATGAGTTAGTTTTATCTTACCCAATCCTTTCAGGCAAATAAATATACATATGCACACTCATACAGGCAAACACATACATATATGCACACTCATACAGTCAAACACATACATATATGCACACTCATACAGTCAAACACATACATATATGCACACTCATACAGGCAAACACATACATATATGCACACAAACACATATATGCCATGCACACACAAACACGTGCACATATGCACACAACACAAACATTTTTCCGAAGGTGTTTGAATTATGTTCATGAGGTTTTAAAACATATTTTCCCTAACCTTTATTTTTCTTTCTGTTTCTGATTCAGACCAAATAGAACATATTAAAATAACTTGAAATGAGTTATTCAATGACTTTGACGGCAATGTGATATGTCTAAACTACAATTTGATTGCCTAAACTAGAATTTTTGTTCATAGAGATGTCAAAATACGAGGAAAGTCATGAGAACAACGTACTGCATACCAACTTCTTTTATAATAAAATTTATGCCTACAGCTTCCTCCCCTTTGATCCCGCAGTGCAACATTAACTTTAAGAAAGTAATCAATTTATGATAAAATAAATAAAAAATATTAGCCCAAATTTCTTTTTAAAGCATCCTTTCATTTTTCGTATGACATGAATACCATTTAAAAAAATCTGATGTGGGCAACACATGACTTTCTTTATATAATGTAATGAATTTGCTACTTTTACAGTAAAAAAATAGGTTTGTTTTTCTTATAGTAGATACTAATATTCTTTCCAAGATAATGAATTTTCGACAATTAATCGTCATTTTCATTGATTTAGCGTCATTTTTATCCATTTGGTGAGATTTTCGTTAATTTGGCAACATTTTAAAAAAGTCGCCAAGTTGGCGACATTCTGCCAAATTCGTCACCAAAATCTCGCCAAGCGTTATGCACTAAGAAATAAGTTATTCTTACAGCAGATAAATAAATGACTATTGACGTTCAAATACAAAAGTATTATTCAAAGTATCTTTTTATGAATGGAACGAGCTAGATCCACGAGAATGATGTCACTCAATTTATCGCATGGTATTACATATGAAAAGTGAACATGTTTCTCAATAGGAAATATTTTTATTTTATTTTATATGACTTTTTGATATTTTTTTTGAAAAATGTACAATATCTCGAGAATGGTTCATGTTAGCGTTCTAAAATTTATGCCAATCGTTTTCTAATGAAACATTACATAAGAAATGTATATTTGCGTAACTTTATTAGTGGTTTTGATTTTTTGACGATTTTTTCAAAATTTCATTTGAAAATTTAGGGGGTGGTTCTGAACATTCGATTGCGTATAAAAACAATAGGCTTCCAGTGTTTACGGATTGTGATTTTTGTACCAAATTTCGTTCGAATCGGTCCATTCGTTCGTCGGTTATCGTCTCCACAGACCCACTGACACACACACACATACATACATACACACACACATACATACATACACACACACAGACATCACTTCAAAAATGTTTGTTTCCTGATCAGGGATGCTTGAAACGTGCTCTCCCGTCGAAAACTCAAATTTGAATTTTCGACCCCGTCACAATACTTTCCTTATACATTATGTATATAAGGAAAGTAAAAACAATGGTGGATGATAGAGAGAAAATGAGGTCAGATTTGAGATCTGCATTCAGAAAAACATAAGAAAGAGTAGTTTCATTAAGAGGGCAAAATAAGTGTTGTGCTGTGTTATCAAAGTTTTTCTAGTTTGTAAATACGACATAATTATAAGGTACAATTTTTATTTCCTACAGATTTCAATTCTATATACTTTGCTCAATGCTCATAACCGGAACCATGGTTTCTTTTATTGTGCAAGTTATTTATTGTATCTTTTATTAAGTTGGTCCTAATTCGTTTCGTATAAATATTGTAATTGTGCTGCTGTTATCAATTATATCTCTATATTAAAAAAAAAAAAAAATCTTGCATATTTCAGGGTTCGCACAGTCCTTAAGAACTCCTTAATTCGCTTTTTGTTTTTAAAAACACTTAAAATTCCTTAATTTTGCCAAATTCTTCTTAAAAACTTCAAATTTTTGCCTTTTCAATTCCGAAATGGAAAAGGAAACCATACAAACAACTGAACAGTTCGAAATTGGCATTGTGAGGAATATTAGCAAACTAGAGATTATGGTTGCTTTTGTTTGTTTTTTAATTTTCCGCCCCCAGAATCCAAACTTTATTAGTCAGATCAAAAGTAAAGATAAAAAGAAGCAAACAACTCCTATTACCTGTCCTGAAAAAGAAAATAAAGTAGAAAAAGACTGGAAGATTGTTGATTAGTGTAGTGCACTTCCCTTTCAACTGATAAATTACCTAAGTTTCGTTTTCTTTACAAATGCAAAATTGTGCTCAAATATTTTTTGTTTGGCGTGAATTTGGGGTAAAATGTTCTGAAAATTTGAATTGTTTAAGAATTTTTGCTCTAGAACTAATATTTCCATATATAATTATTTGGACTAGGATTCCATAACGTTTCTGGTTAGCGAGAATGCTATTTTCACGAAGTGCTTATATATCAAAATAGGAATATTATCAAAATAGAGATTACGGTTATTTTATTTATTTTTTTTTTAATTTTTTTTGTTTGAAAATCCGAACTTCATTAGCAGAATCAAAAGCAGGAAAAAAAAGTTTACCTGTCCTGAAAAAAAAAAAGTAGAAAAAGACTGGAATATTGTTGATTAGTGTAGTGCACTTCCCTTTCTACCTGTTAAATTACTTATGTTTTGCTTTATTTACAAAGGCAAAATTTTGCTCTAATATTCTTTGTTTGGTGTGAATTTGGGGTAAAAAGTTCTTTGAACTATTAAAGAATTTTTGCTCTAGAAGTAATATTTCCATATATAATTATTCGGACTAGGATTCCATAATGTTTCTGATTAGCGAGAATGATATTTTCACCAAGTGCTTACTGTTTATGTTAAGTCAGTGAAATTAAAACAGGGAAGGGTAGCCAGTGTAAGTTATGTCTTTGGTTAGTGATATCTGCTAAGAATTAATGGTATTAAAGGAGTCAAGTATCTTGAAGATTGAAATACATAAATATTTTTCGAATATAATGTTTATTTTTAAACATTTGCCTGATATCGTTTAAATTTTAATATTGTTGGGAAGGGATACCCTTCCTCTTAAATTCTATATTTATTATATTTATTTAATTACATTTACATTAGCCTGTGGTCGTATAGATTTAAATAAAGTTTACTTTTATAATTATTATTTGTTTCTTTATTACCTTTTTCTATTACCTACAGCTTGGTCTGTGCTCAACTATGTAACACTTTTAAATGCATTTCAACATCTTACATTTACTCCACTTACCTTTAAATAAATAAATAGCACAGCCAACAACAACTAAAGAATGACAACCATTATTGTTAAATTAAAAATTAACTTTTATTTGCAACAATTAAAAATTTAAACATTAGATTCATTAAGCAAATATTAGATGTATAGAGGTCGGAAAATAGTACATTGCTTTAAAATTACATCTATTAAATTTGGAATTCAATTAAAGAAAAACCCAGATAACAAATTAAAATAACCCAGGAATCAGAATCCACTCTGGTCTTAAGACCAGAGTTTGGTCTGCCTGAGGAGCTGTCCACCAACAGAAAAAAGAACAATACAAAATTTTAAAATAATAAAGGAACAGTGTAAAGCAGTGGTTCTCAACCGGTGGATCGCGACTCCCCAGGGGGGTCGCGAATGGATCCTGGGGGGGTCGCACGAAGTTTAAAAAAATACAAAAAAAATTTATAAATAATGTATTATGCAATAATTTTACAACTAGAATTGAAAAAAAAAATCAATATATGTTATTTTACTTAATAACTTGTTTAATATACGCTCCAACGTTTTTAATGTTAATACATAATTTCAATACTAGCACGTTTTCGTTGAAACAAGCTAATGAGAAACTTGTACTTGTTTTCATTTAACAATTTTTTTAATGTCTGGTTCTATTCCTGTTACACACATAATCAAATCATTTTCCAAGTCTAAACGATTTCTTGGTTTAGTTTTTAAGTTTAACATGGTCGAGAAGCCAAGTTCGCAAAGATAGGGCGTGGCAAAGGGTATGATACTCCTTAAAACTTCAGATACCAAACCAGGGTATTCACGCCTTCTCGATAACCAAAATTTATCAATTTCTTTACTTGCAAACTACAGTTTTAAAATGCTATCTGGTGACAGTTCCATCAACTTATCATGAAGTTGCGATGGAATTTCTGCTTTTTCATTAAAAGGATTAAGTATTCACTGTCAACCCACATTTTCTTCAAGTGGAATGTAACTTATGATTTGGTTTAAGTTCAGTTATGTGCGTTGATATCAAATCAGACAGGGAATCATAGTCAATGTCCTCTTCTGTATCTATTACGGAACTTTTAAATTCATAACATAAAGGGAAGTTTTCAAAATCAGAATTCTTGACTCTAGCAGCATAAACATTCAGTTTCTTTAAAAATCCATTGATTTTGTCTTGTGCTTTGAGTATAGTTATATTTCGACCTTGTAGCTCTGCATTTAGCTCATTTAGGTGCATCAATATGTCTGCTAAGTATGAGAGTTGAAATAACCAAGTTGGGGAGCTAAAAAATTTGGCTAGTTGTGGGTTAGCATCTTGTAAAAATAGCAGCAGTTCAGATCGCAGCTCAAATAACCTGTTCAAAACCTTCCCACGAGACAGCCATTGTACCTCCATATGTAACAGCAGCGCTTTATGTATTGCACCCATTTCATTGCAAAGTTTTTCAAACAGTCGGCACTGTAAAGGTCTGCTTTTAATAAAATTCACTATTTTTACAGCTTCCGTTAGGACTTGTTGAAGTTCAGCAGGCATTTTCTTGGTGGCAAGGGCTTGTCGATGCAAAAAACAGTGCACCCACTTGGCATAATAGCTCTTAACCTTTGGACTAAGCCACTTTTAACACCTGTTAATGATTTAGCACCATCACTGCATATTGCTATGCACTTTCCCCAATCTATTTTAAATCTTTTTGTAGCTTCCATAAATGACTCAAATAAACATTCCCCCGTTGTGTGGTCAGGCACAGATTTGCAAAACAAAATTTCTTCTTGTATATATCCATCTGCCTCAAACCGTATAAAACACAAAAATTGTGCACAATTTGACACGTCTGTAGACTCATTGATTTGAATGGAAAAATATTCGCTTCGTTTTATTTTTTCAGTAAGTTGTTCAGGTACAATTTTAGTCATTTCCGAAATATGTCTTGCCAGAGTATCATTCGATAATGGTATTGCAGTCAATTTCTCAGCATCCTCCGAACTGATCATACACGACACCATATCTGTTGCACATGGAAGAATAAGATCTTCAGCAATGGTATGAGGCTTCCCTTTTTTCGCAAATCTTAAGGCTACTAGATACGATGCATGAAGTGCCATTTCACTTACATTACCTATTTTTGTAATGTTCATCTGTTGACTTTGTAAAACAGAAAGTTTCTGGTGAAAAAATTCAATCAGCTTACCTTTCACTGATGAATGTTTTGTTTCAAGATGGCGCATCAATTTTAAAGGCTTCATGCTTTCTGCAGACAAAACATCTGAGCATAATACACACTGTGGGCGATTTTCGAGCACTGTAAAGCTGAAATTTAAGTACGAATCATCGTACTTTCTAACTTTTTTAGTTTTCTCACTGGCTTCGTGTGAACATGAGAGTTGATTTCTTTTTACATACCTTCCGTAACTATTGCAATTTACTAAGAACGACATCAACTAAGGTAGTAATAAACCGCATGCCGACAGCGTCGTCTTCAGCACTCAGAAACTGAGTGATGTAATGGCCTTTATACCAGTGAGGTGGGCGTCCAGGGGTTTATATGGACTTTAGATGCAATTTAGTGATTCTATCTATCGTGAAACACTTACATGAATTGATAATGTTATTGCAAATTATATTAATGTTAATTTATTGGGGGGGGGGGGAAGTAATGCCTTCAAATATTGAAACCAAATACAGGTTAATAAAAAGTACAGTGGGGGGAGGCCCGAAGTTATTTTACGGCGATAGGGGGTCGTCACCTACATAAGGTTGAGAACCACTGGTGTAAAGGTTTGAAAATAATAAAGCAAACACAAATTGTGAATGATAAGTTATACATGATCAAATTTCAAAAATATTCTTTCTAGTTTTGAAGAATAACGTTGTGTGTAAAAAATGCAAATGTGTAAAAATAACAAATTCACTAATTTGACGAAGTACTATTGCACAACGTGTCAAGCTTGACACCACAATTTGACACATCACCATATCACGCTATGTGTCGATGTTGACACCAAATTTAACGAATCACAATTGACACACTTGCTAGATGGTATATGAAGAAGCACGGTGTGCGCTTCCCTATTTGAGGATGCATTTGGGAACTGGAACCCCTGCAGAAAACGGATGTTTACACCCTCCGCAGCCGATAAGTTCACATCATCGGGCGGAAGGGAAGCACTTGTGTCAGGAAGGCAACATCGGTCAGAAGAGAACACTTCTTGTAATCAGGGTGTGGATTTTGGTCCTGCTGATGATTCCGAGGCATGTTGTTTGATGGCCAGATCCATCCCCGGCTGGAAGGAACGCCGGACTTCTCGTAAAGAAACAAACTCATGCCAGCGAACAGGGCACGGAAACTGCTTGGTTATTAAAACCAATCGTCTGGTCAATCAAAATAAAAAAAACTCATTTCTGAGGAACACTTGCACAGCTTGCATGAATAAAAAGAACATTTTTTCAACGACCGCAGGATACAGGCGCCCTTGCGTGGAGCCTGTTCCACGGATCTCAGCAGCCAATTCAGAGAAGCACCTCACTCCACGCCGGTCAGAAAACGAATGTCCCAGCAACACGCTTGCTTCCCAAGAGCCGCCAAATTTGGCGAGTGAAAACCTGTGCTTCGCGCCAAGCGCTCATGCATATACTGCGGAATAAAAACGCCGTTATGTCAAGAACTGCGATGTGGATACGAAAGTTAAAATTACACTGCCAAGCGCACAGCAACCCCACCGGATGTTCGGCACCCATCTAGCAAGTGTTCGTAACAGATAAGCCATGAAGACTGAATTTTGCTCTAAAAATGCGCCTTTTTCCTCAAACTCGTGAATGAAGTGAAGCAAACTTAAAATCGTAACGAAGAGCCGAAAGATTAACAAAGGATATTTTAACGTTTTAAGATGCATTGTGCATAATTTTGAATAATAAAACAAAGAAAAAATATAACAAATTACGTTAAGAGGGGGAATAAATCGCCGAAATATTCAAAAACAACAAATAAATTTTGAAGGGAAAGGGGAAAATAACGAATTTTGAGCTGTTATCAAATTTTGAACTGCTAATTTAAAGTATAATCATAAATCCCGGCATAACAATATACAACTTTTAATCGCTCTCTTTCATCCATTTCAATTTTTCTCTAAGCATGTCAGAACCAATAAAATATGGATTAAAAAACAAGTCTAACTTTAAAGATAAGTTTTTTCTTTACAAAAAATCTGATGTGGACAGCTCATAACTTCCCCCCATAACACAAATATTTAAGCCTTCGGGGCTCTTGTATATGTGCACTATATGCATAAATTATCCCAATAAAATGGCACATTTAAAATGTTTTCATCAGGTGCGCCAGTATAAACAAATAAATATTTTGCTACACAAAATAATTTTTCGTATAAATGGTGGGATTGTGCAATTCATTTTGTATCGAGGCATTATTGATATCTACAAGCATTTTTTTTCATCTCATCTCCATCCTTTAATTATTACACAATAGGCAGACTAAACTTGCTTATTTCCTGTCAAGTGCCTGCTTATGTTTGCATCGGCTACTGGTCTCTTCTCTTAGGGACCTTCACTTTTTGGGGTAGTACAATAGACCTCTGGTCGATGTGCTAGGCTCTTCTGGAGCCACCCACCTTTATATCATTCATTCATTCAAACTTGCTTATTTTCATATTTTGGCTAATTTTAGAGAAATATTGTGCATAATTAAGCAATATTATGAGAGTTTGCAGTTAATAATGAGTAAGATGATTGTTTGTAATTAACATTCTCATGCAATGCTTTGAATCTCAAGGCTTTTTTTTCTAATATTTTAGGTTTTCAAATTATTAATATGTTGAATATATTTTGAAACTCGCCTTTTCACCCGTGTTTTACCCATTCTTAATGGCTAGTTACCAACTAAATGTGACATGTACACAATTAAAGTTCAGAATATCAAAAACTGTCTCAATTGTAAAAAAAAAAAAAAAAAATCTTTGGTGGGGCAGCACATGACTTTCTTTATGTATTGCAATAAATTTACTACTTTTACAGTCAAAAAATAATGTATAAGATCCACGGTACTGTGTTTCTATCATTGAATTGGATATTTGGTGATTTTCCAGATGACAACATGTAGAACTAGTTCAAGTACCCAATTAGCTTATATTTTGTGAAACTTTAAATAAACAGTTATCAATATTGATAGCACTATCAATAAGTGATATAGTCCATATATTAAAATAATTTAATACTTAATTCATCAATTAGGCATAATTTTCATTAATTTAGCATCATTTTTGCAATTTTGATGATATTTTTGTTAATCATGGGCAAAGTATCATCAAATTGGTGATACTTTGCTAAATTATTTGCCAAATGCATCACCAAGTGTTACAGACAGAGAGAAGAGCATTTTTCATATAATAGAAGGTATGTCTGTCATATAATGGAAATCTGAATTTGCAAAACATTATTTCCCATTTTCCATCATTTTTATCAATTTGGCGATATTTTTGTCACTTACGCAACATTTAAAATAGGCACTGTAACTGAGTTGGCGACGTTCCGCTAAATTTTTTGCCAAGTATTACGGACGGATAGAAAAGTGGGTTATTCTTATAGTCTACTCTTATGTTCTTTCCAAGATATTGAACTGTCATCAATTAGTCATTATTTTCATTGATTTAGAATAATTTTTATTAATTTGGCAACATTTAAAAAAGTCACCAAGTTGGCGACATTTCGCCAAGCGTTATGGACGGAGAAATAAGTTATTCTTATAGCAGACTATTAACGTTCAATTACAAAAGTATTACCCAAAGTATATTTTCTCTTGAATGAACTAGATACACGAGAATGATGTCACCAAATTTATCGCATGATATTACATATGAATAGTCAACATATTTCACAATAGTTAATATTTTTTTTGATTTTTTGATAAATTTATTTGAAAAATGTGCAATATATCGAGACCGGTTCATGCTAGTATTCTAAAGTTTGTGTCAATTATTATTATATAAGAAATGACTATTTACATAACTTTAAAAGGTACTTATCGGTTATAGGAACCATGGGTTACCGACTACTTTTCGGAGTTGTTGCCAACAAGAACTTTGGCGATATAATCCGATACGAGAAATTAACTACAAACACAATGTTTACAATTTAATATATAATGGGGTTTGGCCAACTTTACTTAACAAAATATTGTGTTACATTGAAATTTTTGGCGGCCAAAACTTAGCTATTGCCGATAAAATGTCATTAAATTTATCACTACCGGTAACGTTTCGGCACATGAATTCTGTGAGATATGAGTCCAAGTGCTGTCTCGCAGTGCCTCTATGCTTTTTGTTACGCTATTTTTCAGTTCCCCAGAGTCTCTATGGTCTGCGTATGAGTCCTGGTTTTAGGATCCACAAAGTTATACCAATGGTTTACTTCCAAATATTGCAAGCCGGTGTAAGACACGGAATATGAAAACAGCGCCACCTATTTATAATATCATCAAACTGTATAAACCAGAATTTGGCATGGTCACTATGTGTTGCCTTGTTTGGCTTCATGTTAGCTGAGTTTGGGCCGCCACAAATTTCAATATAACAAAGTATTTTTTTGTTAAGTAAAGTTAATGAAACCCCATTATATATTAAATTGTAATCATTGTGTTTATAGCTGACAACTTGGAAACCCCATGGTCCCTATAACCGATAAATAATACCCCTTAAAAGTTTTGATTTTTTCGAAATTTCACTGAAAATTTAGGGGAGTTCTGAACATTTGATTGCGTTTAAAAACAATAGGCTTCCAATATTCACGGATTGTAATTTTTGTACCAAATTTTGTTCGAATCACTCCATTCGCTCGTCAGATATCTCCACAGACTCACAGACATCACCTCAAAAATGTTTGATTTGTGTTCAAAGATGCCTGGAATGTGTTCTCCCGTCAAAAACTCGAATTCGAATTTTCGACCCTGTCACAATACTCTTCTTATACATTATATTATGTATATAAGGAAAGTATAAAAATGAATTTGCTCACATTTTGAGAGTGAAAATGATGCACGTTTTTAAAAAATCCCTTTGTGCCTTAATCCTTTACGCCTAATTGGAATTTTTGATTTTTTCATTGATCTGGAAGCTGAGACAGATCGAATGAGACCACTATCAAGATTCTCGCTCGAGTGAAAGTACTTTATCATTTTGAAAAGTTGTTTTGAATTGTTTAATTATTCCTTTGCATCGTCACCTCTAATTCAAATTTTTTGAAATATTAGGTTTTTCCTTTAACCTAGAAAATGAGACCAAAACCAAGATTCTAACTAGAGTGGTAGCTTTCGATAATTAGATAAAGAGGTTTCAAGTCAATTTTAGATTTATTCCTTAGTCTGAAAGCGGACAGATTTGAATAACATCAAAACCAATATTCCAGCACTAATGGAAGTGCTTGATAATTTTGATTCAGCCTCCACTCAGTCAGTCAGTTCAGTGCATATTATATAGATATTTTTTTTAATTGATACCATGTAAATCAATAAAAAAGTAAAAATTAGTTAATAAAAATTTTGTGAGCATTTGTTTATTCTTGTGTAGAATTGTTATTTATGTAAATTTGTGATAAAAAATACTTTGGACAAATTTGCACTGCTGCAAATCATTCCAATTCTGCATTGGTCTGCTATCAAACTTACACTAAACTTAGATTTACCTGCTACAAAACGGGTATGAATCTTAGTTTTACCTGATACTTAATTATGTTATTAATATATAGTGCTTGATTGTATATTGGAATTATTTAAAGAAATTTGTAATTTAAGTAGCTGCGCAGGTGTTAATTAATTTTTTTAGATCATATTTTTCTTTGGAACATAATGCTGATATAAAGTAGAGGGTTTGAGTGTTGTTGTTGTTGAAACCCAGACCGTCCGACCTACCAGAAAGGTGTAAGGTAACAGTTTGGACGGTCGGGAAGTGCCACCCAATTTAGACCGGAACCCAGTGGGGGGGGCATCCACAGGGACCGTACCCTCTTTCCCCTACCACCAACCTCTCGGAAGGACTTTCGGACCCACATGTTTAACGTGATCGTACTCCGCATGAACACGGCGGCAGTTTTGGCACTGGCTGGAATCGAACCCGGACCTACCGAGTGCAACTCCAGCGCGCTAACCAATGGGCTACCGCGCCCCGAGGGTTTGAGTGTCGAAAGCCCAGAACGACCGACTCGTCCGAGGACGTGAGCAGCAAGATGGTCGTCCGGGGAGGGTTTGAGTGTGTAATCTATCAACTCTTTAAAAATTTTTGATATGCCATTAAAAACTCCTTAATTTGTTTTCAAAATCGAGTATGAACGCTGATTTTTTGACACTGCATTACGAACAGATGGCAAGAGATAGAGTCCTGAAATGCTACATATACACTAGTATGAACCTATAGATGTGCAAGACTGACTTAGAATTTTGAGTCTTAGTTAATTGCATATTTAAATTTTGCATTGTCAGTATGGGTAAAAATGGAATTAATAGAGTTCGATTCCTAACTTCTCTGTGATTGGTTACTGATAGAAAATTTACAAAGATAGCAGAGGACAATGATATGCTTTATTGTTGATTCTTACAAGCAATTTCCCTATCTATATGATCATAATTGTTAGAACTTTTAGTATGCTGACTGTATGTTTAATTGAGTGAAATAATTTAATTTGTTTACATGTTAAACAGCATTCATACTACAATTAGGTAAATCTCTCATTCAATATTTACCTCATTATTTATGCAGTTCAGATTTGGTCCCTTACATTTTAAAATTCCAAAGCGAAAACTATCTTATTATCGCACTAGGAATGAAAATCAAAAATACTCTAAAGCTGCTGGTAGGCCATCAGGTCCTAGGGGCAGGGGCTGGACATGTGTAGCACAAAGTGGTAAGCAAGGGGTATCTGCGCACAACATGAATGAAAGAGCTTTTGAAGTGAGCTCCGGGGGTGAGTGTTAGAGCAAGCGGTAGCATCTCAACAGGTATATTATGTCTGTATAGTAGTTGAGTCAAAATAGCACATAAAGTGACCTCTGGGGGTTGGTAAGAGTTAGTGAGTGAAGGGACAGAATTCCTCGGTGTAGTACATTTTATTACATTTTTCTTCATTTTAGTCTCTACAATAACAAAAAATCCAAAATTCCCCACCAAAACCGGAAAGATTGAAAACTTTCTTCAAAGAAGTTTGCTAGTTTTTCCAACAGATCTCTCATGGTGTTAAAGAAATTTCGTGACATGATATGTATCTAAATAAGCTATTGTATTAATATAGTAAGTATTTGTGTTCAAGAATATCTATGCGAAATATCAATGTATTGTAAGGTCATGTATTGCTACATTAATATAGTTATATTGATTTGTCGATCACTAATCTGTTCATTGACCCTCACCTTGTAATGCCAGTTTATCTGACGTATTGAGTGCATTGTAGGATCAATAAAACAAACTTTAGGAATTTTCTAGAAAGATTATTCAGCTAACATGTTTTAAGTATTTCAATAAAATACTCAAAAATAGATTATTTATTTTATAAACCATGCACGATTTTTACTTTTCTGTTGGTCTAAAACCAGAAGTTATTCTAATCGCATCAGAAAATCGAATTTCAGGACCTCTGGATCTCGAGACCAGCGTTCTACTGACTTAGCTACCAGCACTGGGCTTGGGAGGGGAAGGTAAGAAAAATTCTGGGTCTACTGGTAAGAAATATGTTTTTATTCTTTAAGGAATTAAGGTATTTAGGCCAGAGCTGTGAAGTCAGAAGCAATGATGGGTAAAGTCAGTTTGTAGAACTAGCGATTTAGAACTAGTGAGGACATTCTTTCTTAAGCTACTTGTTTCATTTTTCCCATGTTAACCTATAGAAAAATAGTTCCTAACCTTTAGCTCTTTTTAGTTTTTAGAAAAAAAAATTTCAGTCCCCCCCCCCCCCCCCCCCCCCCCCCCCCCCCAAGCATAGATGCTGAATAAAGGAATATTCATTCTTTAAGAGAAAAAAAAATCAGTAATTTTTTTTAATATGTATTGAAAAGTAATGTATTCATTTTACAAAAATATTAGAAATACTTATCGATTTTTAAGAGAAGCATAAACTGTATTCTAAGCATCTATGCTTGGCAAAAAATTAGAAACTATATGAGCTAGAGATTAAGGACTATTTTCCATAGGTTAACATGGGGAAAATTAAACAAGTGATTGGAGGAAAAATAGACTCCAATTGAGGCAATTATTTTTCTAAAGAGAAATTATTCATTATTTATTATAAGTGTAATGGTGCATTTTATATTTTCAACTGACAGAACTTTTTGTTTAAATTCTTTGCTTAAATAATCTATGTAAATCTATAATCTATCTTTGCTTAAATGTTCTATTAGTTGGTCCTTATTTTGTACATAATATGTTTATTAAAGAGATTTCCTATGTTTCTGTAATTGATCAAATTTTTCTTAAGATTTACTATATATAGTTGAGTATTGAGACAACACTATTATATAGTAATGTAATTGTAAAACTTTGAAAGTAAAGGACAGCTTTTTTATGTACTGTTAGTCTTGCTTAGTTATGTACTGTTTATAAATAATATATAAAATATTTGTAGAGTTGTTACTAATTCAAAATAAAGCGAGATTTTCAAAATTTGCATGAGAATTCAAGTTGTTGTTTCGATGAAACAATTTTAATTTACAAACATTTGCATAATATACAAAAAATAACAAATATACTGTAAGTAATAAAACTTGAAGAAATGAATTTGCATCCTATGGATGTGGGCCTACTTTCCTAGGTTTTAATATTTGTAGAAATTAATCAGAAGTTAATCTTCAATCATAGTTCATAGTGCTAATCTTTTTTTTCTCAGCATTTTGGAGAAAGATGATTTAATTAAATTTTGGGCATTAAGATTTTATTTTTGATATTTGGTAACAAGATTTTAGTGGAATGTATTTGCCCATAGACATTAGAATTATCTTTTCCTTGGTGTTTTAGCAAAGAATAGATTATTTTGATTGGCAACAAGATTTTAGCTAAATGAATTTGCCTCCTGTAGACAAGGGATTTGTGATCTTTTTTGCATCTTTTGTCAAAATTTTGCATGATTTTAATACTATAGATTTTTTTCATAAATTGTAATAGATATATTATTTTAATTCCATAATTAAGGGGATTTTGTTAAAATTTGTAAGAAGAATTGGAATATTTGCCCCTCCCCCCCCCCCTTTTTTTTTATCAGAAGAACTGGATAAATCATCTCTAAAAGTCAAGAAACTTGGCAATTATGCAATTATGATAAATATGTTTGGGCAATAATATTGAAATTTATGGCCCTAATCTCACTGAACAAGATGGGATTGATTGCTGTTAAGTCTATCAAATTATCATCATATCATTCTGCTTTACAATGTGAGTTACTCTTATTTTACACTACTCCTGTGAGATGAACTACTAGATGATGGGGTCAAGGTCAGTGAAATCCTCTAAATGCAATTATCTTCCAATGGCCCATGAATCAGGAGAAAGGGATGAATGAAAAAGTGGTTTATGATGGGTCATAACTTTTTCACAGCACATGATCACAAGACAAAAGGGAAGAGGAAGAGGCTGAACAGAGCTTAATAACACAGGCTTAAAAACTTGCTTAGCATGACAAAACTTCACACAGCAATTTCTATTGTGCGAGATTCTTTAGAAAAATGTGAAATCTTTCTACTCTATTGGGGAAGCTGTTATATATTCTGTAATAGTATAAATTAGACTCAATGGCTAAGTCAACACATTTTATATGATAAGTTTGTAAAAAAAAAAGCTGGCGATGGGGATTTATGGAAGTCGTGGCAATCGTGCTGTAGAAGTGTGGCTGATGTTTTGATGTGATGTAAAAGGTTGAATAAAGTTGTGTTTACGAGGTTTAACATTATTGTAAGTAATTAGTATTAGTTTTAAGTTAACAATATCAGTAGTGGGATAGTTAAATGATATTCGAGTGTATTTTTTTAAATATGTCATTTTTATCCCGAGCCCGTAAAGAAGAATTGTGCAGTATTGCTGAGAAACTTGCTGAAAGTAAAACTGATGATTTAAAAATTCCTGCATTCAGAAAATTGATTATAAATAATGAAAATTATAAAGGTGATATTGTTCGAGGCATGTTAGAAAATTTAACTGATGATCGAGAATAGGAAGCTAAAAAACAATTGGCTGAGAAAAGCTTGAATTAGAACTTAAAAAGCTTGAGATATTGGCAAATACTTCTACATTTGATTTAGGAGTATTAAATGAAAATTTTCTCTAAACGTTACTTGATTGGAAATCACAGTTTTGTAAGTTTGATCCAAAAAGTGAAGATATCAGTTTGTATTTAGTCCATTTCGAACGGGTAATGAAACGAGTGCAGATGCCGGATTCATTATGGGTAGCCTGTTTAGTTAGTCAATTACCTAGTGAAAACATAGAGATGATTATGAGGGAACCAGAAGAAAAGACAGAACAATATGATTATGTTAAAATATTACTACTCAAAACGTATAGATTAAGTCCAGAGAAATTTAGTTGCCTGTTTTATTCTCATTTAAAAATAGAAGGCAAATCTTGGAGGGAATTTTATCATAAATTAGAGACATAATTTAGTGGGTGGATTGCAGGTTTGGAAGTGAATACATTTGAACAGCTAAAGGACTGATTATAGCAAATCAAATAAAACGAAGAGCTCCAGATGAAATTAGAGAACATTATTTTGATCATTGGACAAAATTGAATTCACCTGTTTTATTGTCTGAGGAAATAGACGAATACATAGATATCAGAAATACATTCAAAAAGCAGACTGGATTTGAATCATTTAAAGAAAATAAAAATATATATTGGGTTACAAGAGAAAATTTTATTAAGAATGAACAAGATACAAGTAAGAAATATGTCGATCGAAGTAAACCTGCAGGCCAAAATATGTGTTAACTGTTATGGAAAAGGTCATTTTGCTCAATATTGTACAAAACCTAAATGATTAAAATTTTGCACTTCATGCAAGGAAGAAGGACAAGGTACTAAAGAATGTTCAAAGAAATCTCATCCATTAGTGAATACAACTATGAGCAAATTTATTTGTGTTAATGGAAGCAATTATGTTTCAATGATGAAGCACAACTTTGCCAAGAAAATGAATATTAGTTTCAGCAATGATGAATTCCCATTGATCCGTTTTATTGGAGGATTACAAGAACCAGTTGGAAGAGCTACCACAAGTGTAGAAATCGATAAAGTGCAATTAAAGAATGTACAGTTTTACGTGGTGTCAGATGGTACATTTGAGGATCCTAATGTTTTGATTGGGAACAATGTTATTGATTTGCCTGACTTATTAATGGTTAGAAAACAAGTAAAGTTCAAGTCGGTACATGTGGATGAATTTGATTTTTTTGCATGATTTTCAAATAGATGATGTACCTCAACGTGTAGTTCTTAAAATGAGTGAGCTAGTTTCCATCGTGCCTCATACAGTTCAATTAGTAACTTTGATCTACAAAGATGAACATCAAAGTGGTTTAATTCTATGTAACAGTTACAATGATAAGAAACATGATGTGTATTTAATCAGAGATGGAAGATCACAAGTACCGATTGTTAATTCCAGTAGTGAAAATTTACAATTGATAAAGGATGAAGTCATTGTACGAAGCATGCTGTCATCTGATTTAGTTTGTGAACAAGGACGTTCCTTTATAGCATAGCCGAATGTAACTGTATAAATTAGACTCAATGGCCAAGTCAACACATTTTATACGATAAGTTTATAAAAAAAAGTTGGCAAAGGGGATTTACAGAAGTCGTGTGGCAATTGGGTTGTAGAAGTGTGACTGATATTTTGATGCAATGTAAAAGATTGAATAAAGTTGCATTTCTTAGGTTTTACTTTATTATTGTAAGTAATTATTATTAGTTTTAAGTTAACAATTCTTTAGTTTTAACATTTGTTTGTTAACATCCTGTTTAGTTTATTAAATGCAGTTTGATACATAGTTACTTTCATAGGAATTTAGCTATATTTTTTTAATCAAATAAATATATTATGTCTTATTACTGAAACAGTAATTGTACAGTAATAGAATTCTGAGTCTAAGGTTTTGTGTATACTTCACAGCCCTGGTTTAAGAGAACCAAATTAAAAAAAAAATGTTTGCATATATCTCATCAACTTTGTAAAGGTAGCTTTATTTCTGACCTCTTTCTTCCATAATACTTCATTGAAATCTAAATTATGCAAAATTTGAATCCATTGAATACCTGCACATATATATATAATATGTCTAGATCAAATATATACAAACAAATTCTGAATGTTCTAACAATTTTAAAATATTATACTAACACGGCAGCTAGTGGTTGCTATTTTATTGCAGCCACTTTAGTAATTGCTTTTCAAGTTAATGACCAAAAAATACATGTTCACTAAGTGCAGAATATATGTTAACTATGCCTTAAATATAGCACCTGCCTTATAGCCCATTAACATTCTTAAATAAACACCTGTGTAGCGGCACATAATATGCTAAACCTAGCTATGCCATAAATATATTTAAATTAAAATAATATGCCCTTAAATTAAGCAAGCTTTGAAGCATATTTTTGAATTTTCTTTTTTATATATTAACATTGCACAAAATTTGAAATTTTTCAGCCACAAACCTGCATTTTATAAAGCCTAACAAATCTATATAAAAAATATGTAAATCTGCTGACCAAAAAAAATCTGATAATTCTTATGATTCATGCTGATTGAGATCGTCTAAATATCTGTCCTTCAATGGCGATTGACATCACGGCAATGTCAGTGATCAAAAAATAAAAGTTCCGAAATGAAGTGTGCATTAAGGGTATGAGATGTGATTGTATGTGTCAGTGAAAATTAATAAGGAATGAACACACAGTCTAAAAAATACTCATATAAGAAGATATCTGTCTGTATTCACATAAAAAAATAGAATTGTACGAATATTCAATTAGTCATTAGAAGAATTTAGAAATGAATGAGGCAGATTCAGCTTGGCATATGAAAATATGTTTTAAAGGTTTTTAAAATTCCATATTTAAAAATCTATCAATTTAATTTTTTTCAATTTTCAACTGTGTTCATGGCCCAATATGAGATTCTAATGTGAAAATTAGTGTATTGAAAAAGTGCTTTTTGGCTATTTGGGGGGTGTTTTGTAAATAATTATAAATTTATTAATTGTATTTTAAGTATTTTGCATACATTTACAAATTACCTCATTAAAAAAAAGAAAGAAATGCAAGATTCTTGGCCAAGAATAGGAGTTTTGAATCACTTGGATATGTTTTATATACATGATGTGACACAAACATGTCAGATAATGTTGTTGTGGAGACCCAGACCGTCCGACCTACCAGAAAGGTGCAAGGTAACCGTTTGGACGGCCGGGAAGTGCCACCCAATTTAGATCGGAACCCGGTGGGGGAGGCATCCACAGAGACCGTATCCTCCTTCCCCTACCACCAACCTCTCGGAAGGACTTACGGATCGACATGTTTAACGTGATCGTACTCCGCATGAACACGGCGGCAGTTGTGGGAGCATGCAAATCCAATGCACAAACCACCGGGCTACCTCACCCGAAATGTGCCAACAGCACGCAGTGTTCCCAGGTGGTCACCCACCCAAGTACTAACCGCGCCCGATGCTGATTGACTTCGGTGATCTAACGAGAACCCGTGTTTTCAGCACTGTAGGGCCGATGTCAGATAGTGTAGATTAATGAAACCAATTGCATAATACAGTAAAGCACTGTTTATATGTTTCTCAAAGCACACATTATTCTTTCTTTGCTATTTCTCTCCTATTGATAAGAAATTTTTTATCAAACATCGGTAAAAATGTTTCATTAGTTACATGGCATACAAAATGCTTTTATTGTAATTCAAGCAGAAGCATCACAATAATTTTGCGGGGAAAAGAAAGTTACTTTTCTTAATTATATGTTTTCAACAATGTTACAAATCTTAATGATTATGTTTTCCATATAAATACATATTAATTAAAATACTACTAAATATATGAATTAATAATCAAGAAAGATATCAAAATTAAAACTCTAAAGGTGCAGGATGTAATGGCATAATCAAAACTTTAAGTGCTTTCACTTTGTAACAGATGGTATAAATGTTGATTAGGTTTTGCATTTTGCAGTTATACATTTTTTTACTGGTTTCTTGAGACTTGTATAACTGGTGCTTTGCTGTAAATCAATAATTATTTTAATTTAAGAAAAAGCCCCCTCCCTCTGTCAACTGCCCATTTTACCACAGTCCTAAAGATAGATAGAAATGAATAATTTAGAAAGGGACCCCCACCCCTCCCTTTGACTTCCTTATACTGGAGCAAAAGTTGAATAGCAGCAAAAGTGGGTCGAAGTGTAGTATGATCAGATCTAGTGGTTCCATTGCAGAGTAGAAAATACAACATGAAAATTGCATAAAATCTGAGCAAGTTCTAAGATAGAAAAAAAAAAAAAAAAAAAAAAAGATTCAAAGAAAGGAGCCCCCCCCCCCCCCCCCCCTTTTACCTAAATATATAGAGATGGGAAATTCTCACCAAATGTAGAACAACAGAAAAGGTATTTGAAGAATTTACATATCTGTAAATAACTTATAAATCATTCCAAAGTAAATTAGAAAAATATATAAATGCATATTAAAGAGGTCACATTTTGTAGCAGGCAAAAAAATATTCATTCCAAACAGGTTTAAAAAATATGTTATAAGATCTGTTTCATCATTTTAATTTACCTTAACGAAAAAGAAAATGAAGTTCGCTATTACAGTAACACATACAATAGAGATGAAATTAGTCTTGATTCCAGGGTGTGAACAAGAAACCAGGACTTTCTCAATATTATTAAAGCAGCTGCTAACTTGGTCGCTTTTTGAAAAAGCCTTTAAATAGCAGTAGCTCTGAGTAAAATTCGATTTAGAAGAAAACAAATTGTGAGCAACTATTACACAAAATTTATCTTGATAGCAATTCAGTGTTTTTGATTGGTAATTGAAAATTGCATTTAATGTTTTCAAAAAGTAAGCAAACAAAAAAAAATTCCACAAAAAGGGTTGCAGGGTGCTCTCCAAATGTGTTTCTAATAAGCCTAAATAATAAATAATGTTTTAATAACGTTATTTTGAAATACAATTTTTATACCTTCATTTCATTTATAATATGTTTCAAAGATAATTAATCTGTATAAATAGCAAAATAAATATAAAAATGTTAGTGGATGTAACCACATTGCAAAAATGAAAGGTATTTAATGTAATGTAGCACAACATTAAGCGGGGGTGGAGGCCCAGCAGGATAAAATATTGTTGCCATGTTCAGACATTAGAATAAAGATCATTTATTGTTCTGGAAAATACAAAAGGTTTTTAAACATCTGAAAGGAAAAAGGTGTTCATTTGATGCTGTGTACTGAGAAAGGAGAAGATGCATATGAACGACAGCAGGCACCTTTGAGAAAGGTGCCAGTACGGGATATGTCCACCGTTGAGTGCGATGCAACATTTCACACGTCGTGTCATGCTTTGCAAACATCCAGCAGCTGTTGAGGCAAGTTATCCCACTCCACTGTCAGTGCACGGATGAGGGTGTTCGTTGGAGGATATTTTCGACCAGCAAGTCGCTTCACCAAAGCATCCCAAACATTTTCAATGTGGTTTAGACCTAGAAAATGTGTTGGCCATATGAGGCATTGAATACCCTCGCTGACTAGACAATCTTGAACAGTGAGTGTTGGATGACATGGTGTGCTGTTATCCATAAAAACAAATGTATCACCGACAGTACCACGGAAAGTCGAACATGAGGCAGTAGAACTTAATCAATGTATCATTGGCCAGTATAGTCCCAGTTGCAACCACATGTAGGGACGTGCGGCCATTGATCATGATGCCGGCTCATACCATTATACTGCATGTCAGATATCAGTCTCTTTCCTGGATATTTTCTGGATGATAAGCAGTACCACTCTCACGTCAGATCAGTTGGCATCTACAATCCGATGATAAACTGAACCTACTCTCATCTGAGAATAGTACGCAAGCCCAGTCCTATTCGGTCCAATTGCGATGCTCACAACACCATTGCAAACGGGCGGTATGGTGCAGTCTGGACAATGGGACACACATTACAGGTCTGTGGGCTAAAGCTTAAAATTTGCCAGTTGCCACATGGCGATTAAACTTGAAAAATTGGCAATTAACAAAATCCTGACTACCGGTCAAACTCTGTGATAGCTTAGAATTATCCTTCTCCCTAAACAATCCCAACTGCGGAGTAACAAAAATCTGTCAACAATCGCAACGATACTGCTATGACTCTTCCATAGTTGTTCTCCCCTACAAGGCAATCTTAATTTATTGCATTTATAGCCGAGAATGAGTGCAATCCACATTCCTATCCTACCCCACCCCGTAATCACGGATGTGTTTTGCGACTTGCTGTGGCTTCGCTTCTTTGTCACGCTCTATGCATTTACCTAGACCCCCCCCCCCCCCATTTTTACATGCTGTACTAATAGATCTTTCATCATTTTTACACTTACTTCAAATTTAAAAGGGTTCCCGAAAGTGGATGCACGAGCGGAATTAAAATCACTTGCTAAAATAAAAATGTTATGACATTCGCCCTCGCTATTTTCAGCCGGTGAATTTATTTATTGGTTTCTTCATTATAGCATGTTTTTTGTAATAAGAAATTAAAAGAATTGATCTATATGAAAGAGTTTCAGAAGTGCGCTGTGGCTCGGAACCAGCTCAAGCAAACTTAAATCTGGGCGTCCAACCTGAATAAAGAATATCAACCTTGGGGGGGGGGGGGGGAATTCTTCTGTGAGCTGAATTGCCGATATTGAAATGTTATGTATTATTGTTCTACTTTAATCTACATATGCAGGGTCAGTAAATGAGCATATGGAAATTATGAATGTGTGTTGCATTAACCAAAATAGCATGTTTGGAGGACCCCGGACATACTTCGTATTAATTTTAAAGCTAGATTGCGAGAATTTCACAATTTTTAAAGTCTTGATGTACGACAGTGTTTTGTTCAGAGAAATTTCAGATTTCCTTTTATAGAAAAAACCGTTTTAAGTTATTAATCTTTCATCGACGATGTATAAAACTAAAAATGTATGGATTCCTAAAATGTTTGCTTAGTTGTGTTTTTAGAAGTGCTAACTGTTAACAATTATTATAAATTCAAAGTTAACTCATTTTCATTTTTAACTTATCCGTGGCTAAGGGCTGTCCGCCCCCCCCCCCCCCCCTTAAAAAAATAACTTTTAAAATAAAAGCGTTCATAACGTCCAATAATAACAGGAAAAACAACGAAATATCGCGATGATTGAAAAGTTAGAGTAGATCAAAAAATGAAAACAAGATTATTATATTATTAAAAATCTCCGAAAATCATTGATAAAACCCTCTAAATTAAAGAAATATTAGTGGCCGGGCTTCTGAAAAATCATAGGGATGAATAAATAATAGTAAATGCTTCATGAGCTTGGGAAAGTAAATAAAAAGAACAAGATGAGAAAATTTAAATGTAAAATTGCCTCCAAAAATATTTGAATTCTTCATGATACATGAATATTTTAATGATCTATTGGAAAAGAAAATATTATAAAACACTTGAAAAGACTTATAATAAAAATCATTGGTAAGATTTAAAAGAAAGTAAAAAAAAAATTAGTGAATATAAATATTTAAAATATTCAAAAATGGGATAACTGAAAAATTTAAATTTGAAAAACCTTTTAGAAATGGAAAAGATGGGTATAGGGATAATAACTTATAGAAAAGAATTAGCTTTAAAAAAAAAACACTTAAAATGGGTTTTGAAAATTTATTAAATGTTAAAAATGAGGAGATAGCAATAATAAATACAAGTTAACAATATTACTCATCAAAACATTTGAAGTATGATTTCTGAGTAATTTGTCTTGTGTTATTATCAAATAATAATAATAAATCGTTTATCTTGGCAATCTCTTAAAATTTTCTCAAATTTTTAAAATCCTCCTCCTTTGCCTCAACATTCAAATAATAGATTGTATAAAAGTACTAGATTCGCTAAGGGGAGTTTTCTTGCCAACACATATAGTAACTCTATTGTTCACAAACTTTTCTGTCCGCAGACCCCCTCAGAAAAAAAAAATTTCGCAGACCCCTTAAAATCATATTGCAAGGGCGTGTTTCTATTGGATATGTACGAGAAGCATAGTTTAATGTGAACAGTGAGGGAGAGGCGGGAGATGTTCGCTACGCCCCCCTCTATTCAAAGCTGACGCCATCCTGCCTCTAGTAATATTAATGCTCGAAGTTACAAGTGCTTTGACGTCCGAGCTACATCAGAGTATCGTCACCGTTAATCATGACATTGTGCCAAAACGAAACCTACTCCCAAACAATTGAATTTTGTTTGAAGATATAACCTATCAGTTTGAAATTAATGTCATGAATGTATTTAATTCAAAGTTATTTAGAAAAAAGTTCATTATTATTTTGTTTAAAAAAATAAAATAAAAAAGAGTGGAGAAAAATAATGAATTTTATTTTTTTTAAGCTAACTATTTATTAGTTAAATATTGCGTGTTGTTCGCGGACCCCCAGGGGTCCAGGGATCCCAGTTTGGGATCCACTGTAGTAACTTATGTTTACTGTGTAATAAATCTATAAATAAATAAGTAATAACAGCAAATTTCAAAATTATTATATAACATACTTAAACACATAATTTTACATAACATTAAGCAAGTAGAAAAAAAAATTGTACATTTTGCTGCTGTCAACAACTGACCATTAAACTTCATGGACCTACCGGCCAGTGGCGTATAGTCCCCCTACTTCCAAATGTCTGGCTACAGTTTTTAAGGGGGTCTGCTGTCCTGTGGTAGCAAGAAACTGATTTGCCACCTGCTGAATTGTAGTGCGCCGGTCTCTTTTTGCCGATAGGACAATGTACCTATCTCCTGCAGGCATTTTACTTCTAACACGACCTTCCCCGTGACTCTTGCTACACATTCCAGTTGTTTTAAATGCTTGCCACAGCCGAGAAACAATGCTGTGGGCAATGTTGAACTCCCTGGCAACATCTGTTATTTTTTGCCCGCCTTCGATCTTTCCAACAATACGGCCATGCGTAAAATCATCTAAGTGATATTGGGAAAACATACCGAAAATTTCAAGTTCGTCAATTAAATCTTTCCCGTAAAACTTTTACTTGGAACAGCTGTCCACAAGTGTCAAATCCTTTAAATCTCTTATCCGTGCTATCACTTGACGAACAGGCGTGGAATTGAAAAATTTGCATACGCACACCTCTTCTTACTGTATCCTGCACATATTCTAATTTTCCACATTTCGCTTCCTTTCATTTTGTAGTTGCTATGGGTGATAGTGTCATCCATCCTTAGCAATTGTCCAGCCCAGCAATGTATATATATATACATACATACAGTGGCTTCTAAAAGTGTTCGTACACTTACGAATTTCAGTGAAATACTGTTCTATCCATTAATAAAAATTAATATTTCAGAATGGTAATTTTTTAATAATATCTATAACTTGTTCTTAACAAAACTGCATAAAATATTTTAAAAACATAGTAAAACTTTTTTATGAAAAATTAATAATCAAAAAGTAACCAAAATATTACGTCACAAAAGTCTTCGTACACTTAAAAAAACATCTCTACATACTGTACATATTGTAATATTTCGGTAAATTAGTACTTAGTAGCATATCCCCTAGCATTCACAACAGCACTTTTAAATGTCTGTGAATAGAGTTTACTAGTTTTTTTGTAATTTCTGCATCAATGTTCCTCCATCCTTTGATCGTTGCTGTTTTTAGTTCACTTTTCATTTTAATGCTGTGTCTTCGTACTCTAACCTCCAGTTCTCTCCAAATGTGTTCTATTGCATTTAAATCCGGCGACTGAGGTGGTGTTTTTCAGAACTTGTGAACAATTATGGAGACAGCAGAGGCAGACATTGAGAGCTGTGTGCTTAGGATCGTTAACTTGATAAAAAACATTGTTTCCAATACCTAAATTTTTGGCTGATAATTTTAAATTGTCTTTTAAAATATTTAAGTAAAGATCATGATTCAATATGCCATCAATAAATACCAAATTACCTAGACCTGATACTGACATGCACCCTCACACAAGGACACCTCCACTTCCATGCTTTATTGGTCAACTAAGTTCTTGGGATTAAGTTCCTCATTTTTCTTCTCCATACAATTATACGCTCATCGGAACCCAAAATGTTAAATTTGCTTTCATCTGCAAATAACACATGATTCCAATACGTTTCAGGCTTATTTATCATTGATTTTGCGAAGGAAAACCTAAGCTTTCTATTTTTTGCACATTACACAAAATTTTCTTCGGGCAGAACGCCCATGTAATTCAGCTGATTTGAGCACTTGTCCAACAGTTTCAGGTGAAATTGAAGTAGACAATTTTTCCATAAATTCTGTAGAAATTTTTATAGCACTCAAATGTGAATTTCTCATAAATTTTCTAACTACAAATCTGTGATCACGTTGAATTAACTTTGCCGGACAACCTTTTCTTACTTTGTTTTCGATCCGATTTTCTTTTGTAAAGCATTTTATCACATACTGCACTGTAGAATGGGATAAATTTACTAAGTTAGCAATATTATGAACTGTGATGAAACCACTATGATGAAAAATAATCAATTTTCAAATGCTGTTCGTTGTTTTCTTACGACTACATGCCATTTTTAAATAATACTAAATATTACAAAGTAAGCAAGCAAAGATTAACGCCAAACGCTTTTTTAAATGTCACCATAATGTAAAAATTAAAAAAAGCGGCAGAGGATATTATTTATGAATTTATCCGAAAATGTTTCGGTGTACAATCACTTTTGTGACGTGTTCTTTCTCTGCCTCCTTGCATTTTCATTTTTATAAAAAAAAATGTGTCAATATTTTTAAAAAAAATGTTAGGTTTTATTCAGAATCACATGGAATTGATATGAAAAAATATTGACCTTTATATTCAAATTCAATTCCAGGCGACAAAAGACAAAGTCACATGGGCTAGTTCTATCTTTAATCAGTCTGAAAGCTCATGCTTACAGGTGGGATATCCTAGTGATTAAGATGCAGAGATCGCACTCAAAGGACCTTAGTTCGATTCTCGGCAGTGCTTCAACTATTACCATGTATTCATAAAATATAGACACATTAAATCTGTGGGTCTGAAAATCCTTCCAAGAGGTTGGTGACTGAGGAAGGAGAGTACGGTTTCTGTGGATATCGCTCCCACTGGATTCCGATCTGAATTGGCTGGCAGCTGGCACTATCCTGGCCATCCAAACAGATACCTAACACCTTCAGGTAGGTTGGACAGTCTGGATCGAAAGAAAGAAAGCTGTTGCTTCTTTTTACCTCTTCACTGTGGAATTTGCACTCTCAATTATCAACAGTAAATAGGAAGAAATGTTGTGTGATGTTTCAGCTTGTTTGGTTTCAAACTGTCTTTAAGGAAGTCATGACTGCAGAAACATTATGGACTATGAAGCTGGTGTAGGCTCATTCTTCCTTCACTTTTAAAAATACTGCTGAAATCTTTAAAGCTATGTTTCCTGTTAAGGAAATGGTGAAAGAAGTTTCTGGGAAGCTCTAATATGGCTTATTTGATAACCTTTGATCTTTTCTCATATTTCATAAGTTTCTTTTAAATGGAATATTTGACAATTTTGTCATTTGTATTAATGAAACAATGAAATCTGTTTTATATAATAAGAAATCTATTACAATGGATGTTTTACATAATAACAATCTCATTGTTAAAACTAGTGTGAAAAGTTTAATGAAATAAATGTAGGTTTTTAAATTATGGTTTCCTTGATTATTTTACAGCCGAAAATTTGAAAAGTTTTGTGAGCGTACATTAAAATTAAACAAAGATTGAAAGTTTTTCCGAATGGGTCAAAAGTAGATTAGTGAAAGACTTGCATTATGTCGGCAATAAACTGATTCAGGCTAAGATAGCGTATTTCAGTTCAACAGCTGTTATACTGCAGCTTTTCATAAAATTTCAATTTCGCTCCTATGGTTTCATTTTAATTTGATTCATTGACTGAATTTTTTAGGTAAGTAATGTTACTTTGTTAAACATGAGTGTCGGAGAGAAGATAAAATCCCAGTGAAATGAATAAATATAGATGCAACTGCAAGTAAAAATTATCAGCATATCACTGATAACCTGAAGATTTTTAGTACAAAGTTACATGGCTGAAGCAAAGAAAACTCAGTTTCTTTACAGAGTGCATTATTGAAATGACAAAGAAAAATTCTGGAAAGATGCCCTGTTACCATTTCTATTGTTAGATTCTTTTTTATTTTTAAGTCCTGTACTTATACGTTTAAAATCTGTTTTGTCTAGAAAGTGAATGAATACAATGCACTGATTGGATAAAACAATTTGTGAAATTTCAGACAGAATGAAAATAAAGTTTTGTAACATTTAGTGAAAATGCAACACATTTAGCTGTTTTTTCCCCTTCATAGTAAAGATGAATTTAGACTTATGGGAAGTTGTTAGAAAAGTGCTTTTTGTCATACATAAAATGAATCTAGTTTTTCAATTAATAAGGATATGCTAGTTAAAATTCTGTATGAGAATTTATTTGTTGTACTGTGTACAACTTATGATACAATTAAATCAGTTGGTGGTGTGATTTTTATACAAATAATACAAGAAATGTTAGATAATGCAATGATGTCCAGGAGTTGTTATCACCTAGCTCTGCAAGAAAGAAAAAGTTGCAGGAAAGGGTGTTGGGCAAATAATGTTACTTTGTTAAACATGGGTGCCTTAGATACGATAAAATCTTAGTGAGATTAATATAGATGTAATGGCAAGTAAAAATTATTAGCATGTCAAGGATTTTGACATTGCCAACCTGAAAATTTTTAGTACAAAGTTGCATGGCTGAAGCAAAGAAAACTCAGTTTTTTTACAGAGTGCATTATTGAAATGACAAAAAAAAATTCTGGAAAGATGCCCTGTTGCCATTTCTATTGTTAGATTATTTTTTATTTTTAAGTCCTGTACTTATACGTTTAAAATCTGTTTTGTCTAGAAAGTGAATGAATACAATGCACTGATTGGATAAAACAATTTGTGAAATTTCAGACAGAATGAAAATAAAGTTTTGTAACATTTAGTGAAAATGCAACACATTTAGCTGTTTTTTCCCCTTCATGGTAAAGATGAATTTAGACTTATGGGAAGTTGTTAGAAAAGTGCTTTTTGTCATACATAAAATGAATCTAGTTTTTCAATTAATAAGGATATGCTAGTTAAAATTCTGTATGAGAATTTATTTGTTGTACTATGTACAACTTATGATACAATTAAATCAGTTGGTGGTGTGATTTTTATACAGATAATACAAGAAATGTTATATAATGCAATGATGTCCAGGAGTTATCACCTATCTCTGCAAGAAAGAAAAAGTTGCAGGAAAGGGTGTTGGGCAAATAATGTTACTTTGTTAAACATGGGTGCCTTAGATACGATAAAATCTTAGTGAGATTAATATAGATGTAATGGGAAGTAAAAATTATTAGCATGTCAAGGATTTTGACATTGCCAACCTGAAAATTTTTAGTACAAAATTGTATGACTGAAGCAAAGAAAACTCAGTTTTTTTAATTAGAGTACTTTATTGAAATGAGAAGGAAAATTTTGGAAATATGCCCTGTTACTATTTTGCATGTCGGATCCTTATATCGTTATATCCTATTTAAATTCTGCACTTAATGTAAGTTGTTCAAAATTTGTTTTATCTGTAAAGTACATGAATGCACTGATTAGACAAAACAATTTATGGAATTTCAGACAGAATGGAAAGAAAGTTTTTCCACATTTAGTCAGAATGCAACACATTTAACTGCTTTTTCTCACTTCATGGTAAAGATGAGTTTAGACTTGGGAAGTTGTTAGAACTGTACTTCTTACCTTGTCGCACATGAAAATGCTTCTGTTCAATTTGGTTTTTTGATTAATAACGGTGTGTTGGTTAAAAACCTGTATAAGAATTTATTTGTTGCACTGTTCACAACTTATGATACAGTGGTATATGATCAGTTAGTGGTTTGATTTTTATACAGATATCACAAATGTCAGATAATGCAAAGGTGTCTAGAAATTATCACCTTGTGCTGGAAGAAAAAAAAAAGTGGAAAAGAGAGCAAGCAAAACAGAGAATGAAATAACAAATAAATTTTTTGAAGTCTAAACAGTCATCTGAAACGACTATGACCAGTCAAAAGATTGAATGCTGAAACTTTTGAAATGCAATATCTTTATAATTGAGATTAAGTTCAATTTTAAATGCTATTTTGGGTCAGGATGTCATCTTTTAATAGTTAAGTAAATGCATATTTACAATTTGTGCATTGAAAAACCAAAAAAGAAAATGCATGGAAAACTGGGAATTTCACTTATAATTTTTAATTTGAACCCTGTCTTCCATCATGGACAAAAGCAGCAATAAATATTCCTGTTTCCCTTTAGAATTATAGATGATTAAGACTAATTATGGCTAGTCTTGGTCATGAATTTGCTACAGTTTACATGACAGATGGTTAGAATCTTGTATATTTAAAATAATAATAATAATAATATATCGGTACATGAAACTTTAACCTTTTGCTTACGGGTGGGACAGCTTCAATCCCAAACGAAGAACTTACCAAAAAGACAGGTATTTGACGTACCCTATCCCAAAAAGTTCGATCCCCCATTGCAGGCATTGGCTTCCATGCCAATGCCTGCAATGGGGGATTTCAGAGGTTCTTTGTTTGGAATTGACGCTGTCCCACCCGTAAGCAAAAGGTTAAGAAAGGAATTTCTCCTTTCTTTGAGTAGCCTTGTATTTCTGGTTGTAGTTCAACATGACAATATAAAAATGTAAAAAAAAAAAAAGGGAAAAATTTGGAGAATGATAAAAACCCAGTATTGCTTATTAGCAGGGTCAATTGTTAAAAATTATGGCAATCATAAAAAGTTGAATAGTTTATTTTCAGCTGATTTGCATCTACAGGCAAGTTTTTCACTTACTCTTTATAGAAAAATTATCAGTAAAGTGAATAACTTCTACCTGATAATATATCCTATTCTAATACAGGAATATTTTCCAGCTGATGCATGATATTGTGAGCCCATTGGATGTATATTATATTGTAAATCCTATAAAAATCACACTTTTAACAGTATGACAAACTTTCAAGTAGTTATCTCCATGTCACAGCTTCAGATTAGCTACCTACTTGTACATCATAAGCCTGCTTTTAAAGTATTTTGTAGTGAATAGCTGATGGAAAGCTTTTCATACAGTGTATTTCTCTAGTATCCACTGTAGACCTGAAAATTCAAATTTTCACTTAGTAGCAAATGACCAGCAGACAGTTTTAACTTAGTGACCACTCTATCACAGATTTTTTATAAAATGGATGGGTATGGTTATATATACTTAATTTATAATATGCGGCAGCAAAGACATCTGATCAAAGATGCTTGAAACCTGTACCCGAATTATAAGAACGGAGCTGAAGCTAGCTTTTGCTCTATGATTATAATGTCAGTCTTGTAGGAACCAGGTCCCTGGTTCGGGCCTGGCAACATCTTTTCTGCCACAATGATGATTGGATTTTTGAAAAGCGCAACCTTCTCATGCCAACAATCTCACCTCTCAAAACGATATGGCAACACCACACGGAGTCAGAGGCCTTGCCATTCCCTTCCTGGTTGACCACGACTGACGTCACGTCTGAGGCGACACATCTCCCGGCCTTCGGCCCTCAACTGAAATTCGGAAGGGGATATGCGGGGGTTTCGAGGTGCCCCCCCCCCCCCCCCTAGCTGAAATTCAACCCGGGCTCCTCATCAGGTGGGGGAGTGTGTGGCAGCAAAGACATCTGATCGAAGATGCTTGGAACCTGTACCCGAATTATACGAAGGGAGCTGAAGCTAGCTTTTGCTCTATGATTATAATGTTGGTCTTGTAAACACGAAATCCTGACTCGGGACTGGCGACCCTCAATCGCCACAAATATATACATATGACAAATGAGAATTGGTGAGAGAAGAAATGCTTAGTTAGTAAACTTCTGGGCAGTTTTCTGATTAAAATAGAATGGGCGAGGGGAGTGGTGGCCAGTTAGTTGTTCCTTGCTGAACTGTATTGTTTAATTGACCTGTGGCCAGTGCCTGTTTTCATATCTAATGCAGTGCCCACATTAAAAAAATTTTTGCATGCAAGAAAGATATTCAACACACAGTTCGATTAATTTATCCTAGCAAATCAGCATAAATGGATGAAGCTGGTTATGGTATAGTTTTCTGAGCATTATTACATGGTGTATTTAACATTATACGCAAGGTTGCAAGAATGCTAGTTAAAATTATAAACCATGCTAGTGGTTTTTATTTGTTCCGGCTTTTATTGGCTTTCTAACACTTTCCAACATAGTTGAAAAATGTTTGACTTTGGTCATTCTGTCTGCCCGTTCGCATAATAACTGCCATAAAAATGACTTTATTGAAATTAAATTTTAGTATGTTGTTGAGATGGTCTGTAAGATATTTGAGAATGAAAATGAATAATATTACCCAAATAGTTTCGGATTTAACACGGGTTTAAAAAATGAAATAATTGTACACTTTGGAACCTAATTTTTTATAAAGTTAAAATTCACAAATTGCTTAAAAAATTTTAGGAAATATTCAAATTATCACATAAAATGTGTAAAAAAAATTTAAGCAAAATATGTTGGGTAGTTTTTTAAATAAAAATTGAAATAATAATTACCCATGGTATATGAAGAGATCACGTGACCCACTTCAAAATAAAATATGGCATCCATCTTGTGTCAAAATCGTGATTTTTAAAGTTCCTTTTAATTTATATTTAGTGTTGCATCCGTTGTAAAATTGCTTTATTTTTGCATATTCTTGTATCTAAATTCTGTGCTAATGCAAACAAATTAAGTGATTGTAAGTTTAGTTGTATAGGAATTGCTGAATTATTTTCATGCAAACTTAATTAGCTCTGGAGTCTGGAATATAACTGATAAGAATGAATATTCATTGATTTTACATAGAGAGGCAGACTATATTTTGATGACGCCTTTTAAATAAAGTTCATTTTGTGTAACTAACATTGTCTTTTTCAATGAAGTTTAAGTTTACAAGTATAATAAATTATTGCGGTACTGTAATAATTTTTAAAATATCAGCGCTGAATGTATTACATTTTAGAGATGTTTAAGTAAAATTGGATTTCAGTTGGAAAGTGTTTCATAATCAATGCTTTATGATCTTTCTTGTTCTTTTGCTTTTAATTATGCATTTTAATTTTAAATCACAGTTTAATGATTAATTTCATGACTTTAACTAAATTTAAAGACATTTCAATGAAAATGCAACATAACAATCTTATTTTTCTGCCGAATAGTCAGTGCATATTAGCATTTAATACAAAGACCCCTGTTTCTCTTAATATTCAAAATATTAGTATTAAGAAAAACATGCATGAATAACTTTTCCAGAATCATTTTATAAAGGACAAAGCTCTATTTTTTTTTTTAAATAAGAGTTTAATTATCTGAGAGCAGTTTTATATTTTGTTTTTCAAGTTATAACTGAAATTCCAGAATTGTAGCAAAATAAATAAATGTTTGAATTAGTTAAATACTTATCATGTTTTTAGCTTAGTTGAACATTTTTAAAATCATTTAAAATGAAAATAAATTTAATAAATGCATAAGTGAAGAAGCATGCATATGGCTTTTGCTGAATGTTTTAAAAAATGTTTAGCTCAAGTAGTTCTTTTAATAAATTTAACAAGAAAGATCAATCATGCTTAAAGCACTGATTATGAAACACTTTCCAGCTTCAATGCAATTTTATTTAAACATCTCTAAAATGCAATACATTCCTCTGTAATATTTTAGAACTTATCACAATACTACATTAATTTATTAGATTTGCAAACTTAAACCTTTATCGAAAAAAATGAACTTCATTCAAATGACGGCATTGAAATATAAATTGCCTGGTTTAAACATCTCTAAAATGCGATACATTCCTCGGTAATATTTTAAAAATTATCATAATACTACAATAATTTATTATATTTGAAAACTTCATCGAAAACAACTGAAATTCATTCAAATGACGTCATAGAAAAAATAACACGCCTGGCTCTCTATAAAAGCAGCATTTCATTCATAAACATTTTCCCATTCATTTCATTCATCACGGTACTAAAATAATTTATTTTATTTAAAAACTTAAGACCATGGAGCTACAAGTAATTAAACTCTCTGCTTAACACTTCATCGAAAAAAATCTTCCTTCTCTCTGTAAAATCAATGAATATTTCATTCATATCAGCTATGCAGACTCCATGAGCTAAATAATTTTGTGTGAAAGAAATACAGCAATACAACTCATTTTACATAAGTGAAAAATAGGCTTCGTTGTAGAAATAATCAAATTTGGATGATCATTTAAACTCAAATATATTGTAATTGCGTTTTGTCAGTATGTTGATGCACAGAATTTAAGCAAAAATAAAGCGGTTTTAGGACGAATACAACACTCAATATGAATTAAAAAGAACTTTAAAAATCACGATTTTGAGACAAGATGGATGCCATATTTCATTTTGAAGTGGGTCACGTGATCTTTTCATATCTTGGTCACGTGATCGCTTCATATAAGAGGTGTAATTATTATTTTAATTTTTATTTAAAAAAACTACTGAATATATTTTGCTGAATTTTTTTTTATATATTTTATTAATTTGAACATTACCTAAAATTTTTGAAGCAATTTGTGAATTTTAAATCTGCTTAAAAAATGTTTGAAAAATTAGGTCCCATAGGGTTCAATGTATTTCATTTTTTCAACCCGGGTTCAATCTAAAACTCATTGGGTGATATTATTCATTTATATTCCCATAGGTTCTACAGACCGTCTGAACAACATACTAAAATTTCATTTTGATTAAGTCATTTTTACGGCAGTTATCGTGCTAACGGACAGACAGACAGACAGACAGAATGAACAAAGTCATAAACACTTTTCAACTTTGTTGTAAAGTGTTAAAAAAGCTATATTTTTTCTAGCTTACCTCTCCCAAGCTTTTTTAAAGCAGTAAAAAGAAAATGAACTAAGCACCTTTTTTGGTCCGGCTAAAATTAATCAACTCTAATTATGCAGTTACATGACAAATTAAAAACCTTCTTATACCTGATTGATTGGTTTCCAAGTATGTTTTTAGTCTAGGCATAAGTGTTGACATGTCAAAACAGTGTAACAGTATACCTAGGAAAGAAATTTCAGCCCAATTTACTTGCCCAATTTTTTTTTCACTCACCAGTACAATATAAATCGCAGTAATTAGTTTACCTGTGGCATGTTATTTCAGTTGTGAACTACTAAAAAATATTTTTGAAAATTTACTATAAGGAATCCATATTAAGGAAGGAAATGAAGAAAACTTGAAAAAAAATTTTAATAACACCTAGAAGCTATTAAATGACATAACAAAAATTACATTATTTATTTATTTTTTCTTCACAGGAAATTGTTGCTTTTAAATTGGTAATTTTTAGTAATATTTTAATTATTTTTACATAACTCTGAATTTTTTTGCCGTAGACCTAAAGCTTTATCAAACATATTTCATCTGATTCTATAAGATGTGCAGATTTTAAATCTTTTCACATATTTTAAATATTTTTATTGGTTCATAGAAATACAAGCAATTTCATAAACCCTGTTTTTGCAAAATTGCACTTTTAATATCCTGTAGTTTAAGAAAATCTTAGATATAAAAATTTTTTGAAAATGGTTTTTAACTATGGAAACCTGTAACTCCGTATATAGGTTTCCATATACAAGTATGATAAAAATCAAATATAATCAAGCAACCAACATTTGTGGAATAACTCTTTATTAAAATTTATTTGTTCTGACAGAACACAAAATGTCAATAAATTCTTAGAACAGAAAACCTTTTTTTTTTTTTGGAATATTTTGAAAATGTTTTTAACTTCTCATGTATAGGTTTCCATATACAAAGTATGGCAAAAATCAAAAATAGTCCAAGCAACCACCATTTGTTGAAATTCTGCTTAGAACAGAAAACCTTTTATTTTGGAATATTTTGAAAATGTTTTTAACTTCTCATGTATAGGTTTCCATATACAAAGTATGGCAAAAATCAAAAATAGTCCAAGCAACCACCATTTGTTGAAATTCTGTGGAATGACCCCTAATTCAAACTTGTTCATTCTGAAAGAACACTCAAAATATCAATAAATTCTTGGAACCAAAAACCTTTATCAGATTGTTTTGGTGCATCCTCTAGAATCGTGTGTGTACTCTCAGGATACAAGAATGAGTCCAAATTTCTGGATAACTAATTCTTTTATTTAAAAGCACTAATAAACGTAAACAGAAACAATCTACAGCAAATAGTTTGATAACTATCTTACAAGATCACTAAACTGTCAGATATAATAAAACAGCACTCTGCTAATTCACAAAGTAGCATATACTATTATCAAAATACTGACGTATCTTACAATTCAATTTCGATCGTATCACATGAACTGCCCTCCAACTAAGCTATGATTCCTTGTATATATTCTCCTTAGAAACTTCTGGAACGGGCTGCTATCTCCCAGAATATTTGTTATTTTGAGAAAGTTCTAGTGCATTCGAAAAGTTGGTGATAAATTAACAAATATGACAACTCATTACATAATTCAATATATGGCAACCCTACACTCGCATAGTAAGAATGGCTGCCTGTAAAGGTATTTTCTTGAATAGAAGCAAATGTCCATTATGTATTATTTAAATAGAGGTAAGGCACTGTCGAAGGCCCAGACCACACGACCAGCCCTAAGGCTTATGGCAATTTAATGTGTGGCCAGAGGTAAAGCACTGTGAAACTTTTTGCATATTCACAACAATATTTTTAATTTAATGCCGTTACAGTTTGACAGTTTAAACCAGTGTTTTTGCACATTTTAACACTATGGATGGTGCCACCAGCAAAATTGAAAGCAGTAAAAAATGTTGCCAAGTCTCAGGAGTGAAAGTTAGTCTGGAATACTGCCAACAGAATCTCTGGAGATTTTCCAGTGGGCCTGACCTGTTGGATTTAATTTTTGTTCTCATCGATAACGTTTATGATGGCCTGAAGTTAAAAGGCCGATCATGAACTCTCTTGGTTTGTATTTAAAATCCCAAAATAGTTTGTTTTAGCAACAGTTGTTGGCATGGCACTATTGATTAAAATTGGCTGCTGCATTAGAATATGACCAACTTTAATTTTTTAACTAATTCACATTTTGAATCTTAACAAAGCGTTTCCTTTCAGGAGTCGAGGTACCTTTGTGCCACATTTCATATCTGTGAGTTACTTAGCTTTTTCGCTACAGATGACACATACAAACATCTCTGGGTGTGGTAGCCCAGTGGTTAGCGCGCAGGAATTGCACTCAGTAGGACCTGGTTCGATTCCCGCCACTGCCAAAACTGCCACCGTATTCACGTGGAGTATGATCATGTTAAACATATGGGTCCATAAGTCCTTCCGAGAGGTTGGTGGTAGGGGAAGGAGGGTACGGTCCCTGTGGATGCCTCCCCCACTGGGTTCTGGTCTAAATTGGGTGGCACTTCCTGGCCGTCCAAACAGTTACCTAACACCTTTCTGGTAAGTCGGACGGTCTGGGTCTCAACAACAACATACAGACGACATCTTCTTTTATTATTATAGTAGGGAGTTTACTGAAATTAGTGACTGGAAATAGATTAAGTTATATCTGAAAAAGTCTGGTAAGTTTGAACACAGTTATGTAATATTATTCTATACAAAGTTTAACTGGTGTTTAATTTGCTCAACTATTAAATTTAGATGGCCTTTTGCAGTGATATATATATATATATATATATATATATATATATATATATATATATATATATATATATATATATATATATATATATATATATATATATATACCTGGACCAATTTCAAATTGCCCTGATTGCATGTTTCCAAAAATGATACATTGTAAACTATGGAGTATTACTATAAAGTAGTGTTACTATTAGCTCATATTTAACAGCCAATAATAACTATAAGAACCAAGATAATATGGTATTTAAGTTACATGCTAGATAAGTTGCGAGCAAAATATACATATTGTCAAAAAAGTCTTATTTTTAGATATAGTCATACTGTCATGTTTGAGAATTTTTTAACAAAAACATCACACTATTAATATCAATCTGTGGCACCTAAAAAATATTTATATTAATTACAAACATATTAGATAAACATAGTTTATACTAGCAAAAAGACATACTTTGAATGGACTTGTGTATATGAAGTATGTGAGCTGTGGAAGATTTCAAATTAAAGCTTTTAATTTAACAAATAATTATGAAATTAGATGTATAAAAATTGAATTTCAATATTTGAATATTAAATTAAACAAATTAGAATACAGAAAAATAATGAAATGAAAGTAACACATTTAAATTTCAAGAATAATACTAATAACTAAATTTTAATATACAGGAGCATGTTTATATCATAATGCATGCAAGTGCTTTGATTAACTGTTTAAAAGTTGTTTACTTGCTATGCAGTTTAAAAATGGGGGTTTCACCCTGTTACAGTTCGTTTTAATAATTGAAATTGTGATTCTGCAAATCTGCATGCAGTTTCATGTATGCATGCACATTTTCATCTTACCTACCGTAGTTTTCAAGAAAAGGGATAGCAAAGTTGGAACAAATGGACTTTACTTTGCTTGTCCCATAATTAATGTTTTTGTAATATAATTTTTAAAGTGTACACCAAAAAAAATGTACATCAAAATTTAGAAACTTGGATGAAGTCCTGCATTAATTGGTTAAAGTAGAATCTATATAATAAAAGTCTCTGTCTGTGTGTCTTATACACTATACGTTCAGCGACCGCACGTTGGAGAGCTACGAAATTTGGCATTCGAAGACCCGGGGTGGTGGGAAGGGGACACGTGAAAACCGATTTTTAAAATTTGAATTATTTTTTTAGTTATTTAATGTTTTATGCCCTTTTTCTCCACGATCCAGATATCGTAGAAAAAAAATCACACCACTGGAAAGAGCAGACAATTACGAGTAAAAATATATCAATTTCAAATCTCAATTTCTATTTCTAATGTTTTTTAAAGATTTTAAAACAAAAGTCAGTTTTGGCTAAAAAAAAACGATTTTTGGTTTTAAAATTCTCGCATAGTGAAAAGTACTCATAATTTCAACTAATAATTTACATTTTTAGAAAGGTCAAAGATCTGGCATTCTTACAAGTCCAATCTGGTCCAGAAATAATGAAAATTGCCCCCAGGATCGCAATTTTAACGACATCATGATTTTAAATTTCTCGGCAATCCGCTCAGTTCTTCAACGGTACTTCCCCCCATCCACAGTAGTTTTTTCCCCGTCTCCATGGAGACCGCGCTTTCGGTTTTAAATGAATTAAGGGCCTAGTATAAGTGTTGTATATATGGGGCGAAATTATTATATTTATATGATATTTTAAATGGATATTTTAAATGATTGAATTATGGTGGTTTGAATTGTGGTAATGTATTTGAAATTATTATATTTATGGATTGGTGGAACGATATGGATGATTTTTTGATTTTAAATGAATATTTTAATTTATGGATATTTTAATTTATAGATATTTTAAATGGATATTTTAATTTTATGCATATTTTAAACGATGGAACGAGGATGGTGGAATTAAGAGCTTAGCATATGGTCAGTATAAAATTTTAATTAGCGCGCGAGAATTGCACTCGGTAGGCCTGGGTTCGATTCCCGCCACTGACGCGAAGTACAATCACGTTAAACATATGGGTCAATAAGTCCTTCCGAGAGGTTGGTGGTAGGGGAAGGAGGGTACGGTCCCTGTGGATGCCTCCCCCACTGGGTTCCCGTCCAAATTGGGTGAATAAAAAGAAAGTTATGGAGATTGTCACGGAGGACGCGGTAGCCCAGTGGTTAGTGTGCTGGAATGTCACTCAGTAGGCCCGGTTTCGATTCCCGCCACTGCCAAAACTGCTGCCGTGTTCACACGGAGTACGATCACGTTAAACATGTGGGACCGTAAGTCCTTCCGAGAGGTTGGTGGTAGGAAGGAGGGTACAGTCCCTGTGGATGCCTCCCCCACTGGATTCCTGTTTAAATTAGGATGTTTTAATTATGGATATTTTTATTTATAGATTTTTTAAATGGATATTTTAAATGATGGGACGATTGAACGAGGATGATGGAATTAAGAACTTATCTTATGGTCATTATAAAATTTAAATTAGCGCGCAGGAAGTTAGCACTTGAGAATTGCACTCGGTAGGTCCGGGTTCGATTCCTGCCATTGACGCGGAGTACGATCGCGTTAAACATATGGGTCCGTAAGTCCTTCCGAGAGGTTGGTGGTAAGGGAAGGAGGGTACGGTCCCTGTGATGCCTCCCCCACTGGGTTCCGGTCTAAATTGGGTGAATAAAAGGAAAGTTGTGGAGATTGTCACGGAGGGCGCGGTAGTCCAGTGGTTAGTGCGCGGGAATTGCACTCTGTAGGCCCGGGTTCAATTCCCGCCACTACCAAAACTGTCGCCATGTTCATGCAAAGTACGATCACGTTAAACATGTGGGTCCGTAAGTCCTTCCGAGAGGTTGGTGGTAGGTGAAGGAGGGTACGGTCCCTATGGATGCCTCCCCCACTGGGTTCCGGTCTAAATTGGGTGGCACTTCCTGGCCGTCCAAGCAGTTACCTTACACCTTTCTGGTAGGTCGCGCCAGCAAGTTTGCCACGTTCAAAATTTTCAAGGGTAGCGAACAGGCTGGTCGCCAAAGGCAGCTAGTAAATAAATAATACATAAAATATGTCAAACGTCTGTTGAACACTTTTTTTATTATGGTTAAAACCTTTTTTGTAAGGGTTTTTTTTTTGTTTGCCTACTTCTTGAAAATTTTATTGCAATTCTCAATTGCTTATTAAAAACATTGAATTGTTATGACAGATAGTTATGCTGTAATTGTTGCTATGCAATTTTTTTCTTACTAAATCAAACCCTATCGGTGAACACAAAAGGCAAATTCTGCCCTTTTACAGGGCATTGCACCCCTGTGTAATTTGCACCTCCTCCGATGGGACTAATATCTTCATAAACACAAATTATATTGCGACTATTTGTCACTACAATGATTGAAACTGTTAAGTTTCATTATCGAGCCATAAATAACCTCTTTTGTGCATAATTATGCCAATTTTATCCTATGCTGTTCTGTTAAGGAAATATAAAATTTCAAATAAATTTCAAAATTTTCGCTTGAATTTCAAAAAATTTTATCTACTTCTAGATTTTTCGATAACAAAGCCAGTTATAAAGTTTCGCTATGATGAACAAATGGAGTGCTTTAAATGAAATTTGGTATTAAAATTACAATCCGTGAATACTGGAAGCCTATTGTTTTTAAACACGATCGAATGTTCAGAACCCTGCTAAATTTTCGAGTGAAATTTTGAAAAAATCATCAGATATTCAAAACTTTTAATAAAGTTATGCAAATAGTCATTTATTTATGTACTTTTTCATTAGAAAACCGACACAAACTTTAGAATGCTAGCATGAACTATTTTCAAGGTATTGCACATTTTTCAAATAAATTTATCAAAAAATCACATAAAATAAAAATAATGTTAACTATTGTGAAATATGATCACTTTTTATATGTAATATCGTGCAATAAATTTGGTGACACCATTCTCTCGGATCTAGCTTCTTCCATTCATGAGAAAAGGTACTTTGGTAATACTTTTGTAGTTGGATGCCAATAGTCATTTATCTGCTATAAGAACAATTTATTTCTCCATCCATAATGCTTGGCGAGATTTTGTCAACGAATTTGGCGGAATGTTGCCAACTTGGTAGTTTTTTTAAATATTGTCAAATTAATGAAAATGTTGCCAAATTGATAAAAATGGTGCTAAATCAATTAAAATGATGACATGACTAATTGACGAAAATTCAATATCTTGGAAAGAATATAAGAATCTATTAGTACTATAAGAATAATCTATTTTTCCGTTCGTAATGTTTGGATAAAATTTTGGTTATGTATTTTACCATTCATGAACAAAGATACTAGAGTAATACTTTTGTATTTGAACGCCAATAGTCATTTATCTGCTATAAGAATAAATTATTTCTTCGTCCATAACGCTTGGCGAGATTTTAGCGACGAATTTGGTGGAATGTCGCCAACTTGGCGACTTTTTTAAATGTTGCAAATTCACGAAAATGCTGCTAAATTGATAAAAATGACTCTAAATCAATGAAGGTGGCGACTAATTGACGAAAATTCAATATCTTGGAAAAAATTATCTGCTATAAGAATAACCTATTTTTTTCGTCCATAACGTTTGGCAAAATTTGGTGACGAATTTGTCGAAATATCTCCAACTTGCTAACTTTTTAAATGTTGCCAAATTGATAAAAATGTCATCCAATTGATAAAATTTCGCCAAATTGATGAAACTGACGCTGAATCAATGAAATGACAACTAATTGATAAAAGTTCAATATCTTGGAAAGAACATAAAAATAGATTATAAGAATAACCCATTTCCCCATCCGTAACACTTGTTGAGAAATTTAAAGGGACGTCGCCAACTTGGCGACTTTTTTAAATGTCAAAGTGACAAATGTTGCCAAATTGATAAAAAATAATGCCAAATGAGAAGAAAAACATGTTCGCAAATTCTGATTTCCGTCATATGACAGGCACATATTCTAGTATATAAAAAATGCTCTTATCTCCGTTTGTCTGTAACTCTTGGTGACGTATTTAGCATACTTGGAGATATAACTAGTAAAGTATCGCCAACTTGGTGATATTTCGTCCCAGATTGATGGACATATCATCAAAATTGCAAAAATGATGCCAAATTGATGAATTAATTATTAAAATATTTTAATATATAGACTATATCTCTTATTGAGGGTGCTATCAATATTGGTAATTGTTAATTTAGAGTTGTGTGAAATATAAGTTAATTGAGTACTTTGAAACTGTTTTACATGTTGTCATCCAGAAAATCGCCAAATGTACAATTTAACATTAAAAACACAGTGCCGTAGATCTTATACATTATATTTTACTGTAAAAGAAGTAAATTTATTGCATTATATAAGGAAAGTCATGTGTTGCCCACATCAGATTTTTTCAAGGCACAACCATGCCAATTGTACAATGTGATTTAACAACTATAGATATGTCATTGCTGCACATAGCAACAGATATGTGAAGTCATGAAGATTGGGAGCTTTTTATTTTCAGCTTGCGGTCGAATTAAAAATTGTAACTTTTATAGACTATTCAAAGAAAATTCAGAAAAAGGTAATTAAAAAGGAATTAGAGAACAAAGATATCGCTCCACATTTATGCCAAAAATTTTAATCATATGAATCTTCAATTCTCTGATGTAGCACAATATAAATGAAAATGTTTAAAATGTGCATATTTTAATGTATTTAAAAATAATAATTATGTAGGAATTGTCTTCCTATGGGTTCAATTCAAAGCTTGTTGGAAAGATTGCTCTCTGATCTTGATGATGGTGTCAAGAAGGAAACACTGATTATATTTTTGACCTCTTAATTAAATGATTGGAAAACTAATTCAATTTTTTGTTTTAATCTCATGAAAGCTTATTGTCCAAAGTGCTTGAATACCTGATTTCATGGCTATTGGTAGTTTGGATTTTCCCACTACACATAACACACACACACACACATATACATGTTTTATTTTTTTATTTTACTAGCATAGTTAATTTACTTTGAATTTAGATGTGAATGATCAGTTCTGACCAATTGACATTTGACATTTTGGAGCATGCCCATTTGCCTGTTGGTGTCAATTCATCTATTCTTGCTCTGTATTTGTTTATGTCCCTAAATAAGCTATTAGGAGTATATAAGAGATTATAGTTTTTTTTTTTAAGATTTTGCTATGCACGCTTCCTTGCCAATTTCTCATAAAATTCTGTTTCTGTATCTTTCAGTATATGATTGAAGCATTTCGAATACTGAGAAAAAACACATTTATCTAACTTAATACACCAACACCATAATTTGAATAATTTAAACATTTTCTATAAAATAGGCTAGAGTATTGTAGAAAAACAGCCATTGTAGGGATTTATATTGTTGACTATTTGATGTTTTCTGTTAGTTTCATTTGATAAACTGTCAAAGTAAAGATAAACTATATGATTTTTTTGTTAAGTTGAAAAAATAGTGTTCCGTAATTTTTGGAGCTTAATAAAATTGAGCAAAAACCATGTTTTGGGTAACCATATAATAGGACTAATTAATGCATTTTAAAATCCTTTAATAGTCATAATTTTAATTTATTTCATTTGAACAGGTCAGATGAGCAAAACCACCTGTTAATTGCAAGTGTTCAGCTCCCTAGTGAAGACGCTCAATTCGATGCATCTCATTATGATAGTGAAAAAGGAGGTAAATGTGAATGAATTTAACAATTTTATATTTCATTGTATACAATTTTGATAATTTTAATGAAATGTTTGGCTGCAGCAAAATATTATCTAGCAATATTAGCATTTAATATCAACTAGGGGTATCAAAATGTTAAAAATAGTTTCTGTCAAGGTTTTGTACATATGTTCCTTCTTCATTATATTGCTGTCTAATTTATAGTCCATAAGTAGGGTAGAGCAGTAATAATTTTGTGGCATGAATTTTTGCGATTTTGTTTTTGAAATTTTGCAAATATTAAATATATAGCAAATTTAAGATGTTTGGTTTTGCCGTGTGAATTTCTGCGATTCTTTTTCTCAAATTTTAGGGTTTTCATAAATTTCACAAATATCAAATACATCAAGTCCTTGGACCTTTTAGGCAATGAAGAATTGTTTGCTTTTTCATTCATATAAAGTGAGTGTGAAACAACTTTGTCAGCAAAGGTCCATAAAATTCATTATCTCTGTCAATACCCACAAACAGTGTTGATGGCGAACAATCCTTTTCTAAATTTAAAAATGTATTACAGGACAACAGACACTGCTTTAAAGAAGAAAATTTGCATATGTACAATATAATGTATCAAAACATAGTCCACTTAAATAAAAATCTTGTCATCAGGATTTTTCCACATAATTTTTGGAAATTGTACAGTGTGCATAGAAAATGAGGAAAAATAAAAGAAGGTTTTAAGGGCATCCATTGCCAAGGAGTCAGTTTAGATTCCATAATTTTCTGGACAAAGAGATTATCTTATGTAGCATGTTTTCCGCTATGTTTTTCTGGAAAATTTTTATATGCAAAGAATATTTTTATATCTTTCTAAATTTAAACCCCATTTTTTTCATTTTATATAATATATATATATATATATATATATATATATATATATATGACTGACTGTAGTTCTGCAACAAATGCAAGTTTAAAATTTTCCTGAAAACCCACATTTCTCATCTTATGTGGCATTGATAGCATTGCCAGAATTTGAATAGTTTATAAATGTAAGTATTAGTAAAAAAGAAAAAATCATAATACAATGCTTATTGATTTGTACTTCTACTTCATAATTGGGAGACTTTTCTTAGAAAGGTTAGTGTGTATATTGTTGGCTGCAAAATTTTATTATTTACCCTGCGATTTTTTTTTTTTCCCTGCAATAAAATTATTTTCCTATCCATGAGTCATATTCAGTCCATTAAGGATTATTTTGTGGCTTGTAAACCTGGTAAACTTTATTAAATATTCTTTGATAAAATGAAATCGATTGAATTCTTATCTATTCTAGTAAAACATGATCGATAATCTGTTCGTTTGTATATGTATCCTCTCTATTGCAAAGCAAATACTTGACCTAGAACCTCACTTTTTATTTAATTTAGCTAACATTTGAAGGAGTTGCATAAAACTTATGAAAATTTGAAAAATTCAATACATTATTAAATATTTTCAAAAAACCTTCATATAAGAGTGAAAATCAATGTATTTAAAAAAAAAAACTATCTCTTTTGAGAGTTTTTGAACAGTACTTTTGTTTTTGTTAATGCAACTAAATGTGTGCAATGATGATTACTGTGCCAATTGCGTCTAACAGCACATTTCAAAGTATGCTGCCCCATTCTAATATATTAGCACGAACAGAGGCTTTCACAATTTCTAATATAAAATTTTTGGCATCACAGGTACCAAATGTTATAGAATCATCATCAATAGTAAAATTAACAGATGAGTGGATTACTCTCTACAGTCGGAGAGTATATATTCATCTATATTTCTGAAACAGCAACTTCCAGAATCTATTGCTGAATCAAATGATGAGGATAGTAATTATTTAGAATCTAATTTTGTACGACTTGATACTTACTGGATATACATATTTATAATTAAAAGTAATCTAGGAATGACCAAGTACCCTTTGATAAAGAAAGCAGTTAAAGCTTTGCTTTGTTTGCCACATGGTAATGCAGAAGTGGAAAGGGGATTCAGCGAAAACAAAAGAATGTGGAGTTTTCGGAACCAGTTAAGCTTGCATAGTATTAATAGATTACGTTACACAAAATCATATATGAAGCATATGAAAATGTGTGCCAAAATTTACCTGTGACACACGAATTGATAAAGTACATAAAGGAGTCATCGAAAATATATAGAGCACGGATAGAATCAGAAAGGACTGAAAAAAGCAATAAAAGATGTGATGTTACAGATGAAGATATCTTTAAAAAAGAAAGAATTAAGCATCAATTGGAAGCTTCACAGAAAATGCTAGATAGTGCCAAGGAACTGATTTCAAGTGAAATATCATTAAAGGATTTTTCAAAAATAGAAAGTGGACAAGCTGTTCTGCAAGACAGTAAGAAAAAATAGAACTATATTTAAACGAACTAAAAGTAGTACAAAAGGAAATTGAAACAGTGAGATATGTAAAAAGAAGGAAAATATAAATTTGTTAATTGATATGTTCAGATAAGTTTGCTATTTTTAACACTTTACAACGAAGTTGAAAAGTGTTTATGACTTTGTTCATTCTATCTGTCTGTCTCTCCGTTAGCACGATAACTACCGTAATAATGACTTAATCAAAATGAAATTTTAGTATGTTGTTCAGACGATCTGTAGGACCTATGGGAATATAAATGAATAATATCACCTAATTAGTTTTGGATTGAACACGGGTTGAAAAAATAAAATACATTCAACCCTATGGGACCTAATTTTTTAAACATTTTTTAAGCGGATTTAAAATTGAAAAAATTGCGTCGAAAATTATAAGTAATATTCAAATTATTCCATAGAATATATAAAAAAAATTTCAGCAAAATATATTTAGTTTTTTAAATAAAAATTAAAAGAATAATTACACCTCTTATATGAAGCGATCACGTGACCCATTTCAAAATGAAATATGGCATCCATCTTGTCTCAAAATCGTGATTTTTAAAGTTCTTTTTAATTCATATTGAGTGTTGCACCCGTCCTAAAATCGCTTTATTTTTGCTTAAATTCGGTGCATCTACATACTAAAACAACGCAATTACAATATATTTGAGTTTAAATGATCATCCAAATTTGATTATTTCTACAACAAACCCTATTTTTCACTTATGTAAAATATAAACTGCAAAATATGTAGAATGAGTTGTATAAGAATTGCTGTATTTCTTTAACGCAGAATTATTTAGCTCATGGAGTCTGCATAGCTGATATGAATGAAATATTCATTGAATTTACAGAGAGAAGGATGATTTTTTTCGATGAAGTTTTAAGTATAGAGTTTAATTACTTGTAGCTCCATGGTCTTAAGTTTTTAAATGAAATAAATTATTTTAGTACTGTGATGAATGAAATGAATTGGAAAATGTTTATGAATGAAATTCTGCTTTTATAAAGAGAGCTAGGCGTGTTATTTTTTCTATGACGTCATTTGAATGAATTTCAGTTGTTTTCGATGAAGTTTTCAAATATAATAAATTATTGTAGTATTATGATAATTTTAAAAATATTACCGAGGGATGTATCGCATTTTAGAGATGTTTCAACCAAGCAATTTATATTTCAATGAAGTCATTTAAATGAAGTTCATTTTTTTCGATGAAGGTTTAAGTTTTCAAATATAATAAATTAATGTAGTATTGTGATAAGTTTTAAAATATTACCTAGGAATGTATTTCATTTTAGAGATGTTTAAATAAAATTGCATTGAAGTTGGAAAATGTTTCATAATCAATGCTTTAAGCATGATTGATCTTCCTTGTTTAAAATTTAAATTCAATAAATATTTTGCAGATATAAGCATTTTTTAGATTTTTTATTATTATTTTTAGTTTATTAATAATTCTAGTTCTAAAAGTTGTGAATTTATATTTTTTATACTTAAATTTTATTAGATTTTTAAAACTTGATTGTCTTCAATATCTGTTGTATATACGATAGACTGCTAAAATTAAAAAAAGCCTTGAAAAATTACTTGCTATAATATAAAAAAAGTGCCTTCTACAAACTGCTACAATTTCAAACAAGAAAGATCAATCATGCTTAAAGCATTGATAATAAAACACTTTCCAACTTCAATGCAATTTTATTTAAACATTTCTAAAATGCAATACATTCTTCGGTAATATTTTAAAACTTATCACAATACTACATTAATTTATTATATTTGAAAACTTAAACCTTTATCGAAAAAAATGAACTTCATTCAAATGACGGCATTGAAATATAAATTGCCTGGTTTAAACATCCCTAAAATGTGATACATTCCTCGGTAATAATTTTAGAATTATCATAATACTACGATAATTTATTATATTTGAAAACTTCATCGAAAACAACTGAAATTCATTCAAATGACGTCATAGAAAAAATAACACTCCTGGCTCTCTCTATAAAAGCAACATTTCATTCATAAATAATTTCCCATTCATGTCATTCATCACAATACTATAATAATTTATTTTATTTAAAAATTAAGACCATGGAGCTACAAGTAATTAAACTCTATACTTAAAACTTCTTCGAAAAAAATCGTTCTTTTCTTTGTAAAATCAATGAATATTTCATTCATATCAGCTATGCAGACTCCATGAACTAAATGATTTTGTGTTAAAGAAATACAGCAATTCTAATACAACTCATTCTAAATATTTTGCTGTTTACATTTTGCATAGGTGAAAAATAGCCTTCGTTGTAGAAATAATCAAATTTGGATAAGCATTTAAACTCAAATATATTGTAATTGCGTTGTTTCAGTATGTAGATGCACAGAATTTAAGCAAAAATAAAGTGGTTTTAGGATGGATACAACACTCAATATGAATTAAAAAGAACTTAAAAAATCACGATTTTGAGACAAGATGGATGCCATATATCATTTTGAAGTGGATCATGTGATCTTTTTATATCATGGTCACGTGATCGCTTCATATAAGAGGTGTAATTATTATTTTAATTTTTATTTAAAAAACTACGGAATATATTTTGCTGAATTTTTTTTTATATATTTTATGGAACAATTTGAATATTACCTAAAATTTTCGAAGCAATTTGTGAATTTTAAATCCGCTTAAAAAATGTTTGAAAAATTCGGTCCTATAGGGCTCAATGTATTTCATTTTTTCAACCCGGGTTCAATCCAAAACTAATTGATTATTCATTTATATTCCCATAGGTCCTACAGACCGTCTGAACAAAATACTAAAATTTCATTTTGATTAACTCATTTTTACGGCAGTTATCGTGTTAACGGACAGACAGACAGACAGAATGAATGAATGAACAAAGTCTTAAACACTTTTCAACTTTGTAGTAAAGTGCTAAAAATACCTGCTACAAGCTGCTACAATTTTGAAAATTTACTGCTCCAAAAATTGCTCCAAAACAGTTTTTTATAATCACAATAACTGTGTGTGGGAAAAGGAGTTCAAGAGCCAAAAATTAAATAATCAATAGTGTTTCATACAGATTTTTTAAACATTGATAAATATACAGGGTGAATCAGACTTCTCCAAATTTCTTGGGCCAAGGGGTGATAAATCACATCTAGACAAGCAATTTTTGTCATACAAAGCAGGGTCGTAACGCAAGAGGTGAACTGCTAGACGTCTCTAACATTGAAAGCAGTGACGACTGCGTCAGAACTAGCCAGGGTTTAAGCTGATCACCTGATCTCTCCTGTCTCAACTTTTTCTTATGGAGCCATATGAAAAGTCTCATCTACAATAGCCACATCGATTCCGACAAGGACTTTGTTGCTAGGATTACTGTTGCTGCCGGCATTGTCCAAGACATGCCGGGTGTTTTTGCTAGCGTGCGCCACTCGCTACATCGTAGGTGTGAAGCCTGCATTACTGCTGATGGTCGCACTTTTGAGCAGTTTCTGTAACTTTGTCCATGCATTCTGCAATTTCTGTCTGTAAAACGTACTTCGTGCCTACTGTCATTTTTGTGTTTCCTCTTTTCGCGAGAAAGTCATAATTTCCTCATTTCATGAGCTACCACCTAGCGGTTCACCTCTTGCGTTATGATCCTGCTTTGTATGACAAAAATTGCTTGTTTAGATGTGATTTATCACCCCTTAAAGTTTGGTCCAAGAGTTCTGACTCACCCTGTATCCGAAATGGAGTTGAAAACCTGAAAAAAAAAAAAATCAATAGTTTTTTTATACAGATCTTTAAAGATGGACAATATATTTCAGATTAATGTGAAAATCCTGGTAGATGTTAGAACGTATTACACTCAGAGTCTCTACCAATTTTGGGTTTATTTTATTTTTTGTTTTTGGAGTTATCAGGGTTGCAGGTGCGGGATTTATTTTGTAGGTGAGGTCATATGTGCATGTAGTTATTATTGCATGTAGTTATTAAGTTAGGAGCTTTTAAGCAGGGGAATGTTGGAAAACCCAGACCGTCCGACTTATCCTAGGACATGAGCAGCTGATTGGACAGCCGGAAGCAGGGGAATATGAATTTCAAAAGGTTGTCCTTTATAAAAATGGTGGGTTTCAATTTAAGTTGTGCCCATTATGCGTGTTTATGTGAATGGAGGTTAATTACTGATTTTAGAGGGATTTTGGGGGGCATTTAGTTTATAATTATGCATATTGATCTATCTGAACTTTAGTTGTCCCAATTAAGATGTAATTTTCGCTCTCATTTAAGGCACATTACCATTAAAAATTGTCATAATTCTGATTATTACACCCTATTTTCATCAGCATTTAGTCTCAGTTGCTATCTTAGTCTCAGTTGCTCTGCGATTTTTACTCTTATTTATGACACATGACCGATGAAAATTATCAGAATTATGATTATAACCCCTCATTTTTAACACTTTACAACAAGGTTGAAAAATGTTTGACTTTGTTCATTCTGTCTGTCTGTCCGTTAGCACGATAACTGCCATAAAAATGACTAAAGATTAAATGTTTCAAACCATCAATTTCTTGGAATTGATGAAAAATGTCCTTTTATAGCCTCATCAATCTCATCTTCGGAATGAAAACGATGCCCACGTAATTTCTTTTTTAGATTAAAAAATAGCCAAAAGTCACACATAGCAAGATCAGGAGAATAGAGTGGATGTTCTATCACTTTGATGTTTTCTGTTCAAGAAATTCAACTGTCAATCTTGTTGAATCAGAAGATGCATTGTCATGGTGAAGCATGAGTTCCCTAACATTCACTTCCTGAAGAATTTCTGGAAGACACTTAGTGGTGTACCATTTAGCTGTAACTGTATTCTGTCCCTCTAGTTTTATGGCTTTGACTAGACCTGTACTTCTAAAGAACCCGGCATACATTACTTTTTTCATTGCTCTTTGTCTTTTCACCATTATTGGTTTTTGGGTCAACTTTAAACACCCATACTTTACTTTCTTGACTTGTTAGAACGTCAAAAAATGGTATGTACATTTCATCACCAGTTATGATATTTCAATTAACATTTTTCGAATAGCCGGCACATTTTTTGGGACTACAGCTGACAAAGGTTTTTCTGTGTGATCGTCATTCAGGAGAGAATTTCGACCTCTTCTAAACTCTGCAAACCATCTGAATACAGTGGCACAAGATGGAGCATTATTTCCATATGCTAAATGTAAACGTTGACGACATCCTTCTTGATTTAGCCCCACTTTAAAATCATAGCTCGATAATGCTCTCACGTCAACTCCATTTTCTTTTCTTTCAAAATTTATTCTACGATAGCTAAATTGTAATTGTTACCACAAATTATCATTTGCGAACATAAAAGTGTTCAAATTTAAATATCCGACCAATAAATTTTTTTCCAGTGCATATTGTCTGTCCCTGTCTCAAAAATTTCAGTGTGACCCTCATATTAAATAGATAATTAGTATGTTAATATAATAATTTGCTTATTTGATGCTTGATGATAATTGTTTCTTTACAGAATTTGGTGGATTTGGGTCTGTCAGTGGCAAAATAGAAATAGAAATTAAAATCAATCATGAAGGAGAAGTTAATAGAGCTCGATTCATGCCTCAGAATCCATGCATTATTGCTACTAAGACCCCTTCAAGTGACGTCTTAATATTTGATTATACTAAGCATCCATCTAAACCCGGTAAGTTGTCTTCAGTGTTTAAAATTTAAATTCTTAGTTGTATATGTTTTTCAAAATCTTTTCTTTTGTAAAAGAATGCATTTTTTGTTGCTTGCTTGCTGGGAATTTAAAAATTGGGAGGAAGTGGCTGAAAGAACATGTTTTAATTACAATTTTAAAGGTTTTGTATGTTTAAGTAGAGATTAAAATATTGCTCTCATGGTAAACTGTAAGAAATTATGTAGCTGTATCAAGAAATAATCTAAGAAAATTTTAATTTATTTTGCAAACAGAAAACAAAAATTCACTGTTTTCTGGGAACAATTCATAAGAATGCTCCATCCTTTGGGCTATAGGCAAGACTGCTGGATTTTGATCTGACCAAAAAAAATCTGGCAGGGAGTTTGGATAAAAGATATTCAAAATTATGAAAGTATATCTTTGGAAAATATTTATATAAACTTCTGATTTGCACCATCACAGAAAGAATCTTTCAAAGATTTTTTTTCCATGCTTGCATGTGCCAACTAGCATCTGCTCATGTGCATGTGCCAGTGATCACAGATGAGCTCAGTAACAAATAAGATTTAACACTACTGGTGTTTTTCCTTTCTATGGAATTATGTCAAAAACCACCTGATATAACTCTAGAAAACCAAACTAAAAACCATGCTTACATTACTGACACTGGCTACTACAGCTACACTGAGCGTGCTTCTATTTACGTAGAATGACTTTGACCATCTTCTAGATGTTTGTCATAGGTGCTGATATTGAAATTTATTAAGCTAATTATAGCAGAGGAAAAACTTTGACAGTTTTCTGTTATAATGGTATAAAATAGAAATGTCTATAATAAATTCTAAAATCTTGATTTGTAATCATCCAGATCATAAAACTGTTCAGTTAATGCTGCTTAGTAAATTTAATTGTGCATCATCATTATATTAGCTGCATTCTTCAGCTTGTTGCATATGCTAATCTGGCACTTAAAATTTTTATTAAATAACCATTTTATCATGTATTCAGTTGACTTAATTCTTGGGGAACCTGGTCTGATTGTTACACAACATCAATAATAAAATCAACTCCAAACATTATCAGTAGACTAAAAACAAATAAAAACATTACTGCCAATTATCAAATTAAATCCCTTCGGATCTGCAAGGTATTTAACAGGAAACAGAATATTTGATTCTGACAAGAAAAGTTTGCTTAAAAATAAAATAATGAAATATTTTTGACAAAAAGAAATCTGTTTTCCCTTCAATTCATCCATTATTACGTTATCTTACCATTAAAACAAATGTGCTAGGAATTAAATCCTTTTATTTGTTCCTCTGTAAACATTTAGAAACATAACAAATCATGATAATTTTAAAAATTAGTTTTCAATGTTTACAGAATTGAAATGTTACATGGCAAATTTCTTTCTTTATTTTTTTAACAATAACCACTAAATCCTAATTTAAAGAATAGTGACTGTGTGTTCCATAGTTTGAATGGTTATTTAGTTCATTACTAGAGTACAGGTTTGGGCCAAGCCACCTGAGTTTTCTAATACTTTTGGGTCAGGTTGGGCTCAGGTTTAGTAAAAGTCTGGTATGGTTGGGCAGAACATATTTTACTTAATTTAAAAAAAAATTAATGTATTTTAATTGGGTACATGAAATTGTTGTTTATTTCAGCTATATAAAGATAAATGTTTAAAAATAACAAACTTTTTTCTCAGTTCTTCATAGCAAATTTTTATATATTCATATTTTTAACACATTTAAATATACATTTCGGGTTGGACTGGGTCACTATCAATGGTCTTTGGATCAGGCTGGGTGAAAATCTGAAGTTTCGGCCTGTGCAGACCTTTACTTCATACACCTGCATGCAGTTGATGGAATATATATATATATATATATAGTATTATATTTTATTCTGTGGGTGTTTTAAAAAGTTAGGTTTATCGTGTTGCATCTTCTTACTTTTCGTTCATTGGATTTTCAAACTTCTATTATTATATATATATATATATATTTTAGTGAACTACAACTACTTTTTTTTTAAATTGTGACTACAAGCTACTTTTTATATATAGTTACTGGTTAATTACTTTTATAAGACGGATTTTACCACAGATTCAATTTTCACAAAAAATTGAGGATATGGATATACTGTAGTAATTTAACATATTCTGAATAAGTAAAATATAAAACAATAGTATAAAATAAAAGTAAAAACTATTCATTTAAAACATGTTTGTTCATTTTTAATAGTATTTGCATCTCAAAATTGCAATCAGATAAATAGAATCTTTTGGGACATAACAAAAAATCAACTTCATTAGTCAATAGCACTGTAACATCGAAGATCTTATGTAGTTTCTCCTCATTCTCTTTCAGGAACCAGGATATTCGTTCGATGGCAGAATGCATTGAGTTCCATCTCGACTTATTCCTTATTATGAGACGAGCAATTATCTCTGAGGATATCTTGTCAACTAAAACAGCTCACATTTTTTATTTGTTCCAAAGTGCTTGACACTTTGTAAATCGTTTCGCAGAACACTAAATTTCATACAAAGGAAGAACGGATCACGTGATACGTAGAATGACACTTTGTTTGCTGAAGTAATGTTTAAAGTAGCATTAAAACTCAATACAAACTAGTGATTTATTGTATCATGCTACTTACTACACTACCGATCTTTAAAAGTAGCGCATTGCACTACAAACTACTAGAAAAAGGAGCGACAACTAGAGTTTCGCTACTTGTAGCGCACTACTTCCGACCATTACCTACAAGTACATTATTCAGGCAAAAGATAATACACTAATACTAAATAATAAGTTTTACTTATAACATTTTATAGATTTATAAATTTAAATTAGACTGTTTTATTTTCCATACAATTCAGTGTATATAAAAAGTATTGAGCTTTAGTTTTCAATGAATTTTTACATTTAAGGCATATGACATGAATAAATTTTATATAGAGTACTAGCAGCATACCCGTTCTCTCATACAGAGTATATAATATAAAGAAACTTAAAATTAACAATCATGTGCATTCCTATAGTATACTAAATGACTTTTTTAATCTAAATATTTTGTTAAAATATTTAATTTAATGCTCCTAAAAAAAAAGTTTAAGAATCACTGTTCTCGCTATACAAAGTTATCTCCATGGATATATCTGAAGAATAAAACATCCTAGCCCCTTTTTAAGCAAATTTACAAAAAATATGGAATTGAATCAATATCATACCTGCCAACCTGGGAAAATTGGAATGTGTAAAATTTTGCGTGAATGACATTTATAATGATTTTTTTTAAACTACACGCGCAAACGACATTTCTAATGAATTCAACTATGAATGCACAAATACCTGCATTAAAAAAATACTGCATTAAATATCAGGCATAGTATTGGTAGAATATGAAAATTCAGGACACCAATTTTATAAAATTTCAGGACAATAAATTATAAAATAAAAAATATATAAAAGGTTTTATCCGGTGGAAATTATTTTATAATGAAAACAAATATTTATGTTTGGTAAAACACAGGTTTTCACTATGAGTAACAAATATTGATCTTTAATAATAATAATAATAATTAAAAAAAAATAATAGCACTAAATTATGTTCCTGCCAAAATGGTTTGCCTAAATTATTGCTTTAATACCACTTATTGGAAAATATTCCTTCACAGAGTTCATACCTATTTTTCAAAATAGAAAAATTTGTATTATGCAAATACAATTAAAAAATTAACCTTAATAATTAGCCATAATATGAAAATAAGCTAGTTCAATCGATCTAATATGCAACATTTAAATGATGGAGATGGATGGAAAAAGATATTAACGTACTCTCGGCAATTCACGCGAAGTAACTGAATTGCGCAATCGCACTGTTTATGCGAAAATAATTAAGAAATTAACCGTAATAATTAATCAGAATATGAAAATAAGCTAGTTCAATCGATCTAACATGCAATACTTAAATGATGGAGATGGATGGAAAAAGATACTAACGTACTCTCGGTAATTCACGCGAAGTAACTGAATTGCGCAATCGCACTGTTTATGTGAAAATAATTAAGAAATTAACCATAATAATTAATTAGAATATGAAAATAAACTAGTTCAGTCAATCAAAAATGCAATATCTAGAAGATTGAGATGGATGGAAAAAGAAACTTTTGTTCTCTCGGCGATTCATAAGAACAAACTGAATTGCGCAATCGCAGTGTTTATGCGAAATTAATGAACAAAATAACATTTTAGCAATTTATGTTGAATTAGACAACCTTTGAAGAAGTATATTTATTACTTTCATAAAATAAGCGATCGAGATCTTCATTTACATTACACACGGCCGTAAATCTCCGTTAATTTGATTGGTATTACCCTGCATTTTATTATGGATTTGCTACGATCCCGGGAATGGTAGAAATCCGTGCCGAAAAAGCGTAAAATGGTGTTTCCGAGGAATTATACCACGTCTGGTTAATTAATAAATTTCAAACAAAAAAGGCCGGAGAATTTCGCCGAAGATTGATTTCCTAGTAATGTTAAAAAATTCAAATAAATGCGGAAATGCGTAAAATATAGCAATACATGCGTAAAAGCGTAAAGAACAGTTAAAATGCGTAAATTTTACGCATAATGCGTAAAAGTTGGCAGGTATGCAATATATGCAAAATAAAAGCGTTAAAAATGTATGAGACCTATACTACTTATATATGCGAATATTAGGAGACTATTGAACTGACAGTCCCACTTGGCGGCAAATTGACGAAACATCATCACAATACCATTCCCTAATAAAACACAATTAATTTCATTTATTTAGCACAATTTTATCAATTTCAAGATTTTATGGATTTACAAACATTTTTATCAATTTGGTGACAATTTAAAAATTCGCTAAATGTGTTACTAAGTAGGATGGTTGGACTGACAGACAAATGCTAACGAAACATCATTTCAGTACTCTCTTTTAACAAAACAAAATAAATTTCATTTGATTTGCATCGTTTTTATCAATTTGGCAACATTTGCGTCAATTTGGCAATGTTTAAGAAAAGTTGCCAAGTTAGCGATATCCCGCCAAATTCGTAGCTCTGAATTTGCAGATCTGAATTAAACATCCTGATCCCATTTGTATATGCTAAACAAACCCCACTAAAATTGTATTATCAACTATCCTTGGTCGCGGGAAAGTTGAAAATAGCACTGATTTAATCTTGAATTGATAATAATTGTTATCAGTTAGCACTCTGCAAACACAACTAAACTCTAAATATTTTAGGAATCCATTCATTTTTAGTGTTTTACATTGTTGATGACATATAACTAAAACAAGGTATAATCTATTAAATTAAAGGACATCTGAAATTTCTCTGAACAAAAAACTGCAGTGCACAGAGACTTTTGCCCAAATGTAAGTTTGCTCGCGCCTGTCCCGGGCTGCAGCGTATTATCGAAGCTTTTTCGTATAGATTAATTCTTTTAATTTTCATGGTGTAAAATATGTTATACTGAATATTTTACTAATAAATAAATTTACAAGCCGAAAGTAGCGGGGGCGTGTTTCACTCACCATTTTTATTTTAGCAAGTGATTTTATTTCCGTTTACGCATCTGCTGATGAAACCTAATCGTATAGCGTATAAAAGTGGGGACAACACTTTGGGTCAATGGATAGAGCTCGACAAAGACGCTACACTCGGGCATGTCTTAAAACACATCGGTGATTACTGGGAGGGAGAGGATAGGAATGTGTATTACACTCATTCTCAGCTGTAAATGTAATAAATTGTGATCGTAGTATCGTAATGATTGTTGCCAGATTTTTTCACTCCACAGGAGGGATTGTTTAGGGAGAAGAATCACATTAAGCTACCATAAAATTTGGCCCGCAGTCAGGATTTCGTTAATCGCCAGTTTTTCAAGTTTTATTGCCATGTGGCGACTGTGAATTTTAAGCTTTACCGTGATGATGAGACAAACAAAAATTTCATTTTTCACTAATATCTCAAGAACCATTGGTCATAGATATTCAAAACATGGACTAAATTTTTAAGTGGGGCTATTTCAAGACTACCCACAAAATTTCATCAAATTCGGTTCAGCCGTTCTCCCGTGATGATGAGACAAACAGATTAGATAGACTGATTTTCAATTTTATTTTTATAGATTGTATCTGTGTGTTCATAATGGTAATAAGGTTTTCTACAATAAATATGAGTAATGTATTTTACAGGTTCAATGTATATATCTATTTTTATTCAAAAACTAGCGATTCAATCTTCAGGAAATTTCAGTTCATTTGTATGTTGCCCTGTACTGATTACACTTTAGTTGCGAATCCAGACCACTCGACTGACCCAAAGGGTTTGTAGCAGCTGTTTGAGTGGCCGGGGATTACACTTTAGTGCAAATCTGAAAAATTTAATTGCTTCTTTTATTTGAAATGGTGTATAAATGATAATGAAATGAAAGGAAAGAATAAATATGCTTAACTGTATTACATTAGTTGTTTTGTGTGTAGTTTTGCTTAAGTATGTTGATTTTGCATAAAATTCTCTTCCCTGTACTCATAAACAGAACTTTTATTTTACTGAAAATGGCAGAATGAAAATGTGAAAATAAGCAGGGCATAAAACATTTTTTTTCATTTTGACACTTGCTTTTTAACATTTTCCAACATGGTTGAAAAGTGTTTGTGACTTTGTATTTGTCTGTCTGTCCGTTTGCACGATAACTGCCATAAAAATGACTTTATCGAAATGAAATTTTAGTATGTTGTTGAGACGGTTTGTGGGATATATGGGAATGTAAAAGAATATTATCACCTAATTAGTTTTTGATTTAATTTTTTTTGTTGAAAAAATGAAATACATCGAACCCTATGGGACCTAATTTTTCAAATATTTTTTAAGCGGAGTTAAAATTTCTCAAATTGCTTTTAAAATTTTAGGAAATATTTAAATTATCCCATAAAATATATAAAAAAAAAATTTCAGCAAAATATGTTTGGCAGATTTTTAAATAAAAATTAAAATAACAATTACACCCATATTATATGGAAAGATCATGTGACCCACTTCAAAATAAAATAAGGCATCCATCTTTTAATTGATACAGACATATAATATTTAAAAAATTAAAATTATATAAATTACAACTCAATATCTGCCATGCTTGGTGACAAATTTGAAGAAAAATTATCAACTTGTCAACTTTTATGCATGGGAAACAGGAACCGATGGACATCAACTTCTGCCGACTCACTTATCCATTTTTAATACCACAGACCAGGCTTCCGGAAATCGCCCAGGTCCTCGCCGGGTTAAAATTCGGCGAGGACAACCTATTTTCGGAAGTTTCCGCCCTTGAGATTCCGTTAAAAAAAAAAGATTAATAATAAATTGTTGTCATCGTAAAATTGTGGCGAAAGCCACCCTTTCCCGTGCCATAAATGAAAATTGAAATGTCGTCACCTGCAAATCCCCCTAGTGTACATTATCAATGCCTTCTTTCTAAGTGAGTCATCAGATCTGAATTGTAACCATAGGCGCTAGTTATTTTTTCTCCCCTCATCCTCCACACAGTGAATCCGATGATCGCACGAAAATGCGATAGCACACTCACGATCGAAGTGACATGTTTTCTTCTCCTTTTCACGGTCTGCATGTGCGGAATTTTCGGATTTTCACAAGACCAACAATACCAATGCTTAAATCCAGACCAAGCCCGAAGAAATTTATAAATGTAGAATGAACTCGGCCTGAAGATAACTGCGTCTCAGCAGAAATGATTTGTATTCAAATATGTTAAAAATAAATTTGTCAAAATTTTGTACGGAGAATTTAGTTCGTTTTCTTAAACATTTATCTTTACATAGCTGAAATAAAAGCAATAAGTTCATGCATTCAATTTAAATCCATTTTAAAAATTTTCAAAAGAAATATGTTCGGCCCGGTCGTAACGGACGTCTAAAAAAAAAGACTCAACCCTGCCCGAAAGAATAGAAAACTCAAGTCCAGCCCGGGCCTAAGCCCAAATCCCCATTTAACTCTTTAAAACCTAAACTATAAAATTTTCATTTGCTTGTAATAGACGGGAGTGAGTAACAAGTTTGAATTTCTGGAATGGATTCTTCTAGTTTCAGCCAGAAGTGTTTTATTTTCTTCCCCACTTTGGTTTCAACTTTAAAACTAAAACGTTTAAAATTCATTCATGGCATTTGTCCCAGTTGTTTGACAACTGAAGTTAAAGTATGAAATATCTATTCAGTCCAAGAAGATTTTAATCTTGATTGACTACATGAAAATAATACCCTAGAAATTAAGAGTACCGATGAGGTTTAAACTGTTTAGAGACAAGAGGATTTATATGATTATTTATTTACCATGCCTTCAAGTTATACCAAACATTGAAAAAAGGAGCGATTCCTTACATATCTTACCCCTTTGCCCCCACCCATAGATCGGAATTCCGCTGGCCCGATCCATTATCGGAGACTCCGCGTCGGTGACTTTCATCGTGGCGGTTAAGCGCTGTGTGGGTGGTGTATGAATATGCAGTTATCGCACTTCATCGTGATGCAGTTGGTTCTAATTTATTATTGTTGTGCGATGTATTTAAGCACATATATTAAGGAATATAAAGTGAAAAAAAAATTCTTAGGAGGACGGGTAAAAAATTTCAATAGCCGCCCTCGCGGACGGGCTAGATTTTGCCGATTTCTCGAAGCCTGCCACAGACACATGCGAGACATACAGCCTCTCCCATTCAATATTACAATTTCTAAGACTCCCTATCAGGGTTGCTAAAAAGCCGGCTAAAATTAATAAAAGCCATGCCGGCGGTTTTTATTGGGGTTTTTTTTTTGTGTGTCTGTATAAAAAAGTGTGAAGGGTTTTATTTTTAAATTACACATTTTTAAGTGTTTTTTAACTAATTTTAAAGGCATTTTATTGGGTTAGAATTTAATAAATAACTTTATTTCTCAATAATGAAAACATTAATATTGGAATACCTGCTAGTGATTTGTTGGTTGCATAAAAACCAGCTAAATTTTAAATATGTATACCAACTGCTTTACTTGGTTTACATTGGCCTTTAACACATTTTTTTTAAAACGTTATTGCTTTAAGTAATGAAATATTTTATTTTAGGACAATAGTTGCTTAGTGATATATTTTACTAGTTAACTAATTTTAAGAACTTTATTAATATGTAAGAGTCTTATTTTTACTTATAAATATTTAAAATTATGCATAAAGTCATTTAATAAAAAACATTACTTATCACTATTTATCACTACTTTTTGAAGTAAAATTGATTTTTTTTCCTTTTTGATGTGTGGTGATTTGTTTGTTTAATTCATTATAGTCTTTAAAATGTGTAATATATGTGTAATGTAGAGCTATGCATTATGTAACAGAGGCTTTCAAAATACCATCTTGGTATCTTATTTAATCCATTCTCCTCACTGTATATATATTTTTTCTTTTAGACATATTACCTTCATAGTATTTTCCTAGTGGTCATAAAATCTTGTGTACTTGGTAATATGTAATAGAAGTTTATAAACATTTTAGTAAAAAATATTTAAGAGTGCATCAAAGATAAAGTAATGCAAATTTACTGTGAATTGTCTGTAAACCACCTTTTTTTAATAAATGCCGGCTTTTTTTAAGCGGTTAAAATAAAAAAAAGCCGGTCGGCTTTTTTGATCTGGCTAAAATCCGGCAACTCTGCTTACTATCAAAACATGTATACAGTAACAACCTCTAACATTACACAATGAATTTACTCTCACCTAGACCCTCTAGCTACATACACTTGTGAGACGTACACCCCCTCCCATTCAATACAGAAGGTCGTTCGCACTTTATGGAAACAATTTTGATAATAATTTTTATGCATAAAGGGTATATTTCTTGCTGCGATTTGCTTCTATCTAATAGCCATGATTCTTGACTATAACTCTAGCTCGAATTTTCCATGAAAGTACACTTTTTCTTAGCACTGTCATGTCAATTTTATTCCACTCTTCTTGGGCCGTTTTCCAAAGTCCGTTCAGTGTTCGTGGATGTCGTTTTCCAAAGTCCATTCAGTGTTCTTGGATGCCATTTGCCTAAGGCTCATTTTTACAAACTGAAAGTGCAAAAGTCCATAGAAGCACCAGGTGATTTTACAGGTATTTCATTAAATGGGATACATTTTATTCCTGTTTCTGATTCTTTCTTTGCTAAATATGCGGCAGTTGACTTAGACGTGTGACTAGAGGCTTTGTCCATATGAAGCTCAACTTTATTGATGTCCTTTCCATATAAGGCTGGAATTGCTTCTTCAAAATTGGTTCTAAAATATTTGCTGATAGTATAGTTTTACTTGAGACTTTTTTGAGCTTTAATTTGCCGTTGTATATTATTACTATACCATATTATTTTTAATTTGATGTTTAGTTTATAAAGATCCAAGTTTAATTTATATATATTATTTAGATTTAATTTATATATATGATTATTTTGTTTCTTATTTCCGCACATTTGTTATATTAAATAGATAAAATAATAACATGGAATAATGAATTAAATATAATATGCTTTTTAAAAAAGCAATTAAAAAAAAAAGAAAACGATATATTGTTTACCAAAAATGAATGTCAAAAGCATTTAAGAAAAATTGGTCTTAGCCTTTTAAGCGGGAGGGGGTTGCACATGTGAACTGGTCTAGAATGGATCCCGGAAAATACACCCTTTTTCACTCCAATGTTTCATGGTCGGAATATACCGTCTTGCATGTGAACAGGGCTAATATTGACTTTCCTATTCAGCTGAATCATGGAGGTGGTTTCATCTCTAACTTCATGAGCTGAATACAGTTTTCATTTTATTTCTTAAAAGTCTCACAACAATGCAATTACATAATCAGGGTTGCCACTCAACCTGGAAACCGGGAAATGTCAGGGAATTTGAAAACAGTCAGGGAAAACCGGGAAAAGTCAGGGAATTTCGCGGGAAACCTGGAATTTTTTTAAAAATTTAAATAATGCAAATAAAATTCACGATGTATACTAAGAACGATTGTTCGAAAGATCAAGGATCGGAAAAACCAGTTATTAGCTCGACGAACGCAAACATTTCTGGCCGCCCGCCGCCGTCTAGGCTACGCGTAACGCGTATTTCATCCCAATAAACCAACCATCCAACTTTTGACGGCGCGGCGCCGGCGCTGCGTAGTACCGTGCATTTTGCTAGCTTCAGAGTATTGTAGACGTGCCAACTCTCCGGGGCCGGAGACTCCGGATTTTTCATTACTTCTCCGGCTTTTTTTGTTTGAAATTTATCAATTAACCAGACATACTATAATTCCTCGGAAACACCGATTTTCCACTTTTTTAGCACTGATTTCTACCATTCCCGGGATCGTAGTAAATCCATAATAAAATGCAGGGTAAAGCCAATCAAATTAACGGAGATTTACGGCCGCGTGTAATGTAAATCTCGATAAAAAAATCTCGGTCGCTTATTTTATGAAAGTAATAAATATACTTCTTCAAAGGTTGTCTAATTCAGCATAAATCGCTAACATGTTATTTTGTTCATTAATTTCTCATAAACACTGCGATTGCGCAATTCAGTTTGTTCTCATGAATCGGCGAGAGTACAATGATATCTTTTTCCATCCGTTTCAATCTTCTAAATATTGCATTTTTGATTGACTAAACTAGCTTATTTTCATATTCAGATTAATTATTATGGTTGATTTCTTAATTATTTTCGCATAAACAGAGCGATTGCGCAATTCAGTTGCTTCGCGTGAATTGCCGAGAGTACGTTGTTAGTATCTTTTCCCATCCATCTCAATCTTCTAAATATTGCATTTTTGATTAACTTAACTAGCTTATTTTCATATTCTGATTAATTATTATGGTTAATTTCTTAATTATTTTCGCATAAACAGTGCGATTGCGCAATTCTGTTACATCGCGTGAATTGCCGAGAGTACGTTAGTATCTTTTTCCATCCATCTCCATCATTTAAATGTTGCATATTAGATCGACTAAACTAGTTTATTTTCTTATTATGGCGAATTATTAAGGTTAGTTTTTTATTTATATTTGCATAATACAAATTTTTCCATTTTGAAAAATGGGTAGCATGAACTCACTCTCTGAAGGGATATTTCCCAAAAAGTGGTATTAAAGCAATAATTTAGGCAAATAAAAAGGAAACCATTTTAGCAGGAATATAATTCTATATATATATATATATATATATATATATATATATATATATATATATTTATTAAAGATCAATATTTATTACTTTCTTTAGTGAAAACCTGTGTTTTACCAAACATAAATATTTGTTTTCATTGTAAAGTAATTTTCATGGGATAAAACCTTTATATATTTTTTGTTTTATAATTTATTGTCCTGAAATTTGATGAACCACTTGCACCATTTCTTTATGAATCTGTGACAACTATAGCACAGTCAATTTTGCAGAGATTTGTAAAGCCTTGTGTTTTAGACAAAAATGCTTCATGTCTTTACAAAATTGATGTTCTTGAAAAAGATAACTTGATCCCAGCCTCTGAAGTGACACTTAGTTTTCCTTTAAAAGATGAATTGAGAAAGATAAAGAATAAAAACAATATAGACATTTTGAAAATGCGACAATTCATGTCTTAAAGCATATCAAAGATTTGTGCATAAACTTTTTGAGCGTTCACCTGTACGATTTCCATTGACTAAAGCAATATCATTTCTTAATCCTGCAGTTTTTCTTCAAACTGATTTGGCGATTGAGCGTTTGTCAGCATGTCTAGAAATATTGGTTTCTAAAATATGGATATCTGGATTAAAAGCTGACAACATTCATCAAGAGTTCCAAAAATTATTCAATGAGCCTTCAGTAGTAAACATGATGAAATCTTACAAAAGAAGTGATACTAGGCTTGACGATCATTGGATTAGTATACTGCATCTAAAACAAGTTTCTAATGATTTGACCTTTTTTATAAAATTGCTTTCCATTTTATCACATGGTAATTCATTTCTTGAAAGGGGATTTTCCATTAATGCAGAATGCATTATTGATAACGAAACAGAAGAAAGCCTTAAAAGCATTAAGACAAGTTTATGGGGCAATAAACAATGCTGGGGGAGTTGAAGCAATTGATATAACAAAGGCCATGATTCAGTCAGTAAAATGTGCACATTCCAGGTACATTGATACTATGCAAAGAAAGAAAGAAGCAGAAAGTAATAAAAAACAATTGGAAGACAGTCGAAAATGTGTTGCTTTAGAACTGAAAAGTTTAGAATGGAAGAAAAGCAAAATAATGGTGGATGCTCAAAAAGAGGCTGCACTAATTGAAGACAAAATAAGAAATCTCCAAAAATAATATTTTTTCTACATACTATATTCACTCACTATCACATAACTTGTATATTAACATTTTTGGTGTTAATTTATTTTACCACATTTATTATAACAAGTGTACATGATTTGTCTAATTTACCAAAGCAATTGATTTTTTTTATTTGTATATGTATGTCAAATATTATTTATTTGTCCCAATTTGTAACAAATTTTTAATTGAAGTGTAAATATTTTAATATTTACACTCCAATTAATATATTCCCAATTATAATATTATATTCTCTATGTTAAAACACAGAGAAAAGGTATATGTGTAAGCCTAGATTAACTGAATAGTTTATCGCGCTGTTTTTTATAAACCTGGAATTTATCTGGAAAACCTGGAAAAGTCAGGGAATTTCATATTCTCTGGAGAGTGGCAACCCTGATAATGTTTTGGCAGTGCCTTTGGCCTGAAATTACAAATACAAAATAGCAAAAAAAGGCCAAACTTGGAGATGTTATTTCTCCAGATCCAAAGATTTATTTATTTGAAAAGCGAATTTCGGATTTGGATTCAGCATGGTCAAATTAGTATACATGAGTTTTTTCAGCCATCAAGGTTGCATTTGGTATTTTGACTGCCACAGAACTTTTAAAGAAGTAATTGACTCGTTATTTAAAAACTGAATCAAATATGACTCCACAATTATTTTATTTACTTTCTATCCTACGGGTTTTGGCATTATATTGCTCCTACTGTTTTGCAAAAATGTCACTGTTCCTTGATCCGTATTCCACGTGGAATGTGTGTAGAGGGGAATGCAGATGTGAAATGATAAGAAATCCAAACCCCTTCATGTAGGTTCCCACTTTTACAGTCCCACAAAGGCTGCCTATGCAGGTGGTTTTCTTTATTCTTTACTTACATCAGATGATCAAAAATAAAAGGCATGAATGGATACGTAATAGAGCTCCTTATTTATAACACAGTCTAACCTATAGGAGCTATTTGAATCAAAGTGAGAAATAACTCGATGGCAAGAAAATCAGCACTAACATCAGTGGAATGTACTTGTTTTGGCACACTTATCCTCAATAGTGACGAAAAAACTATATTCTTGCATTAATGTCTTCTACGGTTTATTGATTTGCTTCTTTCAAGAAACTAAACATTTGTACCCCTTTTCAGGAATTATTACAGCAATTTATGGCTAAACATCCTCCACTTTATTGTGATTGTATACCAGAATATAGTATTTCCCCAGAATCATTGGGTAGGGTAATGTGTTAACAAAAGAGCAACCTATTCCTAAAAAGGGCATATTAAACAAACATGCTTTTTTATATTGTTTATATAATCAGTAATGCTACCAACATGTTATAAATCAAAGTTTCTGAGATTCCTGACATGTACCATATGGTAAAAAACAGAACATAGCCGTGACGCAATTTTTGCAGTTTATTTTATTATTAATTAAATTTGGGCAACTAAGGTGTTTCATGAATGCTTGTATAAAACATCTTTACTTTCTGTATTTCAGAAGGTATTGTAACCTTTGCTGCAATACCTTGTAATCAATAGAAATGTTCATTACAGTTTTAAATATTTTTGAATGTTGAAAGTTTTTAATTATTTTTTATGAAAATTGCAATAAATATTTTTATTTTGTATGTATCATCTTTAAGATGTTAATTGTCTTAATTATTAGATCCTAGTGGAGAGTGTAGTCCTGATCTCAGATTGCGTGGACATCAAAAGGAGGGGTAAGATATTTATTGATTTTTTTCGCAAGATCTTGTAATATTCAAGAATATGTGGTTTTAGATTCAATGTTAAATTTAAATTCTAAATTTTTTATAGGTATGGATTATCATGGAATCCTAATTTGAATGGACATTTATTGAGTGCTTCTGATGATCATGTGAGTTATATACCAATTTGGTTTCTAATTACAGTAATATGATATTTGTTAAATAGTGGGATTAAAGTTCAGCTAATTAGAAATATATGTTTACTACCTATGATACCTATTAGAATATGTTTTAGTGTAAAAACACCAGTTTATGGGCCTGTGTTTTTAAGGTTTTACACATTGTTGTCAATTTGCATGTAAAAACTGTCTAAAATTTCTCCAAATTTCTGGCCATTGCTATTTTAATTGTAAATATAAACTTATTCACTCTGTCAAACAAGTAAAATGTTATTAAAAAAATTATAATTTCTACTTATACAAGAAGAATTTAAGAAGGTAGATCTCTCACGCTGGTTAATTTTATGCCAAATTAGTCTGGTGCTACTGGACTCAAGGTCAACCAAAATAAGCAGTTGAAATGACCTTGACAAATGGCAGTTTCTTTAATATATCCATTCCAGTGTTTTGTGCCAGCTGTGTTATTTTCATGAATGAATGTGTGTTTAGGTTATTTTCACAAAAATGTCAACCTAGATACTATTTTTAAAGTATAAAAAAAATATGTTTTGGTTTCAATTTGTTCACAGATGTTCATATTTTATAAAAATGAAAGAACTTTCAATTTTTTAAAATAAAACAATGATTTACTAGCTGCTATTTTTTTATATCCTATCTTTCAGACGAAGTATAAGGCCTACTTAGCACAAATTTCAATTATGCTCCTGATACCTTAATTTTTACTACATCTTTTTCTTTTCTTTTTTGCATGAAATAACCACATTGTACCTTCTTAAAAATAAAAACAAGTATTTATTTGCTTAAAGAATTTTCTTTTTTATCGCCACTAAACTAAAGCATGCTTGTATGTCATGTTTGTCACATAAAATATAGTTTTTTTTTTTTAATTTAAAGAAAAACTGCTTATATAAAATGCTCGGCACTTCATTTCTCCTTTCAATATGTCAGAATAAAGTGTTCCTTCAAAATTTGTAGTTCATAAAGCAAATGAAATAATAAAGTTATAATTTTGTCATGTCTGTCACATTAATCATGTCTCTACCCCCCACCCCCAAGGAATTGTTAATTTTTAAATTAAATTTTCCCAGTAATTTTAAAACATAGAAATACGAGGCATGTTTTTTAAGTAAGTACCGTTTTGGAATTAAAAAAAGACGTGCAAAGATATCGCAATAATTTTATTTCTACATGAAAGCCTTACCTTAATCTACTTTTCTACATAATTTCCGTGAATATTGAGGCACTTGTCATAACGTGGCACCAGTTTTTGAATACCCTCCTCATAAAATTCTGCCGCCTGACTTGTTAACCACTGTATCACAACTGTTTTGACTTCGTTATCGTCTTGAAGACGCTGACCACCCAGGTGTTTCTTCAAGTGCAGGAACAAATGGTAGTCGCTGGGCGCCAGATCAGGGCTGTATGGAGGATGATCTAGAGTTTCCCATTTAAAAGATTTGATGAGATCTTTGGTCCGATTAGCCACATGGGGACGGGCATTGTCATGCAGCAAAACGATACCCTTACTCAACTTGCCACGTCTTTTGTTCTGGATTGCACGACGCAGATTGTTCAATGTCTCACAATAAGACGCTGCATTGATTGTCTCATTACGAGGCAGAAACTCCACTAGCAATACTCCTTTTTTGTCCCAAAAAACTGTGCACATGATTTTCCGGGCAGAAATTGTTTGCTTAAACTTCACTCTTTTGGGTGATGATGAATGTCGCCATTCCATGGATTGTTGTTTTGATTCTGGTGTGACGTAGGCCACCCATGTTTCGTCACCAGTAACAATTTGGTCTAAAAAATCTTCACCTTCATTGTGGTACCGCTCAAGGAAAGTCAATGCACTGCCTAAACGTTGGGTTTTGTGCAAATCCGTCAACATTTTTGGAACCCAACGTGAACACAATTTCCGGTAATTCAAGTTCTCGGTCACAATGCGATACAAAACACTACGAGAATATTGAGGAAACCAGTCGCACATTGATGAAATTGTAAAGCGTCTGTTTTCTCTCACTTTTTCTTCCACTTTCTGCACCAAATCTTCATTAAAGACCGAAGGACGCCCACTCCGTTCTTCATCATGCACATTTGTGCGGCCATCTTTAAATGCTCTCACCCATTTCCTTACCATTCCATCACTCATAATGTTTTGTCTGTAAACTTCACAGATCTCACGATGAATATCGATCGGTTTTACGCCTTTAGCACTAAGAAATCGTATAACAGCCCGTACTTCACAATCGGCGGGACTCACGATTGTCGGAGGCATCTTAAACACTCAGTAAACAACGTATACAATGAAGAATCAGACTGTAATGGCGTCAGTGCGTAGACAAGAGATGTAGGTAACCAGCGCGCATGCGCGGAACGCCGACCGTAGCGCTGCGGCGGCGGAATCGCAAAACGGTACTTACATAAAAAACATGCCTCGTAATTAAAAAATTAGGTCACTGCATATTTATTTTGGAGATAACTGTAACAATAACAGCTCAAAACAGAAGTGCTCTAAACTAAAATTATTCTGAATATCTTTCTTATATATTTAAAAGCAGGTTAATGTCATTAGCTTTGAAATCAACTGTGATTTGATGTGTTTTTATTTCTACAGAAGAAAATATTTAACTCGGGAGTTATAGATTTTTTTTTACATTATTAAAACAATTTGTTTTTGCAGCTAAGTCTAATTCTAAAATTATAATATATATTGAAACAAATGTATTGCTAGTTGATATATTTGTAAGTTATTTCTGAGCAATTTATGCTAAATAATATCAATTCTTTTTTTACGGTTTTGATGTGGTAAAATGGCCAAAATAGCAGCTAATAGGCAGAAAGAAAGGCTTGAAAAACTAAAAGTAATGGGGAAATATGAAGACTACAAGAGAAAAGAATCTGAAAGAAATAGAATATTTCTTAACGAAATAAGATACATAGAAACAGTGCATAAAAGAAAAATCACCAGAAGAAAGATAAACCACAGGAAATTTAGACAAAGGCAAAACATAAGTTTGCTGAAATCAGTTCTCCAACTAAGGCATTTGGAAGTCAGCAAGCTTTCGGAAAAACTGTTGCAAGAACAAAAAAATTTCTTCTAAGGAGCCCTAGAAAGTGCAATGTAGTTGCAAGAAAATTGAGCCTTTTACACCAAATTTAGTTGCACAGACTTTGGAAACTAAATGCCACTGTTCTACTACCATCAAAGAAGAAACAAAAGAACTTGTTAGAAATTATTATAATAGTGATAGTATCTGCACTCAAGCTCCTGGAATTAAGATATTTTTGTATTATTGTAGAAGATAATAAAAAAAATTAACATACAGAAAATATATCTTCAGCTGACATTAGGTTAAGCACATCAATCATTTTTAGAGGAATATCCATCAGAAAATCTATACCCTCAAAGATAATCATCTCAAGGCATAGTGATAAAATCAGAGCCATATGCAGAGCCACACATGGGGCTCTGGGGCTACGGCCCTGGGCCCCCAAATTTTGCATAACAGTAAGAAAATGTTTGGCAAAAATATTTTTTTCTTTAAAAAAAAAAAAAAGTAGTATTTATAAAATAATAAAGTAAATTTCCATAAAATAAAAATATATAACTAAATTTTTGGAAGTAATTCTTTTAAAAAGAATGCTTCCAAAGTTTTTCAGAGTAAAAGCATTTGCTTTCCAAGAAGCAATCACATTAATCATAAGCAGGTGTGGCCTCGTATGTTTGCTTCCACTAGGGCCTTGACCACTTGTTGGCATGCACAAAACTTTAAAAATTTAAAAACAATTTAAAATGTAAATATTGCACGTCGCCATGAAGATTCAGCAGAAGTGACAGTGGTTTGTCTAGATGCATTATCCATGAGACCATACGTGAAAAAAAAAACTAATTAATTTTTACGAAAGCAATATAATGGATAACATAAACACTACTCGTATCATATACTTTGATACGGTATTTGCAGAAGTAGTAACAACATAGTCTTGAAAATGTATAGCAGACATAAAATTAGGCCTAACAGAATCGGCCACGTACTTTGCCAATTTACCGGCAATCATGTTTGAATACAGCATAGTTCATGACATAGAAACATTCCACAAACAGGAAAAATACGTACAGTAACATCACGATATCAGACAATCAAGATGAGAAGACACATCATGAAAGAATGAATGCTTCAACAACACATACGACATACTCAACTGACACTTCCACAAGTTTAAATAGTGCTGCGTCATCGAAGTAGAAGTTAATGTTTTTCCAGAGTATGCTAATCAGTTGAAGTAGAAATTAGCATATTCCGGATGTTGACGTCTCAATTTGCAGGAATATGGAACATGGGGTTAAAACTTAGTGACAAGCTATCCTAAAGTGAATCAATACACAGTAACTTTTGGATTTTGACCGTATTTTAAACAATATACGTGTTGCTTGTTTACACTGAAGTTTTCTAACATCGTACAAGTAGACAATAGTTGAAGTGGCTTGTAAGAAGCATAAACGACTGTTTCTGTACCTCTTGTTCCATTGTGCATGTGCCAAGGCAGCAATATTTCTGTTTACATTTTGCAACGTGCATGTGATCCATATACTGAATTTGTAAATTTATTTGCTAAATAAAGCCAGTAGGCAATCTAGTTAAATCAAAACTAACGATGTCTTCTCGAAAATATTTATCTTGAAGCCAAAAGAGGCAAAAAAAAAGTTTCACATGGATTTAGCAGCAAAATGCTTAACAGGAAGCATTGAAATTTTGTTACGCTTATTGTGAATGCAGAAATAACAGTAGCAGATCCATTGGATTTGATGACAATAGAATATAAAGAAGCAGAGAGAATCGTAAATTACAGTCTAGTGAAACCTTCTGATTGCCATCATTTTGAAACAGATACCGATGTAGAATGGACATCAACTTATCCTGATCATCCTGCTCTTTGGCCATCTGTTATATCAGAAGAGATGAGAGAGTATTTTGTGTAACATAAACCAAATCAGTTTATTTTGGAAATACATAACTCGAAGTGGGTTTGTGACAATAAAGAACAAATTCTCACCGAACGTAACTTTTATAGATATAAACAAAACAACAAATGAAAAGAGACTGGCAGATTTATTCACCATCGAAAGGAGTTGTGTATTGCTATATATTATGCAAACTGTTTACTTCCAATCATCAGTCATTTTGTGAAGAAGGTTTTTCCAGTTGGAAAAATATATCTGAAAGGTTAAGCGAGCATGATAATTCAACACACCTTGTTGCTGTATGCAAATTATCGTTATGATCAATATTTCATGTTCGCTTAGATCTTCAAGTTATTGAAGATTATGGAAAAGAATGTAGTTCTGTACTATCAAGAGCTGCTGAAGTTTTACACCTTTCTTTACATTGGGTGACACTTCCCGGCCGTCCAAACAGTTACCTTACACCTTTCTGGTAGGTCGGACGGTATGGGTCTCAACAACAACCTTTCTTTACATAGAATGATATAATTTACTTCCTTGTTTGTAAACATGGAAGTTTAAATCTTCCATGTTAATGTTCAAATTTGCTGTTCATGTTAACTCTTTATTTTGTGTTATCAATCGTATTGATGCTGGTATAGAATAATCCAGAGAATTTTTACTTATATAGAGTTTCATAATTTTGACACATATTCTCATACTTTAAGACTTTGATTTTGTTTATATCGTCTTCAGTGAAATGCTTTTTCTTAAGTATTACCTATGTGCAAAATTTAAAGATCCCTGAGTTCGAACATTAGAATAATTATTTACTCAAAATAAACATATTTAAATGTAATAAAATTATAGTCTGGTAATGTTAGTTTTTATTTTAAATTATGGAAATATATTATTCTTTTAAATATTATCATTTGTAACGTCTTAATATATTACTTTGAAGTAAAACATTTTTTAAGTTTTTTAAATGTATAAAAGAGCCTCCAGGGCTATGGCACCCAAATTTGGTATTTAATATTTTGTGTGTATAGAAGTCCCCAAATTAACACTTAACCCTGGGCCCCACTTTAGCTTGATTGGACCCTGACCATATGTAGTCATTTCTCACTACTTAAATTATGACAAATATTCAGTTATGTTTAATAAGGTGATAATAGAAGCCTTCAAACGCAATCATCCCAGCTTTATTATAAAAAAATATTGAGTGCCAATGAGATGGCACATCCCAACATTTTAAACAGAATCTCACAATCTTTGAGATAACATCGATCAGCAACTCTACCAATTGGAATTTCTCTGCCACTTCTCATTGAAAAGGTTGCATCTAGATGGGATAGGAGGCACAATAAAAAAGAGAATTCGAGAGGCAAAAGAAGCAAGAAACCCACATCTATTGCTGTTGCTATAGCTGCAACAAAGATATGCCTAAACATAAATATTCTGCATGCTAAATCTGAAGATGTGGAGAATATTAAGAAATTGTTGGATAACACCTGGTAACCAGTAACTGGGGAAATTCACAGCATTCTAGGAACAAGAAAATTACATTGTTTTCAATCACTTCAACCAAGTATTATTCAATGCAGCATGACATCTGATTGTCAAGAAAAACAAGAATTTAATTTTTACACTGGAATATTAAAAAAAGTCAACATTAAAAATAGAAACTCAGTGCAGCCTGCTGCCACAATGTCATACAAAGTGTAGGCCAATGGGTCTAGGTGCAATATGAAGATGAGGGATTTTATGGAACCGGTTATAGAAAGCTGCAGGGACCGACATCATGTAAAATGCTTAATTCCTACATCAACTCAATGATTGTTAAAATTTGAAAATGAAAATTATTCTGTGTGGTGCACCTCAGACAAAATTGTTAGAAATGTTGTTATATCAACATTGGTAAACTATCGTGGTTACTATAAATTTGAAAAATGTCTAAAAAATGTGTAATGGCATTGTGTGCGTAACATTTTAATATATAATTAAAATATATGTTTTCCTATTTGCTATCGGTTATATTTTAATAAATAACTAGAAAATTCACAGCTGTCATATCTGTCACAAAAGGCTTGCCTGTCTGCCACGTTATTAAAAAAAAATTACTCACGAAAAAGTTATATTGCACATCCCTGTACAGAACATTTTTGAAAAATTCAATTTTTTCAGAGGTTTTTATTGGAACAAATGACGTCTGTCACGTTAAAAAAAAAAATTAGTCACAAAAAAGTTATATTGCACTTCCCTGTACAGAACATTTTTGAAAAATTCAAATTTTCCAGAGGTTTTTATTGAACAAATGACCCATGTATCAAATTGCAAGACTCTCTCTCACTTTAAAAAGGTGTTCATTGATTTGGCAAATTGAATATTTTAGCATGCAGTACCCCTAAAGTATGAAATTGCACACTTTTTTCTTTTCAATCTATTTACCATTACATTAAGGTATCTATCTCATCGCGAAGTATGTTTTTTTTTTATTTGAACATTTTTGTGTGGAGCATCCATCCCTTAAATGAAATGTTTGAAGAACTATTCTTGAATTCCCAACTTGAAATGTTTGTATAATAGATATAGTGTATCAACAAAATATATTTCTTTGAAAAAATTAAGGAATCACTTTTTTGTAATTCAAGATCAGATCAAGTGACCTTGAAATGAAAAATATCATTTACAGGGTCATGTCACAAGAAAATCCATACCTTAAGCTGCAAAATAGGCTTTATTTCAGCACAATCTGTTGATTAGGTCAATATATACAGACATTTGAATATATCAAGAATCGTGAAATATTACCAGATTTTCTGGTAAATGCATTATTCTGAAAATTGGGGGGGTAAAATTTTGCAACGTGTTATATATGATTGGACATCAAAATAGCCAAGTTTTAAAAAAAATCGGTGGCTGTCAGGTTGAAAATGTCACTTTTTGTATTCTGGACATATATGCTTAGAATTATTATAATTCACAAACAGTTTTTGTTTAATGTGCAACTATTTTATGTTATAGACAATATGCTTGTGGGACATTAATGCAACTCCACGAGATAATAAAGTAGTTGATGCTAAGACTATTTTCACTGGACACACTGCTGTCGTAGAGGTATGTCTTACATTTTATTGATAATTTATTATTTATACAGGGTGTCCCAGAATTATCTATCGATGAAATGGGACAAATTTTTTAAAAACTCATTTTTATTATGTTTAATATGTGTTATAAATGTAAAAATTTATAACACATATTTTGTCCTTGAGTGTTCTTCTCCCACTCTGTCGTGGGCAGGTGTTCATAAGTTTATGAATCGCTTTGTCTGTAAGACTGGTCCTGTGAAATCTTGTACATCTTTCTTTGATTTCACATTGCATTCTTATATATATATATATATATATATATATATATATATATATATATATATATATATATATATATATATAATCCAAAAGGTAAGTTCCAAATCTGAAAATCAAATATGAAACAAAAAGAAAAGAACAAGAAAAAAAATAGTACCAAAAGTTGGCCGAGAGGGGTTGTGACCCCCTCACCCCAGTTCAGCGTGCTTTACGCCATGGCCACACTCACGGATGCCGGTACTAGGGTTGGTGATTTTGCTGGCAAAATGGTATTTTTGCCAGGACAGTGGCAAAAACTGGAAAAAAATGTACAAAAACAATATAATTTTGTACATAATATAATTAAGACTTAAATCAGAACATTAATTAGTTATTTTATTAATATTAATTTGATTAATTAAAATGATAGACCATAATTAAACATTAATTGATTAATAAGAAGTTGTGAAATCAATCTTCATTTTATCATTTGAACCTCTGGGTGTAACTTTTATGAATAATTTATAGAAGTAATCTTTTAAAATTCCTACAATTTTTATTTATTTATTTATTTATTTTATAAGAAAACCCATATGGACAAGATACAATTAATATACATAGGATTGGGGAGGGTGAAATAATTTAAATTGATTATTTAATGTTGTAAATATAGGCAAATTAATCTTTTAGGTGATTTTCTCACCATTTTCCCTATTCTCACCATACAGAACCACAGACTTAAATATAATTTGATCATAGGAAATAAGAATCAACTGTCTTGCAAAATGTTTTTCTCTATGTTCTTCACTATCTTTTACCACCAATCACCTGCTACTCCAAACTGGTTTTGTTCCCAACTCAATTGAATTTGATGATTGAACTCAATTGAATTTTTCCCAACTCAAATGAAAATTCAATTGAATTTGATGAAATTTAATTATTTTATGTGTAATTCTTTTCATAATTAAAGTTATAATTTAATATGAGCTATACTTTTTTTTAATATTTATATTATATAGTAATTAATATACTTTGTATCTTCAATTTACTATTGTTCTGATTCTGATAGATAGCAAAATTCGTATTATTACTCAGACTTAGTTAAAAATTAACTTAAGCATAAGAATTAGTTGTTTAATAGTTATGACTGTTTAAACCAATGCCAGGTAGTCATTTTATTGGTATTTACTCTCTCCTTTCTCATGTTCTGCATTCATAGTATTAACTAAAAAAGTATTTTACTAAAACAATACAAACTTAATAGCATTTAGATTACTGTTTCAATGATGCATTGAACATTCTAAGTTATAATTTATTAATAACCTTTTTAGTGTAAAATTTGTTCCTAATTGTACTTTTCACAGTTTCGGTGTAGTTTCTTTATTTCCAAGTGTTCCCGTTGATAAAGCCATTAATATTATAGCCAATAAACTTTCATTACATAATTATAAGCCCTCTTCCATCTCCATAATAGCCTCTGCATTGAATATCGTAGCATGGACCAATTATTTTGGTTTCCGTAGTGATACTTATTTACAAAATTTGGGTGCCCCTATGGGCAGCTCACTTTCTGGTATCTTTGCTGAAGCTGTTTTGAAAGAACTCGAGAGCGAGGTTTTGCCTTTTTTATCCCATAAACCTATCCTTTGGCAACGTTATGTTGATGATGTGTTTATAATTTGGGACCATAGTTTAAATGACCTTAATTTGCATGATTTGGTCAATAAATTTTATCCCTCCATTAATTTTACTGTAGAGCTTGAATCTAACTGTTCCTTGCCTTTTTTAGATGTTATTATTTCCCATATTTACTCTAATTTTCTGTCTTCTGTTTTTCACAAACCCACTTTCACTAACACATGCATTCCGGTTAATTTTTTTCACCCCTTTTCGTCTAAAAAGGCTTCCTTCAATACATATTTCAACCACGCTTTTAATGTTAGTTCCACTATTACTTCTTTAAAAAGTCAAATTGATTTAATTTTTTAAACTCTGTCAATATGCCGATTACTCTTATGAGTTTGTTCATAATATCTTTGCTAAAATTCGCTTAAGTTCCTCTAAAAGCTTTTACAACCCATTTCTAGTTTTATTCCTATCAATGATCGTTTACCGTTTAAATCTAGCTGCCCTTACCATCCTAAAATTTTTCGTCCTCTTATCAATTTTTGTACCGAATTTAATTTTAAACACGCTCATTCAACTGTTAGTACTTTATTCAATCGTATTCGTACTGATAAATTTAAGGATAATGTTAATTTTAAAAATCTTGCTGAGGTGTATGTTGTACCCCTTCTTTCTCTGGATAATGTCTATAAATTTTATATCGGTAGTACTAAACGTACGATTGGTATCCGTTTATCTGAACATGCAAGAGACATAAAAAAAATGGTAAGCAAACGACTGCCCTTGCTCAATTAGTGAATAAAGGTAATTTTCGCCCCCATTTTGAAAATTCTTTTCTTTTGTTTAGCTGTAATAACCCTCTTTCTATATTACTTTACAAATCCCTTTTCATTTATCTATATTGTTCTTCTATTTGTAATTTTGACCCTGTTCAGGTCTTAAGTTATGCTTGGCGACTCATTCTCGATTTCGTGCAAGTTAAACCTTTACATAGTTACCTTAATTTATAATATTTTTCTAAAATGTTTAATGCCTTTAAACAGTTTTTTAAGATATTTATCTTTGAGCTATGTATAATTTATATCTGTTTCATAATTTACCTATTTGTACGGCTGACAATTTCTAAGATATTCAAATTTCACTTAACGGCTGTGGATTGTATTTAAGCATGTTGGCATCTGTTTTTAATTATATCGCCACTGAAGATGAACATGAGGATGTTCGAAAGCCCTTTGGCTGTATTTGATGTACGTCTGTAGGATGATTATTTAATAAAGTGACTTTTGGATCTGGTTTTAAGATGTGTCATTTGTTTAGTTGATTTAACATTTTTTCTATTTTGAAACATGGGTATGTTTAAAAATTTATTAGATTTAATTAGATTAAACTTAATGTCTGAGATACAAAAAATGTAGGTAAAATCTATTAAGGAAAATTAAATTAATGAAATGCTTCCATAGCAGGATTTAAGCTGTGAAAGGAGTGTGAAAGCCCCAGGCCGTCCGGCTCGTCCAGGATTTAAATTGTGTTTTTTTTTTTTTTAATATTTTGCTAAAATATTTGCTGCAGTTATAGCTATGAAGCAAATTCTGTTATCAACTTGATATTTTTCACATAATCCTAAAAACAGGATATCTGACTATCTGAAGCAGTCAGTGAAGTTTTTTAATGGAATAGTCAGAGGATTTAAATTTTAAAACGCAATATATTCCATAAAACACAAAAACTCGGTTTACTATCACTTGAATGACACTTTTAAACAGGTAACTTTCCAGTTACTCACTTAAAAAGGTAGTTATCTATATATTTATACAATCAAACCTCGTTAAACCGTCAGTTTTTTGAAGTCCTGACCAGGGTGGATAAAAATCATGATTTTTTTAAAAAAATCAAAAAAATCGGATTTTTTTTATTTAAATCGGATTTTTTTGATTTATATTAGCCTTTTTCAAAATCAATTTCTTATATTTTTCAGAGCAAAAGATAGGTTAGACTATATTAATGCACTGTATAATTTAAAAAAATTTAATTGAATATATATTAATATAAGATTAAAAAAATATATGCAGGGTTTAAAAAAACCCAAAGACTTTTTAAATAAATAGGGTTTTTTTTAATTGGGTTATTTTATTCAATTTATAAATCTACGCTATATCAATTATATGGAACTATTATGCGGTTTTAAGTTCTTTATTTGAATTTATATTAATAAAGAGCTATGGTATCTTAAAATCTATTAGGTTTGATATAATGAAGGAAAAAGGGAAAGGATTATGACAAGCTTATTAAAAAGTCAAGATTTTAGAGAAAGATGATGTTTTTAAGTATTAATATTTAATAATACCTTTTTCATTTATATAATAAAAACGTACCATTTAACAGGTAATTTCATTCATCTGAGTCTCTTAAATGATTTTTTATTAGTACAAATTTCTAACACTGGAAATTGGAAAAAAAAAAAGCATGAAAATACAAATTTAAGTAAACAGTAAAGTAATACAGCAGACTCTCGGTATAATGACCCTCTTTTTCGAGACCTTTCCAATATATCAACCAGAGACTTTGGCCCTGGATGCATCCTCATAGATGTTATGTGTGATCTTTATAACTACCTTTGGTTATTCCGACCCACATTCAATGGTCCCGCTGGGATCATTATATCGAGAGTCTACTGTACAATGTTTATTTTACAAAAAGCGTTTAGGACATAGTATTTAATTTAAAGCTTCGTACAGAAAAACTAATTTCCCAGCTTTTTCATCGCCCAACTTATTTCTAAGAGTGAAATGTACTAATCCATATGTAGAAAATATACATTCCACAGATGCAGAGGTAGCTACTGCAGTAAAAAGTTGCTGAATAGCCTTGGTGATGATTTTGTTGTCTGTAGAAGTAGCTACACAAACAGAATTAAAATGTGTTTTGCACCATCCCAAGGGTGACATTTGGGAAACAACATCTTGCTCAAATAGAAAATTATAAAACGGATCAGCCTTGCCTAAAAACTTCATTATTATTGGCATAAAACTTGTCGTATACTTTTCAATGGCAAAGGTGAATGCTGATTTTTTCTCTGTTTCTGTCAGCTTGCTGCCACAATATCGAGGGTCCAATAAATACGATAAAAAGTGAGGAGCACCCAGTGCTTGATTGCAGCGGATGGAAAAATGCTTCATGTTTGTTTTATCTATTTTTTAATTCAGTCAAATTTTCTTCCAGCTTTTTCCATATGTGCACAGCTGTGGAAATGGAGCAGCTATCTTTTTGCACTGCATCTAAAGATAGGGAAATCGGTTCAAGCTTTTTGAGCATGTCTTCAGCATTTCTTTTAATTGAAAAATTCAGGACTCTGTTGTACACAAGGCTATCAATTTTATCTTTGAATTCCTCACATATTTTTATCAACTTTGATCAATGTTTTATGTAAATGGTCAAACAGTCAAACAAGGTATTCCATCGAACATCTTGAGGCAAAACCAATTTTTTAGCCACCTTTTTCTTTATATTTTGCTGCAGCAAAGTGGTTATTCCTAAAATACTTTATAATTTGAACAATGTGTTCTTTCACATTCGGATTCAGTCAAATTAGGGCTATTAAGACACACGCATATGGGAAATGTTATCATTATAACCCCCCCTCCCCCAATTTTGAAGGACATAGAAGCTATAGTTACATATCGAAAATGTACAGAAAATGAAGTTTTATCATTTCTCAGTCAGGCACTTCAAATTTTACAGATGAGGATTATGATTTGTTAATGTGGAAATAAACTGTTTTATATTCTTATCAGAGGTGGAGCTACAATTTTTCTCAAAAGTTTGTTTTTTTTCTACTGTGATCAAGAGCAAAAAGTACCAAAAAGTCTTAGTTTTTGTATTGTATAGGTTGGGGACTATCGAATTGAAGAGAGGGAGGGACAAAGGGGATAATGCCCAGGGGCCCTATGACCCTAAGAGACCTGAGTGATTTTTTAAGTCCTTAAAAACTAGGTGAGGGTAGGGATTGGTGGGGGAGCCCAATCTGCTAAACTGCTTAAGGGCCGGTCAATCCTTATCCCAACAATGTTTGCTATATTGGTATACGCCAGCAAAAATCACAAAAAAAAGAAGGAACCAAATTTTCTTATTTCTATGGTAAAAATTATTACAGCACATATAAATAACATTTCAAAAGGTATTTTAAATTTTTGTAGCTTGAAATATGCATGTAAAATCTGTATCGCAACCATTGATCCCAATAAATCAGCACACAAACAATTAAAATGTTAAATATTGTCTAGCTACGTTTTTAGATAGCCGACAGAAAATCTAGATAATTCGAGATATATTTTGAGTGATTTTTAGCTATAAAATTAGAAAATAGGTTGGCAACACTGGTCAGTTGTCATTGTTACTTCATTTTATACTCCAAGCAATGAATAGTGTTATCTCCACTGACCGAGAGTTAAGGAAAGGATTTCAGTTTTTTTTTTTATATACTCTAAAGATGTCTAGATGTGGAATTTTATTATTTTAAACATTTATTCTGTTCCAGGTTATTTTAGCATAAAAATAAAAAATAAACCCTTCAAGAAATGATAAAATTAAAAAATGATTTTAATCAATGATTTTTTTAAAAAAATCAAGTGATTTAAATCATGATTTAAATCAAGCCGATTTAAATCAAACAACCCTGGTCCTGACCAACTGAATAGGAAAATGACGATAAAAAAAACTCAAACCGTCGTCTTAAAAGTGCCATACCCTTTTAAACTGTCAGTTTTAGACACAAGAACCTCCATGCAGCAAATTCAAGATCTGGGCAAGTTACTTCCTTTTCAGTTCAGAGGTTAAATTCAGTTCAACTGCAGAAAAAAAAAACTTAAAATACATTCTCAGTCCCCCTTCTCCCACCCACTCGCACAATGGGGGATATGGTTCTGCCTCTGGCATTTGTGGGAGAATGACAACTAGAGGATAATTCCTGGAAAGTTCTAATCCTACATGTGTTCGATTATTAATTTTGAGTCATTGCTGGTTTTTTTTGTGTTTTTTCAGTTTGAAAGTGGAAACTTAAGCATGCTTGCTGTTGAGTATAATGTCAACAAATCGTAAAACTTTAAAATTTTCTGAAAAAAGAAAATTATCCAGGAGTTTGAAAAGTCAAATCAGTTGAAAGCTGCCTTTGTAAAAGCTCGTAAAATTCCTCAAATATCGTTAAATGAAATTTTATCATCAAAAGACACTGCAGAACTTTGTGACAATAGAAAAAGAAAAGGACAACGAGTGTCTGCTTATGAAGAAATCGAGAAAGCTCTCATGATCTGGATGAAATACGTCAGGATACAAAATGTGCCGATTTCTAGTTTAATTTTGAAGGAAAAATCTCTTCAAATTGTCACCAAACTCGTAGAAGAAGAATTTATAGCTAGTAATGGATGGTTTGATTAGTTGAAGATAAGGCATAATTTATTTCTTAAAAAAGTCAAGGGAGAAGCAACTGATGTTGATTCAAAAGTTTCTCGGGATTGGTAAAACACAGTTCTAAAAAATTATGTGAACAATATGGGCCAAGTAACATTTTTAATGTGGATGAATGCAGATTGTTTTACATAGTCTTGTCCAATAAAACTCTAGCTTTCAAGCAGGAAGAATGCATTGGGGGTGGGAAGAATAAAGAAAAGCTTATTATTTTACTGGAATCCAACATAATAGCAATGAGAAGTTGAAACTTATTGTCATAGGAAAATCTAAAAATCCCCGGTGTTTTAAGTGTGTAAAGTTTTTGTCAGTGCGCTATGATGCCAACTTCAAAGCTTGAATGACTTCAGAGATATGGGAAAAGGCAATCAAGAACTTGACATGAAATTTCCGCAGAAATGTAAAAAAATAGCTTTAGTTGTAGACAACTAACTGCACAGCTCACACCAAAGTAAAGAGTTTAGAAGCCATGGATATGGTCTACCTACCACTAAATGTGACTAGTGTGTATTGCAACCTATGGACCAAGGGATTATTCAAAACTTTAAATTAAACTACCGAAAACTTCTCATGAAGGATTTTATAACTGCCCTTGATGAAAAATCCTCCTTTTCAATTACTATGCTTTATACAATTTTTTGCATAGAGAAAGGCTGGAGCATGATATCCACCAAAACTATTACCAATTGCTTCAGGCATGCAGGTTTTAAAATAAATTCTTCAGAAACCAATCCAAAAGAGAGTGGAAGTGAAGATGATGTCCCTTTATTGGAATTAGTAGATGAACTACGAAAATGTGGGTTAGAATTTTATTCAGATGAATATATATATCTGTGGACAGTGAAATCGTGATCTCACTTGAAATTTCAGTGCCGAATATTGTTTCTGAAATAGAAAATTCAAACTGTTCTGAGTCCACTGATGAAAGTGATAATGAACCGGATCAAGTGCCGATGTATAAGTATGCTGCAACTGCAATAAACACTGTTTAAAGATTTTTGATTTCTTGCTAAAAATAGATGATAAAGATTTCGCAATGGTGGGAAAAATTGAAAAAAAATGTGGAAAGTAACAAACTGGCATTAAAACAAGCATCCATTAAAGATTTTCTTAAATGAAACTGAAAGTAATTTTTGAATTCATTTCTTGATCTGTATTATGCAATTAATTTTGAAAACTTATCATATCCTAAGCAACATTGTAGTGTACATTTTGAAGTAATATTTGTATAAATAAGTTTTAAATAACAATCAGAAACATTATGTATATATGTGTCCTATTTCGTTTCTAAAATGTCCTGCCTTGATTAAAATGAAAAATCTCGTTAACCTGCATTTACCATCATGCCGGTTATAACATCACTATAGATTGGCATGGTGAGGTGACAGTTTGTTGAGGTTTAACTGTATATACAGGGTGTCCAGTGCTATCGGTGCCCAATGGCTATTTCCTCAACCGTTAGTCACAGAGATATACTTCCAATTGCAAAAATGTTTTAAATTTTAAAATCTATTATTTTAGAAACAGTTTGAATCAATAAATACATTTCTGAAAGAAATACGAAATATAAATTTTTATACAGTCCCCTTGTCCTACCAATTATTTTTAGGAAAATCATCCTCATACAATTTCATGCAAAAAGAAAAAAAAACTTTTACGACCAAAATTCACCGAGTTATGTATTGTTAAACTTTATGACTTAAATCACTTTTCCTTGCATAAAAATGTCCGTTTCAGGCAACCAACCAATCAGGGACCATATTGACCATTTCTCTAGGCAACCAACAAATCAGGGACCGTATTGACCAATTCTCAGCATAAAAAGTGCCTCAACTTTAAACAGCTACAAGTCGGTCAATTTTGGTCATAAAAGGATTATTATTATTTTTTTTTTTTTTTTGCATGAAATTGTATCAAGATGAATTTCCTAAATATAATTGGTAGGACTGGGGGACTGTATAAAAATTTATATTATTTTGTATTTCTTTCAGAAATGCATTTGATTTAAACTGTTTCTAAGATAATAAATTTTAAGATTTAAAACATTTTTGCAATTGGAAGTGTATCTCTGTGACTAACGGTTGGCGTACACAATCAGTGGAACATGCGGTTTCAATTTCTGAAAAAAAAAAAAAAAAAAACACTTCCAAAAGTCGTCTCCAGGGAGAATTTTAGCACTGCAAAAGTGTAGTAGTGTGATTAATGAATGAGTAAATGCTAAATGTGACAGTACATATCAATTTTGTTAACAATGCATGACAACGTTTATTGTTAATTACAAATGAGGTTCAATATGACAACCATTGTGATGTTCCAAGAACTGCATGCATTGCATGATATTTTCCATGGCAACTCTCAAGATATCAGAATTGATTTGTCTCGCATGTAATGTTATTCGACCTTTCAACGTTGCGATATCGGGGACATATCCTTGATACACGGCGCTTTTATGAAATTCCCACAGCCAAAAGTCATTAGCCCCAGCCATGGATTGAGATCGAGCGACCTCTGTGGCCATGCCGTGGGAAATGCATGACTAATGATTCTGCTGTTAGAGAAATGTTCCCGCAACAAATGCTGTACCTTAAGTCCGATGTGGGGTGGGTGGATGCGCCATTCTGCATGAAGGTTGTCAAATCAAGACATCCTTGTTGCTGCAGTTGTGAGACCACAAAGTTGTATAGCATATCGGCATACGTATCAGCATTGACAGAATAGGTTACTGGTCCACTTTGCCAACTTTCCTCGTAAAAGTAAGGACCGATGATAAATGATGCCTTAAAGCCACACCATACTGTGACTTTTGGCGAGTGGAGAGATTTCTGCAGACAACTATGTAGATTAGTCACAGCCCAAATGCAGCAGTTGTGTGTGTTAATACCACCGTTCAAATGAAAGTGCACTTTGTCACTCCATAAAATGTGCCACGGCTATGCATCATATTTTCATGTGTGTTAAGAATCTTAAAGAAAACTCAATTGGGGTGACCGCATTGCCAGAGAGCAATTCTCGAACAGTACATATTTTATAGGGGTAAAATTTCAATATTTGTTGCAGGATATTGCCCGTGCATTGCTGGTACCCTGCACATTCGTTATTTCCTGTTCCACAATAGCAATTGCAACTTCTTCAACTTATTGCTGACTGACCGTTTTGCCTCCCCGACCTGGTTGCCGTGGTATAGTTCGGGTAGTTTCAAATCATTGAATCATGTTTCGCAAGTTTGTTAAGCTTATCGGTATTCGACGTAACTTCTTCATCCGCTGAAATTCACGAAAGGCGGCATTCTCATTTCGCTGATAATACAGCCTGACTAACATAGCACAGTCACATAAGGTAAGAGCCAAACAGCGCCAAAATTTCCCCTGGAGGCAACTTTTGGAACCTTTTTTATTTTAGAAATCGAAACCACATATCCTAGACCACTCGGCTGACCCTGGAGTTTGTAGCAGCTGTTTGAGTGGACAGACATGTTCAACTGTGTACGCCCACTGAATTTTGTTATGTTTTGTCTAATACATTACTCGGTAGGGAACTCTGAACACCTCACATTATTTTATGGCCACCCGGTGTATATATTTAGTTTTTTTTTTAGAAATGCGCGGAATAATGGGTATATTTTATTTTTTACTAAACCCTTTTAAATTTGTTTTGAGGTAACGTGAGATGTTCATTTTACCCACATGTTTACCGGTTTAAACGAGGTCTCTTTTAAGCAGGTAAGCAAGTAAACAGATGCATAAAATGGGCATCTCATATTACCTGTTTTAAATGATCTTTTCAGCACAAAATAAAATATGTTACTCATAATGTATATATGTTATTCTGTTATACATAGCATATTATGCAATGAATAAAAGAGTAAGAATAAATTAATAAAAATTGTGTGAGCATTTATTTATTTTTATACAGAAAAGTTAAATTATGGTTTGATAATTAGTTAGGGGGAAAATTTCTCCATTTTTTTTAACCTTTTTCACCTTGTTTTTCCTGGGCCAACGGCCGTACCGTGCTGAAAACACCGGTTCTCGTTAGATCACCGAAGTCAAGCAGCATCGGGCGCGGTTAGTACTTGGTGGGTGACCACCTCGGAACACCGCGTGCTGTTGGCCATCTCGGGTGCGGTATCCCCGTGGTTTGCGCGCTAGATTTGCACGCTACCACAAAATGCCGCCGTGTTCATGCGGAGTACGATCACGTTAAACATGTGGGTCCGTAAGTCCTTCCGAGAGGTTGGTGGTAGGGGAAGGAGGGTACGGTCCCTGTGGATGCCTCCCCCACTGGGTTCCGGTCTAAATTGGGTGGCACTTCCCGGCCGTCCATACAGTTACCTTACACCTTTCTGGTAGGTCGGACGGTCTGGGTCTCAACAACAACAACAACCTTGTTTTTCCTTTTTAAAATGTTATTAAAATTTGCAGTTTTCTCTTCGTATAAGGCAGGGTTTTAAATTTCTGATGGATCCTAGAATTTCAGGATTTTGTATAGTGATAGTTTTTCCCCAATTTTTAGGGGTTTATCACTCCTATTTTCTTTACTATTTTTTGGAAAATTTTTGTTGTCCCTGGTATAGGCTACAAAAGAATATTCTACTCTTGTCAAAACGTTAACATTTTAACTTGTTATTATTGATATGGAAGGCATTAAGAATTTAGCATTATTGAAATATATATTATGAAGTCAAAGTATTTTACATTTTTTTATAGGATGTTGCATGGCATTTATTACATGAGAGTCTTTTTGGATCAGTAGCAGATGATCAGAAACTTATGATGTAAGTAATGGATTCATTTCTAAATAGCATTTCATGTTATCAAAATTTTGGTGCTCATTTTAAATATCTTAAATGTATTTTAGTTGGGATACTCGTTCAAATAACACAAGTAAACCCAGCCATACTGTGGATGCTCATACAGCTGAAGTAAATTGCCTGTCATTTAACCCATATAGTGAATTTATTTTAGCTACTGGATCAGCTGATAAGGTAATGATTAGAATTTTTCTACCTTTAACCCTTTGTGGACAGCGGCAATCTGGAACTGCAATAGCCAAAAGGATGGAGTGCTTATCTTGTGACTGTTCCTAAAGAATGGCATATTTTTCACACTAAACCTAACTACATTAAAAAAAAAAAAAAAAGAATTAAAAAAAACTTTTCTTCTATTTGATGAATACATTTAATATACATTTCGAAAAGAGAAAACTCTTTTCGAAATAAGAAAAATTGAAATGAATTTAAAATTATTACTTACCTTGATAAAAATTAGTTATCAGTTACACAGGGAAAGTATCCAAATGATTGTACTAAAAACTTTATATAAATAAAGATTATGTGCAATTATTAGGAAAATAGTGTTGTTATTTTCACTAATTAATACACCTTTTGAGTAAGGTATATTTCAAAGCATGGATCAGTGCACAAACATTACAATTTTTGTATTTATAAAAACTGTCTGAGCTCTTTCATTTACATCTTGTAGTCACTATCTGCATCTTTTTCATTACTATCCAGTTCATTTAACATACTATATTTTCCACAGACTGGAAATGTCTTGACCTAACCATTCCTTAATCTAATATAATCTTGAATTTCTATTATCTCATATATATACTTTCAAAACCCAAACTTGAGAAATTAATGTCTTACATTCCAGCAACCCAGCAAATGCAATCATTAAGCTAAAATCACGACGAGAACTTATACTAAAATTAAATCTGTGATGGCTGCTCTGTGTATATTGTAGAATCATGTTGCACAGCTCCAGATGATTTGTTGATTCATTGGAATCCCCCATATACTAAGATCAACAATTGAAAAAATGTGTTGAAACCATTGAAATGAATGTCCAGCACCATATAGTATTAACATACATTCAATTAAAATATTCCACTTGAAAGCATGCCATTGCGCCTTTCGTCCTTTAGTGTAAAAATCTCATCAATGCAAATGTGTGATTATCATCTTTTCATATAATTTAGCAATTGATGCACAGATGTGTCTGCTGTTCTCAAAGGGTTAATATTTATTCAGTGTTTATAAAGTTTTAAAATTTCATATAAATCTTAATGTTTTTTACAGATTCGGGTTTAATCTAAAATAAAAAGTTGAAAAGGAGCAGATAATTTTTAACACTTTACAACATAGTTGAAAAGTGTTTATGACTTTGTTCATTCTGTCTGTCTGTCTGTCAGCATAAGTGCCATAAAAATGACTATCAAAATGAAATTTTAGTATGTTGTTCAGACGATCTGTGGGACCTATGGGAATATAAATGAATAATATCACCCAATTAGTTTTGTATTGAACCCTATGGAACCTAATTTTTCAAACATTTTTTAAGCGAATTTAAAATTCACAAATTGCTTCGAAAGTTTTAGGAAATATTCAAATTATCCCATAAAATATATAAAAGAAATTTCAGCAAAATATATTCAGTAGTTTTTAAAATAAAAATTAAGATAATAATTGCACTCTTTATATGAAGAGATTACGTGACTATTATATGAAGCAATCACGTAACCTACTTCAAAATAAAATATGGTATCCATCTTGTGTCAAAATCATAATTTTTATTCTTTTTAATTCATATTTAGTGTTGTATCCATCCTAAAACCGCTTTATTTTTGCTTAAATTCTGTGCATCTACATACTGAAACAACGCAATTACAATATATTTGAGTTTAAATGATCATCAAACTTTGATGATTTCTACAACGAAGCCTAATTTTCTCTTATGGAGAATGTAAACACCAAAAGATGTAGAATGAGTTGTATAAGAATTGCTGCAATTCTTTAATGCAAAATTATTTAGCTCATGGAGTCTGCAATATAGCTGATAAGAATGAAACATCCATTCATTGTACGTAGAGAAGAAGACTATTTTTTCGATGAAGTTTTAAGCATAGAGTTAAATTACTTGTACTTCCATGGTTTTAAGTTTTTAAATAAAATAAATTATTATAGTATTGTGATGAGTGAAAGGAATGGAAAAAGTTTATGAATGAAATGCTGCTTTTATAGAGAGAGCCAGACGATTTATATTTCGATGACGTCATTTGAATAAAGTTCATTTGTTTTCAATGAAGTTTTCAAATATAATAAATTGTAGTATTATGATAATTTAACAAATATTACTGAGGAATATATCGCATTTTAAAGATGTTTAAACCAGGCAATTTATATTTCAATGCCGTCATTTGAATGAAGTTAATTTTTTTTTATGAAGTTTTAAGTTTTCAAATATAATAAATTAATGTAGTATTAGGATAATTTTAAAAATATTACTGAGGAATGTATCACATTTTAGAGATGTTTATATAAAATTGCATTGAAGTTGGAAAGTTTCATAGTCAATACTTTATGCATGATTGATCTTTCTTGTTAAACTTGCACAGGTGCACTAATTTCAGTTGATGGAGATAGATTGACCTACTTATTACTTCTAGAAACTAGCACATAAAGCAAATTATAAAAAATAAAAATAGTACTTGCTAAAAAGTTAGCAGCTAATCAAATTTAGCAATTAGCATGGTTAAAATAAAATAACTATGATTTCCATCATTAGTCTTTTGTAACAATGATGTGTGCAGCGAATCCTAACTAATGCAAGATGTAGAAACTTCCGTTGTACAGTTAAGTTTGTAAATATAGTTAATGTAAATTCTAAAGGTGGTTGAATTATTTCAATTTTGAAAGGAGCATTAACATAATTAAAAGTAGTGGTTTTATAATATTTGTTGCTAGAAAGATAATTTTAATACCCATATTTATGCTGATATAATTTAAAAATTGTTCTTAATATATTGAAAACTTTTGTTTATTTCATTAGACTGTAGCTTTATGGGATCTCCGCAACTTGAAACTAAAACTCCACTCTTTTGAGTCTCATAAAGATGAAATCTTCCAAGTTCAGTGGTCACCCCATAATGAAACTATTTTGGCATCCAGTGGAACTGATAGAAGACTTCATGTCTGGGATTTGAGTAAGATAGGCGAAGAACAATCTCCAGAAGATGCTGAGGATGGACCCCCTGAACTTCTGGTGTGTGACTAATTTTCAAATATTTCAAGGTTATTTATTTTGGAATAAAAACCGTTGTTATTAAGAATTATAAAGCAAGGTATAACCATATAAAACTGTTTTGGAAGCAAAGTGAACTGCCCATCACAGGATAAGTAAATAGGTGACAAAGAGTGTTGCCCTTGTTAACTGTTTTGTTTGTTCTGATTACGTTGAAAATGGTTGATATTGTTACAATTTTCTGTTTTATGCTGCTTGCTATTATAGAGCTTTATTCCAGGGTTTTTCGTATTTCCTGAACAAATCTGAATGAATATTTTATTGTACTTTAACTTCTTACTAGAGCTCGACTTCTGTCAATTCAGTCACTGTAAAATGGTGCTAAATGAGTTCGATATTATGAAAAACATTAGTATATGAAAATTGCATTCCATTTGATAGCATAAAATAATCGGTGCAATAATAAATGTAGTTAAATTGTGAAAATTTAAATACATGTGAAATATGTGTCTAATAAATAAAAACACACTCCATTTAAACAGCATTCCATTTGATAGCATAAAATAATGGGTGCAATAATAAATGTAGTTAAATTGTGAAAATTTAAATACATGTGAAATATGTGTCTAATAAATAAAAACACACTCCATTTAGACAGGGGGAAATTGCATATCACCAGGGTAAACAAACATTATCCACTTTGCCAGGTTAAAGGAACAGCATAACAGGGCCTCATTGATCCATTTCTTCTATTTGACTTCGGGTTTACTAGTGTATCTTGCACTGAAAAAGGGGATCCAACTTATCCTTGAAACAGCTGTATGCTGCTTTGTTTTACTAATTTGTTCTTAATTACACTTGAGGTTTTCCTTATATGTTAAAAAATCTGATGTGGGCAGCACATGATTTTCTTATGCAATAAATTTACTTCTTTCACAGTGAAAAAATGATGAAAAGATCCACGGCACAGTGTTTGTAACATTAAATTGTACATTTTGCACTTTTTCAGATGGCAACATGTAAAATTATTTTGTACCCAATTAATTTATATTTAATTCAACTCCAAATTAACAATTATCAACATTAATAACATCCCCAATAGTCCATATATTAAATATTTTAATAATAAATTAGGCATCAATTTCATTAACTTGGTGTAATTTTTGCAATTTCGACTGTATTTTCTACAATTTGGGGCTAAATATTGCCAAATTGGTGATATTTTGCTAGATTATTCGCCAAGTTCACCAAATGTGTTGTCAAATGTTACAAATAAACTTAGAGAAGAGCATCTCTTATATACTATAAAGTATGCCCGTCATGTGATGAAATTAAAAATTTGCAAATTTGCTCCCATTTAGTGTCATTTTTATCAATTTGGCAATATTTTTGTCAATTTTGCAATATTTAAAAAGTTGCAAAGTTGGCGACATTGCATCAAATATTTTGCCATGCATTATGGACAGACAGATAAATGAGTTATTCTTATAGTCGATTCTTATGTTCTTTTCAAGATATTGAATTTTCATCCATTAGTCAGCATTTTCATTGCTTTAGTCATTTTTATCAATCTGATGACATTTTTATCAATTTGATGACATTTTCATCAATTTGGCAATATTTTAAACAGTTGCCAAGTAGGCAACATTTTGCCAAATTTGGCACCAAAATTTTGCCAAGCTATACGGACAGAGAAATATGTTATTCTTACAGTAGATTCTTTCAAAGATATTGAATTTTCATCAATTAGTTATCATTTCCTTTGATTTACTGTCATTTTTATGGATTTGGTGACATTTAAAAGTCACCAAGTTGACGGTATTCTTCCAAAATTTTTGCTATTTGGTAAGGACAGAAAAATAGGTTATTCGTATAGTAGATTCTTATATTCTTTCCAAGATATTACATAAGTTGCCAAGTTGGTGACATTCCGTCGAATTCATCTCTGAAATTTGGCTAAGCGTTATGCACTGAAAAATAGGTTATTCTTATAGTAGATAAATGACTAATGTTGTCCAAATACAAAACTATTACCCTAAGTATTTTCTCTCATGAATGGAACAAGCTAGATTCTTGAAAATGATGATAAGAAATTTATCGCATAATATTACATATGAAGAGTTAACATATGTTAGAGTTCTAAAGTTTGTGTCAATCTTTTTCTAATGAAAAATTGCATAAGAAATGATTATTTGCATAATTTTATTGGAGGGTTTTATTTTTTCAAAATTTGGGGGTGTTCTGAATATTTTGTGTTTAAAAACAATAGGCTTCCAGTATTCACTTATTGTGATTTTTGTTCCAAATTTCATTCAAATAGCTCCATTCGTTCATGAGATATCGTATCCACAGACTCACTGACACACACACGCAGACATCACTTCAAAAACGTTTGATTAGTGTTCAGGGATGCTTGAAATGTGCTCTCCTGTCAAAAACTCTGTTTCGAATTTTCAACCCAATCACAATACTTTCCTTATACATTATACTACGTATATAAGGAAAGTAAAAAAGAATTTAAAAATATGGTCATGCCAAAGTGAGACTGCTGAAAAAAAATGGCAAAAAATATTACAAAAACATAGTTGTCCTATTGCAACAAATAAGCATAACAATTACCTTTATTAAAAAAAAAAATCAAATGTACACTCCCCTTCAAAAAGTAAGCACAAAGTACAAATTCTCAGATCATGAGTGAATGAATGAATTCTATTGGACAAAACTTGCTGCACTCACAAGTGACAATTCCTATTGTGTCATGAAAGAAATAAACAGTGATTATCTTTCTCTTACTTTTGCAATCTATTTGCATCGACTGAAATGTTTACAATTATTTCACATTATATAAAAATAAGCTAATTTTCAAACGTACATTTAATGAAGTGGCTGTCTATATTGCAGCAATATCACAAAAAATAGCATTTGCATGTGATCATCTGTATATTTCGTTGAATTATGAAAAGATTTTTCACTTCTGCAATCTGTTTCCGTCAACAAAAATTTTCATAATTATTGTGTTGTGTATTAAAAAAAACTATTTTGTAAGCATATTAATTATGAAATGAAGGGTTATTTTGCAGCAGTATTACAAAAAACTGCATTTGTATGCAATCATCGGCATATTTTGTTTAATTGTGAGAATATTTTCCACTTCTACAATCTGTTTGCATTGACTAAAATTTTTGTAATTATTTCTATTTGTATACAGTTAAACTATTTTATGAAGTATTTTTAATGAAATGGACAATTTACTGAATAACTATTTAAAACAATAATTTAGGTATCATTTCATAAGCATTTTATGCGAAAGAATTTGATGTATTTTCAACTAAATTTACACCTTTGGAATTTTAATAAAAGAAATAACATTTATTTCATGGTTTAATTTAAATATAGTAATCCTATTAACTTTATTTTAAATGAGTTCTGAGAATAATAAAAGAGTAAAAGAAAATAAAGCAGGCCATAAAAAATACAAAAAATTGTGGACTCTTTTTTTAATTTCTTTTTTCTCTTCCAAAAATGAACTAAAATCTTTTATTGTCCGAAAAAATCAAACTGATTTCCACCCCAATCTTTCAAATAAGGTATTAAGTCTTTTGTCCAAAAAATGAGAAACTTAACAAAACAAAAGAAGTACTTCAGTCAAAAATTTCAATGGATTTATTTATAAAAAGTGCTAGTTTCAAATCATTACTTGATATAAATGTAATTAATTTTATTTTATAATTTGCAAACTTTTATTGCTTGAAAACGAAAATTAATACTTCTGAAAACTCTCCTCAAATTTCCTGAGTTGACTCCTGAAATTTACCATGATGACACCTGAAGAGACTCATCCAAGTTTGGCCTCTCTGGTGCTATAAGATTGAATGAATTTAATAATGTTTTTTTTTTTTAATGTTTAATTTGTCAAATTTTTGATGTATGTTCAATTTTTTTTTTTATGTAGTTTATTCATGGTGGACATACAGCTAAAATATCTGATTTCTCTTGGAACCCAAATGAACCTTGGGTTATCTGCTCAGTGTCTGAAGATAACATAATGCAAGTATGGCAGATGGTATGTACATAAATATCATGTAACGCTTTTGGATTATTTTATACATAATAGCATATAACGTGCTTGGTAAAGTATATTATAAATGTATTTTATCCAGTTAGTCCTGTTTTTTAACCATAGTATTGTTACATTTGCAATTTTAAAGTATGTAGTGCCAACTTGACCCTTGTATTTAACTTTATGTAAGTGAACATTATGTAAGATTTTAACTTTGAGAAAATGTGAACTGAAAAAAATTCTAATTTAAAATACTTCCTTATAAACATTTAACCCTTATATGTAAAAGTAGATAAAGCACAGAATTTTAATAATTTGTTGTATTTTGCTTATTATATGGATAGCAGGAAATCGGTGAAGCTCATTTGTAAACTAGCTTATAATTCAGTAGAATTAGAACCAAAACTTGACTTTACCCAAAGTATTTTACTTATTAAGTTCATTCTTTAATCTGAAGTCATTTTTGTACAGATTTCGGTCATGAAAATCGCCTCTAAATGAGCTTTAGCCATCATTATGAAAATTTAAACCTGTGATATAAATATTATATTAGATTAGATTAAATTTTATTCAACTCATTCTGCTAACATAACAAATATTCAAATGTTAATTGAATTTAGTTCTTGTATTCTAAAATAATAAGTTTTAGCTTGCATAAAGTTAATATCTATATTTAGTTATGAAATTATGCATGTTTAGCATGTTGTAAAATCATAAACAACTAAATTATCACTACTTCAATAACATACTCATCATTAAACATCAGCTGAGCGTGCACATCATTGCTTAGGTGCAAGTACTTAGTGTATTCAGTAAGGCACTTAAAAAATAAAATTAAATAAAATTTCTTCTGAATAACATGCATATAGGCTCAAATTATGAGGAATGGTAAAATAAATACTCTGTAAAAATGTTAGGCCATAGAATTAATTTCAACAGACAAAAGGGTTTATTTCAAAATTTAAGATTTTTTCAATAATGTGTACCATTGTACTTGCATGTAATTAAAACTCGCATAATATATTCATATAAGTAGAGCAAAACAAATTAACAAAAGCAATCTTCTGAATTGTATGTGTTGTGTAGCTTTGTTTTCTACAAGATTTTTATGTAGAATTGCTGCACAAAGTATAGGGGCCATGACAACGAATCGAGTGTAATGAAAAAGTGTGAGATTTTGAAATGTTGTAGCTCAGTGTATAATAATCAGAGGATGGGCGGCAGTGGTATCAAGTGTTAGACTGAGGACGTACGCATGTTATGAAGGGTGACTCATCTGTGTGAGAAAAGTGTTAGAGAGAGGAATGCAAGACAATAAAAAGAATTACCACATTTCGTGCCATTCTAGCAGTTGTAACTCAACAGCCAGAGGAGCTATACGTGTGTTTAACCACTCAACCGATTCATTACTGACTGATATACCAAATAAAACTGCAAAAATAGTGAACAGATAACTATAACATAGTAAAAATTTGGAAATAAGGACAAAAATTTGGACTTAATTTCAAAATGTCGAAACATTTACAAAAAAACATTCAAAATCCTATACGATTCCATCAGAAAGAAAGAAAACAAAACACTAAACAAAAAAAAAGGCTACTCAGCAGCGCCGAGTGAATGCGTAGAAGTAGCCAACACTAGCATTCTGCAATATTAATGATATTTACTGGTGACTTCAATTTCAACATGATCAAAGATGAAAACAAAACATTTCTAGAATTCATGAAGAGACATTTCGATGTGGATTTGATACAGACTACAAGGCCTCCCATAGAACTGGGTTCATATAAGTCATGGAAAACCTTGAAATGTCGAGGAATAAAAAAAATAGGTAAAGTCTGGCAATAATGCATATTTTCATCAAAAACATGGAAATTTTAGAGTTGGCTTGAAAATTATCTCATGCTTTTTGTCCCTCACCTCGACCTCCATCTCCAAAGCAAACCTTTACATCATGATTGTTTATTATCCTTGGAATAGTTTCTCACCTACCAGTGACGATACAATTTATGTTCCACCGTGTCGGGCGTCACGAATCATTGACAACCAATCAGCTATGCAGAGTTGTAAAAACCAGTTTCATAATCCATCCTATAGTTTAGATTTAGCTGAGTGATATGGCATGCCACACTCATTCTTCCATGTATTCTTTGCACTAAGCTCATTTCCAGGTGTGTAATTACGTTATGTTGTCCATTGATCACATTCGATGTAGCCTTTTTCCAAAATACGTATGGCAGATCTGCCAAGTGTCCCAAATTTTTCGTGTTTAGTACAAAATTTAACTCTCAGTACGAAAATATGTATTTTATCCTTAAAATTATGAATTTTTAAGATTTTGGTGAAATTTCCCTATTTTTATCTTTTTTCCCCTCCTAATAAATTTCTGGTCCTTTGTGGCAGTCATTTATAAAGAAAGAGAAGGAGACATGTTGATTGTTGAATGTAATGCACAAAGCAATTTCTAAACAGTTACGCAACATGTGTATCAAGAACTCCGTAGCCAGCCAAAGCTTTGTGGAGACGTTAGTTTTCCTATTGCAGTTAAAATGAAGGTTATTATCTGAAATTTTTATATGGAAGTGCACACTTTGAGAAATGGTGCTAACATTCATAATTTTCTTCTTTAAGAATCACTAAACTTCAAGATTTTTTAGAAAGGGCACCAAAACTTGTAATTTAAAGTTAAATATCCTTGATGCTTATAAACAGAAAAGTGTGTCCCTAAAATTATGTCTATTTTTGACAAGTCCCTATTTTTTAGGTTAAATTCTGTTGGAATCTTTAGATTCATCAGTAACAAGTAAGTCAAAAGTAACCACTTGTTGTTCAATAAAGGTTTGATTTTGATTAATTGTGCATCTAATTCTCATACTTGATAAAAACATTTCAATCAGTTTCCTGCTGTCAAGCAAATACTCTGTTGTCTATTTTTTGACCTTCAGACAGGTAAACAATCTATCTCAGTTTTTCAAATGTAATTGATGAATTGTATCAGTTACGTCAATTGGCTAATTTTTGGCTATTCCAACAACTCAAAAGCTAAATGCGGTATCCAAACAAAAAAAGTTTATGAAAAATATCAGCATGTGCAAAAATGGGCAAACACACTGTTAGATAGAACTATAGAGCATGTTTTTGGATCGATCAACAAAGCTATTTAACATCTCGCATGCCAATTCTAAAAGGCTTATTTAAAAATTTTCAATCAAAAAAGAAAATGAAACTGAAATGTAAGTTTGAGGATTATCAGAGGCATGAAAAAGTTAAAGATGGCATGTTCAGAAATGGAATTGTGTTTTAACAGATGAGAAGCAATGGCTTGAATTAAAATGACATGATACTGTGAATTTTTTACATACTCAATAAATCAACCCTGTAATGACTATTTGGAGTTCATAAGACTCTTTCTCATAATTCTAGGTGACATAAAATCCATTCCAAGAGAGGCAAAATTTAATTATCCTGGCATTTATCATTGAACAAGATGGGTGTCAAAAGGATTCAAAGTCCTGAAAATATTTTGTTTTTGTGAGTTCAATTTAAGCAAGTATGAAATGCAGGCTTTTAAATGAATCTGTCTCCTTCCTGCTTACAATCTATGTGAAAGCATGGTTCTCTGCCCCTAGCAGTTATGCCGCATCGAAATGATTTGTGCTTGCTGCAAGCTCAAGAATCTTATATACAAATCAACAATCTAATTGCACAAGCTGCACTTTTAAAGCTTAAAAGTCAGCTTAGTATTTAAGTGAGGACCTTGTTGCACTAACACTATTTTCAGATCACTTGGCAATTAAAGTGAAAATTTCTCTTTTAAAGCCATGAAAATGTGACGTAACTTTTATAAACAGCATATTACCAGACTGTGCCGCAAAAAGATCTTATCCATTTTCGGCTTTAACCCTTTCACGACGGCGGCATTCCGGAACTGCCGCGGCCCAAAGTACGGAGCGCTTCGCTTCCGAACTGTTCCCAGGAGACGAAAATTTTTTGCACTAAGCCTAACTCTCGAAATAAATTCACTAAAAATCACCTATTTAACACAGAAATCTACTATTTTCAGGAATAAAAGAAATATTTATTTTCTATTTGATGTATATTTTCCATACAAATCTGAATACAAAATACTCGTTAGTTGCTCCCATTCTTTTATCCGAAATAAACGAATAATTTTACTGCCTCTAACCCCCCACCCCACCCCTACCCAAAAAAAAAAAAAAATACTCTCTTATATTCCTATGATTCACCAACGAAATCATAAAGCTGTAAAAAAAAAAAAAAAAAAAAAAAAAAAAAAACCGAAACTCAATTAAAAAATTGTTGATGCTGCTAGAGTTGTTCTGTCTGTTTATATTACTAAATCATGTTTTACCACTCCAAATGGAGAAATAATTCATTGGATCCTCCTTATGCCAAAGTCATGCATCTGCAAAATATGTTGAAGTTAGTTCCACCGACATTTAACGCCATCTAGTAGACAAACTAAAACGTTCCATGTGAAAGCACGCATGCGTGCCACTCATCGTTTATGGTAAAGTTTCCTCTGTCACGAGTGCATGCCGTCCGTCCTTGAGTGCAAGTTCGCAACCGACACGTGGGCGTGCCAATCGTCTCGAAAGGGTTAAAGGTTGATTTTGACTTCCTGGATAGTGAATCACAAATTTGGAATGATAGAGCATATTATGTGCATGTCAAGGAAAAGGTAGCTGCAATAAAAGTTGTCAATGACTGTGCTGAGCGAGCCATAAAACTAGCCAGTTAATTTAACTCAGTACTTACACATGAGGATGAACGACAACTGATTTTCTCAAGTCGTTGAACATTGTCAGCTATTGAAACTTCCACTCAAGAAAAATTTTAGAACATAATAAAGGTATGAGTAAAGCATATTGTTACTTTGCATTTTGAATGTTTTTTAATCATCTAGATATTACCAACAAGAAGATTTAGTAATGTTATAAAATCCAATAAAAAAGATTTAATTTTCAAACTTTGAATAAAATTAATATGCAAGATAAAAAAAATTTCTTTTTTAACTTGAAACACCCTACTACTCAGCTGATGTTTTGTTTTGTTATAATTGTTTCACTATCTATTCACAAGTAGAATAGATTACAATCATAGATGTATGAAGAAATTCTTTAAAATTTGGTGCATGAAATTTCTTTGAAATTAGTGGCATTCATAGCTGATTTTAAGAATGTTTCCTTTTAAAAATTTGTTCAAATCCCATGTATTTAACCTTAATACAATTAGTTTTTCTTATACTATAGTAGATTAAATTATCCATGATAAATGAAACCTTAATTCAACTGAATGCTTTCATTCAGAGTTGTAATTTTCAGGTCTAACTCTTTTCATGATTTATATGCCCCATGAAGAATCTACTGTATTTGATTTTCATTTTAACACCGCATTTTTAATTATTATATATTTTAGTTGAGTGGCTTTTAATTGCTTTCATAGTTTAAAAAAAAAAAATTTTTACTTGGATCTTTAACTTTTTATTAGGCGGAAACCATAATACAATTAGTTTTTCTTATACTATAATAAATTAAATTATCCATGATAAATGAAATATTAATTCAACTGAATGCTTTCATTCAGAGTTGTAATTTTCAGGTGCAACTCTTTTCATGATTTATATGCCCCATGAAGAATCTACTGCATGAGATTTTCATTTTAACAGTGTACTTTTAATTATTACATATTTTAGTTGAGTGGCTTTTATAGTTTTAAAAAAAAAATCTCACTTGGATCTTTAACTTTTTATTAGGCGGAAAACATCTACAATGATGAAGAACCAGAAACTCTTGCAACAGACTTAGAACCATCTGCTACTTAAAATTGTTCATATTTCACAAGTTCATTTGCTTATCTTTTTATGTAGCTTTTCATCTTAAACCATTTTATGGACTGAAGTCGTGCAATGTTGATTATTGCACTTTGTATTTAAATGTATATGCCTTTGCTAATAAAGTTTTGATAAATTTAAATATTTTAATTAAGTAGTTTTAACTGTCTTTATTTATAGCAAAAACAAAAGTAATTCTATGCTTTCCAATACATTATGCTTAAAATTTATGAATATTGATATTTTACAAATGTATTGATTGATAAATTCTTATATTTTATTAATTTGAATCCTTTAGAAATTTGCTCATTTTCATTAGGTTTATTTTACTCAATCAAAGCTCTTAGATGTTTTAGCTTTCCCAATATTAAATTTTGCTTTTATTTACTAGTAAAGTCACCTCAGCATTGATTATGAAGTGGATCAGATTTATCCTGGACATTTTACAAATGTATGGATAAATTGAAAGATTATGTCCATTTTAATGCACTTTGGAAATTTGTTCATTTCCATTAGATTTATTTTACCCAATTGAAGCTCTTAGATGTTTTAGCTTTCCCAATATTAAATTTTGCTTTTGTTTGCTAGTATCATATCAGCATTGATAATGAAGTGGGTTAAATTTACATTAACAAACAGCAATTGGATATTGGTCTCTTCTGCAGCAAGGTGTGGAAAACCCAGGCCGTCCGACTCATCCAGAGAACTTGAGCAACTATTTGGACGACCGACCGGGAAGGGTGCAACAAGGTGTGCCAACATTCATAGGATTGATTTATTCGATAAGCTGTAACTTGTATAGATTTGCTCCAAACAATGCACTGAAGTAAAAAAAAATAGTCTACAAAAAGAAATGAAGGGTTGCACCAAGTTGTACCATTTTCACTTAGCAGATATATACTGCATATATGCCAACTATTATGATTTTCCTGTAAAATGTACGAGTCTACAAGTCATTTTATAATCTGTGACTTATTTTATACGAATTTCGGTAAAGTTTCTTTCAAAAAATGAATTTCATTAATATTTTTAAAAAGTACTCATTATTTGTTTTTCAGCATGCTCTGTGGCAGGAGCGTGATAATGTATGTGGTTCTTAGCTATGCCCATATCCACCAAATGGACCCATTACCTCTCAGAGTTGAGCAGTATCGAAAATACATGTATTTGAAATGCATTTTCAAAATATATTTGTATTTTGTATTTTAAACTGAAAAGCCTAGAGTATTTTGGTAATGTATCGAAAATACATTTTCAGAGTATTTTGTATTTTCAAAATACTCAAAAAACATTTCTTCCGATTTCAAACTATTGTGTTTAAACCGCAGGTGAATGATTCCCAAATGGAAAAAAGGCTAATTAGTCACTGAAATTGTTTCTAGGACTTTATCCAAACACACTTTTTCAACCAGGTGCCGATAAAGATGTTAATTAATGGGATGTTTAGTGTCTGTCGTGACCTATGAAATATATAGTTTCTGTTATAAACGTTACCTTTATATTGGAATTATATAATGTTGTTTGGTAGATGGTTCCTTTCTGTCTTTGTGGATAAAGAAAAGAGGCAAGGAGAAGAGAGCTTGAACTTGCAGGCTTTGTAGAAACAGAAGCATAGACAATCCAAGTTCTGCTGTGTGTGCATTTATTGTTTTATATAAACTGAGGAAATGCAATGCAGTTAGTTATTGTATAGACATGAGAAAAGATGTAAGATACTGCTGCTCATAATGTAAATGTATTTAGGGAATTAATGGAATATGATGTGAATGGTATGCACTATTAAATGAAAGATGTTTTAAAGTGATGCCGATTGATAATGGGAAAAATATGGGGGAATGTCAGTTATACAAACTAAAATGCACCGTTATAAATGAGACTTTTGAAACCACAACGAATTTTAAAACGCACCTAAAGGTAAGATTTTAGTTTTATGTAGTAGTACCTCGATTTCACTAGTATTTGTGCTAGTTAGTCCCTTGGCATTTGTTTAATCACGGTTGTGCTTGCTATATCATGCAATAAGTTTTTTGGTAGCAAAAATTATGCCATATTATCATTTTTAGGTAAAGTGTTTCCTTGAAACATCTATTTCTCAGGATTTGCTACAGATAGAGCTCAGATGATGACTGATTTGAAGTTAGTATCATATTTCAAAGGGGTTGGAGGTTCACTATGGATTTCTACTTTCGGTTCTTTTTCATTTCCGGTTCAAATATTGTCATTTTACTTGAAAAGTCTATCTTAAAATTGGCTATTACGAACGATTGACATTAGACAACAATTGACATTAGAAAACATTGGCAAGTATTGTCAATCATGCTGGTCCTCTATTCAAAAAAATGTTTCCAAAATGTGAGGATGACAAGAATTATAGTTGTTGTTGATGTTGAAACCCTGACCATCCGACCTACCAGAAAGGTTTAAGGTAACTGTTTGGACGGTCGGGAACTGTCACCCAATTTAGACCGGAACCCAGTGGGGGAGGCATCCACAGGGACCGTGCCCTCCTTCCCCTATCACCAACCTCTCGGAAGAACTTACAGACCCACATGTTTAACATGATCGTACTCCGCATGAACACAGCGACAGTTTTGGCAGTGGCTGGAATCGAATCCGGGCCTACCGAATGCAACTCCAGCATACTAACCACAGGGCTAAAGAACAAAGATATCACTATAAAGGACCAACTATAAATCAGAGGTACAACTATATTTAAAGAACTGGCTTTGATAGCATGAACCGTTGAACTTTAGAACTCTAGCATGAACCGTTTTCGAGATATTGCACATTTTTCAAATAAATTTATCACAAAATAAAAAAAATATATATATATATTAACTATTGTGAAATATGTTCACTTTTCATATGTAATATCATGCGATAAGTTTGGTGATGACATTCTCGTGGATCTAGCTCATTTCATTCATGAGAAAAGATACTTTGGCTAATACTTTTGTATTTGGACGTAAATAGGCATTTATTGGCTATAAGAATAACTTATTTCAACATCCATAACGCTTGGTGATAATTTGGCGGAATGTCGCCAATTTACCGACTATTTTAAATGTTACCAAATTGACAAAACTGTCACCCAATTGATAAAATTTCGTCAATTTGATGAAACCGACGCTAAATCAATGAAATGATGACTAATTGAGGAAAGTTCAATATCTTGGAAAGAACATCATAAGAGTAGACTGTAAGAATAACCCATTTCTCTGTCTGTCCGTAACACTTGGCGAGAAATTTAGCAGGACTTTGTCAACTTGGCGACTATTTTAAATGTTGCCAATGGGAAGTAATGTTTCATATATTAATGTTTTATTCCATTTTGTTTATAATGGCTTGCAACAAAGATGATCAGTGTTTATTTTCAGCATTTTAAAGATGCTTATGAAAATTTTTTCTGTTCATTTGTGAATCTTAAAAGGGTGTAAAATTTGCATATTGTACTATTTATAATTGTGATGTGAACATTTCACATTGTTATGCCGAGATTCTACAGTTCTAAACTTAATTATTAGTTCAAAATTATGTAATAGCTTAAAATTCGTTATTTTCCCCTTTCCCTTCAAAATTCTAAATTTATTTGTTGTTTTTAATATTTCGGCGATTTATTTCCCCTTTAACGTAATTTGTTATCCTTTTAATGTTTTTATTATTCAAAATTGTGCGCAATGTGCCTTTAAACGTTAAATAATCTTTTGTTAATCCTTCCGTTTCTCGCTTGCATCTTTTAACTTAACTTCACTTCATTCATCAGTTTGCAGAAAAAAGGCACTTTTTTAAGAAGAATTTGGCTTTCAACCGCTTATCAGTAAAAACACCTGTTTTCGGGGTGCTAGAACATCCGGTGGGTTGCTGTGCGGCGGGTTGCCGCATCGGGAGAAGTGATCTTTTTATGATTCTTGGCATAACAGCGTTTTATTTCCGCAGTGTATGCGTGGGCGCTCGGCGCGAAGCACAGGGTTTCGCTCGCCAAGTTTGGCGTCTCCTGGGAAGGCAAGCGTGTTGCCGGACATTCGATTCTTGAGCCAGCACTGAGAGAGGTGGTAAAAATTTAAAAGTGCCGAGCCGGGGCTCATGCTGAGCGCCCGGGCTCGCCCGAAAGGTGTTTTGAAGACCTCGGAAAATTCTCACGTAAGCTTAGTTTCTTCGACTTTCGACGAACTTCGCATTAGAATTTTTGGACAACCAAATGTAAAAATGTGACAGCAGAAAGAAAAATGCGACTGGTTTCGCGCAGTCATCACTGGGTTGTGCTCCTCTAAAGCTTTTGTTGCCGACTCACCTATTTTTCTGAGTCGACATCTATGTTGCTGATGAATGAGTCATGTGCCGTCATTTGATTTGCAAAAGAAATTCATCACCGTGTGCCGCGGCGGTTCTGCTTGTCTCAAGTTTTGGAGGTGTGTTTCTCTCAACAAAATCTTCTAAAGTGGGTTTTCAGCGAGCCCTTAGTGTTACACTCAGTATCTTCAGAGTGCGCTCTCAGCAAGATTTTGTGTTTTGGTGTTCCACGTGTTGATTAGCTTAATCACTTTTGTTCAGTGGTGCTGCCATCTACATGCACCCTCTAGAACGTCCCAGCCAAAAATGGGAACTTTTTCCAAAATGATAAAAGCAGATAAAAAGGTTGTGTCTTCAATTAGATGTGCATTTGGAAGTTCAAATAATCTTACATACAATATTTGCACACTCTTATCTCAACAAAAGTCCTTAATTGAAATATTTGTGTTTGTTTTTGTTAATTTGAAAATTTAAATTTAACCTTTTTAGTGGTGGACAGCTCCTCAGGCAGACCAAGCTCTGGTCTTCAGACCAGGGTGGATTCTGTTTCCTGGGTTATTTTAATTAAATTTTAATAACGCAATGTACTATCTGTTTTTCCTTGGCCACTATGGGTCAAGGTTTGTTTAAAGAACCTAAATTTTAATTGTTGAAAAATAAAAGTTAATTTTTAAATTTAACAAATGAGTTGTGATTCTTTAGTTGGCTGTGCTATTTATTTATGTAAAAGGTAAGTGGATTTTTTAGAAATATTAAGAAGTTGGAATGTCTTTGAAAGTGTAACATGGTTCAGCACAGACCAAGCTGTAAGTAAATAAAAATAGTAAACAAAGAAAATAAATATTATTAAAAGTAAACTTTATTGATTGGTTAAATCTATACGATCAGGAATAAATAAATTAAAGTAAATATAAATAGTAAATTATATAATTAAGAAAATAAAAGAAGTATTAATAATTACAAAGGAGAAAAAGCTTCATAACATGTGGTGCCGTTCACCTTTTTGGTTCTGCCTGAGTTGTCTGTCCACTGAATAGAATACAATAATATAAAATGGGCTGTCCACCCATATGATAAATTGCTATACAGTAACAATATTGAAATTTTTTTTTATTGTAATAAATTTCCATGTGTATAGGGAAGTGCACAGTGTCTTGAAATTTAATTTCTTTTGGGAGTAAGGGAATGTCTTAAATTTTTTAGGAAGCAAAGTAAGTAGTAAGATGGTAATGTAAGAATTTTTTCATTTTTTTTTTTGTGTTTCATTTCAAAATGTTTAGGGTAGGCAAGTTTTGGGATTTTTTTTATATATGCTCTTGCCTGGTGCTGTTTTTGTTTTTATTTAGGAGTTTTTTTTCATTAAGCTTTGTTAGTTGAAATTTTTTTTTCTCTTTCACTCCTGTGTAAGCTAATCATAGCTTGTTGTTTTAAAGATATTTTTTTTTTGTTTTGTAGAATTTTTTTTTATTTAAAAGTAAAACTTTGGAGTTTGACTCTGTGATTTTGGAATTTGAGTAGGATTTTTTATTGTGAGAAATTTTTTTTTAAGGATCTTTTGGCTATTTGTTTTGTAGGTAAGAGTGCGGCGGAGAAGTGGTTGTTTGTTATGGGAATTCTGGGATATTCAGGTTCAAAGGAGGCCTTGCTTTGCTAAACCATTCCTTCTCAACTTTTTAAGTGGGTAAAAATTTTTCTCAGTCTGCCCATAACGGCTACTTCAGTGCTTTGATGCCACACAGTTTTGAGGTGTTCACTGGGGAATGCACCTTTTTCCCTCGGGAATTAAATCACTTGCCCATGATGTGTTTTGTGTATTGTGTTTTTTTTTGGGAAGGGATTCACGACCCCTTGCCCACTGTCAGATTTTTTTTGAGAGAGAGAAATGTTGCAACAGTTTTTTATGAGATTTTAGAGTTATTGGAAATAAGAATAGAAGAATAGCGAAAAATGTATGTGTATTAGTAGTTGTGTTTTAAGTGTATTGAATTTAATGTGTGTTTAAAAGTAGATAAATATGCCAAAGATCTGTGTTAGTCTTAAATGTTAGGAATTTTTTTTTATGATAGGAAAATTATTTTTCTCTTTTGGAATATAGTTTTAGGGATTTCAGTTTCATTTCAAATTTTGGTTTTAAATTTATTAAAGAGGGAGTACAGTGATCAAAAGTTTTCTTTTGTTTTTGTTTTGAATAATTAGTCACAACTCTTGGCTTTGGGTGAAGTTAAAGGTAAGGCTAATGGGTTAGTTTCATGGTCACCCGGAGGAATTTTGAGGTCTGGGAAGCCTTGTTTTCATTGAAATTCTTCTTCACAGAAATGTGTTTGAAAAAAAAAAAAAAATTTTTTTTTCAGTAGGCCATGTTAACTGTCACTTTGGTGCTTTGAAGCCGCCTTTAAGGTGCTCAGCTGGGGAATGCACCTTTCCTTTTTAGGAGAATTACTTGCCCGCTAAAAATTTTTTTTTTCTTGTGTCATTGATCCTTCAGCCAAGCGATCGACTTTGGGAAGTGAAAATTTTTGTTAAATTGTGCAAGTTCAGTCTCAGAATGTTTGTTTGGGGGGGAATGGAGATTGTTCTTTGAGAAATATTCCTTGAGAAAATTTTTTTTAATTTAAGTTAGCTTTGTGAAATTTTTTTTATTTAAAAGTGTTTTGGCTCTTAAAAGTTTGTTGCTGGGAGATTGTGTATTTTCTTCAAATGTGGGGGAGGAGATTTGAAATTGAGTTTTCAGTTGTTTAGTTGTTTTGTTAATCTTGAAGTACTTCTCTAAATTTTATGTTTCGACCCTTTGAATTCTTCGGCTGGTCCAAAGTCTTCATCAAAATTATTGTTTTATTGTAATGACAAGTAATTGGGAACTTTGTTTTGTTTTTCTTCTTTCCGACTGCTCGGGTGATGCATTTTACAAAAGCAGATTTTTTTTTTTGTTTGAAAATTTTTTTCTTTAAAATTGTAACTTTTTGTAGTTAATTGAACATTTTTTTTTACTTGTGATGATTGGGAGTGTTAAGATTGAAGTGATGGACTGGGAGGTAGAATTAAATTTTGTTTTTGTTTAAAACTACATTTTGAAATTTTTTTTGTTGTTTGTCAGAATTGGAATTTTCTGGGAGGTTGAGTTAAAACTTTGGTTTGCTTGAAATTTACATTTTTGGGATTCCCTTTTTGTTGGGGTTTGTGATTCAAATTTTAGTGCAGGGATTTGAATTTCAGAATTTTGCCATTTGTGGGAGTTCTTCGAATTTGTTAAATTTTTGTGGACCTTTGAGTTAGTGAAATTTTAGTGGAAGTACACTTGTTTATGAAAGTCACTGCTGCAGAGATGTTTTATTTTTGGGGGAAGAATTTCTCGTTCGACAGGATTTGCTTTAGGAAACTGAATGGGACCTTTAGGGTTGTGTGCTACATTGGGCCTACAATAGTTTCAAATGATCTCGCTGGCTTGAGTTCAGTTCTTGTTCAAGTTAATGTTTCTTTCTTTACCCGTATTGGAAGTACATAGCTCTGGCAGTTCTGTTTGAAAAATTTTTATTTCAAATTATTCTTTTCAAAATTTATATTCCATCTATTCTTTATGAAGTTTTTTTTTTGGTTCGATTCATTAAATCTACGGTTTTTGAGGGATCCGGGACAGACCTCGCCTGTCGGAAACACTTGATTTTTTTTGTGTTTTGTCATTAGGAATTTTGTTTTTATGGAAGTCTGGCTTGGTTCAGTTCTATATCACTTGTACTTCCAGAGAGATGTGGAACCGTGGTTTGACAGACTGTTTTTCAGTGTTTTGAGATTTTCTTTCACCTGGCCACAGTGCAGTTTAAATTCTAAATTTTGGTGACCATTTGCTTTAAGTGAGTACTGCATGGCAGAGCTGAGGGTGGTGTAAGCATGAGGCCAGGAGGGCACATGCTGTGTAAATAGGAAAGGAGGCGGACCCAAAAGCAAGGAATGCTTGGGGGCGCCATGAGAAGTGTATTTTTTTATGTCACATTGCCCAGGCTCTGCTACACACTACTGGGGTTCTTTGGCTTTTGTTTTGATTGGGAGGGATTTGATTTTTTTTGTTTGTGAGCAGTGTATTTTTCCCCTTGTTTGATTTAAATCTTTTTATTAAATTTGGTGCGAATTCAGATGTTTTTTCTTGACGTTCACTTCGAGTTTTTGAATATTTTAAAATTTTAGAGTTGTAATGAATGTTTTCTTTTTGGAGGTCTTTCTCTTCTCTTAAAGGAGAGATACGAAATTTTTTTTATTAAAGTCTAGGAAAAGTGCAAGTTTTAAATTTTATGGTCATGATCAGTGTGCCTTCCCTGTACGTAAAATATGTATTGTAAACATTTTTCAGATTTGTAATCCCAGGAGTTGCTACATGAAGCGAGTGTTCTCGCAGGTTTACAATTTCTCTGTCACCAGGATGGTGTTCTCTTTTGGTCATTTTCGGCTCTTTGTTGTGAAAAATTTTATTCTAAAATTTTTTTCCGGTGGTCGAGAGGAATTATGTTATGCCGAGATTCTACAGTTCTAAACTTAATTATTAGTTCAAAATTATGTAATAGCTTAAAATTCGTTATTTTCCCCTTTCCCTTCAAAATTCTAAATTTATTTGTTGTTTTTAATATTTCGGCGATTTATTTCCCCTTTAACGTAATTTGTTATCCTTTTAATGTTTTTATTATTCAAAATTGTGCGCAATGTGCCTTTAAACGTTAAATAATCTTTTGTTAATCCTTCCGTTTCTCGCTTGCATCTTTTAACTTAACTTCACTTCATTCATCAGTTTGCAGAAAAAAGGCACTTTTTTAAGAAGAATTTGGCTTTCAACCGCTTATCAGTAAAAACACCTGTTTTCGGGGTGCTAGAACATCCGGTGGGTTGCTGTGCGGCGGGTTGCCGCATCGGGAGAAGTGATCTTTTTATGATTCTTGGCATAACAGCGTTTTATTTCCGCAGTGTATGCGTGGGCGCTCGGCGCGAAGCACAGGGTTTCGCTCGCCAAGTTTGGCGTCTCCTGGGAAGGCAAGCGTGTTGCCGGACATTCGATTCTTGAGCCAGCACTGAGAGAGGTGGTAAAAATTTAAAAGTGCCGAGCCGGGGCTCATGCTGAGCGCCCGGGCTCGCCCGAAAGGTGTTTTGAAGACCTCGGAAAATTCTCACGTAAGCTTAGTTTCTTCGACTTTCGACGAACTTCGCATTAGAATTTTTGGACAACCAAATGTAAAAATGTGACAGCAGAAAGAAAAATGCGACTGGTTTCGCGCAGTCATCACTGGGTTGTGCTCCTCTAAAGCTTTTGTTGCCGACTCACCTATTTTTCTGAGTCGACATCTATGTTGCTGATGAATGAGTCATGTGCCGTCATTTGATTTGCAAAAGAAATTCATCACCGTGTGCCGCGGCGGTTCTGCTTGTCTCAAGTTTTGGAGGTGTGTTTCTCTCAACAAAATCTTCTAAAGTGGGTTTTCAGCGAGCCCTTAGTGTTACACTCAGTATCTTCAGAGTGCGCTCTCAGCAAGATTTTGTGTTTTGGTGTTCCACGTGTTGATTAGCTTAATCACTTTTGTTCAGTGGTGCTGCCATCTACATGCACCCTCTAGAACGTCCCAGCCAAAAATGGGAACTTTTTCCAAAATGATAAAAGCAGATAAAAAGGTTGTCTTCAATTAGATGTGCATTTGGAAGTTCAAATAATCTTACATACAATATTTGCACACTCTTATCTCAACAAAAGTCCTTAATTGAAATATTTGTGTTTGTTTTTGTTAATTTGAAAATTTAAATTTAACCTTTTTAGTGGTGGACAGCTCCTCAGGCAGACCAAGCTCTGGTCTTCAGACCAGGGTGGATTCTGTTTCCTGGGTTATTTTAATTAAATTTTAATAACGCAATGTACTATCTGTTTTTCCTTGGCCACTATGGGTCAAGGTTTGTTTAAAGAACCTAAATTTTAATTGTTGAAAAATAAAAGTTAATTTTTAAATTTAACAAATGAGTTGTGATTCTTTAGTTGGCTGTGCTATTTATTTATGTAAAAGGTAAGTGGATTTTTTAGAAATATTAAGAAGTTGGAATGTCTTTGAAAGTGTAACATGGTTCAGCACAGACCAAGCTGTAAGTAAATAAAAATAGTAAACAAAGAAAATAAATATTATTAAAAGTAAACTTTATTGATTGGTTAAATCTATACGATCAGGAATAAATAAATTAAAGTAAATATAAATAGTAAATTATATAATTAAGTAATTAAAGAGGTAAAAAGCAATATAACAACATTATAGCCGAAGTGATATTATTACACAAAAGCATAAAAATTGTCTCCAGTCTGGACGCGAATAAGAAGATAGCTAACTTCTTTTTTAGTGATTCTCAATTAAATACTAGCCGAGCTGAGGGTTATTTTGCAGCATTTTTAGGAAGAGCATAATTTGCTGGCAAGTATTGTCAATCATGCTGGTCCTCTGTTCAAAAAAATGTTTCCAAAATGTGAGGATAACAAGAATTATAGTTGTGGAAGAACAAAGATATCACTATAAAGGACTAACTATAAATCAGAGGTACAACTATATTTAAAGAACTGGCTTTGAATGCAGAAGAGCATATTAATGGTTCTTATACATGGCTTACATATGGCTGATCATCAGTGGTATGAAATTAGTAAACTAAGTGTAGGTGGTGAACTGAAATTTAATGCCAACTGTTACTAAAGATTCAGCTTCAGATTTTTTAATAGTAACCACTAAGAACAAAATTTTTAGTGGCCAAAAAATTTTTAACAATGACAGGTGTCTAAAATCAAATTTATATTGGTATGTTATACACCTGGCTGGTGATGTATATTCATGGTTTGAAAATACTTAAAATTATGCAGGTGTGTACTTTTATATTATGTTTTGTGGACAGTGGGCTAAAGACACCCTATTTAGAGAAAAGGTATAACACAAAAGAAAGCTATAAATTTAAATTACAAAATTTGATTTAAATTAATTCAATTTATTTAATTTCATTCTCTAGCCATAAAACAACAGTTATAAAAGCTAGTATGTTTTTAAAATGAAGGTTGAAGGCAGAAACCAGAAAATGGCTATTTACATTTTTAAAATATTAAAATAAAGTATTTAAAAAGTTAATCAACCCGAAAATAATAATAATTATGAATTCGATAAGCTTGCCATGGGTGAGAAATGCATAAAATATAACAAAATTCTTAAGTTATGAATTGATGAATAACAGGATTTATAAAAAATTTCTTTGACACTAATCCTAAAATATTAGGAAAAACAAATTTTTTTTTTTTTCAAGAAATAAGCAAGGATGCTAAGAGATTAGTGTTTCTCAGCTGAAATTTCCCTTGGCTTAAATTCGATTTGATTCTGCAAATAATTCAAAAATTTAATTAATTCTGCCTTTAAACTCAAAATGTATGAAGCTTAAAATGTACAGAAAGAATGTTATCTCATCTAAACAAAATATTTCATCTGAATATTAAAAACAAAAATATGATAATTCAGTCAGATACTCTAAGGTAGAATAATTAGAAGATTAAGATATATGGGAAAGTATTATTTTAGCAGGGCACCTCAACAGAAGCAGTTGAAATAGTGACATTTCTTTCAGTAAAAGAAACCGAAGGGGAAACAAATTTTCTTAAAATGAAATGAGTTTTGTTAACACACTGATTTTTTTAAATTTAAAACAAAATTATTTTATAATACATGATGCAAGATGCAAATTAATAATAGCATAAAGAAAATCTATAATATATCATGGACAGTGACCTCAAGTATGTTGATTTATGAAATGCTCAAATACACAAACATAAAAGAGTGAATCCCACTACAAAGTGAATACTTTTGTGAATATTAATTAGTTAATGCAAACAAATTGCATAAGTGGAAAAGCAATTTCATAATTAAACAAAATATACAGAGGATCAAGTACAAATGCCATTTTTCATGATTCTGCTGCAAAATGGTCCTTTATTTTATTAATAATATGTTTGAAAAATAGTTTTTCTGTATAAGACATGAAATAATTACAAAAATTGTAGGTGATGCAAACAGATTATAAAAGTGGAAAATATTTCCCAAATTAAATGAAATATACTGTGAATTGTATACAAATGCAGTTTTTTGCGATACTGCTTCAAAATAGCCTTTTATGTCATAAATAATATGCTTGGAAAATAGTTTTACTCTATGAAATGTGAAACAATTGCAAATATTGTCATTGCAAAAGTGGAAAATACACTCTAAAACAAAAAAATCGACGCACCAAGAAAGAATTATCCAAATGAGACAAAATTTGGCATATGTAATGTACAGAAAAGGAAATGATTAGAATTTCAGAACAATTTGATAATTTACTGCACTGAAAGATCTACATAAAGTGAGCACGTCAATATGGCATTGGTCCACCTATGGCCTTGATACAAGCTGTTACCTGACATTGCATTGATGCATAAAGTTGCCGGATAGTGTTCTGAGGGATGTCGTTCCAAATGACCTCCAATTGACGAGCTAATTTGTGTACATTCTGGGATGGTTGTAGGCGAGCGATCTGGGAATCTGGTTGGCCAAGGAAGTGTGTCGTAAGCATGCAGACAATAGAGAGGCATGCCGTGTGTAGCCTGGCTGTGCTGTGATTGTGCCACGGAGGACTATCAAACGAAATGGCACCCCAGACCATAACTCCCTGTTTAGGTGTGTGACAGTAAGAGCAGGATCCTGATGTCCGAGCTGTCTGCACTGGTCGTCGGGACTCATCACTGAAGACAATTCGTTCCCAATCCAAACAATTCCATGTTGATCGGGCCCGACACCATTGCAATCGCTGTTAATGGTGCAATACTGGTCAGTGGTAGGCAGCTTAATGGGCCCCACAAGTATAGATTCTGCTCCTATAGTCTTCTATTAATGGTACGAGTAGTCACTTCCATGTTTGTCACAAGTTGGATGGTTGATAAGGAATCTTGTGCTGTCACAGCTGCTCTGAGAATCGCTCTATCTTTCTGTTCTGTCGTCACTCTAGGCTGCAATCTGCCATTCTAGACACATTCCTGCCAACATCGTCTAATTACTGCATCACTCTTACCCAAATGTCAAGCGATTTGTTGGTGTGCCCATCCAGCCTCATGCAGTCCGACCTCTTTTAAACTTCTTCATATGCTCGTAGTGGCCGCGAATTCGCCGGTGAGGTATTGTTACAATCAAGGTACGTAAATGCAATCGAAATCCATTGCATGTTTTGTTTCTGAAAGCGAGGTTCGCATCTTATATACACCACCATGGTGCTCCGTTCCAATGTGCTGTAGTTCCGATCATTCATTAGCTAAAAATTTTTTATCATTTGCATATTCGGTCAAAAGGTGTTTGCATATAAAGTTTTATACTATCGGATTATTTTGTGCAGTGTGTTGATTTTTTTGTCTTAGAGTGTATTATTCAAATTAAATGAGGTATGCTGAGGATCGCGTACAAATGCAGATTTTCCCAATGTTGCTGTAAAATAAATAGCCTTTCATTTTATTAAAATGGTGGAAAAAGTTTTTTCTTTTGTATACAAAATGAAATTATATAAATTTTAGTAGGTGCAAACAGATTGTGAAAGTGGCAGAAAGATAATTATTGGTTATCACTCTTCAGATACAGTGAGAATCGCTGTATGCAAGTGCCAATTTCGTAATCACGGAGAAACAGATTTCAGATGTAAGGCAGGGAAAACTGATCACATTTCGTGGCATTTTTGGAACATATATGACCAATGTCATGACATTTACAGGATTTTTGTAACTTGTAGACATCCTGTGAACTGGAGAAAGGATCCCTCTGGCAAAAAAAGAAAAAATGCAGAAGTACTCAGAATGAACATAATTACTAATCCTTGAAAGAATCTTTTAATTCTAAAAATGAAAATTTTATTCGATCAAATTTGCAACCCGTACATGCGAGGAGACACGTTTATAGTTTTCTTTAAAATATTTCGCTAATTAGGTATAAATAGTATCTTAAGTGTGGCCAAATCACGATTAACTGCAATTCATGCGTAGCTACGGAATCAGTCCACAACAATGAAGTGATTTACAAGGCAATCTAGCCGATCTACAGGCAGCCGACACCGTGGGACTGAAAGGATTTCTGTGAAATTTTGGTCACCAGAAATTACCTTCAGTGTGACCAGTTTGCAATTAAATGTGATTCGCAACAACGATGCGATTGATCGCAATTTGAGAGGCAATCTGCCCAATTTACCAACTGCTAGTGTTATGCCGGGATTTATGAGTATACTTTATTTAATAGTTCAAAATTTGATAATAGCTCAAAATTCGTTATTTTCCCCTTTCCCTTTAAAATTCAAAATTCTTGTATTAATCCTCTTGCTTCTCGTTTTCGATTTTAACTTCATTGCACTTTATTCACGAGTTTGAGAAAAAAAGGCGCATTTTTAGAACAAAATTCGGCCTTCATGGCTTATCTGTTGCGAACACCTGCTAGATGGGAGCCAACATCCGGTGGGGTTGCTGTGCGGCATGGTTGCCGCTTGGCGGAAATTATCCGCCTTGCGGTTCTTGCCATAACATCGTTTTTATTCCGCAGTATATGCGTGAGCGCTCGGCACGAAGCGCAGGTTTTCACTCGCCAAATTTGGGGACTCTTGGGAAACAAATGTGTTGCTTGGACATTCAATTCTTGACTGGCATTGTAGGTGGTTCCCTTTTTGTTGCTGCTGAGATCCGTGGAAACGGGCCCCATGCATGGGCGCCCGTATCTCGTGGTCGCCAGAAATGTGAGAGTAATTGTCCAACATTTTGCTCAACTTCATTTGTAATCTGTCTCCGAACGTTCCATCAGATGAACACAAAAATTGAGGAAATCGTTTACCATAATTTGGATCCGAAGATTGAGGGTGCGGATGTCCGAGTGTCTGCGAAAGTGTATCATCGATCTTAAGTCTTTCCTTAATCCTACTGTGTTTGCGAAAGTGTATCATCGATCTTAACAGTCTTTCCTTAAATCTGTATTACCACCAAACTGTTACAGGCTCACACATGCCAGCGAATAATTCGTAAATTTTCTAAAATTTCATATGCAGCGATCATGGCGTGTTTGCAACATCAGAGCAATGGCCTCCAATGAGTAAGCATCTGTGATACCAGCCTACTCAAGCTTTCCACAGCATGGTGTTTATTAGGGCCTGTGCTCTCTAGTGCTTGTGTGTTCCGCGCGACCTGTGTTGTCCTAGTGGTCTCCAGTGGTGTGAGATCCCGAGCAGCCGGTGATCCATTCCACCAGTGTCATCAATCACAAATTTAAGTTCTACCGGATTTTGTCTGGTCATTCCTGCAACGTTTTATCTGAAACAAGCAATCCGTATAAATAGTCACCTGTGTGAATTGCAACTCAAATTAATTGGTGGTTTTTACATATTTTATACATAATACTGACGTTTACACTTTTATTTTTAAACTTGGGAATTTTTCCTTCTAATTTGTTTTATTCCATTTGAGTTTTGAACCCAAATATTTACCATTTTTAACATGTACCATTTGTGTTTATTTTTATTCTCGTAACATTTAAGTCTAACATTTTTGGGGGTGGACAGCTCAGGCAGACCAAACTCTGGTCTGAAGACCAGAATGGATTCTATACCTGGGTAATTTGTAATAGTTTAGTTATTTTAATTTGTTAACGAGTTTATTGTTTAATTGAATTCAAAATTTAATTGAGTTGAAAGCAATGTACTATGAACCACTATACTTATAATTGTTTAAGAATGCATAAAATTTAACCTATTTATGTTGGGAAACATTTAAGATTAGTTGTAATTAATAAAGAAAATTTTAACTAATTAATTGAGTTGAGTTTCTTTTTTCTTGTTGGCTGTGCTATTTATTTATTGTGAAGTCATGCAAAAAGGTAAGTGGGAATTATTAGAGTTAAATAGTTATGTTGAAAAGCTTTTCTGGTATATAAACAAAGTCGAGCACAGACCAAGCTGTAAGGAAATAAAGAGGCAATTTTAATATAATAATAATAACTTTATTAGTAATTCTATATGATCAGGCCAAATTGGAAATATAGAAATAATCAATCAATAAATAACTTAAAATATAGTAATCTTGGAAAAATAAGATAAAGTAAATATAAATAAAAGTAGAATAAATAAAATAAATAATAAGTGTAAATTTTAAAAGAAAGGGTTTATCCCTTCCCAACACTACCGCCGTAAGACAAAGAATTTCTGAGAAATTTTGGTCGCCAGAAATAGCGACTTACTGTAATAATTTTTGTCTCCATGACTGCAAACTTGGTCCCCATTGCCACTGTGAACGTGAGTCTGTATCTCTAACTGTTACTCAAACTCAATTCCCGAGTTTATTATGGAGATCCCCAAAAATGTTACAGATAACTGCCATTTTGGATTTGCGGCAATATTTAGCAAATATTTATGTATCGTCACCATTTTGATTTCTCCATATATTCATAAAGATTTACTATTTTCACTTTGCTGACACTGCAGATATACAAATCATTTATTATCCAATTAGTCAATTTTAACTCTTAATTACATTCGCAGGAAAACATCAGTCACTGATACCAAAACTTTCTTTTGTTACTTTCGCAAAATCTGCATTATCATTGGTACCGTAAATGATCAGTAGTTTTTTATTATGTATTACGATTTTTCATATTTCTAATCTGTTTTATTATCTAAAAAAAATCCATTTCCATCCATGTTTAGTTTCAAATTATTTTGTTTAAAAAGTTCCAATATTAATTTCTTCATATTATGTTTCATTATTAATTCATATTTTCGTAAAATATTAAAATATTGATTATTTTTTATTTGTGATATCGTGTGTATAGATTATTCTCTCGTCTGATACTGAAACATCCATCCTTTTTTTTAACACTTTACAACAAAGTTGAAAAGTGTTTATGACTTTGTTTATTCAGTCTGTCTGTTAGCATGATAACTGCCATAAAAATGACTTTATCAAAATGAAATTTTAGTATGTTGTTCAAACGATCTGTGAGACCTATGCAGGGTGGATAAAAATCATGATTTTTTTTAAAAAATCAAAAAAATCTGATTTTTTTTATTTAAATCAGATTTTTTTGATTTATATTAGCCTTTTTCAAAATCAATTTTTTATATTTTTCAGATCAGAAGGTAGGTTAGACTATATTAATGTACTGTATAATTTAAAAAAAATTAATTGAATATATATTACTATAAGATTAAAAAATATATGCAGGGGTTAAAAAAAACCAGACTTTTAAATAAATAGGTTTTTTTTTAATTGGGTTATTTTACTCAATTTATAAATCTAGGCTATATTAATTATATGGAACGATTATGCGGTTTTAAGTTCTTTATTTGAATTTATATTAATAAAGAGCTATGATATCTCAAAATCTATTAGGTTTGATATTATGAAGGACTTGAAAAAAAGGGAAGGGATTATGACAAGCGTATTAAAAAGTCAAGATTTTAGAGAAAGATGATATTTTTGAGTATTAATATTTAATACCTTTTTCATTTATATAATAAAAACTTACCATTTAACACATTATCCACATAATTTTGACTTCATCCATCTAATGAAAATGGACATCTACATCATGACTACAAATCTAGATAATTTTGACATAATCTAATGAAAATGGGCATCCAGATAATGCCAAAAAATCTAGATAATTTTATGAAATTTCACCAAAATCAAATATTTTTTGTGTAAAATTGAGATGGTGTTGGTAATTGTCTCAAAAGGAGCATAACAGTTTTTTACTAGCATGAGTTATGTAAAAACAAAGCTCCGGTATAGAATGAAAATAAAGCTACTGAATGCCATTTTAACATTTAAATTAGGACTATTAAGACATACGCATATGGGAAATGTTATGATTATAACCCCCCCCCCCCCCCCCATTTTGAAGGACATAGAAGCTATGGTTACATATCGAAAATGTACAGCAAATGAAGTTTTATCGTTTCTCAGTCAGGCACTTCATATTTTACAGATGCGGATTATGATTCGTTAATGTGGAAATAAAGTGTTTTATATTCTTATCAGAGATGGAGCTACAAATTTTCTCTAAAGTTTTCTCTAAAATTTTCTCTAAAGTTTTTTTTTCTACTGTGATCAAGAGCAAAAAGCCTTAGTTTTTGTACTGTATAGGTTGGGGACTATCGAATTGAAGAGAGGGAGGGACAAAGGGGATAATGCCCAGGGGCCCTATGATCCTAAGAGACCTCAGAGTGACTTTTTAAGTCCTTAAAAAATAGGTGAGGGTAGGGATTGGTGGGGGAGCCCAATCTGTTAAACTGCTTAAGGGCCGGTCAATCCTATTCCCAACATTGGTATGTGCCAGCAAAAATCACAAAAAAAGGAAGGAACCAAATTTTCTTATTTCTATGGTAAAAATTATTACAGCACATATAAATAACATTTGAAAAGGTATTTTATTTTGTAGCTTGAAATATGCATGTAAAAACTGTATCGCAACCACTGATCCCAATAAATCATCACAAGAACAATTAAAATAAATAACATTTGAAAAGGTATTTTATTTTGTAGCTTGAAATATGCATGTAAAAACTGTATCGCAACCACTGATCCCAATAAATCATCACAAGAACAATTAAAATGTTAAATATAGTCTAGCTATGTTTTTAGATAACTGACAGAAAATCTAGATAATTCTAGATATATTTTGAGTGATTTTTAGCTGAAAAATTAGAAAATAGGTTGGCAACACTGGTCAGTTGTCATTGTTACTTGATTTTATACTCCAAGCAATGAATAGTGAGAGACTGACCACTGACAGAGAGTTAAGGATAGGATTTCAGTTTTTTTTATATACTCTAAAGATGTCTTGATGTGGAATTTTATTATTTTAAACATTTACTCTGTTCCAAGTTATTTTAGCATAATAAAAAAAAAAAAAGAAAAAAAAACTGACATGACAAAATTAAAAAATGATTTTAATCAATGATTTTTTTTAAAAAATCAAGTGATTTAAATCATGATTTAAATCAAGCCGATTTAAATCAAACAACCCTGGACCTATGGGAATATAAATGCATAATATTACCCAATTAGTTTTGGACTTAACTTACATATAACATGATTGTTTATTTAATATTTTTGGATGTCATTTTTTTTTACGATTTAAAAGAAGTTTGAAAATTTGCGACCCCCTTTAAAATCATAAATTTTATTCACTTCATTCCATCCATTTTAACATTATACGCACAGACATCCCTTTAAAAATAATTGATTTGGGTTAAAGGATGCCCGAAACGTATATTAATCTGTCGAAAATTCCAGTTTTTGACCCCATCAATATTTTTCCTATATATTTGTGTGCAAGGAAATTACAAATAAAGTCCAAAATTCAGTTCTGTATTATAAATTATTGCTATATTATATATGTATATGTATGTAGAAATAAATGTAAAGCATTACATTTTCTAAACTGCTAATTAGAACTATAAATTTAGATGAGAATGACATTTGATAGGTCATTGAAATAAAATAATTTTCGTAAGGTGATAGTGATCCTGTTTCTATCCTTGCCTAAGATGTTTTGCTCTTATTAGCTTTCTCGTATAATCATGAAAAATATCCAGATCTCATCCACACACTTATGCAGCAGTCATCAGTACTGAGAGAGATGCGGGATTTGTCTCTAAACATGTCTCTAATCGGACACTGTCTAGGCCAACCGAGTTAAACACCAATCCAGACGGCTCTGCCTATGTTGAGGGGTAAGTGGTAGACACATTAATGGACGCCAACACTTAATCCCACCTTCACCCAGTCATCTTCGAATGATATACATTGATACAGGATGCATGGGGATGCCAAATACTTTCGATTGACTAATAGCGACGCCATTGGAATAGACGTGGCTCCTCTCCTGACTGCACGATCCTCTTGAGCAGTTGTCTGTCTGGGGCGTTCTGAGCCTCTGCTACGGTTACATAGGTCTTCTCTGATCCACTGTTTTCATCACCGAGAAATTACTAAATCTCTCTGACCAAGATAGCGACTGATACGTCTGTTGGACCAACCAGTTTCCCTTGGGTCAATGATGTAACTTCTCAAAGTCAGACAATTGTTCATAGTGCTGTAAAGTACGTCTCAAAGGTATCTTTTTACACAATTTTCAGTATTAAAGCAGAAAATCCAGTTCAAATTGCACATAAGAACCTCGGTTGTTTTAAATGCTGCACGATACATCATTGGCGTTGACAGTTTGATCATTTGCATAACTCTTAAAACAAAATTTGCATGCACAGTTTCATGGCTGTAGTTCAATTTATATATATATAACTCTATTCTATCATTGGATTTTCATATTATATATATGTGTGTGTGTGTGTGAAGGGCGGCCCCAAACAGTTTTGCCCACACAGGAAAATATCCTTGAACCGGCCTTGGACCCACTTCAAAATAAAATATGGCATCCATCTTGTGTCAAAATCATGATTATTAAAGTTCCTTTTATTTTATATTTAGAGTTGTATCCATCCTAAAACCGCTTTATTTTTGCTTAAATTCTGTGCATCTACATTCTGAAACAATGCAATTACAATATATTTGAGTTTAAATGATCATCAAACTTTGATGATTTCTACAATGAAGCCTAATTTTCACTTATGGAGAATATAAACACCAAAAGATGTAGAATGAGTTATATAAGAATTGCTGCATTTCCTTGACGCAAAATTATTTAGCTCATGGAGTCTGCAATATAGCTGATATGAATGAAACGTTCATTGATTTTACACTGAGAAGCAGACGATTTTTTCAATGAAGTTTTAAGCATAGAGTTAAATTACTTGTACATCCATGGTTTTAAGTTTTTAAATAAAATAACTTAATAGTATTGTGATGAATGAAAGGAATGGAAAAATGTTTATGAATGAAATGCTGCTTTTATATAGAGGCGATTTATTTTTTAATGACGTCATTTGAATAAAGTTCATTTGTTTTCAATGAAGTTTTCAAATATAATAAATTATTGTAGTATTATGATAATTTAAAAAATATTATCAAGGAATGTATCGCATTTTAGAGAAGTTTACACCAGATAATTTATATTTCAATGCCGTCATTTGAATGAAGTTTTAAGTTTTCAAATATAATAAATTAATGTAGTATTGTGATAATTTTTAAAATATTACTGAGGAATGTATCGCATTTTAGAGATGTTTATATAAAATTGCATCGAAGTTGGAAAGTATTTCATAATCAATGCTATATGTATGTTCGATCTTTTTTGTTTTATTTGTGATATTGTTGGAAAGACTGTATTCACATATAGGTATATTGTTGAAACATCCATTTCCATCCATGTTTAGTTACGATTTCGTGAGTATATCTTGTGTGCAGTGTTGAAACATCCAAAAGCATCCATTTTTAACACCTTACAATATAGTTGAAAAGTGTTTGACTTTGTTCATTCTGTCTGTCCGTTCGCACCATAACTGCTGTAAAAATGACTTTATGAAAATGAAATTTTAGTATGTTGTTCAGACGGTCTGTGGGACCTATGGGAATATAAATGCATAATACCACCCAATTAGTTTTGGACTGAACCTGGGTTGAAAAAATGAAATACATGGAACCCTATAGGACCTAATTTTCAGACATTTATTAAGCGAATTTAAAATCATAAATTGCTTCAAAAGTTTTAGGAAATATTCAAATTATCCCATAAAAAATATGAAAAAAATTTCAGCAAAATATATTCGGTAGATTTTTAAATAAAAATTAAAATAATAATTACACACCCCTATTATATGAAGAGATCACCTGACCCACTTCAAAATAAAATATGGCATCCATCTTGTGTCAAAATCGTGATTTTTAAGGTTCGTTTTCATTTATAGTGTTTATGTGTCCTAAAACTGCTTTATTTTTGTTTAATTTCTGAGCATCTACATTCTGAAACAATGCAATTACAATATATTCGAGTTTAAATGATCATCAAACTGATTATTTCTACAACAAAGCCTAATTTTTACTTATGGAGAATGTAAACACATAAAGATGTAGGATGAGATGAGTTGTATAAGAATTGATGAATTTCTTTAACGCAAAATTATTTAGGGTACTTATCGGTTACAGGGACCATGGCTTACCGACTACTTTTCCGAGTTGTCGCCAAGACGAACGGTGATATAATCCGATACGAGAAATTCACTACAAGCACAATGATTACAATTTAATATATAATGGGGTTTGATCAACTTTACGGTACTTATTGGTCATAGGGTTATTATGGTACTTATCAGTTATCTATATATATATATATGAAACTAAACACGGCAACATGTACCGGTTGCTGATATTATAAGTAGGTGGCGATAATTTGGAATATCAGCAACCTGTTGATAGCCATTAGTTTGAATTTAGTGCCATTTTATACCTGTTATATTGTTAACTAGATTTTTCTACTATTTTGCTTCAATGATGAAAATGTGGAATTTGCCTATAAATGAATTTTACCGCGACACCGTTTTTGTCCAAACGGTCACGCCATGCGGCTGCAAGTAGGCAAGAAATGTCGCTGGAGGTGTAACATCGTTGATTGTCGACTTACTGTCGGTCTTTGCGTGATGAATTGGTTTTCGGGATCTAGGATTCTGTTTAGTGTTTGTTCATTGTGTTTGTAGTGAATTTCTCGTATCGGATTATATTGCCAATGTTCGTGTTGGTGACAACTCGGAAAAGCAGTCGCTAACCCATGGTCCCTATAACCGATAAGTACCTTATTTAGCTCTTTGAATCTGAAATATAGCTGATATGAATGAAACATTCATTGATTTTACATAGAGAAGAAACAATTTTATACCAGATTTTTTTTATGAAGTTTTAAGCATTGAGTTTTAAATGAAATATTTACAGCTTTTACATAGTCAGGTGATTTATATTTCAATGACGTCATTTGAATAAAGTTCATTTTTTTTTTATGAAGTTTTAAGTTTTCAAATGGAATAAAGTATTGTATTATTGTGATATTTTTTAAAATATTACCGTTGAATGTATCGCATTTTAGAGATGTTAAAACCAGGCCACTTATATTTCAATGGCATCATTTGAATTAATTTTTTACGATGAAGTTTTAAGTTTTCAAATATAATAAATTAATGTAGTATTGTGATAATTTAAAAAATATTACTGTTGAATGTATCGTATTTTAGAGATGTTTAAATAAAATTGCATTGCAGTTGGAATGTGTTTCATAATCAATGCTTAATGCATGATTGATCTTTTTTGTTAGTTTTAAGTTTTAATTAAAAGAGACACAGCATTTACATTGTTTCATTATTAATTCCTATTTTTATAAAATAATCATTTTTATGGGATTTCTCTAGTATAATTGAAACATCCGATTTCATCCATCTTACTTTTCATAGAATTGTAACTTTTATATTTTTACAATTTGTATATAAATGATTATTTCTTGGGGGGGGGGGGGGGAGAAATAAAAATGAGGTATTCATTGTGCTTTTAGTTTTGATCCTCTTATTTTCTTGTTAATGAAGTATTCTAAAAGCATTTTTTTCTTGTTGTTGTATCTTAACAAGGTAACTCATTTTATTCTGTTTCCTTTTTAAATAATTAGTATCATTGAGAGCATAAATAAGCATCTTAAAATATATTAAAATAATTGCACTTTTTAGAAATATTTTATATTACTTTGTTTAGAATTTAAAGCTGTAAAATCAATATATTACAATTAAAAGCAAATAATTCAATTAATTCAATTCTCTATATTACTATTAAAAGCTTTGAAGTATCAGCTACTGTTATATTATGTTTTATGTAGAAATTAAGAAATGTATATTGTTATTACAAAATTTAAATTGAAATGTTACTGACTATATGATGTTGAGTTACTGCCTAGACTCCTAGACCATGCTGGGGTTGGCATCTATGCATTTCAAAGGTTATGGTATGGAGTTTAAGCATTCCACACAGCAATGCAAAAGATTGCTTAATACTGTAAAAAAAAAATGATTTTCATGCTTCAATGTGATACTAAATTAGAAAAACTCTTAGTGTATAAATGTCGAAAAAATTTTGCTTGCTATAAACAAAATTTTGATATACCTCTGTTAAAAAGGGCAAAAATGGCAACAAGTAGTCATGTTAAAAATAATTTGTGAAAGGGTAAATAAAAATGTTTAATTTAAAATTTTGTAAATATCCTTTATATATCCTTTCAATATCAAGTAAGTGCATATATTTTACTATTTTTCAATCATATTTTACTAATTTTTACTATTTTTCATCAAAATTTGTAAGATTTTTCATCCTACGAGGTTGGTAAATATGATACTATTACAAAGGTTGGATCTTCAGTCTGCATTGTTGTAGAAGCCAACTTTCACTTGTGATCATTAGCGAAAAATTTGTCAAATCTACCAGAAATTTCTTGGCAATCAATCTATTGGAAATGCTCAATTTTTTGCATATCATATAACATCCTTCTATAGAAAACTCATTGTACACAAACCATAATTTTTGGGAGTGAGAATAGTAAAATGCTGGACATAGATTAATCGCACATGTTTTGATAGTGTAGATAACACTTTCATAAATGATTCTCTGAAAATCAAATATATGTATCAATTAAAATAATCATACCAGATGTAATTAAAATTACTAAATTTGTTCCAGATATATTCTATCCACACATTGTAAAAATTAATAATCCATGTTCAAAGATAATAAAAATAAAATAGGTCAAATATTTACTCTCACAATACTTTGTTTGCATTTAAATAACTTTGTTAAAAGCGGCATACAATACAAACTTAATAGTATTGACTAGTTTTGAAAGCAAAAACAGTCTTTGCTCATCAGAGAAAGATTGGTGATTGATAAAACAGCAAATGTGGCAGAAACAGGAAAAGAGTGTTGCCAATGGCGAGAGAAGAAAAGAGGTAGGATGAATGAAAGGTAAAATACCAAAGAGAAAAGTGGACATCTAACAGAGGATTAAAATCAGTTGTTCATAAAAGCCCAGTTAAATAAAAAAATCAGGAAAAGGATTAAAATTTCCTATTTTTTTTAAAATTTAATTCGGCTTTTATGAGCAAGTTATTTGAATCCTTTATCTGATGTTCTCCTTCTTCTGGTATTCTACCGTTCATTTATTATATGTCCCACCTCCTAGGATTTTTGCCACGTTGGCGATTGATGCAAGAATAGCAAATCTGTTGAGTGAAGGTTGTGCTTCTTGTGCGTTCTGATGAAGGCTGCTTTGCCTTCAAAACTGGTTGATACTATTAATTTTGTATTGCATGCTACTTTTAACAAAGTTAACTTTATTCTTTAGTGGCAGTTTGAGAAGTACACTTTTTCTGTTTGCATGTATTATAAAAAAAGTGAGCAGGAAGGGGATTTTGAAGCATTATTTTTATATTAAACTAGCAGCATACCCGTTCTTCGTACGGAGTATATAATATAAAGAAACTTGAAATTCATAATCATGCCCAAATTCTTATAGTATACTAAATGATATGTTTAATCAAAATACTCTGTTAAAATATTTAATATAATGCTCCTAAAAAGAAGTTTAAGAATCTCTGTTCTCGCTATATAAAATTATCTTCATGGACATATCTGAAGAATAAAACATCTTGGACCCCTTATGTAAGCAAATATAAAAAAAATATGGAATTGAATCAATATATGCAAAATAAAAGCGTTAAAATTGTATGGGACCCGTACTAATTATATACGCGAATATTAGAAAATATAACCTGTATTAGTAGATTACATGTATAAATTGAAAATACCAATAAACCCGTAATCTTTAAATCTGAAGACAGTCATTTATTCCAATATATGTCAAAATTAAAGTGCTAAAATTATATGGGAAGATATACACGTACTACTTATAATGTCCGATTATTAGTAGAAGATTACCCGTTTTGCAATATGAGTCACAAATGTTTTTTGGTAAAATACAACAAACGACGTAATAAATTGAATATATAATTAATCCCCTTAATCTTCATACCAGAAGACTGTACTTGATTCCAATATATATGCCAATATATGTCAAAATATATGCCAATATACCTGTACTACTTATATTCTCGTAGATTAGAAGATATACCCGTGCATTCCTAGAAGATTACTCGTACAACGTACAATATGCGTGTGTCAGCAATTTTTGCCGCAATAAAACAATGGCGTAATAACTTAAAAATATCAATAATCCCTGAATCAATAATTCCGGAAAATATCAATAATAATAATGTTTAAACCTGAAGAGTATAATTGATATTATCCAGTCCAAAATGAAATGGCAATGAAATTTATTTTATATACATATCTTCATTATTCAAATCGGAAAGGATTTAATAAAAATCTTCTGCCGCATAAACACATTGGATTTAAATCCGTTGCTAAGCGACATGATATCATTTGCTTCAAATAAATTGGTAGAAAAAATATCGTCTAAATAGTTATATTTCTATGGAACATTTGGCGACAGTTTCGTCAAATTAGCGACATTTTAAAAAATCGCCAAATTTATCGCCAAGTGGGACTGTAGAACTGACAGTTCCACTTTGCGACAAATTGACGAAATATCATCACAATACTATCCCCTAACAAAAAACAATTAATATCATTTATGTAGCGCAATTTTATCAATTTGGTGACATTTTAAAAATTCGCTAAATGTATTACTAAGTAGGATGGTTGGTCTGACAGATAAATGCTAACCAAACATCATTTCAGTACTCTCTTCTAACAAAACAAAAAAAAATTTCATTGATATGTAGAAGACCCAAGCCACACGACCAACCCGAAGGTTTATGGCAGCTGTTTGTGTGTCGTTTATATCAATTTGGCGACATTTCCGTCAATTTGGCAAAGTTTAAGAAAAGTTGTCAAATTAGCGATATCCCTCCAAATTCGTAGCTTTGAATTTGCAGATCTGAATGAAACTTTCTTATCCCGTTTCAATATACTAAATGAAAACACTACAATTGTATTAGAAGATATACCCGCTCTACTCTTTTTCTGTTTCAACAATCGGCTATATGAATTTATTGGCTAAACACAATATATGAGTTTAGTAGATAATTACGATATAAGCTTGAAAACTCTTTGCCAAAATAAATGAAATTGATGTACGCAGTCAGCAATTAATATAATTAAAAGAAAAATCAAACCGTCCATTCATAAGATATACTTTTATATCCATTTATCCATTTATTTATTATTTCAATCGAAAAAAAATAATAAAAACATTAACAAACACATTTAATTTAATTGCGATGCCGAGCAACATGATATATCCTCCTAAAATGTTAAAATTTATTAACCACTAACAGCACACCCGTTATTCGTACGGAGTGTATAATTTAAAGAAACTTAAAGTTCGCAATCATGTGCAAATTCTGTTAAAATATTAAATTTATTGCTCCTAAAGAGAAGTTTAAGAATATATGTTCTCACTATGCAAAATTATCTTCACGATCAGATCTGAAGAATAAAACATCCTGCCCCCTTTTGTAAGCAAATTTACAGAAGAAAAAATAGGAATTGAATGAATATATGCAACCCCGTACTAATTATATTGTCGCAGATCAGAAAATATGCCAATGTGTTAGTAGAAGATTACCCGTATTACAATATGCGTCTCAAAAATATTTGCCAAAATAAAAGAGATGACGTAATAAATTGAAAACATCAATAATATCCGTACTCTTTATACCAGAAGGTCGTAATTGATTCCAATATATGCCAATATATATCAAAACAAATGTCAATATACCTGTACTACTTATATTCTCGTAGATTAAAAGATATACACGTGTATTTGTAGAAGATTCGTACAACATACAATATATGAGTTTAAACAATTTTTGTCATAATAAAATAATTGCATAATAACTTGAAAATATCAATAATCCTTGAATCAATAATCCCCGAAAATATAAATAATAATAATTTTTAAACCTGAAGACCGTAATTGATATTATCCAGTCAAAAATGCTATAAGAAAAATCAAATCGTTCTTTTCTAAAATATATTTTTATATCCATTTATTTATTATTCAAATCGAAAAAATAATTATTAAAATTAACAGACAGATTTAATTTAATTGCGTTTCTGAGTAACATGATATAAGATAGAATCTTATAACATGTTAAATATGTCATGTCTTATAACATAAACTGCGAAATTAAATAACGATTTTGATTTCTCTATACTTCTCATTGTTCCGTAAAAGCTTGTTTTAAATAAACCATGAACCATGGAGATAGATTTCCCCTTTAAATCATGTTTCAAACAATTCATGTTTTCAGAAAGTGACTAATTAACGCAAAAAATCTCCCATCAAACTCAGAGATTAAATTTTAATTCACTTTCAAACGATTTTCAAGATTTTCGTTTGGATAAACCACGGAGTTAGGGAGTAGAACTCCTAGGAAAAAGTTCCGTTTTTCATTAATATCTCGACAACCCCAGGTCTTAGAAACTCGAAACTTGGACAAAATTTATGGGGGGATATTTCAAGGCTATTCACCAAATTTAATTAAATTCGGTTCAGCCGTTTTTCCGTGATGATGAGACAAACGAAAATTTCGTTTTTTACTAATATCTCGAGAACCACTGGTCGTAGAAACTCAAAACATGGATATAATTTTAAGTGGGGCTATTTCTGGGCTACCCACAAAATTTCATCAAATTCGGTTCAGCCGTTCTCCCGTGATGGTGTGACAAACAGACAGACAGATTTTCATTTTTATTTATATAGACTAGCAGCATACCCGTTCTTCGTACGGAGTATATAATATAAAGAAACTTGAAATTCATAATCATGCCCAAATTCTTATAGTATACTAAATGACATGTTTAATCAAAATATTCTGTTAAAATATTTAATATAATGCTCCTAAAAAGAAGTTTAAGAATCTCTGTTCTCGCTATATAAAATTATCTTCATGGACATATCTGAAGAATAAAACATCTTGGACCCCTTATGTAAGCAAATATAAGAAAAAATATGGAATTGAATCAATATATGCAAAATAAAAGCGTTAAAATTGTATGGGACCCGTACTAATTATATACGCGAATATTAGAAAATATAACCTGTATTAGTAGATTACATGTATAAATTGAAAATACCAATAAACCCGTAATCTTTCAATCTGAAGACAGTCATTTATTCCAATATATGTCACAATTAAAGTGCTAAAATTATATGGGAAGATATACACGTACTACTTATAATGTCCGATTATTAGTAGAAGATTACCCGTTTTGCAATATGAGTCACAAATGTTTTTTGGTAAAATACAACAGACGACGTAATAAATTGAATATATAATTAATCCCCTTAAACTTCATACCAGAAGACTGTACTTGATTCCAATATATATGCCAATATATGTCAAAATATATGCCAATATACCTGTACTACTTATATTCTCGTAGGTTAGAAGATATACCCGTGCATTCCTAGAAGATTACTCGTACAACGTACAATATGCGTGTGTCAGCAATTTTTGCCGCAATAAAACAATGGCGTAATAACTTAAAAATATCAATAATCCCTGAATCAATAATTCCGGAAAATATCAATAATAATAATGTTTAAACCTGAAGAGTATAATTGATATTATCCAGTCCAAAATGAAATGGCAATGAAATTTATTTTATATACATATCTTCATTATTCAAATCGGAAAGGATTTAATAAAAATCGTCTGCCGCATAAACACATTGGATTTAAATCCGTTGCTAAGCGACATGATATCATTTGTTTCAAATAAATTGGTAGAAAAAATATCGTCTAAATAGTTATATTTCTATGGAACATTTGGCGACAGTTTCGTCAAATTAACGACATTTTAAAAAATCGCCAAATTTATCGCCAAGTGGGACTGTAGAACTGACAGTTCCACATGGCGACAAATTGACGAAATATCATCACAATACTATCCCCTAACAAAAAACAATTAATATCATTTATGTAGCGCAATTTTATCAATTTCAAGATATTTTTATAGATTTGAAAACATTTTTATCAATTTGGTGACATTTTAAAAATTCGCTAAGTGTATTACTAAGTAGGATGGTTGGTCTGACAGATAAATGCTAACCAAACATCATTTCAGTACTCTCTTCTAACAAAACAAAAAAAATTTCATTGATATGTAGAAGACCCAAGCCACACGACCAACCCGAAGGTTTATGGCAGCTGTTTGTGTGTCGTTTATATCAATTTGGCGACATTTCCGTCAATTTGGCAAAGTTTAAGAAAAGTTGTCAAATTAGCGATATCCCTCCAAATTCGTAGCTTTGAATTTGCAGATCTGAATGAAACATTCTTATCCCGTTTCAATATACTAAATGAAAACAAAACAACTGTATTAGAAGATATACCCGCTCTACTCTTTTTCTGTTTCAACAATCGGCTATATGAATTTATTGGCTAAACACAATATATGAGTTTAGTAGCTAAATACGATATAAGCTTGAAAACTCTTTGCCAAAATAAATGAAATTGATGTACGCAGTCAGCAATTAATATAATTAAAAGAAAAATCAAACCGTCCATTCATAAGATATACTTTTATATCCATTTATCCATTTATTTATTATTTAAATCGAAAAAAAATAATAAAAACATTAACAAACACATTTAATTTAATTGCGATGCCGAGCAACATGATATATCCTCCTAAAATGTTAAAATTTATTAACCACTAACAGCACACCCGTTATTCGTACGGAGTGTATAATTTAAAGAAACTTAAAGTTCGCAATCATGTGCAAATTCTGTTAAAATATTAAATTTATTGCTCCTAAAGAGAAGTTTAAGAATATATGTTCTCACTATGCAAAATTATCTTCACAATCCGATCTGAAGAATAAAACATCCTCCTCCCTTTTGTAAGCAAATTTACAGAAGAAAAAATAGGAATTGAATGAATATATGCAACCCCGTACTAATTATATTGTCGCAGATCAGAAAATATGCCAATGTGTTAGTAGAAGATTACCCGTATTACAATATGCGTCTCAAAAATATTTGCCAAAATAAAAGAGATGACGTAATAAATTGAAAACATCAATAATATCCGTACTCTTTATACCAGAAGGTCGTAATTGATTCCAATATATGCCAATATATATCAAAACATATGTCAATATACCTGCACTACTTATATTCTCGTAGATTAAAAGATATATACGTGTATTTGTAGAAGATTCGTACAACATACAATATATGAGTTTAAACAATTTTTGTCATAATAAAATAATTGCATAATAACTTGAAAATATCAATAATCCTTGAATCAATAATCCCCGAAAATATAAATAATAATAATTTTTAAACCTGAAGACCGTAATTGATATTATCCAGTCAAAAATGCTATAAGAAAAATCAAATCGTTCTTTTCTAAAATATATTTTTATATCCATTTATTTATTATTCAAATCGAAAAAATAATTATTAAAATTAACAGACAGATTTAATTTAATTGCGTTTCTGAGTAACATGATATAAGATAGAATCTTATAACATGTTAAATATGTCATGTCTTATAACATAAACTGCGAAATTAAATAACGATTTTGATTTCTCTATACTTCTCATTGTTCCGTAAAAGCTTGTTTTAAATAAACCATGAACCATGGAGATAGATTTCCCCTTTAAATCATGTTTCAAACAATTCATGTTTTCAGAAAGTGACTAATTAACGCAAAAAGTCTCCCATCAAACTCAGAGATTAAATTTTAATTCACTTTCAAACGATTTTCAAGCTTTTCGTTTGGATAAACCACGGAGTTAGGGAGCAGAACTCCTAGGAAAAAGTTCCGTTTTTCATTAATATCTCGACAACCCCAGGTCTTAGAAACTCGAAACTTGGACAAAATTTATGGGGGGATATTTCAAGGCTATTCACCAAATTTCATTAAATTCGGTTCAGCCGTTTTTCCGTGACGATGAGACAAACGAAAATTTCGTTTTTTACTAATATCTCGAGAACCACTGGTCGTAGAAACTCAAAACACAGATATAATTTTAAGTGGGGCTATTTCTGGGCTACCCACAAAATTTCATCAAATTCGGTTCAGCCGTTCTCCCGTGATGGTGTGACAAACAGACAGACAGACAGACAGACAAACAGATTTTCATTTTTATTTATATAGATTAAGCACTGAAAACGAATACTGCACATGTCAAGATGCCTTTTTTTTTTCTAGAAGTGAAACTGCACTGGAATTCTTATATCATTGGAAAATAGCATGTGCTATTTAAATTTGTATTTTGACAGCATTAAATCACAGTGATATTTTTTTTTTGGGGGGGGGGGGGGGTCATTGTATTTATGCACTTTATGAAACTATCAAATAATACAAAACAAAAATATTTATTTATTTAGCATAATATATACATACAACACTAATACATTAAGTATCTGAGATTCAAACTCAAGTATAAAAATAATTGCACTTCAAGAATAAAGTTTCCATCACCAGGATAACTATCTTAAATGTCAAAAAATAAAATTCAATACACTAAAAAAGTTGTATTTCAAATTGAAATGATATTCAAATATGAATTCAAAGAATAATTAATAACTACTAGCTTTTGAAACATAATTACAAATTTCCTTAATATATAAGCATACTAGCTTACCTTTCTATTTGAAATATTGAATGATTTGATGTTGCAGAAAGTTAAATTTATATAAAAATACTGTTGAACCTAATTTATAGAATTCTCATTTAATGTGATTTCTAAACTTAAATAATGAGCTTTTTATTGTGCAATGTAAATTATCAAAGGTAAAATGATACCTAATATTGTACCCCCTCTCTTCAGAGATCCTAACTACACTTTAGAAAGGTATTACTGCCATTTGATTGTCAATCAGATACAAAGTATTTATATTTTAAGAATTTGTATGAAGGGCAGAGAAGAAAAAAATATTTGCATACTACATATTGGAACAAAGTTTGCTGCAAACTTTTTGTATAACAAGAATATAGCTAAAATGATTAATTATTTGAGCATTGCATGGTTAAAGTAAAAAAGGGTTTTAGTAAAATGCATGAAAAGTAAAAAATAAATTTTTAGCTATCACAAGATTCTTGGTCATATGCAACTACAAATAAAATTGTGGGTTGCCCATAAACTAATTGCATTGGCTGGGAATGTGCATTATGTAGAAGAGATTTATTTTATTTAGTAATGTGAGAGATAGTGAAGAAATATCTTTTAAAATAAAATTGATTTCAGCAATTATCAGCATATTTTACATATATTTTTTAACTATGTATATATAAATATGCTGGCAGATTTTTAAATCAAAATTGTCAGAGAACTTTCAATGAATTAAATGTAAATATTCTTATATGTGTCATTGATATGTCATAACTTCTATTGCTCTTTAAAAATTTGTTAATGTCTAATAATATAATTCTTTAATAGGTTCCCCACAATTTTATTCTTAGTTGCATATGACTAAAAATAGTGCGATAGTTAAAAATATTTTTTACTTTTTAATGTATTTTATTTAAACCGTGTAACTTCAATTTATTTTATGTATATATTTTATTTTATACTTTTTAGTCTTTTGTGAATCAGATATCAAATTAAACATTTTTTATAATAAATTTATAGAGGTTTTTATATATAACAAATAAATATAAAACTTCATTTTGGGGGGTAAAAGCTTTTATTCCTAACTTGTCATGAGCAGCTTCAATGTAGGCAAATCATAAGAAATATCTGAACAATAATAAATATACCAGCCAAGTCCGTGTGCTATGCACGTCCAAGTACACCATGAATACAGGGAAATGGCAGGCATTAACTCCTGCTAATCATCCCATCCGCTCCTAATATTCACACACACATACAAGCTGTACACCCCTTCCATTCAATATTACTATTTCTTATATGACTCTTTATCAAAACATACATACTATATCAACCCCTAACAATACAATAATTAATTTATGCTCCCCTAGAACCTCTAACAAACCAATTTATCAAATTTAATACCTCAAATTTTTTATCCCAAGTTTTCAATTTCTAGTCATATCACGGAAGAAAAGGGACTAACTCTCTCTGTAACTTTATGGGTCATTTACTATTCAGCTCCAACCAATCTATATATAAACAAAGTTTGCATTAATTGTATTGTTCAACATGTGAATTTGAAGATAAGCAGGAAGCAAGTCTCTCTAACTCGATGGTTTAAATATTCATATTCTAAATTTTATATTGGGATGACTTCTTAACATTAACTTTAATATTCAGCTAAATCATGTAGGTGCTCTCATCTCTAACTCCATAAGCTGAATACAGTTTCCATTTTATTTCTTCAGGCATTCAAGTCTCATGACCATGCAATTGCATTATGTTGTAGCAATGCTTTCAATCTGAAATTACAAACATAAAAACACGAAAAAAAGGCCAAACAAAAGGAGAGGCTATTTCTCCAGATCCAAGGGTTAATTTGAAAATTGGATTTCAGATGTGGATTCAGCATGGCTGAAGCATATACAGGGTGTCCCCAAAGAGACTGAAATACGCTTTAATTCTTTACCTGTTGGAGATAAGTGGACAATGTAAATTGCAAAAATGTTGAAAGTAAGGTAGGAAATAGGACTACGTTAATAAAATAGTCCTCCCATTGATTTTCAAAAAGTTACACCTTTTAAATTTTTATACGACCCCCTTAGACTAATTGGGTCAATCAGAAAATTTTTATTTTTAATGCAACAAGATCATTAAAAAAAAACAGCATATCTCTATCTTTAAAATTGAGCGAGTTATATTTAATTGAAAATTGAACATTGTGAATGAAGACCATATATCAAATTAGAAATGTAAATTTGTGACATATCACAGAAAAGATAAAACTGGATGATAATATATACGAGACATTTTTTTGAATTCCGCGTAGGCTCACGATGCAATCACGGATTCTTAAGTACTTTTCAATAACTAAGTACTTTTTCAATAATTAAGTACTTTTTTTTTATCTAAGCAATTTCCATCGTCAATTTGTTTATGATCCCTATTTTCACTGATGAAACAGCCTTTCACATGGTACGGAAAAGTGGCATAAGTCAGATTTTTTCCTCCACAATTCAGTTGATTTTAAAGATACAGATATGCAGGTGTTTTTAATGATCTTGTTGCATTAAAAATAAAAATTTTCTGATTGACCAAATTTGTCTAAGGGGGGTCATATAAAAATTTAAAAAGTGTAACTTTTTGAAAATGAATGGGAGGACTATTTCATTAACGTAGTCCTATTTCCTACCTTACTTTCAACATTTTTGCAATTTACATTGCCCACTTATCTCCAACAGGTTAAGAATTAAAGCGTGTTTTTTAATCTTTTTGGGACACCCTGTATATGATATCATGGTATACATGAATTTTTTTAGTCCTCGGGGTTACATTTAGTGCTCTAACATACTGACACCGTGCTTTTAGAGAGCTGATTGGCAAACCATTGAGCTTAATTTATACGGTTACATTAGAAACTTGGCAGTGCTTAATTCTTCATTATCACATGTTAAAAATTTTCTCTTATAAAGCAGGGTTGTTATATAAAATAACAAAATAAATAAAATTTATTCACATTTTATTTAAATGGTGAAAATTACATACAATTATCTACATCGGCACAACCGGCATGAAACGAGCCCCCCAACATATAACCTAAATCCGTCTCATTTGCAGAGACTCTACATTCTCTTAGAACGGCCACAATTTAAAACTTAATTTCAACAATCTCAGCACAGTTAAGCCAATTTATGTGTTGGCCACTGCAAACATGTAATTTTTATATTTCAAATAAATATGTGCCCGCGACTTAAATAATACAGATACCACCATACTTTAAATTTCGAAACACACTCTCTACAAAGCAGAAAAAAAAAGATTCAAATTTTCGAGCAAAGAATCTGAAAAAGGATACCTCTGGAAGTTTCTGGTACGGGAGAAGATTAGCAACCTGCTCACCCTTATTTAAAGTGGATCTGATCAACAGAGGGGAATATGGAATCTCCATTGAAGTGCAAGACAGTCCATTATGATGACTGAATATGATCATACATTTTTTCATACGTTAATTATAAAAAGTATATTATAGTATTTTATACAAGATAAAGAAAGATTCTAAAGCAGGCGAATCTGAACTGGCTGAACAATAATGGTGATATTGCATTTAATTAGCACTTATGTTTAAAAAGGCTATTTTCCTTTGGTTCCACATCAAAAATAGGTTCAACAGTATTTTTAATGAACAATTTATATTAATTGCCTTTTAGTTAAGAAAATTACACTTGCAGTTTTGTAATAATATCTGGCCAGCAGATTAGCAATGCACATAAAATATATAAAAGTACCTGTAAGATATTGCAAGGTAAAAATACTTACTATTTGAAATCACAATTATAGAGCATGTTTAACTATAAAACACAACAAAAGTTATAACCTACGTAAGAAAAGATATAACTACTTTGATGAGCACATTTTTATGAGCATGTCCTCTACTGTTTTTAATCACAGCAGTTGTACAATTTAGCTAAAAAATGCAAAACCCATACATTATTACCCTCCATAATAAATACAAATAAAACCTCATGTGTTACAATTTCGATAGTCACAACTTTTCTATGAGTATTGCTGAAGCTCCTCCACCTCCATTGCACACTGCAGCAATCCCTTTTTGTCCTTTCCCTAGACAGTGCTCCAAACGGCCTACTATACGAGCACCTGACATGCTATGTAAAGAGAAAAAAAAGTATTTTTATTTCAGACAAAAATTACTGTTATTAACTCAATAATTTAATGTTTTTTTCATTTATTAACATGTCCACTTAAGTTTGAGCAAAATTTGCTCAGTTTTTGAAGAAAATTTGGATATGAAAATACAAAAATATATATACAGGGTGTTCAGTTAATGTGGCAACAAACTCAAATGGTTGTTAGTAGACATAAAGAGGAACAATAATTGAAATGGAACATGGTGTCATAAGCCATGTTTAGTTGGTGAAATATGTATGCAGGCTTTGACTCCAGAGCAAAGGGAAGGTGGATATCAGTTGATCGCTGAATGCATTCGTGGGTTCACTCACAATGTCTGACATAAGCAGCATCAGGAAACGTGTACACTGGGGTAGGAACAACATGTGCTGCCATTGGGGTGGTACGTACATGTAGTAGTTAGTTGTCTGTTTTAGTGGGGATCGTGATGGCTGACTACACGAACGAGGAATACGCTGATATGCATCTAATTTATGATCAAGTAGACGGCAATGGACGCTTAGCACAGCGGATGCACCAACAGCAATACCTGAGGATGCGTTGTCTGCACCATACTACCTTCAACAAGATTGATCGACAACTATGGGAGATGGGGACCTTCTAGCCGGCATGGTGTGATGTAGAGAAACCATGCAATGTATTCAAGCCTCAAATGGAAGAAAGTGTGCTGCAATGGTTTGCCGATTTCCTGTCGACAAGTACACGAGTGGTTGCAGCTGAACTCTGTGTTCTTCACACGTTGGTGTGAAATGTTCTACATAGTGAAAAGATGTACCCCTTCCACATCCAGAGGGTACAACTCTTAACCGAAGATGACTATCCCCGTCATATACAATTCGTGCACTGGATGATTGATGTCACTACACATACTAATCCTCAGTTTCCTGCTACTGTTTCATTTTCTGATGAGGCCAGCTTTACACAAAAAGGCATTATTAACACGCACAATGCACACAAGTGGTCGACGGAAAATCCCCATGTCAGTGCCTCATGGAAATTTCAACAGAGGCTCAGTGGCACCGTGTGGGCAGGAATCCTCGGTGATTATCTCTTGGGGCTGTACCTTTTGTATGAACGCCTGAATGGCACAATGTACCTTGTTTTTCTGTAACATGTCCTCCCGGAATTGCTGCAGAGTGTGCCGGCCACAGAGCAGCGAGGCATATGATTCATGCATGATGGTGCCCCAGCACATTTTTCTTGTGTGGTGCATAACTATCTTGATGCTACATACTTAGAGAGGTGGATTGGACACACCAGACCAGTTACTTGGGCTCCATGTTTGCCGGATCTCAATCCGTTGGACTTCTTCTGGGGTCACCTTAAATCACTTATTTGAGATGTCTGTGGACACTGAAGGATCTCATAGCATGGATCGTTGTTGCTGCGGCAGACATCAATAGCACACCCAGTATATTTGAGCATGTCTGGGAATCGTTTTTAAGTTGTTGTAGACTGTGCAATGACGTCCCAGGTTGTCACTTAGAACAACACCGGTAATAATTTCGTTCACATCATTCCCTTTCCAGAATTGTACTGTGCACTACAAGCTGTGTTGTAAATATACTGTCAAATAAATCATTTTGTAGTTATTATACTTTTGTCGTCCCTGATTGACGTTGGAACATGCATACATATTTTTGTGATTTTTACCAACTAAACGTGGTTTGTGACACCATGTTCCATTTCAATTTTTGTTTCTCAAGTTTACTAACAACTCTCTGAGTTTGTTGCCGCATTAACTGAACACCCTGTATATATTCTAAACATTAATTAGGTTGTTAAAAAATACTAGCTAAAATTACAAAACTTAATTTAAAAAATAATATTAATGAAAACATTTATCTACAGATATTTTTCTGCTTTTCTTGAATAACTGACTGTTCTATCTCTCCTATCCCAAAGAAGGCTTATTTTGCCTCTAAAGCCATCTAAATTTTGCATTACGTTGTTTTCAAATGGTTATTACCCACAAATATTATGTACATAAGAAAGATGAGAAATTTATATTTCAGTACTAAATACCTTAATGCATAATGTTTCATATTGGTAAAATTTCGAGAAGTAAACATGTATTTTGAAGCATGCTAGACAGATAATTAAGCATTTTGACAAACATTGGAAACAGAGAGAAATAAAATATTCAATAAAACTGCTGTCAACATTAATCTGCAACAAAAATAATTTAATAACAGTATAAAAAGCTGATTAAAAACAAACTTAAATTTAATCAAGTTTTTATGTTGTTATTAAGGAAGAATTCTTATCTATATACATAAAATTGAAAATCTGTCTGTCTGTCTGTTTGTCCCATCATCATGGGAGAACGGCTGAACCGAATTTGATGAAATTTTGTGGGTAGCCTGGAAATAGTCCCACTTAAAATTTAGTCCATGTTTGGAGTTTCTATGATCAGTGGTTCTTGAGATATTAGTAAAAAACGAAATTTTCGTTTGTCTCATCATTACGGGAGAACGGCTGAACCAATTTAATGAAATTTTGTGAATTACCTTGAAATAGCCCCCCCCCCCCCCCCCCCCCATAAATTTAGCCCAAGTTTCGAGTATCTAAGACCAGTAGTTGTCGAGATATTAATGAAAAATGAAACTTTTTTCTAGGAGTTCTACTCTCTAATTCCGTGGTTTATCCAAACGAAAAGCTTGAAAATCGTTTGAAAGTGAATTAAAACTTTATCTCTGAGTTTAATGGGAGATTTTTTGCGCTAATTAGTTAGTCACTTTCTGAAAACATGAATTGTTTGAAACATGATTTAAATGGGAAATCTATCTCCATGGTTTATTTTTCACAAGCTTTTACTGAACAATAAAAAATATAAAGAAATCAAAATGGTTATTTAATTTTGCAGTTTATGAGGAAGATTCTATCTTATATCATGTTGCTCAGAAACGTAATTAAATTAAATCTATCTGTTAATTTTAATTATTATTTTTTCGATTTGAATAATAAATAAATGGATATAAAAATATATTTTAGAAAAGAACAATTTGATTTTTCTTATAGCATTTTTGACTGGATAATATCAATTACGGTCTTCAGGTTTAAACGTTATTATCATTGATATTTTCAGGGATTATTGATATTTTCAAGTTATTATGCAATTATTTTATTATGATAAAAATTGTTTAAACTCATATATTGTACGTTGTACGAGTAATCTTCTACAAATACACGGGTATATCTTCTAATCTACGAGAATATAAGTAGTACAGGTATATTGGCATATGTTTTGATATATATTGGCATATATTGGAATCAATTATGACCTTCTGGTATAAAGAGTATGGGGATTATTGATATTTTCAATTTATTACGTTATCTCTTTTATTTTGGCAAAGATTTTTCAGACTCATATTGTAATACGGGTAATCTTCTACTAACACACTGGCATATTTTCTAATCTGCGACAATATAAGTAGTACGAGGTTGCATATATTGATTCAATTCCCTTTTTTTTTTTTTGTAAATTTGCTTACAAAAGGGGCCAGGATGTTTTATTCTTCAGATCTGCCCGTGAAGATAATTTTGCATAGTGAGAAAAGATATTCTTAAACTTCTCTTTAAGGGCAATAAATTTAATATTTTAACAGAATTTGCACATGATTGCGAATTATAAGTTTCTTCATATTATATACTCCGTATGAAGAACAGGTATGTTGCTAGTTACAGATAAATTTTGACACAAGTTTGAGTAAATTTTTTATAGAATATTGTTCTGAGCTTTTCCAAATGTTCTTTTGAAATTAGTAACAATTGATTACTTTAATACACAATAAAGAAAATGTGTAATTCAAATAATCAATTGCTATCCTTTTCTGAAGAGTACTAAAAAGCATAAAACTGGTCCACAGATGCTGGTTGTTGCACTGGGTGCAACACTAAGCTCTGTAATGCCTCCTATCATTGGGTTCTGGGATAATAAAGGCACATTTAACTTCTTTATGAATGGCATCATCTATGATGCAAAAAATACTACTTGCATTTGACTAATTATTTGAATTTTAAAATAGAAAATGCAGGAAAATAAAATTTGGAGTTTTCTTATTTTAGAAAAAGTAGGAAGAATATGATGTCTACTAGAAACAACACTATGCAGAGTGTTAATTAACACTTTAAAAATAATTCTGCAACCACATTAAATATATTGATACTTAATGTAAAATAACAAAATAGAAAATAATTTACCCAAGAGGATGTCCCAAGCTAACAGCTCCTCCATAAGCATTCACTTTCTCTGGATTAAGATTCAATATTTTTATGTTGGCTAATCCTGCAACACTAAAAGCCTCATTTATTTCCCAGAAATCAATATCCTTTTTTTCAAGACCAGCCATTTTTAAAACCTGCAAGTATTAAGAAATTTAATTATCCATAGTATATGATAATACACTGGAAAGAATTCTATTATTTTTAAATGTAGACTGGCAAATTAGTTTTACAATTTATACAAAACAAATTCTTTATTTTTTAACCAAGTTTCTGTATTACCAATTTATTACAATGAAGTTTGAGTTTGCATAAATACAGTGCTAAAATTTCAACATTTTTAATTATCAAAGATTATATTATTATTATATCCTGTACACAAGGTGTAGAGGAAAATCATTTGAGAAAGAGTTTCTTCTAACAAGTAATTTTTTCTCATGCATAGCATTTTAAAAATCTGATGTTTCCACACAACTTTCCTTACAATAAATTTTGATGGGATAAACATTTATCAATCTCACTAAATATCAATAGGCTTTCTTATGTTATTAGTTGAAATAAACATACCAAAGGCTCTAATGTACACAATTTATAGCTTTCCTGTAAATCAACCTCGTTGAATATCGATAGACTTTCTGTTGTTATAAATAAGGGTATTTAATTTCATGGAAATCATTTGACTGTTTTGCAAGATAATGCTTGCTCTGTGATTGAAAACTGCTTTTGATAACTCAAAAACAATAGCATATATTTATTTTCGGTTAAAAGTGTACTTACAAAGTATTCACCCAATTAATAGTGAGCATTTTTAATTTTATGATATTTTCTAATTTCGATAAAAACATGTACAATATCTTGAGAACAAACAGATCATGTTAACGTTCTGGGAATTATGCCATTGGCTTTTAAATTAAAAATTACATATAAAATAACTTGACAAATTTTAAAATAATTAAAAGAAAAAAAGTTTTAAAAACTGAGTCACTCTCCACCTGCTCCAAGTTGTTTGAAAATGAATAGGCACCTGATGCTTATCAATTATAATAATTGTACTAAAATGTATTCAATTTGCTTAATTTGTTTGAGAGATATCATGCCCACTGGCATATGGACATTATTAAAAATGGTTAATTGGCATTCAGGGATGCTCAAAACATGTAGAGTCATCAAAGTTGAATTACTGACCCTATCACAATACTTTCCTACAACTATGCAATATTTGAAAAGTAAAAATAAATTGGGTGTTCTAATTTTTATAATGCCTGAAGAATTTATTTTGATACAATATGTTTGAGAGCCCAATTTTTGAAATATAGAATTTTAAGCATGTTTTGGAAACTTGAAATTTTGTGAACAGCCTCCTTTAGAAGCATGAAATTTCACAAAGAGTCTCCAAAACAGAAAAAATATCTTCTGGGCAGATTTCTAATAAGTAACATTATTTTATAACTCTTGGTCTGGTTTTGTATGATAAATACAGTCACTCATGCTTTATTATTCTTACACTCAAGTCAGGTTTGATAATTAAAGACCTCAAGTTCACAGATGTTAACTTATCACATTTTTATTACCATCCTAATTTATCTATCTGTTTTCTCCATTTTTGAAAGTAATGTAGTATTTTATAACTTCAAAAATAATTTGTTGTATTTTACATTACAATTAGTACAAATATTTAAAAGAGTTGGAATCAGTTATTAAAATTAAAAATTTCTCAAATTGTGTTTCAATCATATTTATTTTCATTAAAATATTATATTCAAAAGCTTTTTTGGGAAACATTTTCTTTAAACCATGGCATAGTGCAAGAACACAACTGTAGTAACTAAAACTATACTCACTTTAGGAATGGCATAAGCAGGAGCAACAGGAAAATCTTGAGGGTCAACAGAAGCATCAGCAAAAGCTAACAAGAAAGATCAATCATGCATAAAGCATTGATTAGGAAACACTTTCCAACTGAAATGCAAATTTACTTAAACATATCTAAAATGTGATACATTCAGTGTTGATATTTTAAAAATTACCACAGTGCTACAGTAATTTATTGTACTTGAAAGATTAAAACCTCATCGAAAAAGACAATTCTAGTTACACAAAATGAACTTTATTCAAATGATGTCATAAAAATATAAATTGTCTGCCTCTCAATGCAAAATCAATTAATATTTAATTTAAATCACTTATATTCCAGACTCCAGAGCTAAATAATTTTGTGTGAAAAAAATTCAGCAATGCTTATACAACTCACCTTAGAATCGCTTGATTTGTTTACATTCTGCATGCGTTAAAATTAGGCTTCATTGAAGAAATAATCAAAGTTTAGTGATCATTTAAAATAAAAAATATTGTAATTGCATAGGCACAGAATTTAGATATACAAATAATATGCAAAAATAAAGCGGTTTTATGATGGATGCAACACTAAATATAAATGTAAACAATCTTTCTCAGTGGGGAAAAATGGAGTCATGCGATGAGTCATATATCATGGGTGTAATTATTATTTCAATTTTTATTTAAAAAACTACTCAGTATAATTTGCTGAAAATATTTTTATACATTTTATGTGATAATTTGGATATTTTTTAAAATTTTCGAAGCATATTGTGAATTTTAACTTTGCTTAAAAAATGTTTGAAAAATTAGATCCCATAGGGTTCACTGTATTTCATTTTTTCAACCAGGGTTAAATTTGAAACTAATTGGGTGATATGATTAATTTTCATTCCCATATGTCCCACAGATCGTCACAACAACATACTAAAATTTTATTTTAATAGTCATTTTTATGGCAGTTATCATGCGAAAGGACAGACAGACAGACAGAATGAATGACCAAACACTTTTCAACTATGTTGGAAAGTGTTGAAAATACATTTATAGTTCATGGAACAACTAATATTGAAGATAATTGTAACACAACTTAAACCAGTGAGGCTCACCCTTTCATAGTTTGCAAAGCCAATAGCCCAATCTATCAAAAAATAATAAACTATAGTAAAAAATATATATATTTATTTCATCTGTAATATGGTGGGTGTTGTTCAATGTGATTACATTGGTGCAGAGCAATTTTATAACGCATTAAAACCATATTATAAACTTTGATTCAGTGGACAGATTTTGCAATGACTTCAATCAACTTAACAGAAGAGAAATCACCTAAAAGTTTAGGCAATTTATAACTGAATTGGCTGAAATTTTCCTCTTTGCAGTACAATCATCAGAAGGCAAGTCTAACATAATGTTTGTATTCTTCTTTTCTTGCCCAATCTATTTTGCTGATCAGAAGTAGAATAAACAGAATAATAGAAAGCTCAAGTCGTTTTGACTTTCTCATTATATAATAATACTGTTTTAAGTGGCAGATAACTTAAACAATCATACAGATGCTCTTGCTAATTAGAGGTTTGTATGGGTCAATATTTTAAACTTCTAGCTGGCTCTGAACAGATCCTGAATCCAGCCTGAAGAGATTCTGTAATTAAAAGATTTGCCTCACTTGGACAGAAAATAATTTTTGCCTTATTCTGGTTTGAATCATTATTTTTTCAGGCATGATTCTGGTCACATGACCAGAATTATGCCAAAAAGTTATTTTAATTTCTTTTCTTATGACTGAAATGAACGATAATTTTTCCTACATTGTGAATATTCATTATAACTTCTCAAACCATGTCATTTCTTTCAGATGAATCAAACTTATGCAGAGCTTGATCATGGCAATCGGAAGTTCTGGGCAAAGAAATTATTACGGGGTCTCCTCAAAACTTTTATGAATCACTATTATACGGACTATTATATATTTTATAAAAATTGACTATTTTAATAAAATGACTATAAAAAGTAAAATGACTATTTTACATTATACAAAATGACTATTTTACTTTCCCTGCAATACATGGTAATGTATACGAAAAGTATTGGAATCATACTGGAAATCGCAACTTGAATTTTCAATGGATCTACATGTTTTGGGACCTCTAGCATATGAAAAAACTATTTTTAGCATGACGTCTTTGTGTATGTCTGTCTGTGCAATGTACGTATCCACTCTAACTCAAAAACTAATGGACCAAATTTCATAAAATTTGATAGATAAGTCACTTGTATGTGACCCTGGTGCTCATTAGTTTCTGGTTCGATTCGGGATAAAAGAACCTGCTTTTTTTTTGTGAAATAGCCCACAAAAATTACCTGTATCCACTCTAGCTGAAAAACTAATAGATCAAATTTTATAAAATTTGGTAGATAAGTCATTTGTCGGTTACCCTGTTGCTGATTAGATTTTGGTATGATTTAGAAAAAAATAACCTGTACTTTTTTGCGAAATGGCCCACAAAAATTGTCAAAATCTAAAATAAAATACTACATATGCTCAAATATATCAATTAAATGCTTGTTTTATATGCAATTTTTAAGGATGAAAAGAATATGATCAACCCCATTACACTAAGACTAGCCGTTTTCGAGATATTTTAGTTTGTTTGCGTTTTCGCTATGCCACCTTTGAAAATAAGTCCAGTTACCAAATGAGAATGAAAATTGAATTAAAAGTGCAAATTAAGGGTAATTTTAAATAATTATGTGTGCTATTTTGTGCAATTAAACTCAATATAATGATTTATTGAAGAAATAAAGAGAATGTGAATATGAGTCTGCATGGAAAGTCATCTGCTGCCCACATCAGATTTTTATATAATGCAATATAAAATAACTATTTTTACAACAAAATTCAGCAACTTTGATTTTATAAATTTTGTTTTTATTTAAAAAAGTTTTTATCTGTTTTGAGCTCCCTAATAATAAATAGGCTTCTGAGATTTATTGATTGGGAAAAACATACTAAATTTTATTCAATTTGTTTAAGAGGTATAGGTGCTCCATGTAGAAAAAAAAAATATTTTCCAATACCTCGAAAAACAGTTTGTGATAATTTCTAAATAATGGTGTTTATTTACCCCAGTCATTTAGTAATAAATCAGTTAATTTTATTTGTCATGAAAATTTCCATTTTAGATCAAAAACATTAAATATCTCAAAGGTACAGGCAAGCAGCACCTTGTTACACATTAAATGCTGGCTTTTGTTTTCAATCATATAGTAACTACATGTTCTCATGATGTTTTCATATATAATTATGTTTTTCTTTTTCAATTTTGTGAAAAGAGTTAAAAAAATTAAAGGCTTTTAGTGCCTAAAATCAAGGTAGGCACACAGATATCATTAAAATAATGGTTGACTTATATTGAAGAATGCTCAAACCATGTAGATTTATCAAAATCCATGGGTCGGATAAGTCGGATTAATGACCCTATTACTATACTTTTCCTTTATGTATATGCTATATATAATAGGGAAAGTAAAAAGAAAAGTGAAGAACAAGATTTCTAACTGTAAAATGATAAGGGTTTCATAACTCATAGTTATTTCCACAAAAATTAAGTATTTCCGACTTTGCTTTAAATAGATTGATTGCACTGTATTTAATTCATTAAAATTATATTTAAAATCAAATTTTAAACCAAAATGGCTTTTTTTATTACTTACATAGAATAACTTTTTAAAGAAGTTTAATAAAAGTCCTTTTTTTTTCTAAACTCACCGATAATTTTTGCAAGTGGCTTTAAGCCCATTGCTACAGCAACAGACTTGGTGGCTAAAACACATGCTGCAGCACCATCGCTCAACGAACTTGCATTAGCTGCAGTAACTGTGCCTAAAAAAATTCTTTATTAAATTGTATATTGCAATGTAACAAAGTTAAATGATACAAAATGATAATTAAATCAAAATCTAGGAGGTACGTTATGATAAGTGGTATGCTGTTAGTAACTATTAAAATGTATCTTACCCAGTATGTTAATTGTACAAAAAAGATGCAATTCTGATAATAATTATGTGAGTTACAGTTTTTATATTCTGAAGTATCTATATATAGGTATTTCTAGTTCTATTGATGTTGTCAACCACATTAGCTGTGGTTGACAAAAATTGTCACAGCTAAAAAAAGTGATCACAAGCTGCAGGCACTCCAGCTAGTTTATTAATACTAGCTGTACCTGTGCAGAGCATCTGTGCTAAGCATCTGTGAGAATTTTGTCAATAGGATTCTGAAAATAATTTAACTGGCTCTAAGTTTTGCATTTCTTCTTTGGTTGTGACTATTTTCAATATTTTCTCTGGCAAATTCTATCAGCTTCATTTCTCAATGCTTTTTTTTTCAATAGCTTTATCAACAGTTTCATGGCACTCCATGCTTTTCTACATCGTGCATTATGACAAATATAACTAACTTCCCATCTTAAAGCAATCTGGAAATCAATTATAAAAAATGCAAAATCACTTTGGTTTTAATAAGTAAATAAAATGAGTTATTTTAATTTGTCTGTTTAACTCACTGCCATTTGGCAAGCATGTCTATGAAGCTTAGAAGGAAGTTATGTCTAAAAAGCAAGAATTCTTAGAAAGTATGAAACAGCATATCATCATTTTCCTCTCCAACTCCATGCATTAAACAATATAATTTTATAACTCCATTAAATAATATAATTCAAGTAAATAAACAAGTTATTTTAAATGCAAAAGAGTAAGGCTAAACTCGTTGCCATTTGGAAAATGGGTTATAATTAGGTCCTGTATCAGCCTTAGGTTTGGCATAACTAGGTCCTATATCTGTATGATGTACTTGCATACCAAAGTGAAATATATATACAATCATATGCAAATGTTTAAGACCACCTGCTAATATTAGGTGATTTCTGCAGATTGCATCATCTGCTGTTCATATAGTTCAACTTCATGTCAGTGTTGCATAATCTTACAGCAGCATGGCAGATGTTGCTAGGGTTGGGGTTGTCAGTTTGTTCCTGTTTTTCATGCTGAGAGGTTGTTGTTGAAACCCAGACCGTCCGACCTACCAGAAAGGTATAAGGTAACTGTTTGGACGGTCGGGAAGTGCCACCCAATTTAGACCGGAACCCAGTGGGGGAGGCATCCACAGGGACCGTACCCTCCTTCCCCTACCACCAACCTCTCGGAAGGACTTTCGGACCCACATGTTTAACGTGATCGTACTCCGCATGAACACGGCGGCAGTTTTGGCAGTGGCTGGAATCGAACCCGGGCCTACCGAGTGCAACTCCAGCGCGCTAACCAATGGGCTACCGCGCCCATGCTGAGAGGTTGTGTATGTATTTTCTCTATAGTGAAATATGGATAAAAAAAAGCATCATTAAGTGTTATTAAGAGATTATAAATAATGACTTTATATCATGAAGGATAATCTGAACATGACACAAACAGAAAAGTGAATGTGAGCAAGAGTACACTTTGATCTTAGTCGAAAGGCAGAGAAGCGATAATTTGAGCAAAACTGCTGTCTATAATATGATCACAAAATATCAAAATACAGGTGATTTTAGAGACCGAAAGAAAAGTGAACATCCTAAGAAAATAAGCTCACATGATAAAAATACCATAAGGTGAATTGTTATGTGTTCTTTGAAGAGTTCGTGCATGAACATCAAGTCCTTTCTACAATCAAAAGGATGAGATATTAGTATCAGCACTGTTTTCCGCCATCTTACCAAACATTTTAAATTGATTTTCCCTACAGTAACCCCTGTAATGAAAAGAAGATACTTGAGTTTGCAAAGCGTCATCAATTGTAATTTCTTCAAGATTGGTGTCAAGTTTTTTTTTTTTTTTTTTTTTCAGCGAATCAACTTCACATCAATATGCATCACATCGAAAATATGCTTGACGACCCAAAGGCAAAAAGTTTCATGAAAATTACACCATTAGCACCATGAACCATCCACCAAATCAGATGATATGGGGTGCTACATTAGCATCTGGTACTGCTTTATTATCCTTTTTGCCAAGCGGCATTACCCTAAATGGTTCTATTTATATGGATATGTGAAAAGTTAGTAACTCATATGTAAGTGCACAGATGCTTGGTGGTGCTCCATGCCGCAGATCAAATGCAGTAAAGGAGTACATGAAGAGGAAAAACATAAATGTGTTTGACTCACCCAGTAACATTCCTGACCTTGACCCCATCGAGAATTTGTGAACCATTTTAAAAGACAAGGTAGCAGAAAAACAGCCATCAAATTTCTAAGGTTTGATTGATGCGATAAAATATGTGTAGTGCAAAGACATTTCAAGTGACTAATGTAAATCCTTCATTGAGAGTATGCCATATTATATTTTGTCTTTTATAAAAAAACAAAGGTGGCCATACCAAGTACTGATTTGGACCATTTTGTGTACTAAAAAAAGTATTCATATGTGATGTCATTTTTTCCTGTAATAGTTTAAGTAATTAGTTGTTTCTGTGAAATTATTAATTTTTAATAAAATGACAGGCGGGCTTAAGTTTTAGCAAATAACTATATATAGATAAATGCAGGTGCTGCTGAATATTTGGTTAGACTTGTGAAAACAAAAAATACTCAAAATATTTATAGTTTTTCTCTATATATATATATTATTTTTAAAATTTTGATTTAAGTTGATTAAATTTGACCATAGAAATGCCTAAAAAAGACATGGAAATTTGAATTACTATCATAAATGTTGCATACTGTAAAAGATCAAGTTATATAATCTTAAATGCCATATTTTCAGGAAATACAATAAAATTGCTAAATGTAAAAGACTATTCCAACAGAGCTTACCATCTTTCTTAAAAACAGGCTTGAGAGATGGAATCTTATCAAATTTTACTCTTAAATATTCTTCATCAGAAATAACAGGAATATCAGGGCCCCGCTTTCCCGGAACAATAACAGGAACTATTTCCTTTTGCAAAAAGCCAGACTAAATAATAAAGATATTTTAAAGTAAGTTATGTAATGTACTAAAGAAAATTACCATTACAGCAAAATAAATTATTAAAATACGAAAGTTACATAATTATTAGAGAAATAAAATGTATCTCAAATTGAAAGCTTTTTTATGTCAAAGAATTTGCACATTTTAAGAAGCCAAAACTTCTAATGAAAAAAGAAAATTTTTCTACAGTTTAACCCAGTGATTTCTAATCTTTTTTGTGTTGAGAAACTCTTAAAATACTTCATAAAGTCTTGCAAAACCTCAAATTAGATGACACATATTAGGTTCAACAGGGGTAAATCACAAAATAAAGCAGTATACAGTTAAAAAATAATAACTAATTCATACTTTTGAATGAAACGTCACAAGAGTATTTATTGCCTATTTCTACTTATCAATGACGTTTAATAAAAAAATTACACACATTTTTGCATCCGGCCACTCTTATAGCTGCTGTAAGCCACTGGGCCAGTCGAGTGGTCTGGGTCTTCAACACATTTTTGCATCTCCGGACGTTCGAACAGCTGCTCACGTCCTCGGACGAGTCAGATGGTCTGGGCCTTCCACACATTTTTGCATCTGACTTATTAGTTACAAACATACATTGTGTATATATTTTGTGTTAATATAATTGGTTTTCATAAAAGTGTTAACAAAAAACAAGTTACATTTTAATGTTTTATGATACAGTCACATTTTTATGTGATGTGAGTAAGAAAAATATATTTTAACTTGTTTAACATTTTTCTATAAGTGCTTTGCTTTTTTTCAAAATGTTTATCTGACAACCCTATGAGTAGTTGATGGGAGTGCTGGTAATGTTCATTACTGCCAACTTAATTCCTTCCCACTACAAAAATTTTGTTCAGAAGAAAAACTCTAGCTGCTTAAATTTTAAATATCACACAATTATTTTAAACTTTTAAAATGCTTCATGGCTTAATGAACAGAACTCATTAAAACCTTAATAATTTTAATTTTTGTACGAAATTTTTTTTGAAAAGCTGTACTTTTCTCGCAAGCTTTTGCAAATTCTCATGCAACCCTGGTCATAGGTTCACAGAGCTCCAAGGTTCCATGGAGTACTAGTAAGGAATCACTGATCTAACATATAAGATATAATTACCTCAGCTGCGGCCATTGTTCTTTGATAACTATTTATTGCATATTCATCTTGGTCCTCTCTGGAAAAATTGAATTTTTTTGCAATTCCTTCAGCACAACAGCCCTAAACAAGAATTTCATATTCAATAAATATCTAATTCTTAGAGTAAAGATAAATTGTCTTTCTTTTATCTACATAATTGTTTGCAGAAAGAGTATATCACATAATAACTAAAAATAAAATAAAGCAAAATCTGACAAGGAAAACTTTTCTAAGAGAAAGTGTTGATTTTTGTAAAAAAAAAATTCCAATACAGTTTCGTTATAATATCCACATTAAACATAAATGCCTTTTAAAAAATAAAACTAAAAACATTTAAACGTTCAAGTGTTTTAATTTTGATGATTCAAATTTTATATCTATTTCACAAAATTTTGGTATACAGCTTATGTTGAATCCTATAGTAGAAATCTATATAAATAAAATTGAAAATCTGGCTGTATATATGTGTGTGTTTGTCTTATCATCATGGGAGAATGACTACACTGAATTTGATTAGCCTCACTTAAAATTTAGTCCATGTGTAAAGTTCCTGGGACCAGGGGTTATCGAGATATTAATAAAAAAAACACTATTAAACCTATTGAAATAGCATTATGCAAATGATATTTGTTCCAAAAAATTATTTGGAAAAAAGAAAAAAGAATATGTTGCTAAGCAACAGAATTAAACCCAATGAATTTATATTTGAAAAAAATATATCATGTTGTTAAGTAAGAAAATTAAACCCAATGAGTTAATATAGCAGTATATTTTTCAATTTAAATAATAAAGAAATGTATATAAATAAATTTTATCGGAATTACATTTTTGATTGGATTATACATCCATTATGGCCTTTGGGTTTAAAGATTATGGGGATCATTGATATTTTCGAATTCTTACGTGATCTGTTTTATTTTAGCAAAGATTTTTCAAACCCATATATTATAGTACAGATATATTTTATAATACACATATAATCTTCTAATCTATGAAAATATAAGTAGTACAGGTATATTTTCTAATCCATGAGACTATAAGTAGTATGGGCATATCTTCTAATACAATTTTAGCACTTTTATTTTAGCATACATTGATTCAATTTCATATTTTCTGTAAATTTGTTTATAAAGTGGGCCAGTAAATTTTATTCTTCAGATTTCTTTGTGAAGATAATTTTGTATAGCGAGAATAGAGATTCTTATACTTCCTTTTAGGAGAAATAAATCAAATATTTTAATAGAATGTTTTGAATAGCAATATCATTTAGAATACTATAAGAATTTGCACATGATTGTGAATTTTAAGTTTATTTATACTGTATATTCCGCATGAAGAACGGGTATACTGCTAGTATCAATTTAGCATTTTTAAGTTATCAATTTAGTATCTTTATCAATTTAGTATCTTTAATGAAATTACATATGTAAACAAAAAAAAAAAATTACCTTTGAAAACTGTTGAGATTTTACAGTAATTTATTACACTATGTTAATGCTATAATTAAATATATATATATATATATATAGCTAAGAAAAAGCTACGAGACAATTATCAGAAAGGTGAAGAAAAAGGACCAACTGGGAATACATAAAAGACATAGGGGGATGGTGACCCCTAGTTCCCGGTTAAAAGTCGACTTTTACACCAATGGTAACACTCTCGGAGCCATATATTACCTGAGGTCCTATTTCAGAACAACATCAAAACAGAAGACGAACTCACAACAAGAACATGGAACCGATAAAGATATAATATAAAAAATATAAAATATTCAAAATCGAAAAGCTGACCTTTTTGGAAAAACTCACCGATTCCTCTTTCGTCACACCTCTTACAACACCGCTCAATAAATGATTCGTATGAAATGAAAATTCAGTTATCTGTAACGTTGCCAATTATAACTTGAATCGAAGATGTTGCCAAAATTCCTTTTAAAAGCATTGTCAAATTTATTATACAGAGTATTGTAACAATACGTAATGCATGTAAGCATACCTATACTGCAGATCGTATCAAAAGTGATACTGTTTTTATCAAGGAGGGTATAGTACAGCTCTATCCTCTTGAATTCCTACGTCATTGTTACAATACTCTGTATAATAAATTTGACAATGCTTTTAAAAGGGATTTTGGCAACATCTTCGATTCAAGTTATAATTGGCAACGTTACAGATAACTGAATTTTCAATTCATACGAATCATTTATTGAGCAGTGTTGTAAGAGGTGTGACGAAAGAGCAATCGGTGAGTTTTTTCAAAAAGGTCATCTTTTCGATTTCGAATATTTTATATTTTTATATTATACCTCTATCGGTTCCATGTTCTTGTTGTGAGTTCGTTTTCTGTTTGGACGTTGTTCTGAAATAGGACCTCAGGCAATATATGGCTCCGGGAGTGTTACCATTGGTGTAAAAGTCGACTTTTAACTGGGAACTAGGGGTCACCATCCCCCTAGGCCTTTTATGTATTCCCAGTTGGTCCTTTTTCCTCACCTTTCTGATAATTGTCTCGTAGCTTTTGCTTAGCTGTCTGTATTTCTCGACATTTACAAGCTGCATCGCACTTTTATGTCTAGTTACTTTTTTGGTACACTTAGTACACTTGTATATTTTCGTTTTATGACATACACACATATATATATATATATAAAATAAAGACTATTCCACTTAGACAGGTTTTCTTCGCAAGTTTTAAAAAAAATATTGGAGGGGGAAAAAAGTGTATAGTAGTTGGTCATTGCTTATTAAGTTCGGGTTTAACGTTAACTAGTTATTATAATAAAAATATTATTAAAACCATTTATAAATTTACCACCTAAAACTGTTTGAAAATCAATATTTTTGAAATCCACATAAAAATCTAATTTTAATAATTTTTTCAGTAATTTTCTGTGCAACTACGACTCGGCTTGCTACACTTGTCAACTTATTTTCAGTGTGTATATATCAAAATATCAAAAGAAATAAATGTGTCTTCTTATTCTCAGTAGATTGTCTAGTTAATCTTTGTATGCATTAATAAATATCTCCATCATGATTCAAATAAAATATGTTAATTATCAACTTTTTCGATTAGATCAATTAAAACTTCACTTTTACTTGATAGAGCAATTATGCCAGAAGTACATACAGGCAATTAATTTCATCTATGTACAATGAGTGTTTGTTTAGTGTTTGTTTGAGTGTTTGTTTGTTTCCACATTTAACTTTTTAAAATCAAGTACAAGCTTTTTCAATTTGCAACACATGTGGAAACAATTGTTGAAATTGATCATGAAAGAAGTTACTATTTAATGGAAAAATCCCCAAAAACTTCATTAAAAAATGAGCCAATGTCACATTTAACAAGTAAAACCAAAAAATATTGTTTCTATAAATATCCCTTTTATTATTTGCATGTAACTTAAATATCTAGAAAATAAGTCTAATTAACTACATTATTATGTTAAAAATTTCCTCTTTTATATATATATACACATGCTGTACACATGCACTAGGTATCTGTGAAATTTTTAACGATAAGACTCTGAAAATAACAATTTAATAGGCTCTCTAATCTAATTGGCAATCCAATTTTTGCATTTCTTCTTTGGCTGAGACTATTTCCAATACTTTCTTTGGTCAATCAAAGTCTATATTTTAAAATATTTATTTAAGTCATTGCCATCTGACAAATGTGTTTAGAAAGCTTCGTATAGAACAGTAACATTTTTTCTCCAACTCCATGCATCACATAATATAACTTAAGTAAATAAAAAGTTTTGATAGCATTTTTAAACCATGCAGATATAGTTTCCCTTTACATTCATGTATTAAACAATGTAATTAAGGATAAACTTTTTGTCATGTGGCAAACGATAATTATAGGTCCTTTTTTCGGGCGATATACCTACATACCTAAACATATATACAGAGTGTCCATTGCTATCGGTGCCCTATGGCTATTTCCTCAACAGTTAGCCACAGAGATACACTTCCAATTGCAAAAATGTTTTAAATTTTAAAATCTATTATCTTAAAAACAGTTTAAATCAATAAATGCATTTCTAAAAGAAATACAAAATATAAATTTTTATACAGTCCCCCGGTCCTACCAGTTATATTTAGGATAATCATCCTCATACAATTTCAAGCAAAATAAAAATAAAAATCATCCTTTTACGACCAAAATGTTATACCTGCTTAAAGTTGGAGCACTTTTTGTGCTGAGAAATGGGGGTTATACACAAAATAATTGGAGAGACAAATATTTCGCAGCAATTTCATTATTTTTTGCAGCAATATACATTACACTAAACAATATTAAAGTTATAATTATTTTTAATACATAAAAGAAATATCAAAAATACAGTTTGTACTGACAATAGATGTAAAAAAAAAATACAACTTGTGTTAAATGACATAAGGAAAAAAGAACAGTTTCGTTGAATTAGAAAATAAAACATATTTTAAAATGCGAATATACGCATTTCAGAAACTGAAAATCATATTACAAACCGCGTTATCATAATATTTGCTCAAAGTGGTTTCCTTCGGCTGAAATGCAAAAACGCATCTATGAAAAAAATTCTTCCTGTACTTTGCGCAGTATAGTTGGTGTTATACATGTGAATGCTACAAAAGTATGATTTAGCAAATCTGCCAGACTCGTTGATTTTTTTTCATGGCTTTATTTTTCAAGAAACCCCAGAGAAAGTAATCTAAGGGGTTCAAGTCTGGTGAGCACGGGGGCCATTCAGCAGGACCTCTGTACCCAATATTATTATTTCCAAATGTTGTGGCTAGAACAGTAGGTGCTTTAAGTGATTTGTGTGCTGGTGCAACGTTATGCTGAAACCACATCTGTGATAAATCTTTTAAGGAAATACATTCGTCCAAGAAGTCAGTTACTGGGCTCTGTAAAATCTATGCATACTTTTCCGATGTTAAAGCGCCATCAAAAATGAATGGCCCAATTAAAGTCTCCTTTCATATGCGACACCAAACATTTACCAATCAATGCACTTGATGTCTGTTCGGTTTAATGATGTGCGGGTTTTGTAGAGACCAATGGTGACTATTTTGACACTTTAGCTTATTCAGATACTCTCTACAAATCTGTTATTTTTTAGGTGTTATATGCCTTTATTATTTTAGATTGAATGTGTTGAAGACCCAGACCGTCCGACTCGTCCAGAGGACTAAGAGCAACTATTTGGACGGCCGGAAGAGATTGAATGTGTGTAATTTTTTTATTTTCGTCTTCAGGTATGCTGCAACTGGTCTCATTACTGGTCTATTACCGTATAAAAATTTATATTTCATAATTTTTACAGAAATGCTTTTATTGACTTAAATGACTCTTACGATAATGTATTACCTCATTTACAATAAAGATCTTAAAAAGACCTCAGAAGATCTTAGTCGAGCCCTGACTATAATACCCTTCTAAACAAAATACTATTCGATAAGAAGCTTTGCTTCATTCTCAACATTATGTCAGCAAATGCAATTGAAACATAATACTTTGAATATGGAATTTCAATATTTATACGGTCCCTTAAAGGTTGCCTGAAATGGGACATTTTTGTGCGTGGAAAAGCAACTTAGTCATAAAGTTTAATGCTTCATAACTCGGTGAATTTTGGTTGTAAAAGGATTACTATTTTTTTCTTTTGCATGAAATTGTATGAGGATGATTTTCCTAAATATAACTGGTAGGACCGAGGGGCCGTACAAAAATTTATATTTCGTATTTTTTTTTAGAAATACATTTATTGGTTTAAACTGTTTCTAAGATAGTAGATTTTAAAATTTAAAACATTTTTGCAATTGGAAGCATATCTCTGTGACTAACGGTTGAGGAAATAGCCATTGGGCACCGATAGCACTGGACACCCTGTATATATATATAGATAGAGATGAAGATGAATATTAGACTCTTTTTTAAGTATCTTACAACAATAGATATTTATATCACCATTGTTGTAAACACTGTCACCCAACTAAAAAGGTTGGCTGTCATCCAACTAAAAGACAGGCCCCAAGAGAGGCTGGCCTGACAAGGTTGAATATCTAAAAAAATTAAAATGTATCATAAAAAACAACTTGCCAAACTTTACGTCACTATGATTAGTGGAACATGGTTAATTAGGGCCCTAAACATTTAAAACATGACAAATACACACACATATATATTTAATGAAGAGAACTATGTTTTAGAAGGCAAATGGAATTGTATAATTTCTTTGCCTTCTATTCATTGCTATCCATTGTAATTCATTTTTATATTCCTTTAATTAATTTTATTTCCTATGGATTGTTGTTCTGTTTTCCCTAACAAATTTATATATATACTAGAGAACGTATTACCTGGCATTGCCTGGGTTCTAAATAAGTGTTCATTATGTATAAATAATTACATAAGCACTCGCTGCTTAAATAATACATTTGAACACAATTTAAAATGGCTTCAATTCGAAAATTGCCCGAATCAAATTGCACATGCTCTCCATAAAAACAAAAAAATATCAAAATAACAGTTGACCATATATTCAACAAACCGCTTATGAAAAGGAAAAAGGCTGATCATCCCTGTACAGGTGATAAGATGATTCTACAGAATTATTTCTTTGGGAGAGAACTCCTATTTCATGCACCCTCCTTTTAGTCCATTCCAAAACTATTCCAGTTTTACATTTTGGGTAGTATAGAAGAGTGAAAAAAAATGCTGTTTTTAAAAATGTTAATGACATTTATTTTGATTAATTCTTTTTAAAATTGATTGCTAAAAGAGTGCATAGCTATGGACATCATAGCTAGTTATTTAAAAACTGCAAATTCAATGTAATTTGAAGCAAATATTGAATATCATGTATTATTTTGTGTACTAACTCAATTTAATAAATATAAATGATGTAAATATATGAAAAAATAATTTGAGTCTGTACAGAAAACCAGGTTGCTTACATCAGATTTCAATGTTATGAGAAGTGAGATAAAAAATACCTATATTGTGTTACTGATACTGCAAACTAATTTATTGAGAAAACATAACATGCCATACTGCGAAGGATGTGGGTGCCTTTCATGAAAAAAAAATTAAAGACTTCAAATTATGATAAATATGCCCCATTATAACTCCTAAGATTTCTTACCATGTGACCGTTTCCATATGCATCTGTCAACCCATCATGTACTAAACCATCCTAAAAGGTAAAAATTTTAATTTTACAAGAAATATTCTGAAAAGTTCTAATAAGAAATACAGTGTAAACTATAAAACTTAGTAGTAACACATCAAAATTGTAAATTGATTTAAATAAATTAAAGACGAAATCTTTAGATATTTTAAAAGTCATTTAATAAACATCCAACATAGTTAAAAGTACACATAGTTAAAAACCAGAGCGTGTTTGGATATCACTATACCCTTCCTTGGTGGCATTATATGAAAATTTTACCAATAACCTTAAATACTATCCACACTGATAGGCAAAATTTGCATATTAAAAATCGGGATCATTACAACAAACACGATAATGCATCAACATAAAAACATGAGCAAGAAATTTAAATTGAAGGCTATTACATAGCTGCCAACCCAGAGAATAAAAAATTAGGAACCCTGTTCACGAGAAAAATGACACGCAATAGTTACACACAAAATATATATAAATGGATATCGCCAGCATGGGAGCACTTGCTTCCCCCCCCCCCTTGAAATTAGCATGTCAGTATTTCTTAGCCAATGTATTATGTATTGACAGTGATTTTGCAACCCCCCCCCCCCCCCCCCATGGAAGGCAAGTTGGTGAAATCTATATATACTATATAATTAATCTTACTTAATAAAAAAAAATTAAGACCTCATGAGATAAGAATTTTGAAACATACATGAAATGCATAATTTTTTTACACCCATAAAATTATAACTATATTTGTTCTCCTTAAATACATCAATATTCAACTAAAAGTAAAATTAAACTATTTTCATATTTGAAAAAAAAATGTCATTACACAATTTAAATACACTATTACAAAGTAAGTAAAGAAAAGACAAATTAAGAATCTTTTTGGTTTATTGATACATAGGTAGCAGATTTGGCCTTTTTCAAGAAAGTGGCACCATGTTTGTTCATACCAAGCACCATTTATCTGAGATTTGGCAATTAAAGTAGACTGTAAAGTCAAAATACTCATGGAACTTCTAAAATCAGTTTTGTTTCTTTTTACAAGACTAAAAATTCGTTCAAATGCAGTATTACTATGGGGAAGTATTAGTATCCCCAACATGATACTACTCATTTACCATACTAATTTACCATACAAAAATTTATACACAGGATCTTTTTGCTTTGCTAACTTAGCCCACTGAACATCTGATCTATCTTCAGCAATTATTTCTTCTGGCAGAGCTGCCATTTGATAATGCAAAAACTCAGTCTCTACACTATTAATTACATCAAACGTTGATTCTGTTGAGTCTTTTTGCAGTATAGAGGGAAATCTGTCTATAAAAAATTTTATCGAGGAAATTTAACTTTTTCCCCTTGAGACACATCTGTGACTTCAGCATGATGTAAAACATCAGAGTTGATTGGAAAGTTTCTGATAATATAATTATATGTCATACAATAGTAGTTTTTGACGTACTCAAAAAACTGCTTTGTTTCATCAGAGTTTAACCTTTTCAGGCACTCTAATGTCACTGATCCCACAAATATGTCTTCATTATCCTTATGATTTGTTGAATCACTAAAAGAGATATCGAAGACACATGTCGAGCTTTCATGACTTCAAGCTTTACGAATCTGACTAATATATCTGTAAAAAAAACTTGAATTTGGGATTTTAGCTTATGGACTCTGGGGGTCTCTGATTGCAGACTCACATTAAATTTTTCGAAAACACTAATTACATTTTTCAGAAAAAATGCAAGGGCATGGTACAGATCTGGGCATGGTACAGATTTTTCAAAATAGAAAAATTTGTATTATGCAAATATAATTAAAAAATTAACCTTAATAATTAGCCATAATATGAAAATAAACTAGTTTAGTCGATCTAATATGCAACATTTAAATGATGGAGATGGATGGGAAAAGATGCTAACGTACTCTCGGCATTTCATGCAATGTAACTGAATTGCGCAATCGCACTGTTTATGCGAAAATAATTAAGAAATTAACAATAATAATTAATTAGAATATGAAAATACGATAATTTAGTCGATCTAATATGCAACATTTAAATGTTGGAGATGGATGGGAAAAGATACTAACGTACTCTTGGCATTTCACGCGATGTAACTGAATTGCGCAATCGCACTGTTTATGCGAAAATAATTAAATTAACCATAATAATTAATCAGAATATGAAAATAAGCTAGTTTAGTCAATCAAAAATGCAATATGTAGAAGATTGAGATTTATGGAAAAAGATATTATTGCACACTCGGCGATTCATGAGAACAAACTGAATTGCACAATCACAGTGTTTATGCGAAATTAATAAACAAAATAACATTTCAGCGATTTATGCTGAATTAGATAACCTTTGAAGAAGTATATTTATTACTTTCATAAAATAAGCGATCAAGATCTTAATTTACATTACACGCTGCCGTAAATTTACGTTAATTTGATTGGCATTACCCTGCATTTTTTATGGAGTTGCTACAATCCCGGGAATGGTAGAAATCAGTGTTAAAAAAGCGGAAAATCGGCGTTTCTGAGGAATTATACCATGTCTGGTTACTTGATAAATTTCAAATAAAAAAAGCCAGAGAATATCGTTAGTAATCCGGAGGCCGGAGAAGTAACGAAAAATCCGGAGTTTCCGGCCAAAATCCAGAGAGTTTTTCACGTATGATCTGTAATCTTATGAGTGTACTTTTGATCAAATAGAGAAAAATTTTCCACTTAGCTAAAAAATCCCTTTTATAGGGAAACTTTTTGAGATATTATCCCTAAACGTAGGGATTTTTTCAAAAAATCGTTAAAATTGGGAGAGATGTGTCTTCAAAAGCGGGAAATCGGGAGAAACACTCAAAAATCGGGAGTCTCCCACCAAATTCAGTAGAGTTGGCACATATGTAACTTTTATGGTCGCAGAGGGGGAAAATGGGGTAAAACAAGAATATTTTCAAAAATTCGGATTTTGTGGAAAAAATTCGGATTTTCGGAACAGACGTAAAAATTTGGAATAAATCCGGAAAATCCGGAACGGTTGGCAGCTATGCTATTATAATGCAAAATTAGAAGGACAAATTGTCAAGTTCTATATCAAGCAAGGCATGTATTAAGCAATTAATTTTAAAAATCAAAGGTAACATTGTATAGGCTTGACGCGCATAGAATTGAGAACGAACGAGTCACCAGGCATAACTCAAAACATGCACAGGATTAAAATTACAGATAGAAGCACGGTATCTTAAATAATAAAAGGAAATGTCTGTGTGTCTTATACACCATACATTCAGCGACCGCGCGTCGGAGAGCTACGAAATGTGGCAATCGGAGACCCGGGGGGGGGGGGGGGAGGAGACACATGAAAACTGATTTTTAAAATTTTAATTATTTTTTTAGTTATTTAATGTTTTATGCGATTTAGACTGTTTTTTGCCCTTTTTTCTTCACGATCCAGATGTCGTAGAAAAAAACAAATCACACCACCGGAAAGAGCAGACAATTGCGAGTAAAAATATATCAATTTCAAATCTCAGGGACAAATTCTAATATTTTTTAAAGATTTTAAAACAAAAGTCACTTTTGACTCAAAAAAAACGATTTTTGGTTTTTAAATTCTCGCACAGTAAAAAGTACTCATAATTTTGACTAATAATTTACATTTTTAGAAAATTGAAATATCTGGCATTCTTACAAGTCCTATCTGGTCAAGAAATAATGAAAATTGCCCACAGGATCACAATTTTAAAGACGTCATGATTTTAAATTTCTCAGCAATCCGCTAAAGGAGTTCTTTCCCCGCAGAACTTTTTTCCCTGTTTCCATGGAGACCAAGCTTCTGGTTTTAAATTAATTAAGAGCTTAGCATATGTATTGAATAGTGGTGATGTATTTGAAATTATTATATTTATGGATTGGTGGAACGATATGGATGATTGATGGAACGATATGGATTTTTTAATTTATGGATATTTTAAATGATGGAACGATGGATATTTTAACTTTATGGATAAATAATAATGATAAATAATAATAATAATAATATGGATAAATAATAATTTTAAATGATGGAATGATGGAATGATGGAATGAGGATGATGGAATTAAGAAAGAGCTTAGCATATGGCCATTATAAAATTTAAATTAGCACGAGGGAAGTTAGCGCACAGGAATTGCACTCGGTAGGCCCAGGTTCGATTCCCACCACTGCCTAAACTGCCGCCGTGTTCAGGTGGTGTACGATCACATTAAACATGTGGGTCCGTAAGTCTTTCCGAGAGGTTGGCGGTAGGGAAAGGAGGGTACGGTCCCTGTGGATGCCTCCCCCACTGGGTCCCGGTCTAAATTGAGTGAATAAAAAGAAAGTTATGGAGATTGTCGCGGAGGACGCAGTAGCCCAGTGGTTAGCGCATGGGAATTGCACTCTGTAGGCCCGGATTTGATTCCCGCCACTGCAAAAACTGCTGCAGTGTTCACACGGAGTACGATCACGTTAAACATGTGGGTCCGTAAGTCCTTCCGAGAGGTTGGTGGTAGGGAAAGGAGGATACGGTCCCTGTGGATGCCTCCCCCACTGGGTTCCGGTCTAAATTGTGTGGCACTTCCTGGTCGTCCAAACAGTCACCTTACATCTTTCTGGTAGGTGGCGTCAGCGAGTTTGCCATGGTCAGAATTTTCAAGGGTAGCGAACAGGCTGGTCGCCGAAGGCGGCTAGTAAAAAAATAAACAGGGATTCATGCATTAAAATTGAATGGGGATTATTACAACTAATCAAAAGAAAAGTTTTTTTGAAGAGGGGCTGAAAATTATCTTTAACCACAAGTTGGGAGAGAGCCGTAGATTGTTTACCATTTTTAACATCCCGAGCATGTTCAGCTAACTGTATACCAACCGCGCGTTACCAATAGAAAACTTAAAATCATTATTAGGGGAAAGAAGGAGTACCACATATACCCCAGCATGGCTTTTAAAGTTATCCTTATCCTTAAATGTATCAGTGCGAATACAATTAAACATAGTGGTCACAGTCAAGTGAACAAACAGGTCTAAATTTAAATTCTGTGCAAAATTGGATAAGGGGACAAATTTTGTCTATCAGTGTGGATAGTATTTAAGCTTTCTGGTACGATTTTCATATAATGCCACTGAGGAAGGGTATAATGGTGCTAGAAAGCACTCTGGCTTTTAACTATGTGTACGTCTATTGGATAATTATTAAATGACTTTTAAAATCTAAAGATTTTGTCTTTAATTTATTTAAATCAATAAACTATAAAATTTTACAGTCAATAAAAATTCTGAAAATATTCCAAAGGCATACTTTTAGCTCAACTCCTCCGTATGGGGTTTCACCTCTTCGAAGATAATACGGAACATTAGACATGCTCTCCATACCACCAGCTACAATTATTTCCTGGAGAAATATACATTATTTTGATTAAATTTTCACAGTACACTTTTCATGGCATTTAGTTTTATACAAAAAATTACAATTTATACAGAATATAAACAATTTTAATCACACTAGATATGGGAATATTTATTGGTATTACACAATGTTTTAAAAGTTTATTGCCATCATCAATAATAAATAATTGACTAGCTATCATGCTGGTAATGAGGGGTGTTCTGACATCCAAATTCTGATTATCAGTTTTGCCAGTATATTGGTATTTTCTCCATAACAACAATAAACAGATATTTGAGAACCGATAACTGATAGATCCACTATTTTTTTTTTTTTTTTTTTTTTGTACTTCAGCATTGAGTTAATGGGTTTTCTTTAACTGCCTTTTATCCTGAAACAGAACGATGTGCATAAAGATGATGCCTAAAAAGTAGACACTGGAGGCCAGGGATACTCTGTCGGATCCTGTGCATCTGCAGGAAAGGGAAACTCTAAAGTCGAAAGTCATTTGGCCCTACATTCAAATGTTTATAGCCAATGGTCCTACCCTTCTGTTATTTATTTATCTTTAGAATGGTATGGAAATCTTTCATTTGTGATACATAAATGAAATCCCTTTTTAAAAGTGGGTTGGCCACAAGCAAGCTACAAGGGACTTAAACAAAACAAACATTCCTAGTCAGTAGTATAGATATTGTACTTGGTAAAGTTCCAAATTCCAAAAATTTCTCTCTTTCCTTTAAAATTTCAAATTAATTTAATGCTCCATTTTTATTTTAGCAATTTACTCATGTAAACTTCAATTTTCTAGCTTTTGTGAATTTCCAGTATTCTAAACTGCACTTAATTACTGGCAAACACTAATTATTTACTTTAATCATTCACCAGATTAATATGGCGTCTTCTGTGAATTTTCTTTTCTGGCATTACACTTCGATAATATTGCTTTGCAAAAAAGTTCATCTTTTTAAGACTTGATGTCTACTAAATTGAAATAACACATGTATAGGGTTGTATGCTGGATAGATAGCTTGATACCAATGGCACAGCTTCACTTTTGTTGGTTATGTGCCAGTTTTTCTCCTCCGAGTGTGCAAGGTCATCTACCATTACAAGCAAGATTCTCTCACCAGTGCTGGCAATTCTTGGGAGGCGTGAATTTTGTTGGCACACAAGTATTTCAATCTGTGTTGAAGGAGGTTGAAGATGTGCTTTGTTTGTGGGTGGTTCACCCGCCCCCCCTCCCTTCCTTCCTGATATCATTTTATATTTTCATAAATTTTTTGGTGAACTCACACCCTACACACATTACCCTGACTCAGCCCTGTGGACTGGAGATGGGTTCAGATTCAATGTAGAGAGCCTAAGCTTACCCAAGCTCGATATATTCAAGCCCAATCCCGAATTGCTCAATGTAAAATAAAGCCATAATTTACATAAAAATGAGATATGTTTTTAGCTTACCCACTTAATTGTTATTAATTTAAAAAAATGTCCATTTGTAAAAATGGGCGATTAAGTTTAGATATCAAGCACAAAAATAATTACTTTGCATAAACAATTACTTTGAGTGTTTTGGAATCACATAAATTGACAGTAGAAAAATTTGTCTCATGAAAACCATATAATGACATTAAAATGGTACCAATATAGTTGCTTGTAATTTGTAGCAGCAAAATTAAGATTGGCCTTTTCTTCTCTCCATATTTTGTAAGATGTCTTTTGTAAGTAGATGGTCTGTTTCAATATAAATCATTTTCTGAAATATTTCATTCCTAGTTTTGCTGAGTTTTACAATCAAAGAGATTTACAAATAGGTTTATTACACACTATGGTAAATGGCCTCACACATTCAACAAACATTGCAGTCTAGCAGCCTTTGAGCATTATACCCCATAGACAGTTTATGACCCAAGTATAAGCAATATGATAGTTATTTAAGTAGAGCAATAAAACACTCAAGTTTAGATACGATATATAAAAAGCCCTCACTCACCTAGTCCTAATTTTCACCAGATAAACTCCTTTTGTCAACTGTCAGCCAAGGACAATGTCTGAGACACACTGATGCCATTTTTCAGCTCTTTTGATAGAATGGTTCACCTTTCTGAGTCACCAACGGATTAAAGGCGATTCCATTACTTTCCAGCATCCAGTCTCACAGATTTAACGGGTGGGCTTGTCAATAATGAAAAACAATGTCACACTTTACTACACAATGCTGCCTAGCATAGAAGGATAGAACCCATTTATCAAGTGTTTGACTTCAAATAAGATTTCAGACACCTGTGAACAGTGTGGTGACAGTTTTCCCCTTGCTTATGCTTCTGGCTTAATTACTTGATAAGTGCATAATTTCAACTTCAAAATTCATCCCTTCAGTTAATGTTGTTTATCATAATTCATTCTTTCAGCTAATGTTGTTTATAATTTTGAAGTGCAGACGATTTATTCCATTTAAGCTGATTATTTATTGCTATTTTTATTGCCCAAATGATTTCTTCTACTTAATTTGATGATTTATTATTATTATTATTATTGGGGATTGTTCTAGAAGGTTGTGAAAGCTTGTGATGGTCCGCTGGCATGCGAGGTGATAAAAAGGTGTGGTGGATTTTTAAAACAGGAGACACACAGTGAGCAGAGCAAAGGGAGAGATTTTCTCCGATGGACCTAAAAGAAATTTTGACTTCTGGAAATTAATGTAGGCTTATGTTGGAATGTTCTTATAAATTTTGCTTAAATGGTCCTAATTTATGCATTGTGGTTTTTTAACATTGTGCATACGAACGTCCGTGGGAGGATTCCAAGTTTATGCCAGATGTCCCTTCTCCTCGGAGTGATCATATGGTTTCCACTTATATAATAATATATTTAAGATATATATTAATGCCGGAAAACTACTGCAAGTACATTCTTGCCTATTTTTGTTTTGATGGAGCTGATTTTTTATTCAAGGTTACATCTGAAAGTAACTTTAATGACTTGTAGAAATATAAACTTTCAAGCTCCAGTAATTTATTGCATGAAATTAATTAAAGAGTAATGGTATGTTTTACCTCTGCCAATGTCTGTGTGAAATGAAAATTATATATATACATAAATAGAATTGTGTGCATGCAAAATTCTCAGGAGTAGTTACTCTTTCTCCACTACATTAATGATTATCAGTTTTGTTCTTTAGTTTAATTATTATTGTTGTTTGTGTGGGTCCATGTTTTGGGTATATATCCAAGTACAGGGCGTGAACCTGGAAGTATAACTATACTTAATCACGTGTCCTAATTCAAATAAATGTTTGATTGTTTCAAGTAAATAACAGATACAATATGTGTTCTCTGGCACCACAATAGGTCCCCAATACGACAACAGTAACTTTTTAGTAATAAGATAAAATGTGATTATCTTTGATTTTTAAGTTTTTAGCAACATTTTCTAATAGTTTGGAGCCTAAGCTCAAATTGCTCTTAATACTGTAGAGCCTGAGCTCAAATTGCTCTTAATACTGTAGAGCCTGAGTCCAATTCAAGCCTGGGTTTGGGTTTGGGCTGAACCCATCTCATCTCTACTGTGGATTGATTCTACTGCTTGGGCTTCTGCTCTCCCTGCTTTTATCCAAGTTCTTACTCATGATTTTACTTGAGAAATGAAAATTTCAATTTCCATGTCCTTACGATCCATGACATACAACATCATTAAAAACGTTTGGGGGTTTTCTATGAACCAAACAGATGGATATGACCTCATCCAACTTAGCTAGATATCGAATAAGCATTTTCTGTTGGATAATGCACTAGTTGGTGTGTCACTAGTGCATGTTATCTATTAAAACGTTGTTTGGATATTTCTGTAATTAAAAACCTGAGCACATGGGATTGACCACCACATACAAATGATTTTGGTGGTGACTTCTGTTGCAATGAGATCTTACTGTTCCTGGGCTTCCAAGACTTATTCCATTTAGTGCTGACATCCATGGGTAATTTCTTTAGATATTATTCATTTTACAAGTTTATTTTAGTTTAATTGAATGGTTATTTGCAGGTTATAGTGTCAACTTTCAAGAGTTGGAGACATTATTTTATAGCTATGAGTTCTATATCTTTCTAAAACTTAGTAGGGAATTTTGCAATGATGTATATTCTTTTGTTTTAATATTTTTATGAGTCTATCTTGAACCTGTATTCTGAAGCGTCAAACTAACTATTTACTATCTTTTTAATTTTAAAATTTCTCTTAGTGGACAGCCAGAAACCATACTCAAGTCTGTACACCTGGGGGATACAAACCTGGGATTTAGTACATTCATAAATTTAAAAAATATATATATTTAATAATTATTTCTTTTGAGTAAAATTAATTTGATTTATTTATATTTAGCAATATATGATTTTAATTAAAATGAGTTTTCTTATACTTTTGTTTTAATAAAATAATGTTAGTAATGTCCTACCTTTGTTGTTATTTGTATTGTTTCCTTTTTAAATATTTAAGGTGTGCTTAAAGGTAAGTGGTTTTCCTCTCTAAAAGTGCAGTGTCAGTATGTCAGAGCACCGAATGCAACCCCAAGGGCTGAAAAACTCATATATACTAATTCGACTACACTGAATCCAAATCTGAAATCCATGTTTTAAATTACCCCTTGGATCTGGAGAAATAGCCTCTGAAAATTTAGCTTTTTTTGTGCGTATATCTCAAGCCGAAGGAATTGCTACAACATGATGCAATTGCATAGTTATGGGACTAAAAGGAAAACTGTATTCAGCTCATGAAGTTAGAGATGAGATCATCTCTTTACTTCTATGATTGAGCTAAACAGGAAAGTTAATTGTGAGAGGTCATCCCAATTTAAAAATTTCGAATTATGGAGTTAAAGAGACTGGCTTCCTCCTTTATCTTCAAATTCATATTTTAAACAATGCAATTAATGTCTATAGATAGATCAGTTTGAACTGAATTGTATGACCTATGGAGTTAAAGGGATTTAGCCCATGGTATGACCAGAAATTGAAAACTTGAGATAAAAAGTTTGAGGTATTAAACTTGATAAATTGGTTTGTTAGAGAGTCTAGGGGAGCATAAATCAATTGTGTTATGTTAGGGGATAATTTAGTATCTCTGTTGTGATAGGGAGTCATATAAGAAATAGTAATATTGAATGGGAGGGGTGTATGGCTCACATGTGTCTGTTGATATTAGGAGTGGATGGAAGGGTTCATGGAAGTTGATGTCTGCTAGTTCCTGTTTTGCATGAATGACAACAGTGTAGTTGGATAGGAGTAGCTAAGGAAAAGCATGGGTGTTGCTGGTTGGTATGATAATTTTGAAGTTAAATAATGAATAAAGATCTCAGATCAATTGATGAACATTAAGAATCTTTATTTATCAATAGCATATTAATTTAAGCAACGTAATTATTGACAAAAGTAATTTAATAAAAATAAGCATGAAATTAATTAAGGAAACTCAAGTAAACATTCCAATAATAATAATTTTTTTTAAATAAACAAACAATCTCTAAAATAAAATGAATAATTAAAAAAAAATAACTCTAAAAAATAATTAAATATCATGATATGAAAATCTTTATAATACTATTACCTTCAGTGTACCAAAACTCTGAGGCAGCGGCTGATCACTGGCTTGCATTGTTCATAATATCGTTTGCTAAAATTTTAAAACGGCACAATTTCAGCTGAATTTTGACTTTAAATGTTGATAACTTTTAAACTAATTCAGCGGCTGTGTGTAGCTTTGGCTGTATATCAGTAATGTGATAATGAATATTTTTATATTTAAAAAAGTAATATCCTTTTTGATATCACTGGGTCAGAGGAACTCAGCAAGTGTCAAGTCTATTTCTAACCCAGTCAAAATGTGTGTTTCATCCTAGTTCAACAGTTAAATTTATTTAAAGTCTATATATACAAAAATGTCAGTATACATACTTGATGTCCAAGCATTAAACTCTGAGTAGCTAGCATTATTGCTTTCATACCCGAAGCACATACTTTGTTTACAGTTGTACACGGAGTTGATACAGGCAGTCCTATATGAAGCAAAAGTTAATATTTTAATATAGAAAATATAAAAAAACGTTGGTATTTGGTAGAATGATACACAATATAAATTTTAAAATCTGGTATAATCTGTATCCCCAATGCTAATTTCTATATTCATATTTTCTTAAATTTTGATAATTTCTTTTAATGCTACAATTTTTATCATTTGTGATACCTATAAAAATGCAAAATTTTCAAGTTTTTATATTACTGTGCAACATGGCACATGCAATACATATTAAATCTGTTTTTTTTTAATTTTTAGAATAGGAGACTCAATCTATACAAATAAAATTCAAAATTTTATTTGTATAGATTGAGTGCGTGGGTGTGTTTATTTGTCTCTTCATCACAGGAGAATGGTTGCACTGAATTGCATGAATTTTTTGGGGGTAGCCTTGGAATAGCACCACTTAAAATTTAGTCTATGTTTCAAGTTTCTAGGACCAGGGGTTATTGAGATATTAATAAAAAATGCACAATTAAAGCTTCTATAGACATAGCATTATGCAGACAATATTTTTTCTGCAAAGTTTTTTGAAGAAAATGATATTGTGTTGCTTAGCAATGTTTTTAAATCAAATGTACTTATACTGCAGATTATTTTTTATTTTTTTCTTGATTTAAATAATACAGAAATGGATATAAAGCTAAATTTTATAAATGAATAGTATTGCATTTTTGACTGGATTCAATAAGGCCATTGAGTTTAAAGATTAGGGGAAATATTAATATTTTCAATTTCTTGCATTGCCTGTTTAAAATTGACAAAAAAATTCTAAACTCATATATTGTGTTTAGCCAATTAACTCATATATTGTGTTTAGCCAATTAAATCATATATTGTGTTTAGCCAATTGTTGAAACAGAATAACAGTAGTATAAGTAACACCATTTTAGCACTTTCATGCAGCTTCTATACAGCTGGCATATTGTTACTGCATGTATCATAGGCAAATTGCTTGTGTCAATTCAGCAGAACAAAGAAAAAATGGGAAGCTAAAAGTGGGCCCATATAGCAGATGTATCTATTACTAGCTGTGACTGGTAAAAAGAGTCACTATTTAAAAAGTGAATGCTAGCTAAGAGCAAGATTAATGGAACATTAACAGGTTGTCCATTCCCATATACCTCTCATAGTTCCTCTCTGTAGGGTAGTTCCTTATAGGTAGTTCCTATCATAGTTCCTTTTATATCATTGATAGACCCATTACAGTTCAGATCGGAGGGTTCCCATTGGTGATTTATATCTTTTTTTGTTTGTGCATGTTGGGCTTTAGGGACATTTTAAAAGTGATCTTTGATAATAATTGTCATAATTTTTATTTCTGTTTTCTATCATTTTCAAAGTTATTATTTCATGTGGTTTTTTTTTTTTTTTTTTTTTTTTTTTTGTACCATAATTTCTGAAAACCATTCCAAAAACAAGATGTGCTGAGATATTCTGCAATAATAGTTTAGCTAAAACAAAGAAACATTCAGCTATGCGAGATATAATTCCTTTCCTAAAGATGAGATTATTAGAAAACAATGGATTCATTGCTGGGGAAGAGATTGTCAATAGAATGCCAATTCACATGCTGTGTGTTCTGAACATTTTTTAGAGGATGATTATAAGAAGAATTTAAGGCTGAACTTTTAAATTTATCAGGCAAATAAAAATTAAAGAAAAATGGCGTTCCTTCCCAAAATTTTGGAATAAAAGTGTCAAACAAATTTCTGGTAAAAAATGAGTGAAACATTAGAACATTAGACATAAGAACAGAGAGAGTAAAAAATATGTGTGGAAGAAATTATTGAGCACTGTACATTTTGAAGATGGTAAAAGTACTTTGCGTATGGCCTTAATTGTTTCCAAGACAGAATTCGATGAATTGTGAAAAAATTATAAACATCTAGATAAGAAATACAATAATCTGTGCATTTCTATATTTCTAAGTAATATAAAAAAAAGCAGTTGTGCATAAAAAGTAATGAAATTGAAACGATTCAACAAATGTATCATGTTTATCTATAATAATAAAGAAAAATGTCTGTCTGCTGTAGCAAAAATTCTAAACATCATACAGCCATAGCTTGGTGGATAGGTACTTCAGAACCCAGGACGATATGCCTCGGTGAGAGTTTTAAAATTAAAATTAGTTTTTAAGTTATTTTATGTTTTAGTAAGATTTTGAGTGATTTTCACACAAAAAGTTCATTAGTGACAAAATATTATCACAGATTTTTCATCTAAACACCATCCAAGACACCAAGAAATTATCTTTCGAACAAATTTTGAATGAAATCCATACCATTGAAAGTCTAATTTGGGTGAATTTTTTAAATATATATACTTTTTGTGTGTTTTAAACGTCTCTGATTTTTATATTGTGAAATAAAATAATAAACTGATAATTCCATCTTCATAATTTACCAGATGTTTTGTTGAATATCACATGCTGCTGAAATTGTAGAATTCTGTTTTTGATGCATTCCATTCGTTAATTATGAATTTTTATGTACATACATTTCTCTTGTACATACCTCATACATTTTCTAAAGAGTTCTAACAGTGCACAAGACGACAGATAAGCAGGTTTTTTCCCCCACTTTCAATGCTCCTTGAGAGGGTCAAGATTTGGTATTTTGATAGTGTCATCAGCTAAAGTGACATCTGCTTAAAGACTTGGACTGCGAGTTAGAAAACTTTTTATTTAGAAAACATGCATTTAGTTTGCAAGAATTTTCATTTAGAAAACATACTGTTGATTTTAATCAAAGGAGCTTATGTAGTACATCGAAGGAGTAATGTGTATCAAAAATACATATTTAAAGCATATTACACCTACACAGACAGTGAAAGGTGTATTTGAGGTGACAGAATCAAAGGAGCTTATTTATGATACAGCAAAATAGCTTATGTAAGGTGTATCAAAAGAACTTAGTGTATCAAAAGAGCTTATTTTGGGTGTATCAAAGAACTTATTTTGGGCGTATCAAAAGAGCTTATTGAGGGCATATCAAAAGAGCTTATTTAGGCCATATGAAAAGAGAACTTATTAAGTGTGTATTCAAAGAACTTATTTAGGGCATATCAAAAGAGTTTATACATCCCCGCAAAGGGGAAAAGGTGTATTTAGGACATAGTATGCAGTTGTGTAAGGACATAGCATTCGATGTGCCCAGAGCCAGGATCAAGGCATATTATATACTCAAGCAGCGGTCTAAGGTATGATTAGGTGCTTATTTAAGATGAGCATGTGCTCGCATGAGTTTTGTAATTTAAGCGTGTGCTCGTGCAGTGGGTTACTAGCCTTTCAAAAACCTTAATGAATGAATTAAATTAATCTCTGCTTTAAATTATGGGCAATGCCGGATACAATTTTTAGTAATAACATAAAAAAAAACTGACACAAATTTTTACAAAATATCATGTAGGAATTGCTTTTTATACCATCCCCTTAATAGCTAAAATAAAAACAAAGGGATTGCTGTAGTAGATTTAGTGAATAAAACATTGAAGCTACCTTCTTCTGTTCTCATAGACATACTTAAAAGATAGATAAAAATAAGAACATTTATTTTCATACAGCACCTAATACAAAAATGGAAGGATTTAAATATACTCCAATGGGTGAAAACAGCAGAAAGAAAAGATAACTTATCAAAATCTGCACTTACATATGCAACTAAATAGTACATTTGGTTACATGTATAAGTATTTAAAAGTTTATTATTTGTATATTAAAAGCTCTTAGTTATTATATCATTAATTAGCATTTTGTCTCTCAGGCTCTATAGAAATAAAACTTTCCTATGTGAGAGCATCTCCTCTTTTCGTCTCGGGTCTGTCAGTGACATCACAAGAGGGGAAACTGCAGAACCTGATTTCAATGGGAGTGAGTACAGCAAGTTTAGACATTAACTCACGTCGTGAACCTAGAGAAAATTTTTAGGAATTTGTTTGTTTTTTAGAGATATTTTAAGAAATTTTTGGATTCTGGAAAATTAAAAATGTGATTGTATCTAAAGCTGTTATATGCTTGAGACATATTTCATTTAATTCTGACATTTTAAATGAAAGGGCATAGATTTATAACTCTCATAATTGAAAAATTAATACAAGAGAAAAACATTTTACTGTAAAAATTATTAATTTAATTACATATCATAAAAGAATAAAACAATGCTTACAAATCTTCTTAAAATTTATGTTAAGGAATTTGAAAAATTAATTCTTCCATTCTCTATCTTTTGTACTTTGGAGACAATAAATTTGAGATTAAGTTAGGTGAGTACAGATATGTTTATCAATGTCAAAATAATTTGAAACTCTGTACCACTGATTTGCAATTTTTATTATTGCACACAAAATTACTGAGTTATATAACTGTTGGGCTAGGTGTCCTTCAGGTACAGAAATTAAAGTGAGTAAATTATATTTACCAGCTTTTAGGCATGCTTGTCTTGCAGGTGCTTGTCCAATCTGTGCTTGGAAAACACAACCCATAAACACTTCTTGTACTGCATCTTTTGGTATTCCTAATATTAAATGAAAAATACATAATTTTATTATCCATTGTTGCTGCAAATATCTATGATTACATTTGTAAATCATTAATGGTTACATCAATTTAAGAAACTATTCAATCTAATACTGATAATACATTCAGGGTAAACAGGAAAAAAATATGTCAAGAATCACTATTCTTGTTATACAAAATTATCTATCTGCTATACGAAATTACAAAATATGAATAAAACATTTTGGTCCCATTGGCAAACAAATGTACAAAAGATTTGAAGTTTGGTCATATGGCAAAATGAAGACGTTAAAATGGTAGCAAAAGATATATTTACCTGTACCATTTTTATTCTGATGCACCAATCAGTTAAACACAATAGAAAATATATGAATTTGAAAAATCTTTGCTAAAACAAGGCATATATATACACTCTAAGACAAAAAAATCGATGCACCAAGAAAGAATCATACAAATGAGACAAAATTTGGTACGTGTAATGTGGATGTATAGAAAAAGAAATGATTAGAATTTCAGAACAATTGGATGATTTATTGCACTGAAAGATCTACACAAAATGTGCATGTCAATATGGTGTTGGTCCACTTCTGGCCTTGATACAAGCTGTTACCTGACGTGGCATTGATGCATAAAGTTGCTGGATGGTGTTCTGAGGGATGTCATTCCAAATGGCCTCCAATTGATGAGCTAATTCGTCTACATTCTGGTATGGTTGCAGGTGACGTCCCATCTCAGCCCAAATGTGCTCAATAGGCGAGAGATCTGGGGATCTAGCTGGTCAAGGAAGTGTGTTGTAAGCAAGCAGACAATCAATAGAGAGGCGTGCCATGTGTGGCTTGGTATTATCTTGTTGAAAAGTTAGTCCAGGGTGTCGCAAAAGGAATGGCAATACAATGGGTCATAGAACGTCAGCAACATTCTGCTGTGCTGTGATGGTGCCATGGAGGACTATCAAAGAGGTCTCGCTATCAAACAAAATGGCACCCCAGACCATAACTCCCTGTTGTCAGGCCGTGTGGCATGTGACAGTAAGAGCAGGATGCTGACGATGTCTGGCCTGTCTCCCAACATGTCTGCGCTGGTCATCGGGACTCAGTTTGAAATGGGACTCATCACTGAAGACAATTCATTCCCAATCCGAACAATTCCACATTGACTGGGTCCGAGACCATTGGTAGGTGGAGTAACGGGCACTGCAAGTGAAAGCCCCAGGCCGTCCGACTCGTCCAGAGGACTTGGAGTATCTATTTGGACGACCGGCGGGCACCGCAAGTATAGATTTTGTTCTCGAAGTCTTCCATTAATGGTCCAGGTGGTCACTTTCATGTTTGTCACATGTTGAATAGTTGATAACGACGAATCTCGTGCTGTCACAGCTGCTCTGACAATTGCTCTATCTTCCTGTTCTGTCGTTGCTCTAGGCCGTCCGCTTGCCACTGAAATCTTCCATTCTGGACCCATTCCTGCCAACATTGTCTAATTGCTGCATCGCTCCTAACCAAATGTCGAGCGATTTGTCAGTGTGCCCATCCAGCCTCATGCAGTCCGACCACACACGTTCTTTTAAACTCCTTTATATGCTCATAGTGGCCATGAATTCGCCGGCGAGGCAATACAATCAAGGTACATAAACACAATCGAAATTTACTACATGTTTTGTTCTTGAAAGCGAGGTTCACTTCTTATATACACCCCCATGGTGCTCAGTTTCAATACGCTGTAGTTCTGACTATTCATTCATTGGCTGCGAATTTTTGATTATTTGTATATTAAGTCAAAAGGTGTTTGCATGTAAAGTTATATTACTATCGGATTATTTTTCGGGGTGCGTCGATTTTTTTGTTTCCACGCATTGACACATTTTTCTTAAGACCATGCAATTTATTATCAAAATAAAAATACAATTAAAGTATGTTTCACACCAAAATAGAAAAATTATGGATTTTAAAAAGAACAAATTGTGGGTCAAAGCTCCCCACATGTGGGAGGTTTGACCAACATTAAGGAAAGGTTGACCCACTTGTTTTAATTTAAATAAATGCTAAAATAGAATAGGACTAGTTTTAAGAATTGAACAGTTACCAGCACTTATAGCCATAAAAATCAAAATAGTTCCTAGTGTAGTTCCTCCTACTCCTACTGATATTGGATTCAGCAACTTTATAATATCCTTCACTAATGCAACCGATACATCTTTAGTTTCTGGGTAGATAAAATAATAAGTGCACAAATATATGTAAAAATTCTAGATAGTATTAAATAAAAGTAACTATGAAATTTAATGAAAGAAAGAAAATCAACACGGCCATAGTTTTGCAAGCCATAGATCGGTATTAGGTGTATGTGTGTGTGTATATATATATTTAGTCATTATGGTTGTTGGTGCATAATTTTTGTTTTTAAATAGCCTTATTTTATATGTATATGTATGTATATATATATATGTATATATATATATGTATATATATATATATATATATATGTATAAGTTTGCTACAGTATTTATAATATATATATATATATATATATTATAAATACTGTAGAAAACTTAAAAAATTTAAGGATACTTTGCAAATATGCAAATGCAAAAAATGAGTGAATAGGAATGACAATGCAAAATCCATTTAATTGAAATTTCATTTAATTGAAATTTCATTGAAATTCATTTAATTCATTTAATGAAGATTTGCTGTTTTATACTTTTATTTTGAAGATTATTCTGTTAGAAAGTTAGGTTTTTCGTGTTACAGCTTTTCAGTTTTCTTTCATTGGACATTCAAACCTTTTTAAAATATATATATATATATATATATATATATATATATATATACTGTTTTATGTTTTATGAACAATAATTATTGACAAATAGCAGCTAGTAAATTAATTTATAGGGGAGAGTGTAATACCTTAGAACACATTAAATTTTAAAATTGTGTTACTTTATATACTACTACTAGATGGTCCTCCTGTGCATTCGCTGCTGTGTTTTTAAAGTTGTACTGTAATTAGGTATCAAGCTTTTTTAGTTTTTATAACAGTCAAAAAACTTTTATATAAATTTTATATTTATTAACAGTGGGATTAGATTTTAATTTATTTTAAAAAAATTATATATCAAAGAAATCACATTTTTTGCAAAATTAAATATAGAATAGTCATTGTAGGGTTAAACCTAAAAGTATGGATGCCTTCAAGAAAAATCTGTTCAGTTGGGTGTATCTTGGAACACCTGATGGAATCGATTTTTTATGTGATTGCTGAAATGATTTTAATTTGTTCCTTTAATGATTTTAATTTGTTATAGATATTCAATTTGAGACTTTTTCACAAATTTTCATGTTAAAATGTTAAAACTTTAAGTTTATATCACTCTAAGTTCAATACTTATGCACTGTACAAAAACGTTTCTGGTTAAATTAGAGCCTGGTGCTACATTATTTAAATTGGGCAATATAACTAAACATTTGTCTCAGAAAAGTTGACAATTAATAATGTTTATCCATTGAAAACACTGTCCTAAAGTGCCCCACAGGTGGGGCACCTTATGACACTGTTAGTTTTCTGAGAAACAAAGTCTTATTATATATAAGACATTTGAAATGGATTACATTTTTATATTAAGCAAAAATGTTTAATGTATACTGGCTGCGGTGACCACAGCTAATGGTCACTAAATATAGCAACCAATTTTTATAGCAATCAGTTTTTTAGCAAGTCACAAAGCAACAAAAGTGAGTTGAAGTTTAGCATGAGTAAGTCAACTGAATTCATTGCAAAGTATACAATGTGAAAATTGCATTTAAACCAGAGCAACAGTCACTAAGATAGATAAAGCACAGATTTTTGACAGGGCCCCCACCCCCCTTGGCCACACCTTTCTTAACCCTTTGCCGATAGTGGCATTCCGGAACTGCTGTGGCCTAAAAAATAGATTGTTTCACTTCCAAACTGTTTCCAAAGGACAGTGCATTTTTTGCACTAAACCTAACTCCCGCAAAAATACACTAAACATCACCCATTTAACACAGTATTCTACTTTTCTATGAAACAAAGGAAATACTTATTTTCCATTTGATATATACGTTTCACACAAATTATCTTATATCAAAATATTAAAACTGTAAATGATTAAAAATGATTACTTAACTTGATTAAAATAGTCATCTGTTATGCAGGAAAAATATCTGTATAAATGTACTTAAAACTTTATATAGTTAATAGAGATTATGTACAATTTTTACAAGAAAATAGTGTTGCTATGTTTACTAATTAATATGTCTTTTACGTATGATATATATGAGTATTTCAAAACATGGATACATGTGCAGATCAACATTGCAATCTTTCGATTTATAAAAACTGTCTGTGAGTTCATCAGAAATACCAAAGTTCCATAAATCTTCACTACTTTCATTATTGTCCAGTTCGATTATTATATGAGTATATTCTTCCACTTCTTCCACAGAAAAAAAAAACGTCATGACCCAGTAATTCTTTTAACCGAAATAACCTAATAAATTCACTACCGCCACATCCCTCTAAAGCCCAAACTTGAAAAGAAAAATATACTTTCTTACATTTCAATAATTCACCCGGACACAATCATTAAGCTAAAATCAAACCAATCTGCAGGAAACAAATTATCTGTTTATATTACAAAACCATGTTTCACTGCTCTAGATAAAGTGATGATTCATTGGGCCCCTATACCAAGGTCAAGTATTGGCCAAATGTGTAGGAAATGTTAGAATGGACATTTAGCTCTATCTAGTATTCAAATAAATTCAAATAAGAACATTCCATATGAGAATGCATATCATCCTTTAGGGTAAATATCTCTGACGTGAATGCATGAGTATTGTCTTTAAACACTTTCATAGCCGACACATAGGTGCATTTGACATCCGCAAAGGGTTAAGAGTCAAAATAAGAGTGAAAATTGGAAGGTCATCACCTCTTCCTCATTTCGAACACTGATTCTTTAAAAACGCCATTTTTCAAAGTCTTAGCGAGACTGAAAAAAATATTTGATCCGTAACAGAACTTCTTATTCCCCCTAGCGATAATCAGACAGCAGTAGTTCAAAAATCATGTTTTGAAACCAGCACACCCTTTAAGGGTAATTGCAATGACTTAAACTAAAGTTGAAAAAGATGAGCAAATTTTATTTCAAATGGAATACAGGAGCATGATGCATCACTTTTAAATGAAAGTTACTGAATCCTTAATTTAATTGTAAAAAATTACCAAATAAAGTGACAAAGAAAAGAATTGCATTATTTCAAAAGCCAATGAATAAAAGATTCGCAATCACAAATTAAGACCATATCTCTAAAAGTATTTGATTGGCGACAGTCTTAAAATACTCAAGAATACTCAAAAATAGTTAAAATATTTGTTTTTAAAAATCTGTATAAAAAAACTGGACTTTCTGAAAATTGGCTTTATAGAGGCTTTTGAAAATTTGTCTGTCTTCTGTTCAAAGAAACAATGAAGAGTTTAACTTTTTTTTGTAGGAGATACATTTTTTTGTGCCCCTTGTTTTAACTTTCAATTTAGAGAGAGATTTTTTACAAATATTGTAAAATCTATTTCAAAATGGTTATGCACACTACTATATTGTTAGTTACATTTGGGGGGAAAAAAACAGCGAAACTATAGGTCAAGTGAAGGTTTTGGTAGGTGTTATGATGTGTTTACCGCTAGCTGCAGGACACAGCTATTAGCTTTTCACTTTTAAGAGTAGATGAGATAAGTGTTTGGTTAAGAAATATTCATAAAAATCAATAATTGAAAAGTGTCTCAAGGTGCAACACTCTTCCCCATTTTAAATTATATACATATTAGTTTCTAGTTCTAAATGAAAGTGAAAACTAAACTAATGTATTTTCAGTTTCAAAAATATTAAATGCGCATTTCTCGAGGATTTAAATTTTCATACCTGCCCTTTCTATTGCTCCATTAATAGCTATAGATCCCAGCTCAGTAGCAGATATTGATGAAATAGCACCTCTGAAAGATCCAATGGGAGTTCTAGCAGTTGAAACTATGAATACTTCCTAAAATTATAACAGGAAAAAATGCTATAAATTGTATAAAAGTACTTTGAACATGAAAAATATTTAGTTATACACTAGCTTAGATGGCAATCAGTTGCCCACTATCTGTATGCAGTCACTTTAGAAATTAATTTTTTTTAAGAAATTAACAAAAATACAAAATAAATTGTCTATTATACCGTATTTAAAGTATTTCTTAAAATAAAACTTATAAGGTACCTGTATTTAAACAATTCACTTGCCATAGGTGTGTTCCATATGGGAAGCTTTGTAACAATACACTTTGCCTTTTCTTGTATATTTTAAGAAAGCACAGCAAAAAGTTTCCACATAAATCCTTTACTTATAAATTTTAATGGGTTAAAAATAAAACTTATTTCCTTTAAACATTGTGAAAACATTTGAAAATTGCATTTCTGTACTGTAGCACTGATAATTGATATTAAATGCCAATTATTGTAACACAAAGTATTCTCAGTCACATTTATTAGAAACATAAACTATGAATAAATTTTGGTAAAATTTCATATGCCAAATGAAATTTGGTTAAGAATATGGTTGAAAAATTGTTGAAACATTCAAAAATTAGTTTTTCTGTAGCATTAACCTTGAACCCTAACATAAAAAAAAAAAAGTGTTATCTTAGTCTTATCTTTTGACCAGAATGAATTACTCGACATTGTCTGGTTTCTATATAAGAGTGCCGGCTACTTAAATAATACATTTATAGATAAAACTACTCAATTTCCAAATCACTTGAAGCAAACTCATTTTCTCTTTTTGTTTCAATCCAAATCCCTATGCATGAATCAAATAACTTCTCATGGCAATGTCAAGACTATCACACAGCAACTGGGAACAGAACTTGATGTACTTTATAAACGAAATCTAAAATTTATATTTTTATGCATTTGTTTGAAAAAATCACATAAAATAAAAAAAATAGTGAATTAAAGGAAACATTTTGTTAGAATGTGAAGATATATGCTAGTAGCATAGTGTCCATAAGCTAAAAATCTTAGCCTAACCTGTTTAGAAGTAATTTTAAGGAATGATTTAAACATAATTTTATTTATTTTTATTTTTAAAATTATTTTATGAATGTATACATATTTTTGAGAAAGTAATAATACTTTACTTGTTTAAAGTGATAGGTTTAGAAGCATTTTTTTCCATTAAAATGCATCTTTAAATGTTCTGGAAGCTAAAATTGTCCAGCCTATGCTGCAAATTACATATAATATGGTATTAAAACTGCCCAACTTTTGAATCCCTTCTTCACTGAAAAGTGTCTATATAAGATAGACTAAAAAGATGTGGCTATTGCTTCCACTTTCTTCCCGTCAGAGACAATTTGATGTTTTCCCAAAAAAAAAAGGGGGGTGTGGGGACTGGGAAGTGAAAAAAAAATTACTTTGTGACAGCACTGTTGCCGCCTTTGGATGGCATAATGCCATTATTTACATGTCAGAAACAGTTTGATCAAATTGGATTGGATAATTATGGTTTGCTTTTATTTCATTTCCCTAAAAAATAAATCAGATTGGTTTGAAATTTTATGAAATATCATTATTTTTATGTATAAAGATTATTTTGGACATCAGTGTAGTTCCAATATATATATATCCCAAAAATGGGGATGATGGAGTCCCAGCTAATCTCATTGTATATATATGTATAGTATATATACGTATATATATGTATAGTATATATATGTATAGTATATATATGTATATAAGCAATTCCTTTCTCTAGGCGAGAAGATGTGGCATGAATTGGGAATATGCAGTCCACCGGGGAGAAAAATCCGCTGGACTTACTTCATTTAAAGAACGGACGATTTAAATTTTTGTATATGATAAGATAAAACAAAACAATAAATAAAATAATGTAGCAATTAAGAAAAAAAATTCTTGTTAGAATGCAAAGATGTACAGTCAACTTTTTGCCAAACTACAAATTGTGCTAATCTTCCTTTTTCGGATGTGGCAAAATAAGAATCAGATGACCTAAAAAATGCAAATTTCAATGTATTTAATAAAACAAATATGAAGAAATTATCCTACGAATTTGGTACAAACACTATTGGGAAGAACGTTCTTCGATCTTTTCAATGGTGTCAAGATAGAAACTCTGATAATATTTTTAGTTGCTAAAGGAAAGGGACCAATTTGTATGAAAATCGAGGTAAAACATAAAATAAATAAAAAATTAATTCCAATTGTAAAAAAAATTTCATCAAGATGTATTATCCCGGTTCTTAAAGTACCTCTGTACCAAATTTTGTCACTGTTTGATGCTTTGCTTTTCCACTACAGACACACACAGACGCATACAAATATCTTTTTTTAATTATGTTAGAATATGTACAAATTATGAATAGTGTTTTGATAAAATATTATATAATAAATATAATTATTTAACAAATTAGTTGAAATTTTTTTTTATATATTGGAAAATTAATTTTTCTGTAGCATTGATATTAAAGCCAAATATTCACTGAGCAAAATTTCATCAACATCCTAGTTAATTAAACTTTAAAATCAAAGACAACCAAAAATAGGCTTAAAAGTCCTTTAATAAAATCTCCTTTCCTCGACGTACCAAATAATTATACCAAATATTCAACACTAAATTTGTTCAAAATATCACTATTCATAGTTTAGACGATGTGTCTCCGTTTCTTAGTGCTCCCGTTACTAATGCTATTAATATTGTCAAAAAACTTCTATGTCAAAATTATAATATTCCCACTTCTGCATTGAACATCGTTGCAGAGACTAATTACATTGGCTTTTGTGATAATATCTATTTGCAAACTATGGGTACGCCTCCATATGGGTAGTCCCTTATCTGGCATTTTAGCTGAGGACATGTTACAGGTGCTCGAGAACGAGATTTTGTCTTTTTTATCCCTTAAATCTAATCTTTGATGTCGTTATGTGAATGATGTGTTTGTTTATTATTTGGAACCATAGTTTAAATGGCCTCCTTAATCTTTTGGATAATGTTAATGATTTTTCCTCCTCCATTAATTTTACCGCTGAACATGAGTCTAATTTTTCTTTACCTTTTCAGATGTTCTTGTTTCCCATAACTCTCTTGGTTTTCATACTTCTGTTTTTCGTAAATCTACTTTAACTAATTCTTGTATTCCCACTAACTTCTCTCACCCAATTTCTTCTGAAGAAAGCCTCTTTTAATGCTTATTTTAATTGTGCCTTTAGCGTTTGTTCATTTATTTCAGCTTTACTGAAATTAACTTTATCTTTAGCCTTGGTCATAAGGCTACTTATTCTTTCAAGTTTATTTAAAAAAATATTTTCCATTATTCACCATAATTTTATTCATCCAAATACTAACCTTGTTCCTGTTTCTGAACTAATGCCATATAAATCTAGTCTTCCATATCATCCAGCAATATTTTGTCCTCTTATTCATTTTTTCCATGAATTTAAGTTTAAGCCAGCTCATTTGACCATTACAACATTATGTAATCGTATCCACCCAGATAAATATAAGGATAAAAATAACTTTAAGTGCCAGGCTGGGATGTACATTGTCCCCCTTTTATCTCCTGATAATAATTTTTAAATTCTATATTGGCAGTACTAAACGTACTGTTGGTATTCATTTATCTGAACATGCTCGAGATGTTAAAAATGTTCAACTGTCTACGGCTTTTGTCCAGTATGTTATTAATGATAATTTTCATCCTATGTTTGATAAAACTTTCTTTTTAATCAGTTGCAATAACCCCCATAATATTTTACTTTATGAATCCCTTTTTATTTATCTTTACGGTGAGTCTATTTGTAAATTTGGTCCAGTTCAGACCCTGAGTTAGGCTTGGTGACTCGTTCTCGACTCCCTACGTGTCAAACCTTTATATGATTTTCTGAAAATTTAGCAATTGATGTAATTTGTGTTTTGACGACATTCATTTTGGTTATGAACTTTCAACTTTATTGTAATTTATTTTTTATAATTATTTAAATTTTAAATGCCTTGTTTTTAAAAAATGTAACAAACATAAATTGATATGTAAATTTTGCCTGGTGGTTATGGCCTATATGTAAGAGCTTTAGCTGTGTAATTTTGGTGCGTCGAGGAAAGGAGATTTTATTAAAGGACTTTAAAACCTATTTTTATTTGTCTCTAATTTTAAAGTTTAATTAAAGTTGACGTGTATCCATACGATTTATTTATCGTAGTTAATTTTTCACTAATCATAATATATTTCGTATAATTCCTTTCTTGGGAAATTAAGTAGTGTATTTTCTTTTTTTGTGGAAGGCAAGTATTTTGTTTTTGTAAACGCTGATTTCAAAAACATTTAGTATTTTCACATAATATTTATTTCCTTATCAGCTTTACAAAACTAATCATATAAAGCTTTAATGAATTAGTGAGAACTCAGTCATGTGATTTTCTATTAATATTTTATGAAATTTTTATCATATAACTTTTAAATGAATGCTTCACAAAGAATATATTTAAAAAAAATCATATATTTTAAATTACATGCATGCAAAAGAAAAAAGAAATGCTTACATTAACTGGCATCTTCAAAAGTTATCTGAAATTTAAGAGAGAAACAGAAATTCAAGATGTATGTACAATTAAATAACTGTTTTAATGAAATCAGTGTTAAATATTTTAAACTGAAGTCAATTGATTTAGATTGTTTTAAAATATATAATGGCATTTATTTAACTGAACTCATAAACAGCTAAAGTTGTATACTTGCACACCTAGTAAAATATATATATATACAAAATAATCATCAATGTACTTTCACTAGCTGTATAACATGTAACAAGACAAGGAAAAATAAGATGTAATAAAAAATAAACATGTGATAAAAAATTTTTTTCATACTTCCAATTTTACAATTTGAAACTACAATAAAATCTCAAGCAAGCACTATCTTCACTATATTATATGTGATTTTGGTATCTCTTTCGACTATAAAAAGTGCTCTTCTTTGACACTTGCCACAGACTGTTGATGAAGGTCACTCATCCATCCCACCCCCTTTCCAAGCAAATTTGTGGTAATTTTTATGGGGAAAAGGAGGGTGCTTGCTCGAATTTATATGGTATTTAATTAATACAATTATTACCAATATAAAAATGAGGTTTTCTCCCATTAATGCCTGTTGGCAAGAAAATTGAGCAACATCAAAATATGCTTTTCGTTAACTAACTGATAGCAAAGGTAAAATTATAACAAAATATGTTTAGGCTAAAAAAATCAAACTGGACCTTAATAAGTTAATGTGTAACATTTTTTAAGTATTTAAAAACTAAACACTAACAGCTAAACAGGATTCAACAAATAAAAAATGCAGGTCAAAAACCTACTACATCCTTAAAATAGAAATTTTGAAGAGAGCAAAGTTTACTTTTAAATATTTATAGTTGAATAATGATTATCATTTTTGCTGTCTGTATCGTATTTTCCTATTATTCTAAATATTTCCAGTATGGACAGGCATTATGGCAAGTATGAGTATTAAAGAATTTTCAGTGGTTAAGTGGTCAGTTGCTTTTTGACATTCTTTTATATGTAATTATCCTATGACTCTGTATTGCCTTACACGGTGAAAGAAGGCATATAATATTAATTTATTTGTTCTTTTAATTTACCCTTTCAATATTATTAAGCAATAAAACAATGTACAAAAAATAATTTTGTTTAAGATATAGAAGTGGATTCCACATGTCTTTTTTTTTTGCAGCTTGATCATTGATATTAAAATTGATAATAACAAAAAATTAAGTTATAAATTTTACTTTTAAATATTTTAAAACCATAAAAACATTTCTAGGCAAAATTAGAGTAATCAATAGGTATTTTAATTATAATCTGAAGATCTTGGGTTAAGCAATAATTCTATGGAATTGAAATAATGAAAGGCAGATCTATTTGTTTCTAGTGAAATTCTAATATTTTGAGACGATGAAGAGTGGAAATCAGAAATATGCTTATACATGCCATTTGTAAAGAAAAAAAAAATTACCAAAGTAAATATACACAATAAAAATATTTTAAAAATTAATAATCACTTTAAGAAAAATTACAACTGGCAATAGTCAGCTTAACCTGAAGATGTATGGATTGTAATAACAATTATTTATAATGATGAAAGGTAGATTCATTTGCCTTCATCATCTCCAAAAATTTGAATTTCATTGAAGAGTTTAAATTAGAATTATTTCCATAAAAGTAAATTGTCAAAGAATATTGCAAAATAGATGATTGATATAATTTATCTAGATATAATAATCAGGATATAATTCATCAACATATCATGTTCAGTACTAAAATATCACTCACTTAAATGAGTTTTATTTTCTCGAAGATATTAATTCTGGATAAACTCGTATTAATAGTGTTTTTTTTTGTAAATTTATAGCATGCGATTTCATAACTGCAAATAAATCTAATTGAAATATTCACGATTTAAAAGTAAATGCGGAATGTGACTTTGCACATAAGTAATATGTAATTTGGTCATCAAGTAAAATGCTTACGCGAATAAAATGTAAAAAGTAGTGAGCACCGGCTATAGGGTTGCTCCCACTGAATAAGAAAATAAATCCATTCCATGTATTTTTAAAAAGATCGTCTGCTATTTATTTTCATTTAAGTAGTATTTTCCTTCGTGATCTAGCTAATTTAAACTAATTTGTTTTGTTTCCTTGTATTTTTCGCAAAATATTAGAAAATATTCAGAAATTTTGCCTCTGTTATCTTTTTATTTATTTATTTGACAAACCTAGAATTTTCTTATTCATGGTAAATAAAATATGTAGTCAAAGCAATTACAGTATCGGACAGCATTTCCATACTGGTACTAATAACTTAAATTTTTATTTTAAATGTTAAACATGCCAATTCTTATTATCAGAATACGTATACACCGATGACAGATAATTAGTAAGATTCCAGGTAAAGCTGTACAAGCTTTGGGAAATATGATCTTAAAGGAAATTTTTGAGTAACTCAAAAAAGTGAGAGACTAAATGATGCATTTACAAAAATCAACATTTATTAAACGTTCGTAATACATTTCTCAAAATAAAGATATTACACAAAAAATGTGCCACGAACCGACAACACGTCGAAAGTTTTGTAAATCAAAACAAACCGGTTTGGTTTTAACAAAAAGTCACAGTTACAAAAAAATTCTCAGAAATGCTATAAAGTATTACAAAGTATTAGTAAGTATTGCAAATAAGTATTACAAATAATAAAAATATTTTATTTCATTGTTTTTGAAACAAGATTCATATTTAATTTCGTCAACCCTAGGATAGAAATCCCAGTAAAGTTTTATATTACTTTCCTTTACCCACATTGCTACATATTAGTGATGTCGGCTTTGTAATTGGTTTCTGGCATTATAAGAAAAGATGATACTTTGACGTCATATAACGGTCAGGTGGGTGAGGATGCACGCTACATCGTGCAAAATGAGTCCACATAGTCGCACACTGCATTAGAGCTAGGCGTACATCAATATAGGGTAACACTCACAGGGATTGGAACAGAAATACTAATAATTATACTTATTTTTTTATTTTATTTTTATTTATTTTAAAAGAATGCAAGCTACAGGGCAAAGTCCCAGTAACAGTGTGCAAGATAAAATACAATACGAAATATACAGATTAAAATATAATAAAATTACATTAAAATGCAAACTATTGACAACAAATTATTTTTGAAAGTACTTGCAAATGAATAATAAAATATTTACAGCAAATGATTTTTAAACGCCATTTCCGATGAATAAAAAACATCAAGATTATCGGGGAAGCTGTTGTATAATTTAAAATAGTTACTTATCGCACAATAAAGATCAATATTCGTACTAAAACTCCTTTCAGCAAATAAACTCATACTCCTGGTTAAATACTGGGGAGGGGGACATGAAACCCAATCCTACTCTAGACAGGGGGACGATCAATTCCATTATTAAACAGATTCCTGAAGAATAAAAATTGTGTTAAGAGGGCCAATGTTTAGCTTGATAAACGAGCAGTCCGAGGTGTTAGAATATATTTTTATTGATTTCCAAGAATTGTATAGATTATTGATTTTATTTTCGAAAAACAACAAGCAAACGGCTATGGCAACTCTAACTGCAGTTGGAGGAGCGGAATACTCCCGGCTTCGAGCTTGCTGTTTTCTAGTGGAATGGGTTATGCACATTATGTGCATTGTAAAATCTTCGACAAGAATCGACACTTATTCATAATTTAATTTTTTTTTCAGTATTCAAGTAACCTTGCTATAATTTTTTGTACATTTGATTTATCTTTTTAGAAATATATCGTTTATCTTTAAAATATGTGTGTTTCTTTTTACGCGTTTATTGTCTTGCTTTAACGTGTAAAAGTGAGCAGTGATTATTATAAAATAAACTTTGACGATGCTGATAAAAGACGTAAGTTTGACAAACTAATATATAGAGGTGAAGATATTCTAGATCCTTTAGATATACAATTGAATAATCAACTGTTTTCCAGAAACTTTAAAAGAGGACCAGTATTTCCCTAGGGGGGCATTAATTTTTATTTATTTGAAAAACAGTGCTCATATGTGAGACACGCATTTTAAAAAATACAAATATCTGCAATGTTACAATTAATTGCAATGCTATAAATGTAACATTGCAATTAAATAATCTTTGCAATGCTATAAATGTAACATTGCAATTAAATAATCTTTGCAATGTTACAAGTATTAAGCTGAACGTAAAATTGTTATTTTTTAATTGAACTTTTATAAAATGGAATAAATTTTGAATTTCATTTAAATATCAATTTTAATATTTTAAATCTATACCATCAAATTATATCCATTATGTATATGACCAGAATATGATCCCTTTTTACAAGTAAACATATACTCGTTTGATGCAATGGCCCCGACAAAATTTTCAGCCAGGCAAGCTTGGACCGTCAAAAGAACTCAATAATGTTTCTACAGTGTCGAATCCAGAATTCGTTTTTTTCTGGGGGGCGAAGTTAATTAGCATAGAGCAAGAGTCGGCAAACTCTTTAATCTCATGGATCCCTTCATGAACCCTCAAATTTTTCATCGACCTTCAAAAACATTTATTATATGCATAAAAAAATACTACAAATAAAATAAATAATAATTATTGTAATAATAAACTTAAAACTAACCTTGGTTTGTCGAGTACTTGTGTTAGTAAAAATAATTATTTACTCCCTTAAACATATACAAAATGTTGTTATAAAGATAAAAAGCATACAATTCTAGCAGATACACATTCCTCGTACGGAATATACAATATAAAGAAACTTAAAATTCACAATCATGTGCAATTTCCTATAATGTTCTACACGACATTGTTATTCAAAACATTCTATTGAAATATTTAAATTAATGCTCCTAAAAAAGTTTAAGAGTCTGTTCTCGTTATACAAAATTATTCTGCAGATCTAAAGACTAAAACATCCTATTCCCGTTTGTAAACAAATTTACAGAAAGTATGCCAAAATAAAAACTTTAAAATTGTATTAGAAGATATCCGTACTACTTATATTCTCATGGATTAAAAAATATACCCATACTACTTATATTTTTGTAAATAGGAAGATTATACCAGTATATTGGAAGATATATCTGTACTTAGAGTTGTAAAAAATCCGGAAATTTTGAGAAACGGTAATAAACCTGGGAATTTGGGTAAAACACCTCCAGGAATTTTGAAGCATTGAAAACCTTGGTGGGAAGAAACACAATTTGCGCGTTTCTTATATGCTCTGGTTAATCCGACACATTACGCAGTGCAAACCTTAGTGATCGATCGCCATTTAAACACATTTATATTATTACTTTAAAGGTAAATTATATCTAAAAGAGAGAGGTTATTCATTGTATTAGTTTAAAGGTAAAAGTTACTGAAATAATTTTTTGAAAATTTGAACTTCCAAAAATTTTGTTGAAAATATTCACGCTATATTAGTCATAAAATTATTAAAATGTTACTGCAACTAATATACATTTCTTATTATCGTTCAATATTAAGTAAATATAAATGAATTAACCACTTTGCAATAAGTACCTCAAAGGTTGGAGTGTTTTTACTTTTATAATATTTACAAATTAAATTACAAGTCCTTTGTGGAATTAATTTTCATATTAAAAAGCGGTTTATTCATTGGAATGAACCGGGTTTCCCGTTTTTGCAACTCTACCCTTGCTACAATATATAGGTGTGAAAAATATTTCACCAAAATAAAACAGTTGAGGTAAAAATTTGAAAATATCAATAATCCCCGTAATCTTTAAATCTAAAGGTCGTAATGGATTTGGATATAATCCAATTCAAAAAGTAATTCCGTTAAAATTTATTTATACACATTTCTTTATTACTTAAATTGAAAAAGATTTAATAAAATCGTCTACTGTATAAACTCATTAGGTTTAATTTGTTTGCTTAGTAACATGATATAATTTTTTTCCAAATAAATCTACTGTATAAATTCATTGGGTTTAGTTTCGTTGCCTAACATGATGTTTTTTGCAAATACTAAGGTGCTCCGCCCCTGCTCGCTACGCTGGCCGCCCCTGCTCGCTACGCCCCTGCTCGCTACCCCCGTTACTCGCTTAACGATTTATGCTATATTAGTAATTATTAAATTTGAAACGTGTGCATAACATTACACATATTAATCTGGAAAAGTGCATCTCTTTCCCGATCACGAGTAAAAACCCTCACAGGATCCCTTCCATATTTGTTGCACTGTCGGCCCAATGTTCGAGGCATTTGGAAACTTCAATATCGAAAAATTTTCAAATATTGCAAAGAACTTCTCCTATAAAAAATGTAAAGTTACGTTGCTACTCAAATTTTATTGAGCTGCAACTTACTTGGAATGTAATCCCATGAAATTTTATTTGCTCCGTTATAAAGAGCTCATGTCCCAGCCGAGATACGAACCATAGGGATACCGGCCTGTTCAGCCTAAACGCGATTCATTTAACTTAGACGGTAGCATTTCCTACTGTAGTTAAAGTGAACCGTACAACAATCGCAAAGAAAATGCATCATAAACGAAAATACGCATGACCCCCCCCCCCCTCCTCATTGTAACGAGCGTGTCGAAGACACACAAAATACACAGAATATATTAAATAGCGCCATATATACGAATAACTTCACTATATTTTTTATTTTTATACAATAAAATAAGACTTTAGAGGTGAATGAAATGAATCCACATTTAAAATTTTTTCTTATTTATCTGATCACGAGTATGGTGTTGCTCAAGTCCACAACAAGCGCCCGCTACATGAATAGTACCGATATGGAGAATATTTATCAATTTCCTAATCGCCTTTTTTTAAACAAAATCATTCCCACCTTTCGACTTTTAGATCCAAATCATTAAGATTCGCTGCATGTGTAGTCGTGCACAATAATTTGCCACTCGTGCGCACAAACATCCAATTTCCCCCCCATGAAAATGCCCAGCAAAGAGGAGGAAGAACAAAATATCGAAAATTGCTACTTTTATGCTTTTGGTTGATAATATAGAGAAAATCAGGAATTAGCGTAATGTGTAGTCGTGCTCAACAATTTGACAAGCCTGCGCACAAACGTCCACTGCTCCCCATAGTAACGTCCCAAAGTTATTATTTTAAAATATTTCGTAAATAAGTTGGCAATGCACCTGTCACGCCAATGAATTCATTGCATTTTTCTAAATAGTGATAATATGTATTATTTATTACTCCTCCCCTCCATTTTTTTTTCATTCATAGCGTAGTTCTAACTATAATTATTTTCCGCATACACTATATATACTATCTCGATTGTTCAGGAAATTTTTATGGTTTCAATTGGAAATAATCTGATGTGGGCAGCATATGACTTTTCTTATATAATGCAATGAATTTACTCCTTTTACAGTAAAATAATACTGTATAAGATCCACGCATTTGGCAATTATCCGATTGGCAACATGCAAAACTATTTCAAAATACCCAATTAACTTATATTTCGCACAATTCTAAATAAACAGTTATCAATATTGATAGCATCCTCAATAAGCGACATAGTCCATATATCCAAGTTGGCGATATTTTGCTAGATTATTCACCAAGGTTGTAAAAATGCGTCACCAAGTGTTACAGACAAAAGGAGAGAAAAGCATTGTTCCCATTTGGCGTCATTGTTTTAGCAATTTTTCGACATTTTTGTCATTTTGGCAACATTTAAAATAGTCGCCAAGTTGGCGACGTCCCTCTAAATTTCTAGGCAAACGTTACGGATGGACGGAGAAATGGGTTATTCTTTTAATATACTCTTATGTTCTTTCCAAGATATTGAACTTTCGTCGATTAGTCATCATTTCATTGAATTAACGTCGGTTTCATCAGTCTGGTGAATTTTTATCAATTGGGTGACATTTTCATCAATTTGGCAACTTTTAAAAAGTTAGCAAGTTGGAGATATTTCGACAAATTCGTCACCAAAATTTTGCCTAACATTATGGACGAAAAAAATAGGTTATTCTTATAGCAGATAATTTTCCCCAAGATATTGAATTTTCGTCAATTAGTCGTCACTTTCATTGATTTAGAGATACAGTATTGTGGCAATTAATTAAGAAATGTCAATTTTTTTCGTTTTATCACACGTAAGCTTAGGAAGAAGCACTCCAAATTAGCTCAGAGTTCAAATTGCAGTTATTATCAAAGTAGCAGGTGTTCATATGCACCTGGTAAGTAGCAGGTGTTCAAATTCCTCCGCCAGGTGGCAGGTGTTCCGCAGTGGTAGTTTCTCAGTTGTTGCGGGGCTCATTAGCGTCATGGATATCAGCGCGGAAACACGTGCTAAAGTGATTGCGCTTAGAGAACACACTTCTAAGACGTTCGAGGAAATAGGTAAAATATGTGAAGTGAGTACAGCAAGTGTCGGGAGGATCTGGAAGCGGTTTCAGGAAACAGGAAATGCTGGAACCAACCGCTCTGGAAGATGCGGCCGAAAAAGATCAACTTCGACTCGTGACGACAAAACTTTACATCGAATGAGTGTTAAAAATCCTCGATTAACCAGTTTTGACTTGTCTAAGTCCATGGTGGCAGCTGGTGTTGATATTGCACCTTCAACAGTGCGATACAGGCTGTTAGAACGCAGACGGAGAGCACGTCGACCGTACAAGAAGCAGCTTCTGACGCTTCGCATAAAGAAAAAAAAGGTTGGAATGGGCACGGAAATACAAAACATGGACAGAGAAGGACTGGGAGAAAGTTCTCTTTTCTGACGAAACACATTTTGTGGTTCAGGGATTTAGTTCTATGTTCGTGAGAAGGAGCCAAGGAAAACCTCTCAATCAGAACCACATCAATCAAGCACCCAAGCATCCGCCCAAAAAGATGTTTTGGGGTTGTTTCAGCGTTTTGGGGACAGAATCTCTTGTTCCCGTAGAGGGAATGATGAACAGTGCCAGTTACGAAGTCATATTGACCCGAAAAGTGCTTTCAACCATGGCTAAACTGTGGCCGAACGGAGATTGCGTTTTCCAACAAGACAGCGCGCCACGTCACACTTCGAAGCGAATCAAAACTTTCTGCTCAAAAAAAATATTACCGTACTGGATTGGCCCGAGAATTCACCAGACTTGAATCCCATAGAAAATTTGTGGGCTATTGTCAAAAAACGGCTTCACAAATTTGACTGTACGACGATGGACAAGCTAATTTCGGCCGTTATTGACATATGGTTCAGAGACGTTGAAATTAAAACTACATGTGCTAGTCTAGTACATTCCATGCCGAAACGTGTCTGTGATGTTATAAAGTCTCGGGGAGGTCATATCACTTATTAGTTTTAAATGTATCCATAGAAAACTTGAATAAAACTGAATTTTATAAAAAAAACTGCATTTCTCAATTAATTGCCACAATACTGTATTTTTATCAATTTGGCAGCATTTTCGTGAATTTGCAACAATTAAAAAATTCGCTAAGTTGGCGACATTCCACCAAATTCGTCGCTAAAATCTCGCCAAGCGTTATGGACAGAGAAATAATTTATTCTTATAGCAGATAAATGACTATTGGCGTTCAAATACAAAAGTATTACTCAAGTATCTTTGTTCATGAATGGAACGAGCTAAGATCCATGAGAATGATGTCACCAAATTTATCGCATGATATTACATATGAAAAGTAAACATATTTCACAATAGTTAATATTTTTTTTAATTTATATAATTTTTTGATAAATTTGTTTGAAAAATGTGCAATATCTAGCGAACGATTCATGCTAGCGTTCTAAAGTTTATGTCAATCGTTTTATAAGAAAAATTTACATAAGAAATGTCTATTTGCCTAACTTTATTAAAAGTTTTGATTTTTTGATGATTTTTTCAAAATTTCACTCGAAAATTTAGGGGAGTTCTGAATATTCGATTGCGTTTAAAAGCAATGGACTTCCAGTATTCACGGATTGTAATTTTTGTACTAAATTCCATTCGAATCGCTCCATTTGTTCGTGAGATATCATCTCCACAGGTTCACACACACACATACTTTCACACACACATACTTTCACACACACACACACATACTTTCACACACACACACACATCTCCCCAAAAGTGTTTGAATGGGCTCCGGGTGGCCTTTCAAAGTTCTTTTCCATTAAAATCTAGAATTCGTAAATTCGCGAAAACAGTACTATATCTATGCATTAGAAAAAGGAAAAAATAAAAAATAAATAAATCTTATAGTTGCAAAATATGACTTTCCTCACTTAATGCAATGACTTTATTTCGACCGATTTTCCTTGACTTTACTTTTTATTAATTCTTATAAATCATAATTTCACGGGGAAATTGAGATATGCAATATCCACAGAATAATGTTTTTGGTATAGAATTAACATCATTTAAATCGAAATTGGGCACTTTTGGCATTAGTCTAAGCAGATTGACTTATTCATACTCACTTGCAAAATCCTCATCTAAATCGAAATGACATTTAGTTAATATCCTGTAAGATAAAGGGCTATTGGAAAGTTCTTTGGCGTCAAAATATAAAACTATTCCAAAAAAGCATTTTCTTTCATGAATGGAACGAACTATATCCACGAGAGTAATGTTAATAAATTTGTTATATAATATGGCATATGGAAAGTGAACATATTTGATAATACTAACAACTTTTAAAACTTTATTTAACTTTCTTTTGGTAAATCCATTAGGAAAACGTACAATATCTCGAGAACGATTCATACTAGAGTTCTAAAGTTTGTGTTACTCGTTTTATAAGGAAACATTATCTAAGAATTGATTATTTATTAAACAAAAGACTTAATTTTATGATGATATTTTCAAGAATTCATTAGTAAATCACGCAATATCTCGAGAACGATTCATGCTGAGGTCCTAAAGTCGACGGTATAACCGTTCGTATTTTAATAAAAATTGCATCTGAAATGATCATTTATCTATCATTATTAAAAGCCTTTGATTTTAAATGATTTTTTAAGAGGGAGGGATAAATAAAATAAAAAATAAAATTGAGAATTTTTTGGGGTGTAGAGTGAGGCTTCCGAATATTCGATTGGGGACACACACACATACACTAACATACATCACTGGTGAATATTAGTCCAGAAAGCAATTCATGCGGAAATGGCATCTTATATACCACCCAATCAACCACCGTTATCAATCGCATCACAATATTCCAGGGATAATAGTAATGATAATTAATAATATTATTGTTATTGTATTATATATTGTAACTAGCAATATACCCGTTCTTCGCACGGAATATATAATATAAAGAAATTGAAACGTCAATTAAGTGCATGTTCCTATAATACTTTAAATGACATTGTTATTTTAAACATTTTATTAAAATATTTAATTTAATTTTCCTAAAAATGTGTATAAGAATCGCTGTTCTCGCTATACAAAATTATCCCCAGTACTCTCTTCTAACAAAACAAAATTAATTTCATTGATTTAGCGTCGTTTTTATCAATTTGGCGACATATCCGTCAATTTGGCAACGTTAAGAAAAGTTACCAACTTAGCGATATCCCGCCAAATTCGTAGATCTGAATTTGCAGATCGTTTGCATAATGAACAAATAATGCATAATGTAAGAATAAAACATCCTGATCCCGTTTGTATATATTAAATAAAAACACCAACATTGTATTAGAAGATATACCCGTTCTATTCTTATTCTGTTTCAACAATCGGCTAAATGAGTTTTTGATTTATCGTCGTTTTTATCAATTTGGCGGCATTTTCGTCAATTTGGCAACGTTTAAGAAAGGTTGCCAAATTAGCAATATCCGGCCAGATTCGTAGATCTGAATTTTTTGATCATGATTTGCAGATCAAGAATAAAACATCCTGATCCCGTTTGTATATACTAAATGAAAACACTAAATTTGTATTAAAAGATATACCCATTCTACTCTTATTCTGTTGCAACAATCGGCTAAATGAGTTTATTGGCTAAACACAATATACATAAATACAATATGTATATAAGTTTGAAAAGTCTTTGCCAAAATAAATGAAAGTGATGCAAATAGTCCGCAATTAATATAATTAAAAGCAAAATAAAACCGTTTATTTATAAGATATATTTTTATATCCACTTATTATTCAAATCTAAAATATAATTGAAAAATTATATATCGTGATATAAGAAAAAATCTTCATAAAATGCTGATAATTAAATAACCATTTTGATTTCCTAATACTTTTGATTGCTGAGTCAGCCTGTGAAAAATAAACCATAGTGATAGAGTTTCCATTTAAATTCATGTTTCAAACTGCGATTTTCAAAAAGTGACTAATTAGCCCAAAATTCTTCCACAAAACTCAGAAATAGAGTTTTAATTTACTTTTACGTTTTAAACCAACGATTTCCAACCTTTTTCGTTTGGAGGAACCATAGCGTTAAAGAGTAGAACTCATAGGAAAAAGTTTCGTTTTCCATTAATAACTCGACAACCCCTGGTCTTAGAAACTGGAAATTTGGACTAAATTTAAATGGAGCTATTTCAAGGTTACCCACAAAATTTTATCAAATTCGCTTCAGCCCTTCTTCCGTGATGATGAGACAAACAGACAGACAGACAGACAGACAGATTTTCAATTTTATTTATATAGAGTAAGACTGGATTTTTGTCGCGAATTTGATATGTCGGGGCCATACCAAATCACAATGCAACATTTGCCATTGATTAACACACACACACACACACACACACACACACACACACACATAGAGAGAGAGAGACATCACTTCAAAAATGCTCGATTCGAGTCCAGGGATGCTTGAAACGTTCTGTTCCATCGAAAACTCTAATTCGAATTTTCGACCCCGTCACAACACTTTCCTTGACATTATACTATGTATGTAGGGAAAGTAAAAAGAAAAAAAAATGCATTTAAAGTCAGCACGTGCATTATGAAAAGACGCCAATATTTTTGTTCTCAAGGAGAAAGGCCTTAAACAATATTAAACGCTGGTTGAAAAGCTTGCGCCTACGCTTATAACTTTTTATCCATAACTACAGCGCTTTCCCGCTCAGTAGCTATATCCATCCAATTCGTCTTTCTTAAAAATGTTGGACACTTTAAAAGTGAAACATCAGGCTGTTTCAACAAGATCTTCCCTTTTTTTTCAGGAAACTGTTTTCTCTTTCACCTTCAATAATGCCGACGAACACTTTCACAACTCGGCACACACGCAGCCAATACGGACGTTCTTCGCTCGGACCCGTTTTGAAAGGTGCCTGTGTTTGGGTCATTCATAACTAACTACCTTTCATGATTTCGTGTCAAGGGTAGAGGAACACGGTGTTTTAAAGCTGTTTTTGATTACGATATCTCAAATGAGTTAGCGAACAGTTTTATATTACAGTTCGAACCGTTATCGAAAGTGTTGAAAATTTTTACTCAAATTATTAAACACACACACACACACACACACATATATATATATATATACGAAATATATATATATATATATATATATATATATATATATACGAAATATATATACGAAATATAATATATATATATATATATATACGAAATATATATATATATATATATATATATATATATATATACGAAATATATATATATATATATATATATATATATATATATATATATATATATTTTCAAAAAAGAAAAGAGGTATGGATGGAAACAATATACCAAAAGATGGCCGGGGGGAGTTGTGACCCCCTCACCCCGGTTAAGCATGCTTTGCGTCGCGAAAACACTCCCGGAGAGCCGGTATATTGCAAATCAAGCAACAGCGGCTACCACCGGCATTGGAGCGCAAATGCAGCTTCTATATTGTTTCCATCCATACCTCTTTTCTTTTTTGAAAATATTTTAATCCTCTTTCTAGTGCAGCTTTGCGCCTTTTAGGTGTGATTTCAGATGATTTTGTAATGTTGTATTTCACGGTGTTTTCATATTATATATATATATATATATATATATATATATATATATATATATATATATATATATATATATATATACGATATATATATATATATATATTATATACGAAATATATATATATATATATATATATATATATATATATATATATATATATATATATATATATATATATATATATATATATATATATATACGAAATATATATATATATATATATATATATATATATATATACGATATATATATATATATATTATATACGAAATATATATATATATATATATATATATATATATATATACGAAATATATATATATATATATATATATATATATATATACGATATATATATATATATATATATATATATATACGATATATATATATATATTATATACGAAATATATATATATATATATATATATATATATATACGAAATATATATATATATATATATATATATATATATATATATATATGAAATATATATATATATATATATATATATATATGAAATATATATATACATATATATATATATATATATATATATATATATATATATATATATATATATGAAATATATATATATATATATATATATATATATATATATATATATGAAATATATATATATATATATATATATATATATATATATATACGAAATATATATATATATATATGAAATATATATATATATATATACGAAATATATATATATATATATATATATATATATATATATATGAAATATATATATATATATATATGAAATATATATATATATATATATATATATATATATATATATATACGAAATATATATATATATATATATATATATATGAAATATATATATATATATATATATATATATATATATATATATATACGAAATATATATATATATATATATATATATATATATATATATATAAAGACATAATAGAAATATAAAAGAAGGGAGGTAACGTAAAGTGCTTACACAAAGGCGGTAAGGGGTAGTGACCTTACTCCCCAGTTAACAACATGCATGTCTTTAATGCCGCGGCATGCACTCCTGGACGCCAGCACTGACATTAGCCAACCTCCGGAGTGATAATCAAAATCATCACAAGACCCTTGATTAAGGAATTGGATATGAAAAAGTAAGGACCAAGTTATAGAGAGAGCCAAATTCCTGCACATGCTACATATTTATAACATCAAAATATTCAATTCAGCAGTTTTGATGTCTGTGATGTCATAAGCATAAAGATGTTCGATTCAAATTCACAAAGTCTTCAAATATCTACACAAATTCAACCCATAAATTTCGTTTTTTCTGTAGTAATTTTTGATGTAATGTGCCATAAAACGTTTTGGATATTTTTGCATGAATGCCTGTAGTAAGAATTTTTTGTCACTTTCCAGTCTGGTGACGTCACTGCTTACTATTCTTTTTGTTCTAGCTAGACCACCAATGAATACATTTCTAAATATATTCAAGTGTAAATTAGAGGTCCAATGTATGATACCTGCTGTAGCAATATTATAAGTTATTCTTTTATCCAGGGCCGATCCTAGGGTGTCGGCCGCCCGCGTGCAAAGACCTAATGTGCCGCCCCTCTAGAGAATTTTTCATATTTTGACTAATACTTAACGTTGACGTTATAAACTTATCTACCTGTATAAGAGTAAAAAGTAAAACATTAATAAAAATGCAAATAAAATTTGAAGTGTAAAACTTTATTTTTGGGCCAGCTAATAGGTTATAATAGCGACAAAATACTTTAACAAAGTAATAAACAAACAAAAATATTACCTTCGAAATAAAAATAGACATTTTATAATTAGAAATGCAATTAATCAAAGCAACAGTATTTACTCAGAAATTATAATCTAATAAAAAAAAATACTAAAGCATAAATCTCGTGAAACGAAAAGTATATAAATCAGTCCTTCTACAAAGACTACCTAATAATTAACTATAAAATAACTTTTCTGGCTTTCTGAGAAGCAAATTTGTCAATAATTTCGGTGAAATCAATTTTTTCAGAGATTTGGGATTCAATAGAGATAATGGCCAAATCTGAAAGCTTTCTTGTGTCATATTATTTCTCAAATAATTTTTAATAATTTTTAATTTACTGAAACTTCTTTCACCCGAAGCCACAGAAACAGGTAAGGTTAAAAAAATTCTTATTGCTAGAGCAAAATTTGGAAAACAGGGAATGATATCATTTTTGACTATAATTTCTAATATCTCAATTGGCTGTTTTTTACCTGGAAAAATATCTTTGAATGAAGTTATTTCATTAAAGAGTTGTATACCGTCTATATCGTTCACAATACTTCCTTCGTCCTGTACCTGTAACTTAATATCTAAGTCCATGCAGGCTTTCATGAGATCATCATTAGAAATGTTGTGAAACTCATACAGAAAGCAGAATATTGAATGGCACTCAGATAATAAGGTAAATCTTTGATTTACCGAAGAGATCGCGTGATCAAGAATTGCAAAATAGAAAGCAGTCTTGAATTGCTGGAAGGGATTTGAAACTGGTTCATCACTGCCCTTCTAATCAAATAAACGGACCTTTTTCCTGAGCTTCGAGATGGGAAATTCGGGATCAATACCTAAATCTCTAGCAAGTGTTGTTGCTGAATCGACAAATATTTTAAAATTATCGTCCGATCTTAGGGAAACTAAATATTTAAAGATTATCTAAGCCTTCAATGCATTCCGCGTTGTTTAATTTAGGATTTTGAAGCATTTTACTTAATACATCAATTCTTGATAATAAATCATGCCAAATTAAAATTGAACACAAAAATTTAAATGTTTCAAGACTTTTATATATTGATTCAGCACCCATTTTTGATTTCGTGTCTCTGGTGGTATTTCAATTAAGGCATTTAATGCGGTAATAATGTTTTTTAGGTCTTGTTTTAGAGATCTAATAGCAATGATACGACTTTCCCACCTTGTTTAACTTAACGGTTTTAAAGTTAGACTTTTCACATGTTTTTTTTAGTAAATCCCATCGATATGGGGACGCAGGAAAGTCATTATATATACCTCTTGTACCATATCAAAACAAGGAAGATCACTCATGCAAAAAGCATTGATTATGAAACACTTTCCAACTGAAATACAATTTTATCTAAACATTTCTGAAAATCCATACATTCACCGGTGATATTTTTAAAATCATCATAATACTACAATAATTTATTATATTTGAAAACTTCATCGAAAACAAATGCACTTTATTCAAATAATGTCACGAAATATAAATCGCCTAGCTCTCTATATAAAAGCAATGAATATTTCATTCATAAACTTTTTCCATTCCTTTCATTCAGCGACGATATTTTTAAAATTATCACAATACTATAATAATTTATTTTACTTAAAACGTAAAACTATGAAGGTTAAAATTACTTTCTAACTCCACGCTTAAAACTTCATCAAAAAAGCAATAATATGGGATCGTCTGCTTCTCTATGTAAAATCAATGAATGTTTCATTCATATCAGCTATATTGCAGATTCCAGAGCTAAATAGCTTTGGTTAAAGAAATTCAGCAAATCTTATACAACTCATCTTACAGCTTGATATGTTTACATTCTCCATACATGAAAACTAGGCTTCGTTGTAGAAATGATCAAAGTTTGATGATCATTTAAACTACAAAAAAAAAATTGTAATTGCGTTGGCCGCAGTATATAGATGCACAGGAAAAAATAAAAAATGAGGTGGTTTTAGGACGGATGCAATACTAACTATAAATAAAAAAAAAATTTAAAAATCATGATTTTGACACAAGATGGATGCCATATTTTATTTTGAAAATGGGTCGCGTGATCTCTTCATATAATATGGATGCATTTATTATTTTAATTTTTATTTAAAAAACTAATGAACATATTTTGATGAAATTTTCTTTATATATTTTATGAGATAATTTGAATATTTCCTAAAATTTCTGAAGCAATTTGTGAATTTTAAATTCGCTTAAAAAATGTTTGAAAAATTAGCTCCCATAGGGTTCAATGTATTTTATTTTTTCAACCTGAGTTTAATCCAAAAAATAATTGGATAAAATTATTCATTTGTATTCCCATATGTTCCACAAATTGTCTAAACCACATACTAAAATTTCATTTCGGTAAAGTCATTTTCATGGCAGTAAACGTGCTAACGGACTGCCATAAAAATGAACAGAACGGACTGCCATAAAAATGACAGAATTAACTAAGTCATAAACACTTTACAACTATGTTATAAAGTGTTAACAAGAGATATCAATCATGCTTAAAGCATTGATTATGAAACACTTTCCAATTTCAATGCAATTTTATTTAAACATGTCTAAAATGCAATGCACTCCTCGGTAATATTTTAAAACTTATCACAACACTACATTAATTTATTATATTTGACACCTTAAACCTTCATCGAAAAAAATTAACTTCATTCAAATGACGGCATTAAAGTATAAATTGCCTGGATTAAACATCTCTAAAATGTGATACATTCCTCGGTAATAATTATAGAATTATCATATTACTACGATAATTTATTATATTTGAAAACTTCATCGAAAACAACTGAAAGTCATTCAAATGACGTCGTAGAAAAAATAACACGCCTGGCTTTCTCTATAAAAGCAGCATTTCATTCATAAATAATTTCCCATTCATGTCATTCATCACAATACTATAATAATTTATTTTATTTAAAAATTAAGACCATGGAGCTACAAGTAATTAAACTCTATTCGTAAAACTTCATTGAAAAAAATCGTCCTGCTCTTTGTAAAATCAATGAATATTTCATTCATATCAGCTACGCAGACTCCATGAACTAAATGATTTTGTGTTAAAGAAATACAGCAATTCTAATACAACTCATTCTACATATTTTGCATAGGTGAAAAATAGGCTTCGTTGTAGAAATAATCAAATTTGGATCAGCATTTAAACTCAAATATATTGTCATTGCGTTGTTTCAGTATGTAGATGCACAGAATTTGGGCAAAAATAAAGTGGTTTTAAGACAGATACAACACTCAATATGAATTAAAAAGAACTTTAAAAATCACGATTTTGACACAAGATGGATGCCATATATCATTTTGAAGTGGGTCATGTGACCTTTTCATATTATGGTCACGTAATCGCTTCATATAAGAGGTGTTATTATTATTATTTTAAATTTTATTTAAAAAACTACTGAATATATTTCGCTGAATTTTTTTTTATATATTTTATGGAACAATTTAAATATTACCTAAAATTTTCGAAGCAATTTGTGGATTTTAAATCCGCTTAAAAAATGTTTGAAAAATGAGGTCCCATAGGGCTCAATGTATTTCATTTTTTCAACCCGGGTTCAATCCAGAACTAATCGGGTGATATTATTCATTTATATTCCCATAGGTCCTACAGACCGTCTGAACAACATACTAAAATTTTATTTTGATTAAGTCATTTTTGCGGCAGGTATCGTGCTAACGGACAGACAGACAGAATGAACAAAGTCATAAATACTTTTCAACTTTGTTGTAAAGCGTTAAAAATCAGAAATTTCACCACTGGAGCTGGCAGCGTCATTAACGACGAGATTTAATGTATGAGCCGCACACGGCACGTATAATGCTCTGGGATTGATATCGAGAATCCGTTTCTGAAGCCCTATATTTTTCCCTTTCATGTTCGATCCATTGTCGTAGCCCTGACCCCGTATATCTTTAACTTCGAGCTGCAGACTAGGTAATAGCTTCTCTAATAGAAAATTACACAGACCTTCTTCAGTGGTATTAGTTACTGGAAAATATCCTAGAAAAAATTCTAAAATATCTACCTTACCATCAGTAGTGTTTATTTGGCTTTTTTGACAATGCGTGTTATCTCATTACGAATAGATTCGGCTAAAATATTAATTATTTCATTTTGAAATTGCTGCCCTAAGTAGTGTGGAATACGTGTTTTGTTATCTTTGTATTTACAGACATTATTAAGGTGTTCTGAAATAACTGGATCAAATTTGGCCAACATCTCCACTGCCTTTAAAAAATTACCATTATCTCTATGATACAACTTCGTACTAGTTCCTCTGAATGCTAAATTTTGACTGGCTAAAAATTGTACTACAGCAATCATTCTTTCAGTGATGGCGCGCCATCGCCTTTTCTCTCAATTGTAAACATTTTGTTGTTCCGCGTCAATAGTACAATTTTTTTCCAGCCTCGTCTTTATTTCGCACCACGATCTTATAGAGTTTACGTGTTTTAGAGTATTTTCATACTTATTAAGGTAATCCGAACAATGACGCCAATCAGAAAAGCCAGTACTTACTGACTTTAAAGTTTTGTTGAACTATCTTTACCAAACAATTTACATGCAGAACAAAAAAGGCGATTTAGTTTTATGGAATATTAGAGCCACGCGCGATTTATTTTCTCCCCGTTCACTAAAGTTTTGTTATAATATGAACAGCTAAATTTTCTGCCACTCTCATCGACCTGAAATTTAAAATTTGCTACTTGTTTGGGACCATGTTCTACCAATAAATCAATATTTTTTTTTGTTAAAATGTTAGGCCAAGAATATTACGTTACCTTCATTTTACTCTTGATAGTAATGCCCAAAAGCTAGATAAATTGAAACCCATTTTAGATGCATTAGTTTCAAAATTTAAATCTGTATACACTCCTGATAACTAATTTAAATATATATACACTCCTGATTAACTGATAACTATTTTATTGAAGGTAAGTTATCATTTTTAATACGCTAAAATTTTTAATATTTTGATAAAAGAAAATTTGAAGGAAAAATATATTTCAAATAGAAAATAAGAATTTCCTTTATTCCTGAAAATAGTAGAATGCTGTGTTGAACGGGTGATTTTTAGTGAATATTTTTGGAGAGTTAGGCTTAGTGCAATAAAATTGCCGTCTCCTGGAAACAGTTCGAAAAAGAAGCGCTCCGTCCTTTGGGCCGCCGCAGTTCCGGAATGCCGCCGTCGCGAAAGGGTTCACTTTACCGAAATAATTCAGTTCTAATCTACAAAAGAGACCGCTAAAATAAAGTTTCTTTTGACCATTGATCTGCGAGCCGCGTGCCAACCGTGGTATACATAAATAAGCTAACACACAGTGGAACGAAATATCCTTAGGCGTCTCAAAAATATGCCCCTTGGTTATTGTTTTAGATAGAAATTTAAAATTTGGTATCCTTTTTCTGTGCCGTATAGCCGGCTCTGCCACGAATTTTGCTATCAAATGAAGGATGTGTGTAAAGAGTAGACATTAATGGACAATGGACCAACACACTGTGCACTAACATTCTAGTTTTCTTTAACTATGGGACTTATTTTGATTTTTCAATAACTATTTAAAATTCAGCATATTTATTCGACTTATTATAAGCTTTAAAAATTTTTGCTGGATTGATAGAACTATAAGCGGCCTGCGGCCGCCCCTTGTTTTGGCCGCCCGCGTGCGGTGCACGCGCTGCACACCTGCTAGGATCGGCCCTGCTTTTATCATATATATAGAATGAAAGTATATTATGGTTGAAATCAATACTGAGATCCAGAAAATTTATTACATTATTCTGGGTTGGTGGATTTTCTTCTAGTATTAAATCTGAGTGATAAAATTCAAAATTCATTTGAAAATGTTCGTTTTCATAAGCTATTAACAAATCATGGACGTAACGTATGTAAATCAATTCATTGTTAATATGGGACATTTTTTCAAAATGATCAAGATAGATGTCCGCCAAAATTGACGAACATCCCCCGCCCATGGGGATGCCTTTGATTTGCTTATAGTAATTCAGCCCGTTATATAGGTAGTTTTCCTCTACAACAATCTTTATCAGAGATCTATAACGTTCGATTTCCGCATATTTCTGCATCTCAAATTCCCCGTACAACGAGTTAAGTATTCGGTATAATACCTTGAGTTCAATATTGTTAAAAAGTTCTTTAAAATCATAAGTTCTGAAAAATAATTTTGCTTGATTAGGCTTTAAGATCTTTATAACTTCGTAGCTATTTCCGACAATATAAGATCCCCGATCTTTAATTTTCTTTAAGATAGGTTTCAATATCGCGAGAAGCATTTTGTTAGCTTTAGTGAGGTAAGTTTTGTATCCAACTGTTACTGGTCTAAAGCTTTTTGGAGTTTTATGAAGCTTGGGTATATTTATTAAATATGGATATTTTATTCTTTCTGTATACTTAATACCTGCCTTAAGATATAAGGCCTTGATTCTGTTATTAATCACCTGGTTTGTTAAAGTTATTCTGCTGTATAAGGCTTGATTTTCGTAATTTGCCATAAGGGTTTTTATGTAAAGGTATTTGCAAGTAAATGCATAATTACCCGGAACTTTATCGGTGTATGTTATTACATATTGTTCCTGTAATAACGTAAGATTCTTTATATCTAGTTTAGAATTCTCTTGACGAGCATAATACATTCTGTAATAATACCCGAAATCATTCAAAACACTTGATATCCACTTGCCGAATGTAAAATCCGGGATGCTGAATTTTATAGACATCCTATAAATAAATGCATCTAGATTCTTTGTAAATGAATCTAGTGGATTTCCTTGGTGTGGATTACGGTATTTGGTGCCCAATTTGAAAGCTCTTATTAAGGCATTATTACTGATTACTTCCAGATTACTTGTAACTATATGTCCTATAACAGGATCTTTATATGGATTGGTGTTACAATTACATGTTACATTATTTCCAATTGAAAGATTTTTACTTAAAAGGTTATAATTGTAAATTTTTCTTCCCAAAGGAATTTCGTAACTGTAAGACGTTCTAATATTTATATCTGTTATAGGAAGATGCTTATGATTTGTTTTCAATATCTTGCCGAAAGGGATAGAATTGAAAGTTTTATTTTGAAATAAGATCGATAGATGTACCACATCGCATTTTTCTTCGATCTGTGCGTCCTTCAATTTCAAATTTAAAAAGGTTGAACGTTTTTTGATCCAATCACACATAGTAGCCAAATTAAGTTTCTGGTAAGAGTTAAGTTCGTTTGTAGACCATATTTTAACTTGTTGAGACCAGATATGCCATATCTGTTGTAAATATTGTTTTCTTATGCTCAAAACATATAATTTAATAACTTTAATGTTATGTTCTTCAAATTGATATACCTGTTGCATAAAATTGACAAAAGATTCTTTGCGATCGTTATAATTCTGTTTTTTTCTTCTTGTTTTACTTCTGAACCATCTTCTACATGTATTCTTATTGCTTATTTCCACTATAGCGGTATTAGAAGTACTATAGTAAAAATCGTTATTGTATAATCTGTTAAACATCATGGAATTTAATCCATATGGATAAATTGAATTACTTTGTAGTATGTGCATATTTTCCCACCAGATGCGTTCTTCCAATGTTACTGCAAAGTCTAAGATTGTAATGGATATATTATTAAAAGAATGTGATTGAAAGTGAGAATATAGAAGATGGTATTCCTGATTAAAAGCAGAATTTTTCTTAATATGGCTACGGTGAAGATTAATTCTTAAATTAAGAGGATTTTTTGTTTGACCTATATAAGTCAATTCACAAGTTTTACATTTTATCATATATATACATTGGTATGCTTTACAAAATAGATTGAACTTACATGAATTTCCTCTAATCTTAGGATCGGCACAAGGGCAAAGCATGCATCTTTTTGAGTTGCATTTTTTGAATTTGAAGAAAGGCATGTAACTGAAATGATATCTGTATACAGGATCTCTATTATACTTCGTCGTCAAGTGATCGGCTGTTTTTGATTACGATATCTCAAATGAGTTAGCGAACAGTTTTATATTACAGTTCGAACCGTTATCGAAAGTGTGGAAAATTTTTACTCAAATTATTAAACACACACACACACACACACACACACACACATATATATATATATATATATACGAAATATATATATATATATATATATATATATATATATATATATATATATATATATATATATATATATATATTTCGTTTGTTATACTTATTTCGATTCCATACCTTTGTACTATATATTTTTCATTGACTTGTTGATTTTATATTTTTTTTCCATTTGCTTGAGGATTAGTTGATTTTTACTTTTGTTTTGTAAGCCAGTTAGATAGTTGAATTTAGTTTAAGTTTTTCTTTTTTTGTTTCCATACCTTTTAATTTGGTTGATTTTCTGTAACTTTATAGCTTGTGTTTTGTATTTTTTTATCCATTTGATTTATGATTTGCTGTATTATATTTTATTCTGTGGGTGTTTTAAAAGTTAGGTTTATCGTGTTACATCTTCTTACTTTTCGTTCATTGGATTTTCAAACTTCTATTATTATATATATATATATATATATATATATATATATATATATATATATATATATATATATATATATATATATGATACTGGAAATCGAAAACAAAATAAAAAGAGGGGCTGGGGCGTGGGTCACAGATGGGTATGAATGGAAAGTCGAAAATGTACAACTCATTAGGGAGAGCATGCTCATTTAGAACTTCTGATGTGCCTTAAAATTAATTATCTGGTACATATAGGCGCTTTATATATATTTAAATCTTGAATGTTCAAGATCTGTATCTTCCATTTAGGAGAATTCGCGTTTTGAATAGCCGTTTACATACTTGTATATACGTACTTATATGATGGTGCTCGCTTTGATACTATAAATAAATAAAGGAATGAATGACTGTACAGAAGTGTTTTGAAAAAATAAAGAACTACAGTTCCAGTAATTAACAACACATTTTGTTACGACTCGTTACACCACCAGTTGTGTCCTTCGAAGTTTCACTTTACTTTTATTATACACCAAAAAAATATGTATATTTACAATTACTTCATTCGCGACCTTTGTCTTAAATGAATGATTCAGACGAATGAATTGAATGCGGTCGAAGCATTATGACTGAATAGGGCATTATTTAACTTCGAAGCTACAGACAGCCGCGAAAATCGGAACAGGGGTAACTGAGCTACATAATAATGCACCCTAATAAAGCACACACATACACACACACACATATATATATATATACATACACACACACATATATATATATATATACATACACACGTATATACATATGTATATATACATGCACACACACACACATATATATATACTTGTATATGTATATATATACTAATGATAAAGGTATAAATTAGCGAATATACTGTTACTATAGCCACCTTGTGGAACCTCTAAGACTTGTAAGTATAATTTATTGCCTTGAAATATATAATTATTGAAAAGAACAAAGTGAAGAAATTTAGGAAAATTGGTAAGTATAGTATGAGTAGATTGATTAGTAATATAAGCATTATATAGAGCTAAAATTACTACATAAAGATCAGAGATCTAAATATTATTAAAAATATCTTTAAAATCGAAAGTTTGAAATCCAATTAACTTACCTAGTGATGTTAATTTATTCTTTAATTCTTTACTATTATTTAGAATAAGGTAGTTATTGCTAGAAAAACGTAAACTATCATTTATTACATTTAAGTAATTTAGTAGTAATTTACTCGCAGTAGTAGAGTAAGTATTATGACCAGTAGTTACTGTTCTATATATATATATATATATATATATATATATATATATATATATATATATATATATATATATATATATATATATATATAAGTTTTGTTTCTAATCAAGAAATATTTTCTTTTTTTAATAAATATTACAAGCATTATAAAATAAATATATTATTATTATTTATGTATTAAGAATCATACAATGTACTAAGAACCATACAAGAAACTTTAAAGAGGATCAATAAATGTCCATTTTTAGGAAATGTTCGATAATATTATCACTGAACAATAAGTCACTTTTGTAGATTATCAAATTAAATAAAGCGTTATTTATTAATTTGGATGAGACGTAGACGTAACTCTTTTATGAGAATCAGAAGTAATAAGTACATGTTCCACAGTAAATTTTACTTTCCAGCATATCTGTATGCAGTGATCACCTGTCTAAAAAAAAAAAATACTTTTAGGACATTCCGAAAGGCTTGCTTTACACAGGTTTCATTGCAGTATCTGAAATTAAAAATTGTTGGAAAATCGACTTCTTAGGAGTATTTTGATAGAACGATTTATAATACTATTTGACTGACTGTAAACGTATTCATGTCATACCCTCCGCTTCGTAACCGACAGAGCAGATGACGTGCTGAGTTGGCACACTCATATCTTGTATCCAGAAATATTCGCCAATCATTCAAAATAGCAACAGCGGCAGAAGAGGCGGAGGCTGATTTATGTCGACAAGATAACCAGTTGCGATTATTTCCCTTTTTTTTAGAGAAATTTTTGTCCGCCTCCTCTTTAGTGAATTCGGAGTAAATGGTTTATGTCAGGCAGTTAAGAAAGAAGAAACCGTGCGGAGAGAAAGAGAGAGAGAGAGAAAGAATTTGTGGAAGCAGGTTTCCTTTCTTTCTTTCGACCCAGACCGTCCGATCTACCACAAGGTGTAAGGTAGAAACGGGTTGTTCGAGAGATTGAAGAAGTGGCCCTTGTGGTTTGGAAAAATGAGGATGGGCTGTGGAATTTTATTTTATAAGAAGTGGTTTTTACATTGCGCCATTGACTAATCAAAAGTGCAAAGTAGCTAGCCACAAGATTGTTCCGAATTTTTGATCAGTTACAGTTAATTGTATGAAAAATTTTGAGGCGACATTATTCTATGAATGTTTCTATGTTTGTGCCATTTTCTTGTTTTCACAATGGAAAAGTTTTCGTTTCTCATTCTATAGTATGGATAAAGTACTAAAAGCTTTTATATTGCATCATTAACGAATCAAAAAGTTTAAACAGTCTATGAAAATAGATTTTTCCGAATTTCTGATTAGTGTAGCAACAGGAAAACTTGAGCAACTTAGGGAGCTCAGGTTTTCCTTATTCTTCGTGCAAAGTGTATTTTACTGATTGAAATATAGCAACAGTTTATTGGACTAAAAATGTTGTTGCAATATTATTTTCTGTATTCAATTTGCGCCATTTATCTTGTTTTCATAATGGACAAAAATTAATATCTTATTGTAGAGTATGGAGAAAATATTAGATGCTTTTATGCTGCATAATTAACGAGTCAAAATGTGTAATCTGACGAGGATAATATATTTTTCTGGATTTCTAATTAGTCTAGTTACAATATTTTGGATAAAAAATTTTGTTGCGATATTATTTTCTAAATTCAATTTCTGCCATTAATCCTATTTTCATAATGGACAAATTTCAATTTCTTATTATAGAGTGTGGTCTTATTGTATAATATTAGATGCATTTATACTGCATCATTAACGAGTCAAAATGTGTAATCTAATGAGGATAATATATTTTTCCGAATTTCTGATCAGTCTAATTACAAAATTTTGGACAAGAATTTTGTTGCGATAACATTTTCTAAATCCAATTTCTGCCATTTATCATGTTTTCATAATGGAATAAATTTTAATTTCTCATAGTAGAATATGGAGAAAGTTTTAACTGTTTTTATGTTGCATCATTAACGAGTCAAAATGTGCGATCTGAGACAATATATTTTTCAGAATTTCTGATCAGTCTAATTACAAAATTTTGGACAAAAATTTCGTTGCGATAACATTTTTTAAATTCAATTTCTGCCATTTATTATGTTTTCATAATGGAATAAATTTTAATTTCTCATGGTAGAATATGGAGAAAGTTTTAACTGTTTTTATGTTGCATCATTAGCGAGTCAAAATGTGCGATCTGAGACAATATATTTTTCAGAATTTCTGACCAGTCTAATAGCAACAGTTTATTGCATGAAAAAGTTTTATTGCAGGATTATTTTCTGCATTCAGTTTCAGCCGTTTTCCTTATTTTCGCATTGGAAAGAATTTAATTTCTCATAGATAGTATAGAGAAAGCATTAGAAGCTTTGATATTTCACTATTAACGAGTCAAAAAGTGTAAATTGATTTGGACGAATTTTTGGTCAGTCTAGCAACATTTTATTCGACGAAAAATGTTGTGTTGCGTTAATATCTTCTGAACAATTCAAAGTTCTGGAGTAGTGAAGGCAAATTTTGTACATATAAGCATTCTACAAAAATATTCTACACTCGCGGCAAGGTAAACTTGAATACACTGTGGATGCTATGATTGGCTAATTACTCAATTTTGTCTTCATACGCCTATTACGTGTACATTGTATAGATGGTTTACACGGTAACAGAATTAATTTAGAATTTCAATTTAGAATACTTCTTATTGAAATATTAAAGATCATACATTTGGTTTTGAATTCTAATCATAGGAACCGTTTGTTTTGAATGTAAACCATTACTTTAATACAGAAAAATTTTAATCTTTAATTATTAATAACATTTAATATATGGATTATATATATATATATAACTTTCATGTAAGTTTACAGTTTTTGCCCATGCCCCTCTTCTGTAAAGTTAACTTTGCTGCAAATATAACTAAAAAACTATTCATCCGATATGCATGCAATTTAATATTAGTCACGTTATTTCATTATTGACTAAATCCTGGCAGGAATAATAAAGTTGAACTGGTCATTTTTTTAATAACTTAAAAAAAGTCGATAAAGTATACTAATAAAATAAATACTTTATGTAAATTTTGGTGACAGAGGGAATTAAACCACTTACATTATGCTAGGATAAACCGTTTTGGAGATATATTTTATTTATAGATTTTTAATGAGTAGATGTCAAATAGTTAAAAATGTGCCAAACAAAGAAAATAATTACTCAACCGCCAATTCAATGTAATTTAAAGAACGATTTCATGTACTTTTTTTTTAGAAGTAACTCAATTTAATGGATTTAAATAATATAGAAACAAAAATAGATCGAATCTGCAGAGAAAGTCATGTACTGCCCACATAAAAGTACGCAGTCATTTTTTTTTATAATGTACTCGAATATTTTATTGTTTCCTACCCACACACTTTATTCTATTCCCCAATTAAGGAAAAATAAAATCTTGGTCTTTTTATCTTAGTCTAGATGCGCAGGATTTTTGATGCCGTAAGTTAATACTTTTATTGCATTTTTGCCATCCACAGTCCCACACACATTTTATTACACCACCCCACTTCGGATTATCAATTTAAAGCAACCGTATTTTTTCTTGTATTTGAATTTAGCTAATATATATCGGAAATTTAATTCAAATGTTTTCGTAGCTTACGTTTTACCAAGAGTAAAAAAAAACGAAAATGTTGATATTTTTAGCACCGTCTTCCCTCGAAGGAAATTAAAAAATGAAAATGTTTCTATTTGTCTCCGAATCTTGGTGTGCATTTTAGTTTGACAACCACTCCCTTTCTTGAAATGTTTTATTTTTTTGGCACACTGATTTTCTTCCCCAGCACCTGCCCCTGAATTTAAACTTTTGAAAAATTATTTCTTATTTTTATTGGGCCATTAATCTGCCCCCCCCCCCCCTAAATTTCAAGATTGTAGGAAGAATGAGTGAGATTTTTGGGTGGTATGGGTTGGGTGTGTAATGGGGAATGTAAAAATATTTGACGTGTGAGTTTCCACTCGAGTTTCCCATATATTCACGTTCCATACTGCTCATACTGCTTCGGTCTTTTTGCATCATACTCGGTGTTAATATAATAATAATGATAATTAAAAAAAAATCTATCTTTTCATGAGCTTTCGTACTCAAGTTATTCCTTTAAAATATTTCGTAACGTGAATGTTAGAGAAACTCGAGTGGAAGATTTCTGCAATTCAGTTGGAGTCAACAACAATGGGCATGTGTTATCTTCAGTGATGAGTCGGGGTTCAGTCAACGCGTCATGCAAACGCGTTTACATCTGGAAGAAGCCAGGAACTCAAAATCTTTCCAGAAACATTAGTTAATATGACCGTTACGGCGATTTAAATCTAAGGGTATGGGGTATTAATAAATATTTGTAATATATATTAATAATAAATATTAATTAATAATAATTATAATAATTAATAATAAATAATAATTCTTTATTAATTAATAATTAATAATAAATAATAAATATAAAAATAAATAAATATTAATAAAGTATTAATCACCCGTGTGGTGACCGGGTGTGAAAGAATAGTCCCAACATAACTCATGCGTGTCGTAGAAGGCGACTAAAATGGGTACCTAGCGTCGGGGGGTATAGCCGGATACCCTGCCCCTGGGGATTATATCAGGGGACTGGCCGTCACCTCTGAAAGCAGGTTTCTACCGGGGGTGACGGACTGGCCCTCCAGGTTGGGGGTTGGGCGTGGGGCTAACAACCCCACCCCGTAAAAAAAAACTTCTCGTTAAGAAATCCAAAGAAAGAATTACCCGGACTCCTTCTACTGGAAAACGACCCGGAAAAGGCCTAGGGACTATGCGTTTTGGAACATGGAATGTACGAACTCTGTATTTTAGTAGAGGGTTGCAGTTTCTTATAGAAGAATTTGACAGGTATAATATGGACCTACTTGCCATTCAGAAAATCCAAAAAATTGTGAAAGACTCTAACATCAATACCCGTGGAACAATCTTTAACAAGTCTGTCCAGATTTTTGCGTTTGCTGACGACATTGACATTGTAGCACGCACTCCCGAGTTACTTAAGGAAGCCTTCACATCCTTAGAGGCCGCAGCCAGTAAAATGCATCTAACTATTAATCAAAATAAAACTAAGTATATGCCCTGTGGTAATTATGACTGTCCTTATTTCGAAATTGGGGTTTACAAGTTTGAAACTGTAAGCAACTTCAGATATTTAGGATCTGAAGTTAATACTCTCAATGACATTATGCCCGAAATTCGTGGTTGAGTTACAGCTGCTAACCGATGTTTTTTCGGCCTTAAAAGGTACTTTAAAGTCTGACTTCATCAGCAGAAAAACGAAGATTATAATATACAAAAGTTTAATCAGACCCATTCTTATCTACTCTGCTGAGACTTGGGCAATGACAGAAAAAGTTAAAGACATCATTTCTGTTTTTGAGAGAAAAATCTTGAGAGGTATTTTTGGTGGCTTAAATTGTAACAACATCTGGAGAAGAAGAACTAACTCAGAGTTTTATAAGTCTTTTAAAGAACCAGATATAGTCAATTACATCACGATTCAGAGAATTAAATGGGTGGGTCACCTGTGCAGGATGGCCGAAAGCCGTACAACAAAAAAGATCTTCTCTGCCAGACCATTCGGCACCCGTAAAAGAGGAAGACCTAAACTCAGATGGCTCGACTGTGTGGAAAAGGACTTTAAAATTTTAAAAGTTTTGAACTGGAGGTCTTTGGCCAGGGATAGGGGAGCCTGGAGTTCTATACTGCGGAAGGCAAGGGCCCATCCTGGGCTGTCAGGCCATTGAAGAAGAAGAAGAAAGTATTAATAAAAAAAAAAGTATTATAAACGTACTCCCGTATTTGTGTTTGACAGTGGATTTGTGTCTGGCCAGAGATATCGAGATGAAGTCTTAAATCCCTACGTAAGGTCTTTTAAAGGTGCATGTGGATATGATTTTCTTTTTATGGATGATAACGCACGTCCACATTGAGAAAACCTGGTTGATGAATTTTCTAAAAGTGAAGGTATCGAGCGAATCAACTGGCTAGTCAAATCTCCTGATTTGAGACCGATTGAGAACTTATGGGACATCCGGAAGGTTGGGGGCATGACGAAATCCTCCTTTTAGAGATCGCAATGCTTTAAAGACCGCATTGCGGGAGGAGTGGAACTTCAGCCTTAACTTCTAATTAATCATTTTATTGAGAGCATGAAATCGCGTTGTGATATGTGTATACCAGTTAGGGAAGACGACAATCCTTATTAATGTCAAAAGTTTGCATTTGTTTCCAAGATTCAAATTTTTCTAACATTTCCTTACCACACATTATTTCAATTGTAATTGTTTCACAATTAGTTTTTTTTATCGTATACTCTTCTATTTGATTTTTAAGTTTGTATTAATGTGTTATTGTGATGCTATGCATCACCCTCCGCCCTATAAAAGAATTCTTTCAATTATATTCAACAGTTATTAAGAAACCAGTGTTTTTGTGCATATCAACATAATTTTGGACTGTATATTATCGGTATTGCTTCTGATATCACCATCTTATACTACAGAAAAATAACGCTATACGAAAAACATAATATTCGAATAATTCGAGTTTTAATTGCAATAATGACTAAAAATTCTATCTAGTTCTAGTTTTCACGTAAGGTATCGACACGTTAAATTAGATAGCGGTGTGTGCATTCGCTCTGGTGTTACACCCCCCCCCCACACACACACACATACACAGACAAACATCTTTCAAACAGTGTTCGAAATGGATTCAGTAGTCTTTAAATGTGCTTATCCATCGAAATTTTGAATTCGAAAATTTCCGGAGAAACAATATTTTCTCATATGCTATAGAAAGTAAAAATTTTATTTAGCAATATCTATTTCCTTTACATACAATTTTTGATAACAATTCCTCCAACTTCTACAATTCCCTTGTAACATACAAGGTTATTATATCTACTTACATAGGTGTAGTCAGGATCTCGGAAAGGGGTGAGATGAGGTGGAGGGGCCCAAGAATCAAGGCGGTTCGACCACCTGCTTATTATTTTTTTTAAGGGAGGGGAAGACATGACAAATTCACAAGTAGGGGAAAATCAATTCAGGGGACCGTCATAGATGTTTATAGGGGACTCATAATTTGTACGGACGACCCTGGATTACCCCCCTTTCCTTGACCAAGCCACTGAAAATACTACTCCTACAGGTCTAGGATATGTCATTCTCGATATATTTTACATTTTAAATTTTGTCTAAAAATACGCCAAGTCGCCAAATGAAAAAGAAAATTATTTTTAAAGTTGTACATTCGCTGTGATTTTAAACAAATATTCATTTCATGCATAACTTTGTGCGTAAAACTTATTTCAACGAAGAACAAGAAAGATCAATCATGTGTAAAGCATTGATTATGAAACACTTTCCAACTTCAATGCAATTTTATTTAAACATGTCTAAAATGAAATACATTCCTTGGTAATATTTTAAAACTTATCACAATACTACATTAATTTATTATATTTGGAAACTTAAACTTTCATCGAAAGAAATGAACTTCATTCAAATGACGGCATTGAAATATAAATTGCCTGGTTTAAACATCTCTAAAATGCGATACATTCCTCGGTAATAATTTTAAAATTATCATAATACTACGATAATTTATTGTATTTGAAAACTTCATAGAAAACAACTGAAATTCATTCAAATGACGTCATAGAAAAAATAACACGCCTGGCTCTTTCTATAAAAGCAGCATTTCATTCATAAACAATTTCCCATTCATTTCATTCATCACAATACTATAATAATTTATTTTATTTAAAAATTAAGACCATGGAGCTACAAGTAATTAAACTCTATGCTTAAAATTTCATCGAAAAAAATCGCCCTTCTCTTTATGAAATCAATTAATATTTCATTCATATCAGCCATGCAGACTCCATGGACTAAATTATTTTGTGTTAAAAAAATACAGGAATTCTAATACAACTCATTCTATATATTTTGCTGTTTACATTTTACATAGGTGAAAAATAGGCTTAGTTGTAGAAATAATCAAATTTGGATGATCATTTAAACTCAAATATATTGTCATTGCGTTGTTTCAGTATGTAGATTCACAGAATTTAAGCAAAAATAAAGTGGTTTTAGGACAGATACAACACTCAATATGAATTAAAATGAACTTTAAAAATCACGATTATGAGACAAGATGGATGCCATATATCATTTTGAAGTGGGTCACGTGATCTTTTCATATCATGGTCATGTGATCGCTTCATATAAGAGGTGTAATTATTATTTTAATTTTTATTTAAAAACTACTGAATATATTTAGCTGAATTTTTTTTTATATATTTTATGGAACAATTTGAATATTACCTAAAATTTTAGAAGCAATTTGTGAATTTTAAATCCGCTTAAAATATGTTTGAAAAATTAGGTCCCATAGGGCTGAATGTATTTCATTTTTTCAACCCGGGTTCAATCCAAAACTAATTTTGTGATATTATTCATTTATATTCCCATAGGTCCTACAGACCGTTTGAACAACATACTAAAATTTCATTTTGATTAAGTCATTTTTACGGCAGTTATCGTGCTAACGAACAGACAGACAGACAGACATAATGAACAAAGTCATAAACACTTTTCAACTTCGTTGTAAAGTGTTAATAAAAACAATGAAGTGAAGAAAAATCTATTTTGAATCTGTTCGAAAAGATCATACTTTTGCAGTTATACCATGGTTTCTTTATCTAGGTCACATTCATGCTCGTGAGAAGTGATTTCATCTGCATCGAATAGAGATAATATACCGATTCCGTTAATGAATGCACTCATATGAAACTGAAACATGCCTGTCTATCGAAGCATCCTGATTGTTAATGAAGCGGAAAAAGAAATAGAGAAAAGGATGCAGCCTGATGGAAATGAAGCCCGCGTCTGGAGTTCTCCCCGCCTGTACTTAATCATGGGAGGTAACGGAGCGCGTAATTGATGAACTATCGAACTGAATTCCTCATTAAAATGCCCGTTTCAATTGCAGACGATATAGAGGGAAAAAAAAAATCTGATGTGGGCAGTATATGACTTTCCTTACATAATGGAATGAATTGACTCCTTTCATAGCGAAAAAATAATGTACAATATCCACTGCAGAATGTTTGAAACTTTGAATTGCCGTATATTTAGTTGCCGTATATTTACGTTGAATTGCCGTACATTTACAATGCAAAAATTGTTGTGCATTAGCTCGGAAAATTTTATGCGCGACACACCGCCCATAAAACGTTGCTTTACCACTTTACCGCACTAGCTAACATCTAAATTTAAATGTCGACCTAGCGCAGCTTCATTACGATTCTATGTAAATTTCCAAGAGAAGTAAGAAATTTTAGGCAGACGAAGAAATCAAAACCTAAATTGAAACATCATTTCATGCCACTCTTTCGACAGTCTCTAGTCATTATGTGAGTTGAATGTCAGGTATTAGTTGCAGCTGTCCAACGATGGGTGTTTTTAACACCAAGGTACAGAAGGTGAGCAAACAGTTCAAAAGCTTAGGAGAAATGGATTTTATCAGAATGGATTCACGTTTGCAAATGCTATTGTGTGATCACAGAATGCAATAATTACGTAAAGGCAGATGTTAAGTGGCAATAAAGCTGGGCCGTAGCTAGGCAGGGGCCAGAGGGCGATAAACTCCACCAAGTGGTAATTGATCTTCTATTACTAGAAGGTCTATACTTGTAGGTAAAGCAGGGAGATGAAGGATTAAAGATTAGGCAAATTTTTTTAGACCGAAACCCATTAGGCTCTATGGTACTCCTGCAATCACAAAATACAGAAGCTTAGCCCGCTAGATAGAAATATTCAATATTTAGCAGTGATGAAATTTCAACCAACGTGTTATCTAAATTTTGCAATAAAATTTGCTGTTTGAGAATTTTTTTATAAATTGCTTCATAATAATAAAAGATTATGTCTGTTTGTCAGTTCATCTGTGTCATCTGTAGCGGAAAATCTAAACGACGTAAGGCCATAAAATTTGGTATAGCGGTACCTTGGCTCCTGAGAGGAAACACACCATCGATATTTTCTTTTATTTCAATTAGTTTTTTTTTTTAGTTATTAAATGTTGAAACGTCATTTTGAACGAGTTTTGCTCAAATCAGTTCCTTAGCGATCGAAAATATTTTAGGACAGTTTTCATCTTAACACCATCGAAAAGACCGGAGGATTCTCTCTTAAAAAGGTTTTGAAAGGAATCAGTATAGACAAGTTAAAGTATATAATAATTAAAGTAATAAGTATAGACAAGTTAAAGTATATAATAGTTAAAGTAATAAGTATGGACAAGTTAAAGTATATAACAGTTAAAATAATAAGTATGGACAAGTTAAAGTATATAATAGTTAAAGTAATAAGTATGGACAAGTTAAAGTATATAACAGTTAAAATAATAAGTATGGACAAGTTAAAGTATATAATAGTTAAAATAATAAGTATAGACAAGTTAAAGTATATAATAGTTAAAGTAATAAGTATAGACAAGTTAAAGTATATAATAGTTAAAGTAATAAGTATAGACAAGTTAAAGTACATAATAGTTAAAGTAATAAGTATGGACAAGTTAAAGTATATAATAGTTAAAGTAATAAGTATAGACAAGTTAAAGTATATAATAGTTAAAGTAATAAGTATAGACAAGTTAAAGTATATAATAGTTAAAGTAATAAGTATGGACAAGTTAAAGTACATAATAGTTAAAGTAATAAGTATAGACAAGTTAAAGTACATAATAGTTAAAGTAATAAGTATAGACAAGTTAAAGTATATAATAGTTAAAGTAATAAGTATAGACAAGTTAAAGTATATAATAGTTAAAGTAATAAGTATAGACAAGTTAAAGTACATAATAGTTAAAGTAATAAGTATGGACAAGTTAAAGTATATAATAGTTAAAGTAATAAGTATAGACAAGTTAAAGTATATAATAGTTAAAGTAATAAGTATAGACAAGTTAAAGTATATAATAGTTAAAGTAATAAGTATAGACAAGTTAAAGTACATAATAGTTAAAGTAATAAGTATGGACAAGTTAAAGTATATAATAGTTAAGGATAAGCCAGTAGTCATTTATTTCACTGGATATTAATTAAATGTCAACTGCATTTTAGTTAGGATTTCGCATGTAAATATGATTAAATCATCTTGTTAGGCCTAATAAGTTGCTAAAAGCGCATCATGTACAGTGTACACCGTTATTTTTTCGCTGAGTAAGAAATAAAGTCATTGCTTTAAGTAGGAAAAATCATGTACTGTTAGATTTGCTTTATATTTTATCCAGTTTCACGATTTTGTTCGTTCATTAAATCCGGGAAACTAAAAGCACTCGTTAAAAAGAACAAACAAATCGGTTTTTAATTACGCAGTATTGTAGTAATTTGAATTTCCCAAGTTTCTGATTAAATCCGGAATATTGCTTTATTCAAGCTCGTCATAAGCGAGTTTTACTGTATATACGTTAAACTAGCTATTTCCACCCATGCTTAGCATATTTGAAATGGCTGGTGGACGTTAAGTGTGACACCTATACACTTCATAAAAAGTTGCTGATAACTTTTCTGAATGTCAAAAACCCTTTCAAATTTATGCATACAAATCTGATGTGGGCAGCACATGACTTTCCCTGCAGACTCAAATTCATTTTTTCTCTATTTCTTTAAGAACTCATTGAGTTTAAATGTACAAAATGACACTAAATTTGAATTTTTAATTCAATTTCTGCTTTTATTTGGTAATTGGACATTTTTCCAAAGGCGACATAAAAAATGCGAAAAATCTCAAATATCTCGAGAACAGTTAGTCCTAGAGTAATAGAGTTGTTCTTATTCTTTTCCGCGTCAAAAATTACGTATAAAATAAGCATTTAATTGATACATTTGAACATACGTAGTCTTTTTTTAGATATTGGCGATTTTTGCGGGCCATTTCGTAAAAAAAAGCAGGTTGTTCTTTTCCGAATCGTACCAAAATCTAATCAGCACCAGAGTATCCCACATGTGATTTATCTACCAAATTTTGTGAAATTTGGTCAATTTGTATTTCAGCTAGAGTGAACACATGAGATTTTTGCGGGCCATTTCGCAAAAAAAAAGGCGGGTTCTTTTCTTCCGAATTGTACCAAAAACTAATCAGCACCAGGATCACACCCAAGGGTCTTACCTACTAAATTTTATGAAATTCGGCCCATTAATTTTTGAGTTAGAGTGGATACATACATTGCACAGACACACAGACGTTACGCTAAAAATAGTTTTTTCGTATTCTAGAGGTCTCGAAACGTGTAGATCCGTCGAAAACTCGAGTTGCGATTTTCGGCATGATTCCAATACTTTCCCTATACATTACCATGTATTGTAGGGAAAGTAAAAATTGCGCACATTTTGTAATTCTGTTAACATGTTAAAAGGGAAAAGACATTGAATCTTATTTCCTCGCGTGACAAAATGATTTAATTGTATAATTTTTCCGATTAGCAACAAAAAGATATAAAATTGAGTTTTTATTATTTCTGGCTCGTGAATATATTAAATATCATTTCCACGCGACAAATTATTTAATGATGGTGAAACGATTTAAAAATACTATCTCGCGTTATACTTATAAAGTTATTTCCTTTTTACAGTTTTAATTATTGACAGCGAAAATATATTAAATTGTGCATTTATCACTTTTGAAAGGCAAAGTGGTGTAAGGTTTTTGTTTTTATTCCTTTGAATCGTTCCCTCTACTTCGAAATTTTGATTTTTTTCGTTGATCTGGAAGCTGGGATGGATCAAATGGGTCTAAAACTAAGATTCTAGAACATAGTGAAAGTACTCGATAATTAAGCAAAGTGGATTTGGGCTTCTTTTTATTATTATTCCTTTGCATTGTTGCCCCCAATTCAAATTTTCCTCAATATTAGATTTTTAAGTTGACCTGGAAGCTGAGACTGAACGAATAAGACCAAAATCTAGATTCTGATTCGAGTGGAACGATATTTTTACTTGATACTTTTGAAAAGTGGTTTTGGGTTGATTATCTCGTCACACCGCAGCTCCTATTTCGATTTTTTGAGATTTTCGAATATAATTTTTGAAATGTACCAAGATTCTATCTATAGTAGAAGTGCTCAAAATTTTTTATATATATCACCCCCCCCCCCCCCCTCAGTCTCAGTCGGTTTAATGCATATTATTTGAACGGTTTTTAAGCATTTTACGATAATTCATCAAACCACTCCAGGCACTTTCAGGGTAAACATATTTCATGGAGAGCCACCTAAGACTAGGCTCGAGAGGAATTTATGCGATGCAAGAATTACAAGAATCATGTACAATAATTAGTCTGCAAACTACCCATGTTCACGCGAAGTAAGAGCATATTAAATCTGTGCGTCCGAATGCAGTGTTTCTTTCATGCTTACCTCCGGGGCTGAGACCCCCCCCCCTCCTGGAGACATTTTATGTTAACCTAGTTTCTATTTATGTGACACAGTATTTAGATATATTTATACAGGGCAAATAGAAAACTTGTCCCCCATCCTAAAATTTCATTCGCTCTCCCGGCTAAAAAGTCCTGAAAGAAATACTGTCCGAAGTTCTTCCAAGAGGTTGTGGTGGCAGGGGAAGGAGGGTACGGCCCTCGTGGATGGGTTCCGGTCAAAATTGGGTGGCAACATCCAGGCCGTCCAAACAGATACCTTACTACACCTTCTGGTAGGTCGAACGGTCTAGGTCGAAAGAAAGAAAAACCTACAAACTTTAGATACTAGTTGATGTTGTTGAGACTCAGACCGTCCGACCTACCAGAAAGGTGTAAGGTAACTGTTTGGACGGCCGGGAAGTGCCACCCAATTTAGACCGGAACCCAGTGTGTGTGGGGGGGGGTGCATCCACAGGGACCGTACCCTCCTTCCCCTACCACCAACCTTTCGGAAGGACTTACGGACCCACATGTTTAACTTGATCGTACTCCGCATGAACACGGCGGCAGTTCTGGCAGCGACGAGAATCGCGCGCAAACCACTGGGCTGCCGCGCCCGAAAAGAGCCAACAACGCGCGGTGTTCCCAGGTGGTCACCCACCCAAGTACTAACCGCGCCCGATGCTGCCTGACTTCGGTGATCTAACGAGGAACGGTGTTTTCAGCACGGTACGGCCGTTGGCCCTAAATTTCAGATACAGTGTAGTTCCAGATACAGCAATATAGTTGGTAGGTGGGTGCAGATTGTTCTGGAAGATTCGAAATGCTTACTCAACGGGGGTATATTGAATGGCGAAGATATTTCCCAGGATGTTTGAGTGAGAATCCAGGCATCGAGTAGTTAATTGTTCCCCGCGCTTTTGAATAAGGAAGTTTATAAGGAGAGCTTTAATGGGGAAACATTTGTACAGAAGGCATATTTTGAGGATATTAGGTATGAAGGGTAGGTAGGTGTAGAGGTCCAAGGAATTTAGAGTATTGCAGATGTAGATGAAATTAATAAAATAAAAGTTTTGGGCACTATGCCATGAGAAAGGAAAGTTTGGGACTTAATTAGGTTTCAGATGAGCGCGTGGTCAGAGAAATAAAAATCGGGAATCATGAAAAATGGTTGATTCTTATAAAGGAAGCCAAAATTTCTGTATGATATATACAGGGCATTTCAGAATTCACGTTCAGCGATTTATATCGTCTGTTCTTGATCGCAGACCTACACTTCCAGTTCGAAAATTCCCCAGGTATAGAATTATGTTGCAAAGGGGTAGTGTTAGCAACAAAATGGAGATCTTAATTTTTATCCGATCCTCCTAAACATTCAATTAGAAAAAGTTGTGCCCTCGAGCTCATTAGTACAATAATCCCACCCCACTATTTTCTAATTTCCCCCTTTACTCAAAAACTTCTCAGACTTTTTTAGATGTAACCTATCTATTTCCAGTCACTAATTTCAGTAAATTCCCTATCTATAATAATAAAAGAAGATGTCTGTATGTTGTTGGTGTTGAGACCTAGACCGTCCGGCCTACCAGAAAGGTGTAAGGTAACTGCTTGGACGGCCGGGAAGAGCCACCCAATTTAGACCGCAACCTAGTGGAGGAGGCATCCACAGGGACCGTACTCTCTTTCCCCTACCACCAACTTCGCGGAAGGACACACGGACCCACATGTTTAACGTGATCGTATTCCGCGTGAATACGGCGGCTATTTTGGCAGCGGGGGGAATCGAACCCGAGTTGTCTTAGAGTGTATAAGAACTAATCCAAACGCAGAAATATCTGTCTTTCAAGGGAATTCATGATCGCAGAAAATCAAAATGTATAGATGCAAATATCACAACTTGCGGTCTATTAGAAGAAAAGGGCCAGTCAAACAAACCTCTCTACGGGTCTAAAATGTTTATAATTTCCGAAATTATCTCAGTGAGTGTAATATAATAAATTAGAATTTATTGTATACTAATAAGTTCGAGACGCAAATTTTTCCAAATTGAACTTTTTTCGCCAAGGGAACCGTATAAAAAGTTAGATTCCCACCCTCTCCATTTCGTTTCTGCTAATATCACCCCTTTGCAACAAAATGTCACGACATAATGCTCTTGTTCTTTCTGACATTTTTTCTAATTGAAAGTATGTAGGTCTGTGAGTAACCGCTGCCGAGATAAATCCTTGAACGTGAATTCTGAAACACCCTCTAATGTAGAGAAATAATAAAAACATCTAGTGAGTACGCATGAAAAATCACGGGGAAATTTTTGTTCACTGAAAGTTAATAAATGTAAAAGATCTTGAAGTTTATACCAAAGATATCTTCAAAAAGAATATTTTTAGAGAAAATTCTATATAAAAATATAAAATTTTAAATTTTTATACATTTTTATATTTACTTTAGTAAAACGATTCAGAATTATTTCATTAAATCAATTTTGATATTCTCTTTCTTTCTCAAGTGACCGGAGAATAATGGCGGATGCTCTAAGTGAGAGTTAGGCCTAAATATACGCTTAAGGAGAATTTTCGATGAACATATGGAACTTGTATTCCCCTTTAAGATTTAATTTATCAACTGAAATTTATAAAACTAGGGGGCTCTGCCCCCCCCCCCCCCCCCCCCCCCGCTCTCTCCGCTCGCACAACCCGGCTTCGCCTCCTACTCGCTGCGCTCGCTTCATATCTATCCCTCTTAAAAATTCTACTTTCAAAAATCTCTTTTCTATCCCTGACTATTTTCCGCAGGAGGGAAAAGCAGGGATTTTTCTTTACTCAGGGAATCCAAAAACTTTTCCTTGATCATGAACTCGTTTTGCGAGCTATTTCATATCAAACCAAAGTTTACCAAACCAAAGTTTGGTATACCAAGCCAAAGTTTAAATCGATAAACGGTTTATTTCATCGCGTTACCCTATTATTTCTCTATAAATGTACCAAATTTCATATTTTTGCATAGTTTTTAAGGTATGAGACTACATGTGCCGATACGGGGGGAAAAAAAAAAAAAAAATTCTCTTCAGAAATGCATAAAAAGTAAATTATCTCAAAAACTACATCGAAATTAAAAAATAGGCTCCGTCTTGCAAAAATTTACCCATGTTGGTACCTGCCTGCAAAAATTCGTGGTCTTGCTATTGTTAGTCTATACAGGACGCGAACTCGCAGCTCAAATATTTTGTCTTTGACATTAAATATTTCTTAAACTACAATATATATCAAAAAACAGTTTATTTCAGCGTCTTCCCCTAAACTTTTTCTACAAGTGTACCAAATTTAATATTTTTATATGCAATAGTTTTTGCAGTACGAAGCAAAGAATCTCCAGAAATGAGAAATTTGTCAAATAGCGACGGCGGCAACGTCAGCTACTTTTTTTTTTAATATAGAGGTAAAAGAAAAATATTGTGTATAATTGTGTTATTATTCCAAAAAGGTATTTTAAAATAACGCAATTCCTTATTTTATTAAAAACAAATAACGTAAACAAATCCAAACGGTCGAATATATGCATTCTTGTTGCCATACGGCAAACGATAATAACGTGCTTAAATTACTCACACTCAAAATTATGTTCTTGATAATAATAATATGCTTATTGCTGTTCAGCAAACGATAATGATGCACGGAAATTAGTCGCACTCGAAATTATGTTGTTTGAAATTATTGTCTTCTTAACGGGACAATAAATTGTGAAATCTGCTCACATGTTGTTATACGCTGTAAGTAATAAAATCCGCTCGAAATTATGTTGCTTGATATTATTGCTTTCTTAGCGGTATAATAAATTATGAAATCTGCTCTTATGTTGTTATACGCTGTAAGTAATAAAATCCTCTCGAAATTATGTTGTTTGATATTATTGTCTTCTTATAGAGGGACAATAAAATATGAAATCTGCCCTTATGTTGTAATACGTTGGCAGTAATAAAATCCTCTCGAAAATAAACGCTGACATGAAATCACGCTAATATGAAATCGAGATCAACCGTTTAGAAAGACGGTCTGAAAAACTATAAAAATTAGAAGTTTTAGGTCAATGAAAAATACTAAATAACCACGCAAAGCCGCTCAATAAAGAACTTTTACCCATTTGGCTTCAGTGAAAAATAAAAACACATTAATTCTCAGCCAACGTGAACTAGAAATGAAACGTTGTGTAACTAGATATCGTGCAGTTGAAATCTTCATTTACTTCGTGTGAGATTTATAATACTTATAGAAGTATACCCGCTTTCCGTACGGAATATATATTATATAGCATAAAAAACTTAAAAATCTCAATTTGTGGTGAACTTTTTACATAGTATTTGAAGTTTTTCTTTTGAAATTATATAATATTTCTAAAAAAAAGGAAAGAGAGGTGATTTCTCCCGTGCAGAGATGAAAAACAGATAGGTAGAAACACAACTTACAATTTATTTATATAGATAATAGAAGATACACCCGACGTTGCTTGTGACTTAAAATATGTGCAAATTCATGTAGTATTCTAAATGACATTGTTATTCAAAATGTTCTATTAAAATAGGTAACTAAATTCTCCTAAACAGAAGTATAAGAATCTCTGTTCTCACTATACAAAATTATTTTCACAGGTAGATCTGAAAAATAAGACATTCTGGCCCCGTTTGTAACAAATTTACAAGAAATATGAAATTGGATCAATATATGCCAAAATGAAAGCGCTACAAAATGATATTAGAAAATATACCCTCACCATTTTTATTTTGTTTCAATAATTGGCTTGAAAATTTTTTGCAAAAATAAATCAGATAATGTAAGAAATTGAAAATACCAATCATTCCCGTAATCTCTGAAACCGTAATTAATGTAATCCAGTCAAAAATGTAATTCTGATAATTTCTTCGGTTAACATTTCTTTATATAAATCGGAAAAGATTTAATAAAAATCTTCAGCTGTATAAACACACTGGATTTAATTCCGTTGCTAAGCAGCATGATATATCTTCAAATAAATTATTTTCTTCAAATGAATTTGCGGAAAAATATCGTCTGCATAGTGCTATTTATATGGAAAGTTCGTTTTCTATTAATATATCGATAATCCCTGTTAAACTCCAAACATGGACAAAATTTTCAGTGGGATTATTTCAAGGCTAGCTGCAAAATTCATGAAATTCGATGCAGCCGTTCTCTCATATAATGTGACACACACACACACACACACACATATTCCTAATTTTATTTATATAGACAGGGAGGAGCAGACTACCCGTTCTTCCAACGGAATTTATAATATGAACTTCAAATACACAATCATGTGCAAATTCCTATAGTATTCCAAATGACATTGTTATTTAAAACATCCTATTAAAATATTTAAATTAAATCTCTTAAAAAGAAGTTTAAAAGTCTCTGTTCTCGCTATGCAAAATTATCTTTACAGGCAGATTTGAAGAATAAAACATCCTGATCACGTTTGTAAACAAATTTACAGCAAATATGAAATTGAATCAACATATGCCAAAATGAAAGCTCTAAAATTGTATTGGAAGATATACCCGTACTATTTATATTCTCATTGATTGAAATATATACCCATTCTACTTATATTTTCGTAGATTAGAAGATTATACCCGTGTATTGGAAGACATATCCGTACTACAATATATAGGTTTGAAAAATCTTTCACAAAATAAAATAGATGGCATAAGAAATTGAAAATATAAATAATCTTTAAACCCAAAGTCCGTAATGGATACAACCCAGTCAAAAATGCAGTTCTGATAAAATTATTTATATACATTTCTTAAATCTAAAAAGATTTAACAAACTTCGACTGCCGTACAAACTCATTGGGTTAATTCCGTTGCCTAGCAACATGATGTATATTTCTTTTCAAATAAATTTGACAGATTTTCAATTTTATTTATATAGATATAGATTTGCATGACACGAGAAAGAGAGACAGACAGAGAGAGAGAGAGAGAGAAAGAGAGACGATTGTTAGAATTTCTAAAATTCTACTTTTGTATACCGTTGCATCAGTATTATCTTCCTAGCATACATGGTATAAACAGTGTGAGGTAGGATCCACGGGGCCTAGGCCCAGGGCCCTATAACCATCAAGTGCCTCTGAACAAATATACGATAAATTTTATAAGAAAGCACAATCCCTACTTTAAATTGCAGAAAATTTGTTTTTAAAATATTACCAAGCTCGTCAAATGAATAAAATTGCATTTTCAAATAAAATGGAATGCTTTTCTGTTAGGGTTCCTCTTATGGTTTGGGAAGCCAATGTTATAGGAAACAGAAACTAGGTAGACTATATTTTTTTTCCGTATTCCAAGAAATTGTTGTAAATTTACAGGAAATTACGGGTTAAGAAAGCTGGGAAAAACCGGGTGTATTATTATTATTATTATTCGATAGCGAGTAGTAGTGCCATTACCTAATACTTTCTGTTTAAAGCTATTATTTTTGTCATACATATGAAAAAATATAAATAATTAATTTTTCGCTGTTAGAATCAAGTTCTAATTACAACGACCGAGTTTTGATGGGTTTTACCTATCTTTTATCACAAATTGATTGACACCTTTGCGTAAGAATAAAATCTTGAAATATTACATTATCTCAAAATATTACATTTTTTGCTTTACGATTTTACATTATAGGTGTAAAACCAGCATCTCGGAAAGAGGGAGATTGTTACCAATTAAAAGGGGATGGTTACACTGGTGCAGGATTATGTTTTCCAATATGGACCTTATGGGAGAATTAATGTAGTTTTTCCTGAAATGGGGGATTATGACATCATCTTCCACTCACCAACCCTTCCAACGCCTTTACGGCTATGCTTCACACCATATGCTGTATATATAATTTCATGCAGTTTTACTACCTTTAAATCATAGAAAAATAGTATAAAGCACATAGTCCAGTCAATAAAGGCAAAAAAATAAAAGTATAAATAAAAGTATAAATCAACAAATCTTAAAGCAAATAGAAAAATAAAAAAATATAAATTTCGAATCTTCAAGCTAAAGAAAATTATCAAAAATCAAAGGTATGGAATCGATAAAAGAAAAACAGATGAAATTCAAGCATTAATGCTATACACGTGAACAAGGTCTAGATCATGAATTTGTTCACTTCTTCAAAACTTTTCAAAGTCCAAGTGTTTTGTAGAAGCAAACACAAAAATGCATGTTTCTGAAGAAATAGATAGATTATATCTATAAACTATTTCTACTTGGACAACATATATAAAGAGAAAAAAATAAACGGAAAAAATAATACCTGGAATATAACTCAACAAATGCACGAACATGTCGAACCCGGGAACTCAGAATAAAGAGACCAGTGTTGCCATTCTCAAAGGAAAAAGATATGATCTGCTGTTGCCATTCGTACGAAATAAATAATAGTAATGTGAAAAGGCAAGTATAAGTGATAATATACCATCAGGTTTGGCTAATAATAGAAAGGCTAAGGTGCAAGAGGATGTAAAAATGAAACATTATTAAAACAAGAGAATGGAGATGTCAGGCTAAAATAAAAAACTATGAATAGAATTCATGAAAATCCAGCTAATCTAAATTTTTTAACTATACCATTTACAAAATAAGAGGGAAATTGCTGGTAATTTTTAGATTATTAATATGCATAGCATGAACTTTTTTATCAAATAATCTCTAAATTCTAAAAAGCTGATTAAGTATAACATTCCTAAACAATAGAAATGAGTTGCAGGAATTAAATGGTAAAATTTTATTAATGTTAAAATTAAAAAAATCTTTTTTATCATATAAATTAGTAAGAATTCTATTAGAAGATTCAATAATAAGATTTAAATCAAAAAAAATTAATATTTTTACTAATAGTAGCTTTATTAGGAATTAATTCCAAATTGTCAGGTTAGAAATTTATATCTGTGACACAATTTTCAGTATATACTAAGCAAATCAAAAAGACTGTTCATAATCAACAACTGTTCATGTTAAAGATATAATTTAGCTAACATACTGCTACTGCAGCCACCTTGTGGAACTTCTGGTTTAGTATCTAATAATACAGTTAATTGCGATACTGCAATTGAAATAAGTCTTGCAGCAATGAAAAAAAAATGAAAGGATGAAATTTTAGTGAAATAGAACTGCACAGGAAAGACATGGTCATCACAGAGGCAATCGGTAAAAATGTTAGAATAAAATCAAATGAAGTTTCGATAAATTCTCAACAGATATTTAATAGAATTATATGTACCTGTTACAGTCCTACGAAATTTAAGACTTAGTTTGAATTAGCTTCATTCCCTTTGTCATTATTTGATGGCGCTTCTTTAAGAAAAAATACTCAATAATCTTTAATGAAAGTCTTTAATAAAGAAATTGTGGAAAAAAACTATTACGAACCTTTGAACCTTTTACATTCAGTCTTATGGCAGAGGTTGTACATATAAATGCATTATTGACGAATGCACTTCAAATATATCTAAAAGGTATGGTTCAAACATCAGTGTAGTTCTTGACGGTTTTCCTGGCAAAACAACAGGAACAGTTAAGAAGAGCAGCCAAGAGAATTGCAGATGATATGATATTTACTGAAAACACAGAATGTATTACACTTAAATTAAAGCAGTGAATCTCATTCAGTCTTCAAAAAATGCTAGATTGCAGGCAAAAGTCTTACAGGATAATGTTCTTAAAGGTGATTTATGACAACGGAGAACGATTCATTCTTAATCTGTGTGGATTAAATCAATATGAAAATATAAATGAAGCAAGCTATTTTCTCTTTAAAAACTGACTGCCGAACTTTCACTAAAATCAACTTTTGATTTGGTTAGACTTCCACCCACAAAAAATGCTGCTGAATAACATCTCTTAAAGAGTATATTACCAAATTCAAATTTGGTTAGGAAATAAAATTGTATCAACTAATTGGGGATGGATAAATGAGGATGGCGATTTAAAACAAATTCCAACAACCTGGTATCACCACAAGAATTGTTATTAATATTTGCTTGCAATTGTAAAGCAGCTTGTGTTCATTCATGTAGTTGTCACTGATCTGGATCATGTTTAGTTGTCGCTGATCATTGAACTTCTATGTGCGGATATTGTAATGGACTTTCTTGTTCCAATACGAAAGTGGATTCCAGTGAAGATAATGACTTTGAAATGGAAAATGATATAGTAGATAGTTCAAAGTAATCGAAAATTTTTAAAATTTTAGCTCTGTTACAATGTAATGATTTGAGCCAACGACCCTACCGTGCTGAAAACACTGGTTCTCGTTAGATCACCGAAGTCAAGCAGCATCGGGCGCGGTTAGTACTTGGGTGGGTGACCACCTGGGAACACCGCGTGCTGTTGGCACATTTCGGACGCGGTAGTCCGGTGGTTTGCGTGCTGGATTTGCATGCTGCCACAACTGCCGCCGTGTTCATGCGGAGTACGATCACGTTAAACATGTGGGCCCGTAAGTCCTTCTGAGAGGTTGGTGGTAGGGGAAGGAGAGTACGGTCCCTGTGGATGCCTCCTCCACTGGGTTCCGGTCTAAATTGGATGGCACTTCCCGGCCGTCCAAACAGTTACCTTACACCTTTCTGGTAGGTCGGACGGTCTGGGTCTCAACAACAACAATGTAATGATTTGACAAATATAATTAATCTATAATTTCGATTAAATTCATTTGATAGATATTCATAGCTATTGCAATAAAATAAAAAAATCACTGTATACAGAATAGTATGGTTGAAACATCAGCTTGGCTTCTCGGAAATAGGAGTTTTTCACAAATTACAGAAAAAAAAGAAGATTAATTACAGGTGATGGTTTACACGAAAAGCGTCCAGCCGTCGAAAATTTTCGAAATTGAGTTTAGGGCCCTATTAAGTATAGCTTTTCAAGTTGCTTCTAACGAATAACCGCATCGTTTTACGATAATTGTAACTCATCTTACAAATTTTGCATTATCGTTTAAGCAAGAATATTAAAATAGATAAAAACAGCTTGAATGTTTTGGGACCGATAGAAAAAAATTTAATTTCTCGAAATTGGTAACACGTAGAACATAATGAAAATGTTTCTCATATTTGAAAAGCCTGCGACTACTTTAATCCACTGAAAATTAAGAATGTATAGTTGTCTGTATAATTGCTATATAACACCTCAGAAGTAAAATGATCGACAAATGGAACTTTTTCTTGTAAATGATCACTTACAAGGAAAAGTTTAATATGAAATTTAAAGCACAGATGAAATCCTGCCTCAACGACGACTCTCAGGGTGGCCACCAGTAATTATGTCAACAGATGCTCAATTTTACGTACAAGTAAGAACTATTATATATCAATTTAAACCTTGTAAAATTTACTTTAATGTAATATAAATTTAGTTGAAATATTTTCAGATTTTAAAAATCTTCCGATTGTTAAAACACAAAAAATTAGATAAATCCAATACAAAAAAATCTGATGTGACCAGCACATGACTTTCCTTATATAATGCAATGAATTTACTACTTTTACAGTAAAAAAAATAATTACCTTTATAGTAGTTATTTGTATTCTTTCCAAGATGTTGAATTTTCGTCAATGAGTCGTCATTTTCCATGTCGTCATTATCAATGAGTCGTCATTGATTTAGCGTCATTTTATCCATTTGGCGAGTTTTTCATTAATTTAGCAACATTTAAAAAAGTCGCCAAGATTGCGTATAAAAACAATAAGCTTCCAGTGTTTACGGATTGTGATTTTTGTACCAAATTTCGTTCGAATCAGTCCATTCGTTCGTCAGTTATCGTCTCCACAGACTCACTGACACACACACACACACACAGACATCACTTCAAAAATGTTTGATACGTGATCAGGAATGCTTGAAACGTGCTCTCCCGTCGAAAACTCGAATTCGAATTTTCGACCCCGTCACAATACTTTCCTTATGCATTATGTATATAAGGAAAGTAAAAACATATTTATCATTATATTTGAGGTAATTTAAAATGAACTGCATCATTGTACGAGGTTCCATTCACGAGAAATAAAATAAATCCCTAAACGCTGCAATTTAATACTTCAGAGGGGGTGGGGGGGAAAGCAAGCTTCGTATTTTAGAGGACTTTTTGGAAAATATATGTTTTAGTAAGTACTAATCATATGCCAAAATTCATCTTTCCCTGAATTTGTTGTGGGTCCATGTCTTCATTGACTGGGCTAATACATATTATAGGGAAAGGGGACCACATCTCATAATGTGCCAGTCATTGTGGTAGTTGTTACTTTCCTTATATACATAATGTATAAGGAAAGTATTGTGACGGGGTCGAAAATTCGATATCGAGTTTTCGACGGGAGAGCACGTTTCAATTATCGCTGATCACGAATCAAACACTTTTGAGGTGATGTCTGTGTGTGTGCGTGTGAAAATATGTGTGTGTGTGTGTGTGTGTGTGTGTGTCAGTGAGTCTGTGGAGATGATATCTCACGAACGAATGGAGCGACTCGAATGAAATTTGGTACAAAAATCACAATCCGCGAATACTGGAAGCCTATTGTTTTTAAACGCAATCAAATGTTCAGAACCTCCCCTAAATTTTCGAGTGAAATTTTGAAAAAATCATTAAAAATTCAAAATCTTTAATAAAGTTACGCAAATAGACATTTCTTATGTAATGTTCCCTTAGAAAACAATTGACATAAATTTTAGAACGCTAGCATGAACCTTTCTCGAGATATTACACATTTTTCAAATAAATTTATATAAAAAATCCCATAAATTAAAAAAATATATTAACTGTTGAGAAACAAGTCCACTTTTCATATGTAATATCAGGCGATAAATTGGGTGACATCATTCTCGTGGATCTAGCTCGTTCCATTCATAAGAAAAGATACTTTGAGTAATACATTTGTATTTAAACGCCAATAGTCATTTATCTGCTATAAGAATAACTTAGTATTTCTCCATCCATAACACTTGGCGAGATTTTGGCGACGAATTTGGTGGAATGTCGCCAACTTGGAGATTTTTAAATGTTGTCAAATTAACGAAAATCTCGCCAAATGGATAAAAATGACGCTAAATCGATGAAAATGACGACTAATTAACGAAAATTCAATATATTGAAAATAATATAAGTATCTACTATAAGAATAATCTTTTTCTTTTCTTTTTTTTTTTTTGCTTTAAAAGTAGTAAATTCATTGCATTTTATAAGGAAAGTCATGTGCTATCCACATCAGATTTTTTTTTTTTTTTTTTTTGCTATAACGGACACCCTCCTACATACGCACCCAACCATCTAGCAAAAACAATGAAGTCGACTTTAACAATTTTTTTTTTTCAAAGGATAACTCGCAAACACCCGAAACCGGAATGACTAAGCAATAAAACGATCCATTATTCTTTGATGGAATCTTTGTGGCAATCGCAAACTTGCTAAAGAATGACTTAATTCATCTTCGGGACTGATCCTTCGACGTTTCGGGAGGGGGAAAAAAAAAAGAAACGCAGACCCGAATGCAATGTACGGGATTTGTTTCGATTAACAAAGGGAGTTTTATTTCATTTATTCGTTCGGAATGAAACATGAGCAGAAAATTGTGTAAAGTCTTTGAATTTAGTCGAGGGAGTATATTAAATTTAGTTTTCTAATATAGTATCCCCCCCCCCTCAACGCCTTTATGTTTTGCTAATTTCTTAATTGTAAGTCTTCCACAATTTTTTTATTTTTTAGTGATTTGAACGAAAGTGGCAGAATTCTCTTCGACGATAAGAGCTTGGCAATTCCGTCCCAGTATTTCATGGGTAGAGCGTCGGTTGGCTGGTACGAAGACCCGTAGTTCGTTTCACGGTTGGAGCAGCAAAGTTCTTTACAAAGTTTTTAACCTTTTGCTTATGGGTGGGACAGCGTCCATCCCAAACGAAGAACCTCTAAAAAAAGACAGGTATTTGACATACCCTATCCCAAACAGTTCGATCCCCCTTTGCAGGCATTGGCGTCCATGGAAATCGCTGACAGAAACATTGCACCTGCTGCAGCAGGGGTATGTCAAATAACTGTCTTTTTGAGAGGTTCTTTGTTTGGGATGGACGCTGTCCCGCCCGTAAGAAAAAGATTAAAGTGATTTGATGAAGATCACTCATTTGGCTCCCGAAAGGTGAGGTTTTTGAAGTGATGTATGTGCGTGTATGTTAGTGTGTGTATGTATGTTTGTGTGCATATGTATGTCAGTGTATGAAATATATTACTTTAATTTTAGATTTTGTATAGAGTTATCATTTCCTCTCTTATGCTAAAATTGTTTAAGAAATTATCATGTTTCTCCATAGATATTGCTATGAAAATCATAAATTTGAAATAATTTGTGTTCTAATCACGCGAATTACAAAATAAAAATTATAACTTGTTCCAGCTTTTAGCGCAATGTTTCTACTCATTAAATTTCATATGGATAAGTAACATTCGTTTTTGAATTATCATGTCCACACCTAACACACAAGACAAAAAGACAGACAGATTTCCAAAAGAGCTCAAAAACCAAAAGGCTGCCAAACGCCATAAAACGCATTTATTCGTCAAAATATCGAATTCGAAAATTTTTGGGAAAACAATACTTTTTCTCGACAAGTTCGAAAATATTGAATTGCTAATAACTTTAGTTCTAATCATGCGAATTAGAGAAGTATACCCCCCCCCCCCCCTCGGAGCCCTGGTTCGTCCACGCGAGTGCAATCCGTCACGCCCCACCCAGTTCTATTTTTTACCTAATGTAAATACTCCCAAAATTCCTAACAATACGTACATTTGTTCTTGAGTTATTGTATCAAAATATCTCTCTTACACACGCACGCACACAAGGGCATATTTTCTAAAGTGTTCGACTGGAAAATTACGTTTATTCAAATCGCTTGATTTAAGTCCCGGATAATCGGGACGTTCTGCAGGACCACCCATGGGTGTGGTGCAGATATCACTAGAGTGGAAAAGCACGGGCGCCAAGGGGGTGACTCGTCCCCCAATTTTTTTTAAGGGAAAGGAATATGTAAAAAATTCACAAAGAGAAGGAAATCAAATATGGAGGGAGGACGTGATGCATATTTGTAGGGGAGGGGGATCACAATTTGTATGATTTGCCCCTTTTCCTGTATCGCATTTAATGCAATAGTGTTAGAAATTTGAACAGGATCGGCCGTTAGAAAATATATAATTTAAAGTAGACCATTTCAGCTAGATAAAACCGCAGCGGAACATTTAAGCCTCAACCTATTTTTGCGTCTCGGAACTGAAAGATTTATTTGTTTTCCCTTTGTTACGTGAGAAGTTCTGTGGCATTCAATGAGGTCATTGTTAGACATAACGAAGAAAAAAAAAAAGAATTACAGCCTTGCAGAGAATTGAAAGACCCCCAATTAGCACTTATTCAATATTTTCTTTTCTGTCAATTCATTGCGTCTGACGAATGCTATTGTAGAATTTGCTTTTTGGTGAAGCTGTGTCATGTCATGCTAACATATTTACAAAGACACTGAATGTGGGTCCCATTGTCACTCTCCAACTGACTGTAAATTTGAGTGGCCGAGAATCTCGGGATTACGGGATGGTTTCTGCGTTAAAAATGCTTTTACGCTTAGATTGTTTCTTTACTTTTATCAAAATGTACTGTATATAAAAAAATATAATATTTGGTGGGGGAGGTCCAAAGATCGACTCTGATGTATCTACACGTATTTTTATGTATCTGCCCGTTTTGATCATACCCGAATACGAAAAAACCACGTTTTCAATTATGTCTGATTATATGTTGGCAGGATATCTCTCGAACAAATTGAGCAATTTAAATTAAATTCAGAACGTTTATTACTTTCCCTGCAATACATGGTAATGTATAGGGAAAGTATTGGAATCATGTCGAAAATCGCATCGAAAGTCGTTTTTGACAGATCTATAGGTTTTGGAACCTCTAGAACACGAAAAAAAAAACATTTTTAGCGTGATATCTGTATATGTCTGCCTGTGCAATGCATGTACCCACTCTAACTAAAAAATAATCGACCGAATTTCATAAAATTTGGTAGATACGTCACTTGTGTGTGACCCTGGTGCTGATTAGATTTTGGTACAGTTCGGCATAAAAGAGCCTGTCTTTTTTTTTTTTTGCGAAATGGCCCGCAAAAATCGCGTGTATCCATTTTAGCTAAAATACTAATCGGTCAAATTTTACAAAATTTGGTAGATAAGTCTCTTGTAGGTTATTCTGGTGCTGATTAGATTTTGGTACGATTTAGAAGAAAAGCCTGTCTTTTTTTGCAAAATAGCCCGTAAAAATCGTTAAATCTAACAATAAAAGACTACGTGTGTTAAAATATATCAATTAAATGCTTATTTTATACGTATGTTTTGACAACAAAAAGAATAAGACCAACCCCATTACTCTAGGGCTAGCCATTCTCGAGATATTTTAGTTTTTTCGCATTTTCGCCACCTTTGAAAATAAGTCCAGTTACCAAATGAAAACGAAAATTGAATTAAAAGTGCAAATTCAGTGTAATTTAAAATAATTATGACTGTTATTTTGTGCAATTAAACTCAATTTAATGAATTATAGAAGAAATAAAGAGAGCGTGGATATGAGTCTGCGGTGAAAGTCATGTGCTGCCCACGTCAGATTTTTTTAACCTGTAAACGTAAAAAGCCCATTGATTTTCCTGGAAATCGGATGAATTAATTTTTTAAACATTTGTATCAAATAAAGTTTTGACATATATATCGAAAAAACACTATGAAACTAATTCTGTTCAAATATTAAATAAATGGCTATTTTATACGTAATTTATCAGGGCGATAAATTGATTCGTTCTCAAGATTTTCGATCACTTTTAAAGCACTTTCGATCTAAAATGGAAGAAAAAACACCCATAAAAAATTAAATATTTTCGATATTATCAAAGTGAAATGCTTTGGACCAGCAATGAATTAACGGCATAGTTATCAACCAGCAAAATTCGCGCGTCTCCTGCGCTTCTTCCATCCTAGTACATCACGATACATCCATGGGAAACAGAAACCGACGGACAACTCCCGCTGATCCTCCTATCCGCTGCTAATAGAAACAGACATATGCAAGCAATACCACCCCTAGCATTCAATAATAGATTTTTGTACGACTCCCTATCAACACATGCATACTCCCTAACATAACACAATTTATTTACGCTCCCCTAGATCCTCTAACAAACCAATTTATCAAGTTTAATGCCTCAAACTTTATATCAAGTTTTCAATTTCTGGGCATACCATGGAAGAAAAGGGACAAATTCTCTCTGTAACTTTACCATTCACAGCTCCAACTAATCTATCTATAAACAAAGTTTGCATTAATTGCATTGTTTAACACGTGAATTTGAAGATAAAGCAGGAAGCGAGTCTCTCTAACTCCATGGTTTAAATACTCATATTCTGAATTTTTAAATTGGGAAATTGGGATGGCCGCTCAGTATTAACTTTCCCATTCAGCTGAATCATTTAGGTGGTATCATCTCTAACTACATGAGTTGAATGCAATTTTCCTTTTATTTCTTCAGGTCACATTCAATTGCATCATGTTGTGACAACGCCTTCAGCCTGAGATTATAATGACCCCCCCCCCCCCCCCCCCAAAAAAAAAAAAAAAAAAAAACTTTGAAAGGCTATTTTTCCAGATCCAAGGGATAATTTGGAAAACGGTTTTCAGATTTGAATTCAGTATAGTCGATTTAGCATACATAAATTTTTAAGCCTTCGGGGTTGCATTTATTGCTCTGACATATTGACACTGCGCTTGTATAGAGGTGATAACCGTTTTCGCGGTATTAGAAATTTTTTTTTGCCAAAGAGACGGTGATATCTCTTGAAAGAATTGCGAAATATGGTGATCTGATTTTAAAAGAAATTTATCCTACTGAATTTTCTTGAGACAGAGTCGTAAGAAAACTCTAATTTGTAAATTACTTAATTATACACAATATAAGAAAATCTGATGTGGGCAGGACATGACTTTCCCTACAGGCTCAAATTTATTTTCCCTTTCTTTCTTTCATAATGCATTAAAATCTGTTAAATTGCATAACACGAACACTTTACTGAAAAGGATATTGGATTTGTAGTTATTTATCTCGGTAACGGTTCCTGATAGAGTGGTGGAATTGATCTTATTGTTTTTGTTGTCAATAATTACGTATATAACAAGCATTTAATTAATACATTTAAGATTATTTAGTTTTTATTTCAGATTTTATACCGATTTTTGCGGTCCTCTTTGCAAGAAAAGACTGGTTCTAATTTTTAGAATCTTAGCAATATCTAATCAGCACCAGGGTAACCCACAACTGAAATTACCGAATTCAGGGGCATACCAAAATTTCGTGAATTTCGTCGAATAGTTTTTGAGCGAGAGTAGATACATACAATGCGCAGACAGACACACAGACGAACAGACATACAAATATATACACACGCGCACACTCAGAAGGAAAGCTAAAAATAGTTTTTTCGAGTTTTAGAGTGTCCGAAACATGCAGATTCGTCAAAATTTCGATTTTTAATTTTCCACGGGATTACAATACTTTCCATATACGTAGTTTAACATGTATTGTAGGGAAAGTAAAAATCTGATATGGGCAGAGCAGGATTTTTCCCACGGGTTCAAATGCACTTTCCCCCTAATACATTAAATTCAGTTTAATTGCACAAAATGACACAGATATTTATTTGAAATTATATTCGATTTAAAACAGTTATTGCATAAGAAAACGTCGCCAGCTTCCAAAAATTACCAAAAATAAATAAATAAATAAATAAATAAAATAAAATTAAATAAATAAATAAATATCCCTTAAACGGTTGGACCTAGAGAAATGAGGGTCATTCAATTCAAAACAATATTGTATAAAGCTCATTCTAATCTAAATTGATATTATACAAAATTGTCGAAACTATTTTATCTGTCAGTCTATACCCTCATTTCCCTTCGACAGTTTTGCATAATAGCAATTTCAAATAATGATGAGATTTATATAGTATTGTTTTGAATTGAATCTGCTTATACACCATTAATTTGGTTCAAATTCGTGTATGATTAAAATTATTTAAATTTATTGTTCACTTTTCTATGCGCCATTGTTGTGTAGGAGAGAGGACATTGAAAAAAAAATTTTCTTTTGTTAAAACCTATATGTAGTGTATTATATTATATGGTTCGACTCATTAAACCCAGGTCAACATTTCACCTAAAGACACAACTGGAATTTTCAAAGAAAGTGCATGAATTGGGCAAAAACGGCCAAAACATAATCATGACATACGTAAATGACGTAACGTAATGGCGGAGAAATTTTATAGAGGAAACTGTGCCCTAAGTTTTAGTTCTACGTGATCTAGGAGCCGAGGACAAGTCCGTAAAAAATGACGTACGTAACTGATGTGAAAATTAGAACCAGGCGAACATTTCATCTGAAGACACTGAACCGTAAATTGCAAAGAAAATGCATGAAAAGGGTAAAACCATAGTCATGACGTACGTAAATGATGTAACGACGTAATGCAATGACGTGAAAATTTTATAGATGGAACTGCTTGGCGAGATGAAACTATGTGCCGAAATTCAGCTTTAAATGATGAGCTATGGGAACCTGTCAAAGATGTTAAACGAATGGACAGAATCCATGTGAAGCTGAAAAGAATAGTGTAACGCGGTGTTTTTCAAATTTTTCAAATGTTTTTTAATTTGATGGTGGAACGCCAAAGTAAAATCAATTGTGGTACAAATTATACATTCAAATTTTACACATGTCTTCTATTTTTAAGAAAATTTACCAAAACTATCACTTCTTGGAACCTCAAGGGTTCCACCGAACACATTTTAAAAAAACGCTGATGTAGGGAATAAAATGCAGGTGTACCAAACACAACATAATTATTATTTTCTTATTAATTTAATTTATTTACATGCAGTTAGTTATTTACATAGATCTACTTCCATGTACATCACTTTATGGCACCGTTTACACTATCTATCATTAATACTTAACATTACCAAATAATCGATAATTTAACTTTTTAACTTAACTTTGGTACACTGCGTTTCTAAGTGTTATTTATTGTATGATTCCTGACTCGGACATCAATTCGCCAATAACCATATTATGTCAAAAAATCTGATGTGTGCAGCATATCACTTTACCTACAAATTCAAATTCATTTTCTAATTTCTTATCCATTAAACTGAGTTTAATTGTAGAAAATAACATGAATACTTTTCTGGTATTATAGCCAATTGAATTGGTATTATAGCCAATCGTTTCATTTGGTAACTTAATTCACTTTAAAGTTTTCAAGCTCTTCAAAATCCCCCCCAAATTTAAAATATTTCGAAAACTTTTCACTCTACAGTCATGGAGTCAGACTTATTCGCTATGCTGTCAAAATATACAATATAGAAGAAATTTCACATTTTCATGATCTTTGCGGGTCATTTCGTATGAAATTTTTGGTTATATATTTTCCTGGATCATGCCAAATCTAATCAGTATCAGAATAACCCTCAAATTGCTAAATTTTAAGAAATTTCATTAAATAGTTTATTTACAACAGTGAAAAATGTCTTCAATTCCTCTCAAATTGAAATAACATAAATATCTCGAGAATGGCCCATCTTTGAATAATGGCTTTGGTCAGACTCTTTTCGTCATCGAAAACTAGGTATAAAACATGCATTTAATTGATAGATTTGTAGTATTTAATTTTAGATCTTGACAATTTTTGCGGGCTATTTTGCTTTAAAAAAAAAAAAAATCCCGAAATGTACCAAAATCTAATCAGCATCAGGGTAACGCATAATGGGCTTATCTACCGAATTCTGTGAAATTTGTCTTCTTAGTTCTTCAACTAGAGTGGATACATACAATTTTTGCGGGCAATTTCACAAAAAAGGCAGGTGTTTTTTTTTTTATCTCGACTCATACAAAAATCTAATCAGCGCCAGGGTAGTCCGTAAGTTACTTACCTATACAATTTTATGAAATTTGGTCCATTCGTTTTTGAGCTACAATGGATACATACATTGCACAGACTGACAGACAGACACACACACACTCAGAAGTCACGCTAAAAATAGTTTTTTCGCATTCTAGCGGTCTCAAAACGCGTAGATCCGTTCAAAGTCCAGTTTCGATTTTCGACATGATTTAAATACTTTTCCTATGCATTACCATGTATTGTAGGGAAAGTACAATGCGATTTAGTGCCTATTCTACACAATCACACAACTTACAAATTACACAATTTTTGCTGAGAATATGTTCCTCGTTCACGTTAAGTTGAGAATATTTTGTACACTGCTAAGACCCCCCCTCATCGTCTGGAATTTTCCTCTCCCACGGACGTTTATAATCTCTCCAAAAGGGCAAAAGTGATCTTAACAGGCTGAATTTGCATGTGTCATCTTCAGTACAGCTAGCTGCAATGAAACGTTTTTCACTTTCCCAAGACTTCCGGAGCTGAATCATGCTCGGAAATACAACCAGTTTTTTTTTTCCAAGTGATAAAAGTCATGTGTTCCGCAGATGACGCAAAATGTGTTCACTTTCATAATAGTCACAGCGAAAGTGATGTAATAGAAATAAATGGGAGTAATCTGATGCGGTTCGGCGACAGATTTGATTTGTTACAGTTGGCATCCGATAACATGAAGACTAAAGTTATTTTAGTTACTTGGGAATAAGAAAGATTATGGTTCTTAACTTAAAAAAGGCCGCCTCACGGCCTAGTGGTTATGACACTGACCATTGAATCACACATAGATCTTCCACCTCCTTAAATAGACATCGTGTTCAAGCTCAGAAACATGATGGAGGTGATCCCACGTCTACGTCCAGGAAGACAAGTTATGCTGTATACAATTTTTCCTGGATCTTTTTCTCAGACGTCGTACGTAGACCTTTGAAAGATGTGTGAATTCTCTCCCATGGGGGCCGCGGGATGGGGATGGAACTCACGAAACAACGCATTACTACAGAAAGGAAAAGCAGGTACTCATGATTTCACCATCACACGCACCTTTGAGTGCTATATCTATTGACTAGTGGATGATCTATGTTAAATCATGGGGAGTCTATAGCCGCAAAGTAGGTACCGCAAATACGCTTTGAAAATCAAGTAAGGCGTATTTTTACGCATTGATTTTGGGAGAAAAAAAATCGTCCATCACGATGTTTTTCGGAAGTTCCGAAAAAGTCATAAAAACGGAAATCGGTCACGAATTTCTCGAAAATGTTACGAATTTGAAAACACACTAATTTTGAGTTCAGAGTTTTCTCATGGCAATCCGTTTCCGTTCGATTGTGAAACTCACGTTCGCAAACGACGATACCCACTGCTTCATGAGACCAGAGATGCCTATTTATACGGATTCTCCGTAGTTTCTACGAGATACAATCTCATGCGTATTACAGAACTTGTATAGCTTCTATAGAAAATTGCCTTTCCGGCTAGGACAATGTAAATTTACGGCCGCATGCATGGTATTGCCAATAAAATCAACGCAACAAAGGGGTAGCCGCGTATAGTGTAAATTAAGATCTCTAAGATTATAGCTGTTTTCATGAAAGTAATAAATATGTTCCTTAAAAAGTTGTCATTCGGCATAAATCTCTAAACGGAATTATTTTCGTATAAAAAGTGCGATTCAGTTTGTTCTTGTGAATTGCTGAGAGTACATTTAGTATATTTTTCTACCCATCTCGATCTTTTAAACATTGCATATTAGATTGACTAAACTAGCTTATTTTCGTATTCTGATTAATTATTAAGTTCTATGTAAAACATATTTTCCTATTTTGAAAAATAGGTATGAACCCTGTGAAGGGATATTTTCCAAAAAGTGGCATTATAACAATGATTTAGGCAAATAAAAAGCAACCCTATTTTTGACAGCGATTAAAATTGATATATTTACATCTTTTAACACTGCTATTTTATGTTTTATGAAAGATTAATATTTATTATTATATTCAGTGAAAACTTTTACCAAACTTAAGCGTTTGTTTTCAATATAAAGTAATTTATACTAGATAAAATCTATTATGTAAATAAAAATATTTATATAATGTAAATAAATATAAATATAATATAATGCATATTTGTACATATGCTCAAATAATTTTATACATATTCATTTTTGTGTTATGTGAGCGTATATATTCCATTTCTTAACTTGACAACTGAAAAAGTCTTAAGTACTGATATTTTCCTTGTTCACAGCTGAAATCTCTCATCCACTGGCTGGCATCTCTGCGCAAAAGATGACCCATGATTACCTTTCTTCTATTTTTGAATTCTATTTAATAGTCTAACATTTTTATAATAGTTTTGTGTTATATAGCAAAACATTCTTTTCCCAAGTATCATTAATGAAATGAAGGGCTGTTTTGTAGCAGTACCACGAAAAACAAAATAAATTTATACTCTATTCTCGGTATAATTTGTATAATTGTGGAAATATTTTTCTCCTATGCAATCTGTTTGCATGGATCAAATTTTTATAATTATTTCGTATTGTATAATATCCGTTTTTCAAACTTATTATAAATAAAAATGAAGGTATATTTTGCAGCGGTTTTGTAAGAAACTGCATTTGTACACGATCCTCTGTATCTAAAAAGATTGGAACGCGCTTTAATTCTTTACCTGTTGGAGATAAGTGGGTAATGTAAATTGCAAAAATGTTGAAAGTGAGGTAGGAAATAAGACTACGTTAATAAAATAGTCCTCCTATTAATTTAAAAAAAATTACACTTTTAAAATTTTTATACGACTCCCCTTAGGCAAATTTGATCAGAAAATTTTTATTTTTAATGCAACAAGATCATTAAAAAACCTGCATATCTGTATCTTTAAAATTGAGCGAGTTATATTTAATTGAAAATGGAACATTGTGAATGGGGACCCTGTATCAGCTTAGAGATGCAAATTTGTGACATATCACAAAAAAGACGAAACTGGGTTATAATACATAGGATACCGACAATATGCACACAACCGCGTAGCGAGTACCACTGCTTATATGATTTCTGTTTGTGTAATGCTCTATTTAGATGCATTTGTGATAAAAAATTTTGGCACATATTAAGGTATTTTTGATCTAAACAATTTCCATCATCAATTTGTTTATGATCCCTATTTTCACTGATGAAACAGCCTTTCACACGGTACGGAAAAATAGCATAGGTCAGATTTTTTCCTTTATCATAATGCAGTTGATTTTGAAGATACTGATATGCGGGTTTTAAAAATTTTCTGATTGACCAAATTTGTCTAAGGGGGTCGAATAAAAATTTAAAAAGTGTAACTTTTTAAAAATGAATGGGAGTACTATTTAATTAACGTAGGCTTATTTCCTACCTCACTTTCAACATTTTTGCAATTTACATTGCCCATTTATCTCCAACAGGTAAATAATTAAAGCGGGTTCAATCTTTTTGAGCCACCCTATATTTCATTTTATTGTGAAAATATTTTACACTTTTGCAATATGTTTGCATCGGCTAAAATTTATGTTATTTTGTGTTTCATACAGAAACTATTTTTCAAGCGTATTATTAATGAAATGAACGTCAATTTTTGAATAACGGTATTAAAATAATGATTTAGATACTTAGAAATGCAACCATTCCAAAAACATAAATTGGAATTTGATGCATTTGCGTCTAAATTTTCATCTTTAAAAGTTAAATGAAAAATTAACATTCGTTTCATGCTTTAGTTTAAATACAGTGATCCCAATAACTTCAATTTAAAGGAGTTCGGAAAATAATAAAAATTTAAGAAAATCTAGCTGGTTTACAATCAAATTTACAAAAGTTTTTTGACACTATTAAATATATAATGTATTTTACTTTTTCCAGACAAGTACACATAGAGAGAGCATTTTATAAATCCATTTTTTTTAAACAAATAAAAGTCAAAAAAATTTTCTGTTGGCTAACCCTGAAATTGCTTTTATAATATTTGGAAATTTGAGGGTAATTGCTCATTTGTTAAAAATGTCTCCTCTGAAAAGCAAAATACTCCTTCAAATAAAGTCAGGGAATATTTTTATCCTTCTGAAAAAATTCTAGGGCGAGCTCTGGGTATGAGAGAATGAGAGTTATGCTTTCATTGTTGTTTCTGTTTCCTTGTAGTATGTAATGACTAGGAAAACTATAGATGTACTAAGAGTATTTTTCTGTCATATCATACTAGAGTATATTATATGACTATGTTTAAAGAATATAAAATAACTATAATTAGTCTCAACTAATTTTGAACTGAATCAGTAACTGAACAAGTAACTTTCTCAGCCTTGGGTCATACGCTTTGCATGGTTGCCATTGCATATAACGTAAATACGGGGTGCAATTTCTCTTAGAAAGTTCCCCAATAAGACACATCTTCTTTAGTATTATGTTCAGGATAGATATCGCGCACTTTAAATACATTTACGAAATCTTTATTAGTTTGAAAGTAAAATCTATTGAATTTAAATTTTTGAAAATTTGAAATTACAAAATTTTGTTGAAAATGTTCAAATTACATTAGTCCCAAACTCTATTTCATTTACCGTTCTTCTCTAGCATTTTTTTAACATTTACTGAAATTCATCAAGCTGGCGATATTCTACCCAAGTTTCCATCTATATTTTACGGCCAATTTTCTGTACATGCCGCCCCCTACTTACGACTTCCTTTCCTATAAAAGTCATTTAATGGGGAGAAGAGACTTTCACCGCAGAGAGACAAACTTGCGAAGAAAATAATCTAAATTTTATTTCGTTAACTTATAATTTCATGTATCATTTTGACAGTATGAATATTTTGTGCCGCGGATAAAATTAATTTTTTTTTTTTGCACAATTTAGAATTAAACTTTTCGAAATAACTTTGCGTCTGGAGGTCATATTTTTATTCCCATTAGTATAAATTCGTTCTTTCATTCTTTTTTCCACCTTCAGAAGAAAGCCTTCTCCAGTCTCCTTATCTCGTGCAACGGATTCCCGACAGATAAATGGCCAAGGAAAAATGCGGACACAAATACCTGAAACTACGCTCAGAATGCGAGATTCCCGATTACGCGAGAATCTCGTCATGCAAACAAATGATAACAATAGACTGAATGAAGAAGGACAATTTATTGCATAACGGCAGCTACCGAAACTACATTGCGGCAAGAGTTTAGCAGACTGAATGAAAATATTAGAATTGTGTGTCTCCACTCGATTTTCTAATACATTCATATTCTATAGTGTCCAGACCTACATAATCAACACTAAATTTGAAAAATATATAATGTATTAGCTTTTTTTTTTAATTTAAAAATAATTTTGCCCATGACTCGGCAACTTGCTTACAAAGTCAGCCAAAGCCGCCCGTAGGCAGGGCCTGCATAATGCAAGGGAATACGGAGCCCCTTCCCGGGCCCCTGCTTTAGAGGGGCCCCAAAATAAACAATAGCAATATTGAAAAATTAATGAGTGCTTACTGAAAAAAAATATGCCATCTGAATAGGTTTGTTCAGCAAAAAGTTTCATTTTGGGGACATCTAAAACTGTAATAATTCATGTTAGTTTCTTGGCTATGATGAGAAATGTTGCCAGTAATTTAAATTCCATCAAAATATGCAAGATCTTCACTTTTTATAACCCTTTTAAAGAATGCAATTATGTGTTAATAAAAATATTTCAGTTCATTTCATTTATGTCGAGAAGTGGAGGGGGTCCCGGCGGAATGTCTGCCAGTTGGGCTAAGTCGGATCCTGCCCATAGGGGGTAGATGGACACTACTTGAATTGGGGGACGAAAAAGCGCCATGAAGGACACGGCCTACATATATATGTATACACGGTGATCCAAAAGGTCTTAGGGAAACTTTATGGATAGGTCAGGCATACAAAAACAAGCCCGTTTTGCTTAGGAACATATGGCAGCAAACACCACCGTGGAGTGCTACAGATGCAGTAAGAAAAAGTAGGCTTAGTTGTAGAAATAATCAAATTTGAATGAGAATTTAAACTCAAATATATTGTCATTGTGTTGTTTTAGTATGTAGATGCACAGAATTTAAGGAAAAATAAAGTAGTTTTAGGACGGATACAACACTCAATATGAATTAAAAAGAACTTTAAAAAATCACGATTTTGAAACAAGATGGATGCCATATATCATTTTGAAGTGGGTCATGTGATCGTTTCATATCATGGTCACGTGATCGTTTCATATAAGATGTGTAATTATTATTTTAATTTTTATTTAAAAAACTACTGAATATATTTCGCTGAATTTTTTTTTATATATTTTATGGAACAATTTGACTATTACCTAAAATTTTCGAAGCAATTTGCGAATTTTAAATCCGCTTAAAAAATGTTTGAAAAATTAGGTCCCATAGGGCTCAATGTATTTCATTTTTTCAACCCGGGTTCAATCCAAAACTAATTGGGTGATATTATTCATTTATATTCCCATAGGTCCTACAGACCGTCTGAACAACATACAAAAATTTCATTTTGATTAAGTCATTTTTACGGCAGTTATCGTGCTAACGGACAGACAGACAGACAGACAGACAGACAGAATGAACAAAGTCATAAACACTTTTCAACTTTGTTGTAAAGTGTTAACAAAAAGAAAGGAATGCAGATAATACAGCACAGTTTTAATTGACATAACAATTATAAGTATCATTTACTATTGTTTATCATAGTATTAAAGTAGGTGTTCAAACTTCTTGCTATCTGCAAATATGCATGTCTGGCAACGTCGACGCATGGATTGGCGAACGCGTTCAAATATGCCAGGACGCTCGCGGGCTGTTGCCTCAACGACTCTAGCGACAAGGTCAGCGTTAGATGTTAAATTGATACTTGTAATTGTTATATCTAATAAACCTGTGTTGTATTATCTGCATTCCTTTCTATTTCTGCTTCTTCACCCCACGGTGGCGGCTACATGTTCCCATGTAAAACGGGCTTGTTTTTGTATGTCTAATTTGGACTACCCTGTCTATATATGGGGTCCTGAGTTATAATACATTTCAATTTGTCTCCAAAGGATTTTTATAAAGAATTCTACAGCATATTCTGCGATCAGCTAGATCCTTAGGCAAAATGGGGTGAGTGTGCGTGGATGTGTTTGCTTAATTTAAATCTTTGTTTATTATCTTGTTTACAGTTGATACAGAGGTATAAACCGACATGGTTCAAGCAAAACCGGCTACGTAAACCCGATAATTTATTCGATTATTCTTTCGATTTTCATAAATTATGATAATTCAATTATAAATAGAAATATTAGTGCCTAAAAGTAATTTTATGCCATTTGTTAATCTGTTTATATTTTAACAAGAAAGATCAATCATGCTTAAAGCATTGATTATGAAACACTTTCCAACTTCAATGCAATTTTATTTAAACATGTCTAAAATGCAATACATTCCTCGGTAATATTTTAAAACTTATCACAATACTACATTAATTTATTATATTTGAAACCTTAAACCTTCATCGAAAAAATTTTACTTCATTCAAATGACGGCATTAAAATATAAATTGCCTGGTTTAAACATCTCTAAAATGTGAAACATTCCTCGGTAATAATTTTAGAATGATCATAATACTACGATAATTTATTATATTTGAAAACTTTATCGAAAACAACTGAAATTCATTCAAATGACGTCATAAAAAAATAACACGCCTGGCTCTCTCTATAAAAGCAACATTTCATTCATAAATAATTCCCCCATTCATGTCATTCATCACAATACTATAATGATTTATATTATTTAAAAATTAAGACCATGGAGCTACAAGTAAGTAAAACTCTATGCGTAAAACTTCATCGAAAATTATCGTCCTTCTCTTTCTAAAATCAATGAATATTTCACTCATATCAGCCATGCAGACTCCATGGACTAAATGATTTTATGTTAAAGAATTACAGCGAATCTAATACAACTCATTCTACATATTTTGCTGTTTACATTTTACATAGGTGAAAAATAGGCTTAATAGTAGAAATAATCAAATTTGGATGAGCATTTAAACTGAAATATATTGTCATTGCGTTGTTAAAGTATGTAGATGCACAGAATTTAGGCAAAAATAAAGTAGTTTTAGGACGGATACAACACTCAATATGAATTAAAAAGAACTTTAAAAATCACGATTTTGAGACAAGATGGATGCCATATATCATTTTGAAGTGGGTCATGTGATCGTTTCATATCATGGACACGTGATCGCTTCATATAAGAGGTGTTATCATTATTTAAATTTTTATTTAAAAAACTACTGAATATATTTCGCTGAATTTTTTTTTATATATTTTATGGAACAATTTGAATATTGCCTAAAATTTTCAAAGCAATTTGTGAATTTTAAATCCGCTTAAAAAATGCTTGAAAAATTAGGTCCCATAGGGCTCAATGTATTGCATTTTTTCAACCCGGGTTCAATCCAAAACTAATTGGGTGATATTATTCATTTATATTCCCATAGGTCCTATAGACCGTCTGAACAACATACTAAAATTTCATTTTGATTAAGTCATTTTTACGGCAGTTATCGTGCTAACGGGCAGACAGACAGACAGACAGACAGAATGAACAAAGTCATAAACACTTTTCAACTTTGTTGTAAAGTGTTAAAAATGTAGATGACGCTGGCCACTGCTTGACAAATTTCGCGTCTCTCAAGTTTCTCTGTCTCGTATTGCAAGAACTATAGCATGTAAAATATATATGAAATTTGTACACTTGTAGAGGAATGTTAGAGGAATATGTTGAAATAAACCGTTTCTCGATTAAAACTGTAGTTTAAGAGATATTTAATGTCAAAATCAAAAGGAGACTGTTTCAGTGACGAGTTCACGTCCTGGCCAGACTTGCAATAGCATGATCACGAATTTTTGCAGACATAGTTGCTACAACATAGCTATATAGTCAAATTTGTGCAAGGAGTCCCCTTTTTAAAAATTTCAATGTAATTTAAGAGTTATTCTATTTTTTATGCACTTCTGAAGTGACATTTTTTCTTCGGTATGGGCAAGCAAAGATTTAATTGGTTGAGCGGATTGGGAGCACGAGAAAGGTCGTGGGCGCCGACCGGGGTTAGTCAGTGCTAGCGTACAAGGGGTAAACATATTATGCCTGCGTAATATTATGCCCCAACTGACATATTATACCTGCGTAATGAGCAGCACAAAAGAGCTCGTGCAACGAGTTCATCCAGAGCTATCAAGCAGTGGGCAAAGCCTTCCCCCTCCCCGCCCTCGACTTGCGAAGTGAGTTCATCGAGCTCTACCAAAATTGTAGGCAAAGCCCCCCCCCCCCCCCCCGACTTGCGAAACAAGTTACGAGGGTTGACGAGCGTAGCGAGCAGGAGGTTTCTTTTGTTTTACTAGGATCCCCCTAGTGAAACAAAAGAAAGTCGTAGGCTCAGTCGTATTCTATTCAATAGTGGTGGTTTGGACTGAGTTTGCGTGATTGAGAATGGCATAACTTATAATGTCTGATGCATGAATACCCATAAAACTAGGGGTGGGGGAGGGCTCAAGAACAAGACGTACAACATCGATCATCTTTGTCGCAAGCGCCCTCTTTGCTCTCGCTTATAGGAACCCGTAGTCTGATGAGTGATAGTTATATGAGTGAAAGTCCAAATGGGGTTTTATCCCAAGGAGAAAAAAAGAAGAAAAGAAAAACGTCAAGGATCCTTGCTGAAATATATATACATGGAACTTCAACGGCAGTATTTGCCAACCAAATTTCATTGATGGCATTCAGAGGCTTAATTCTGTCGATGAAGGAACCGACCAAGAACAAGTTAATATAGTATTAGAATCGAACCAGATAAATTCTATATTCCCATATTTGATGAAATTGCAAATCAGGACGAATCAAAGCCTGTGGGTGATTTAAGTGTACTAAAGAAAAATCCAACAAAGTTGCAGTATCAGGTTTCAACACCGATCCGGAGCAGATTACATTCATTACCTCACAGATAAACGCAGATTGCATTCGTTACTTCAACATAAAATGCTTCATCTTAAAATTTGAAATGCGATTTGAAAAGTTGAATAGCTTCAAAATGCTATCAATGACAGTCATTTGGGAAAATATTTTGAAAAGCTCAGATAAAGTGAGTATGGCAGACACGCAGTGCTCAAGTCGAAAACAAATTTGATGATTTAAAAAAAAAATATCAATAATCTTATTTTCAAATTCTGGTTACAGAAAATGTGAAGATCGAATGCGGAAAAAGAAGCATCCGAGAAACTGGTATCAGAACTAAGTGCAGAAGATGGATTTCAAATTCGTATATTTTATCGTACTGTAGACGTACTAGTCATAGAAATGAGGAAAAGGCGTTCCACATACAGCGCGTTGTACCATAACTTCAGTTTTGTTGCCAACAAATCCCTATCACAAGATGGATTTCAATCTGAAACAAAAGAGTTAGTCAATGTATATGATTCAGACTTGGAGAAGACTTTTTGGATGATTCTGTGATGTTTTCTGTATTGATGTATAAGAACAAATCGTCTGTTGGGGAACTGTTAAAATCGCAAATAAAATGTAAACTTGTTACAAGTTTTATAAATGTATAAATTATTATGATGATTTATCTATCAATATTTGGATAAAATGCAGGAGAAAGATCGTTTTCTTGGCTTAATCAAATCAAGAACTGTGAGCATTCAACTGTGAGTTAAAACCGCCTGTCTTTAAAATTTTAGCTGTATTACTTTTTATCCAACAAACTCCTTATCAATTTTTTTTTCTTTTTAAGACTTGTTTTTAATTTTTCCTTTCTGTTGTAAGTTCCACGAATTTCGTAAGCTGCTGTGCTGAATTGTAAATCTGACTGTGCTGCTACTATTGATGAAACATAAGTCTACTTAAATGATTATAACAGAAAATAAATAAATAAATAAATAAAATAAAATAAATTACTGGTGTGTGGCTCTACTTGACTTTCTCATACTAATATCTATTTTTTAGTAACTTTTTTCAAATTTTATAAGAAACATTTTGAAAAATCTGTATTGTGGGTTCTGTGTGTGTTACACTTAACTTTAAGGGGCTTGAAAAAATCTTTCGATTGATACTGTACTTGACAATGTCCCCCCCCCCCCCCCGGGTGGAAGTAGCTTTCTCCCAACGGCAGTTAATGACACGTCACGAACAACAAAAATGTATCGCGGCTATTTTTCACAACAATAATTGAAACTATTAAGTTTCGTGATCATTGAGTTATAAATAAAGTATAAACCCTTTTATGCACAATTATATCAAATTTTCTCCTATGGTGTCATGACACTAAAAAATATAAAATTTCCAATGAATTTCGAAGTTTTCGCTTGAATTAAAAAAAATTCTAATTAGTTCTAGATTTTTTGGTAACAAAGCCGGAAATAAAGTTTCGTGAAAATCCATTAATATTTGCATCCGCTAGCGTGTGCACAAGGTCCACCACAGATATACAGACAGACTGACAGACGGACATCACTCCAAAAATAGTCAAAACGTTTTTCAGGAGGTCTTAAATTATATATTGGCATTAAAATCTCGAATTCGAAAATTTTGATGAAAACAAAACTTTATGCTTATTACATAGTATGAGGAAGTAAAAATGAATTTATTATCACAAAAGAGGAGAAACAGACTTATAAGCTTAGTTCCAAAAATTTAAAGAGAGTTTCAGTAAAGGATTCATCATGGACTAGCGAAGCGAAATCCATTCTTTATTCAAAATCAACATTTTTTAAAATTTTGTTATCCCTTTTACTCAAAAACTACAATACGTAGGAAGATGAAATTTTGTATACATACTTGAAATTGAACGCAAATTTACAGAATCACAATTTCAATTATCAAAACGAACTGTAACAGGGCGAAACAAACATTTTTAAACTGCGCATGCTCACTACTCTTCTTACATATTAAGTATAAAAAGAACATTGTTGTACAAAAGTTAAAAAGAAGTTCAATATTAAGTCCACTATCCTATCCTATTTTTTGCACGGTTTCTACAAGAACGTGACAAAACAAAATACATACCATGGAATTAGAGAGTTACCCTTTACCTCCATGATACATGCAATAATAAAACGCAAATCTATGGAAATACATTTTGGTGATTTGAATGTGTTACTTTCACTGTTTTCTTGTATTTGAATTTACTTAACTTATAGTCCACATTCTAAAAACGTATACTCTTTTCTATTAAGATTCTCAAATATTGAAATTATTTTTTTTATACTTTTATTTTCATAATTTATTAAGTTTTAATTTGAAATCTTTCCCATCTCGCATATTTCATACACGTGGGAGCCATTTAAAGTCCGGTTTTTGCTAGTGATTATTGCAGGTTTTTCGAAATGAAAGATAAGAAAGTAAAATGAAAGTTAACAAAGGAAAATGAAAGATAAGAAAGGAAAACGAAAGCTAAGAGATGAAAATGAAAATTAAGAGAGGAAAATGAAAGTTAACAAAGGAAAATGAAAGTTAAGAAAGGAAAATGAAAGATAAGAAGGAAAAATGAAAGTTAAGAATGGAAACTGAAAGATAAGAAAGGAAAATGAAAGTTAAGAAAGGAAAATTAAAGTTAAGAAAGGTCGAAAAGAATGTTAAAATCAATTTTATATGTATTACCTAATTGATGTTTTAACTCTTATAAAGAAGAATTACCGTCCCTTTATCCACAGAGCCTTCAAAGAGTATAATATAACCAGGATAGGGCTACAGATATACATTCAAATCTACTGTTAATTTTCTTGAAAAGAGCAACAGAAAGGAAAGAGAGAGAGAGAAAGAGAGAAAGAGAGAGAGAGAAAGAGAGAGAGAGAAAGAGAGAGAGAGACGGGTATTAAGGTTATATCTTTTGCGCATATTCCTTCAAAGTCTTTTGATGTGATACTATACTAATGAACTATGGGCGAGAAGAACACAAGAAACCGAGACAGAAGCGCACGAACATTGTCGCGACTGTTTGTAAGCGTAGAATTTCAAAAATTTGATGTAAACGTTATACTCGCTGTAATTCTCCAACTTTCCTAAATTCCCCAAAAGTTGCCATATGGTCGTCTATTAATACACTTGGTCAGCCTTCCACTGGAAGTTTGTTTCACTGTAATAACCGTAAAAACTTTTCAAGAACCGTGAAATTTGTTCTATTTTCAGAAGACTATAAGAGTGGGGGAAAAGATATAGTAATTTTAGCGTTACTGCAATGAAAATAATGAACCAGATCAACGCTGACACATGTATGGTAAATAGACATGTATTATTAATGATATGAATAACATCTATGTTTGGGGTATCTGTGGCGAAATCGAAGAGTTACGAAAAATACAAAATTGCATAGTGCACTTCAACGATAAGAGCTTGTAATTTCGCCCCAGTAGCTCAACGGTAGAGCGTCGGTTGGCCAGTTAGGAGATCCAGGGTTCGATTCCCGGTTGGGGCAGCAAGGCTGTTTGTAATGGCGCCCAAACTAATCAAGTCTGCAAAATAGTGCAAAGATGTCGGAGGTCTGAAAGTGACCCTAGTACGACTAGTACGGATTCAGTGAACTCTGGAAGATTGAGCGCCGATTTCAAGTTGAGAAGATAACGACCATTCAGGGTACTAATCCGGGTAAAAATAGTAGCAGAAAGAGGCTAACCTAAGGTAAAAATAACAGGATGTGACCAGTCAGATTGTCAGTTGCCAGCCAATCTGAAATTAGAGGGCAGAGAATGCAGAGTCCACTTCAACGATAAGAGCTTGCAATTTCGTCCTAATAGTTCAGCGGTAGAGCGTTGGCTGGCCAGTTCGGAGATCCAGGGTTCGATTTCCTGTTGGGGCAACAAGGTTCTTTGACGCTTATGTTCCCGAACATAATAATTAAAAATGTAAACAATTTTTGCTTGTTTTGACGGAAATAAGGTATAGACTTCAGATTATGAATATATAAAAGTAATTTCAATATTTTGAAATTTTTTTTTTAAACTTAAGAAGTATCTGTCCGGGCAAGTTTTTCTTTTATTTTACTTACTTTTACTCGAAATATCTTCGAAATTATAAAAGATAGATATAAATAGTAAGCGACAAAAATATGCATTAGGAAATTCAGTTTCTAGATCTATAAATTGCTTCTGAAAAGCTCTTATAATTATTGAGTAATCGTCTTGTCAAGTTAAAGAAGATTGGAAATTTTTGTATTTATGTGATGCCAAGCAAGTTTATAAATTGACCTGAATCTAAATATTCGTCAGATATATTGCATGAATTTAATTTATATACCGCCAAGCAATTTAGTAAAGTAATGTGACATTTTGACATGAAGTCTTATGGTCAAGGTATCCAGATGAAATCGGGACGAAAACTAAAGGTGCCAGCTAGGGGTAAACAGTTAGCAAGTCATTTGTAGCGCCTTGAAGGCCTGTAAACGAAACAAATGATTTTGAAAAAAAATTGAATAAACTTAGAACTTTATTGGAGTTTTATTTTACAATACCTACGTTATTCATTTGTTACGTTATTCATTTGTTAAACCATTTCTGCTCCATCGGACTGGAGCCACCGCCGATTTTTATTATCCAATTTCAACTTTTAAGGTGTTCGCCGGAAGCATTGATAAATCAACAATTGAACACGCGAAATAATAGGGTTGATTGATTACGTGAAAGAAGCGCATTCAATAAATCTGATGCAACACGTGTGGAACAATTGAGCGGTTATAGATGCAATAATCGGATAAGTTGAATTGCTCCGGATGCTGAAAATTCCCTTTTAACTGAAGATAAATCAACTATTATTTCATTTTCCCGACTCCAATTGTGGTCAGCGATAATGCCTCGCATAATAATTGTGAATGCATCGACATATCAAGCTGATTTACCTTATGCAAAAAGATAATTTCTATTTCGAGTTAACCGTTTATTGCTCCCTTACAGCTTACGAAGTCTGGGATGCGATACATAGTGAGCAAAGCAACATTATCAGAATCTGCAAATAGGTCAACCTTAAATGATTGATGTACTGGCCAAATTTTCAAACTTTTATCCAGTAATGGATAAAACATGAATGGATGGTGTATAGTACAATTTGCAATGCCTGCTATATATCATTGTTGCGTAAACACTGTAAAGTACTTATCTGATAAGAGGGCCATTGTACGGGTTCTTTTGACTATTTAAACGTCTAAGTGAAACATACTTCCATTTTACCTAACGAACAGAATTCGACGAAAGAATCATGACACATAATATATTAACTATTTTATTCACAGCTATCTCTCTGGAACTCAAACATAAATGGCATCACAGCAAATCTATATACACAGCTAACCATACAAGATTTTACCCGGGGCATTACTAATCTAATTCGAACCTAACTTATTACTGAATTTCACAGACTGTAAAACTAATTGATGCGATAACTTACTATATGATGACTTATGAACATTCCTGATATTCACAGCACGCCGTCATTTCGTAACATGGCCTTCCTTAGCCGAATATTCCAAAACAAGCCGAACTTTTGCCGATTTATTCCATCGAATTCTCCTTTCCAAATCTCCTGCCAAATCTCTTGCCGACACCTCTGGTTTCGTTTATTAGAAAGGTGTCTAGTCTAATGACTTTAGACCTCAGTATGTTTAGTACATGATCCTGATTGTGTGCCATTAGTTGAGCGATCCATTGAAAATAAAAATTGGTTGAAAAATTGGTTGAATTGGTTGAAAAATAAATGAAAAAAATGAAGTACTTTTAAATGAGAATAAATGAGAGTTATGCCCTTAGAATAGCAGTTTATAGGAAGGAATTGAGAAAAACTTAGATTAACAATTTAAAGTAAAAAGGTCAAAATAGACAAGTAATATTAGGAAAAGTGAAGTTAAATTAAGGACTGACCTGGAATTTTTCCTGTTCTTGGACGCCCTGTGGTGACCGGAAGGGTAAACATAAGCTCATTCGGAATAGTTCGAATATTATTGTAAAACTTAGTAGCATAATTTTTAACATAGATTTGAATAGTATTAATTTTAAATTCCTTCCTGATAATAGAGTTTCGAAGGCGCTTAGGAGCATTCCTAATGATATATTCGGAAAGGTGTTAAGGTGATTACCATGAATCATAAATTTGAGAAATGAGCGGCACAAGTAAGATGTCAAAACCATACGACTTCTGTACGATAATTTTTGAGTTTTATTATAAGTTAGCTTCAAAAAACATTAAATACATGTTTTTAAAACGAATTTACAGACCATTAATTTACATTCATGGTACAAAAACAAAGCCATAACATGGAAAAATCGCGCATTTCGCAAGAAATAGTTCATTGTATATTATATATGTTATTCTTCTGTATTAATAAGAAGTTTATAAAGCTCAAAGTGTAAGTGTGTGTATGTAAGCACTCAGATATTTATTAAAAATTTACGAACTTTAAAACTTGAAATTTCGAACCAATATATAATGTATATCGACTTAGATCCTAACTTTTGGAATCAAAATAACATTTATTTGTTTTCTAAGAATATTTTCGAATTTTTAATCGACTATGCCAATGTTGGGAATGAAATTGAAATCAGTGGTTTAATTGCTGACATTTTTCTCATTGTTAAATATTATAATTTTAAGTATATATCATTCAATATTACTTTTATTGCCATTTGTCATCATTGTCATTGCTAAAGCCATTCATTGTCATTGTCATTGTCATTTATTATTATTTTTATTGTTTAAGTTTAAAACTTTTCCATTATTGCAAAAATAATTTTATTGCACATTGTTTAGATAAGAAAAATATAAGTTTTCTAAATTTTACCAACTTTTCTAGGAGGCAAACATTTTGGAGTTTATAGAAATTGATAAAGTGAAATGGACAGGACATACAATACAAATGACAAAGGGCGGGGCAGTAAAAAATGGTTTTCAAGATCAACACTGGAAAATTGGAGTTGGAAAATCAAACATGAGGTGAATTTGTGGCGTTAATGAAGTCATGAGAAACAAAACTGAAGAAGTATGTTCAACAACATATCAGAGACCACTAGAAAACCCTTCTTGAAACGATTCTGACTCACAAGGATGTGTAGTACTGGAAATAGTTTCAGTGCTGAGATAAACTATTTTTTTTTCTCTAAGCTGCATATTAAAGGGTTCCCAGGAAAGTCCTTAAAAAATCCCAAAAATATCGTAAAGAAAGATCCACGGGTGTACATCTTGGATCACTTAGATCAATCTGTAGTAAATTGACTGTGCCTAATTGAATAAAAGTGGTTGCAGTGCTACTAGCGGAGAATTAAAAAAGTTATCGGAGAACGAACTCTACAAACAGGGCCTGACTAGCGCAGGGGTATGCGATGCAGTTTCCCCGGGCACCCGTGTCAGAAAGACCCCAAATTAAACAATTGCAGCATTGAAGAATTAACGACTGCTCCATAAAAAATAAAATATGCCATCGGAATAGGTTTTGCCCAGCGAAAAAATTTATTTTTGGAATATATAGGGATTATCGCACTAATTTAGCATGTTAGCTTTTTGGCTGTGATGAGAAAGTTCCCAATATTTTAAATTCCATGAAAGTATGTAAACTTCGTTTTGTATATTTTTATAGAATGCAATTATGTTTTGGAAAAAACATGTGAGGATTCTATTATGTATTATCATTTTATTCTAATTCTACTTCTTCCCGATTTTAATTTATGTCCTAAACTTCTCAACTTTCATTCCGAAGAATCGCATACTCATGATTGGCCAGATCTATAAAAAGGTAGACTTTAGAATTGCGGATATCTCATAATGCTGACTGAGTTCGCGCGCTCGTATGTGTGTGTGTCTGCGATCGCCCGTAGAACGAAGAATTGTGAGCATAGCACAGATATTTTAAGTGAGCATTTTGTATGCTGATCGTATATTCGGTTCATGTGAGATTCAGTTTAGTTATGAGTGAGGTTCGAATTGCATTGCAGATTAATATGCCTCGGGTAGAATTTGTACTGCTAGCGTTGTAAATAATTTGCATATGGATTTGTAATATAGTATATGTGTTTGGAGTTCCCAGCGAACTTAGCTGTAAATAAAATTGTTTATTTGTTAAATGCCGTGATTCCTTCGTCGAACTGTAGTCATTAGGTCAATTGAAGTTTTATATTAGATTGAAGTTAATTTAGGAGTCAATACAAAAGTCATGATCTTGGGTTGAAGTATAATAGTACTTTAACTTGTTCATTTCATACATGTTCAGAGGTGAAGGGAGGAGGGGAGCTCAGAAATGTCTGGCCCGGGTCCCAATTAGGCTAAGTTGGGCCCTGTCGGTAACAAAGCGAGATGGATGGAAGAAAGCCAATTACAAAGTTGTAGAGCATTGTCTAATGAGAAGGAATCGACAATAAATCTGTTATAGAAGACATTTATCACCAACAAAGGTCTAAATTTCAATTTTGTAGTACAAGTTCTATAACGTGGACATAAATGAATACTTTCTACCCGATTACTTTTACTTTCCCTGCAATATATGGTAATGTATAGGGAAAGTATTGGAATCATGTCGAAAATTGCAACTCCAGTTTTCGACGGATCTACATTTTTCGAGACCTCTAGAATACGAAAACACTATTTTTAGCGTGACGTCTGTGTGTGTGTCTGTGTAATATATGTATCCACTCCAACTCAAAAACTAATGGACCGAATTTCATAAAATTTGGTAGGTAAGTCACTTGGATGTGACCCTGGTGCTGATTAGTTTTTGGTACGATTCCTAAAAACAGAACCCGCCTTTTTTTACGAAATGGCCCATAAAAATTTCATTTATTCGCTCTAACTAAAATACTAATTGACAAATTGCACAAAATTTGGTAGCTAAACTACTTGTTGGATACTCTGGTGCTGATTAGAATTTGGTACGATTCGGAAAAGAAGAACTCGACTTTTTTACGATATGGCCAGCAAAAATTTCATGTATCCACTCTAGCTAAAATACTAATTAACTAAATTTCACAAAATTTGGTAGATAAGTTACTTGTGGGATACTCTGGTGCTGATTAGATTTTGGTACTATTCGGGAAAGAACGACCTGCCTTTTTTTACGAAATGGCCCGCCAAAATCTAAAGAAGTAGTGCATGCTCAAATGTATGGCTAAGTAGTGCATGCTCAAATGTATCCATTTAAATATTGTTTTATACGCAATTTTTGAAGAGAAAAATAATATAACACACTACATTATACTTTAGGACTAACCGTTCTCAAGATATTTGAGATTTCTTACATTTTTGTTACGCCGATTTCGGAAAAATGCCCAATTACCAAATAAAAATAAAAATTGAATTAAAAATGCAAACTTAGTGTTATTTGGTATTTGGTTCAATTAAACTCAATCTAATGAATTATTAAAGAAATAAAGAAAATATGAATTTGAGTCTGCAGGGAAAGTCATGTGCTGCCCACATCAGATTTTTTACTTAGTGAAAATAAATACTTTCTAAATACATTAAAATGATTTATGAAGGTGTGTAGGGAAAGTCATGCGCTGCTCACATCAATTTTTTCTGTTATTTTACCATTGTATGACTTCACCCTCCAAGAAGTCCAGGTTTCAATTGCGTTTCGACGAACCCATAACCCGACGCGGTGGAATAAGTAAACGAGTCGGGAACAAACACGTTACAGGTTGTGTGTGTGTGTGATGACAGTGGCACAACCACAAGGCCGAATTACCAAACTGAGAGAATCTCTTTTCCGGGTGTCGCAACATTACGTGCAGCGACGTTTCGTTCTGTTTTTGCCGAACAAACAGCAAAAACAAAAATGAGGATTCCATTGTGCTCAAAATTTACCATTTTCATTAACGAAGTTGATATCCAGATGTCTTCCTTTTTTGCGGAGATGTGAGTGTCGTCAGTGAGTGGGGATTACTTTTCCTCGTGAATGAATTTAAATTTAGTTCGGTCGTAAATTGCTTGGAGTATTTTCAAGGATTAAACTTGAAAATCCGGTATTATGAATCATTTTTAAAGTTGATCATTTTTAGATTCCTTCGTACCATCTCCATATATCCTGAATTATCCTCCATATATCCATCTCCATATAGTCACAATTAAATGGAGAAAATATTTGGAGTGAGAGTCTCCACTAGATTTTCTCACATATTCATATTCTGTATTTTTACATTCATTTTGTATACCAATCAGTGAGTGTATCAGAATGAAAAAAAAATTAAATTAAATTAAATATACATTAAAAAAACATAAATATAATTTATGTGTTTTCGTAAAGTTTTCTGAATTTTTAAAAAATATTTAAATCAACAAATAATTAAATAATTGGCGTTCGAATCTTGTGTATTACAAAATATTCTATATAGTTCTTAGTACTTACATAATATATGTGCACATAAAATTTTATACCAATGCGTGGATTTTGTTTTGAATTATAGTATCCATATACACACTCGCCGATCCGGTGGTCGAGAGGTCAGGGGCATGCGTTTCCGCCTGATCGCTGGATTGCGGAGTTACGGGTTCGAATCCCGAGCGGGCATAGATGTTGTCATGTCGAAGCCAAGTCAGACGTCCGTCCTTCGGGGTGCTTCTATAAAAGTGAAGCTGCAATTATTCTCCCCTTCGCCATTGGATACCCTGGGGGGGGGGGACGTGGTGCGTAGGTGCCCCTTCACGACGGGGGAATTAGTAATATATATATATATATATACACACTCAGGCATCTTTCTGAAAGTGTTCGAATTGTATTAAGGCGTTCTTAAAGCATCCTTTGCCACTAAAGTTCGAAATTTTTCGATATAAAAACGTATTTTCTATACTATAATACATAAAAAGTAAAAACATTCATAAAATATCTAGAAAAAGACGCTCTACTTCTCTATACATTATTGCTGTTTTTACTTTTGTCACAATTACCTTAGGTCACAATTATTCAAATATGTTTAATGGAAGTCTCTAAAAGTTTAATATTTCGCATAATAAGATTGCCCTTAAGCGATGCTGTGTTACAGAGCCTCTTATTATTCATTTTGCTATGCAATTAGAAGGAAGAGAAATCAAATTGTCAAAAATCAGAAATTTGAATTGGACATTATTTTTACACGGGAAGCATTTCTCGTATAGACAATTTTATGAACTTTAAAGGTCGCTTAATTTTATTAGAATTAAAATAAATTTCAAAATTTTTTTGAAAATGTTGTTTCGAGTATTGCTCGAGTGTCATTTTACTGTCATCTAAACATCACTAACTTCTAGCTTGGGAGCGCCAACGTGTTGCGGATCTCTCTGCTGTAAATGATTCTGTACCTTTTAGTTGTAAAAATACTAAGCAACCATTTAGTTCAAGTATAGATTAATTAGTTTATAGGTTGCAGAGTTAAATTTGCTGATAAGAGTTTGCAATTCCGTCTCAGTTGCTCAACGGTAGATCGTCGGCTGGCAAGTACGAACCGTGGTTCGATTCCCGATTGGGGCAGCAAGTTGTTTTTACAATGGCGTCCGATCAAATCAATCCTTCAGGTTAGTGCAATGATATTGGTGGTCTGAAAGTGACCTTAGTACGACTAGCTCGGATTCAGTGGATTCTGGTATTGAATGCCTATTTCAAATAGGAATGTTAACAACCACAGGAAGCTATCCTCGAGGTAAAAATAGCAGCAGGAGGCTAACCTGCGGTAAAAATAAGAGAAAAGGGTCAGCAGATTCAAATGATTAGGTTGCACATCAATCTGACATTAGAGGATGGAGAATGCAGAGTTCACTTCACCGATTTGTGCTTGTAATTCCGGCTCAGTTGCTCAACGGTAAAGCGTCGACTGACCAATACGGAGATCTTTGGTTTGATTCATGGATGGAGCAGCAAGGTTCTTTACAAGGTATATTCTCAGATCACAGGACAAACAGGAATGATCACAGCGAAAAGTTCATGGTGTCTATCTAAACATGTGTACAAGGGCCTGGGAAAAAACAAAAACAACAAGAAAGATCAATCATGCTTAAAGCATTGATTATGAAACACTTTCCAACTTCAATGCAATTTTATTTAAAAAAGTCGAAAATGCAATACATTCCTCGGTAATATTTTAAAACTTATCACAATACTACATTGATTTATTATATTTGAAAACTTAAACCTTCATTGAAAAAAATGAACTTCATTCAAAAGACGGCATTGAAATATAAATTGCGCGGTTTAAATATCTCTAAAATGCAATACATTCCACGGTAATATTTTTAAATCTATCATAATACTACGATAATTTATTATATTTGAAAACTTCATCGAAAACAACTGAAATTAATTCAAATGACGTCATAGAAAAAATAACACGCCTGGATCTCTCTATAAAAGCAGGATTTCATTCATAACTTTCTCCATTTCATTCATCACAATACTATAATAATTTGTTTTATTTAAAAATTAAGACCATGGAGCTACAATTCATAAACTTTATGCTTAAAACTTCATCGAAAAATATCGTCCTTCTGTTTATAAAATCAATTAATATTTCATTCATATCAGCCATGCAGACTCCATGGACTGAATTATTTTGTGTTAAAGAAATACAGTAATTCTAATACAACTCATTCTACATATTTTGCTGTTTACATTTTACATAGGTGAAAAATAGGCTTAATTGTAGAAATAATCAAATTTGAATGAGAATTTAAACTCAAATATATTGTCATTGTGTTGTTTTAGTATGTAGATGCACAGAATTTAAGCAAAAATAAAGTATTTTTAGGACGGATACAACACTCAATATGAATTAAAAAGAACTTTAAAAAATCACGAATTTGAAACAAGATGGATGCCATATATCATTTTGAAGGGGGTCATGTGATCGTTTCATATCATGGTCACGTGATCGTTTCATATAAGATGTGTAATTATTATTTTAATTTTTATTTTAAAAACTACTGAATATATTTAGCTGAATTTTTTTTTATATATTTTATGGAACAATTTGACTATTACCTAAAATTTTCGAAGCAATTTGTGAATTTTAAATCCGTTTAAAAAATGTTAGAAAAATTAGGTCCCATAGGGCTCAATGTATTTCATTTTTTCAACCCGGGTTCAATCCAAAACTAATTGTGTGATATTATTCATTTATATTCCCATAGGTCCTACAGACCGTCTGAACAACATACTAAAATTTCATTTTGATTAAGTCATTTTTACGGCAGTTATCGTGCTAACGGACAGACAGACAGACAGACAGACAGACAGACAGACAGACAGACAGAATGAACAAAGTCATAAACACTTTTCAACTTTGTTGTAAAGTGTTAAAAAAAAACGAGTCCTCGCAATGGATCTTTGACATCTGTATGACCTTCCTACACATGTAAATTATAAATTCCCTTCCATTGATGTCGATAAATTGTATAACAGCACCATTGCAATATTCTAAAATTTAGGGCACATTCTGGAGCTCGTAGAAGAAAAGTAAATTCTAAGTCCTCCCCATAAAATTTTATAGTAAGAAAAGGCGGTACGTAGAGCACGGAAAATGGGCTCTATAAACCTGTACACCCACCCACCCCCCAGCATTTGCCTACTTTGTCTATGGTCAAGAATGGTTCTGATCCCAAATAAATTTAAGCGTAGAGTCCTAAAAATTATTAACCCATTACTGAAGACCTCGACTCAAAATTAGTGCTGAATGATCCAATAGACCTTAAATACGTGCTAAGGGTTAATGGCTTTACCAGAAGGGGGGGAGGGGGATTATAACACACCCTCATGACATGACCTCATTGAAGTTCTGAGGAATGATATTTGGGGAAATAGAGGAAACAACATATTTGATTATCACTCCGTCTCCAAATGTTTTTCTGGCGACGCTATACTGCTAAAAGCATAAAAAATAAGGATCTCAAAAGCAGGGATAAAATGAAAAATCTGTTACAATTTTCAAAGTAAATTTTAGAATATTTGAATTTAAAATTTAAAATTTAAAATGTTTTCAATTAAATATATTAGAATTTAAAATTTTCAATTAAAAATTTTACATGTTTCAATTAAATAAAAAAAGCGGAATTTTTAGTTATTTAAATATTAATTATTTAAATATTAATTATTTAAATATTAATTACTTAAATATTAATTATTTAAATATTAATTATTTAAATATTAATTATTTCGTGTAATCTAATATTAACGTATTTATAAAATGATTGCTTATGATGAGCTCTCCTCTTTCTGCTTTGCAAAGATCTCCCTTGCGGAATCCTATTGAGTCCTTCCTGCCTTCACCCCATTTCTAGCTCAGCCTTGTGAAAGCAGGAGGACGTATCTCAAGATACGTCGTTTACACAATGCTTATTCGTTACTACAATGCTTATTCGTTTCCTTTTAATGGGAAAATACTATGATATTTTTTGAAAAAATATCTAAATTGATAAAGAAAATATGAGAATATGAATGAAAATATTCTCATAGTATTTCTTTATTTAAAAAAAAATAAAATAATAATAAAAAAAAAATAATAATAATAATAATAATAATAATTACAAATCTTATCTCAGAATGACGATTTTTATGATACGTCGTTTTGCTATCAGAAGGATGTGCAGCAACTACAACCCTGCATTTTTTTGCAGAATCTGTAAAAAATTTCAGTTAACCAAAAACGGATCTCATAAAATTTGCACTTTCAGAAGGAAAAAAAAGATATTCAGTAAAAAATAAACCTAATGCATATAATGTTTTTTATCTACACCAATTTTTGTTAACTTCACGTGACGTCTCTTTGTTATTTTCTCCTAACATCTTTGACAGGCTCGTTCTCGGCTCCCAGAACAAGTAGAGAGCCGAAACTCCACGCACAGTTTCATCCATCAAAATTTTCCCGTCATTAAGTTACGTCGTTACGTCATTTATGTACATCATCTATGATGGGCTCTTTCTCGGCTCTCAGAGTACGTAAAGAGCTGAAACTCGGCACATAGTTTCATCTCTCGAAACATTTTTATCTATCAAAATTTCACCGCTTTACGTTACGTCGTAAAGGAGATTTTATCCATCTTCGATGGAAACATTTTGCGCGAGACCCCATACTTACTCTTAATCCGGCATTGACCACTTTCACAGAGAACTCAAAAAACAAAATCGCGTGTGTCAATGCCATACAAAGGATGAGGAATACACAACGACCACAACTCTTAGGTTACTGTATTTTTTTTTTAAACCCGTATTGCGGATTGATGTCATGCAGGCGTTTGCGGCGTCCTTTCCTCGTGCTGCTGAAATCGCGTTGGATGACACAGATTTACCCATCGAAGGCGGAGGAAAAAAAACAAATCGAAACATTCATAAAAAAAAAACGCTTTTGTGGATAAAACGGGATGAGGGCCGCAGAACGTGATAGGGCACAAATGAATAAGACGAATGTGTGTGGCGAGTCATCTAGTTGAAGCTCATATTGTGATGAAGCTGATATTGAGTTAATAAGTAAGTAATTCCACGACAAAATTTAGCCACGACAAAATTTATTTTAATTATTTCTCACCCACACGAGTGATAAGCATGCTATTAGGGTTACAAACGGGGACGCTGACAAGACAGGAAGGAAAGCAGTGGCTTCACAAAGGAGTTTTTTGGGTGCCATAACCTCCTCTTCCCCAAGGAACCAACCCGAGTCTATTGCAATTCGAAGGAATAATACATGAAGATATGGGAGACAATATACTTGGTTATTCCTCTCCTCCCCCAATTTTTACTTTCCTTATATACATAATGTATAAGGAAAGTATTGTGACAGGGTCGAAAATTCGAATTCGAGTTTTCGACGGAAGAGCACGTTTCAAGCATTCCTGATCATGAATCAAGCATTTTAGAGGTGATGTCTGTGTGTGTGTGTGTGTGTGTGTGTGTGAGTGAGTGTGTGGAGACAATAACTGACGAACAAATGGACCGATTCGAATGAAATTTGGTACAAAAATCACAATCCGTGAATACTGGAAGCCTATTGTTTTTAAACGTAATCGAATGTTCAGAACCCCCTTAAATTGTCGAGTGAAATTTTGAAAAAATCATCAAAAAATCAAAACCTTTAATTAAGTTACGCAAATAGACATTGCTAATGTGATTTTTCCTTAGAAAACGATTGACATAAATTTTAGAACGCTAGCATGAACCGTTCTCGATATATTGCACATTTTTAAAATAAATTTATCAAAAAATCCCATAAATTAAGAAAAATATATATTAACTGTTGAGAAACATGTTCACTTTTCATATGTAATATCATGCGATAAATTGGGTGACATCATTCTCGTGGATCTAGCTCGTTCCATTCATGAGAAAAGATACTTTGAGTAATACTTTTGTATTTGAACGCCAATAGTTATTTATCTGCTATAAGAATAACTTATTTCCCCGTCCATAACGCTTGGCGATATTTTGGCGCCTAATTTGGTGGAATATCGCCAACTTGGCGCCTTTCTTAAATGTTGCCAAATTAACGGCAATCTCGCCAAGTGGATAAAAATGACACTAAATCAGTGAAAATGACGACTCATTGACGAAAATCATATTTCTTGGAGAGAATATAAATAGCTACTATAAGAAAAACCTATTTTTTTATTGTAAAAATAGTAAATTCATTTCATTATATAAGGAAAGTCATGTGTTGCCCACATCAGATTTTTTTTCTGGTCACGCTACTGGGCAAAAGGATGCATCGCTTATGAGGCTGGGCTCCATAAACAGTTTATTTGAAGAGGTCAATAACTTGCAAAATATGTGGTAGTGTGACGGCGACGCTGGTTTCAAATGTCATAATTTACCACTTTATCCAGACTCAGTATCAAAATATCTGTAGTGTGAGTCTCCACTCGACTTTATCATACATTCATGGTTTTATGTCGATTTCATGGTTTTAAGTCGATTCCTATCATAATCAATATCACGGGGGAAAAGCTGTATGCTTTTATAAGCAGCTTTCATTTACAAACTGTTTTTTAAAAATGTTCTTGTCAAATCACAATGTCAGATCACACACAGGGAAAAAAATAAAAAACAAACAAACACACACACATATATATATATACATACACACACAGACACACACATATATACGCACTTTTGCAAAAAAAAAAACGAAGCACCATGAAGAAAGTGAATGTTTTTATTGAAATTAAATATGAGTACAGCTCATATACAGATAACGAAATGATTGCAAAATCAAGGCCGCAGGATCCATCAATGGTTAGCAATTGTACATTGCATTTTTAAATCAGTAATTGGTGAACCCCCCCCCCCCCTCTTTACGGCAATGCATGCTTGTATACGTCGCCTAGGTGATGAAGTTTCCTAATGCCACTGATGAAGTGTCTAATGTCATCCTATGATACATTCTGCCAGGCATTTCTTAATTATTGCTCCAGATCTGCTACATTTCTGGGTGCCCGAATCTGGCGGCCTAGCATGTCCCGTACATGCTCGATTGGCGAAAGGTCTGGTGACCTTACAGGCCAAGGAACACTATCAACAGCATGGAGACAGTCCACAGATATGCGAGCCATATGTGACGAGGCATTATCTTGTTGGAAAATGGCCCCAGAATGACATGCCTGTAAGGGTGACGCTAACGACTGCAGGATTTCATCAACATATCGTTGAGTTCTTAAAATTGTACGCAGGATGACTAGGGGCGACCTGCTGTTGTAAGAGATAGCACCCCACATCATCACACCAGGGGTAATGGCTGTAAGTAAATTTCTATTATAATTCTTAGAACTTTTGTTTCACTGTGCGGATTTTCACGATTTTTTTTTCTTGCCAATTTTGGGTTTTTTTTCTGAAGTTTCGCGAATATCAAAAATATCAAGTCATTAGATTTTTTAGACAACGAAGAAGATGTGTTTGTTTTCTTGTCCTTATAAAACGAGAGCAAATGAATTTCGTGGCAGCGAAGAATTTTTTAGGTTGATTTCTGGAATATGAAAGAAGTTAATTTTCCTATAAAGTCACTATCCGTTGTGTGTCGATACCCACAAAGTGTCGATTCTTTTATAAATTTAAAAACGTGTTTTAGGGTAACAGGCAGTGCATTAAAGAATAAAATACGTGTCTGTACAAAATAATGTATCAAAGCGATGTCCGTTATAGATGAAAAATTTTGATTTCATGTACATTGCCAGAATTTGAATGGTTTATATATGTAAGTATCAATTTAAAAAGAAAATGTAATACAGCACTTATTGAGTTGCATAGCAGTTATTTGTATTACTGCTTTGATATCTTTTTTTACTTTCCCTGCAATACATGGTAATGTATAGGGAAGTATTGGAATCATGTCGAAAATCGCAACTCGAGTTTTCGACGGATCTATATGTTTCGAGACCTCTAGAATACGAAAAAAAAATATTTTTAGCGTGACGTCTGTGTGTGTGTCTGTCTGTCTGTGTGTCTGTGCAATGTATGTATCCACTCTAACTCAAAACATAAGGGACCGAATTTCATAAAATTTGGTACGTAAGTCACTTGGATGTGACCCTGGTGCTGATTAGTTTTTGGTACGATTCGGAAAAGAAGAACCCGCCTTTTTTTACGAAATGGCCCGCAAAAATTTCATGTATCCACCCTAGCTAAAGTACTAACTGACCAAATTTCAGAATATTTGGTAGATAAGTTACTTGTGGAACACTCTGGTGCTTATTCGATTTTGGTACGATTCGGAAAATAACAACCTGCCTTTTTTTACGAAATGACCCTCAAAAATCACCAACATTTAAAAAAAAAAAAAAAAAAAAAAAAGACTATGTATGATGAAATGTATCAATTAAATTCTTGTTTTTATAAGCAATTTTTGACGAGGAAAGGAATATAACACACTCCAAAATACTTTAGGACTAACTGCTCTTAAGATATTTGAGATTTCTTGCATTTTTGTTACGCCGCTATCAGAAAAATGTCCAGTTACCAAATAAAAACAAAAATTGAATTAAAAATGCAAATTTAGTGTTATCTAGGTGCAATTAAAATCAATCTAATGAAATATTAAAGAAATAAAGAAAATATGAATTTGAGTCTGCAGGGAAAGTCATGTGCTGCCCACATCAGATTGTTTTAAATGTTAGTGCAAGTCCTCGGCTTGCTTGCGACCGCCTCGCGAGCGATGTCTTTTTTCCCGATGTAAAATTACCGATCTTGCCATGATCCGCTTATATCACAATGATACAATGATCACAATGATAATAATACTTAATAGAATCTTTACAGCTTTGAGATAAGCATTCACTTCATGCCTGGACACCCTACTGACATATTTATACATTTATTTTAACCCCTTTACTAACGAATATTTTATTCACACGATATGCAATAGTAGTTTGTGCGAAGTAATTCATTGCGACTATGTGTCTCTTTAATTCTTTTGTGCGACCTTTTGGAGTCTGGGTGCTTGGTCTGGAGTTCATATTATAAATATTTTAACAGTAATATTGAAAATTTCAAACGTGAGTTTCTCAGATGCACTTCCTATTTTGTTCTTTGCTCTGATCAAAATATAATATTACTTCTTTAGAATGTACACGATTTTCTCAAATATTTTTATGCCAGCTTATATCACAATGATACAATGATCACAATGATAATAATACTTAATAGAATCTTTACAGCTTTGAGATAAACATTTACTTCATGCCTGGACACCCTACTGACATATTTATACATTTATTTTAACCGTTTTACTAACGAATATTTTATTCACACGATATGCAATAGTAGTTTGTGCGAAGTAATTCATAGCGACTATGTGTCTCTTTAATTCTTTTGTGCGACCTTTTGGAGTGTGGGTGCTTGGTCTGGAGTTCATACTATAAATATTTTAACAGTAATATTGAAAATTTCAAACGTGAGTTTCTCAGATGCACTTCCTATTTTTAACACTTTACAACAAAGTTAAAAAGTGTCTGTCTGTCTCTTTCTCTCTGTCTGTCTGTCTGTCTGTCTGTCTGTCTGTCCGTTAGCACGATAACTGCCGTAAAAATGACTTAATCAAAATGAAATTTTAGTATGTTGTTCAGACGGTCTGTAGGACCTATGGGAATATAAATAAATAATATCACCCAATTAGTTTTGGATTGAACCCGGGTTGAAAAAATGAAATACATTGAACCCAATGGGACTAAATTTTTCAAACATTTTTTAAGCGGATTTAAATTTCACAAATTGCTTTGAAAATTTTAGGTAATATTCAAATTGTTCCATAAAATATATAAAAAAAAATTCAGCGAAATATATTCAGTAGTTTTTTAAATAAAAATTAAAATAATAATTACACCTCTTACATGAAGCGATCACGTGACCATGATATGAAACGATCACGTGACCAACTTCAAAATATAATACGGCATCCATCTTGTCTCAAAATCGTCATTTTTAAAGTTCTTTTTAATTCATATTGAGTGTTGTATTCGTCGTAAAACCTCTTTATTTTCGCTTAAATTCTGTGCATCTACATACTGAAACAACGCAATGACAATATATTTGAGTTTAAATGAGCATCCAACTTTGATTATTTCTCTAACGAAGCCTATTTTTCACTTATGTGAAATGTAAACAGCAAAATATGTAGGATGAGTTGTATAGGAATTGCTGTATTTTTTTTAATGCAAAAGAATTTAGCTCATGGAGTCTGCATAGCTGATATGAAAGAAATATTCATTGACTTTACCGAGAGAAGGACGATTTTTTGCGATAAAGTTTTAAGCATAGAGTTAAATTACTTATAGCTCCATGGTCTTAATTTTTAAATAAAATAAATTATTATAGTATTGTGATGAATGACATGAATGGGAAATTATTTATGAATGAATTGCTGCGTTTTTAGAGAGCGCCAGGCGTGTAATTTTTTCTATGACGTCATTTGCATGAATTTCAGTTGTTTTCGATGAAGTTTTTAAATATAATAAATTATCGTGGTATTGTGATAATTCTAAAATTGTTACCGAGTAATATATCGCATTTTAGAGATATTTAAACCAAGCAATTTATATTTCAATGCCGTCATTTGAATGAAGTTCATTTTTTTGGATGAATGTTTAAGTTTTCAACTATAATAAATCAATGTATTATTGTGAGAAGTTTTAAAATATTACTGAGGAATGTATTACATTTTAGACATGTTTAAATAAAATTGCATTGAAGTTGGAAAGTGTTTCTTAATCAATGCTTTAAGCATGATTGATCTTTCTTGTGTTCTTTGCTCTGATCAAAATATAATATTACTTCTTTAGAATGTAGACGATTTTCTCAAATATTTTTATGGCAGCTTACTGAGATTAACATACATGTGGTATATTTTTACAATACCAGAAATAATGTTGTATATAATGAAACCTATCAAAGAAATTTTTTTTTAAAGAATCAAACAATCAAAATTTGACTTTTTAACACTTTACAACAAAGTTGAAAAGTGTTTATGACTTTGTTTATTCTGTCTGTCTGTCCGTTAGCACGATAACTGCCGTAAAAATGACTTTATCAAAATGAAATTTTAGTATGTTCTTCAGACGGTCTGTGGGACCTATGGGAATATAAATGAATATTATCACCCAATTAGTTTGGGATTGAACCCGGGTTGAAAAAATGAAATACATTGAACCCTATGGGACCTAATTTTTCAAACATTTTTTAAGCGGATTTAAAATTCCCAAATTGCTTCGAAAGTTTTATGAAATATTCAAATTGTCCCATAAAATATATAAAAAAAATTCAGTAAAATATATTCAGTAGTTTTTTAAATAAAAATTAAAATAATAATTACACCTTTTATATGAAGCGATCACGTGACACTCATATGAAGAGATCCCGTGACCCACGTCAAAATAAAATACGGCATCCATCTTGTGTCAAAATCGTGATTTTTAAAGTTCTTTTTAATTCATATTGAGTGTTGTATCCGTCCTAAAACCGCTTTATTTTTGCTTAAATTCTGTGCATCTACGTACTGAAACAACGCAATTACAATATATTTGTGTTTAAATAATCATCCAAATTTGATTATTCCTACAACGAAGCCTAGTTTTCACCTATGGAAAATGTAAACAGCAAAATATGTAGAATGAGTTGTATAAGAATTGCTATATTTCTTTAACGCAAAATTCTTTAATTCATGGAGTCTGTCATATAACCGATATGAATGAAACATTCATTGATATTACAGAGAAGGACGATTTTCTCGATGAAGTTTTAAGCATAGAGTTTAATTACTTGTAGCTCCATGGTCTTAATTTTTAAATAAAATAAATTATTATAGTATTGTGATGAATGAAATGAATTGAAAACTGTTTATGAATGAAATGCTGCTTTTATAGAGAGAGCCAAACGTGTTATATTTCGATGACGTCATTTGAATAAATTTCAATTGTTTTCGATGACGTTTTCAAATATAAAAATCTGATGTGGGCAACACATGACTTTCCTTATATAATGTAATGAATTTACTACTTTTACAGTAAAAAAATAGGTTTTTCTTATAGTAGATACTAATATTCTTTCCAAAACATTGAATTTTCGACAATTGTCGTCATTTTCATTGATTTAGCATCATTTTCATCCATTTGGCGAGATTTTCATTAATTTGGCAACATTTCAAAAAAGTCGCCAAGTTGGCGACATTCCGCTAAATTCGTCGCCAAAATCTCGCCAAGCGTTATGCACTAAGAAAAAGTTATTCTTACAGCAGATAAATGACTATTGGCGTTCAAATACAAAAGTATTATTCAAAGTATATTTTTTCATGAATGGAACGAGCTAGATCCACGAAAATGATGCCACTCAATTTATCGCATGATATTACATATGAAAAGTGAACATGTTTCTCAATAGGAATTTTTTTTTTTTATGTGATTTTTTCATAATTTTTTTGAAAAATGTACAATATCTCGAGAACGGTTCATGTTAGCGTTCTAAAATTCATGCCAATCGTTTTCTAATGAAAAATTACATAAGAAATGTCTATTTGCGTAACTTTATTAGCGGTTTTGATTTTTTGACGATTTTTTCAAAATTTCATTCGAAAATTTAGGGGGATTCTGAACATTCGATTGCGTATAAAAACAATAGGCTTCCAGTGTTTATGGATTGTGATTTTTGTTCCAAATTTGGTTTGAATCGGTCCATTCGTTCGTCAGTTATCATCTCCACACACTCACTGACACACACACACACATACTTTCACACACACACACACACACACACACACACACACACACACACACACACACACACACATACACACACACAGACATCACTTCAAAAATGTTTGATTCGTGATCAGGGATGCTTGAAACGTGCTCTCCCGTCGAAAACTCGAATTCGAATTTTCGACCCCGTCACAATACTTTCCTTATACATTATGTATATAAGGAAAGTAATAAATTATTGTAGTATCATGATAATTTTAAAAATATTACTAAGGAATGTATTGCATTTTAGAGATGTTTCAACCAAGCAATTTATATTTCAATACCGTCATTTGAATGAAGTTCATTTTTTTTTAAGAAGTTTTAAGTTTTGAAATATAATAAATTAATGTAGGATTGTGATAATTTTAAAAATATTACCGAGGAATGTATCGCATTTTAGAGATGTTTAAATAAAATTGCGTTAAATTTGGAAAGTGTTTCTTAATCAATGCGTTATGCATGATTGATCTTTCTTGTCTTATAATGCACTAGAAATTTTTAAAGATTTCATGTTGTAAGTTGTCTGGTTGTAGAAAATGTGATGATTCCAAAATGCAATAAATTTCTAAATTAATTATTTTATTACTTTCCTTATATACATAATGTATAAGGAAAGTATTGTGACGGGGTCGAAAATTCGAATTCGAGTTTTCGACGGGAAAGCACGTTTCAGGCATCTCTGATCACGAATCAAACATTTTTGAAGTGATGTCTGTGTCTGTGTGTGTGTGTGTGTGTGTGAAAGTGTGTGTGTGTGTGTGTCAGTGGGTCTGTGGAGACGATAACTGACGAACGAATGGACCGATTTAAACCAAATTTTGTGCAAAAATCACAATCCGTAAACACTGGAAGCCTATTGTTTTTATACGCAATCGAATGTTCAGAACCCCCTAAATTTTCGAATGAAATTTTGAAAAAATCGTCAAAAAATCAAAACCGCTAATAAAGTTACGCAAATAGACATTTCTTATGTCATTTTTCATTAGAAAACGATTGACATAAATTTTAGAACGCTAACACGAACCGTTCTCGAGATATTGTACATTTAAAAAAAAAAATATCAAAAAGTCATAAAAAATAAAAAAAAATTCCTATTGATAAACATGTTCACTTTTCATATGTAATACCATGCGATAAATTGGGTGACATCATTCTCGTGGATCTAGCTCGTTCCATTCATGAAAAAGATACTTTGAGTAATACTTTTGTATTTGAACGCCAATAGTCATTTATCTGCTGTAAGAATAACTTATTTCTGAGTGCATAACGCTTGGCGAGATTTTGGTGACGAATTTGGCGGAATGTCGCCAACTTGGCGACTTTTTGAAGTGTTGCCAAATTAACGAAAATCTCCCCAAATGGATAAAAAGGACACTAAATCAATGAAAATGACGACTAATTGTCGAAAATTCAATGTCTTGGAAAGAATATTAGTATCTACTATAAGAAAAACCTATTACTTTCCTTATATACATAATGTATAAGGAAAGTATTGTGACGGGGTCGAAAATTCGAAATCGAGTTTTTGACGGGAGAGCACGTTTCAAGCATCCCTGATCACGAATCAAACATTTTTGAAGTGATGCCTGTGTGTGTGTTTGTGTGTGTGTGTGTGTGTGTGTGTGTTAGTGAGTCTGTGGAGACGATAACTGACGAACGAATGGACCGATTCGAATCAAATTTGGTACAAAAATCACAATCCGTAAACACTGGAATCCTATTGTTTTTATATGCAATCGAATGTTCAGAACCCCCCTAAATTTTCGAATGAAATTTTGAAAAAATCGTTAAAAAATCAAAACCACTAATAAAGTTACGCAAATAGACATTTCTTATGTAATTTTTCATTAGAAAACGATTGACATAAATTTTAGAACGCTAACATAAACCGTTCTCGAGATATTGTACATTTTTCAAAAAAATTATTAAAAAGTCATATAAAATAAAAAAAATATTTCCTATTGAGAAACATGTTCACTTTTCATATGTAATACCATGCGATAAATTGAGTGACATCATTCTTGTGGATCTAGCTCGTTCCATTCATGAAAAAAGATACTTTGAATAATACTTTTGTATTTGAACGCCAATAGTCATTTATCTGCTGTAAGAATAACTTATTTCTTAGTGCATAACGCTTGGCGAGATTTTGGCGACGAATTTGGCGGAATGTCGCCAACTTGGCGACTTTTTTGAAATGTTGCCAAATTAACGAAAATCTCGTCAAATGGATAAATAAGACGCTAAATCAATGAAAATGGCGACTAATTGTCGAAAATTCAATATCTTGGAAAGAATATTAGTATCTACTATAAGAAAAACCCATTTTTTTACTGTAAAAGTATAAAATTCATTATATTATATAAGGAAAGTCATGTATTGCCCACATCAGATTTTTTTTCATGCTTCTGGTACTTATTTTATTGCTTTTACATGTTACTCTTGTGCGTATTTTGTATTTTTCTTTCCTAACTGGACTTGCCTATTGATGAGTGTACTTTAATAAATAAATAAATATTAGGAAATGATTATGTTTAAAACATGAATCTGGTAAGAATGTAAATATATTCCAGTTTTATACTTTCTACGAATCTTATTTCTTTCTCATTCTACCGTCTAACTTAATGTAACACTCAGTTTTTTTGCATAACTTTTAATATTTTCTTCCACGTACGTTACGATTATATCGAACAATACACAATTTTATTCCATTAAATTCTATTTTATTTTATTTCTTCAATTTCATTATACACAATTTTACCCCATTAAATTCTATTTCATTTTATTTCTTCAATTTCATTATTCACAATTTAATTCCATTAAGTTCTATATATTTTACTTCTTCAATTCCATTATTCACAATTCAATTCCATTAAATTCTATACATTTCAAACAGTTTCTTATAATACACCCTTCTTATAATACACAACCCTATCCAATTTATCCAACACGTTTCTCGTTTGCTAAGTGACCCTAAAACATACTTAAGGAAAACCAGGTGTTTGTTTGCTAACAAGCAATTGATGTATGGGTTCAGCCAAGTTCGCTGTGTTTTTATACGGTTTTAATGTTAATGGCATTGCAAAGAAGATTAGACATTTAGCCCTTTTTTTCATATCAGACTTCGTGCTCATAATATTATGTTTTGTTAGCTTATTATAGATCTTTATTTCGACCAACGGCGGAATTACTGTGAAGTCAATGAAAATTTAGCTTTGGGTTCCCAAGCAAAATAAGGTCTCCCAGGAATCCAGTTGGTACTGGAAAACTTGAGCAACGTATAAAAGCACAAATAATACAATCATGCATGCAGCATGCAACTGTTTCGGGGATACGCTGGATCTCCTTTGTCAGTGCAAGAGAACCAACAAACCCGAAGTCCAAAAGAGGAATGAGATTCAGTCCATTTTTCTTTTATCACAAAAATTTTGTGGAAAACAATAGTATTTTTTTATGCAAAATAAAAATAGTGCCGTAGTTAATGCACTATTTTATATTCTACTAAACGCTTGTTTCAGACTTCTGTTGTAGTGACTTGAAAAATTTTCTCTTGGCAAGACCGAAATAAACAACTTCTTGATCAAGTGAGCCACCAAGGCCATATTGAAGGACCTCATATTCTTACTGCAGTGACAGCAATGAGAGTGAGAAGATATATGTATATATATATTTATCTTTTACCTTTTTTGATAGAATGTGAAAAAAAAAGAAAATTCTAATTTCGTAAGTTCACTGTGAAAATTTCTTTGAGATTTCGTTACTAAAGAGGGAAATTTAGGTAAAACCAATTGTTTTATTTATTTATTTATTTGGCTAACACAAGGTTTTCCAAGCCGAGAAACCTCTTAAAGAAATTTCATAGAGTCACAAACACGAAAATGTCACTCATAGGTTAAGTACAAACTGCAGGGCTGGGTGTTTTCACTTTTGGCCTTCAGATTCAAAGACAGTAGCATATTTTATTTTACATTGTACAGAATAAGTTGCTAAAAGATATACACGGTTCCTTGAAAAGTCTTTAAGTACCCCAATAACTTTGTAAGAAAAGGTCCATGAGTGTATACCATGAAGATTAGCATGGTGAACACGTTAGATTTATCTATTGCAAAGTGGTCATGCCCGATTGATTAAAAGTGATTGCAGCTCCCTTAACGGAGATTTTAAAAGTCAGGAAACGAACTCGGCAATAAAAGTGAGATAGACGATAAATATGCCAATTACAAAATTGTATAGTCAAATTAGTAAAAATCGATCATAAAACTTGTAAAGAGCCTTGCTGCCTCACCCGGGAATCGAACCCTGAATCTCCGAACTGGCCAGCCGACACTCACCGATGAGCTACTGGGACGAAATTGCAAGCTCTTGTTGTTGTTGAGACCCAGACCGTCCGACCTACCAGAAAGGTGTTGAAAACCCAGGCCGTCCGGCTCGTCAACAAGGACTTGAGCATCCATTTGGACGGCCGGGAAGGAGTTAGCCGAAACCAACTCCCAACTTCCATGGCTTTCGTCCGACGGTCCAGCAACGTTACCAGAAAGGTGTAAGGTAACTGTATGGACGGCCGGGAAGTGCCACCCAATTTAGACCGGAACCCAGTGGGGGAGGCATCCACAGGGACCGTACCCTCCTTCCCTACCACCAACCTCTCGGAAGGACTTACGGACCCACATGTTTAACGTGATCGTACTCCGCATGAACACGGCGGCATTTGTGGTAGCGTGCAAATCTAGCGCGCAAACCACGGGGATACCGCACCCGAGATGGCCAACAGCACGCGGTGTTCCGAGGTGGTCACCCACCAAGTACTAACCGCGCCCGATGCTGCTTGACTTCGGTGATCTAACGAGAACCGGTGTTTTCAACACGGTACGGCCGTTGGCCCTGCAAGCTCTTGTTGTCGAAGTGGACTCTGCATTCTCCATCTTTTAATGTCAGATTGGCGGGCAACTGACAATCTGAGTGACCACTTCCTGCTATTTTATTTCAGGTTAGCCTCCTGCTACTATTATTTTTACCCAGGTTTGTATACTGTGTGGTCGTTATCCTCTCAATTTGAAATCGGCTCTCAATCTTCTAGAGTCCGCTGAATCCGTACTAGTCGTTCTAGGTCACTTTCAGACCTCCGGCATCTTTGCACTAACCTACAGGGTTGATATGTTCGGGCGCCATTGTAAAGAGCCTTGCTGACCCAACCGGTAATCGAAACTTGGATCTATGAACTGGCCTGTCGAGTCTCTACTGTTGAGTTACTGGGAAGAAATTGCAAGCTCTTATCGTTGAAGTGGACTCTGTATTCTCCACCCTCTAATGTCAGATTGGCGTGCAACTGACAATCTAACTGACCACCTCCTGCCATTTTTACCTCAAGTTAGTCTCCTGATACTACTATTTTTACCCAGGCATCCTGCGTGATCGTTGCCCTCTTAATTTGAAATAAGCGCTCAATATCCACTAAATCTGTGCTAGTCGTACTAAGGTCATTTCCAGACCTCCGACATCTTTGCACTAACCTACAGGGTTAACTCGTTTGGGTGTTATTGCAAAGAGTCTTGCTGCCCCAACCGGGAATCGAACCCTGGACCTCCGAACTGGCCAGCCGCTGAGCTACCGTTGAGCTACTGGGACGAAATTACAAGTTCTTATCGGACTCTGCAAATTGTTGCAGACGTTATTTATTTCTCGCAATATGGGTTATTGGCGAATGACTGTTATATTCAGGAATACTAAAAATATGCAATATTTACATGCACAGAAATCTAATGTACAGCGGTCAAAATACCCTCCGTCAGCAACACCGAGCATTTGAATTCGAGAAAAAATGTTGCCGCGTACTTTAACAAGCAGTGCAGGTGTCACCGTGTTTCAGTTCCTGATAATACGATATTTTGACAGATATTTATTGTCTTCCATATACGCATTTTATGCGTTTCTGATATATAATACTACTAATTAAAGAATCCTCTACAACTTTTTAATTGACATTTTTCTTCTATCTTGCTTTATTGGCTAGTTTGTTATCCTAACCTTTTTCCTTTTTCACTAAGGGCGCTGCAATCACTTTCGTTCGATCGTCATTTTGTCACTTTGCTATGGATAGATCCAACGTGTACACAGATAAACCTTTCCTTGCAACGTCACTGGGGTGCTTAAAGACTTTCATATGAGCCTTGTATAACGACAGTTTAATTTTAGCTGTACTATATTAAAATGATATACTATATTAGAATGCTTCACTTTATTAAAATGGTTAACAACTCCCCACATTCGCCATTGCAGTTTTTATTTCAAAATGGTGGCAATTGTGTAACGTAAAGGAAAGTAAAGAAAATTGTAGAGTAGAATGACTTTAGGTAAAAGAATGCAACTTTCTTTAACTGTGAAGTAATTCAAATTAATGTAAAGACACACATAAATATGGTCTCATATACCTAATTCTGACAAATGACTTTTATATGTGTATATGTATTGTGTAATCACCTTACACATAAATATATGTTTTCATATAATTATGTAATCATTGCATAAATATGTAGTTACTGTGTCACACATAAAAATATATGCTTTCACCAAAACTCGCCTCAATACATTAAGAAGTTCAGTTTTGCAGTTTTCCTTAGTGGGCGGAGAATTTATGTCCTGCTCCTAACTTAAGCTATTTCTATTGCGTGTTCTGTAAGAAAGTGAGTGCATCTTAAAATACTTAGCATTATTCAAAAAAGGAATTTTGTCGCTTTTGTTAACAATCTATGCACCATAAATTGCGCAGTATTAATGAGAGGCAAAAACTTCCTTACCGCCTTTTTTTCTCTGCATTACCGCCTGCATGTAAAAGGAAAGTTATGCAAGGTTTAAAAACCTGATATTCTGATTTTAACGGATTTACCGTTTCAAGCACTCTTCAAAATGAATCAGCCATTTTCTCAATGAGATCTGTTTCAGTGCCTGTGAGTCTATGGGCACGATAATTCTCGAAAGAATTTAGGATTGAAATGAAATTTAGAACGATTACTTCACTCAGTGACTGTAAGAGTCACGGGGGGAGGGGGTTGATTCACAGGGGTTTATCACATTTGATTTACAGGGGTTCGGACCGCGCCGCCTAAAAACTATTTCCGAGTATACGCATAGTATGGGCACGATAAATCTGTCGGTCCGAAAGTCCTTCCGATGGGTGATGGGTTAGGGGAAGGAGGATACGGTCTCTGTGGTTTCCTTCTTCACTGGTTGGGGGAACTACTAATAAGAATGACGGATTGTTAAATCAAAATTGTCAAAGAAAAAGGTAAATGAATTGAATTTAATCCTTCTTATATATGCCATTTCGACATTATCACTTCTATTGCTCCTTAAAATTCTGTTAATGTTCAAATACAATTCTTTCACGGACGCCCGACTGTTTTATTTGTAGTCACATATGACCAAGAATGTTGTAATAGATAAACATTATTTTTTATTTTCAGTGAATTTTATTAAAATAGTGTAACTTAAAAAAAATGTTTTAATAATATTTTATTTTGCCTTTGCACTTCGTTAGAATGATGATTATTTATAGGTGTAAATACATATTAAAAAGATTATGAAACACCTTTGAGAATAAGTGAAATCGAACTACGACGAGTTTTTGCAATGTATACGAGACAAACTTAGAAATTTTAAAACAATTATTCATTCGAAAATCTGTTTTATAAATAAATAAATGTAAAAAAGATTTAAAATTTTATTTTTTTATCTAAAAAAATAAAATTGAAAATCTGTCTGCCTGACTGTTTGTTTCATCATCACGGGAGAATGTCTAAACCGAATTTAATGAAATTTTGTGGGTAGCTTTGAAATAACCCCACTTAAAATGTAGTCCATGTTTCGAGTTTCTAAGACCAGGAGTTGTCGAGATATTATTAAAAAACGAAACTTTTCATAGGAATTTCACTCTCTAACTTCCTGACTTCTCTGAACGAAAAAGGTTGGAAATCGCTGGTTTAAAACGTGAAAGTAAATTAAAACACTATCTCTGAGTTTGGTGGGAGATTTTTGCGCTAATTAATTACTTTTGGAAAACATGAATTGTTTGAAAACATGAATTGTTTGAAAACATGAATGTTTGAAACATGAATTTAAATGGGAAATCTATCACCATGGTTTATGTTTCACAAGCTTTTACTCAACAATGAAAAGTATTAAGAAATCAAAATGGTTATTTAATTATCAGCATTTTATGAGGAAGATTCTATCTTATATCATGTTGTTCAGCAACACAATTAAATTAAATGTGTTTGTTAATTTGTGTTATTATTTTTTTCGGTTTGAATAATAAATATATGGATATAAAAATATTTCTTATAAATGAACAGTTTGATTTTTCTTTCAATTATATTAATTGCGGACTGCTGACATCACTTTCACTTATTTTGGAAAAGCGTTTTCAAACTTATATATTATGTTTAGCCAATAAACTCATATAGTGTTTAGCCAATAAACTCATATAGTGTTTAGCCAATAAACTCATATAGTGTTTAGCCAATAAACTCATATAGTGTTTAGCCAATAAACTCATATAGTGTTTAGCCAATAAACTCATTTAGCCGATTGTTGAAACAAAATAAGAGCAGAACGGGTATATTTTCTAATACAATTTTAGTGTTTTTACACTGGCTTCCAAAAGTTAAACACGGATGGCAAAATCAACAAAAATGGAAAAGTAAAGCCTTGATTAACTCAAAGTTGTGCATGAAGGTAGCAAATGTGGTTATGCATTAAAGAAAACAAGAATTATGTCCAAAGATGAAAAAAATATTTACTTTCATAAGTTATATGATGACGTCACATTTGGGTCATTAACAAAATGATGTTTAAAGGCAAACAAACCAAACAAAACGTACATTAATATGGTATGTGACCACCCCGGAGCTTCACACAAACTTTACAACGATTTTCCATGCTTTCAATGAAGCAATGAACCATCGCAGATGCGAGCAATGGCCATTCCTTCAATAGGGCAGTTTCCAACTTTCTGAGACTGGCTGGAGGAGGTAAACGAGAAGAGACAGCATGTCCGAGAGCATCCCAAAGGTTTTCAATAGGATTAAGGTCGGGGGGGGAATACGCCGGCCACTCCATACGAGAAATGCCCTCACTTTCTAGGTATTCGTCAACGATGTTAACTCTATGGGGACGGGCATTATGGTCCATAAGGAGGAAATCATGACCAACTGCTGCAGCGTAGTGTCTCGCAATGGGGTCTAGGACTTCATCCCCATACCGCGCATCCGTCACAGAACTGCCTTTAAAGATGTGCAGCTCTGAACGATATCCCATTGAAATTCCAGCCCACATCGTGACTCTGCCACCTCTGAATGCGTGATGTTCGATAATGATAATGTTCCTGACCTGATTGTGAGTGCCTTGTTCTCTCCAGACCCTTACACGCTTATCATCTGATTCCCGGGCAAATCTGGACTCGTCCGTGAACAGGACGTTGCACGAATTTGAGCCTGTCCAATTGACATGTTGACGACACCACGTTAATCTTGCCCCTGTGATTTGGACGGTTAGTGGAACACAAAAACGTGGTACTCGGGCGTACAGTCCCTTCACGTGGTGCCTTCGGAGCACAGTACTGACAGATATTATCTTACCAAGTGCCGCTGCAACCACGGATGCAACAGTTGTGGAGGTCGCTCGTCGATTCCGCTTGGCTACTATAGCAATATACCGGTCATCAGAGGGGGGTGATAAACCTTGAGAGACTCCGACCGTGGTGCACGCCACGAGTGGCAAGGAGAAGCAAGTCATAAACCTTGGACGACCGGGCACAGGTCTCCGAACAGCTGTTTGACTTGTTTGGAATTGTTCCCATAATCGAGAAATTACCGAATGATCAACGGCCAAGGAAAATAGCGACATCTTTTATTGACTGGCCTGTTTCAATGCGTCCGACAGTACTCCATCGCTTATTATCTGCCATTCGTCTTCTTTCAGTCATGGAAACATGAATATCATCAAAAATAATCCTACAGAAGTTATAAACACTTCGTATCAGCATGTAAATGCACCTCCTCAAACCCTTCAGAATGCTGGCGTCTTCAACGACTGCCTAATTAGTATATATTCGGACAGTCAATCGTGATTGGCTGTAACATACGATATTTGCATACTGTCCTCTACATCCGCAGCGATTTTCAGTCACCCAAATTCAAATACAATTTCGAAAAATGAAAATTTGCATTGCGTGCTTAACTTTTGGAAGTGGGTGAATTTAGTATATACAAACGGGATCGAAATATTTTATTCTTCAGATCTGAAAATTCAGATTTACGAATTTGGCGGGATATCTCTAACTTGGCAACTTTACTTAAACGTTGCTAAATTGACAGAAATGTCCCCAAATTGATAAAAACGACGCTAAATCAATTAAATTAATTTTGTTTTTTTAAAAGAGAGTACTGAAATGATGTTTCGGTAGCATTTGTCTGTCAGTCCAACTGTCCTACTTAGTAACACATTTAGTGAATTTTTAAAATGTCAACATATTGATAAAAATGTTTGTAAATCCATAAAAATATATTGAAATTGATAAAACTGAGCTAAATAATGAAATTAATTGTGTTTTGTTAGGGGATAGTATTGTGAAGATGTTTCGTCAATTTGTCGCCAATTTATCGCCAAGTGGGACTGTAGAACTGACAGTCTCACTTGGCGATAAATTGGCGATTTTTTAAAATGCAGCTAAATTGCCTAAAATGTGGCCAAACCTTCCACAGAGATAGCATTATTCAGAAGATATTTTTTCCACCCATTTATTTATAGCAAATGATATCATGTCGCTTAGCAACGAATTTAAATCCAATGTATTTATGCGACAGATGATTTTTATTAAATCTCTTTCGATTTGAACAATAAAGATATGTATATAAAATAAATTTCATTGACATTGCACTTTTTGACTGGATAATATCAATTACGATCTTCAGGTTTAAACATTATTATTATTGATGTTTTCGGGGATTATTGATTCAGAGATTATTGATATTTTCAAGTTATTATGCCATTGTTTTATTATGGCAAAAACTGTTGAAACTCATATATTATACGTTGTACGAGTAGTCTACTACAAATGCACGTGTATAGCTTCTAATCTACGAGAATATAAGTAGTACAGGTATATTGGCATATATTTTGATGTCTATTGGAATCAAGTACGGCCTTCTGGTATAAAGATTATGGGCATTATTGATATTTTCAATTTATAACGTCATCTGTTTTATTTTGGCAAATATTTTTGAGACTCATATTGTAATACGTGTAATCTTTTACTAACACACGGACATATCTTCTACTAACACACGGACATATCTTCTACTAACACACGGACATATCTTCTATAATCTACGACATTATAAGTAGTACGGTTATATCTTCCCATATAATTTTAGTACTTTCATTTTGGCATATATTTGAATCAATTACTGCCTTCAAGTTTAAAGAGTATGTGTTTATTGTTATTTCAATATATACATGAAATCTACTAATACAGGTTATATCTTCTAATATTCACTCACATAAGTAGTACGGGTAACATACAATTTTAAAGCTTTTATTTTGCATATATTGATTCAATTTAATTTTTTTTTTGTAAATTTGCTTACAAAAAGGGACCAGGATGTTTTATTCTTCAGATCTGCCCATGAAGATAATTTTGTATAGGGAGAACAGAGATTCTTAAACGTCTTTTAAGGAGTATTAAATTAAATATTTTAACAGAATATTTTGATTAACAATGTCATTTAGTATACTATAGGAATTTGAACATGATTGTGAATTTTTAGTTTCTTTATATTATATACTCCATACCAGTGGCGTAGCATCTATTGAGGCTAAAAAGCTGAGCTTCCCCAGCTTAAAATCTAATTTAAATAATTATTTAAACATACTTTTATTTTTATTATAATTTTTTAAATAATTTTACGAAGATATATGTATTATTTAGAAAATTGTGGCATTTTACTTGCTTAAAGTGACACGATTTAAAGTGTTTTCCCCATTAAAACGTATATTTTAATGTTTTAGAAGCTAAAATCATCCAGCCTTCGTCTTCTATAAGGAGAAACATGGCATTAAGGTCACCCATTTGTTAAACTCCTCCCTAGCTGACTAACTAACATGGGAGGTTAGCTTATAGAAATGCGGGGCTATTGCTTCCTCATTTTCAACCCTTTATAAACAATCAATGATTGGGTGTTGTTGTTGTTGAGACCCAGACCGTCTGACCTATCAGAAAGGTGTAAGGTAATTGTTTGGACGGCCAGGAAGAGCCGCCCAATTTAGACAGAAACCCAGTGGGAAAGGCATCCACAGGGACCGTACCCTCCTTCCCCTACCACCAACCTCTCGGAAGGACTTACGTACCCACATGTTTAACGTGATCGTACTCCACGTGAACACGGCGGCAGTTTTGGCAGCGGGGAATCGAACCCGGGCCTACCGAGTGCAATTCCCTAGCGCTAACCACTGGACTACTGCGTCCTCAATGATTGGGTGTGGGATGTGACGTTGCACTACCTTGCACTACCTGGGCTAGAGCTCCTCTATTACAGGCTGACTTATCAAGCATATTGAAGCCTACCATAGCTGGAAGCGCAATCCATTAGCATTAGCTCTATTCGTATTTTCACTTTTGGAAGTATTATTGAAATAATTATGGGTGGTTGTTCTGTTCCGAACTGCTCTAGTCATTCTAGAAAGGGTTTTAGGCTATTTCGCTTTCCTAGAAACGAAGAAAGAAGAAAACAATGGCTAATAAATAGTCGGCGCGATAATTGGATACCAGGTACTGGAGCATACTTGTGCGAGGTAAGTTCTACAATATTTTAGTTGAAACTTCTTTTTCATATAAAGTATTCATTTTAAACACTTATTTTATAATTTCTGTAACTGTAATATGGATTATTAATAATTTTTAGTTGTTATAGTCTTATCTTAGAACACTTGGTTTGTAATGTAAACATCACCTTGAATGCATTATACTGTCTTCAAAATCTAGAAGTAAATAGCTTCAAATTATACATATATATATTAAAGATTTATTCCTGTTACACCAATATCTTTCAAGTTTTATACACATTGTTGTATTTTTAGATTATAATTAATCACAAAAATGGTGAATCCTACTATCAACAATCTGTCGCCAAGTGGAAAACTTGCCATGTTATAGTAATTATGCAAAAATAAGCTAAAATGGTAAATAAATCGAAATACGTTTATCATGAAAGATATTTAATGATCAACTATTATCTTTTCGAGAAACTGCTAAAAATTATGTTCAAATGACACGAAATTACTTTTAAACGGCATCGATTACTTTATCGCAAAGTCGATGTTTGGCATCAATCATTCGATGTAAACATTGGCGTTCTATCTTTCCCTTTATAGGATTTTCTCAATAAGGTACTTAAAGTTTTTTGTATTAGGCATAAATATATCGTTTGCAATATAGATTTATAAAATGTATTATTATTACTAAGATTTTAAATGTTATATTTATCTAATCTGTACATACACAAGTTTATAACAAAATTGCCTCTCTTTAAATTTTCAAGTCAAAGGTGTCGGATAAAATAACCCTACTTCCTTTCCTTTTGCTCCTTCTACGATGACACTGAACCTCCAATGCTCCTCCCCCTCCCCTTCACAAAATTATGAATTTTGTTTTAATTTCCACCAGAACTACAGTATTTTAGCAGAAACGAGAGAAATTGGAAATCCTTCGCATGGATGTGGTTACAATTTTGAAATTTTAAATGCATTGTACTGTTTTCAATAAAAATGTGTGTTGTACAGTAGCATATCATTTGTTGGGTGGGACTACAGAAAAATATTTTTACATGCTGCAGTAACAGATATTTCATAAATGGAAAGTAGAAATTAATTGAACTTTTTATAACCTATCGAATTACGTTTATCGGTACTGATGTTTATTGGATGTATAGTTTTGACAATATTATCTACTAGGATGTTTCTGTGTGGTCAATAGAGTTAGACGAGAAACTCAGACATTAGACGAGTTGTTACTGTTAGACGAGAATCTCAGTTAAATAAAAGTGGTGGATAATCTTTTAGCGGATTCTTAGCGTATTGTAATTATAAGATATTTTTAAGTTTTTATAGTACAGTATTTGTAAATAATTAATAAGCAATATTGTTTAAGGGATATTGTTGACTACAGTGATTTTTACTAAGCTTATGTTCCAGATTTCTCACAAATTTTCAGTGCAGTTTTTCATACATAGGCGCACTTAGAACGTTTTGCGGAAAGGAGGGGGGGGGGTGCAAACTCAAGAATAAAATGCATAACATCGTCTAGATTGATGCTCGCCTTTATTATTTTGAATATCTAAGGGGGAGAGTGCCCTTCTCTATCAGCGACCATGACTTTATTTAATAAAATGGTTGTAAAAGTTCAACTAATTTAGAAATAAGCAAATATTTAAGACGTTATACTTTGTATGTATGTATCTTACATAGGTAATATATTTTAAAATATTGTACATTTTATTCACTCTTAGCATTTTTATGTTAAATTATTTTTTTTTACTCACCAAGGAAATGAAACTGATTGAAAGTGAGAATTCCAATATAAATTCACTTATACAAAAACCTTTTTCAAGTTAAAATGATAATCGCTTAGCCTTCCCTGTCAAGAATATCACGCTACGTTACTGCTCCGTACGAAGAACGGGTATGATGCTAGTCTTATTTATAAATATGGTGTTTTAAAATCTGAAATTAAAATATCTAAATATTTTAACTATAAATTTAGAAAAATATATTTTTTTAATTTACTGATATAGAAATATGCTTTATTTCTGTATTATTGCACTAAGTAAATGCATTCCAAAATGCTATACCTCTAGAGGATTAGTGCAAACTTTTATCCAGTGTTACAATATATATTAATATGAATATGAATATCTGTAAGTATCAATAAATATTAATAAACTTATCTTCAATAAATATGGTAATATTGTTACGAAAACGTTTAAATGTTTATTAGTTAGTCTGAAAATAATACATTAGATATTTTTTAACATTTATATAAAAATCTTACTGTATTTACTATCATCAAATCAAAAAGTAATATCAACTAAAAGTGAAAAGAATGAACGAAGATAATAAATAATATACCATGTGTATTAAATAGAGCATATATTCGTTAAATTATCCTTTTTAGTTTTGATGTTCTATTTAACATACAATTTTTAAAATCATTAATACTATAAAATATCTGTTCCACTTACCGAAAACGTATTTTAAATCACAACATGATAATATAGCCACATGATACAACTATTCGTAGATAGTATTCTATTCATATTGACAATTACATGAACTTTCGTACGATTTTTACCAAGATATCAAAATAATTTATATCTTTTTGTGATATTCTTCACATCTTACAACATGCTTTACGTACCAAAAAAATACAGTTAAAAATTAAAACACGTTTTAAAATAGACTCTTTTATTGCTTTGGGTGCGTGGAAATCTGGAAACAAAAAGAAAAAAAGCGTTCTAAAGCAGACGATTGCAAAATACAGAATCAGTAGATGTGGAGTACGATAAAAACAGCTGCTAGCTTTGAATAACAACTTCAAATCTTTCTGGAAAATAATCGCAGAATTGGTTATTATTGTTCTGTTTTTACGACCTACGGTAATGAAATTGTAAACTATTACTGCTCATAGCAATTGCTGCTTATAGCAATATTCGAACGAAGATTTTGGAATATAGGAGGGTTTGAGTAGGCTAGCAGACCAGACAGGGGGTTAATATTGACTACATGTGGATTATCCCACATGAACCACAGGAGGATTTGAATATTTATAATATTAAAACATAGTTTAACAATTGGCTAGATGTTAGTTAGTCCATATGGGTCGCGAAGGGGTTTTCTCATGGGACTAACATTTATGTATACGAGAGGATAGCCCACATGTGCTGAACAGTTTCATTTGGATGTCAGACGAAGACATATTCATTGCACTTATGGACTGTAAATGTGCCAAATCATATGGGATTCACTTGAAACCCTAATAAATGCGAACGTCGACATTCAATATTCAACTTATAAATTGAAATTGCTGTCATAAATGGTAGAACCCCGAGAAAATTAATATTTCTTCAGACCTCAATCTTCCATTACAATTTGCATCTTACCTACAGGGTTGCTCAGATGCCACTGCTATTATAAAGAACCTTTTTATTAACACTTTACAACAAAGTTGAAAAGTGTTTATGACTTTGTTCATTCTGTCTGTCTGTCTGTCTGTCTGTCTGTCCGTTAGCACGATAACTGCCGTAAAAATGACTTAATCAAAATGAAATTTTAGTATGTTGTTCAGACGGTCTATAGGACCTATGGGAATATAAATGAATAATATCACCCAATTAGTTTTGGATTGAACCCGGGTTGAAAAAATGGAATACATTGAGCCCTATGGGACCTAATTTTTCAAGCATTTTTTAAGCGGATTTAAAATTCACAAATTGCTTCGAAAATTTTAGACAATATTCAAATTGTTCCATAAAATATATAAAAAAAAATTCAGCGAAATATATTCAGTTGTTTTTTAAATAAAAATTAAAATAATAATAACACCTCTTATATGAAGCGATCACGTGTCCATGATATGAAACGATCACATGACCCACTTCAAAATGATATATGGCATCCATCTTGTGTCAAAATCGTGATTTTTAAAGTTCTTTTTAATTCATATTGAGTGTTGTATCCGTCCTAAAACTACTTTATTTTTGCCTAAATTCTGTGCATCTACATACTGAAACAACGCAATGACAATATATTTCAGTTTAAATGCTCTTCCAAATTTGATTATTTCTACTATTAAGCCTATTTTTCACCTATGTAAAATGTAAACAGCAAAATATGTAGAATGAGTTGTATTAGAATCACTGTAATTCTTTAACACAAAATCATTTAGTCCATGGAGTCTGCTTAGCTGATATGAATGAAATATTCATTGATTTTAAAAAGAGAAGGACGATATTTTTCGATGAAGTTTTACGCATAGAGTTTACTTACTTGCAGCTCAATGGTCTTAATTTTTAAATAAAATAAATTATTATAGTATTGTGATGAATGACATGAATGGAGGAATTATTTATGAATGAAATGTTGCTTTTATAGAGAGAGCCAGGCGTGTTATTTTTTATGACGTCATTTGAATGGATTTCAGTTGTTTTCGATGAAGTTTTCAAATATAATAAATTATCGTAGTATTATGATAATTCTAAAATTATTACCGAGGAATGTATCACATTTTAGAGATGTTTAAACCAGGCAATTTATACTTTAATGCCGTCATTTGAATGAAGTTAATTTTTTTCGATGAAGGTTTAAGGTTTCAAATATAATAAATTAATGTAGTATTGTGATAAGTTTTAAAATATTACCGAGGAATGTATTGCATTTTAGACATGTTTAAATAAAATTGCATTGAAGTTGGAAGGTGTTTCATAATCAATGCTTTAAGCATGATTGATCTTTCTTGTTTTTCTTGGCGCAGAATCCAGCCACCAGCTGAGCAGAAGACACTCTATGCATTGAGTTGCTGCAACTATCTTTGAAGTGGATTCTTTAATATTTGAAGTGGATTCTTTAATATTTGAAGTGGATTCTTTAATATTTGAAGTGGATTCTTTTATATTTGAAGTGGATTAATTTATTTGTTCTCTTAAGGGTTTTTTTTCCCCTCGTAGAAAGTGAGCACATTAAATATTTTCAGCTATGTAGAAGAAAGAGCAAAAATCGTATATTTCGCACTTAGCTATCATAAAACGTCAATCTTTAACTTTTCCTAGGTGTTCCTTTAAATTATGTCCTTTAAAATGACATATTTGATTCATTTCAGTGAGTTTAAGTAGGTGACAAGTACTTTGTCCCATTTTGAAACGGGTTGCCAGATAAAATCTTGAAGTTGTTTAGAACACTGGTTTTAAGAGTTTTAGTTATGATTATCTGATTTAAGTGTGTTAAAGCATACTCAAAGGTCATTTTTATTAGTTGAATACCGATCTAACGTTAAAAATATTAAAAATGTCACTTTATGTTGAACTGCTAAAATTTAAATTCGATGGATTGAGAATTGATATTATCTCATTGAAATATTTTTTACCTTTTTGCAGTTCCACGGGAAAAACCTTTTTTAAAAAGTTGTACTAGTATTACTAATTAAATATTTATTTATCAAAATAAAATATAAATATTTATAACATGAATAGCTACTACAAAGTTTAAAATGTAGATGCAAAGTGATGAATGTTCTATTTATTTTCGACTCACACACACACACACACAAAATAAATAAATAGATTTTTATAAGAACATTTCAAAAGCAAATCCCAGTGGCTTATTTTGAAATTCAACTTGATGGGGGGAGGGGGGGTTCAATGTTAAATATCCATCTCAAGGAATCCAAGTTAGAGGTCTGTACGGTTAGAGGTCTGCCCGTGGGCTTGGCCCGTGGGCCCGACCTGGTCCACGAACTCGGGCATGGCCCGTAGACTTATGCCCGATCTGGCCCACGGGCCGGAATGAGGCCATGTTTTATTAAATTCAGGTCGGGTTGGTCCTGATCAAAATAAATGGAAAAGCCAATTTACTTAAAATTAAACACTAGTGTTTTATTTTAAACTTTTTCTGTGACTTTAATTTCAATTATTAGATTCCGAACGTTTCTAAATTATCAAAATTAAATATATTCTATTCTTAAAGTAAAACACTTCCGTCGCTTCCTTTTCGATAACAAATATTGAATGAAAATGTATTTGAGCAAATTGTTATAATTTAAAATTAATATTTGGGTAAGAGTTATTGTCCTTGAATTTATTTATATTCTAAACATCTACCACTTTTAATTTAAAATTATTAAATTTTAAATTTATGTCATAATCAAATAAAATGTTTGTGTATACTTACATAGAAAGCTTAATCGAGTTGAAATATTTTTTAAAATACTAACAATTGTGGCATATGACATATTGATTTTGCAATCACTGCAGTGAAGAACATTTGGTGCTGATAAGTGCTAACAAAAGGGCATTGCATTGTTTGTCGATAACTTAAATGGGTGAATAACGTATTTTTAACTTTACAACAAAGTTGAAGAGTGCTTATGACTTTGTTCATTCTGTCTGTCTGTCTGTCAGTTAGCACGATAACTGCCGTAAAAATGACTTTATCAAAATGAAATTTTAGTATGTTGTTTAGACGGTCTGTGGGACCTATAGGAATATAAATGAATAATATCACCCAATTAGTTTTGGATTGAACCCGGGTTGAAAACATGAAATACATTGAACCCTATGGGCTTAATTTTTCAAGCATTTTTTAAGCGGATTTAAAATTCACAAATTGCTTCGAAAGTTTTATGAAATATTCAAATTACCCCATAAAATATATAAAAAAACTTTCAGCAAAATATATTCAGTAGTTTTTTAAATAAAAATTGAAATAATAATTACACCTTTTATATGAAGCGATCACGTGACCATTATATGAAGAGATCATGTGACCATTATATGACGAGATCATGTGACCCACTTCAAAATACAATATGGCATCCATCTTGCGTCAAAATCGTGATTTTTAAAGTTCTTTTTAATTCATATTTAGTGTTGTATTCGTCCTAAAATCTCTTTATTTTTGCATAAATTCTGTACATCTGCATACTGAAACAACGCAATTACAATATATTTGAATTTAAATGATTATCCAACTTTGATTATTTCTACAACGAAGCCTAATTTTTACTTATGGAAAATGTAAACAGAAAAATATGTAGAATGAGTTGTATAAGAATTGCTGTATTTCTTTAACGCAAAATTATTTAGCTCATGGAGTCTGCAATATAGCTGATATGAATAAAATGTTCATTGATTTTACAGAGAGAAGGACGATTTTTTCGACGGTTTTAAGTTTTTACATAAATTAAATTATTATAGTACTGTGATGAATGAAATAAATGGAAAAATGTTTATGAATGAAATGCTGCTTCTATAAAGAGAGTCAGGCATGTTATATTTCGATGACGTCATTTGAATAAATTTCATTTGTTTTCGATGCAGTTTTCAAATAAAATAAATTATTGTAGTATTATGATAATTTTAAAAATATTACCTAGGAATGTATCGCATTTTAGAGATGTTTAAACCAGGCAATTTATATTTCAATGCCGTCATTTGAATGAAGTTCATTTTTTTCGTTCAGTTTTAAGTTTTCAAGTATAATAAATTAATGTAGTATTGTGATAATTTTAAAAATATTACCGAGGAATTTATCGCATTTTAGAGATGCTTAAATGAAATTGCATTGAAGTTGGAAAGTGTTTCATAATCAATGCTTTATGCATGATTGATCTTTCTTGTTTTTTAAACATAATCTCAGTGAAGAGCCGTTTTCTCATTTAATTTCTGATATTATCAAACCAAAATAATAAATAAAAACACACTTTACAGTAATGCTCATTCATGATTTGTACATGTTTTTCAAATTTGGTTTCTGTTTAATTTATTACTATATGTAATATAACTTGTGTTTAATTCCTTAAAGGCAAATTTGGATCATCATACGGGCTTCAATGTAATGCAAAAAAATTAGGGTCGGTCCTCGTTGGGGTTGGCTTTGAGTGCTTTCGGGACGGGTCAGCCTCGGGTGAAATATTTTAAAAAATTCTTGGGATTTGGTCGAGTCAAATCTTAATATTGTCGGATCGGATACAATTTTAAATTAGACCCGTTCAGACATCTAGTCACTAAATAACTGGCTTTTGGTCTTAGCTTCTTCTGCCAGCTTCAGGAATCGGAATTTTTCCAAATTTTCAGACTTCGGGTTTTAGTGCAGTAGGACAATTTCCCTCCCATTTCGACGCAGTAGACGAAGTACTTCTTTTTTAATTCTTAGTTTTTAAAATCTGATAATGTATTCCATTTTTTTTTTATTATTATTCATTTATTTTAGGTTAAAACGGGTCGTTTTTCTAGTTCAAGGATTTTAGAACGACAAATTGAATGGGGATTTAGTAGATTTTTTTCTTTATCACATGTGTATTTCAAGTGTTTATCACATGTGTTTTTCAATTTTGGGGAGGGGGAGGTTGAACCCCCTAACTCCCCCTCCCCTTAAATACGCCCCTGTCAAGCCCATTCCCATACACTGTAAGACATTTTTTGAGATTTCTTTATTGATAAAACATTTCTGAATATTTCTTTGTTAAGGTTTAGATAAGTCAGTCTTTTCTTTTAAGAAGCATAATAAATTACGACCCAACAAAACTCTTAAGAGAGATAATAGTTTTTAATCTTCAAAAAATCGAATTAAGAATATAGCGATAAAAAGTGCATATTTATCCTATTTTCTCAGTTTCAAATTTTTGGGACCCTCCGCATGATTACCAAAAAAAAAGCTCTTATCTTATTTGCTTATAAATTAATGGACATGTTGAACTAATAAGCATGCATACACTAAACTTCAAAATTTTTAATTTTTGAAAGAAAGAAGTATAATTAAAAACATTTTTGTCTGATTTAAAACAGAAAATATGAAAATTGGCATTTATGATGTTTGAAAAAGACTATTCCGCAAAATATTTTCAAATGTTTTAGGCTTGGTGCATAGAAGCATTAAAAAGGTTCACTTCAATGAAACAAAAATATCTCTGGTGATTTTAGTTTAAAAATAATCTTGAGGACCCTATAATTTCTTTCTTTCACAATGACAAAACTTCGAAATCATATGTTTAAAAATCGGCCAAGATGTGTATTAATAAAACAGTAATATTTTCTTATTAACAACATATTTAACAAAATTGCAGTTTAATAACGAAATTTCCGTTTTAAAAATATGAGAAAGAAAAAAACTCTTCCTTTATTCAGAATCAGAATCATAGCAATATATATCTCAGTATCTCACTACTATCTCTCCTTAGATAAGTTGCAAACACTGCCATTACCATAAGGGACTTTCCGCGAGCTGCAAGATTTTCATGTGTCTAAACGGTTTACTCTCTGGCCGTCAGATTCATAGAAACCGAATTTTAATTACACTGTAAAAGTTTTCTTGCTATTTTTTACTGACAAAAAGTTGTCCCGAAAAACTATTTCTTTTTTCTCCGAGTCACGAGAACTCTTAGCAAGAGAATTCCTGGAGTCATAATCGCAAACATTCTACCCATAGGGAACTTTCTGCGAACTACAAGGCCCAGCTGTGGCTGAACGTTTCACTCTCTGTCTTTCATTTGAATACCGATACTGGGAACGGGTGGAGAACAAACACTGTATGTATAAATATGCTGCAAGTAGTTGTGAGGAATCTACTTTAAACTATAGCTGCAGATAAAAGTTAGCCTCATGTGTATAAGAAAACAAAAGAGCGTCCGAATAATCTAATTCAATCTGAGAAGTTTTGTCGTTAAATTCTTTGTGTAACACGAAAAACACCCTGTTTCCTACAAGACAGCTGAGTTGAGTGCATACTTTTTATTCTCAGATTTTCATAGAGAACTTTTTATCAGAAATTATTTTCCGCAAATTTCGATTGCAACTGCAATTCTTAGTCTGTTGCCTCATTCGTTTTTATTTTATGAAGGAGAAAGTGATTAGAGTGATAACTTTTCCTATCACACATTGATTCCATTCTGAATACCTCGCTGGGGAACAATACCTTTAAATCCACGAATCTCGTACTTTTCCACCACTGTGCCGTAAAATGTTGGTATTTTCTAAGTGTGCCCCACACATATTGGAATTTTCTAGATGTACCCTACAAATGTTGGTATTTGCTAGGTGTGCCCTACAAATGTTCATATTTGCTATATGTGTCCTACAAATGTTGGTATTTGCTATGTGTGCAAAACAAATATTGGTATTTACGAATTAGGTGTGCCCTATAAATATTGGTATTTACTGGGTGTGCCCTACAGATATTAGTATTTACTAGGTATGACATCGTTAGATCACCGAAGTCAAGCAGCATCGGGCGCGGTTAGTACTTGGGTGGGTAACCGCGTGCTGTTGGCACATTTCGGGTGCGGTAGCCCGGTGGTTTGCGCGCTGGTTTTTGTACGCTGCCACAACTGCCGCCGTGTTCATGCGGAATGCGATCACGTTGAACATGTGGGTCCGTAAGTCCTTCCGAGAGGTTGGTGGTAGGGGAAGGAGGGTACGGTCCCTGTGCATGCCTCCCCCACCTAAATTGGGTGGTACTTCCCGGCCGTCCAAACAGTTACCTTACACCTTTCTGGTAGATCGGACGGTCTGGGTCTCAACAACAACTAGGTATGACATAATGGGGAAAAGGTTGGGAAGCACTGCATTATAGGACTCAAACTTCGGTTGTCAACTGTTAAAAATTAACGTATCCGAGCCACACGAAACATAACATTTGAGATTTTTTCAAAGTGTATAACCAATTTCTGCAAGGAGAAAAGATATGCTGTCCTAGACAAAGTCCAATTTATTTTTTGTATGTTCCAAGATACTGGTAATAAGAAAGCTGAGTATAAGTGAACAGTCAATCAAGTAGATCCCTCTGAGGCAAAAAGAATAAAATTGTAGCGGTATTGATCGGATCTTTAGAATGCAATATGTTTGACTTGGATCTTTTTTTTCTATATAGAAGTACAAAATTATGTTTTTTGTCACTTCGCAGGCTTGTTTGAATGTAAGGAATGGCAACAAAAATAATATTATTATATGTGCTTAGTCAAAGGCAAGGTGCTGATTTGGTACTCAGTAAATGGTATTACTAAGCTGTTATTGTATTCATTTTTTGTGGTTTTTCTAGAATGTAGTCCTAGTTTCCTATGGAAAGTCTTCCACGAAAACCAACACCCGTTGCCACGCAATCTGGTCATATCTGAATTTTGCTTAATAGAATCATTTCTTGTCTTTATCATCAGCATCGATGATTTTACAGTCCATTGTGAGCCTTGTTTTTTCTCAGTTCCTCACAAACGGTCTCTTTTGAGGTAATGCTTCTCTAATTTTTTATATTCAACACTCCGAAGTCCGTGTGGTCTTCCTTCAGATCATTTCCCCATAGGTGTGGTCATAAATATTTTCTTTGTGATTCTATTGTTTTTCATTCTTATCAAATGTCCTGTCCATTTCATTCTGTTAATTGCAATGCATTTGAATGAATCAGAATCCTTATATAATCTCTATCCTTCAAAATTGTATCTTCTCTACATATTATTTTCCTAAATTTCACAAAAGATACTGAGCAAAATTTTCTCTCAAAGATGCAAAGAACTTTTCCATCATGTCCAATGAGAGTCTGAGTTTCTAAAGCATAAATTAAAGTTACTCTTATAAGTACTTTACATAATTTTTGTTCTCCTCTTCTCTCTATATTTGTACTAATTTTAATTTCACTCGTTAACATTGTTTCGAGGAAAATAATAATAATAATAATAATAATAATAATGATAACAATAAGAAGAAGAATAAAAATAATATTATTAACAAAAAAAATATTGCGTTATATGCTAGACGGAATGGTGATATATGTGTTTTTTCGTACTTAAGATTTTCAGTTTGGTCAAATAGAATTTGAAATGAGATACTAATGCTTCATTCTTTTCTTTATAGCAAGTGAAACCATATAAAGAAAAATGTCAGTCAATTTTGTTATACCATGAAATACAGAAAGTGAAACTCTTTTCGAAATGGGATTCTTTTCACCTTCATCATATTTTATTGTCGCCACTTTTCTTCTCAAATTTTCATTTTTGTTCTCCGTATACAAATGGTCACGAGGTTTCAACAGTGAGTGGAAGTCAACCAAGCGGGGAGAACTGTCAATGAGCTGCAAAGGTGCCTTCTGAAGGAAATAGAGGAAGCATTATTTACAACTTTAAGTTTGAAACAACGGGAAAATAGTGTGTGAGATTTCATTATAATGTATTGACCGGGGGAAAAAAGAAGAGCTTATGCAGATAACCAGTTGCAAATCAGTATTAAAGTAAAATTTGGCAGATATATTAGTATGCGGGATTTTCACTAACGTGGACGGCATTGAAATATAAATTGCCTGGTTTAAACATCTCTAAAATGCGATACATTTCTCGATAATTTCTTTTAAATTATCATAATACTACAATAATTTATAATGTTTGAAAACTTTATCGAAAACAAATGAACTTTTTCAAATGACGTCATCGAAATATAAATCGGCTGGCTCTTTAAATAAAAGCAGCAATGCATTTATAAACATTTTCCATTCATTTCATTCATAACAATACTATAATAATTAATTTTATTTAAAACTTAAAATCATGGAGGTACAAGTAATTTAACTCTATGCTCAAAACTTCATCAAAAAATCGTTTGCTTCTCTGTAAAATCAATGATTGTTTCATTCATATCAGCTATATTACAGACTCCATGGGCTAAATAATTTTGCGTTAAAAAAATGCAGCAAGTTTTGTGCAACTCATTCTACACCTTTTGGTATTTACATCCTCCATAAGTGAAAAGTAAGCTTCGTTGTAGAAATAATCAAAGTTGGATGATCATTTAAACTCAACTATATTAGAATTGCGTTGTTTCAAGGATGTAGATGCACAGAATTTAAGCAAAAATTAAGCGGTTTCAGGACGGATACAACACTAAATATGTATTAAAAAGAACTTTAAAAATTACGATTTTGACACAAGATGGATACCATATTTTATTTTGAAGTGTGTCACGTGATCTCTCCATATAATGATCACGCGATCTCTTCAAAAAGGATGTAATTATTATTTTAATTTTTATTCAAAAAACTCATCATCATCATGGTACTACAGGCCTTGTAGGGCCTTGACCTCCTTTAAGATTTTTGACCATTCCTTTCTATTGGCCGCTTTCCTCTTATAATTGCTAATAATTTAAAAAACTACTAAATATATTTTGCTGAATTTTTTTTATATATTTTATGGGATAATTTGAATATTTCCTTGAACTTTCGAAGCAATTTGTGAATTTTAAATCCGCTTAAAAAATGCTTGAAAAATTAGGTCCCATAGGGTTCAATGCATTTCAGTTTTTCAACCCGGGTTCAATCCAAAACTAATTTGGTGATATCATTCATTTATATTCCCATAGATCTCACAGACTGTCTGAACAACATGCTAAAATTTCATTTTGATAAAGTCATTTTTACGGCAGTTATCGTGCTAACGGACAGACAAACAGACAGAATGAATGAACAAAGTCACAACCATGTTGTAAAGTGTTAACAAAGTCATAAATACTTTTCACCTATGTTGTAAAGTGTTAAAAATAATGCCAAGGTGCACCTGCGTGCGTCAAGAAGTACCCATCTACAAAATTTCATGATTTTACGAGGCTTAGATTTTGCGCACACACTGTCCTTTATTATGCAAAACTAGAAAATATGCCAAATATCCGTGTACATCGGTGCAACGGGCGTGATACTCCCCCCCCCCTCAAATCACAAATTCGAAACCCATCACTTGCAGAGAGTCTACATTAAAATCTACCGACAGAAACATTTTCTCAACACATACAAATGAAAATGCTTAATATCGCAATACAGTTTCTTTAAACCCGTAATGTATTGCTATCGCAGCGAATTTTCAATCAATTTCAGGCAAATTTTAGCACAATACTCATAATGATAATAAATTAAAAATATTAGGACGGCATCTTTTAAATTCGCGAAATCAGAAAACATCGTGAAAACGCACTTTAACACCAATAGATGGAGTTAATAGTCATAAGTCGAAGGGCCCGTAAATCAGTGTAAACCCCCTATGAAGATTACAAAAATTGAAGACATCGTTGCTGGTTTAAAAAATTTATAATTCAACGGATGGATTTATGAATTTTTTTTTTCTTGAGTAGTCTGTGATACATTTAAGAACTGCTGAAATATGAATGTTGGATGGCAAGTCAATTTTTGTATATCGTAATATAAAAATCAGACAGGTTTAAAAGGCACGAAAAGTATATATATTTTAAAAAATCATTAAAATCCTTCTATTCATGGTATGGGCTCTGTTCAAAGTTTGTTTGAAAGAGAATTTTTTTATATTTCCAATGGTGTCAAGATAAAAACTCTGATAATATTTTAGGTCGCCAAGAAATCGATTTGTGTAAATAAATATCGGTTTAAATTGGGGTAAAATATAAAATAACTAAAAAACTAATTCGAAATTGAAAATAAATAACGCAGAGGGGCACCCGTGTACGTTGAGAAATACTTTTATACCAAATTCCATGATCGTACAACGCTTACATTTCGCGCTACAGACTGCAAGCACAGACACACACACAGATATCTTCCTTTATTAAGTAAGATATATTGACTGTAAATATTGGGTAAGTTTTTAAGTATTGCCAGTGTAAAGTTAATACTTGGAAAATATTGCAAAAATTGGTCCAACTTTAATCCAATATTCAATTAACTCAATACTACTTATATTAGCGATTATATATCCACAAGCCAACAATGATTAATATTGTACTCCAGTATTGATTTGATAGTCTGAGTTTAGTTTAGCCGTCCCTTGGGCCAGCATTCGATACGACTAAGCGAGAGAGAGCTCAATTTAACTTAAATTACTTCAAGTTCCATGGACATATATGTGGATAAAAAAATCTTCATTTGTAGAATAGCAAAGAAAATGATCAACAAGTTTCTGACATAAAAAGTGTCTCCTTTCAGGATAAGGGAGACAGAACAGCTACTCCAGCAAAAGCAGGAAAATCTATCTATTAAGAGAGAACTGCTCACATAACTAATATAGAAAATGCGATTAATTAATACAATATTTACTCAATATAAGTTATTTAAAAGAATATCAAATAGCATTTCGTTAAAAAAATCATCAATTTTATATGGAACATTTTTTGCACAGTTTTAAATTTTTATTTATGTTCAATAAATTTAATAATCACTCTTTAGAAATTAATGCATTTAATAATAATGCCTACTTGCTATAATTAGTACTGCTACTGATTTATCCTCCCTTGAATATTATATATATATATATATATATATATATATATATATATATTATAAATACCGTAGCAAACATAAAAAATTTAAGGATACTTTGCAAATATGCAAATGTAAAAAATGAGTAAATAGGAACGACAATGCAAAATTCATTTAATTTATTGCGCAAATGCAGATAGTATATATATATATATATATATATTTGAAATTCCAACGATAAAACAGAGAGAAGTTGAAACTGAGAAATCCTAACTTTAAATAAAACCTACATAATTAAAAGAAGTATTAAATAGCGAATCAGCAAGCAAATGGGAAAAAATGCAAATTTAGAGTCAACAAGCTAAAAATAATCAACAAATATTAATGTTATGGCATCGATAATAGAAAAACAAATAAATTCCAAGCAATAATGCTATACACGTGGATAAGGACTAGGCCTAAATAATTGAATTGTTCATTTAAAAAAACTCTTCGTCGGGCTCAAGTATTTAATTAAAATGAACACAAAATATGTATGTTTCTGAAGAAATAGATAGATTATATCTATAAACTATTTCTACTTGGACAACACACATAAAGATAGAACAATTGTAAAGGAAACAAGAATACATGGATTATAAAACACTGAAAATGTGCTAACCATAGGAGCCGAAAATGATGAGACCAGTGTTGCCAATCGCAAAATTGAAAGTAATCCACCGTTGCCAATCGTGTGAAATAAATAACGGTAACGCGAAAAGGCAATAAAAGGTGATATTCTACAGTAAGAGTTACAAAATAATGGGGCATATAAACGAAAATAGTGAGGCTAATATATAAGGGGATGTAATTAAAATGTAATGTCAAAATATGATAATATTGATGTCTAGCCAATATAAGATACAAAGAAGTGATTTCATTAAAATTCAGCTAATCCAAACTTTTAACAATACCATTAACTATATATGCTGGATATTTGTATAATTTGCTGGTAATTTTTAGATTATTTATATGCATAGCATGAAATTTTTATCTGATAATCTATAAATTCTAAAAAGTTGATTAAGGATAATATTTCTAAACAATTGAATCGAGTTGCAGGAATTAAATATATATATATATATATATATATATATATATATACTTCATCGGAAAACTGGACTTTATTCATAGGACGTCATCGAAATATACATCGTCTTGTTCTCTATGTAAAAGAAATGAATATTTCATTCATGCACTTTTATTCCGACTCCAGAGTTAAATAATTTTTCGTGAAAAAAATTCAGCAATTCTTATACAACTCATCTTTACAATCCCTTGTTAACATTCTGCATGCATTAAAATTAGGCTTCATTATAGAAATAATCAAAGTTTGATGATCATTTAAACTCAAAAATATTATAATTGCGTTGGTGCAGAATGTAGATGCACAAAAATTACGCAAAAATAAAGCGGTTTTAGGACGGATGCAACGCAAAATATAAATTTTAAAGAACTTTAAAAATCACGATTTTTATTCTGGGGAAAAAGATGGATGCCATATTTTATTTTGAAGTGGGTCACGTGATCTGTACATCATTTTTTTCCCCCAATGGCCAAGCACTAGACTCTACGTCGACTTACGTCGTTTGCCCTATGTACGGCCGAAATCGTGAACGATTTTGCCGACCTAGGACGTTGCCCCAGGCGCACCAGAGGGGCGAGGAACACACTGCGCCCACAACATCCTTGTCTTACGTGGGACTCGAACCCACAACGTGGCGGCCGATCGATCGCTGGAAACGCTCGCCTTGACCGTTCGGCCACCACGTCGACGATCTCTTCATATTATATGGGTGTAATTAGTATTTTAATTTTTATTTGAAATCTACTGAACATATTTTGCGGAATTTTTTTTTTTTATATATTTTATGGGATAATTTGAATATTTCCTAAAACTTTCGAAGCAATTTGTGAATTTTCAATTAGTTTAAAAGATGTTTGAGAAATTAGGTCCCACAGGGTTCAATGTATTTCATTTTTTCAACTCGGATTCAATCCAAAACTAATTGAGTGATATTATTCATTTACATTTACATATGTCCCACAGACCGTCTCAACAACATACTAAAATTTCATTTTGATGAAGTCATTTTTACGGCAGTTATTGTGCGAACGGACAGGCAGATAGACAGACAGAATGTACAAAGTCATAGACACTTTTCAACTATGTTGTAAAGTGTCAAAAAACCCATCTCTAGCATATCCGTTACAAATAAGCAACTATAAACCAAGACTACGGATAAAATATTATATATAAATATATATAAAAAAATGTATAAAAATATAATTGTAAAATGGGGATGAGGCGAATAACTAATGGAAAGATAAAATACAATGCAACAGGACATGAGTATAAATGTATACAAAAATTATTAATATATATATATATATAGTTTGATACTGTGGTTACTGATTCACACTCCTGCACTTTAGTATTTGTTATTTTAATTTATATATATATATATATATAGTATTTATAAAGGGTGAAGGTATAGATTGAATATATAAGGGGGGGGGGGAGAAAAATGAAAGGGAAATAAAGTAAAAAGCAAGAAGGGGGGAATACTTACAGGTAAGGCAGTAAATGGCCAGGGGGGATTGTGACCCCCTGTTCCCGGTTAAATCAGAATTTAATCCATAGAAACACTCCCGGTGCCACTACCTTTCTGAAGCAATCCTCCGGCCGACGAAACGCCAAGAAACATCAACAACATAAATGAATCAAAAAACCAGAGTCCCGGATGGGGACGTGTAGAATGAACAAAGGAACATATCCACAATGGCATGTATAACACCACACAAATAACGTTCCCGTAATCAAGTCGTACCATCCAAATCAAAGTGAACTATGCGTACTTATACCGTTATACCGTATTATAACATCAGCGTGTTGAAATTGATACGAGTGGTGTTCGCATTATTATAAAAGGCGTTATAATAATGCCTTAGATAACGAATTGGATAATGTTGTTTCACTACTTCTGCTATTAATTTTCTCTCGCATCTCTCACGTTCTTCTTTTGCTGTATTTAGTCTTTTATAACGTTGTAGATGGTTAATTATCAAGTTTCGGAAAAGGCCAAGTTTCACAAAGGCCAATGCCAACTTGCTAAACATACTGAAACTTGTATTAAAAGAAATTAAAGCAGGCGGCTCTGTCATGGTATCAAACAGTTACAAAGTGATTGAAAAATTGTGCACAATACCATATAAGTTATACTTAAAATGTTACGATTTCAAAAACCTTTACAATAATTTAAAGGATTTGTATGATATATTGGTTGAAACATACGCAACTTACAAATTGCAATCAACCATCACCATCAACAAATACAAACAATTAATAAAACTCGCATTATACGAGAACATCTTATATAACGGCATATGTTTTTACAAGCAGGTACAAGGAATTCCTATGGGAGGCGGATGTTCTTCTATCCTCGCCGACATATATCTTAATAAATATGAACATGGGACATATTTACTTAACGAAATTCCGTTTTTTAGGTTCGTGGATGACGTTTTGAGTGGTACAATTGATCGTTTATATCAGTTTGATTTTGGATTCTACACAACAAACCTCGAACTTATTGAATCTCATAATAACAAGAAAGAATGTGTGGATTTTTTGGACATCAGTATTTATTATGATACACAGGACTGCATCTGTTTCAAACTTTTTGATAAGAGAAATACTTTCGATATTGATATAAACTACATAATCGATTGGAATTTTAAACTGAGTAACAGTATTTTCCGAAACTTGATAATTAACCATCTACAACGTTATAAAAGATTAAATACAACAAAGGAAGAACGTGAGGGATGCGAGAGAAAATTAATAGCAGAAGCAGTGAAACAACATTATCCAATTCGCTATCTAAGGCATTATTATAACGCCTTTTATAATAATGCGAACACCACTCGTATCAATTTTAACACGCTGATGTTATGATACGGTATAAGTACGCATAGTGCACTTTGATTTGGATGGTACGACTTGATTGCAGGAACGTTATTTGTGTGGTGTTATACATGCTCTTTGTGGATATCTTCCTTTGTTCATTCTACCCGTCCCCATCCGGGACTCTGGTTTTTTTATTCATTTATGTTGTTGATGTTTCTTGGCGTTTCGTCGGACGGAGGATTGCTTCAGGAAGGTACTGGCTCCGGGAGTGTTTCCATCGATTAAAAGCTGCTTTAATCGGGAACAGGGATCACAATCCCCCCTGTCCATTTAGTGCCTTACCTGTAAGTATTCCCCCTTCTTGCTTTTCACTTTATTCCCCTTTCATTTTTCTCCCCCCTTATATGTTCAATCTATACTTTCACCCTTTATAAATACTATTTTGGCTTATATTGAAAGAGCGGCAGGACGCCTTTGATATACGAAGCTTTAAATGTATCGTTTTGAAATATCATTACATTTTTTATGTTCTTACACACACACATATATATATATATATATAATGTATATATATACATATATAAATATGAAAGAGCAAACATGGTAAAAATGAGAAAAGGCAATAACCTTTAGCTCAAGATAAAAGATCAAGACAAGGAGAACAATATGTTGAAACTCCATAAAAAATGGTGGTTAATTCGGAATCGGACACTCATCAAGACAACTATGTAATCTGAATTAAAACCAAATAAATAGCCAGTTTCTGACAATGGCTATAGTATATTTCTATAAACTCCATTGGAACTGTCTACTGGCTAATGGAAGGAAAAATAATAAAATCCATAAGAATTAAAAAACAGATATAGAAATATACATGTGCAGTGATCACGTGTAGGAGTGTTTGCCGACAGAACGTACAGCAACAGTACTCTACATCCCCGGTCAATGCAAATGGAAACCGGAATGCTTAGTTGAGTGAACGTGAACGGCAAAATTTTAACAGTAAACTTTCAAAAATAGGAATCAGTATAGGACTCAGGACAAGTGGAAAGTCAGATTATTTAAAGAATGGGTAAAATTCATAAAAATGAGTTATCCAAGCAAGGATAAATAATGCAATTGTAAAATTACTACCTGGTGTATTTGAAATTATTAATAAAATCATTAACAAAAAATTCCGGATAGTGGTAATTTTGACAAATTCCTTTAAGACTATTGATGTGGAGATAATAATACTGAGGATCTGAAAGTCTTATGTATTCAAAAAAGCTTTTTTAAAATCATATTTCTAAACAATTGAATAGAATTACAAGAATGATATGATATCAGTTTAATGATGGTGAAGTTATAAGAATATTTTTATTCATATAGATTGGTAATAACATGATTATGGAGTGTATCTAAATTTAAATCTAAATAATTTACAGTTTGACTAACAGAAGGCTCATTAGGGATTAATTCTAGGTTAGAGGGGTAAAAATCAATCTTAATTGGATAGGAATCATCAATGGTAATACAAATTAAGTCGTCAACATATCGATATATAATATATGAATTAGAGAAAAAATAACGTTCATAATAATAAAGATATAAGATAGCTAGAATATTGCTACTACAGCCCCCTTGAGGTACACCAGATGTTTGTAAATATTTGTTATCACCTTGGATAATATAACTGTTGTATAACACAAAGTGCAGTAGAATAGGATAGTTATTAACTTTAAATGGAACATGATTGGAAGAGAGATAATCATTATAAAGAGAAATAATAACTGTCCTTAAAATCAAAGGTATGGAAACCAAAAATATGTGGAAGCTTGCTAAGGTGATTAACTAAATCAAAACTATTGCTCAAAAGGAAATATTCTGAAACCTTAAATTTAAGAGAGTCACTAATTCTGTTTAAATAATTTAGTAAGTACGTAGAGGTAAAGGTATTATGTCCACAAGTGACTATTTTAAAACTGAGAGGTAATTTATGGAATTTAGGAACCAAAGTAATATATTTTTGATTTTGATAGACTGATTATTAATGGGTTTAAAAATATGATTATTTTTCTTTTAAATCTGTAACAGAGAAATATAATATTTTTTACAAATAACGGCATAACTGTTAGATAATTTTTCTACATAAGTCATGACAAAATATTGTTGTAGTCCTCCAATAGCAGAAAGGCATTTTAAGGGGACTCAGTACCCTTCATTTGGCGAAAAATGACGAAAATACCGATTTTCAAATTTTTGCTTAAAATATACCTTGACATCCCTAGTATATCCTGACAAAGTTTCGTGAAGATCCGAGAACTATAAATATATTAAAAAGGCTTTTGACTGCAACAGTGTCCCCTTAAATACCACGTCTACTTCTCTGTTTACGCTCTGTTTACATCGCATCTGCAACTGAATACTCCCTGTTTTACAAAATATTTCTACCAGGAAGAAGATGAAAGTGCTTAATCATAATTTTAATTGATAAAGAAACGTTGTTTACTTTTTCCGATCTGCTTTCGTTCGTTAATATTGTGTATAAACTGTGGAACTCAAAATGCAAACGAAAGCTTGCACAGTGTGACGTGGGCAAAATGTCCTAAAGAGACATTTGTACATAAAAAACGTGTAAAACTCTGTGTAATGGAAGCTGTGTGTGAATATAATAAAGGTACACTGCACTGCATAAAAGAAGCACAGAATGTCTTAGGTGTACCTTTAGGAAAGTGCTCCATGAATCTCGGTGTTGCGCTCGATTTTCGAAAAAAAAAATGTTTCGACAAAAACGACGAAGTGCAAAATATCAACTTGCACGTAAACTGGTTAAAAAAGCTATTTTAAAAAGAGACATATTAGTTAAAAAAAGGAAGGTGTAACATACAGTGCAGGATATTTTTAAAAGAAAGTTAAGAAATATTGGTAGTTATGCAGAAATGATACGCATAAGGTTACGAAATATTGTGTGTTTCTATGATATGAATATATTTTCAAATCTTGTATTTCTTTTATAATATAAACATCATCATATTTGTAGTTAAGCTATATCCTAATGAAATGAGCCAAATGTATTTCATGGTGTAAAATTAATAATGACTTTGGTAAAATCAATTTTTATTTATATGTTTTCTCGATTTTCTTTTCAATGTGTGACAACTAAGGTTTCGGCTAATGGTCTCACTTATATAAAATAAATATAGTTAAATTCAATGAAACAGCTACAGTTTTAAAGGTAAGTGTATAATAAATAATTTAAAATAACATTTAAAGTAATTTAAAATGGATTTGGAATAATTTTTCAAAGTTAAAACCTTAAAAGTGTTTTTTCTCAGTTCGTGTTTTTTCCGTATATCAATATGTTCAAAATGCTAAAACTTAAATATATATTTCTTAATTGACTTGATTTTTCTTCTGGATGTTCATTATAGTGCATTTTATGAAACTAAGGATCAGATTTGCAATAAAATCAAAAGTTTTTTTTTTAAAAATAGATATGTACAAAAAACTCAATTTTTTGTTGAATTTTTACATATGTATCAACATTTTATTTTTTTTCTCCCGAACTAATTAACTTTTTAAAAATCTGATCCTTAAAGTTATAGAAGACACGTCAAAGAACCTTATAAAAAAAAAGGGTTGCAAAAAGTTAGAAATTGTAGGAGAAGATAGGTTTTTTAAAATATTAAAATTTAAAAAAAAAAATTAAATTTTTCAAATTGTATCAGTAGAATAGTCTTTTTTCATGATAAAATAATTTTCCTTAATAAAATCATTTAATAATATACAAAAAGAGTATTGTAAAGTGCTTAAACAAAAAAAATTGTTCAAAGGGTACCGAGTCCCCTTAAAAAGGATAACTAGGTCTCGTTCATAATTACAATTTCAATAAGATGTAAGGTAATATACCTCCATAGTTTCAATGAGAATGGTTCAATAAGAATGGAATGAGAACAAGCTTGTTGGTATATAAATTTATCAAAATCAAAAGTTAAACATTGAAAAAGGAGCTTAGGATGAGTGCAGAATGGAATGCGAAATTCGGACCCATTATTCATAATATCCCTGAAACTATAATCGTGAACTATACTAAGATACCCAGTATTAATGTGTTCATGAGAAGAGTTGACATAAGGCGAAAGATTCTTATCATTGCATACACATGATGAAAGATTATTAGAGTTTAATGACCTGGACACTTCATTGTAATTGTAACTAATTCTACCAACTGGTAAATTATTCCAAAAAAATCTTGCAATACATTCTTCCAGACATTCCTCAATTGTTGCACCAGATCTGCTACATTTCGGGGTGCCCGAATCTGGCGGCCTAGCACGTCTCATACATGCTCGATTGGCAAAAGGTCTGGTGATCTTGCTGGCCAAGGGACAGTATCAACAGCACACGGAGATAGTCCACAGATATGCGAGTCGTGTGTGGCGTGGTATTATCTTGTTGGAAAATGGCCCCAGAATGACATGCTATAAAGGGTAATGCAAACAGCCGCAGGAGTACATCAACATATCATTGAGTTCTTAAAGTTGTACGCAGCATGACTAGGGGAGACCTGCTGTCGTAAGTGATAGCACCCTACACAATCACACCAGGGGTAGTGGCTGTTTGCCTGTGCAAAACAAAGGCTGATTGGGACCGCTGGCTCTGACGCCTCCACATACATACCCGATGGTAATCTGCTGAAAGACTGAAGCATGATTCATCGCTGAACACTATGCGGTGCTAGTCTGCTGGCAGCCATGATGCTCGGCTCCAACACCACTCCAAATGACTTTGCCGACGTTGTGGGGTTATGGGCAGATGTCTTAAAAGGCGCCGTGAGCGTAACCTCCCTCAGCCAAGCGCCTTAAGATGGTGGAATGTAGTATGGATTATGGAAGAGGCTGTAGCAGGTTGGATGGAGGACAATGATTCCGTTGGGCCAGTTCGGGCCTGTCGCACCATCATCCTATTTTGCCTCGCATTCGTGTACCTTGGCCTTCCAGAGCCTTCATTCCGCCGATGAGTTCCTTGCAGCAACCATTGCTGCCAGCACCTTTGCACAGCAGTGTCCTGATCAACCAGCGTCATGCATCCCGACTATAGGACCACGTTCGAACTCGTTTAATTGCTTATAAGGTCTTCGGCAATATCGTAACGGCATTATTGGTTGTGTCTCCACGGAACTGCAACGCCGATAACGAACAAAGATAAACCGTCCACATTTTTAACCTGTTTTATAGGATGCTAGTTGCGCATTAGAAACTCACGCTATGACCGAAGTTAACACTCATTGGCCTTGCAAATTTTATCATTTGCATACTTGGTATAAAGGAATTTGCATGAAAAATTGAGATAATCGGATTATGTTTTAGGGGTGCTTCGTTTTTTTTTGCAAAAGCGTGTATATATATATATATATATATATAAATATAAATTAGTTAATCCAAAGTTAGAATGTATGTAGTAACTCATAATACACTATTCCAAAATTTTCTACAAAATACAAAGAAATAAAAGAAATTAAGACATAAAGAGGAAATAATAAAGCGTAATGCAGGTCACAAAGACAAAGACAATCAACAAATTTCAAAAATGAGGAATGCAAATAAGGAAACAAAAAAATCAAGCAAAAAAGCTTGCACATGGAAGAGATTTAGGCTTACGATAAGTTCATTTCGAAAAAATTCTCTTCGGGTCCATATATCCCTTCGAAATATATATATATACACATATATATAGTATATACAGAACATTTTCCAGGGAGAGGGGGATGCAAACTACTGAAGTCGGTGGGAAAAACTCAATGATAAGATTTACGACCTCAATTAGTCTGATGCCCACATTTATAACTTTGAATATCCAGGGGGGAAGTGCCCCCTCTTGCCCTTTCCCATGGGCACCCATGGCGCAGACTACAATTTGGTCAGGAATTTATCCTGATAAACTAAGGAATCTAGCAATTCCTAAAACTGGCTTGAAAAAGGCGGCCTTTCCGAGGGTTTGAACCGCAAAAATTGCTTACATAAAAGATCAATAACTTGTAAAAATAGGTAGTAGTAGAATGGATGGGCTCACACATTTGCTGCATAAGGACCCGAAAATTATTTCGACTGCACTGATTATACCCCTTTTAATATTAACATGTTGATAGTTAAAATGTCTCTTTAGGACACCCCCCCCTCACCCCGCGTGCTGTTGGCCATCTCGGGTGCGGTATCCCCGTGGTTTGCGCGCTAGATTTGCACGCTACCACAAATGCCGCCGTGTTCATGCGGAGTACGATCACGTTAAACATGTGGGTCCGTAAGTCCTTCCGAGAGGTTGGTGGTAGGGGAAGGAGGGTACGGTCCCTGTGGATGCCTCCCCCACTGGGTTCCGGTCTAAATTGGGTGGCACTTCCCGGCCGTCCATACAGTTACCTTACACCTTTCTGGTAGGTCGGACGGTCTGGGTCTCAACAACAACAACCCCCCCCCCCCAAACATATTTTGGGGCCTTGTGCCAAGGTTCTACACGTGCCTTTTGATAAAAACGCATTAGGGACCGTCAATTCTTCTACAATGCTAATACAACACAGCTTTTGACAGTAGCATTCTGATAATTAAAGAAACTAAGGAGAATTAATTAAAAATAATTGAAGTTAAAAGATCAGATTTTTTTAGCTTTGATTTGTAATAGTTTTTTCCTCTAAAATTTTATGGAGGTGCCGTCGCCGAAATTTCATGTTTTTTTAACTGTTTTAGCATATTTTAATGCTATTGTTTTCGGTAATATACCATACTAACTATAATATATTCACACTATACGTATATTATAATATATTCACATAATTTAGTAAAACTTTGCAATAATTTCAAATTGAGAGAATAGCCGGCGTTTTTCTGAGGTGTGTGTTCTAAACTGAATCTTTTGATGTAGTACGTTCACGGTTGACCAGCTTCCTATAGTCCCAGTGCATCACTGATCAAATAAAAACTTATCATTTATATATTTGTATTTTAAAAGCTGTTTATTTTAAAATATAATGCTTTCATGTCATTCATTTAAAAAAAATAAAATTGACAGCCAAGGAAAGTCCTTTATTTCTTACTGGATGGCATCATAACTGAATTTAGTTTGATATTCTGCTGTTGAAGTTGTAAACGGCCATTTTGTGTGGCGTGTGGCGGTTTTCGTCCACGAAAAGTTTACGTGTTCGGCATTTTTCTCATTAGTGTAAGTTTAGATTCTTTGATGTTTTATTTATTGATTTTGTATCAGCTTCAGATTTTTGTGTTGTATAGTGTTACTCTTTCTGGGCGTTTTGTTAAATTGTCAATCAAGTATTTTTTTGCCGGATATATGATGTGTGACTCAGCTTTTCTAAGGAAAACAATGTCAATTGGTTGTATTTAGAATTATAGTATGATTTAACTTTACTCATTAGTATAAAAAAACGTAGTGTAAATGTACTTGAAAACTTGTTTGTGTTTGACACAAGTCAATAGTATTTTCAGGTGAAGTCTGTTCAGGTATGTAGAGCGCCGCCCTTGACTGATAGGCTTACTGTTATGGCTACGCGCGTTAAATTGTTTATGGGCGTTTTTCACACTGTTCACGTTGTATATGGTATTTGGCCTTTTAAATGTTTCGTTCCCATTTAACTTGGGTATTTTTTTTATTCACATAGTATTTATTGGGTTTTATATTTGACTTGTTTATATCACAGGGTGTCATGTATATTTCATATTTTTTAGAATTTGTTTATTTATTAATACTATCTTAAAAAGATTTGTGTTATGATGATTTTCTAGTTGAGTTCTATTGTCAACACCAGGCATTTAAAGGCACCTAATATGCCAAATTTCTTTTTATATTAGAAAACAAGATAGTTTTTGCTTGTGTAGTGCTCTTATGTTGTGAAATATTTTCAAAACCTTTTAAGAATATATGTTATTTAAATGTTTACCTTTAAATACTTATTCAGTCAAAGGTCACTTTGTGCCTCCTTTATGTCAAAGAGCAGATAACTAACTACTCATTTATTCACCAAATGTGATTTCAGTGCTCAATATAATGTTTGCAGAAAAATTTATTTTTGATAAAAATTATCAAAATTACAGATTTTCTAAGAATCTGAAGCTTGCAAACAAAATTGCTTTTTTTAATCTTTGTTTGCCCCTTTTTCTCTTGCTGTATTTGCCCCATTAAACAAAATCCTTCTGCTTAATGGAAGCGAATATGAATTTTGGAACGAAACCAAAACCTGGATGAACCAATACTTAAAGGTGGCATACACTTGATAATCTTGTTTAGGTAATTGCAAAATTTTAGAATTTGAGAAGGAATTTGATATTTTTGAAGCTATATGGAACTAAAATGGAATAAAAAAAAAAAAATACAGACCCATCAGAAATAGTTTTGAGTTGCAGTAATTAAGAGTTTTGAATATCTGTATTAGTTAATTTTGCTTGGTCAGTCGTTGATTCTTTAATCATTCTTACTGCATTCTGATCATATTTTATAATTGATTATAAAGGGCTTAATTTGTTTTGTCTTACAATTTACTGGTACTCGACTATATATAAATGAATTGGAGGTGTCTTATCAGTTTTCAAAGGAAATGGAAGATTGGCAATTGGTTCAGGAAACTATAATCTACACAAGAAAGTTTTTTGTGTTTTATTACCTTTATAGATATATTAAAATGTAAATTATTGTTTGTTTCATCCAGGGTCTAACAAGGTTTTAATGAGGGATATTGCAGAGAAGCCACACAAAATAACAAAGTTATTTGCTTAGTATTTTTAAATTTCAATGAGTATTTTACATTTTTAAAGTTAGAAATTCTAATTATTAGCGTGCATTGCATAATTTTGCATAAGAGCTATATTTGTAGACATACCACTTGCACCCAATTCAGTCCTTGGAGGAAAAAATTTGATATGTATTGCATGATTTTCCTTATATAATGTAATGTACTTGTTTCACAGGGAAATAATAATGTACAAGATCCATTGTACAATGTTTTTGTTTTGAATTGTATATTAATAATTGGTGCTTTTTTTTCTTTTTATGACAACATCCGAAACTATTTTGAAGTATCAAATTGATATATACTACACAAATCTAACTTGACAATTAAGAAAAATTGAAGCAATATAGTCCATATATCAAACTATTTTGATTATTAAAAACAGATATTTTATTATATATGAAACAGATGACAGGGGGTTGCTCTGGATCTTTATTATCTTTGTCAATCTATTCGTCAAATGAGATTTTCCGTTAATCCGGAGAATAACCTACCATACTTTTAGTTCTCTCACCAAGTGTTGCGATTGTGAGTGCTATATATTGTAATATTATGTAAAACACGCTTTGTTATAATCTGGTAACCTCTTGTTCAAAACACTGGAGAATGCGAATGCACCAACTTAGCGCGATTTGTACTTAGAAAAAATACGTGTGGTGGGCTATTATTTTCTTTTGCCAAATGGTGTGTTTATTCACCAAATTTTATTTTGACTTTCCATTTCAAAAATTTTATTTTATTTATAAACCAAAGACCAATGTTCTTGAAAGATAGTAATGTACATTATGATTAGTAATATCGCAAGCAGTATACCAATATTTTTGATATTGGCAGAATTAATCATTAACGAATCCTTTGTTTTAATGAATTATCTTTCATAAAATGTGACAATGGTGATCGGCAGCATGACCCCTTAGATAGTTTGTGTTCTAATCAGAAGATTCTTAAAATTCAAAATCAAATTCTAAGCATGTTATTCATATATCAATAATATATTTAATTTTTTATTAATTAATTTAGAAAGGCAAATCTTGTTACTATGGCAACCCTCTTATAGTTTAGAAAGTTGCCAAATGTCTATAAATGCACTGAATAATTTGTCATTTTGCTGATTAATCGGTATCTGCTTTTTGGCCAATTAATCTGTTTTGATAATGTGTTTAATTGATCTTTTAAAAATAAATTAATTAAAGTGATAAAGATTTCTGATTATATGTTTATTTAAAGGTGTTCAAAAAATTTCCATTTATACACACACATCAACTTATAATGTCTAATAACATTGCTCTCTTCACTAATTTGTGCACTCATGTGAGAACCTTCTAAAGGAAAAATTCACAAATCTGCTCTTTTTTGTTGAAATTGATCTATCAACCAGTAGCTTGTTACACTAGTAGTAGCTGTCCAAATGTCAGTGGTTGGAACAAATATAGTTGGCATCAGTAACATATTTATGAAGTTTTGTTTGCATTTATATATATTCCTGAAATGATGTTCTCAGAAAATTATTTTTGGCTTGGAATATTGTAGCTGAGAATAATCTTTAGTAGCCTTTGAAATACCAAATCAGACACATGAGAATGACGGCAAGTCAACAGTGATCATTTCTCCAATTAAGTAATGCATATTTTTAGACTGATAATTGAGGTCTTTTATCATTTTCATTTCCAGTATTTTAGCTAAAGTAGTTTAGCTTATTTGCTGATATTGCCAATGAACATCCAGTATCTGTTTTTTCTGTTCGTTTTACCTACCAGTTCCTTTATCCAATTCATGATGATGAGACTTTTGAAGGTGACTTAATCTTTGACAACATCATATTAGATGTTGTCAAAGATTTAGCTGCTTCCCCTTTTCTTGATATGAAAACATTTCAGAAAATCATTATTATAAAACACAACCCCGGGAAACTTTTTTCTTGACTTGAAAATTGTTTACTTTTCCAAGTGTTTTTATGTTCTGTCTTATTTTTATTTTGACTGAAAGCTTGGTGCAAACAATTTGAGTGGAAACTCAGCACACCACGTGATAAAGAAATTGTGATTAATTATGAAATATTATAATAAATTACCTACAATTACAATGCTCATTTTATATCACTATTGTTACAGTATAAATAATCGTTGGTTAATTAATCAGTGTCAGCCGATGATGCAAGGCCGGTTTATCATTGGTAATCCGCCAATTTGCTTATTGGTACAACCTTAGTTCAAATAAATAAAACTACACCACAACAATGTGGTATGGTTATTAGCATTGTATCAACGTCACATAAATTGAAATTTGGCACCTTTAACAACTTATTAACAGAATGACATTCATACTCGTATGCAAAATCCTTTTCAAAAAGATTTAATTAAATTTCTGTGAAATATATGATTATTTATGAATTGTTTGGCATCGAAATATAAAACTATTACAAAAGTAGTATCTTGTAAATGAAAGAAATGAGCCATAGGAAAATAAGTCTCATAATATTGCAAATGGAAAGTGAACATACTAAGATACTTACTGTATTTTTATTTTATGTAACTTCTTTTGATATATTTATTTGAGAAACATACAATATCTTAAGAACAGTTCATGCTAACATTCTTAAAGTTTGTGATTCATTCTCTAATGAAAAATTCTGTATGAAATGATTATGTAACATTATAGAAGGACCTGGTGTTTTCAAAAATTTATTTGAAAATATTCTGAACATTCAATAGTCTTTAAAATCAGTAGGGTTCCAATTACCCAGAGTGTAATAATAGTACAATTTTTATTTTCTTTTGAAAAGCTTCATTTGCTTGTAAGATGTCACTTCTGCAGACTCATGTACACACCCTAAAAAATGTTGAAGGTCAAGAATACTTGAAACATGCTTTTCTGTTAAAAACTCCAATTCGAATTTTCAACCCCCATTACATTACTTTCCCGATTCATTATACTATTTGTATGATGGAAAGAAAAAATGAATCTTTTGCGTCAGAGCTCAAAAAGCAATATATCCACCATATAGGTTAATTTAGCTTCAAATCTGATGAAAATAAAGTATCTTTATTGGTTTTAAAATTTTAACGAAAACAGGCGTTTGTAAGCAAAGCAGTTTCCAAGGGTTCATATGTACCATTAATCACTTAAATGTTAAATGTGGCTTGAAAAGTACCTTTAAAAGTATACATACACATTATATTTCATTGTAGAGTGCTTACATGTACTTCATTACTTTTTGCATTCTGATTTTTATGCAATTTTATGCAGATTTGTACATGACTTTCACCTTATTGGAAATGTATTGTAGAATGATGGATCTTAAAAGAATAGACATGTAACTGTAATATTGTAGTTTGAATGCAATGCTAGAGAAGCAAGACCAATTTTGCTTCTACAGATCTCAACAGCCTTATATGACTGTTGAGATCTGTTTATTACCTAGTCTAACCATCGATAGTGGCTTTACTTAATATTAACTTGAGGCACAGTATTTTATAATTTTGTGTGTTAAGTAAAAGATAAAAATTTACTATACAAGTTTTTATTTTAGTATTTTACTCGTAATAAAATCTAAATTTTAGTCTTTGCTTGAAAATAATTATCTTTACATCATTAAAATGCTTTTATCTTTCAGTCAAGACATTTTAAAATTAATTAGAAAAAGTCAGAATTATATTGCTGTTTGCACAATCCTGTGAATTGATGTTTAAAATATAAAACTTTAATTTTGTGTTCATAATTAAATTTATTTCTTTGACAATGCCTTTTCTAAATCATTCTCATTTGATTGTAATTTTTACTCTATGTCATGTGCTATAAAAAGATAAATAATATGACAAATATATGGTAGGTCTACTGTAGTATTTAAGTGAAAGATAGCGCAGAAGTGATAAAATATACATGTGGAGTTACTATGCGTATTGAAAGACAAGCTGTAAAAATAGATAAGAGATAGTAAAATGTTACTCTCAATGAATTTCTGTTTCTGCAATGGAGAAAAAATGGAATGGCTTATAAAATGTAACATTAATTATTACAGAAGTTTTTTAAACTTTGTGTCAATTAGCTTTATTAATATTTGGTACACTTATTCCTAATGTAAATTTTTGTTTCAGGTTTCTCTGATTAGTGCTTCTAAAAATAGTCAAAATGCCTAAGCCGGTAAGATTTGTTATTTATCTTTATCATTTAAGTAGTTTTAACTCTAAAAGGACATGGTACTTCTAAAAAATGTCACTTGTTTTCTGAATAGAAATGGACACTTTATAAATGACATTGATTTTTATATAAAAAGAGTACCTATTAAAAGTACATATTTGGGGAGGAATGGGCTATGTTACATCTGAAAGCCTATATTATTAAAGATTAATAAAATTACAAGTGTTTTATATTTTAAGGTTTCATCTCTTTTATACTTCAGTACTTGCATATTTTTGTAAAAAGAGTACCTATTAAAAGTACATATTTGGGGAGGAATGGGCTATGTTACATCTGAAAGCCTATATTATTAAAGATTAATAAAATTACAAGTGTTTTATATTTTAAGGTTTCATCTCTTTTATACTTCAGTACTTGCATATTTTTGTTTCTAGAAAAAGGGGGGGGGGGGGAAGGAGGTTAAGACAGTCCAGAAGATTTGTTTTCTAAACTATTTCTAAAAAATACATAAAATTCATAAAGTTCTGTATCACTCAACTCTTTCACAGGAAAATAGTATAGTCATAGATTTTAATGAGCCGAAACATTACATGCAGGGATTATATTTAACCTTAAATTGCTACAACAATTTTGCAGAGAAATTATAAATATTTCGAATGATGCATAGAAGGGCTAAGTAATGTATAAAATGGAATATGGCCCTCTCGGACCCAGATATAGGCTTGGCATTTGGCTTATATTCATATAACATTAGTGAGTGAAAAATTTTTTGGCAAGTAAATTCTGAGATGAAATTGCTTACTCTGTGATACAATTATATATATATGTATATATATATATATTAGGGATGCAACGGATGTCAGTTTGGCTGGATACCTGATGCCGGATATTCAACCGAATTTAAAACCGGACATCCGGGATAGTATAATTTTCTTTTAGAAATCCTAAATAGTTACTATTTCATTATTTCTATTCATAGGTGCAACCAGGGGGATGGTTTTTAAGGTTAAAAAAAAACTTCCCCCAGAAGTCCTCAATTTATATGAAGAAATAGTAAATTTTGTGCTAATTTCAAGATTGTAACCCTTTATAGAGTGATTACCCCCCTCCCCAGAAAAAATTTCTGGTTGCACTATTGTTCCTATTTAATTTTTTTCTCATTTGTCTGTTTTTTTTACATGATTGTAGCTAAGTTAAATTCTTAATTCAGAAGAAATACATATTTTAAAGTTATTATATTTTAAAGTAACTAATACAAACCAAAACCAGCAGTAGCCACAAGACTATTACAACTTTTAAAATGGCCATTAAAGCTTAAGCGTTAAGTGTTTATATACCTAATGATTATCAACTGGTTATTAATATAATTACACTTGTTAACTTCTTAATATTTCGTAGCAACTGCTTAAAATAAAATTCCAGTTTTGATTATAGCAACTAAGAATTTAAAAACCTTATCACTCATTAAATTCCTATATAATATCACAGATAACTTGATATAGAAATAGAAATCATAAGTACTTTTAATTCCAACATTATAATTTGTTGTAATGATGTCAATAAATTAAGAAATGCTATGTCCTTATATGTTGAAGACCCAGACCGTCCGGCTCGTCAGCAAGGACTTGAGCAACAGTTTGGACGGCCGGTATGTCCTTATATGTAGCAGAAAACAATGAAATAACTAGCTTTTCATCATGTCAATAGACATTAATTCAAAACTGCTAACTCTACTTCAACCCTTTAAAGAAATTACCGAGCAAATTAGTTACTCAAAATCATTAATTTCAGAAGTAATTCCTATGGTTATAACATTGAATAGATATTTGTCAAAATTTGAAGTATTTAGTGTTGAAACAATAAAGTATACATTAAAAGAAAACATACATAAACATTTTTCAACGATACAGCTGAATGAACATTTTTTAATAGCAACCATTTTAGACCCAAGAATCAAAATTTATTTTGTCGATAAAGACCAGGGTTATGATGATTAAATCTTCTTTATTATTGATAACTAGCCGCCTTTGGTGACCAGCCTGTTCGCTACCCTTGAAAATTCTGACCGTGGCAAACTCGTTGGCGCGACCTACCAGAAAGGTGTAAGGTAACTGCTTGGAAGGCCAGGAAGTGCCACACAATTTAGACCGGAACCCAATGGGGGAGGCATCCAAAGAGACCGTACCCTCCTTCCCCTACCACAAACCTCTCGGAAGGACTTGCAGTCCCACACGTTTAACGTGATCGTACTCCGCGTGAACACGGCTGCAGTTTTGGCAATGGCGGGAATCGAACCCGGGCCTACCGAGTGAAATTCCCGCGCGCTGACCACTGGGCTACCGTGCCATCCGCGACAATCTCCATAACTTTATTTTTATTCGGCAATTTTGGGAATCGAACCCGGGCCTACCAAGTGCAAATCCCGCGCACTAACCACTGGGGTACTTCACCCTCCGCGATATTCTTCATAACTTATTTTTTATTCACCCAATTTAGACCGAAACCAAGTGGGAGAAGCATCCACAGGGACCGTACCCTTCTTCCCCTACCACCAACCTCTCTGAAGGACTTACAGACCCACATGTTTAACGTGATCGTACTCCGCGTAAACACGGCGGCAATTTTGGGAATCGAACCCGGGCCTACCGAGTGCAATTTCCGCGCGCTAACCATTGGGCTACTTTGCCCTACGCGACAATCTCCATAACTTTCTTTTTATTCATCCAATTTAGACCGTACCCTCCTTCCCCTACCACCAACTTCTCGGAAGGACTCACGGACCCACATGTTTAACGTGCTCGTACTCCGCGTAAACACGGCGGCAATTTTGGGAATCGAACCCGGGCCTGGTAACTGGTTGGACGGCCAGGATGTGCCACCCAATTTAGACCGGAACCCAGTGGGGGAGGCATCCACAGGGAACGTACCCTCCTTCCCCTACCACCAACCTCTCGGAAAAACATACGGACCCATATGTTTAACGTGATCGTACTCCATGTCAGTGGCGGAAATCGAACCCGGGCCTACCGCGTGCAATTCCCGCGCGCTAACCACTGGGCTACTTCGCCCTCCGCGACAATCTCCATAACTTTCTTTTTATTCACCCAATTTAGACCGTACCCTCCTTCCCCTACCACCAACCTCTCGGAAGGACTGACGAACCCACATGTTTAACGTGATCGTACTCTGCGTGAACGTGGCGTAAGTTTTGGCAGTGGCGGGAATCGAACCCGGGCCTACTGAGTGCAATTCCCGTGCGCTAACCACTGGGCTGCCGCGCCCTCCGCGACAATCTCCATAACTTTCTACATATTCACCCAATTTAGACGGGAACCCAGTGGGGGAGGCATCCACAGGGGCCATATCCTCCTTCCCCTACCACCAACCTCTCGGAAGGACTTACGGACCCACATATTTAACGTGATCGTATTCCACGTAAACACGGCGGCAGTTTTGGCAGTGGCGGGAATCGAACCCGGGCCTACCGCTAACTTCCCGCGCGCTAATTTGCAATTTAAAATGACCATATGCTTAATTCCATCATCCTCATTCCATTGTTTCATTGTTCCATCATTTAAAATATCCATAAAATTAAAATATCCATTTAAAATATCCAAAAGTTAAAATATACATTTAAAAAATCCAGATCGTCCCATCATTTAAAATATAAATATAATAATTTATATAGAGCAAAGGCGCTCTATTCAGAACCGTGACGTCACCTCCACCTTGACGTCCCCACCCACCACCTTCCCTGCTTCAGCGGGGGAGAAACGAACGGAACGCCGAGAAATTTAAAATCATGACGTCTTTAAAATTGCGATCCTGAAGGCAATTTTCATTATTTCTGGACCAGATTAGACTTGTAAGAATGCCAGATATTTCAGCTTTCTAAAAATGTAAATTATTAGTCGAAATTATGAGTACTTTTTACTATGCGAGAATTTAAAAACCAAAAATCGTTTTTTTGAGCCAAAAGTGACTTTTGTTTTAAAATCTTTAAAAAATATTAGAAATCGAAATGGAGATTTGAAATTGATATATTTTTACTCGTAATTGTCTGCTCTTTCCGATGGTGTGAGTTGTTTTTTTCTACGACATCTGGATCGTGGAGAAAAAAGGGCAAAAAAAGGTCGAAATCGCATAAAACATTAAATAAATAAAAAAATAATTAGAATTTTGAAAATCGGTTTTCACGTGTCCCCTTCCCTCCCCCCCAGGTCTCCGATTGCCAAATTTCGTAGCTATCCGACGCGCGGTCGCGAAACGTATAGTGTATAAGACAGACACACAGACACACACACACACACACACACACACAGACATTGCCTTTTATTATTTAAGATGAAGAAAGAAGTTCAAGCTTTGAGTTCTCCTGAAGAAAATGAAGAGTCGCTCCTAATAGAATTGAAATTTCAAAGTAATGGAAATTCTAATCTTGCAAATAATCTTACATCTTTTTGGGATTGCTTTACTGAAATAACTGTTAATTCTAGCATATCACAATTGCAAGTGCAATAAGATGACGAGTCAGCTTACTTTGAAGAGTTGAGAAACCATCTTTCACAGCCAGTAATTGAAAGAAAAATGTCACTATTTGACTGGTGGAAAATGAATAGGAGTAATTTTCCTTATTTATTACAATTGCTAAAAAAGTATCTTGCCCTTGCCCCACCATGAAGCAGTGTAGTGAAAGACTGTTTTCTGAAGCAGGAGTCATTTATGCCAAAAAGAGAAATAAAATTTTGCCAGAAAATGCAGAGAACTAACTACTCTTTTTGCATCATAATTTGAAAATTTTAAAAGGAGAAACAAATTTTTAATTCTGTATAAAAAAAAATTTATGATGTTTGAAATATTCTCTTTTGAATGTTTAATTACTAATGTAAAAAAAAAAAATGCTGTTGACGGGAAATTTATTTTTAATTTGTAATGTAAATCGTAAGTTAAAATAATATTCATTGTCAAAGATATTGAATATAAATGAGAGATTTTGAATTTATATTAAGCAATAAAATGAAGATTTAGTTTAAGAAACTATAATAAAAATTGAGAAACCTGAAAATTTTAATATTACTATTAATTGAGTACTTAAAATTCGATTAATAATTGAGTACTTAAAAGTCGATTTATATGCGGAGTCTAAAAAAAAACATACATCGTAAGTCTAAAAGTTATTTTTTCCCGCAAGACAATCGATCCTAAAACGATGCGGTAGTAATTCTGCAATCGCACACTCCTAATTTCTCTGTCCTCTAGATGCTCCGGACTACCATTGTATACACGGCACCAAAAAATATACATACATTTTCGTTCGATGTTTATCACTTGTTTCTCCGATTACGGTTCATCGTTTTCGACAAAAAATGGCTCTTTTCAGAAATAATTCTGTAACACGGATTGTTTAAAACTATAATGCAGGATTTTAAGTTGAAGGTGTTTTTTGTTTTGTTTATTGGAGAGTATCTAATACCTGTATTGGGGGTTAACGGATGTGCGATTCAGGGTTAACGAAAAAAATCTGCTCACATAACGGACGGAATCCAGATAATGTTTTGATTGCCGCGATGGGTCAACGCTTGAGAGACAGGAATGCGCTGTCTGCCATCCGTGTTGAGGAGCAGCGTGCTAGGAATTAAAGAATACTTGGAGCTTGTCACACGAGAACGAGCGTCCCCAAAACAGACGGGAGACAACGCTCGTATGTCATAGGCCTACTTGTCTGGAATTGGACTTTTATTCCATATTACTTCCCAAAAAATATTTACGAAATTTTCAGTTTCCAAAAAATCATTCGCCATTTTTTTCACAAGTATTTTTTTTATCGCCAGTTTTGCGATCTTTTTGCATTTGGTGCATAGGCGAATGGCTAGCGTGGACCCTGGATTGTAATATACATTTATCCAGTGTTCCTTGGTAGACAAGGTAACAAGCTGACAAACTGTCTTATCAGAATTTACTGTCATAAGATTATCATAGCACCAGTCCCCCCAAACCGCCAGGGCCTCATTGACTCTGTTGTTTAAGACAGAAATGTCAGCACCAGTAGTATACATAACTACATCATCTGCAAAAGCCAGGCATCTAATTCCAGTAACCCTAGTCAAATCCCAAATTAAATCATTTATCATAATATTAAACAAAGTACAGCTCGTGACAGCTCCCTAAGGCAGACCATCCCGGAGCTGTATATATTTGGAGAAGGTAGACTGGTATTTAACACGAGCCATTCTCTGAGAAAGAATGGACTTAAGCCAGTTTAACATATTTCCCCTAACTCCAAAATCTATCAGTTTTTCAATGAGTTTCTTCTGCCAAACCCTGTTATAAGCATTCTTAAAGTCCACACCACCTTTCTGAATCTCCATGTCCTCAGGGTAATGCTGAAGCGGATGGCTATTCCAACTTTTTGTAAAAAAAGTTTTTGTTACAGTAAAAGCCTTATAAGCAAACACTTTGTTTTTATCTAATATCTAATGTGTATATTTGGAACGAAATTAATTGCTTTTTACCACTTGCTTTGATATTTGAATATTCTTTTCGAAGACTAACCATAGCAAGTTTCGCAATAAAATCCATGCATATGCTGCCTAAGAATTTGCGTTTCATGTTTCACTTTCGGAGGGCAGTGTATAGGAATTTATCACAAATTTGTATTTGTTTTTGTACTTTATTTGTAATTTTAATTTCACTTAAAAATTGAAATGTTAAATTTTTAATTATAAATTGCTAAATTTCATGAATTTTTTCTTAACCTAAAGCTTAAAATATGTTGCTTTATGGAAATATAATATTTTCGGTACTTACGTATTATCCCGTCGACCATTGGCGAACTTTTAGTTGGCAACAAAAAGTTTGCGAAACGTGGCAATCAAACGTAATCAAAATATTATCTACTACGAAGTTTTGTTTACATATAAAAAAAATTTTGCTTACATTTTCATGCATGAAGATGCAAACAAAACACTTAACACAAATAGACCCTGACAGGAATGACGAGATAATACTTAAGCAATAATACATATCATCTTACTACTCATGTATTATTTCATCGATCTTTCACACAAATTGGCATTGACAACCAGACAATTTGAAATTCAGTTACAACTTAATATAAATAAAAAATTTAACATATAAAACAAAGAACGTATTAATAACTGCAAAACTATCAAAAGGTACAAAAACAATCATTTCGGTGGCCAAAAATCCTTTGCAGCCTGTAATATCGAAACAAACAAGTCATTGTCCTTGTGAATTCGACACCATGAATTCGCATAGATATGAATATAGGTGTTTTCGAGTAGTTCCGCAGTGTTTCTTATTTCGCCATTTAACCAAACACTAGAGTCTTTCAATATTTTGCATATGCATGCCAGTTGTGGGATCAACAAAGTGATAGTGGTGGTTTACTTTAAAATGCTCAAATCCCACACTTTCTAGTTCATCAGTTTTATACGCTTTCCAAGAATCGTAAAAAATTGTAGATCCATCTTTTATGTTTTTTTTAATTTTTTTCAAAAGAGTTGCTGCTGATCGATTCGGAACTTTTACAATAAAACACTCGTTTGTTTCTTGGCACAAACCCCTCAAAATCCATTGCTGTGGAAGTACTCGACAGACTTGATTTTTGCTCTTCGTAAAAAGATTTTTATCAATTTCTTCAATTTTGTTCGAATCTCCTATTTTTTTAAAATCTCGCTGTTGTGGGCTATACATACTCTTCCCTAATTGTTCCAATCTTAACTGTCTTGTCAGCTAAATCCATCTGCTCCTTTCCCCAATTAATTGATGTCAATTCTTTTGTTCAGCTGTAAATAAAGTGTAGTGCAGTTACAAATGAAAGTCTGGATCCCTCAAACCACGTGTCTTTTCTAATGGCTAAAGGTTTTTGACAGTCTTTCACATTGCATCACCACTGTTTGTCTGTTTTCACATGAAAACCCATATTGTGGTCATTAACTCACATTTTTTGAGATGCCAGAATTCCGTATTGCTGAAAATAGGCTACTGCATGCTCTTCTGTAGTAGGCAAGTCCCAAATTTTAATCATTTTGCCTGCAGGGAAAAAAAAACAACATGCTTTAATATGTGCATTTACCAAAGCAAAAATGGATGGCTTCCACTTCAGTGACCAAGGTTTGCACAATATGTTGTGATGTCACTGTTTTCGATTATTGGCACAAAATCTACCTTTTGGCGACAGTTTCGATTTCAACTGAAATGGTTGACGGGATAATACGCAAGTACCATATTTTCTTTTTTCTTTTATCATGTTTGCCATGGTAAGAAAATCTAGTTTCCAAAGGATGTCGATGAAAATGAAATGTTTTTGATAGAAAGTGAAAAACATTGATAGCATCACATGCAGAGATCGTAAAATGTTTAGACATATGGAAAAATGTTTTCATTTTTAAAACACTGATAATAATTTGTAATTTTTTATTTTTTAGATATTGTCTGAAATGATTTGAGATATTTCTTTTTAATTTTATTTACGTAAACTTAATTTTTCTCATTGAAGTGTGTTTTTAACAACTGTTTAAAATTTCAGGTGAATGTCCGTGTTATCACCATGGATGCTGAGTTGGAGTTTGCTATCCAACCCAACACCACTGGGAAACAATTGTTTGATCAGGTATGTGTATATACAATAGAAAATCCAATTTTTTTAATTGAATAAACATGAATATGGTATTATATTAACAAAATCTGCTAATATGTACCTGCATGTGATTCTAAATCTTGTAATCATGCTTCTAATCTGTAGAATGGATTCACGTTTGTTAACACTTCAGTTGAGAATAATGGATGCCTGTACTGCCAAGGAGAAAACTTGCAACCTCATAATCCGGGTTCTAATATAATTACGTGATTTAATATATAGTTTAATATATATTTAGTTAGTGATAATAATGATTTAATATATAATAATTTAATATACAGGTTTAGCAAGAAATAAGTTTCCCACTTCAGAGGGCTCTAGAATGCGTTCTATTGGTCCAAATGAGATAAAATTTGATATACAGATAATTCAAATGATGTGCTTGACATTTATTAAATCAAAAATTTTAGTATCAACATTCACCTATAGATGGCGCTATAACACAAATGGGATTTATTTGCATATATTGAAAATGTGAAACATTATTTGCGTTACAGTGCATGCCTAGTTGCATTATTCTTTGGATAAAAAGAAGGCAGATTCTGCACTAGCATTAGTTACTTCTCAGCACATCATCATGCCAACCTTGCAAGAAAAAGCGCTACTGGTGAAATTGTTCTACCAGAACCACCAGAACTCTGTTGCAGCTGTAAAAGAATTCCTTCGTATGAAACAGATACTACGAAGGGGTCCAATGTCTCTATGTGCCCCACGCAAGATGATAAAGAAATTTGAAACAACTGGGCAACTTGGCACTCTTCCAGGTAGAGGACGAAAGCCAATCCAGTCTTTTAGCGTCGAAAATGTGGCTACCGTGGTCGTTGAAGCCAGCAGTCATTCGCCGCATGGTAGTGTGAGTGTGCCAGTTGTTTCCCGTGTATTGGATATGCCGTATTCAACTGTACAAAAAATCTTACGGTGGATTTTGAATTTTTATCCCTACAAAATCAAACCTGTGCACCTATTGCAGGACGGAGACTCGGAGGTTCGTAAAACTTTTGCACTTCAGTTCCTTGCTCGAATGGTGGTTGACGTCAGTTGGCCATGGAACATCCTGTGGACTGACGAAGCTCACTTTTGCCTCAATGGGCAAGTTAGCACCCACAATTGTCGAATTTGGGCAGCGGAAAACCCTCACACTATCCAGGAACAACCTTTGTATCCTGAAAAAGTGACAGTATGGTGTGGTTTTACGACTACCTTTATCATTGGACCGTATTTTTTTGAAGAGGTAACTGGAATCAAAACCTGTTCCGTCACAGGACTACGGTACCGTGATATGCTGAAGGATTTTGTAATCCCACAACTTCAACAGCGTGGATGCCTTCAGGACATCATTTTCATGCAGGATGGTACACCTCCTCACATTGAGCTTAGTGTAAAGCAATTGCTAACACAGCTTTTCACAGCTGAACGGGTGATCAGCCGGCATTTTCCAACAGCATGGCCTCCTCGTTCACTGGATATCACTCCTGCGACTTTTGGTTGTGGGGTTTCCTCAAAGACAATATCCATCGTAAAAGACCAGCATCTGTGCTAGATTTGAAGGATTCGACGCCATGTTCTTGATATTCCGGCAGACTCACTCCGGTCAGCTGTGGAAAATATGGTTCTTCGATTAGAGCACATTGTTGAACATGAAGGGGGACATATTGAGCAGTTTTAATGCTACTTTTTTAATATTTAACATTTATAAAGTCTATTAAATGTTATGTGTATTACAGTGCCACCTATCGGCGGATTTTTGTACTAAAATTTTTGATTTAATAAATGTCAAGCACATCATTTGAATTATCTGTATTTCAAATTTTATCTCATTTGGACCAGTAGAATGCAATCTAGAGTCCTCTGAAGTGGGAAACTTATTTCTTGCTAACCCTGTATATTTAGTTAGTGATAATAGTTTAAATTATGTGATTTAAATTATTTTTTTTAAATCACTGATTTAAATCAAATTTAATTTACATTAATTAAATTTTTATAGAAAATTAAATCATCTTAATTGAAAAAAACATGAATTTTCAATATTTTCTGTTAAAAATAATGGAAAATGACTACTTTTAAAAAAGAAATGATGTAAAAAATATTTAAGTATTGATCCTACGTGTTTCATTTCCTTTTTGATTTGTTTTGAGAATAAGAATATTATAAGCAAGCAAATCAGATATTTTAGACTATCATTTTAAAGCGAGATAGAAAAATGCAGATTTTCTTTTTAAAGTTCAAAGAGAAAATTATTTTTTGTAAAATTGATTGCCTTGTATGTTTCATAATGGCTTTCTATTCTCTGAATATGAATTTTCTTTTCTCATTTCCTAAATAAAATGTGCTGCCTTGTGTGGTATCTTGTTTCTGTGAAACCACAGAGAAGCAAATTGGAACTTTAAACAATATTTATTATATCAGAAAACAACAGGCCAGTGATCAAATCTATATTAATAACATTTATAATCGAATAATACATTTTTAAGTGAATTAGCAAATAACTCAGAATCCCTCTTGGTAGGGTGTGATAATTGAGAACAAATATCCCTGGAGGAAGGAAAATAGAGTATACATACACATTCTGATATACGATAATTACAAGTAACTTTCATAATACACTTAAATCACATATGATATTTTAAAACAATAATTTCATTCTTATGGACAATTATTAATTACTTAAATCCATAGATCCGTTTGGGGTTGATTGACACTTCATTTCTTTAGAAGGAAAAATGAATATAAAACAAAAATTTACCTTCCTCTCTTTACAACACATGTTAATTTAACAATACTGGATTACAGGAAAGAAAATCTGGATAGACTGTCAGAACTTCAATAGCACAGTTCTTGAGAAGCGAAATAGAGAACAATCGGGAACTTGGGTACATGCAAAACTAATCTGATAGAATCTGCCATCACGGCTGGTCACTAAGAATTTTTCACATACTAGGAATGAAGGAACAAGAGTTTTTAAGCAAAACAAAACAGGTACTCGGGAAAACAGGAACTTCGTTGATCTTCTAGAACACCCAACAGTGTTCGCGATAGGACGGAATCGAAAATTTCCTCAAAATTCTTCCACAACATCTTAATGACAATGAGTTCAGGAATCAAAAAGTCACAAAAAGTGTCAGGCATGACAATCACTGTAGATAAGCTTCACTTTGCTTTTAATAGTGTTTAAAGGCCGACCCATGGGAAGAACTTTTTATTCTACCAGAACAAAATTTCATTTCTTCACAAGCTAGGCTGTGCATTACTACAAGAACGAAGATCGTATCTTCGCCTGAGCCATACCAATCCAAAAACCACTCCTTCTTCCTAAGACATTATACTCTGGAATACAATCCATTTATATTCGATTCCAATCCATTTCATTCTAAAATCTGTGTTCCGACTGTAAACCCAAACTCATGTTACCTTTCCTTCCCCATTATTACCTCTCTACCACCAAAATATTCAAAGGCCGCACTTGCGCAAAACAGATAAGATAAAAACCTACCGACAGAAAAAGCGAATACAAATTATTTTATTTTTATTCTGGAACATAAACAAATTCGCAATTTAAAACTCTCTTCTCTCAAATGTCAATGGAGTGGAAGTCAATTGAAAATACATTTACATGACACAATTAATACTTTCTCTCAAACAGAAATAAAACAATACTTTAATTTAAACACAATTACGGCACAGGGGTGTGAAAACCTTATCACACTTGTATATTTTTTTAGGACATGATTCTTTTGTTTGTAACATATTTACTAAATCATTCATTGTGTGTAATTTAAAAGATTCTTTTAGTACATATACATTTAAAGCAAGTACAGCTCAATGAGACTGATAATGGGTTGTGCATATGATTTTTCAATATGATATGAAAAAGATTTGACGATTATAAATTCTTCCAATGTCAAAATCAAAATTCTAATAACTAATAGTAATCAAATGTGTACTACTATATTATTTGTTTTCAAAACAATCTTTGGAATTTGAGAATACTACTATATTATTTGTCTTCAAAACAATGATCTTTGGAATTTGAGAATTTATAAGTCTCATATTTTTCAAATGAAAGGTCAAAATATAATTTGACAAATAAAAACTCAGAGAAAATTTCAGTTGGCAAATAGGTTGGTAAAAGTAATCGAAATTCTGTAGCATCCCCTGATTATATGTATCCCACATCAGTGTAATTTATCATCTTTGCCATAGAGTAATACACAATGATTTCAAAATATAGCAATTAAATGTTGGATTTCAACTATTTATTGCAAATAATGTAATTGTCTGTAGCATACTGTTTATATATAAATGAACCAATTCAATGAGATTAAGTTGGAGCTTTTTAATATTATAAAATAGTCTATATGGCATGTGTAATATTTTTCAAATTTATAAATTAAGGATATAAAGAAAATATTGCTGCATGAGCTATAAATGTTCATTTGGAGAGAAATTTGGATTTTAGTGTTTTCTAGAACATGTATTTAGCATTGTCAGGGATTTAAAATGCAAACTGGTAAATACTACACACTGGTACTGGCAGCCAATTTCTGAAAACCAAGTAATGTTTTAATAATACTCACTTGTAACAAAAATAAAATAAACTGTTGCATGAGTGCATCAGGGTACAAGGAAAGCAGTATCGCATAGCAAATTGCTATGGGAAATTTTTGGTTTGCAATGTAAAAAATAATTTGCATTGCATTTTGCGATGTGATTTTAAAAATTAAATGATTCATGATGGTGAAAAATGCTTTTTCACTTATGAAAAGAGGGAAAACTAATTACAGATATAGATTAAATACTGAAACCTTAAACAGCCTGTTTAGAATTTCTATAGACAGGAAAAAATTTGAAATGTTTTTATCCGAACCAACAGTATCAAGATTTTTGAGTATGAAAAAATGCTGAAAGAGAAAAATGTGTTTCTTTATAGGATTCTGAATAAGAATATGATTTCTCTGATGGTAAATTTGTTTCACATAAATAAATATAAGTAATACAAATAATTCATACATTTTTTTTTTTATTTCAAACCTGATATCTCAATATACTTACAGATATATTTTTTAAGAATTTAAGAAAGCTTGTGATATAATAGTTGTGAATTGCTAATTGCTAGTTAAAATGTCTGCATACATGGCTACAATACGACCATTCATTTCAAATCCTGGGCAATGCTATGTACGTCTTCTAGTTAATAATAAAGAATTGAATTGTATTCTTCAATAGCGGGCGGCATATAAAATTCAAAACTGTGTCTCCAATGCATTTGCAGGTGTAATATTCATGCACTCCAACACTCGATGTAACCAATATGGTCACCCCATTTTGATTCTGCATTTACTAAAAGTTCCAAACTGTAGCAGCTCTGAGTGTACACACAGTGCACTGCTCAAAACAATAGGGGATATTGTGAGTTCAGTATGAAACGGCCATATAATCGACTAGTTTTTTAACAAAGATGAAAGAAAAGAGATTAAAAAGGAAAATTATCTCATTTACAAACTTCGGAATCTGCAAATTTTGTTGGTGACGTTGAAAATTATGCTCTTTAGATAAGGAGTGAAAATCGATCTGCAGCATTCTTTATGTAGGAAGAGATTTGAAACAATTGACATGCGTTGAGTTGAAGGCTTCGTAGCAGTGAATACGATGTCTCAACAATATGACTTAACCAAATCGGTATCCTGGAGGGCCATCGGTCGTTTAGAGCCGAACCAAACGCAACCCTTTGTAGCGGAAGCCCTTGGAGTGTCCCAAAGTGTCATTTCCAGGCTATGGAATTGTTTTATGGAAACTGCAAATGTTAGTCGACGACCAGGACAAGGTCTTAGGCATGCAACAACACAAAATAAGAACCAGTATGTAACATTAACGACCGGAAGAAATCGCAGTATGAACGCCACGCTTTTGCAACATCACCTTCTAAGGACAACTGGAGTCAGCATTATAACTCAAACTGTTAAAATCCGACTATCATATTGGTTTGTTTGCTTGCAGACCTATGGCTTGTGTTTCTTTAACAACGGGCCACCTTGCTGCCCGTAGAAAGTGGGCACAAGGGCATCTCAGATGGAGACGGAATGAATGGAGCAATGTTTTCTTCGCAGACGAGTCCCGCCGATTATCATTTGGAGAGAACGTGGAACTCTAAATAATTCTGCATTTGTTAATGAAAGTGTCCAATTTGGAGGAGGTGAAGTGATGGCCTGTGCCAGTATCTTAATTAGTGGCCTTAACTAACTGTACATCATCAGAAATGTATCACTGATTGTTCAGAGATATAGGGATAAGATCCTCAGACATTTTGTGGTTTCTTACGCTGCAGCAATCGGGGCTAAATTCATTCTCATGAAAGGGCACTAGGCTATATCATATTCGGCTAGTGGACGACTCCTTTTTCGATAAAGGAATTCTTAGAATGGATGTTCCCCAGACATGAACCCAATAGACCATGTTTGGGACATTTCTAGGGAGAAGGGTTGCAGGTCGCTTATCACCTCCAGAATCAGTTCAGCAGCTCGAAGCTGCACTTCTACAGGAATGGGAGAGAATACCCCAATCACTCCTTAATAATCTCATTGAATCCATGCCTCACAGGTGTGCTTTCTGTCAGGGGAAACCATACTCCCTTATTAAAACTCATTTTTATCTGAGAAATCATATTTTTTGTTCGTTTTTATAATATTTACAAAATGTGCATTTTTTTTATTTTCTGATGAAAAACAAGAATACAATTTAATTATTCCTTGTTCTCGTCTAATAGCTTACAACACCTATGGATCATATATATATCAGCCAACAAGACTTTTTCTCATCCGCAGTTTATTTCCAAAATCATAATATCCCCTAATTGTTTTGAGCAGTGTATTTGGATAGGTGTCACCTGTCTCCTCCTTTCTTTCTGTGTGATGACTACGTTAATTTTTATATATTAAATGCTTGCATCGAAAGAATCTTCAAGGTGTTAATTTTTTAAATTTTATATTTTATTTTTCATATCTTAAAGTTCATGTTAAAATATTTAATTGACTTTTTAAAGTCCAATCTGTTCTGTTCAAATAATGCCTTATTTTCAAACAATGATACATACTAGAGGTTGAAGTATTCAAACTGGGTACTCCTCATAATGTGATATTGCCAAGAGCCTCCGGAATATATTTTTTTAAATCATGAAGATTGTGAGTCAATGTTCCTATATCTAAATTTTATAATGAATAAAAACTCACATTAACTCTGTTTTTAAGATTTTAAAAATAGTTTAGGAATTTAAAAATAGATGGAGCTACCAGCAACTATAGAAGTTCAAAACTGCAGCAATCGTGCTCGCACGGTTAGTACTTAGGTGCGTGACATCTGTTTCCTCTTTCCTTTCTGTGTGGTGACTGCATTAATTTTTATATTTTAAATGCTCACATTGAAAGAATCTTTAAAGTGTTTAATTTTTAAATTTAATATTTTTCATACCTTAAAGTTCATGTTAAAATGTTTAATTGATTTTTATAGTTTAATCTGTTCTGCCCCAAATAATACCATATTTTCAAATACTGACACATACCAGAGGTTGAAACATACAAAACATACATGTAGGGTACTCCTCATAAAGTAATAACACCAAGATATTCTGGAACAATTTTTTTTTTGAAATCGTAAAGATTGTGAGTCGGATGTTCCATATCTAAATTTTTATGCTATGTTGTATTTTTTAAGTTTAGGAATATGAATATAGATGGCGGTACCAACACCTTGCAGAAGATGGTGGCCCGTAAACGGCAACATTTTCTGAATTAAAATAACTAAAAAAACAATTTAAATTAAAAAAATCTTGACACGGTATATCGGCCCAGGTCCTAAAGTTCTTGTGTACCAAATTTCATGTCCATATAATAAACTGCTACAAACAGACATCTTTTTTTTATTGTTATAGATATACTAAAAAATGTACCTGGTGTTGCCCGGGAGTTAAAGCAGGGATAAATTAAATTTACTAATTAAAAAAAAAATAACAAATATTAATCAAAAAATTTTATTTTATCCATATAAATAAGTGAAAATTTTCAGAAATTAATATATTTATTAATCTAAAAAAATAAATAAATTCCATTCTATAAATAGTGAAAATTGTATGCAAAGGGAGGAAAATCTGTCACTTTCAGACTGTATGTGATTCCCTTATGGAGTTGACTCAATAGATAGAAAAGCTACTTCAAAGCATGGGGTGCTTGCTCTCTAGCTAGAACAGCTCCAAAGGAGGAGTCCGAGTATTAATGAGGAACCGCTAGGTTTGTTAAAATAAATCTAATAAATAATTAAAGTAATCTCTGATACAAAATTTATAATTAGTCAATAGATGGGTTTTTGAAATTTTATTTTTCAGGAGTAGTCTGATATTTTAAGTAGATGCTAAAAAAAAATGAATGCTGGATGGCGTGTCAATTTTAATATATCGATTGGAGATGTTTAGAACACATGAAAAGTATATATTTAAAAAAAATTCATTAAAATTTATCTATATCATATGGACTCCATTCAAAGTTTGAAAGATAATTTTTTGATCTTTCCGATAGTGTCAAGATGGAAACTCTGTGTGTGATAATATTTGAGGTTGCTAAAAAAAAAATAATGCCAAGGTGCACACTTATTTAGGTCGTAAAGGAAATGCTGATTATTAATGAAATGGTCTATTTTGTAGTAGTGTCACAAAAAACTGCATTTGTATGTGATCCTAGGTATATATCGTTTGATTGTGAAAATATTTTTCATTTATACAATCTGTTTGTGTTGATTAAAATTTTTATAAACATTATGAGTTGAAAACAGTTATTTTTCAAACATATTATTCATGAAATAAAGGGCTATTTTACAGTAGTATTGCTGTGTAGAAGTATTGGATCAGTTGTATATAAGACTTAAGGTTTGTAACTTGTCTAGATCTTAGTATTTATGTGAAAGAATTGTTGAAGATGATATATTTTAATGTTGTATCATAGAAAAAAAATAAAATTTCATAAAATATGTATGTTTCCATTTTGATAGACCTTATTATATACTTAATAGAGCTGATACATTTATAATTACACTTTACAATTAACAAGATGAAGTAAACAGGTGTTCATTGCACACTTTATGCATGAATTCAAAATTTCCTCTCTTTTTAGCCTGCAATATCATGTTTGAATATAGATACTAGAATGTTTTATCTCCTAGATATATTTTTGTTACATGTTTTGCTTTATTTGTAATTTTCTGTGATATTACTCTGCAATTTTGATTCTTTGCAGGTTGTCAAAACTATAGGATTGCGGGAGATATGGTTTTTTGGTCTTCAGTACACTGATAGCAAAGGTTTAACAACATGGCTCAAATTGAACAAAAAGGTATTAAAGCTTTGAGTTCTATTCCACAGACATTTGTAAATTAATTTTAATTAAACATATTTGCATTATTGATAATTTATTATAACTTTTTGGCTAAATTCTGCTTTATTTAGGTTTATTGAAACTTGAGAGTAAGCATTTAAGTTGGTGTTATATTATTAAGTTAATGTTCAGCTGGTTATGTTAGTATGCTAATATGTGTGATATTAGTATGCATGCATGCATGTATATATATATATATATATATATATATATATATATATATATATATATATATATATATATATATATGTGTGTGTGTGTAATATAGGCTACAATAATCCAGGAAAGTGACATTTTACCCGTTATCAAAATCTACTTTATTATATGACACTATAAAATATACTTAGTTACATAGGCTGGCTGAGCTCCGGCATCCAGCTCTCAAGAAATCTCAATGCCGTCTGCATTTGTTCACATAATGTACATTTACATTGGAGGGGAAGGGATATGGTGGTATGGGAAAGATGCTGCCTTCGTATTCATTGTGCTTTAAAAATGTGATGAGGAAGCAGTTTTATTTGAGAATGTTTGTGCAAAGGTTAAGATTAGTGACCGTATATGGATGGTCGAGGAAAAGAGGAAGTGCTGGCAGACTTTGTTAATATTAGTGGCGTGGGATAGAATTTAATATAGTTGCAATACGTGCTAGACATGAAATAGGAATTTGGAAATAATTATGAAAAAAAAGGGCGCGTTATCGGGAAAGGCTTAAAATTTCTGTATCATGTCCCTCACTCCAAAAACAAAAGGCTTGGGCACAGGCACACTTCATACGAAAGGCTTTTCAAAGTATAACATTTCAATATAAAATCAAAAATTTATAATATAAAAAGCAGTAAAAATGTAAATATTTACCGGAGGACTAAATAATTTGTATATTTCAAGGATTATTCTAGAAATTTGTCAGTGGTGGAAAATTTTATTGCAGATTCAGACACACTGTACACTTAGTTTACCGGGGAGCGGTCGCACCAGCTTTTTGCAACAAGTTAAGTCGCATCAAGTTTGAAATACTCATAAAAATATATGGTTTGACTTTGAACATTATTTTCATAGTCAGTGACCAAACTCTAAATTTTGGCAAGTCTGTGCTTAAAGGGAGTACCTATAAATAAAATTTGCACTTGATTAATACAACCATATCCTTCTATTCTTTTGTTTCAGCCAATGATGAACTACTTCTTTTACAGGGTATTCTTCTAATGAACTGCTTTCTGTGAAATTCTCATCAAAGCATCTAATGTGCTTTCCGATAATTTGTGCCTTTTATTTCTCTTGTGCACGGTGGCATCAGCTTTTTTCCGGATGTTATTGTTTACCCTTTCGGTTTGTCGAACCTCCAGATGTGTGTGTGTCCAAATCTAAATTTTTGCCTGTAAAGGAAACTATGGAAAAATTTCCTGCAATAATAAAAAAAAGCCTGCAATTTCATTTTTGAAGTTGCACATACGCAAGTGGTAGGCGGGACCCGCCCATGACCAAATAGTGGTGGGAGGCAATTTGGAGTGGTGGAAATGCCGCCCAGCACCACCCACTGTAGAATAATCACTGATATTTACAATAATAATATGAAGATTCTTTCCCTAATTACAAATGATTCTCACGGACAAATGATACAGTATGATTAATAGTTTAATAAATTATTATTTTATTCTGTGTTGTGTAAGTGTGATGAATTAGTTTGTTTCATTAAAAAAAATCTGATGTAGGCAGCACATGACGTTCCTTATATAATGCAATGAATTTACTACTTCTACAGTAAAAAAAAAAAAATAGGTTATTCTTTTAGTAGATACTTATATTCTTTCCAAAATATTGAATTTTCGTCAATTAGTCGTCATTTTCATTGATTTAGCGTCATTTTTATCCATTTGGCGAGATTTCCATTAATTTGGCAACATTTAATAAAATCGTCAAGTTGGTGACATTCCACCAAATTCGTCGCCAAAATCTCGCCAAGTGTTATGGACGGTAAGATAAGTTATTCTTATAGCAGATAGATGACTATTGACGTTCAAATACAAAAGTATTATTTGAAGTATATTTTCTCATGAATGGAATGAGCTAGATTTATTTTTTTTTAACTACAGTTATTTTAAGTGTGTATATTATTGTATTAATGTTCTTGAATTTAATGTTGTATATATATATACATAAGTTAATGTTAGGTAAATATGAAGATCGAATGTGAGTATTATAATGATTGAAATATAGTGCAAGTTAAGAAGAATGTAAGTAGTGTAATTGAGAAATATTGTTATTTATATTTAATGTATATATATTGTATTAAGAAGACATTTTACTCTGTTGGGTTATTCTAAATTTATATTTTTTTTGCGCTGGGCTCGTGATTTCTGATAGCAATAGTGTAAGTGGATTTTAATTATGTATTGAGACACATTGAGGAAAATTTAAAAACTCAACCCCCTTATCTTTTATCTTGCATGCAAGGACTTCTTTAGTACAAACGTATGAATGAATGGGAAGCAAATGGAGTGTAGCATGAATCAGATTCTTCACATCTGCCTTTAGTTTTCGTTGATTTTCTGAGTTGAGAATTACACTTATTTTGGAAATGAGAATTACTTGAATGCATTTAACAATCCTATCTGCATACCAGATCCTAAATTGTTTTTAATTCAAATTTTGTGGCATATTTTTTTTTATCTAAGAATTTTTTTTTTTTTTTTTTTTTTTTTATGCCACCCCTTTTTAGGCATGTTTGGCAATCCTTTATAATTTTTTTAGGTTAGTCTTTGTTCTGTTCCAGAACAAATCCTTGTTTCCGGTGGGGATATGTTATGAAATGCATAACATCTGTTTATTAATTAATTCCATCTAAATTTAATATTCGGCAAATTCTAATTTCGTTTCGATTCTAAAATCTGTTCTTAAATATTATTCCAAATTGATGAAGTGCCAATGTGTTATTTCGACTTGTTTGAGTCTCCCCATCTGTATCGATAACCCTTGGTGTTATGATACAGTTCCCGCACTTTGTACATTTACCCAGATGCACATTTCATATAGAAATGTATTGGAACTCTTTTTTATGTCTTCACGAGCGCGTGCATATACACTAAGATGCTTAATTAAGAATAATGTAATTTGTTTTCAGTTGGCGATGTAATCTCAAGGCAGTAGGACGTGTTCTTGCCCTCGGGGCATAGAACAGAATGTTATTCTTAAAAGGATATATTTAATATTAAATTAATAATGAAGTAAATTGTTTAAGTCGCGTTTTTAATGTAACTTCGAAGAGTCACGAGATTTTTCATCATATATTGATTTCCAAGATGTCAGACCAACGTACACCACTTTCGGATCTGCCGATGTATTCAACAAATTTTGATCTATATGATAGAAATCTATGTGCATCTTCAAGTATCATCTTTAATAATTCTCATGTCCAATACTCCTTGCTGTATATTGTTTGAAACATGATAAATTCTCATCTAATAAAGAAAAAGGTAAATTTAAAGTATTTGAATTTCATCATTCATCTCTTCTGCTAACACGCCACTCATCTCTCGCCACCTCAGCGCGGATCTGCCATCTTTTATAATCCCTGTGAGAAACCGCTTGTATCGATTGTGCTCCATCTTCATTCCTATTAACTACTTTACAATCATTGCCGAATATCGTGCCACACCAGGCACGGTATAATACTACTAAACACATTAAATGTGTCCTTTTACAAAAAACTTTTGTAACTTTTACAAAAGATTTTTGTAATTTTTAAATTTGTTTCTGGTGATTTTGTGTGGACACATCAAACATGTTTAATAGTGATGCCAATTTTGTAATATACAAATTCAACTTGCCGGTAGTGGATAGTATTTAAGCATGTTAGCATGATTTTTATTTAACACCACTGAGGAAGGGTATGATGATACCCAAAAGCACTCTGGCTTTTAAATTATATGTACGTCTGATGGATGTTTTAATAAAATGACGTTTAAAATCTAATGATATGTCATTCATTTATTATTTAAATTGATTTCAAGATATGATGTGTCGCTGCCTTTAGTAGTAGTAAGTAAAAGTATTTACAAAAGTTTACTTTCATCACAGAATCAGTTTGTTTTTGTTTACGTTAAGAGCTGTGCCAGAGTCATTGATCCTCTTATATGTGTTTACATCATTTCTTCTATCTTAATTTACACAACATAATATTTATTGCATACTTCATGTCCATGATATCCTTCTTTAACATTTATAAAATCAAAATCATCACTAATAAAATACTTCTTATTTATTTACAATAGTCAACTTTATGTGACTCTCACTGGTTATCTTCAAACTTTATTTATATTGTATAAAGTAGAAGAGGCAAATTTAAAAACAAAAAAAATTATGCTGAGAACCAAGGAGTTTGGGTTTCCTTAGATCCAGCATCAAGAATTATTTGTGGTAAAGGTGACTTGGTTGGATTAAAAGTTCTTAGTTTTATAATAGATGATGTGATATCAAAGAGAATTAAATACATTTCAAAATATTCTTAAATTAGTTAAATTATTAAAAGCAAAGAAGTTTTACTAAAGTCATTAAATATTATTACAGAATTTTGAATAAAATAAAATTTCAATTTCAATGGATTATTCTAAAGAATACATTATATTGAGTTTCAGGACTTATCCTGACATGTATTTTAATCTGAAAATATTGAGGGTATTGCATAATAATAATCATCACTACTATAAACCAAAATATAATAAAACGAATGAATGCACTTCAAGTGCTTTAGAGCACACAGAACTGTTAATGGGAGTTTCATAAACATCCTGCGAAACCGACAATCTTGATAACTTAATATAAGATGATTTACATTCATACTCGCTAAAATGAGCGTGGTATTGTAGCTGACTTGGAGAATTTGTTTTTTAGTCATGAGAGTTCAAAAAGAGTTCCACATTTGTAATACAAGATAAACTTCGTTGTTTTAAGTGCAGATAATAAAAATTAGAACGTATTTTTAAAACTTATAGAACATGTATTTCTTTTTAGTTCCAGCTTGGGTATTGCAATACTTCAGAAGATGGAGAATGATGAATATAATTGTAAATTATTCCATAAAACATCTTAGTAGTTTAGTTGAGAGACAAAAAGGAAATTATAATCAGGATAATAACTTGAAAACACAGTTGGTCAGCAGAAAGTAAAATGGAATCGGAAGAGATAGTTTTGATTTTCATAGCATCAGGAGCACCACACATGTCGATGAAACAGTGATTTTCTTGATTGGAGAATACTTAAAAACGCTGGGGCAATATGAAGATCAGGATCGGTGGGAAAAGTTTCAGTAACCAGAGCTTTTGTAGAAAATATCTAGATATGCGAGAATATTTTTTGAAGCACATTAAGGGGAGGGAGAATTTGAAGTCCAGTTTGGCATTTCATAGAAGTTTTGACCACATCACCGGTGCAACACATCTTCATAAGAGTTTTTTTCATTCTAACACAGATTTCATCCATGGTTCAAAATCAGTTTTTTAATATTTTTCCTACTGCACGACGCAATTGCTGTCAACGACTTCTGTAATATAGGCTACAATAATCCAGGGAAAAGACATTTTACATGTTAGCAAAATCTACTTTATTATATGATACTCGTAAAATATACTTAGTTACATAGGTCGGCCGAGCTCCGGCATCCAGCAATCAAGAAATCTCAGTGCCCTCTGCTTTTGTTCACATAATGTATAGTTACATCGGAGGTGGAGGGATATGGTGGTATGGAAAAGATGCTGCCTTTACATTCATTATGCTTTAAAAATGTGATTGGGAAGCAGTTTCATTTGAGGAAGTTTACACAGAGGTTAAGATTAGTGACCATATATGGTTTGGTCAAGGAAAAGAGGAAATGCTGGCAGACTTTGTTAATATTAGTGGCGTGGAATAGAATTTAATATAGTTGCAATATGTGCTGGACAGGAAATGGGAATTTGGAATAATAATTATGAAAGAAAAGGGCTCATTATTGGAAAAGGCTTAAAATTTCTGTATCATATATTTGTCGAGTGATTTGGTTAATGCTTGGCGATCACCCAATAAATAAGAAATGTATGTTAATAAGAAACTGATGTTTTTTTTATGTTAGATAATGATCCAGAAATATGCACAGTGAATTCAAAAGTTAAAAAAAAAAATAGATATTTAATTATTTGCCAAAAATTTAATGTTTTTAATACTCTTAAAATTATCCCAATTCTTGCCCAAGAATCAAGCCTTTTTTAAAAGTGGCAATGAAATATCTGGTGATGTGCACACAAAAAAAATTAATTAAACTCAAAATTAAAGGATTATTTAATATAGATTTTTAAAAACCATGTTTAAAAACCAAACAAAGTTTTTTTTTTATCATCTCCTGGCTACACGGGGATTTCATTGTGAGGGTAGAAAGACGTGCTTTTGAAAACAAGGACCCTGCTTACATCAGGACCTCTGGCAAGGATACAGGATTCAGACATACTGTCACAACCAGACTGTTGGCTCGCAAATAATTCTTTCATTTTACTTCCCTTTTTAAAGATAATGACTGATGAAATTGTCTATATTGAAATAAATGCATGTAGGGAGAAAAATAAATGCTTTTATAATTGTTTAAAGATGTGAGTATGTAATTTGATGGTTTTTTAATTAAGAGTTAACCTTTAGGCATTTATCTAATTTAATCATAGTTTCTAATTTTGCTAGAATAGCCTTGATTACATGTGCCCATGCACTGTGTAAATGTATGTTCGGCACTTATTTAAGAGCATATTATGTGCACTCTGGATGCCTTATTGCCGAAGGCGCTTAATTAATTTTAGGATATAAAGTAATGTGGTTTTCATAATTAATTTTGAATGAATACTCATCTGAAGATTAGGAGTTTATTTTTTAAACTTTTTTCCCCTCCTGAATCATTATAAAGCATTGATTTCCAACCAGGACTGAGAAGTGACACTTGAAATTTTCCTATAAGAGAGCAGTGACTGTATGATGGTTGGGAAAATACTTCTGAAAAGGATAGACATTCTATAGAAATTTTATTGATCTTCACCATAAATTAGATCTAAATATTGCCCCAATATTTATTTATAGGTTTGGTTGCTATGTGAACATTTTAGATTTCCAATTTATTAAATTTATATATACAGTGACCACCGCTTATAAGAAACACGTTCGTTTTGCTCGTTTTGTTTCTTATAAGCAGTTGATTCTTAAATCTGGAATTTTTTTAAATATCATTCTTCCATTGTAAATACTAACTATTGAACACAGTTTTACAGAATTTAAAAGATAAATGTATATAAGTTAAATATTAGTATGTACATAATACATTTGTAAATTGAGTTTTGCATTCAAAAATATTTCTTATTTTACAAATTAAGCCTTACAACTTAAAATATTATCTATATGTATGTAGTTAAATAAGAATAAAAAGTAAAACTCATAGGTCGTTCATTTATGTATAAGAGCATAGTACATTTTCATACATACCGTAATCTATTACTGAGGAACAGCAAAAAATTTATCCTGTGTTGTTTGTGCTAACGAGTCTGTGATTAGTTTACGTACATCCATTTTTAAATCATAAAATAGTTCATAAACTTTTTCTGATGCCCCTCTGTGTTCAAGAGTTTTTCTAATTATAGTTAGGGCTTCTCACGACTGTTTTGCTGTAGGAAAATTTTCTTCTTGTGGAATGTCGCCTTCATTTTCTTCTTCATTGCAAACATTCTCAATTTCTGCCACTATGTCATCACTTTTTTCTTCAGATGTTTGTAAATTTTCGTCAATGTGAATCCATTCTTCGAAAGGTGCTTCTAATTCTTCATCTTCTGCTGGTATGTCAACATTATTTTTCAAAAATCCTGCTTTACGGAAGCAATTAAAAATGCATATGTCAGAAACATTTTCCATGCGCCTGCGATCATATGGATAGCATCAAGCAAGGTTATTTTCTTGCCTATTTCGGAAGCCGATCCTTTCTCTTCATCAATTGCATCTACTATTTTCTGTCGCATATTTGACCGATAGTTTTAAATGCTTTAATAACTCCTTGGTCAAGAGGCTGTATGATGGAAGTTGTATTGGGTGGCAAGAAACAAAGTTCAATGTTTGTCAGCTGTACTACAGGATGAGCCGAACAGTTGTCAAGGATTAAAAGATTTTTTTCTTTTCCCATCAGTTCCCTGTCCCACTTTCAAAAAGTCTTCAAAAATTCTACTTGTCATCCAGGCATTCTTTGAATTTTCGTAGATCACTGGTAATTTTTTTATTCCACTTAAACAGCGCAGACGTTTGCTTTTGCTAATAACTAAAGGGCTTTTTTTTACAGTTCCCGTCATATTTGTTGTTAACTCGATCTTTTTGTTTTTTTCCAACGGAGGATAGATCATTTTTGAACATCATTGTCGGGCATCGCTCTAAAATAGAGCCCAGCCTCGTCAGTGTTAAAAATTTGATGACAAGCATATTTTTCTAATAGAGGTGGTAAGCTTTGCGTAATCCATGAAGATGCTGACTCTGAGTCCGCATCCTGCTTCTCTCCAGAATTTTTTTTGTACATAATGTTATTTCTTTCTTTCCAGTGGCTTAACCAACCATCAGTCGCACAGAACTCTTTTTCTCCTAATTTTTCCACAAAATTTTCTGCTTTTTTCAGTAAAATTGCCCTACTGATAGGAGCGTTCTTTAATCTGACATTAGAAAACCATTGTAAGAGTGCTTCCTCTATAGCGGCTGCCTTTCCTTCTCGTTTCCGTTTTCTTTGAAGAGTACAATTTGGCGTCAAAATTTCATTTCTGCTTTTCAGGATTTTATATAATGTTGAGTGAGGAATTTCTAATGCAGAAGCAGCTTCTCTTTGACTACATGGAGGAAGAGAATCATACTTTTTCTTTTTAAGTAAACTTTGCTTTTCAAGCAAAGTAAGGGTTTTTCTCTTTTGTGACATGCTTCCACTAGCAAAACATAAAATGACTAACTAAAGTACGTTTTCTTAACTGATAAAAGACTAAAACTCGTTTCTTACTGGTTTGCAGTTGTTCCCCCCAAGTCTTTCTATTGAGAAATTCTCTGTTATCCTTTGTTACATAGCAAACTCCCACCCCCTCCCTGTACGCCCAGAGACAAGACATAACTCGTCCTTCAGTTAACCTTAAACAAATCGATTTTTTTTTTACACCCGCATTGCAAGGAAATCAACAGATTTTCCATAGAAAACTGTTTCTTATAAGCGGAATCATGCTTCTTATAAGCGACACAATTTTAATGTTAAAACGAAGTTTGTATTTGTTTCTGTCGTTTTGGGTCTTATAAACGGCTGTTTCTTATAATCACTGAATCTTATAACCGGCGGTCACTGTATATATAAATTAATGGTTAAAATATAAATGTTTAATATCCTTGTTATAATTCAGTTAATGTTACCCTCAATGGTATTACTTTCCTTATATACATAGTATGTGTATTGTGACAGGATCAAAAATTCGAATTCAAGTTTTTCGATGGAACAGCATGTTTTTTAATCATCCATAAACTCAAATCAAACATTTTGAGGTGATGTCTGTGTGTGTGTCCATGAGTCTGGAAGCAATATCGCATGTATGAATTGAGCATTTTGAATGAAATTTGTTAAAAATATTGCAATCTGTGAATACTGGAAGCCAATTGATTTTAAATATGATCAAATGTTCTGAAGATCTTCAAATTTTCGAATGAAATTTAAAGAAAAAAAAAAATCAGTCTTTAATAATGTTGCATAATAGATAACATCAGAACCTTTAATAATGCTACATAAATTATTTCTTATTCAATCTTTCATTAGAAAAGAAATGTCACAAAATTTAATAAAGCTAGCATGAACTGTTCTCAAGATATTGTGCATTTTTCTAATTTAGCAAATATATTACAACTCATTTAAATTTGAAAAAAGTATGTTAAATTAATTCCCACAAAGTGACAGGGATTATTAAAGAAATTGCATTTAATGTTGCAAAATATTTAATTTTCATCTATTAGGTATCATTTTCAATAGTGTCATATTTTATCAATTTGGTGACATTTTCATTAATTTGGAGATATTTTGATCAATTTGGTGGTATTTTAAAAACGTGTCAGATTTTTCATCAAGTGGGACGGTCAGACTGATGGATGGACCCTACCGAAACATCATAAGAATACTATTTCCTAATCCATATTAGTAATTTTTGTGAAATATTATTTAACCATATTGTGGAAAATAGCATTAATACATGATTCTCTGTATATTGTAATTTTTCTTTTGTTTTATTGTAATATTTTTCTTTTGCTTTATTGTGATATTTTTGAGTTAAAATGGAGTCAATTTCAAATATTCAATGAGTATTATAATGGTTTTGAAAAATGTTTTTTTTCCCATGTATTTGAAACTTTCAACTCAGTTCCTGATTTGATATATTGTTTAACCATTAATAGGTGCTAAATCAAGATGTCAAGAAAGAAAACCCTCTTCAGTTCAAGTTCCGTGCCAAATTTTACCCAGAAGATGTAGCTGAAGAATTGATTCAGGATATCACTGTGGTGAGCTAGCTTAAATTTAAATGTCTTTTAGTTTAATGTGCTTTTAAAACAAGGTTTATAGTTGTTTTCTCATTTATATATAGATCGTTTGTTAAAACTAAATGGGCAGTATATTTTTATCGGTTCTATAAATTTCTAAAAACTTTTATTATATAAGGTTTCCTGGTTCTTAGAAAGCCTTTATTTTTCATTTTTTATTTTTAAGGACCTTTAAAAGGGCTAGTTTTTCTCAGGGTCAATAAAAGTACTTATTTTCCTCAATGGTTTTAAAAAGAAATTATTTTTCCTTGTTCTAAATTTCAAAATAACAATTCTAGCAAAAGTCAGTGATAACTTAAAAGGGGAAAAAATTTATGCATCTGTTCTTGGTTTCTTTTTTACTAGCTGCAATGCCCACACCTAGTAGTCACTTATTTTAGTAGTTTCTTTTAACAGTTGCAGCTAATTATAAATGCCGATACTCCCCCCCCCCCCCCCCATCCAGTGTACATGTAAAATCCTACATGTATAAGGCTGAATTTCTGATAATCGTTGATTTTGGGTTAAAAAAAAAATTATAAATAAAACATTTTTTGCCATATTTGTTTAAAATACAGTCTGTTCTACATATTTTTCAATAATATTAAATATAGTTTTGATGTCATAAAACAGCAAATTTGTCATTTGTGTCATATCCCTCAGTGATGAGTTGAGTTTTCATCTCTTAATTACATAAGTAAAAAACGTAAATAATGGAAATAAATGATTGAAGTTTAAGAAATTGTGATTTTAACTTGTAAAAAATATAATTTTTTTAAAAATTTTTACAATAATTTTTTGTGAAATTTCTTATACACTTATCCCCCGATTTACACAGCACTTGTTTTATACGATTTCGCTTTTACACGGTTTATAAATTAACAGATTTAAAAAAATTGATAAAAATGTATATTCCGCTCCATATACGCCTATACAAAGATTTGATGACATTTTTGAATTTTATTCTTTTGGTAACACTGATGGAAACAACAGGGGATTTCCGGTGTTGTAAAATATATACATTTAGGAGAATCCCCGTATAGGGAAATCCCCATAATAGGGGAATCCCCGTATGTATTTCACAACAGTAAAGCTATCTGGTTCATGCAAGTACATAGTGCAGAAACATTTTAGCAGCAAAGCTTATATTATTGTGCGTTTATCTTTTGAACTGGTAAGTTTTCAACATTTATAGTTTTTCTTGCATCTTTATAGTTTCCGTAAATTTGTTAAGGTTCTATAATGTCAAAGGATTTGAAGAAAAATCAAATGAAAAGAAAAGTTATTTCTTTAGAAACTAAAATTCAAATATTAGACCCTCTACATAACAGAGAAAGAGTAACGGATGTTGCTAAATTTTACTCCGTGAATGAAGCCACAATAAGGACAATAAGAAAAAATGAAGACTCCATTAGAAAAAGTGTAGTAGCTGGAACCTGCAGCAGTATGAGTACGATTTTATATGTTAGAGATGTTACAATGGAAAATATGGAAAAAGCCTTAGTGATATGGATAGAAGACCAAACTCAAAAGCGAATTCCGATCGATACCAATGCTGTTACAAATAAAGCTTTAAAGATTTATCAATCACTTAAGAATCAGTTGCCGTCCGATGAAAAGAAGGTATCTTTTCCCGCAAGCCATGGGTGGTTCGAGAGATTCAAACAAAGACATTCTTTACATAATCTGAGAATGAAAGGTGAAAGTGCATCTGCTGATTCGGATGCGGCACAACAATATCCGGCAAAACTTGCTGAAATCATTGCCGCTAACTCCTACACTTTTGATCAGGTTTTCAATGCTGATGAGTCCGGATTATTCTGGAAAAAAATGTCGGAAAGAACCTTTATAGCCAAAGCTCACAAATCAGCTAGTGGTCATAAAGTAGCGAAAAGTCGTATAACAGTTCTTTTCTGTTGCAATGCTTCTGGCGATTATATGATGAAACCATTGGTGATTAACAAATCAAAATCACCACGATCATTCAAAAGAATAAATATCAAAAAACTTCCCGTCTATTGGATGGCTAATAGAAAAGCATGGGTCACTGCCATAGCTTTCAATGAATGGTTCCATAACTTCTTTGTTCCAGATGTCAAAAATTATTTAACTAAAAAGGGATTGCCTTTTAAGGCTCTTCTATTGATAATGCACCAGGTCATCCTCCAGATTTACAACACGAAAATGTAAAAGTTGTTTTTTTACCAAAGAATACAGCTTCCTTATTACAGCCGTTAGATCAAGAGATAATTTCGACTTTTAAAGCACTGTACATCAAGCAAACTTTCAGGTATATCTTAGAACAAATGGAGAATGATGAATCTCTTACTCTGATGGATGCTTGGAAGAAATTTACAATTTTAGATTGTGTTAAGCATGTTGGACTGTCATACACTCAGATCAAACAATCAACGATCAATGCCTGCTGGAAAGCAATATGGCCGGATGTTGTTGAAAGTGGAAATGATAAATCACCAAAAGAGCATGAATATTCTCAGATCACTCTGTTGGCCCATACTATAGAAGGAGAAGGTTTTGAAGATTTAGCACAGGCAGATATTGAAGAAATAATGGCTGATGAAGAATTGAATGAAGATGATTTAATTAACATGTCATGAAACAAACAAACATGATGAAAACAATGATTCTGATGAAGAGCAATCTGAACCAGTTGCATTCACAGCAAGAATCATAAGCGTAGGACTTGATTTGGGAAAGAAATTGGGCAACCATTTCTTACAATATGACACAAATGTTGATCGAGCTCTCCGATTCCAGCGAGACCTTCGTAAATGCTTAAATCAATATGAAGAGATCTATAAAGATTTAGAAAAAACCCCTACGCAATTGTTAATTACCGATTTCATGACAAAGTCTTGTCAACCCGAGATCTTTCTTGATTCGTCAACCATTGAGCCACAATTGCATCAAGAAAGCTCAAGTGATGAAAGTGACATCATACCTATCAGAAAGAAAAGACTGATAGTACATGAAAGTGATGACAGTGATTAAACTTATAATTCATTTTTAAGGATCTTTTTGTTTTTTTGTTTGTTCCTAATGTAACATAAATTAAATATGTTATATTACTACATTCATATGTTTGTTGTTTTATAAACTAAGTATAATTTTAAGTTTTCTAAGATGGCTTACTTTTGTTTTACTTAAATAAATGATGCGCATTTTGGGGTTATTTTTGTTTTACACGATTTTACTTAGCAAAATCCAAGATTTCAATTTACACGGTTTTGTGCAGAACCTATCTTCCGTGTAAATTGGGGGACAGGTGTACATGCTTGTCCCTGAGAATTGACAATAGTGCAACAATGTTCGAAAAATCATCTTTTTCTTCCACTAGATGGCGACAGCAAATTCTAGAATAATGTCACTTAGAATTTTGTTTTATATTTGTTTGAAGTTTTACCACTTTATGATAATTAAGGAAAGGGAAAAATACAATTTTATTATTAATTTTTGATACATATATTTATTATCCATCAACTGTCTCGCATTTAATTATTGTTAATATGGATAAAAATTTGAAAGTAATAGTCTTCTGTTAGCATATAAAAGAATGTTTTGCATAGTGTAAATTTTATTTTCAATGTTAGTTTCGATTTCTGTGTGAAATAAAAATATACACAAACATCAACTGTCGGCCGTCCAAATAGTTGCTCCTAGTCCTTTGGACGAGTCGGACGGTCAGGGTCTTCAACAAACATCAACTGTATCACGGTCATTTGTGTTACGTAAATAGAATTATTTACATTACGTGGAATGATGTAAGGCTGATTCAGATTTGAAATGATGGGATTTTTTCTTTTAAGGATTTTTCTGTAGTTTTCGCTAACACTATCACTTGAAAATCGGAATTTTTGTGAAATTTAAGAAATTTTTTTTATGCAGAATGAAATATTTTAATTAAAATATCTTCTTAATAAAACATTAAAAATGTGAATCGGAATTTCTGCAAAATTTAAGGAAATCTGTTAATACAGAATGAAATATTTATATTTTAATTAAAACATATTTTTAATATAGAATTTACATCTCAAATTTTTAATAAAACATTTGCGTCATGCAGTGTGCGTTTTGCTATTCATGAAGTGGGGTTATCATTATTTATATAATTTACGTGGATTGTATGTGCCTGTGTAGTGGTTGGGTATATGGTTAACAACTACTGTATAAATTGTTGCCGGCATATGCATATAGCATAGGTATGCGGTCGGCAGTTACTGCAAGAAAGCTATTGCAAGTTATGAGCTTTTTCAAAAAACAACCGTGCTGGTCGCCAAAAGCAGTTAGTAAATAATATCAGGAAAAACGTTTTCTCATATTTCATTATATCTGGTGAAAGTCTGAAGAGTCAACATAAACAAACAGGAGCTCCTGCAAATGGTACAGAAGAACCCTAGTCTGGAAAGCTATATTTTTAAATATTGGTTTTAGGGCAAAAATGTTTATAAGAGTTTTAATTTTTATAACTTTTTACCCCAAATGCATACCAATCGTGGAATAATTTAACTTGAGTTTTATTTGAGCTTTTATCATGTGAAAAGGGGAATGTATTAGCACAACAATCTTCCCCTTTCTGCTATTTTATTTCTTTAGATGGAGGAAAGTATGGTGGGGGATGTGATTCTAGATCAGGATTTAATCTTATTATTTTGTTTATTTATTGTTGGGAGATAACAGGCAGTGGAAAACTTTACTCTCTTAAAGGGCTAAGCAGGGTGCTTTTCTAATTACAAAAGGGCAAGGGGGCGCTGCTCTGATAACAAAAAGGTAGCCATGGCGCTGTGCTCTTCTAAAATAGCCTGTGGAACAAAATAGAAAACAAATGAGACTGATTTTTAACACTGGCAAGAATCATTCACCAAGTATACTGCACATACTAGAAAAAGTAATAATAAAAAGGAGTTACACAATGGTTTTATTAGTCCGATTTGAGCACTCTTGGTGCTTATCATTTGCTATGACCTGCATGCACAGTAGACATTTTTAATACCAACAATTTTTCTTTTTTTTTTAATTAGTAGCTAGTTATAATTTTAAGCTGAGGCACGACGGGAAGATAATTGTGTGTACGCTGAATTTTCTTCTGTTACGAAAATAAGAATGTGCCATATTATGAATTACGTGCATTATTTGCTGGTAACGTATAAAATTCTTCTAAATTCATATGATATTGTCTGAAATCATGACTATTGAATCTCGAATCATTCCAGCTTGGCCCATAGTAGTAAGTAATTATTCATCAACTCATATCTGGGTTCAATTTATATAGGGTTACTTAAGGTGGAACCTCAAATATCTAAATTGAGAGTTTATTTATAATAATTTAAATACCAGATTATACAGGATGTTTTAAAAATATTGCAGGACTACATATCTCGAACGATTGGTTGCAGACCAATGGTTCTAATTTAAGAAATGCTTCAAATAAGATTAACTTTCAGACTACAACAGTTTGTAATGCGACTTATTTTAATAAAAAGTAAAAAATGTAACTTTTTATATAGGCCTCAGCATTAAAAGTTAACAATAAGTCAGTGGTCCTTATGACCAGTGTGTACAAGAAAACACTGGTCTGTAGCCATCATGATTGGCCTGCTAAGCAATGTATAAATAAATATTCGAATATCAAACACAATAATATACATATACAAATTTGACTCACCTTTAAAGAAGTGTATAGCAAATTATCTTATATAATTATCAAATCAGTTAATATAAATAATAAAAACAAGATTTCTAAATTTTTTGCTGGATTCGGTTCAAACATTGCTGGAAAGAACATTTTTCAATCTTTCTGATGGTGTCAAGATGGAAAGTCTGTGATAAAATTTTAAGTTGCTAAGTAATCGATTCATGTGAATATAGGTCTAAATCAAGGTAAAACATAAAATAACTAAAATATGAGTTTGAAATAAAAATAATAATGCAGATGTGCATATATTCGGGTTCTGAAGTAATGTGTACCAAATTTCATGGGGGTATAGTGCTTAGATTTTCCACTACAGACTTCACAGACAGACAGAAAGAAAGAAAGAAAGACACACAAAATCTATGATTGTTTAGTAACATACTTTAATATATTTTTATTTTATTCTGCAGTTACACTTTAACACACTTCACACATGTGTATGTAAGACCATGTTATTAATAAGCTCTAAGGGCTTTGAAACTAAGGAGGTCACAAATTAGCATTTTAAATACAAAACTATGTTAATATTGGCATACTGACCAGGGTATTAATAATGAAGATTAAATGGGACCCTCTCCAAAAAATTGGGTAACATGCCTCTAAAAATGTAAAATCCCTTTAAAAACATGATTAATGAATTTCGGGTCCTTAAAAGTCCTTATTTTTTATTGCTTGTAAAAAATTAAAAATCCTGTTATGGTAAATTAATACTTTATAAAATAACTTTTGTTTTCACCAGCTTATAGGTTTATTATAATTATAAAAGTATGTCTAAACATGCTAATTCATTTGTAAATCTAAAGCACACTAATGAAATTTTTATAAATTAAGTTAAAACTAATGGTTTTATTTGTATATTTTTCATTTGTTATAGTTGACAGATAGGAATGGTATTTTTCTTTTTTAGCGTCTATTTTATCTACAAGTGAGAAATGCAAAGCTGAGTGATGAAATATACTGTCCACCAGAAACATCTGTGCTTCTTGCATCCTATGCAGTCCAAGCTAAGCATGGAGATTATAATGTTGAAATTCATAAGCCTGGCTGTCTTACTAATGATAGATTATTACCCCAAAGGTATGTATATATGGTTGAGGTTACTTAAGCATTTAATTTTAAAGTTTCAACAACAAACTTCCGCCTCTTTGAAATTTGTTCAAAACTGCTGCTGCAAGTTAAAAGTTTATAAAGCTTTGTGTAATGTAGCATAAAGAATAAATTATAAAGTGCCAACTAGTTTCAATTTCAAAGGTAAGAAAGTCTTTAAAGCGTTTTAAAAATCAACAAAACAGCACAATTTACACTGATCATAGCAAGATTAGAGATGAATCTGTTGCTTTGATGAATGTCTGTAGGTTGCGTTGTCCTGAAGAAATTGATTGATAGATACCCTTATTTTATTCTAAATTAAAAAATATATCTAGTGTTGCTCAGGGTTTGATTCAAACCTTTGATTACAATCATACTAGACTCCCAGCGAAATCTTGCAAAACAAAGGAAACTTTAACAATACACTCACTTATAACAACAAAATAAAAGCTGTTTCACCAATAGTGTTAAGATGCAATCTATGTGAGAAAATGTCTCCGGGACACCCAATATTTTGAAATCTTTAACACACAAAAAGTATATATATTTTTAAAATTCATGAAACTTTGCGACTATTGTATGGATTCTGTTCAAAGTTTGTTTGAAAGAGAATTTTTCTACCTTTCCGATGGTGTCAAGATGCAAACTTGGAGATAATATTTTCATGCTGAAAAACTCATTTGTGTGAAAATCATGCTAAAACATAAATTAACTAATAAACTAATACAAATTTATAAAAATAACACAGAAGTGCACCTTTCTGGGTCCTGAAGTATCTGTGTAACAAATTTTCTGGCAGTACGTTGCTTACATTTTCTGCTGTAAACTATACAGATGAACAGACATCGTCCTTTATTATTATAGATGCTGTGTTAAATGAAGTTTTCCGTAAACTTTTTGAACCCCCTCTTGCTGTTCTGTGATGTATAACTATTGTGCTTTTCTATTGGGAAAATGTTTTAAAGAATGTTTATATTTGTAATAGAAATGTCTTAATCCAGGACCAAACTGGTGGGCTGTTATGGACTTTTTCTGACTAGTGAATATTGTCACTCAAAATACAAAATTAGTTATAAGATTCAGTTGATTACTTTTCAAATTAATTTTGATACTTAATGCTGAAAAAATTTAATTAAAAAAATATTTATAATGTTAATAAAATCTGACTTTTCTACATAAAATAATTTTGAGAAAAAATTCTGCAAATAAGTGTTTAATTTATTTAATTTTTGGTTTGTGAAAGTTGAATAGCACAGTCTTAACTATTTAAGAATGCTAATTTCAGTAGTGTATAAACCTTGTATAGAGGGAATATTTACTAATTAATCTGTTGTATTTAAATTTCATTTGTGGTTCCTCTGGGATTTTTTTTTATATACTAAGAATTTGTGTAATCCTTTATCTTTAACACATTAAGCGCAGCATCAGTCTGTCCGTGGGGACTGACAGTGAACGTACCTTTTAGGTCAGTGAACTTTTCGTTTGAGTGATGTCGGTCCGTGGTACAGGCAATATCAAGGTTAAAAAGTAAATGTTATAATTTTGATGGAGTTAATTAAAACATTCTAAGCAAAGATGTGGTTTGGTTTTACACATATTACAAAAGTGGCAACCTGTTTGGTTAACTTTCTGGCTGTATTGTGCCCGAATGTTTTTGCGCCATTCGCATAGCTGAAACGGACAGTGAAGTATAATTGTCACCTCGACTTGTGTGTTATCTTCTGTTTATACTCTATAGCCGAACACCTCGCCGAGCAATCGCCACTGTGTGCCGCTTGAACGGTAGGCAGAGCAAGAACAGCTCCATGCTCAATGTGTTAACTGGATTGCATTGTAACTAAGTAATTTTCAATTACTACTTTTCATGTAACAAAAATAAGTACTTTTCAAGAAAGATGCAGCAGTACTTGTAACAGTACTCAAGGGTTAAACTAGTGATTACTTTTTAAAAATGTTTTTAGATACTCCAAATTTTAACCTTTGCTTTCCAGGTTTTACTTTAAAACTCTGAAGAGTACGAGTTCAAATATGCTATGTAAATCTGACAAAATATTTTAAAACTTTAGTTCTTTCTGTACTACCATGAGTTTGAAAGTTATTTAATTTGAATATTTTGATAATAGTAGCCATTAAATGTCAATATTTTTTCTTTAATTTCATTTGGCAGTGTTTTAGTTTTTTGTAAGATTTATTATAAGAAATTCCAGATTTCCAACTTAAAAGTTCTTAACTCCTTAAATAAATTCGATTTTAGACATCAGGAAAAATATACATTAGCACGTAAGGGAGGCATGACATAATGCACGCAATGCTGTTCAGTGTATGACTGACTGTATGTGGATGAAAACGGACATCCCTCCAAACACAATGTGATAGTCCTTCACAAGCACATAGGGTTTTTCCATTACTTTCATTTGTTTTATATCAACACACAAATAACATTTGTTGTGACTCACCATATATTCTAGTCTAGTTAATCTACTAAATTAAACTGATCTACTTGACATTGAGAATGGGCCATTATTTGAAGAGAACTATGAGGGATTCAAAATCTACAGACCAAAGTGAACCTAGTAATAGTTGTGGGATTACTACTGATGCCACAAGTACAGCCCCGAATAAAGGAAAGCAAAGGTACAGGCAATATGATGTAATTTTTTCGAGTTCTTATTATGTTTTAGTGACATGTTCAACAGCCACAGTATGTTATTTGTTTTCAAGTTCTCATTAGCGACAGCGCTAAACTTGTGAAACTTATGACATCTGGAAACTGTGCATGAAGGTTATATACACAACGATCGTGAGTTTTTTTGTTTGAAAATATATTTAACTGATACAACAGAAGACTTATGTCAAAATAAGCTACGGCATTGCAGAAAATGTTGAAAGCTTCTTATGCGGTGGCTATGAAAATTGTTAAATGTAAAAAATCAACACACCATTGCCAAAAATTTGTTTCTTCCGGCAGCTGTAGAAATGTCTCATTATGAATGGATAGGCAGCTGCAAAGGCATTACAAACTATTCGCCTGTCAAATAAAAGTTTCATGGCAAATTGATGATTTTTCGATGGATTTGAAAATGGCATTTAATTCAACAAGTAGAAGAAAGCTAAATATTTGCGCTGCAACTAGGGTTGTGGTGTTGAAGTCAGTGGCCATTTGGGGTGGAGTCAGAGTCGGAAAAGATAGACTCCTATCTAAAATTATTTAAAATAAATTTTATTTTGGAATATTTAAATTTTTAATAGATTTTTTAAATACTTTTTAAGCAATCAATTAAAGAAACATTAAATGTTTACGAATTAAAAAACTGGATATAAAAAATAAAAAATTGATTTGTATTTATGTCAGTATAAAAGTCAGATATTAGAAAATAAGAGTCAGGCAGTAGAAAGAAAGGAGTCTGAGTTACGAGCCAAAGGTTTGAATTAAGGACTCCACAGCCCTGGTTGCAACTTGAATCAACTGATATTACATATTTTATTTGTGTCCGGCCGTCCAAATAGTTGCTCAAGTCCATTGGATGAGTCGGACGGTCTGGGTTTTCAACACTTTATTTGTGTGACGTGCTGTAGGTAGATATACTATTTGTATTTTTAGTAGCACAGTTGTATTTTTGCTTAATATTTTCAACCAAGCCTTACCGGTATTTAATTTGTAATAAAAGTAAATAAATACTAATTATGGAGCAATGAACATCTGTGCATATACTAGGGGGAGGGGGAGGATGTTCCATTGCAAGCTGGTCTCGGTGGGAGGGGGGAGGATACTGTAGAAAGGTTAGGAGCTGCTGATGTATGTCATTCTTATTGAGTTTCGTAGCAGCCTAAGATGTTAATAAAGTTTTCATTTCTTAAAAGCATCTGAAAAATAAGCACTTTGTTAGTCACAACATAGAGGTTGAAAAACTAGACTTTGTATGCTATAATTAACGATGTGTTTATTTTTCATATTTATTTAAAAAACAGTATGAGTGAACTGTTCTTATTAAATGCAGTTATACATAAGAGCATATTTGCGATATTGTGATTTCCTCTTAATGCATTCCCAACAGAATTTTTCTCCCATTTCTAACTTAAAAAGTTTTAAAATGATTACTTATGAAAGCTAATAAACAAATTTTTACTCATTTGATACTGATACAGATTCTAATGTACCAAATGAGATGTGGATAAATGGAGCCTCACAAATCTGTTAGATATGTTGCAGATTTTTTTACCCTTTCCACAATTCATTGATTTTGAAATATTTCAAGTAATTTGTGTGTGGTCCCTCAGCAGTTTGCAATTAGAATTGCAGCATAGGAGCTGTATCTGTATGCAAAGTGAAAATTAAATAGATATGATACGTTAATTTTATTTTTTCTTTAAATGTATAATTTTGGTCTTAGGGCATTTAAAATTTTTTGATTGAGAACAGTGTTAGGTTTAGCAAAGCTTAATCCTTTATATATGAGGTCTTGTCCAAAAGACTTGGAACTTTTTATCTTGAAACAATTGAAGAATAACTTATGAAGGCTAATAAGTAGTTCAGCATGATGAATAAAATGCTGAACTGCTGGGTACCCTCATATGAAAGGTTAAGAATTTTTTCTGAAATTGAGTGATAACCCAGAATAGTATGAAATATATAGCTGTTATGTATATAAAATATGCAAAATATGTAGTTATCATTTATAAGTAAGGGAATGAATAATATATATATATAACATTTGATATGAAAACAATGAACTGTAAAGCAAAGTAACTTGATATGATCTATTAAATTTTTTTAGGGTTATGGACCAACATAAGCTGACTAAAGAGCAGTGGGAAGAAAGAATTATGAACTGGTGGGCTGAACATAAAGGAATGCCAAGGTATTAAATATTTTATTTTTTTAAATGTTTACTTCTGCAAATATGGTGGAAATTACATTTGTTATATATTTTTAGGGAAGATGCAATGATGGAGTATCTGAAAATTGCGCAAGATCTTGAAATGTATGGTGTTAATTATTTTGAAATAAAAAATAAGAAAGGTACAGATCTGTGGCTGGGTGTTGATGCCTTGGGTTTAAATATTTATGAAAAGGATGACAAGTAAGTGTAGAAAAATATTTTTAAGAATGTGATGTATTGTAAAAATTTCAACCTTTTGAATTATTTTCTAATTTATTTTTAATTAATCTTCTACAATGCTATTTTTTTTATTGCAATTAAGAGATTTTATTTCTTACTAGAAAATGTAACTTCACTTTCTAATTATGTATGGTTTATTTAACATTGATGTGTGATGAAATTTTAACGTACCTTTAATAGTCAAATTACTGCAACAATGCTGCTATTTGTGTTTTCTAGCTTTAGTAAAATTGAACCAAGAAACTATCTGAAATTTTTTACTCATTTCAACTAATCAGAAATCTTTAAAGTTCATTGTTCCAAATATTTTACAGGTACAAGTTTGATATCTGCTGATAGTGATCTATTTTCCTACTTAAAATTATTTAAATGCTGTGTTTTTATTTGACATCACATACACAGGGGTCGAAGTCGTCCTATATTTCCTATAATTCCTATATTTTAAAAAATTTCGGAGAAAATGTCCTATTTTGTCCTATATTTCGCACTTGTCCTATATTTTGGACATAAATCCTATATTTCCAAATTACAAGCAATAAAATCCTTATTTCTATCATTTTATTTTCAGTCTATTTGCTAAATCTTCCCAGAATTTCAAAAACGTGGAACTACGGGATGTTGAACGTCTGCAATTGGTTTCCGATTGCACGTGACGTAATATTAACATGACGCCCGCCGGCTAGACGGAAAGCGTGGTAACGGTAGCGGTACTGTAGATTAGGGGCGGAGAAATATCGGTAATTGCATACCTGCCAACTTTTACGCATTATGTGTAAAATTTACGCATTTTAACTGCTCTTTACGCATTTCTGCATTTATTTGAATTTTTTAACATTAATAGGAAATCAATCTCCGGCGAAATTCTCTGGCGTTTTATGTTTGAAATTTATCAATTAACCAGACATAGTATAATTCCTCAGAAACACCACATTTCCGCTTTTTTAGCACTAATATATACCATTTCCGGGATCGTAGCAAATCCATAATAAAATGCAGGGTAATGCCAATCAAATTAACGGAGATTTACGGCCGCGTGTAACGTAAATTAAGATCTGGATCGCTTATTTTATGAAAGTAATAAATATACTTCTTCAAAGGTTGTCTAATTCAGCATAAATCGCTAAAATGTTATTTTGTTCATTAATTTCGCATAAACACTGCGATTGCGCAATTCAGTTTGTTCTCATGAATCGCCGAGAGTACAATAGTATCTTTTTCCATCCATCTCAATCTTTTAAATATTGCATTTTTGATTGACTAAACTAGCTTATTTTCGTATTCTAATTAATTATTACTGTTAATTTCTTAATTATTTTCGCATAAACAGTGCGATTATGCAATTCAGTTACTTCGTGTGAATTACTGAGCGTACGTTAGTATCTTTTCCCATCCATCTCCATCATTTAAATGTTGCATATTAGATCGACTAAACTAGCTTATTTTCATATTCTGATTAATTATTACGGTTCATTTCTTAATTATTTTCACATAAACAGTGCAATTGCGCAATTCAGTTACTTCACGTGAATTGCCGAGAGTACGTTAGTATCTTTTTTCTTCCATCTCCATCATTTAAATGTTGCATATTAGATCGACTAAACTAGCTTATTTTCATATTATGGCTAATTATTAAGCTTAATTTTTTAATTATATTTGCATAATATAAATTTTTCTATTTAAAAAATGGGTATAAACTCTGTGAAGGGATATTTTTCAAAAAGTGGTATTAAAGCAATGATTTAGGCAAATAAAAGGGAAAACATTATGGCAGGAATATAATTCAGTGCTATATATATTTTTTTTTTATTAAAGATCAATATTTGTTACTCTCTTTAGTGAAAACCTGTGTTTTGCCAAACATAAATATTTGTCTTCATTATAAAGTAATTCTCACCGGATAAAACCTTTATATATTTTTGCTTTATAATTTATTGTCTTGAAATTTTATAAAATTGGTGTCCTGAATTTTCATAATTTATCAGTGAGCCTGATATCTAATGCAATATTTTTTAATGCAGGTACGTGTACATACATAGTTGAATTCATTAGAAATGTCGTTTGCGCGTGTAGTTAAAGAAATCATTATAAATGTCATTCACGCAAAATTTTACACATTCCAATTTTCCCAGGTTGGCAGGTATGTAATTGCAGCAATCAATAGTTGTTATCTGATAGAATACTTTTTCAAAAATGAAAATAGCAAAATTTGTAAGATATTTATGATGATTTCTTTTGTCCTATATTTTTAATGAAAATGTCCTATATTTTTCCAAGTTACGACTTCTAACCCTGCATACAGCAATGATTATAGAAATTATGTTAATAAAGTTATTAAGAAAGTGTTTTAAAAGCACAAACTTTATAAAACATCTAGTAGTTGGATTTAAACCATAATACTATGCATAACATTAATAACGTTACTTTTAATGCAATAAAATTTCTTCAATATTTTTACTTTGTCATTTTATCTGAATTTTACTTGTTTTTAATGATAAAAATATGTATTTAATTTGATCAATTGATTTTCTGATTAATTTTAATTTTTTCAATATTTTAGTCTTAATTCCTATTTTTGTCGTAAAGTTTAGATTTCTGTTAAACTATTTATAACTTTTTATTATGAAATCTCAGCTACAGGAATAGAAAAATAACTACTTATTTTATGAAGTTTATTTAAATATCAGTACCTTTGATTACCAATGCTTTTATAGGAATAAGAAACATTTAAAAACCTTTATTTCTTTTATTGAGATGCTAGTTTAAAATTTAGTGTTTAATTATGAGTTCTGAAATCCAATTTGTCTTTTTTAGATTAACACCCAAAATTGGTTTTCCATGGAGTGAAATTCGAAATATATCCTTCAATGATAAGAAATTTGTAATCAAACCTATTGATAAAAAAGCTCCAGTAAGTTTAATTATTGATTATTTTTTTAATGTATTATGTTTTATTTAGAAAACATGTTTTAAATTGATGCAAAATATTTATGCCTAATGAAAAGAACAAGTTGCAGATAATGGAATTGAAAATAAGGAGTGAATGGTTAAGATAATCAGACATTGAGAATAAAAGTTATGATCGAAAAATAAACCTTTTCTTCTTGGCATCTTTTTAAAATCTTTTTAAAATTCTTCTTAAAATTTTTTTCTTCTTAAAATCTTGGCAGTGCATACCTTTACTATTATTTTGTGCACTTAAAATTTTTAAGTTGCATTATTAAACTTCGAGGAGCTAAGGTTTCATTCGAAATTCTATAAGAAAGTGACCGTAAAATTTATAGACGCGAGTTGAGGTTTTATTATATATATATATATATATATATATATTATGCTTAGGTACATAAATACATAGTTGCCAGGTGTTCATTTTCCCATATTTATGTTTTTTCAGTCTTATTCTAGGAATCCGATTTTGGTCCATAATAGTTGGATTTTTCATTTCCATAATATTTGTAATTTTTGAACATTGTTTTTGATACTATACCTGATTAGATCTTTACCCTGTACCTTTTCAGTGTTACATTTTTTATCGGGGGAGTTAACTACCCACCCCCCCCCCCCCCTTTAGACATTTTCTTTAGACATTTTTCCTCCATTGCAACATTTCTTTTTTTAAGCAAAGCATTTTATCAGGAAGAGCTCGATAGAACAGTCCAGTTTCATTAATGTTATAGATATCCCTTGCTGAATATCCTTCAATAATTTTTGGTATTTTTTCAACCCAATCATCAAACCGTTGTCGACATCAGCAGATTTGCTGCACAGTTTCCTGAACACGATTTCATGTCGCACTCAAAATCGATCCAGCCAACCAATTTGAGACTTTGAAGTCTGTGAATCCTAACTCTTCTGCGGTTTCTCCCGCTTTCTCTTGGAGGATTGGCCCGGAAATAGAGAGAATTTTGTTTCTTGCAGAAACAAACCAATCGTAAACAACTGTATCTACAGCAAGTCCAGGTGTTTTAGGAAATTTAGTTTTTCTTTCTTGATTTCTGTTTTTCAACCATTTGTTTTGCCAATATTCTTTCTTTTTTAAAATACAGCATAATTGGGTTCTCCTATATTAAATTTTGTAGCAAGGGTACAAACTCCCACTTTGTTTTTCATTATACTCAATAACATCAATTTTATCTTTCAGAGGCAGAGCACGAAGATTACTAATGCTGGCCATTTCAAAAGAAGGGTGACTATACATACACGTATGAACTCTACGACCTCAATGCCGATATGACTTCAAATTCTCGAAAAGCAATGCACTAAATGTTAATTTAACTGCAATGCGCACTCCACTTCCGTACCCTTTGTGGTCTTAGTCAAGTTTTTCCCTTGAAGTGGATCCCACTCCTTTGTGACTGAGGGGTGGGTAAGTTCTCGTTGGCCCGTATCTCTCTTTTGAATTGCTTGCTGTTAATGTCCCTAGTGAATGACCATTGTAGGCGCAGGTTTTTTCTTTCTCAGATTCCCAGAAAAGATTGCAACTCTCCTATCTTTGGTATAGAGAATTCAAATTTTGATTGTGTCCATACAGAGGTTCTAGTCCAATGGAATGAATCATTAAAATAAGTGTCCGCGTCCATATCTCAGGGTGACTACTAATCAGGGGTTCAAAGTGCATTCTGTGAATGAGTTTCCTGCTGGGGAATTTATAACTGACCATAAAAACGGGGTGACTGTATCTCAGGGGTGACCGTTTAGAGGGGTTTGACTGTATTTTCATTTAAGAATTTCAAGAAATTTTTGTGAATTGATTATAGAGTATGCAATTGAAAGTTGTTAGTTTATTTTCTTACATACCATCTACTTTTATCCTAGCATCTTGTTAAATATTTTTCTAAAAATGTCAAGTTAAATGGAATTTGACTTAGTAATATAATTTTTATGCAAATATTAGATTTCACTTCAGAAAATAAATTTTTGTTTTCTAACTACAAAGAGTTTTTCTTTTTATGTAGGACTTTGTATTTTTTGCCCCTCGTTTGAGGATTAACAAAAGAATCCTGTCTTTATGTATGGGCAATCATGAGTTGTACATGAGACGACGAAAACCGGACTCTATAGAAGTGCAGCAAATGAAAGCTCAAGCTCGTGAAGAAAAGCTTGCCAAACAGCAAGAAAGGTATAGATCAGATTTATTTAGTTTACTATTAAATATATCTTTTTGTATACTATGCAATCAGTTTAACTATTTCCTGTTAAAAGTTTGTTTTATTTAAACTTCAATATCTACTTTTATGATTTTGCAGGGAAAAACTTCGTCGAGAAATGGAAGCAAGAGAGCAAGCTGAGAAGAAACAGCAAGAGTATGCTGAAAAGATTCGGCAAATGCAGGAGGAGATGGAAAACAGACAGAAGGGTAATATTTCATTTTCTGAGTATAGTATTTTTGATTTTAAAAAATGCTAACTAAGATATATTAGGCTATAGAATTTTTTCTGTGATATTCACTATTTTAAGTAGTATTTAGACACTATTGAATTTTCATATTAGTTTGGCAGCCACAAGCCGAACCTGGTTTTGAGTTGTTTATTATTATTGTGCACATTGCTTGTACATGGTGTAAAAGGTCAGGAAATACTGTGTACCACTTCGGTACTCACTTTATTTAAGATGGCATCATTCACTATATTGAAAATCATAATCCTATGACATTTTTTATCCGCTGTCCGGATTTATATTTGATTTCACATATTTCGTATCCTTTTTATTGACAAACTAGAATTTGCTTCCCAGATTTGAAGAAAAAAAGGACCGATCCTTCCAAGGTTGTTTTTATATCATATTTCTTGACTTTTTCCAGACTTTCGTGACATCTTGTTTTTCCAGACATCTTGTTAATTGGTGATTGTAAAAGATTTTTTTCCCTTAACTTAATTTACATGGCAAATTTAACTATCTTATAGCATAAAATACGCATATAGAGGCATAATGTCAATCTCTGGCTATCAGGGATATACTTTGCATCATTGTATGAAAATTTTCCGATTTTTCATATTTGGGGGGTGGACAAGTCCAATGCATTTATTTTATGCAACCAGGAATTTGACACATTAACAAATATTTTGAACATTTCTTAACTTTCCATATTGTGATACTTTTATGAAACTAATTGCGTTTCTAGATCAGCAGAGATTGTTAAATTTTGCAAGTTCACAGGAGTGGTTTGTGGAAATTGATATGGAAATGTTGGATTCGCCTGCTTAAAATCTGCTTTGGAACACTATAGAACACATTTGGAACAAAATTCTGCACATGTTTTGGCTTCATTATAAACTATCTTCCAAAGTAACTGCAGAAAAGAGATTGCCAATACTGCACTATGTCTCAAAATGTTTTTTTCAGTTTGTGTGGGCTACAGATTTTAAACAAGTCTGTCCAACATGCAGGTCCGTATTTCCCATTAGGCCGACTAGGCCCATGCCTAGAGTGCAAAATTTTTTAAGGGTGCAAAAAAGGATCTTTTATGTTTTATAGAAATGCCGTGCACTTTGAATCTATGCAGTAATAAATACAAAAACACTCATGTACATTAACATAGAATCGTCCTGAATCTATGCAGTAATGATACAGCACGCTTCTCTTCCTCTGTCACGTGTGGTCTCCCGCCTCTTCAATATACCGATATGGACTTGCTCACGCCGTCCTCACCTTCCCTTCAATAGGTTGATATGGACTCGCCCTCACCCAGACGCAAGTGCCAGTGACTGGAGCAGTTAATAGTTTGCTAGCTGCTAGCGTAGTGTGATTACCTATCAGTGCGGCCATTTATATTAGTTTCATACAGTGCTTGTAGTTATGTAATTATTTACTGTTGCACTAATTAATATTAAGTACGTGTTATTGTGTTGTGTTCAGTGAGTGTGTGTTTCTATTTAGTGAACTTGTTTTGAGAAGATATTTCTAGAAAAAACACAATGTTTAAAAAACCTAGTGGATCACAGTTTAGGAAAAGGACCAAAGGAAAGGAAAAGAGGGAATAACAGGTTCTATAAAAAGTTCCAAAAATAAACGTTTTCCTACTGAAGGAAGTGCGGCAACCAACCACAATCACAAGTGACTTTGACTACTCAAGACACCTTGATGGACGTGGATAAAAGTGGTAGGGATTTGAGTTATGATGAGCAAAACAAACTCATAGTGAATGAATGTTTGGTGTCGTCATTTAATGAAGTTCAAGACCTTGATCCCTCTAAGGGTGAAGACCAGTATACTGTCCTTGCATACCCAGCTTTTTGGAAAATAGATGAAGTAACACGTGATTACTTTGCAAAAAGAGGCTTTAAACAAAATAAAGAATATGGATTTTCTATGTCTGAACGGGAATATAAGGATAAGAAGAGATACTGTAACGAAAGTTTCTTTAAAAAAAACTTCTTTAAAATGGAGAACTGATCAACAGAGATTTTCTCGTGTATTCACCCTCGAAAGGTTTTCTGATTTGTGTCTATTGTAAACTGCATTCAAATGCCTAATCTAACTTTACTGATGGTTTCAATGACTGGAAGAATGCTAGCAGTTTATTGCAGTCCCATGAAAACTCCCCTGTCCATAGAAAAGCCACATTATCTTTCATAAGTCGAAGTAATCCGGAATCACGTGTTGGCAGCGAAGTAATTGAAGCATGTGAAACTGAATCTCAATATTGGAATGAAGTTTTTAAGTGAGTAATTGCTACAGTAAAGTATTTGGCAACACGTGGGTTACCTTTCCGTGGTTCGGATTATATTTTTAGTTCCTGTAGAAATGGTGCTTATTTAGGAGCTCTGGAATTGATCGCTGAATTTCATCCTCTTTTTTTCACAACATATTGTAAAACATAGAAATCGAGGAAAAGGGAGTACTTCTCACTTGTCGCATTTTACTTGTGATCAATTTATCACAGTCATGAGCGAAACTGTATTGCAAAAAATAATTGATCAGATTAAAGAATCAAAATATTACTCAATAATTGATGATTCTACTCCTGATGTAGCGCATGTAGATCAATTGACCTTTGTAAGACGCTATGTGCAAAGTCATGGTGAACCTGTTGAAAGATTTTTAAAATTTAATTTTTACTCAATATTGGACACAAGTTGGAGGAAATGATAACGGCTGTATTGACAACATTGGAAACTCTCGGTATGGACATCAAAGACTGCAGAGGTCAAAGCTATGACAATGCAGCCAACATGTCTGGGACTTATTTTGGACTTCAAGCACAAATCAAGAGTCAAAACAAATTAGCAGAGTATATTCCCTGTTCCGTCCATTCCCTAAACCTAGTAGGAGTAACAGCAGCCGAAGCCTGTTGAGACCCAGACCGTCCGACCTACCAGAAAGGTGTAAGGTAACTGTTTGGACGGACGGCAGCAGCCAAACGGATTTGCCGGACGGACGGCAGCTGTAGCATTTATTCATCTCGTGCATGCAGTCTACAACTTTTTTTCTGCTTCAACTTATCACTGGGTGAAATTGAAAGAAATCCTGAAGGCTGATTGCCCAGTTGTTAAATCATTATCAGCATGGTCCACACAAGCTGATGCTTTAAAAGCTTTGTTAAAGTCCCTGCTTGCAATTACAGCGCTTTTGACAAAAGTATCAGAAGACACCAATGCCTGTATGCTGGCAAGAGGTTTGGCAAGAAAATTGCAGAAATTAGAAAAATGTGTTTGTGTTGGTTTTGTGGGAAGAAATCATGAACAAGTTCTATATTATTAGTATAAATGAATGATATGAAGGTGGGTGGCTCCAGAAGAGCCTAGCACATCGACCAGAGGTCTATTGTACTACCCCAAAAAGTGAAGGTCTCTAAGAGAAGAGACCAGTAGCCGATGCAAACATAAGCAGGCACTTGACAGGAATGTCATTCAGCTCCCAGGGTTCAATCACATGACGACCAATGTGTTCGAATCTGTGAGCAGAGTAGGCCTCACATTCACACAGAATGTGAGCTGCAGTTTCTTCGCTGTAATTGCAGCCTCTGCAAAGCGAATCCTTGGAGACACCCATAATATTAAGATGTCTCTTGAGAGTGCAGTGCCCAGTAAGGAGCCCAACAGCTCTCCTGATGCCAGTTCTACTGAGTCTAAAGAGTTCCTTTTGACGTGCACTAGGGCAATTACAATTGAGAATTTTCGCTTGCCTTTGCCCTTTAGTGTCACGCCAGTTCTTGCATTGAAGCTTCCTGAAGATGTCAAAGACAATTCTTCTGATGAGATCATTGGGAATACCCAAGGCTGGCTCAGGGCCCACAAAAGGAGTATTAGAGCCTTTCCTAGCAAGTTCATCTGCCAATTCATTGCCAGGAATGCCCGAAATATTATTAGTAAGGCTTTGCAAAGTGAGACTATCGTCACTGCTTTGTTAAAGTCATTAGAACATTACCTACTTTCTTCCAGAGAAAACTTTGTTCAGTACCTACAGAAGACAGAAGCCTTGATTAAGTCTGTCAGTAAAGATGAGTGGAATTCTGAAAATAGAAAACGAAAATGCAAGACATTTTTTGATGAGGAAAAAGAACCATGTGAAAGATCTGACATCAATTTTGATGCTAAAGAGTCTTTTAGAACAGGAACATTTCTTGTGATTGTTGATAGATTAGTTGTAGAGCTACAAAAAAGATCAGAAATTTATGATGCATTCACTCGGAGATTTGGTTTTTTTTAACCTTACCGCCACTGAAGATAAAACAATATTTGAAATAAGTACAGATCTTCTAACAGTGTACAAAAATGATCTGCAAGATAGTTTTCCGGATGAATACGCCCAGTTCAAGAGTTTTTTGCAACATCATACTTCATAAATAGTAGTGTTTTAGCATGAGCCAGATTCCGAAAGTAAAGAGAAGCAAGTAAAAGAAAAGAAGAAAAGATACTTTTCCTATCTTTTACACATCGTTAAAGATGGTAATTTGCAAAGCATTTTTCCAAAAGTGGACACATTATTCTGAGACTAGTGTTAAGTATGGCCGTCACAAATTGTGCAGGGGAACGTACGTTTTCGACTTTGAAACGTGTCAAAAATTACCAGAGAAATTCCATGGGAAATGTCAAATTGAACGCCTTGGTTATTCTGGCAATCAAAAGTGACCTGACATCTCCATTCAACTTTCAAAAAGTATTGGATAAGATTTCTAAAACCAAGCCACATTGAAAAGTGTAAATAACCTGAAAGTGAAAATGATGAGAAAGACTTTTATGATATATGCACAGTATATATTATTTGATGAACTAAGTCCTTTTTTACTATTCTAATATGTTTAACGCTAGCGTAAGAAATCTAAAAATAATTCAAAACACTTGTCCTATTTGATTTTTTTGTATTTTACTTGTAGCATCTAGTAAGTAGTATTTAACTGTAATAAATTGTTGATTCATTAATTAAGCTTCATTTAGTTAAGTTTTAGTTTTTATTTAGGGAGGAAGGGGTGGAAGAGGAGGGGGTGGAATTGTTGGGGGCTCTGACAGCAAAAGTGCTTAGGGGTGCCGCGCTCCTGAATGCGGCACTGCCAACATGTCTTAGTTTCCACAAGTAATTTTTATTTACACTTTGAAGTTTGACATGGAGCTCTGGGGATGTAGAAAAGACAGATTCTTTCCATGAAAGTGGAAAGATGCAGGATAACTGGTATCTGAGCAGTTAATTCAATTTTCTTGATACAAAATTCAATGAAGCTAGTTTTATGCTGAAGCTACATATTCCTGAGTCAGTTATTCCTGAATGAAGGCAGTTAGTTATTCCTGAGTCAACAATATGTGAATTTTGTATGAGGCCTGAATACTTTTGAGAACAAGTGTATATAAGAAAATGTTATCCATTTCATATTGTTAGTTGTAGCTGCTAAAAAGTGCTTGATAAAGAGAAAAATAAGTCTGCTAAACAATGGCAGCAAAAAATAGTGACCACGAACTTCGGGTTTACCTGTTATAATTTTTGTCTGTCAAGAGCTTTTTGATAGAGCGTCTTGATTGCAAGTGTATATATGATCCAATCGGAGAAAAATCTGAACAGAAGCAGTTGAAATTAGTGATGAGTTTCATTTTGATTGTACGCTGTGAACAACATTGTTTTAATTTATCGGATAGTTTAATTTTTTTTTCATTTTTTATGAAGGCACCTATGTTTGAAACATGAAAATTTGTGAAGGGTCTATTTTCAAAATGCAGAATTTTGTGAAGGGTCCTATAAGCATGTGCAGATATTTTCTGAATAATCCCTATGGCAGTTTTTTTTTTTTTTTGCGCGAGTTCTTGATACGACCAATCTAGTATGACCAATTCTTTATTCCAAATTGCCAGTGTTGGAAACTTTAGATTTTTTGTCACCAAATATTGCCTGTCTCTAGTTCGACCTGTGAGAAGTCATAACAAATCTGTTGCATCTTACATATTTCATTGCCTTTGACTTTGGTCTGTAGTACTCGGGGATGTATCTACAGTGGTCGGTGGCGGTCGGGGTTTCCACCACTCAGAATTTTCGACCACCACTTAATTGCCGACCACCACTCATCCAAAAACATATACATATTATAATTGCATTTAAAAAAGTTATATTCAATTTTATCAAATGTTTTTCTTTAATATAAAAGTATACAATACTAAAACTGTTTGTTTTTGCGAATTAACGTGAAGCTCGTTTCGAAATTTTATATTCTCAATTATAATTGTTCTGGAAAATCAACCACCACTCACATTTCTCTAGATACATCCCTGAGTACTACATAGTTTTAGATTATAATTCAGTATTTGTTGATATATATATGAATCATTTATTTGCTCAGTACTTGTACCTTTGTATTTTCTAGAACTTCTTGAGGCTCAAGATAGTATTCGTCGTCTTGAGGAACAACTTAGACAAGTACAGCAATCCAAACAAGAATTAGAAAATAAGCAAAATGAATTGGAAGAAATGTTAAAGAAACTTGAAAATGATAAGGCAATGGAAGCCGAAGAAAAAGCTAAACTGGTAATTGTGATTTTGTTTAAAAGTATGAATTATTTCTGCATTAGGTTGTTTACTTGGTCTCTTGTTGTATACAACTTTAAATACTCCCCATATTTTAAATGTAATTTATTTCTCACGATTGTTTCTTAATTAATAAATGTTTTGAAGTATTGGCATTTTAGTTATACGAAATACTTTTTGTATTATTTTGGAATACTTTAACATTAAGTTAGTTCTTAAGATTCCTTTAATGCATTTCACATTTTTTTTTCATTAAAATAAAAAATTTCCACATATTGTAGGTATTATTATTTTTTTTTTTTTGAATAGCTCGGTTTTGAAAAAACTACATATGAAATTCTGTTACCAAATACCATTCAAATGAATACCTTTTACATCACTAGGATTATAAAGCATGGTAGAATAAGATGTCTTTGGACACTTATTCTATCAGCCTTTTTATAACTAAGGTGTCTTAGAGATTCCAAGACACATCACAGCAGAAAATTGTCTCTTTTCAAGCCAGGGGGATCTAGTAGTAGAGGAAGACCCCCTTTCACATATACATACACACAAGATATTTTGACAGCATTATGAAATATCTACATCTGGAGTCTGTGGCTGACTGTCAGCCCCTCTGGATAGGGATGTAGAGATGTTTGAGATGTGGGCAGTCAGGACCTGTAGCAGGCCGTAGCACTGTAGAAGAAATGCAGATATAATTTACTTACAAATTAAAAGTATAACAACAATTATGTATACACATTATGTAGTAATAAAATTGTGTCACATAAGCATACTAAGGAAAAACTGAAAAATAATGTATCAAAATTTTGAAAAAGTTTGAAAAAAAACACAAAGAATAGTGATCAATGAAAAGAAAATTATCACATTTTGTAATATTGATCACGCATAAGTGTTACTTTGGAATTTTAAGCAGCCAACCTACAATATTAAAACATATGCAACTAAGTATGAAACTACTATGTATATATGTCCAGCATTCTTTCAGATAATTTGGTCTCTCCAGAATCATAGTTAGATCAAATGAAAGTGATATTTTTATAGAAAACCAGTAGATCTTGAATATCAGGCCATAAAAAGATCCCATTTTGGGATAAGTTTTAAAAATGTAAATAAGTGTCATTGTAAAATGTTAAAATAAAATGTAGCACTGAAGAGGCATGTTACTGGAGCTGAGATTTTGAGACATTTTATTTAATCAGTTGCTATTATTATCAAAAGTAACACTTTCAATATCTTAATAAATTCACCAAATAAAAAAGTTTGTTTTCCCAAAATTAATTTTTTCCAGTTTCCAAAAACTATACTAATTTTTACTTTCTTATATACATAGTATAATGTATAAGGAAAGTATAACGGGGTCGAAAATTTGAATTCAAATTTTTGATGGGAGAGCACATTTCAAGCATCCCTGAACACGAATCAGATGTTTTTGAGATGGTGTGTGTGTCGGTGAGTCTGTGGAGATGATATTTCACAAATGAATGGAGCGATTCGAACGAAATTTGGTACTAAAATTATAATCCATGAATATTGGAAACCTATTGTTTTTAAATGCAATTGAGTTGTTCAGAAACCCTTAAATTTTTGAATGAAATTTTGAAAAAATCATCAAAAAATCAAAACCTTTAATAAAGTTACATAAATAGTCATTTCTTATGTAATTTTTCATTAGCAAACGATTAACACAAATTTTAGAACACTAGCAAGCATGAACTGTTTGTGAGATTTTATACATTTTTAAAACAAATTTATCAAAAAATCACATAAAATAAAAAAAATCTGTAAGTATGTTCACTTTTCATATGTAATATCATGCAATGAATTTGGTGACATCATTCTTGTGAATGTAGCTCGTTACATTCATGAGAAAATATCCTTTGGATAATACTTTTGTATTTGGATGCCAATAGTCATTTATCTGCTATAAGAATAACTTATTTCTCCGTCCATAATGCTTGGCAAGATTTTGGTGACAAAATTGGTGGAATCTTGGCAACTTGTTTTAAATATTGCTAAATTAACAAAATTGCCACTAAATCAATGAAAATGATGACTAATTGATGAAAGTTCAATATCTTGGAAAGAACATAAGAGTAGACTATAAGAGTAACTCATTTCTCCATCTGTCCATAATGCTTGGTAAGAAATTTAGTGGGACGTTGCCAACTTGGTGACTATTTTAAATGCTGCCAAAGTGACAAAAATGTCGCTAAATTGATAAAAATGTTGCCATATGGGAAGTAATATTTTGCAAATTCAGATTTCCATCATATAACGGGCATACCTTCTAGTATATAAGAAATGTTTTTCTCTCAGTTTGTCTGTAACACTTGGTAATGCATTTTGACGAACTCTGAATAATCTGTCAAAGCATCACTAACTTGGCGATATTTCGTCCCAGATTGATGAAAATATCATCAAAATTGCAAAAATGATGCTAAATTAATGAAAATGACTCTTAATTGATGAATAAATTATTAAAATATTTTAATATATGGACTATATAACTTATTGAGGATGCTATTAATATTGATAATTGTTTATTTAGAGTTGTGTGAAATATAAGTTAATTTGGAATTTTGAAATGATTTTATATGTTGTCATTTGGAAAATTGTCAAATGTACATACAATTCAACTATCAACACAGTACCATGGATTTTATACATTATTTTACTGTAAAAGTGGTAAATTCATTGCATTATAATTGGGAAAGTCATGTGCTGCCCACATCAGAATTTTTTTTTAATTTAAAAATCTTCATATTTAGATTAGTTATTATCATTTAAATATTAGTAATATGTCCATGTTAAATGCAAATAGAATATGTTTATCTAATAAAAGAACAACCATAAAGGACTGTGAATAGCAGATATATTGGCCATAAACTTTTAAATAAGGCTTTTCTCTATCAAAAGTTGTGTCTATTTATAAAATTGCTTTTTTCTTTTGTATCTGTATAAATTTACCTCAACCTATGGTAAAAGTGTTAGGGCTGTGGATGAATTAAAATATTTTCTCTAAGCATTTTTGTAGAAGTTGGTACCTTTTTAAAGTTTCAATATGCTTGGAAGCAATTTTATTTATGTAGAATTATGTTTTAATAAATATTAGGAAGACATATTATAAATATTAAGAATATTAGTGTATTTGCATTTAAAAAAATAGTATTGATCTTCTGCTTGTTATCAGTATAAAAGAATAATTGAAAACAGGTTACAGCCTTGACACTTACATGGTAACATGGAGAAATGCATTCTTTAGTAAATACCAGTGACAAATTTTGGTTTGGAAAACAGGTCTTGTGGAAATGAATCTTGTATCTGATGCCTCACGCTATCAGTCACACCACAATACTCGAGAGATTTAATTACGATAATAGTGGTATTATTGTGATTGTATCTAGAACAGGATTTTTGTTAAAAATTTGGTATGGCAGTGACATGCCAAATTCCATTTCAATATTCATTACTGGTAAATACATGAACATTGGGTTAAGGTTTAACGAGTCTTTACATTTGAATTATTTTTCACTAATATAATTGTTTTATATATAGTTTATTTATAATGCTCTGTTAATTATTTCTCTTAGGCTGAAGCCATTCAAATAAAACAGATAGAGGTTCAACGCATACAAGAAGAGGTGAACTTAAAAGATGAAGAGACACGCCAGCTACAAGAAGAGGTAGCTGAAGCTCGTCGCAGGCAAGAGGAAGCTGCTGCTGCTCTGCTGGATGCCACAACACCGCAGCATCATCATGTGCAAGAAGATGACCATGAGGAAAATGATGACATGGTTAATGGAGAATTTGGTAGGACTCATTATTGTTCTATTAGTTATAATGTAAATTATTTTATGTTGTTCTTGGATGAATTTTTAAACATTAATTTTAAATTTCGCATTTCCTGCTCAACTCAGACTAATTTTTGCACTCTGTCAAGAAATTCTATGTGGTTTTCTGCCTGCAATAATATATGAAATTTTATTAAAATTTACTTGGCCTTATTTTTTAGAGATTCGGATAGTTAAGAAATACAAATTACATATGAAAAGCTTCATTTACTGATCTTCAAAAGTGTGTTTTTGAAATCATTTGTACAATTTCAAATTTTTTGAGTTTATACAGAGTTATTTTGGTTTGTAAACAAACATATTCTTAACAAATTATGTATTCTTAAATTCCATTGAATTATTTTTCAGAAGCTGTTTATATCATTTTTTGGCAGCTGTGATTTGAACTATTATATAAATCGCGTCAATCTTTTAGATATTTTGTTACACATAGTGGTGGAAATATGTATTTATGACCACACTTTTTTTTTTTTTTTGGCTTATTTTTTTTTTATTTAAATCTAATTTTTTTCCCCCCAGAAAATTTTATGTGGAATTTTTTGATATAGGGATTTTGATATAGAATTCGTGAAACTTTTTCTGAAACAGTTTTATATCGCATGACTGATTTTGCATTAAAGGACATCGGCTATTTTACACAAAGTTCTAGAAGCTAAAAAATCTCATACTGAGATAATTCAAAGCCAACTTGTCATCCCATAACTGATCTCAGTCGTACATTTTCAAGGTCATGTATCTGAATAAAGTAGAAATAGTAAATAAAGTAGCAATACCAGTTAGAATGGGTAATATTGTATGTACTAACAAAAGAAAAGAGGCATATGTTTTCAAATAATTAGCTACATTTTCTGAGAATTTGCCGATTATTCTAATTTCAGTTTGACCCGAAAAACTTCACTCGCAGTAATTCAGTAAGCTTAAAAGAACAGCATTTTGACCTCAGATTAAGTATGAAAAATTTTAAGTTAATAATTCTGTTAACATTATCATGTGATTTGACATTTGTTTTAATTTTCTATAGATTTTTCTTTGTTTACATTGTCAATGTCTGAATTAATAAATTAATGTACAGTGAAATTTGATGAAATGGGAATCCCCTTTTTCACATTTACATGAAATTTTCAGTTTTTTCAAAAATTCTGATCAGACTTTTTGATATTTATTTTTATTATTAATTGGATCAATCTGTTTTCTTTTATGGATATTTATTAATTTTGCATTTTCTCATTTTACGATGTAAAACTATTCTATAAATTCCAATTTTTCAGAAACTCTGAACGGGGGTGTGTGGGGGAACATTTCATTGCTTTTCTTTCTGCCCTTTAAATGGATTCCAGATACTATAAATTTTCCTGCATATAATCCAGGGCTTGACAAATCCCAGGTGCCTAAAAATTAGTGATGGCCAATGGTAAATTTGACAGATCGGTGGAAAAAAATCCTCGATTAGGGAAGATATAAATTTTCCTAGTTGAGTGCTTTGGTCTACCCAGTCTGAAGTGGGAATCAGCTTGACAGTGCCTAATTTCATGTGGGAAGTAATGAACAGTTATCTCCCCATCCGTTACAGGCCACTCACCCATGTCATAGGTGAGTTACATCATGTGCCCAAAGTACCATAAGAAAGGTATCTGGGGAGAGTCTTTCACAATTTCAGTAGGGCCACAAGCATCACCAGTTCATGAGTTTTTTGCATGTGGAAACACGCTATTTACCAATTGTAGTATCTTATAAATTTGTGCTTTTGTTTATTTTTATAAAATGTATTAAAAATGAAACAAAATTTGGCAAATAAAACAGATGAAGTAACAAAGCAGTCACTTTTAATGAGTTTCTTTATTCTACGTACATTAAATAGAAATGATGAAAATATCAATTATATAAACTTTTAACTCTGCAATGAAAAAAGATTTCTTATTATAGGATTATTATTATCAACTACAAAATGTAATCAGTATTTCCCATGATTTAAGGTAAGCGGTCATGGCATAGCCCTGTGTGCACTGACACAACAGTTGTTTTATTTTATTTTTGTTATAAGTGAGCATATTGTTAAAACATTCTTTCGTTTGCAGGAATTGGCTGTGAATTTCATTTTATTAGAGATTTGCATCTGAAATCTTAGGAAATGTGAGAATGTTCTAGAAAATGTACTCTGCATCACCTGGAATTTAAGATGCAAACTTTTGATTACAACTGCACTGGAACTCACAAAGATCCCGAAAACCAATGAATGTTTTTCATATATACTCCCACTTATAATAATAATAATAATAAACAAAAATTTCTGTACTGATGGTTAGGGTAGCATCTCTGCAATAATATCTCGTTTCAGGGCCTGATATGTTCGATAAGTGAAAAGTATATGTATTTTTTTAAATTCATGAAAATTTGACTATTATATAGATTCTGTTCAAAGTTTGTTTGAAAGAGAATTTTTCAGTTTTTTGATGATGTTAAGATGGAAACTCTGAAATATTTTCGGTTGTTCAGGAGTGCATTTGTATGAAATTCTTACAAAAATGTAAAATAAGTAAAAAATTAACTCGAATTTAAAAGAAATGCCAAGGCATATTGTCTTAGGTCCTGAAGTACCTATGTTCCAAATTTCATGTCCATACGATATTTAGGTTTTCTGCTACAGATGACACACATACACTTTCCTTTTATTATATAGATTGTATTATTGTTGCATGTTTCTAAAGTATGTTGTGAAAGAGGCTTCAGTCCTATGAACTTAAAACAAAATTCTGATCATCAATAGAAATTGAAAATCCAAAGGACTTGATCAATACAGAAGGTTGTTTACACTTTATGGAAACGATTTTGTATTTATGTTTCTTGTTAACATTTTGAGATAAAGATTTGGCATTTTCAGTATAATCATCTATTATTGTTTTGATTGGAATGTAGAAGAAAGATTTATTTTGAAATTATTTAGATGGCTCGAAGGTTACGTAACTGCGCTTTCCGAGGAAAAATATTCGTATCAACAAATTATAAAGCGGTGTAAAAATCGAGGTTATTGCATTTCAAAGAAAAGTATTTTTAATATATTGAATTTGAAAGGGAAAAAGTGTCTAGCTGAAAGTAAAAATGAAAAAATGGCCACAAAATCACATCCTAAGACTGTTCAAACGCAGGTAAATATCAAGAAAGTGAAGTCTTTGATCCTGAAAGAAACTTCACAGACTCAAAGATCCATTGCATCGAAACTGGGAATGTTTTCTGGCACTGTATTGTAAGTAAAATCATTCATAAAGATTTGAAGTTAAAAAAGATGTTTAAATCTAGAGTTCATCTGCTTTTGCCAAAGATTGCGGAAAGAGAAACAAATTGTAGAAAATTATATGAAAAATACCTAGCTGCTGATCAATGGAAATTTGTGGTAACACTTGATGAGGCATGGGTGTATTTAAGTGACTGTAATAAAAAAAGAACAATTTTCTATTGCTCAACTGACAAAAATTTCCCAAAGGGTTTCATGATAATTGCAGGATTTTGTTACAACGGTAAATTAAAACTAAAAAAAGTCTCAAGTAAAACTAAAATTAATTCACTCTACTATCAGCAGAATATTTTAGAACCAATTTTTGAAGAAGAAATTCCAGCTTTACATGGAAAGGACATCAATAAAGTTGAGCTTCATATGTACAAAGCCTCTAGTCACATGTTTAAGTCAACTGCCGCATATTTAGCAAAGAAAGAATCAGAAATAGGAATAAAATGTATCCCATTTTATGAAATACCTGTAAAATCACCCGATGCTTCTTCTATGGACTTTTGCATTTTCGGTTTGTTAAAACGAACCTCAGGAAAACGGCATCCAAGAACACTAAATAGACTTCGGAAAACGGCCCAAGAGGAGTGGTATAAAATTGACATGACAGTGCTAAAAAAAAGTTTACTTTCATGGAAAATTTGAGCTAGAGCTATTGTCAAAAAGGCTATCTGATAGAAGCAAATCGCCGCAAGAAATGCGCTCTTTATGCATAAAAATTATCAAAATTGTTTCCATAAAGTGCAAATGTCCTTCTGTATGAATGGGCTGTCTGTGAAAGATTTTAATTCTTCAAAAACTGTGCACAAATAGTACTTTGCTTTTAAAACCAAAAGACATATACATGGTCAGTGCAGATAAAGTGCAAAATGATTTCATATTTGTACAAGAAAATTGCTAATGTAAAAATGTGTAAAATTGAATGTCATATTATGCTAATAAATATTTTATTTTTTTGCTTTCCTTATAAATTTAAATTTAAAATAATCAAAATTAAGTTAAAATATTTTAAGGATTAGTGTTAACCTGTATGTGTACTTATACCAGTGTAACTATTTATCACACGTTCTTTATAACAATAGGTGTAGGAAATTATCAGGTCTGAATTAAATAGTGGTTATTTCATTGTAATATAAATTTATGAAATTCAATATTGTATTTTGAGGCATTGTAGCTATTAACTGCAATTATTAATGATTGAAATTTAAACTAAATTTCATAGATTTTTATTAATAAATTTTTAATTAAACCTCTAATTTTTCATTACTACATATAATTTATTTTAACTTTTAAAATGGAATATTAAATTTTGAATGCTAGTTACAGAAAGAATAAATTACTGTCAATTTCCATGGAATTTTTGGTTTAATTTTGGTTTTTCTTTTCAGGTGCTGACTTTTCTCGGGATGATTCTATCAGTTTGCCCAGACCAGAAGAAGATAGAATCACTCAAGTTTCTAAAGAAAAACATCTTCAAGATCAACTTAAGGTAGTTTTATCAGCTCATTCATTTACAATCAGACTGTTTTTTTGCTTTAAAACATCATTTTTCATACTTGTTTGCAATGCCTTTGAGAGGTTTTTGTATGTGCCAATAAAATAGATGTTTGCCAAAAATGTTACTGTGGCATAAGAATATAGCTGCCAAGTGTTCTGAATTTCCCGTATTTGTTTCGTTTTTTTAGTCTTGTTCCGGGAAACTGACTTTTGACCAAAATAGCCAGATTTTTCATCTCCATAATGTTTATATATTTTTATGCAAATCTGCTGTTATAAAATCAAAAATAGGTACCGAATGCCTCGAAATGAGGAACAAAGTCAAATTTCATACAAATTTATAGGTAAGTTACTTGTGGATTACCCTGTTGCTGATTAAATTTTGGTATGATTCGGGGTAAAAAGAACCTGCCTTTTTTTTTGTGAAATGGTTTGTAAAAATCATATGGTATAACATGGTTTGAAATAGGACACACGTATGAAATTAAAAAATCCTACATAGAAAAAGTTGTGCGGGAAATCGCTTCCGTCCACCTTACGATCTTCCTTAAATTTCGAAAACGAACGTGAGGAATGTGCGGGAGAGAGCTAATGAAATGCAGGGATGAATATGTTTTGCAGTTCTACAGTGTTTTTACCGGAAATTTCTGAATCTCCCCAAAATTTCCCCAGCAACTTCTCTTTTCCGGAAAATTTCGAAGTTGCAGCTATTCTTCAGAAAATTCCTAAGTGGCTGCATCCGGAATGGGTGCGACGAGTCATTCCATTGTTTATTAGTTACAGACAAGTCGCTTCTTGGTGGTTTTTTGAATGATGTTTCATTTTTCCTGAGTGTATAGAGTAGAGCATACTAAGTACAAACATTCCTATTTTCCCGAATTCATTATTGGTTTTTTTCTGCACATTGATCCAGGGCTTTGATTTTCTGTAAAAGATATTCCAACTTTTACGATATCTCCAAAGAAATCCCAACTGCTTTGGCCATGCCCTTCAAGCACAATGTGTCGCACAGGATTCACACTATTGTGCACAATTAATAAATATTTATTGGAAGAGATGAAAAAAAAAAAAAACCCGCATTTGCGAGATGAAAATACAGTCCTTTAAAATTTTGTTACCAAATATAGAAAGTGCGTCTTTTAACGATTCTCAAAATTACTGTGAGCTAACTTTTGCAGAAATGCAAAGAAAATTATTATAGAAGAGTAAAAGTCATTTTAGGCCTTTTGATTGACCTCTTTAAATACTTAACTTAAACAGTAAACTTGTTATTTTCTCGGAAAACCCAATTTTTTTATCTCCTAGAAAATATACAAATTTTTAAAGGACTTGATCGAATTCCAGCATCTAAGTCATTTTTCAATTGAATCTTTGGGTTGAAAATGACTATTTCAGACTAAAAATTAGCCCTAGCAAAAAATTCCATTGTAGTATATTCATAGGTTTACGTGTTTCATTTATTAATTAGTAATTTATAAGACAGTTTAGCAATGTTGCGGTCATTTTTTATTTAAACGTGATTGCCAGTATATTTTGTTTTATTTTTAAATATTTTCCATTTTTTCAATCTGTTTACATCCACTGATATTTTTACATTTATTGTCCATTTTATGCTGGGATATTAACTCTTAAACATATTATAAATGAAATGGAGATATATGTTTAGGATAATGAAATTAAAACATTTTTATTTATTTAGGTATTATAAGGCTCATTAGAAATGAGGAGCATAAATTAGAATTTGATATATTTGTAAGCAAAGTTGAATATCTAATTTCAATTAAAAATGAACATCCTTCTCATCTTTATTTTATTTAAAAGTAATTAAAAAAATATTTTTAGTTCAAAATATTTTGAATATTAGCTTGGCGAGGTGCAAATATAGACTATTTAAAATGTGTGTTTTATCCTAAACAATGCAATTAAATTAAACAATGCAACTTATGCAATTTACAACATAACGGCATATATTTTCCTCTTTTGTTAATGCTTTCCATTTGCAATCATAAAAAAGGGTTTTCAATTTATTTAAAAAATAAAGTTGATAATTTTTAAATCAAGGCTGAAAATACTAAATGTCAATTTTGAAAGTCTCCTATAATATAAAAATATCCTTGTTTATTTTTACTAATAAAAATCCTGGATTTATAAATCCCTCTCCCCCCTAGTTTTGAAATTCCCCCCCAAAGTTTTTGTTAAAGAGGGAACATCATCTCTAAATTTCAAGCCATATTTCAAACCCTGAATATCCACTTTAGCTAAAAAAGACTAATTTACCAAATTTCACAAAATTTGGTAGATGAGTCATTTGGGGGTTTCCCTGGTGCTGATTAAATTTTGGTAACATTTCAGAAAAAAAATAACACGCCTTTTTTGTGGAATGGCCTTCAAAAGTTATCAAAATTTAAACTAAAAGATGTATGCTCATATGTATCAATTAAATGATTGTTGTATACGTAAATTTTTACAATGAAAAGAATAAGGCCAACATCATTACTTTTGGATTAGCCGTTCTTGAGATATTTTAGTCTTTTTGCATTTTTGTTACTCCACCTTTGAAAATACATCTTTACCCAATGGAAATGAAAATTGACTTAAAAGCACAAATTCAGTAAAATTCCAACTAATGCATGTTATTTTGTGCAATTGAACTCAATTTAATGAATTATAAAAGAAGTAAAGAAGAAATTAATCTAAGTCTATAGGGAAAGACATGTGCTGCCCACATCAGATTTTTTTCTCTCTCTCAATGTGTTACTACTTTTCTTTTTGGTAGATTGGCAGCTATGTGAGAAGTACTAATTTGTACAAAACATAAATATGTTAAACTAGAAGTGCATTTGGAAACACTACTAGGACATCATAGCTGCCAACTCTCCCGAATTTTCTATGAGGCTCCAGAATTTTTACACCTTTTCCCAATTTCCTGAAAAATATGAAAAACTCCCGCGTTTTAGACTATTTCGACTAAAATCCCTTATGTAGGGAAATTAAAAAAAATCCTTATAATTTGTGAGAAAATCACTGCATGTGAAGCATTTTTGAAGAAAGCAAAGTTTGCTATTTATCAACAGGCATGAGATTTTTATGTAGATCCATGAATTTCAGCTTTTTTGTTTTTCTTCTGAGTATACTTCAACTTTTTGTCTCAACCACAGGCGAAACCAAGTCAACCACAGGCGAAAATATTTTGAGATCAGAGTTTTTATGTTTTTTCCATGTGAGTGTGGTGCACGCAAGTGCCGTTCTTTTGCAGCAGCATTGCAGTTGTAAGCAATTCTCGATATACACACACTAGCCAATGAATTAGAAACAGAGGCTCAATATTTTATTGAAGTGCCATTAGCCTGAATTAGCACGTATACTGCTAGGCATGGATTATACCAAGGTGCTGGAGTGCATTTAAGTTAATAGAATACCAGACGTTGGACAATCAGATTGTAAGCTCCTGTATAGTTGATTATAGAAGAGATTGTTTTTGCATGTGTTTTTCCCAACATGTCCCAAACATTCTCAATAGTGTTTAAATCTGGACTTTGCAGTGGCCATGGTATATGGTTGATGTTGGTCATACTCCGTGAACCACTGTTGTACAATTCATGCACAGCGATGCTAGCATTATCATCCATGAAAGATCCTTCGCCTGCGAGGTAAAAATGCAACATTGCAGGATGGAGGTAATTAAGAATGTTCCAGTACTCCTTGGATGACACCCGACCTTCCGGAAGTACCAAGGGACCAGTACCAAACCAGCATAACATGCCCCACACTACAACCTTGAACTGTGCAATAAAAGCAAGATGGTTTCATAGCTTCATGGGGCTCTCTCCACACTCTACGCCTGCCGTGGGTACAAAATAAGGTTTAGCATGATTCTTCTGATCACATATCCTTCTTCCAATCATCCGATGTACAGTGACTCTGTTCCCGGCACCACTGTAAACACATTTTCAGGTTTTGTGCTGAAATGAGAGGTATCTGTACAGGCATGCGATTGGCTACACCGATTTTTTGCAATTCCCTGTGCATTGTTCAGGTAGAGATTGGTTGGGGTGAGCCTTTATTGAAGTTTTCTGTCATTTGCTGCACAGTAGATCCCTTTTTCTGCCATACAAGCCATCTGAGACTTTGTCTATCACAGGCTTGATTGATGGTTTTTGATCTTAAGTTCCACCTTTTAGACAATGTCTGGGGAGGAGGGGGAGTTTTGTTCTGTTATACACTTTGGCTATCTCACTTTTCGAGAAGTCAGTGAGTTGTTTTGTTCTGGCAATCGGGGCTCCTGCTAAACGGACCCCCACCATAAGGCCTTTTTCAAATGGTGACAAATTTTTCATTTTCCCCATTTTGCTCCACTTCTGTCTAAACACATACTGACAGCATTCTTATAGCAATATTGCGATAATGTGTACCTCCTATGACTAACTGAATTTGCATACATTTTCCTGTAATTTAGATTAGCATACATGCTTCCAGGTTTCTAATTCACTGGCTCGTGTTTGTATTTCTTTTAATTGCGAAAATATTTCAACTTTTGCAATCTGTTTGCATCAATTAAAATTTTTAAAATTGTTTGAAGTTATAAAAACTATTTTTCTTTTCAACCGTATAATTAGTAAAATGGAGGACTATTTTGCTGTAGCATTGCAAAACACAGCATTTGTACATAAACCTTGGTATATTTCACTTAATTGTGAAAATATTTCCATTTTGCATGAGGCTCCATATTCTGCTAAATACAGATAACCCAACAAAACTAATCTGATGTGCACAGCACGACTTTCCCTACAGACCCAAATTTATTTTCTTTTTTTAATAATTCATTAAATTGAGATTAATTGCACAAAATAACACACATAATTATTTGAAATTACAAATTTGCACTTTTAATTCAATTTTTGTTTTCATTTGATAACTGGACATATTTTCAAAGCCCACGTCGCAAAAATGTGAAAAAACTTAAGAATGGCTAGTCCTAAAGTAATAGGATTGGTCTTATTCTTTTCATCGTCAGAAATTGCATATAAAACAAGTATTGATACATTTGAACATATAGTCTTTTATTTTAGATTTTGATTATTCTTGTGGGCAATTTTGCAAAAAAAGGCAAGTTTTTTATTTCTGAACTTGCCAAAATCTAATCAGCTTACAACTTACCTAATTGCGTACAATTAACAAGATTTAAAGTAAACATATATTGAAGGCATACTTTTTACTTGAATTCAAAATTTCGTCTTTTCTGATTCTTTCTGCAGTTTCATGCCTGTTTCACTAAAATATTAAAACTTCTCAAAAATGTCATATATATGCCATTGTTACTATTACTAAGGTATTTATCATTTTATTAATTTTTAATTTACTTTCTGTATGAATTTTTATTTAATTGTTTAGATTAGATATGATATCATCCTTGTACTTGCTTACTATATTTGATTAGGGAAAAGTAAAAATCTCTACTCAAAGTAAAAAAGAAATCCTTACTTTAAAAATAGAGTACCCTTCTTCCTTTAGCTCTTACAAAATTTTAGATAAACAATAGGGATTTTGGTGCCACATGAAAATCTCCCTAATTTTTATTTTTTAGGGTTGACAGCTATCGGACATTAGTCAGCTTCAGATTTGCTGCATCACCATATTGTGACATTGAAAATATAAAATTCACAATATAGCACTGTATGGCAAGTTGCAACAACTCAATTTTTTTTTTTTTGTACATACCTGTGTGTTACAATAAATCAATCGCAAACTTGCATGCTGTTTTGCTCATTTTAGAATTTTCCATATTGGTCACTTGGCTGGGCCTTCACACACTGTATGGGGAAATCTTTCTGCTAGTTCTTTGTTGTAAAGTATTTTTAGCACTGGTTTCTGCTGTGGAGTTATGTTATCAATCTAAAGTTGAATGCCTTACTGATAAAAAGTATGGTTTTCTTTGGAAGATTTGCAGCATAATGCCATAACTTACAGGTTTGTGATATTACAAATCCTGTTTAGAATGTTGCATATTCTAGCAGTGAGAATTCTCCAAACAAGTTTTACCCAAACGACAATCGTATAAGAAACATGTTGCAGTTTTTCTGTCGCTTATAGTAAATTTGATTCGCAATTCAATACTGTGGGCTTTGAACCCTGGTTTATAGTGTGACAGTTCATATCTCTTAGAAAGCTTGAAATCCCCAGAATTTAAAATCTACTCACAAGTTTCGACAAAACCCTATAAAAATTGAATCTTCTCTATCTGTCTGTACAATTATGAGAGAACCTTTATATAGCCTTGAATCTATTAAAATGTTGGAAAATGTCATGATTAAAACTGAAAGTTTATATAAATTCCTCTCAAAAATTCAGGGAATTTCATTTCAGTTTACATCAGAACTCTTCTATGAAAACTGTTATTTATGCTTCTGTGGAGTGAAGTCATTTCTCTCTTTTTCAGGAACTGAGTAAAGAACTTGCATCGTCCAAGGATGAGACAAAACTTACTAAAAATGATCTTCTACATCAAGAGAATGTGAGGCAAGGTCGAGACAAATACAAGACACTACGAGAAATCCGAAAAGGCAATACTAAACGCAGAGTGGATCAATTTGAAAATATGTAATGTAACATAAACTGGCTTGTTAGTGGGTCCTCATACTTCTGTTTTATCAGGAAAATAGTGAAAACTGTTTAAGGGGGGCTTAGTGTTAAACCTTAAAAATATAATTAACTGTGAAAGCATTTGCATCCACAGCATCACTGCAGTTCATAGCTATACATTCCATATGTAATAAGTTTTGTTCCTGAAGTTTAACTATTTGGTATATGAAATCTGTTTTACTTGTTTATTAATATTCCCAACTTTAGATCTGAATTTAACTTATGGTATCTGAATTGTGCTAATATATTTTCCTCTTTCAAACAAATACAATAAAGAGAGTTGTAGGTAGTACTGAAGAGAAGCTGATATATTTTTTTACGAACAAATTTTTAAGTTTCCCCATATTTTAAAGAAAAGCAAAGTGCTGAATGACAATATCAACTGGTCACTGTACCCTAATATGAAATGTGCCTTTTGTATCAATAAAACTATGAATGGTTGCTAGGAAATTAGAAATATTTGTAATTTTTATACATTTGCAGCAACTCTTAATGCTTTCATATTTTTAGAAGCCTTGCGTACTTACAGTATTAAAATCATGCTTTTCATCTTTGTATAGGTTTAGTTTTTATGATTATCTTAAGAGCTTAGTAATATCAAAAGTACTTGCTAAGTCTTATTCAGCGAAAAGTATGCATTTTTTGCACTTTTATAAAGTTTGATTATTTTTTTTAAGAGCTTAGTTATATCAAAAGTACCTGCTAAGCCTTAATCATAAAGTATGCATTTTTTGCACTTTTATAAACCCAAATGTTTCCATTCGTATGCAAATTAGAATTTTATATGCAGATTCCTAGCATCAGTATTTTGATATATATTATATCAATTGTTAAGTATGTTTTAAATCTGTTTGTAGCTCTCCTTGTTTAAATGCTTGTAGTTTGTAAAACTTGGCTGAAATACACTTTTTTTTAAATGGCATTTCTTCCATCAATCTATGCAAGGGCGAACTGTGCTTCCTATTGTGCATGAGAAATGCAGTGTTTTGTTTTTATTGCTTTCCGGTTCAAATGAGGATGTAAATGCCTCTTTTAATGTTTAATTGATGTTAATAGATGTTTTCAACTATGCAAATCAAAGCTTTGTTACATTTTTCAATATTTTAGCTTTTATTTTATTTATGAATTTTTCTTTCTTTTGTGCCAGTATAGTATGGAATTAAAAAATGTATATTATACCATAGCTGCCAACTTGCTATTCTTTCCAAGAGACTCCCAGTTTTCAGATGTATCCTCCAATGAGCTTGTATATATCCCAGTTTTTGACATATTTTGTTAGTGCCCTATTGTAGGAAAAATCAAGACTTATTGCATGATTATGAATTGTTATTCGGAGTGATTGCATTTTCTGTTTCTGTGTCATGCTTCATAGCTTATTGAGAGATAGTTTATGAAGTCTGGCATATAAATTTAACGCTGGAAAAATTCCCGAATTTTGTGATGCTACAAAATTTTGATGCTGTCTTAGTTTTTAAATATTAATTAGAATAGGGTTTCCGCATGCCCACAGAAAGTACTTAATATGCTTTGAAACCTTAAAAAGGCATCTTTAGTGTTAATTGTGTGTTTTGCACCAAGGATGTGTTAAAAAATGTCAAATTGCTGATAAAAAACAATTTTGCCTTTGAAAGTTAAGCATTTTGTAACAGTCATAGAATATTTGAAAATTCTTGATTAAAGTTTGTCTTTCTAATACAAGATTTTTCTTTTTTGGGGGGTGTGGGGGGGGGGGGAAATTTAGAAATTTTAAGATTTATTGACTTAATAGTATTAATTTCTGTGGAAGCCCGAACATTCCAAAATGATTTGTCTCATTAAAAATTAACACTTTCGAGTAAATTTATCTATTTTGCTATTTTTAATGGTAGAAAATAACTGAATTTTATAAAAAGTGACTGAAATTTATATAGTTTTTGATCAGTATATTGCTCAGGTAAAAATTATTGTGGATATTGAATTTATCAAACTATTATATGGGATGTATAATTTTATTAATAATAATAGCAAAGGCTTGTAAATATAGTGATATCAAACAGGCGTTAGTAGCCTTAAAATTACATCTTAAAGCCTTAGCTTTTCCTGATAAAAAGAGTGTGCATGCTATAGAACTGCACAAAATCTCTCAGTTTTTCTTTTTCCAGGGTTGGCAGCTGTGCCTTGTCAAAATCCAAATTTTGTTTCTTTTTATAGACTTGGTCTGTGCCAAAACACCTGAAGAAATTGCTGGCCAATATTCGTTACTAATTGAATTTTTAATGAGTGTTCTAGTGAATAGGGTTTCATGTTTATTTAGTGCTGTAAATTAGCTTGATTTTAATTCTATGTAATAAAAGGAAATCAAACTTAAAAACAAAAATCACCATCTAAGTGTTACAAATTGAATTATTTTTTCTGTTAAATTTTCTTCATAGAAGAGTACTAGTAATTGTGGTTTTGAAGTGATCTGTTATTGTAATCCATATCATTGGCAATGTGTGCAACATCTTGGTCTGGGCACTGGAATGAGGCAAGTTTGTTATATATTCATGAATGAATATTTAAAATCTTTGAAGTTAATAAAAAGCTAAGTTTTACAGTATTGTGTCTTTATTGGTTTGCACTCAGTTTATTCTCTAGTCTAGACTAGTTTTTATCGTCTAGTGTTTGACATATGGTGCACTAAAAACTGCGTAGTCTTTACATTAGGCATTTGTAGAGGTAGCAAAAGGAAAGTAGGCTTCTGGGTCCCCAAGCAAAAATGGGCACTGAACAGTTTTTTGAAGAATTCAAACTTTTTTAAAAATTAACTTTAAATGTTTTCAAAAGCTTCATTTAATTTCTCAATAAAATGTAGTAAACTCTTGTTTGTAAAAATAGTAACACCATTAAAGAATCACCGGAATTGAATGATATTTATTTCACAAACGACTTGTATTGGTACAAATAAAAAATTAAATTTACTAAGCAAAAAATCATAGAGGGGTTATACACAGCGTGTGAGGAAATGGCATTGTGCAAGAATCGTCATGGCTAGGCCAGTAGAATGAAGGTGATGGTCCATCTGGGTGAAGAAATTTTACAAAAGAATCTTCCTCGTCTTTATTAATCTCTGATATCATTCCAAAGTACAGGGTGTTTCAAAATGATTGACCCGATTTCAAATGGCTTTAATTTTGAAACTTATAAACTTTGAAAAGTTATACATGAAATTAAAGGGAAATTTTTATCTACAAGTGTTCGATGTGATCTCCTTCAGTTGCGCGAACAACTTCAAGGTAATAATCAAATTGTCACCAAACTTGATCCAGCATATCCTGTGTTACCTTTGCTACAGCTGCAGTAAATCGGTTTTTGAGATCATGCAGGTTTGTGAGTGAAGGTTGCACGAACACAGTATCCTTTATGTATCCCCAAAAGAAAAAATCACTCTGCGTCAGATTCAGGGATCTGGGAGGCCAGTTTGTTAATGCCAAATCTGTAGGTCCACTACGACCAATCCAATGATGAGGAAGAACTTTGTTAAGGTGACGACGAACGTTCAAATTCAAGTGAGGCGGCATGCCATCTTGTTAGAAAATGTAATCGGTGGAATCTTCGTTCAATTGCGGAAATAACCAGATCTGTAGCATATCCAGGTATGTGTCTCCAGTTACTGTGCTTTCGGAAAAATAGAAAGACCCATAAATCTTTGTTCGAGACATGGCACAGAAAACGTCAACTTTGGGTGAATCGCGCATATGTTCAATTACTGTATGCAGATTTTCAGTGCCCCATATTCTAAGATTGTGATGGTTGACACTTACATGAAAAGTCGTTTCATCACTGAAGACCAATCGAGCAAAAATGTCCTCATCCTCCATGATCTCTTGAATGAAATGGTAAAAGTTTAGTCATTTTAGCTTATAGTCTGGCATTATAGCTTGCAGGAACTGGAACTTGTATGGCTTTATAAACAATTTTTGCCTCAAAGTATGCCAAACAGTCGACACAGAAATTCCTAGTTCTAGACTAGCGTGCCTTATTGCTTTCGTTTGGCTACTTAAGAATTCTCTGATCCTTTCTTCAGATAGACTCGGATGTCCTGTGCTGTTGCCTTTGCACACACTTCCTGTTTGTTCGAATTGCTGATACCATCTACGAATACTCCTAACACATGGCAGTTCAATTATGTAATGTCTATGGAACTGACGTTGAACGGTAATTACTGATTTATATTTCGAAAACTGCAACATGCAAAAAAATTTCTGCTGCACAAGCAACATTTTCGAAAACAACTGTTTAGTGTCTATTGCGAAGCCACAAACATAACAGAACATGACATTATAAAACTCGTAAATTTCTTTCACATGATATATATTAATTTAATACACGATTAATTTTTACAAAATTGCAGCCATTTGAAATCGGGCCAACTATTTTGAAACACCCTGTACTAGAAGTGATCATACTTGCAAGCAACAAAACATTCAGGATACAGATCATCACCATTCACAGGAAGTTGAGAAAGGCTTCTTAGGTTGAAAGTGAGGGAGGGTTCTTTATCAGTGCTTATTCTTCTTGCTTCAATGGTGCCTGTAGAAATGAGTGGTTTAAAGTTGTGCAAATTGAGAGTTCCAGGGAGTGTCTGTACATCTTTGAAGCTGGTTTCCAGGGAAGAGTGGATTAAATCTATGTCCCTTGCATTATAATGGAATTTGACTTTTTCAATCTTTGTCACACAAATCAAAAAATGTTTTTGGAATAGTGATCTGCTTGTCAAGGGATCGCTGAAAACTCTCTTTTCTAGCTAAACATTTTGTAATTCCACCAATACCACCACATTCTGACTTGCCGTGACTAGTGGCAAAGAAAGACCACTGTGTGTTTATCTGGAAATCTCCCTAATGATGGCAGAGATTTAGAAAGTTGAACTTATTTTTGTACTGTGCTGAACAGCCACCACTAAATGTATCTATTTGATGTGAGGAAAATTATCTTTTATATATTTCAAAATGATTTCCCGAGTTTTGTATACCATATATTCACATCATGTATGTTTCAAATCATCAAACAATGCAATGAGATCATCTTCTCTCCATCAGGATTTTTATAATGCACTACCAAATGCACTACCACAGGATGCAAAGTACAAGATTCAGAAGTCCAGTGGTACCCTTGTACTTCATCTTGGATGATGAATGTGAAAAGTTTTCACTGAAATCTAGTAGAATAACGACAGTGTATGATGGAAGATTGTGACTTTGCTATTAAAGAATGAGGAATCAAATGTTCTAGTTTATCTCTTAGATCATCAATGAACTCATCTAGTATCAAAGTAGTTTTAATCAAGTGAGTTCGATCTGTGGAATCCATTATGAAAATTCAATGGGGTCACATCCATCCAAATCTTCAAATTGAGATTCTAAGTGGCTGACAAGATTATTTTTTGCAGGACATTTATCACAGTGTCTGAGCATGCATTTCCTGTTTGGGTCCTCAGAGTAGAAGCTTCATTATGTCTGTATAAATGCCTTCTATTCGTGCCACATGCAGTAGTAAAATGGCATTATGGTGAATAGTACACACATACTGTGGGTTCCACTAGAACCAGCCAGAACATACCACTTTGGCTTCATAGCACGAAATTTTGAGAAACCTACTTTGTATTAGCCACTTCCTCTGATACTCTTTTCCAATGTTAACCACATCCTTCATCCCTGGCTTTATTCTAGACTGCTCATCACTCTGATAAAAGTTTAGAACCTTGCTTACAGTTTCAGGTGGAAGCTTTTTTCCACCTCTGATCTTGTTTAGCTAAAATTCCTCTTTAAAAAGCTTCTGTACCTGGCGAACTGAATAATCAGATGTACCAAATGTTTCTTGAATTTTTTTTTCTATGACCATGAAAGAGATGCAGGAATGGTTAGCATCTGCATTTGCTTCTTCCTTGAGGTGCATTTTATTCAATGTTTCATCACCTCTACAAGTTTGTCCATGTCACATGCTTTCTCTTGAATTACAATCTCTGCAGTTGGGATTTCAACCTGTAGCACTTTTTCAATTTTGGCACAAACATTTTCCTAAAAATTTTCCATCTTCCTCTTTCCATAAGATGTCTTGCAGTGCTCGGGCAAACTATGTAATTTTAAAGAACAACCCACCTCAGTAAATGACATGTTCAGCTTTTCTATGACTTCTCCTCTCTCTCCAAACTGGTCTTTTCTTCAAAACTTATTCCAGTATCTTCTGGTTAAATGTGACTGTCTTTAACAACATAACTCTCTTGATTTACATCACTATAAATAATTTGCTTATATCTACAGCATAATTTTTCATCTGGCTTTAATTTAATCCTTTTTTCTAGCAAATCTTTGGACTGCTGTAATGTTACAGGCCGTAGAGTTTTCTTTTACTGGTCCTTTGTGCTTTTCTAAATGTTCCCTGCATTTTTTGTTAAAGGTATTCAAATTTCTTCAAATATACACTTGGGTGATGTAAGCAAATAGTTTCCAAGTCTTCAACTTTAGCTTCAGTTCTTAAATGCAATAGCTCTCTGTCCTCTTCACTTAAACAATTAACATTCTCAATCCCTTTCCTGCGACTAAAAGTTAACTCTCCCACACTACATTTTGAATCTTCCTTACTCTTAACACATACACACAGCAAGAACTAGAACAAAAAAAAAGCAGATTGGATAAATTTTAAGAGTTTTGCTTTTTTTTTGTCAATCCAGGCCGGGGGGCTTGCCTAATCAGGCTTATAGATGCTTAGAAACCCCGATCAGGAAAGGAATCCCACCAGGTATTCACAGAAAGACGTATCACCAGATGAAAATTCACAAAAATATACAGGTATATTTGCATCAATATCGTATTACTTCTGCATTAGTTTACATTATTTCAATCAGTTATCCAATATTTAAAATATCAAAGGTTTCATTTTTCAATACCAAAAATCTTCTATAAACTTACTAACACAATATATGCAATAAAATTCACAATACATGATATACATTAATCAAAACAGTTATCAAGTATTTAAAGTACCAGGGAACTTCATTTTCAGTACTAAAAATCCAATATTTACATATTTACACAATACATGCACGAAAATTCACAAAACATATGCAAGAATATGTACAATAATTTTCACAGTATCACACTCAATGCACTTTAATATATATATATATATATGATACCCAAAATACATATACAATTCATGCATAAGACACAATTTCCAATTTCAGTATACAAATGCCATAAGTTTTAATTTGTACAAATGGCCCAAGAAAAAGTAATGCCCTTTACCCAATTATCTAAATATATCACCTTTAATCGATTTAAAATTTTTCCTAACCACTTAACTATTATTTAAATATACAAATATTGTTTAAAAATGCAACTTTAATAATAGTTTCAGTATAGAAAGCGACCCATTTCAAAGAGGCACAACTACAATACAATATTAACACAATGCTCAACCCTGCGATCAACCCCGCGATTAAAACACATTTACTAATTCTCCAGATAGACCCGGGGTTAGCTACAACCCTCCATCGACTCAGAGAGATGGAAATCGCGAGTTAGAGGGCAGACAAAGACATAATGGTCCGCATCCCTCTCCAACCTACAAGAACAGGGGTGAATCCCTAAGGTAAAAACGTTGGATATAGGCCACGAAGGGTGCATGACCCATAAAAAAGTGGAAAAGATCTCTAGAGCAAAGTTGAAAATCAACAGAAAGGGCTGAGTGAAAGGAGCATGCACGCTGTGCCGAATTAAATTAATTCAGCAAATAAAGCTGTAATTAAATCTCCCCCCCCCCCCGAATTGGAATTGGGGCTTAGAAATTCCAGACCGGGCACACCTGTGACCCTTTGAATGTTAAAGACAGCAGAGGTCACCAGAACAATGGACGTCGCGAATCCCGCGCCACCATGTCTGGAAAATTGACAGTTAAGAAGAAAGGCTAAGCTGGCATGAACCGCCTTGAGTGATCGCGTGGACGTTAGCTCCAGACGTGAGGGGAGTGTCCCCTAGACTTACTGGCACGAGTCTCCGGACAAATGAGACTCAAGAAAAATGACATCACGGATATTAAGATCCAATAAAAAAATAGAGAGAAAATTGTCCCCTGGTGGCTCCTTTTCTGAGGGCGACCGGAGGAGAGTCTTCGAGAGCAGTTAAGATCTGATCTTCGACAAGAGAGCTCGTCTTTTTGGAAAGAGAGTGCTTCTCGGGCATAGGCCCTGTATTTGGTTTTTGAGCAGAAACCTTCTGCGATAGTTCCTGACCTAAGGACGGAACGGAAGAGAGATCGAGGGCCCAGTAGGACTCGATCCATATAGACTACCGCTAGTCTAAAATTCAGACCACCCGGGTCTAGCATCGTCGTGACAGGACGTCACCGCATCGTGGACTTACGTCAGTTTCATCTTGAAACCTAGTTAGAGAATCACCTCTCATAGACTTTCCACTGGAAATTGATGTGGACATTTTCTTGAACACGTCAGAGTGACCTCAGCGGACTATTCGCCTCACATCAGATTTGGATACCTTTGTAACCTAAATTGTATATTACCTAATTGCTGTAAATAAATAAAGAATTGAAGTCACTCGAGAGTTATTTGGCTGTGACTATAAAACCACGCTACCACTACGCCACAGCCATTTTGGTGGCAGCTGAGTTGGATAAATCGATCGTCAAATTAAAGACGACAGGCCCACACTTCATCAAGAAGTTGAAGCAAGTAAACAGACCGGACTACTGCGGACTGGAGCTGTAGGACATCCCGTCCAAGAGTTAAGAGGACATCCCGTCCAAGAGTTTAAGAGGACATCCCGTCCAAGACTTTAAGAGGACATCCCGTCCAGGAGCGAGTGCCAGATCCCTTCTGAAACCGTTGCGAGTCATCCTGTGGTGAAAGGTTACGTCAGAGGAGACGGCATCGTCATTGAGCTGAGTGACATCGACGCAGAGCGAGGGTCTTCAGACAAGGTAAGCCTGACTCATTTTTTTGGAGGCAAACAAAATTTTGGTAGAATTAGATTAATTTGTAATTTGTGAAAAATAACTAAATTAATTAAGAACCAGATTAAATTGTTGTATGTGCGTAACTGTCAAACGGTATGCAAGTCTGTGTTCTAGGAAATTTTTAAAATATTCCAGTTTAGTAAACTATTTTTTTTTGGCAAAATGTTATTATATATGTCTTACATTAATTTAAATTAATGCCATACATTCATATTGTATAGTGTTGGAAGTTGCATTTAAACTTAACTAAATTGTGGCATAAGTATCCGAATAATTATAATTGAATGACCAAGATAAAATCTTGTAAAGTGTTATTGCAACTAATAGTTTTATTTAATGTAAATTGCATAACCATTGCTAGTCAGGAGATAGATGTGTTATTGTGTGTTATAATCCTTAGAGGCTTAGAGCTGTGGGGATAGTTAAGCCGTGCTAGACACACCCCAGGCAGTTTCAATTGAAAGGAATTCTCCCCTTCTTCAGATGAGAGTCTTATTGTTAAGTAGGGAAGAGGGATTAGTGTATTGTGGGATAAATTATAGGTACTGTGTGTATTGACCTTTGGAAAGGGACGTTTTAAAAATTGGATTATTGTTCTAATTAAAGTGTTAGTGATTCCCCGTGAATTCACGAATTATTTGAAATGGCATTTTTAAAAAGGCATAGAAAAACGGATCTTCAAAGCCTCGTTGTAGAATTAGGTCTAGAGTTGGGAGAGGAGGAAAAAATAATTGACCTTGTGAAAAAAATTCAGGAGAGTCCAGATTTTGACGAACCAGGTGTTAAGGCCATGTTAAAAACGATTATAGAGGAACGACAATTAAATGAATCCAGGGAATCGGAATCAGAAAAATTAAGAGAGGAACGGGCATACGAACTTGAAAAGTTGCGTTTGGCTCAAAATGGGGAAACAATTAGCTTGGCCTCGTCGAGTCGTGAGAGCGCGAGACCCCCTAGAAATTTAATATCTGTAATGCAGAAATATGAACCCGAAAAATCGGATATGGCTCTATTTCTGACGTTATTTGAGCGTCAAGCTCGTAAGAATGGAATCGAGAAGGAGGAATGGGTAACTCAATTACTTAGTTTGATTCCGATTGAGATCGCCGAAATTATAATTAGAGAGCCCGAAGAGAAAGTCGATGACTATGAACATATTAAGTCGGTACTGATGGAAAGATTTAAACTTAACTCAGAGACCCTTAGGACCAAATTCCAAACACATAAAAAACGAGAAGGAGAGCTCTGGAAAGACCTCGTTTTTGAGTTACGGGCATATCTCGAAGGATGGCTAAGAGAAATAGAGGTTCAGGATTTTGAATCTTTAAAAGAATTGATGGTGGCGGACCAAATAAGAAGACGCGTGTCGGCCGAAGTGAAAGAACACTTCATCGATAATTGGGGAAAGGTTAACAGACCAAGCGAACTAGCAAAGAAATTAGATGATTATGAGGCATCTAGACGGTTTATAAAGAAACCCCAAAATTTTTAAACCTCCCGAAAGGAAATTTGTAGACCGCCCAAAAACAACCGAACAAACCCAAGCTGGGAAAAGGGTGGATGTAAATAGGAACGTGCCTAAAAATGGGTCGAGTGCTAATCAAACAAATAACGATTGGAGAACGAGGGAATTCGAGCGGAAGAAAAGTGTGACGTGCTATCTCTGCCGGAAAATCGGACACATCAGTACGAACTGTACCGAATCAAAAAGGGGCGCGGAGATTGTAAATAATCTAGAGACGACCGACCATTTTAATGCTTCATTTAAACCCTATTTAAGCCGGGCGAAAGTGAATTCCATAGATACGCTTATACTTCGTGACAGCGGGAGTAGCATAGATCTTGCGTCCATCAAATTAGTAAAACCCGAAGATTTTACAGGGGAGACCGTGTGGGTAAAGCAACCCTTAGGAAATGATTTTATGTGTCTACCGCTAGCTCGTGTAATTTTGGAAAGCACTGAATTCGGAACCATTCGAACCAAAGCAGCCATCGTGGGCAAATCAGTGGAAATGAATCACTATCTGTTGGGGAACTCAAGTCAGGAATTAATCGACTTAAATAAGGATAACCCCCAAAGAATTAATGCTATGATTACGAGGAGTCAAAGCAAATCTAAAAAGGCAACCGAAGAACCAAAAGGGAGCGCGGAAACGGGGAATAAAGGAAATTTCGATGAAAAATTAAAATTGATTGAGTCAGAACCCGCAAATGTGGCGGAAAGTGAAGAATTAATAGATGGGCAAGAAGAACCGATTGATTTACCTCCGGTTGAACCATACCCTACGCAAGAATTGATAAACGTAGACGCTACTGAATTCTTAGAGGAACAGAAAATATGCCCAAATTTAAAGTCTCTCTGGGAAAAGGTAGAGCAAAATAAAACGTCGGAATTTGTAATTGAACGCGAATTACTGTTCAGAAAATCAACAGATCACCGAGGATTAGTTAGGAAACAGCTGTTGATTCCCACTAAGTATAGATCAAAAATATTAAGTCTTTGTCATGAAGGTTTTGGTTCGCACATGCGAACTACAAAGACCAAGGATAAGCTTTTGAGACACTATTTTTGGCCTCAATGCTTTAAAAACGTCGAAGAAATGGTAAAAACTTGTGATGCATGTCAGCGGGTGGGGAAATCATTAGAAAAGAAAAAAGCCCCACTTAAACTTGTGCCTGTGATTTCAGAAATATTTTCAAAAATAAACATAGATACCGTAGGGCCGCAGCCTGTATCTTCGAAAAATAATAGGTACCTCCTAACTTGTATTGACATAGCCTCTAAATATCCTGAAGCTATACCTTTATCTACGGTAAGCTCGCAGAACGTGACGGATGCTTTGTTGTTGTTCTTTAGCCGCATTGGGTACCCAAGGGAAGTCCAATTGGACAATGGAAGCTATTTCACTAGCAACTTGACAACGACGTTCTTCGAAAAGTTTGGAGTGAAAACCACCCATAGTTCTATTTATCACCCCCAGTCAAATCCAGTCGAGAGATTTCACCGAACAATTAAAAGACTTTTGCGTGCAATGTGTGCCGAAACCGGTACTGAATGGGAGCGACATTTGCCCTCAGTCTTGCTGGCATTACGCAATGTCACCCACGAATCTACTGGATTTAGTCCCTCCGAGTTAGTTCACGGCAGGAACCTTCGGACACCGGAGACTCTATTGTTCGAGCAGTGGGCGCGTGAGCCGATAACAGATGATGTGGTCACGGATTATGTATTTGACCTTTTAAACCGATTAAGGCATTGTCAACAGCTGGCTTCGGAAACGGAGACAGATAACAAAATAAAACGAAAGGAGTATTATGATAAGGGTTCCGTTAAAAGAGAATTTAAGGCAGGGAATCAGGTTTTGATTTTGGCGACGCACCGGCCGAATAAATTAGCCGTTAAGTGGATAGGTCCCGGGACTATTGAGAGACAATTATCCGAGACAAATTACACTGTAAGGATGCCAGGGAAATCTGAAAAGGTACAAGTGTACCACGTAAATTTATTAAAACCATATCACCAGCGCGTGGAGTGCGTGAATGTTTTAATAAGCGAAAATGTTGCAGAGGAAACGAAGGATTCGGAGTTGGATATTTCATATCCCGTAGCTAATCCCAACATTTTTGATTTCGAGGAAATCGTCACGGACAGTGCGTTACGAGAAAAGTGCACTTCAGAACAGATTGAAGAGTTGAGGAAATTACTGAAATCGCATGAAAATCTATTTTCAAATGATCCAGGCAGAACGCATTTAATCGAGCACGATATTGAACTTATAAGCAATAAACCCGTACGCTCTAAACCGTATAGGACGTCCCCGAGACAGAACGATATTGTGAAACGGGAGATTAAGAGAATGCTGGAATTAAAAATCATTGAGATTGGAGAGTCGGATTATACTTCACCCATAATCCTAGTGGAAAGTCCAGGAAAGGACCCGAGATTATGTGTCGATTACAGGCGGTTAAATTCAATTATTCGCACAGAATATTATCCGCTATCTAACATGGATGATAGAATAGAGAAGGTGTCGTCAGCGAAGTTCATTACGGTAATTGATCTGACCAAGGGGTACTGGCAGATCCCCTTAAGTCCTAGAGCTCAAAGGTTAGCCGCGTTCGTCACGACCTTCGGAACGTACCGACCGTTAGTGCTTCCGTTCGGGTTAGTCAACGCCCCCTATTGTTTCTCCAAGTTCATGGCACAATTGTTACAGGGTTGTGAGGAGTTTTGTGTTCCATACCTGGACGACGTTGCCATTTTCTCAGAGACCTGGGATGAACATTTAAAACACCTGGATGTTGTTTTGAGGAAAATCGCTTCTGCCAAACTAACGATAAAACCTGCCAAATGCAAATTTGGACAGAGTTGTGTTAAATACTTAGGACACATGGTAGGGAACGGTCAAAGGACGCCGATCGAGGCGAAAATTAAAGCGGTGTTAGATTTTCGGACGCCCCGAAATAAAACCCAAATCAGGCAGTTTTTAGGTCTTAGTGGTTATTACGCACGCTATATACGTAATTACGCAATTATTGCCGAACCTCTGACTCGGGCACTGAAAGGAAAGAATAGGAAGGAGGAGATAGTATGGACGGAAGAGTGCGAGAGCGCTTTTAACGAGCTTAAAACAAAACTGACAGAAAAGCCTGTGTTATACGCACCCGATTTCACTAAGGAGTTTATCCTTCAAACTGACGCGTCATTAAAAGGGCTGGGCGTAATAATGGCTCAGAAGGGGGCGGATAATACTGACCACCCAATATTATATTTGAGTAGGAAATTTACGACAACGGAACAAAGGTTTGGAACCACGGAGAAGGAATGCGCAGGCATAATTTTTGCAATAAAAAAGCTGCGACATTACCTTGATGGTCAAAAGTTCACAATCGAAACCGATCATAACCCATTAGTGTTCCTTAAAACCAATTCTGGTCAGAACCCTAGATTGATGAGATGGGCCCTAGCTCTACAGCCTTTTAACTATCAGATCATTCACCGGGCTGGAAAGGATATCGGACATGCAGACTGTCTGAGCAGAATGCTGCCAGATTAGAAAAAACTGTATTACATTGTGCTGTATATATTTTTATAATTTTTGTAGGAATTGTTTTTGTGTATATATTTAATTTTTTTTTGTTTTATTTTAATCCTTGTTGCCTCTAATGATGTTGTCAGGTGAACCATGTCTAACCCTTTGCCTTACAGATTTTGCCTGCTAGACAAAATCTCCCTAAGGGGGGAGGGATTGTGCTGAATTAAATTAATTCAGCAAATAAAGCTGTAATTAAATCTCCCCCCCCCCGAATTGGAATTGGGGCTTAGAAATTCCAGACCGGGCACACCTGTGACCCTTTGAATGTTAAAGACAGCAGAGGTCACCAGAACAATGGACGTCGCGAATCCCGCGCCACCATGTCTGGAAAATTGACAGTTAAGAAGAAAGGCTAAGCTGGCATGAACCGCCTTGAGTGATCGCGTGGACGTTAGCTCCAGACGTGAGGGGAGTGTCCCCTAGACTTACTGGCACGAGTCTCCGGACAAATGAGACTCAAGAAAAATGACATCACGGATATTAAGATCCAATAAAAAAATAGAGAGAAAATTGTCCCCTGGTGGCTCCTTTTCTGAGGGCGACCGGAGGAGAGTCTTCGAGAGCAGTTAAGATCTGATCTTCGACAAGAGAGCTCGTCTTTTTGGAAAGAGAGTGCTTCTCGGGCATAGGCCCTGTATTTGGTTTTTGAGCAGAAACCTTCTGCGATAGTTCCTGACCTAAGGACGGAACGGAAGAGAGATCGAGGGCCCAGTAGGACTCGATCCATATAGACTACCGCTAGTCTAAAATTCAGACCACCCGGGTCTAGCATCGTCGTGACAGGACGTCACCGCATCGTGGACTTACGTCAGTTTCATCTTGAAACCTAGTTAGAGAATCACCTCTCATAGACTTTCCACTGGAAATTGATGTGGACATTTTCTTGAACACGTCAGAGTGACCTCAGCGGACTATTCGCCTCACATCAGATTTGGATACCTTTGTAACCTAAATTGTATATTACCTAATTGCTGTAAATAAATAAAGAATTGAAGTCACTCGAGAGTTATTTGGCTGTGACTATAAAACCACGCTACCACTACGCCACAACGCATACCACCGTCCCACGGCCCACAAAGGACCCACCATTTCCTTACCACCTCCGCCCAGACAAAGCTGGATAGGAGGGAGTAAGGGGCAGGGGCCCCCAACGGGATGCCGGACGAGGCAGCTAACTTCACAAACTCAGCTTAATGTAATAACCTCCCTAAAAGGGATAATGATTTTTCTAATATCGTTGACAAATCTGGATCAGGTCCTGAAGGAGACGAGTGCACTGATAGAAAATAAGCTATCGGTGTAAATGTCAGCTGTATGGCCAGTACTCCCTATCCACATCGCAGCTCAGGCAATCGCCAGCATTTCTGCCTGAAATACCATATTATAATCATGCAACTTGTATTGTTCTGTATGGAAAAGAGAGATTTCTGTAGACACAAAACGCCCAATTTAATATACTAATATTTATATATAATACTCAATTTTTAATTTTTTGGAACATTTTTCTTGCTAGGTCTTATTTGTCAACATTTAAGGTTTCTGACTCTTAATTTATTTTTTGTATTCACAATTGGACAATTTCGTAACTTCAAATACCCCAAAAAGTCTGCACTTTTGAAAAAAAAACTATAATTACCAATATTATATTAAATTTTAAGCTGAGTAACTTTGTTCCATTAATTTTTCCTATTACAGCTATGGATAGCAGGAAAATTGTACAAAATGGCTACCCAGCAGCCATTTTTTCCCACAATGTAAAAAAAAGTAACATTTTCATTACAAGGAGTAAAATAAACATAAATTTCATTCTTTATCGAGAAAGGGAATGTCTTTGCAATAATTTTCGACATTAAAAGCTTATGATTCCATCATACCCACATGCTGAAAATTCAAGTTTTCCAAACATAGTTTTTCCACCCAAAAAGTATATTATTAATTTTTTTTGAGGTATTTATAAAATCTTGAGTACTGGCGCATTTTTTTCTGTAATCCTTGTAATTTTATTGAGCTTTGTGTAAAATTTCAAAGATATATATATATATATAATCATTGGTTATGGAGAAAAAAATAAAATGTAAGTAATGGTATCTTGTGCCGAGAGTCTCAAGAGTGACAGACAACACAGATTTAATGAAATTTCTAAGTGCTATAAAATTAAAACCGTTTGAGAGAGAATGAAAAAATTTAAGGAGATTTCTTTCAACCATAAGAGAATGGTGTCTGTCCACCAAGTTTTATCAAAATCCGAGTCTGTGTGACATGACCTCGTTGAAATGACGTGGAATGATCCGAACATCACATACGAGGGGTGATCAAAAAGCATCAAGATTGGATTTATTAAAAAGTACAAGACTCATACACTGTACTGTTTTTGAAAAACTTAGACTTGGCTGCCCATTGGTTAGCTGGCTTATATAAGGAGCTTGGTCATTGGCTAAACCTATTGCCCGTGGTCTAGTCTACTCTTTATTGGCTGTCTAATTTCATGGCCTCTGGTCCAACATACCATGCAATTCCTCTTTATGAGTGTGTGCATATGTGGAATCAAATTTCTGTATGCTTTTTTATTGTCTAGTCATAAACGTTGCCTAAAATGTCAAGTCTGGCACCAGCAATAGTTCAAAAGAACTAATGTTTTATGGTTCCATCCTCAATTTGACATTTATTTATCTTGTTGCCATAGCACTTATAAAAAACTTACCACCTTTATATCACGACTATAAATTAAAAAAAAAATATGAAAACTTTGGATCAGTCAAATAATTTTTAAAGAATCTAAACAAATTTTGAAATGGTACCATAAATAACCAATGAGAAACAACTATCACTTCCATTACAAAAAGTAAATTCCAACTAAAAAAATATATGTAATACAGAGTGATCTTAAATATGTAAAAATGTGAACATAAGTTGTATAAGTAACAAAATTTCAATAAGTGTCAAAAATTGATAACAATTGACACTAACAATTATTATTAAGCAATAATAATGTAGCAAAACTTATAACAAACAAATTTATGTATTTGTACTCCTTGAGAACTAAACATAACATCTGCAGTTTTCATAAAATTTTATATTAATATGAAATGTTGCACTGTCACTTTCATTTGCTATTTGCCGTATTCTGCAATACATGCTTCATAAAAAAAATCATATGTGATCAGAACTTATGTCATGGGTCACTTTATCAAATGTTTGCAGTAATCTGCTCTGTCAATAACAATATACACATCGATCTATAAAAGATAATCAATCGATGTTTCAAATTTAATTTTTCTTTGATTACTTATTTAAATCTTGCAGCATCTTGCAATAACAACAAACATATACTATTTCAAAACTCATTTCTCATGAATCATTTTACTAAATCTTGCAGCATTCTGCTTCTGCAATACCAATAACAAAAAAATACACACACAAAAATCATATACTTAAAAAAATCTGATGTGGGCAGCACATGACTTTCTTTATATAATGCAATGAATTTACTACTTTTACAGTAAAAAAAACAGATTATTTTTATAGTAGTTATTTATATTCTTTCCAAGATATTGAATTTTCGTCAATGAGTCGTCATTTTCCATGTCGTCATCATCAATGCGTCGTCATTGATTTAGCGTCATTTTTATCCATTTGGCGAGTTTTACTTTAATTTAGCAACATTTAAAAAAAGTCGCCAAGTTGGCGACATTCCACCAAATGCGTCGCCAAAATCTCGCCAAGCGTTATGGACGAAGAAATAAGTTATTCTTACAACAGATAAATGGCTATTGGAGTCCAAATACAAAAGTATTACTCAAAGTATCTTTCTTCATAAATAGAACGAGCTAGATCCACAAGAATGATGTCACCAAATTTATCGCAGGGTATTACATATGAAAAGTGAACATGTTTCTCAATAGGAAATATTTTATCTTTATTTTATATGACTTCTTGATAATTTTTTTAAAAAATGTACAGTATCTCGAGAACAGTTCATGTTAGCGTTCTAAAATTTATGTCAATCGTTTTCTAATGAAAAATTACATAAGAAATGTCTATTTGCGTAACTTTATTAGCGGTTTTGATTTTTTGACGATTTTTTCAAAATTTAGGGGGTTCTGAACATTCGATTGCGTATAAAAACAATAGGCTTCCAGTGTTTACGGATTGTGATTTTTGTACCAAATTTCGTTCTAATCGGTCCATTCGTTTGTCAGTTATCGTCTCCACAGACTCACTGACACACACACACACACACATACTTTCACACACACACATCACTTCAAAAATGTTTGATTTGTGATCAGGGATGCTTGAAACGTGCTCTCCTGTCGAAAACTTGAATTCGAATTTTCGACCCCGTCACAATACTTTCCTTATACATTATGTATATAAGGAAAGTAAAAAGAATGTTGCGCAACAAAAAATATTCTAGTTTTTCCTTTGATGTAAATTATATATCTCATCAAGTGTTGGAACTATATGTATCATTCTCATGAGATGTATTTATTTGCTGAATTGCCAGATTGTGCACAAAAAAAAAAAAAAAAAAACAACATATGATCTCTTTCTGGATCTTTATTAAGTTTGGAGGATAGTTTCTTACAATGTCCTTTTGGAAAAACAGGAATATACGAAATTTCCTTTCACAACAGCAGATTTATTTCTGTATGTTTGTTTTAACTGCCTTTAATAAATTTTTCTTTGCTATTTCAAAAGATTTTTGTATACAAATAGCCAAATCCTGACTATAATCATTAACAGTAGTGAATTTGTGCTCATTTATGTTGAAAAGAAGATACCGAAAATTATTTCTCTGTAGTGAAGATTAGCTGGCTGGAGATTCATCAGTCGAGGAATGGATTGATGTTCGGTGGGCCAACAAGGCAATAGATAAATGTTGATTCCAATCTTCTTGTGTTTCAGACATTAAATGACTAAGTGTCTGAAACACAAGAATCAGCTTACAATTTAATCGTTCACACGCCGTCAAATTGTGGGTGGCAGCTTGTTGTGGTATGTTTCTCAATACCTAATTTTTCATTCAGCTTCATGGCAACATTAGAAACAAGAAAGATCAATCATGCATAAAGCATTGATTATGAAACACTTTCCAACTTCAATGCAATTTTATATAAATATCTCTAAAATGCGATACATTCCTCGGTAAAATTTTTAAAATTATCACAATACTACATTGATTTATTATATTTGAAAACTTAAAACGTCATCGTAAAAAATGAACTTCATTCAAATGACGGCATCGAAATATAAATTGCCTGGTTTAAAGATCTCTAAAATGCGATACATTCCTCAGTAATATTTTTTAAAATTTTCATAATACTACAATAATTTATTATATATGAAAATTTCATCGAAAACAAATAAACTTTATTCAAATGACGTCATCGAAATATAAATCGCCTTGCTCTCTCTATAAAAGCAGCATTTCATTCATAAACAGTTTTCCATTCCTTTCATTCATCGCAATACTTTAATAATTTATTTTATTTAAAAACTGAAGACCATGGAGGTACAAACAATTTAACTCTATGCTTAAAACTTCATCGAAAAAATCGTCTGGTTCTCTGTGTAAAATCAATGAATGTTTCATTCATATCAGTTATATTGCAGACTCTAAGAGTTAAATAATTTTGCGTTAAAGAAATGCAGCAATTCTTATACTACAACTCATTCTACATCTTTTGGTGTTTACATTCTCCATAAGTGAAAATTAGGCTTCGTTGTAGAAATAATCAAAGTTTAATGATCATTTAAACTCAAATATATTGTAATTGCTTAATTGCTTTGGTTCAAAAAAAATTTTTTTTTTTCCCCCAAATGGCAGAAAATAAGACATACATTATATACACACAGAATAAATATCCCGAATATATAACATGAACAGTCAATGTCTCCTAAACAATGGCCAGAGCCGTGAACCTGTTAGCCGTCACATGACGTTGCCCCAGCGCACCAGTGGGGGTCAGAACACACCGCGCCCAACATCACAACGTCCATGTCCGCAGGTGGGACTCGAACCCACAACCCGGCAACCGAGCAATCACAAGGAAACGCCCGGTTCAGTATGTAGATGCACAGAATTTAAGCAAAAATAAAGCGGTTTTAGGACGGATACAACACTAAATATGAATATAAAAGAACTTTAAAAATTACGAGTTTGACACAAGATGGATGCCATATTTTATTTTGAAGTGGGTCACATGATCTCTTCATATAATGGTCACGTGATCGCTTCTTATAAAGGGTGTAATTATTATTTTAATTTTTATTTAAAAAACTACTGAATATATTTTTCTAAATTTTTTTTATATATTTTATGGAATATGAATATTTCCTAAAACTTTCGAAACAATTTGTGAATTTTAAACTCGCTTAAAAAAATGTTTGAAAAATTAGGTCCCATAGGGTTCAATGTATTTCATTTTTTCAACTCGGGTTCAGTCCGAAACTAATTGGGTGATATTATTCATTTATATTCCCATAAGTACCACAGACCGTCTGAACAACATACTAAATTTTATTTTGATAAAGTCATTTTTACGGCAGTTATGAACAAAGTCATAAACACTTTTCAACTATGTTGTAAAGAGTTAATAAAATTAAAATACTTGTCACTGATTATGTGTTTTGGTAGACCATGAAGAGAAAAGGAGTCTTCTAAGTAATATGAAATAGTTCCAGATTTAATATTATGGATAACATAAGCTTCTGGTCAACGCGTAAAATAGTCTGTAATTTCTAGTATGTATGTATTACCAGAGTAAGTAGGTATGGGGCCAATACAATCCATAGCTATTTTTTCCATAGAGTAAGTAGAATTTGGAAACCTTTGTGATGGAGCTTTTTGCTTTTGTTTAAATTTTTTCTGTAAACATCAGGACAACTCTTGACATAGTTTAAAATTTGAACATTTATCGTAGGCCAATAAAAATGCTATTGGATTTTCTTCAAAGTTCTAATACCACCATGTGCTGCAGTAATCGAATCATGACAATTTAGAATTTCAGGGATCAAATTTTGTGGAGCAACAATATGTTCTTTTCTTTGATATTTTGATTTTTTATAATATAATTTTAAGAAAAACATTAAATTTTTAGGGAATGGCTTATGGTGTTCATTTCTATGTTATTTGCACATCTAAATAGATAATCAGCTGTTAAATTTAGGTGACCAGGTTTGTGAATAATTTTGCAATTAAACTGGATCATAGACATCCACCATGCTATTCTTGAAATGAGGTCATTTAATGTTAGAATATTTGAAAGAGAGGCTTGATCACAATAAACAGTAAAGTGTTTTCCCAAAAGGTATTGCTTAAAGTAGGAGGTTGCCTACACAACTCCTAAAGTATCTTTCTCTATCGTGCTATAATTTATTTCTGCCTCTTAGTTTTTTGCTTGCATAAGCAATGGGGTGCAAAAATTCATCACCCCCTTCCTGACAAAGAACAGTTCTAAGAACAAAGTTTCACGCATCAGTGCATACAGAAAAAATATTTTGAAAAATCAGGGAGATGTAAAAGTGGTTCTTTAAGTAATTTAGATTTTAAGGTTTGATAAGAATTTTCCGCTTCAGGAATCCAAGAGAATTTAGTATTTTGTTTAGATAAATTAGTTAAAGGAAGAGCTTTTAATGAGTAATTTTCGATAAATCTTCTGTAGAAGCCAGTTAAATCCTAGGAATTGGCGAATTTGTTTTTTAGAGGCGGGTTTTGAAAATTTCTAACGGTTTTTAAATTGGAGGGGCTAGGTTGGACAATATCTACAGAAACTTAAAATTCTAAATAATTTATTGAGGATTTGGAAAAATTACATTTACTTGGTTATGTTTAACATAATGTATGATGAGATAATCTGTCAAACATTACATTTAGTTTCAAAATGTTCCTCAAAGGTTTTTGATGCAATTACTAGATCATTAATATAAAAAGCAATTTGTAAAGGAGAAAGCTTAGCTAGGACAATGGACATAAGTTGTTGAAAAGAACTAGGGGCATTTTTCAAACCAAAGGGGACTCTTTTCCATTCATAGTGGCCAAAAAGTGTAGAAAAATCATATTTGTGTGTGTTATCTAGTTGCAATTTTATTTGATAAAATCCAGATCTTAAGTCTAATGTATAAAAATAATTTGCACTATTTAAACTATCAATTAATTCAGTGATATTTGGCAGTGGAAAAATGCAAGCAATAGTTTTATTATTTAATTTTCTGAATTCTGTTACTAATCCTTACGTTCTATCTGCCTTTTTTACAAAAAATACAGGTACAGAGAATGGTGAATCCCTTTCTTGTATGTCACTCTGAAGAAGTTCATTAATTTATCTAATTCATCTCTTATATGATAGGGAGCCCTATATGGTTTCGTTTAACAGGACTTTTAAATCTAGAATAGAATTAGCAAAAATATGTTTATAATCATAAATCCTCTATTTGCCTTTTTTCGTTACAATCTAATTGTGAAATATCAAAATACCCCACCAAACGTCAAAATTATCACCATTCTCTGTACTTCGCTCAGTAATATTGTTAATTGAAAAAGAAGGTACTACTGTGATTTTAACAATTTTTGCTAAGATTGAATGCTTCTTTATGTGCAAGTCATCAACTGACAGATTCATTACTTTCACATTATAAACAGAGTGGTATAAAATTGAAAACTGTCTGCGAACAAAGTATTTGCCTAAAAATTTTCTGCAAAAGCCTGCCGAGTCATATACGATATATGCGCACACAAAAATATCGATTTTCTGGTTACCTAATTTATTCAGGTAATATTTTCTTGGTTCCAGTAAATGGAAAAAAAGGGGGGGGGGGGGAAACATGATTTACCAGAGTTAGAGATATAATATAGTTTTTTGAAAATAAAAGTAACAGTGCATATGCATTGCTCATAATAACAAAAAAATGTTTTTTTTTTTTTTTAAATAATTCTCTAAAATTTCTGCAATTCGAAAAACTTTCTGCGTTCGTCTATATTCTCTGACTCTGATTATAAATATTAGATCTAGATACATTATTTACTGATCTAGCAATCAAAATTTTACTGTTGTTTAAAGGCTCAATCATCACAGTAGATGAATTAAGTTTAACAATATATTTTTATTTTATTTGTATGAATGTATCTGATAAAGGAGGAATTGTGTATTTTTTAAGTGCATAGCACATATTGTTCTTTCATTCATCAGACTTCAAAGTATTTTCTGCATTAGTTTTATAATTATTATTTAAGGTTTGAATTTCACAAGGGAAGAAAAAAGGGACAGATAATGGACTTTCATTATGTGTAGTAAAAGGCACAGTTATAAGATTATTGATTGCATAAAACATTATTATTTATTAGCAAAATTTATCGATATATAAATTTTGCTAATAATGTTTTATGCAATAGTCTCTTAAAAATTTCACACCAACTATTACAGAATAATAATGTATTCTACAGTCCATAATATAAAAGTCTACATTAAATGCTTTGTAATTTTTGCTGTGTAAACACTCAATGAAGAGAAATCTGTCGCGTAATGCTTTAAGAATTTGCGAAAAGGATTTTTCCCTCCTTTAACTTTGGATTATACCTAATAAATCGTGTGGCTATGCTAGAAAATTTTAGTTTTAAAACTGAGACTTTGTCTGATTCGGACCAATTTGCATGGTCAGCTAACATTTTTATCCTGTCTGCGTAATCCTCTAATGGGAGGTCAAATTCCTTCCCGGAAAACACTGGGGTTGAATTCAAATAGTCTCCTATTGAAGAGACTGTCTTAAAATTGCGCATAAGTAAATTAGGCTTTATAAAAAATCCATTTCCATTCCCTGTTCATCCATTAAATCGCTTTGCTTAATACCTTAATTTAAATCATTGTTTTTGTCACTATTATTTGAATTTAAATTATCAGAGTTTAAATCAATGTTTTCTCTATTCGAAGATGTACTTTTTGCTAACAATTGTAACCAAGTTTTCTTGGTACTAATAATGCGACTTCTGGGAATTAAATCCTAAACTTTACCATCATTTGTACTTGCATAAAATGGAGGAAATGGCTCTTTTCCATGTGAAAACATAGCATACAATAAAGTTTTAAAAGGGTTCTCTTTAGGACCAACCCCACTATCCCCAGATCCGAAACTAGCCACATAAATACATACCTTATTTTCATTCATTGTTGTAACAAGATGTCAGAACAAAAATTCAATTTACAAATTTTCAATAAATATTACTAATAAATACTTTCAATTTTATTAATCCTGATCATGCCCATCGGGCATCTGCTCTGTGTCCGTCCCCGACGGAAGGCATTTTGCGCCGGCTCTATACTAGATTCCAGTGCATGTAAGCGTTGTTTATTGTATTATTATCGAATAGGAAATCAATTCATCTAGTTATATTGTGTGAAACAAATGCCTTCTGTAGCTGATTTAGCGTCGATACTTACTCATACAATGCTTTACAGCTTTGTAATTGACATTTTTCTTCTACCTCGTTCATTGTCGAGTTCTTGTTCCCAACTTCTCTAGTTTTCTGTTAAAAGTGCTCCAATAAACTTTTATTGGATCGAGCATGATCACTTTACTATAGATAGGTCTAATATGTATTGTACACTCGGATCTTACATTTCGGTGGGGCTGTTGAAATCTTTCGTAGCAATCTTATATACCGATGCACTACCGACTGATTCAGACATAAAGGGACATGAATTTAATAAGTAATATATGTATTAACTTCTCAGAGATGGGCTGCAGTCCAATACAATTTAGGTATGCTTAAATTAGGTAGTCTAACATTCGCAATTTTATAAAGTTTTTCTAAATAATATCCATTTTGTAAATCTTCTAAATGTCACGTATAACTTACGACAGTACCTAAAAAATTGTGAATATCTGAAAATGGATTTTTAACTAATCTTGAGCAAAAAATAATAAATCTTTATAACTGGCGAAATTGTTATTCACAGTGTGCACAACTTCGCCATGATGTGGTAAAATTGCATACCAGGTTCACTGCAAGCGTAGAACCAAGTTATACTTTATAAGAAAGATCAATCATGTATAAAACATTGATTATGAAACACTTTCCAACTTCAATGCAATTTTATATAAACATCTCTAAAATGCGATACATTCCTCGGTAATAGTTTTAAAATTATCACAATACTACATTAATTTATTATATTTGAAAACTTAAAACTTCATCGAAAAAAATGAACTTCATTCAAATGACGGCATTGAAATATAAATTGCCTGGTTTAAACATTTCTAAAATGCGATACATTCCTCGGTAATATTTTTAAAATTATCATAATATTACAATAATTTATTATACTTAAAAACTTCATCGAAAACAAATTAACTTTATTCAAATGACGTCCTAGAAATATAAATCACCTCTCTGTAAAAGTAGCATTTCATTCATAAACCTTTTTCCGTTCCTTTCATTCATCACAACACTATAACAATTTATTTTATTTAAAAACTTAAAACCGTGGAGGTACAAGCAATTTAACTCTATGCTTAAAACTTCATCGAAAATATCGTCTGGTTCTCTGTGTAAAATCGATGAATGTTTTATTCATATCAGCTATATAGTAGACTCCATGAGCTAAATAATTTTGCGTTAAAGAAATGCAGCAATTCTTATACAACTTATTCTACATATTTTGCTGTTTACATTCTTCATAAGTGAAAATTAGGCTTCGTTGTAGAAATAATCAAAGTTTGATGATCATTTAAACGCAAATATATTGTAATTGCGTTGTTTCAGTATGTAGATGCACAGAATTTAAGCAAAAATAAAGCCGTTTTAGCACGGATACAACATTAAATATGAATTAAAAAGAACTTTAAAAATCACGATTTTGACGCAAGATGGATGCCATATTTTATTTTGAAGAGGGTCACGTGATCTCTTCATATAACGGTCACGTGATCTCTTCGTATAAAGGGTGTAATTATTATTTTAGTTTTTATTTAAAAAACTACTGAATATATTTTGCTGAAATTTTTTTTTATATATTTTACGGGATAATTTGAATATTTTCTAAAACTTTCGAAACAATTTGTGAATTTTAAATTCGCTTAAAAATGTTTGAATAATTAGGTTCCATAGGGTTCAATGTATTTCATTTTTTTATCCCGGGTTCAATCCAAAACTAATTTTGTAATATTATTCATTTATATTCCCATAGGTCCCACAGACCGTCTGAACAACATACTAAAATTTCATTCTGATAAAGTCATTTTTACGGCAGTTATCGTGTTAACGGACGGACAGACAGACAGACAGAATGAACAAAGTCATAAACACTTTTCAAGTATGTTGTAAAGTGTTAAAAAGAACGAATTCTTTTATTTATTGTCTTCGCAATTGGAGGAAGCAGATGGAAATAGATTATTTTTAACCACATTAACAAATTAACACTGCTGTGGATGACTTTTAAGAGTTTTTCTAGCTAGTTGAGTTTTACGGGGAGTACTATCCTCAACATGACATTTCACTTTGGTGTTAATAATAGTAGGAATGAATACCCATGTCTTGCAGAGTAGTCACATTTCTTGCGTACTTCTGTCGTTATTGAAATCTAACATCAGCCAACCGCATAATTCTCTCCAGTGGCGAAATTGCAAGCAAAGCAGCAGTACTCATGGCAAACAACTAACTGCATAGACAGTAAAACAAGAAATTAACTACTGTTTCAAATACAGCGGATGGCATGGAATTCAGGGATATATTAACATTAATGTTTAAATTTAGGGTTTATAAATTATAAGACCAAGCAAAAAGTAAAACTGACCCCGTTGTTTACAATAATAATGGCTATTGCTCGCTAACATGTTTCACTTTGGGACTGACACACTGTGAACTGAAGTTCCTTCTCTCTACAGACTGTACATTTATGTTATGCCATCTGGTGGTCCTTATTTCTTCTTCACGAATTCATTATGGGTAGCGAAATTGTAAAGACTGACGAATATGTGACCACCTACTTTGGTACAAAAGATAAAATTCATCTAAGTGAAATATATCCTGAACTAAGCGACCCATTTCCTAATTAAATTTTTTCAAGCAATGAGGCCGGGTCCAAGGAATATTCTAACATAAGTTTTGTTGTCCTATAGAAAAGCATGTAGAAACTGAAATTTCTTGTTGTTGCCTAGCCTAATATATAGCTTTGCCGCTTATAATTGGAGAAAGGCTCAATGTATCTAATTTGCATATTTTATCCCCTTGATTTGTTAAGCCCCCAATACATTGGAGAATCAAAGAGACGAGTTTTATTTCCAGACGATACGGGAACTACAGGGGGTCTGTCGCCCTCCGTAGACTCCCGAAGTCATCAATCTTGAAAGGTCCGAGAAAGTGATAGAGTGAAAGTGTGCTAATTTGGCGGGTTATCGCCAAAAAGTGATAAATAATAACTTTGGTTGTCGCTTTCTGTCGTGAGTTTCGATCGCACTCATATGTGACTGTCATTTATTTGCAAAATGTCGCTTGATGGTGAAACTGGTGTTGCACTGGTGTCCTCTTAAATGTATCTGGTGATTGGAGCTAGTTTATGCAGTGGGAAAATGTAAAAAGTGTATTATATATTTCAAATTCTTAATTCTCTATTTCAACGAACAATGAAAATCTACACTATTGCTACATTCTACAACACACACACACACATATATATATATATATATATAAATATATATTTTATAAAACTTGAAAAATTTATTATCAATTTTAGTGAACAGATTAAAAAGCTAAAAGCAAAAATAATTTATAATACAACTTGTAAAGCGCTATGCTGCAATGTTTACATGTGTATTCCCATATACATTCCCAAAAAGGGACAAGTAGCAATGTACTCGTTCAGATTCTAGCTGTGAGACTGAAGTACCGGCCGGGGGGAGTTGCGACCCCCATCTCTCCGGTTAAAGCTTTTTTCGCCATGGCAAACGCTCCCGGTAACCGATACTCCCTACTCGATTTCCTTCATGACCCTTTATAAATATACAATTTCAATAACATGTAAAAATCTAAAAGTTTACTTTTCTACGCTGCAACTATACATGAATCATGCTTTAAAAATATAACAAATAATTTAAAATACTAAATACTCAAGATCAATGAAATCCCGGTCCGAGAGGATATTTTTTTTTTTTTTTTTTTTTTTTTTTTTTTTTTTTTTTTTTTTTTTAAATTGGATATAAGACCCATAAACCGCATTATCTCCATATATAAACCTGTGTAAAATTACTTCACAATTAGTCATTTAATTCTTTTTAATCCCTTTCTAGTCAAAACTAATGTTTGAAATACATATCAGAGTGTCTGTATTTTTAAAAATGAACTCAAGACCTATTGGCTAATCCATCGCCATATAAAAACTAATGTTTGAAATCATTTCACTCTTTGTTAATTATTACTTTAAAAACTATATATACAAGACTATTGAAATCCATGTTATTATTAAAACTAATGTTTGAAATACATATCAGAGTGTCTGTATTTTTTTTAAAAATGGACTCAAAACCTATTGGCTAATCCATCGCCATATATAAACTAATGTTTGAAATCTTTTCACTCTTTGTTAATTATTACCTTAAAAAACTATATATTCAAGACTATTGAAATCTATGTTATTATTATGCAAAATCCTTTACTAGATACCAAAACATATTGGCTTTTTTATCTCCATAAAATCCTAATGTTTGAATTTACTGCACTTTGTGATAGTTTAATGCTCAAAAATCGATATATTCCGAGTCCAAAGACATTCCCGTCAGAGAGTAATTTTTAAATATTGGACACAAGACATTTTAAAAAACATTATCACCCTATAAATATAAAGACACAAAAACACTCCATAGTCCAAACTCTACGTAATACACCTTCCCATGGAACAACACACAACTTGTTGACTCTTTACCACTTTTCACATATGACTTTCACATATTACCAAAGTAAATATTAATAGTTCGTCCGATATTTCTGAAAACCCTTACAATCACGAACTTACAGTCTGGATAACGCTTATAATGTTTCCACATTAAAATAGCCCCAGCTATAAAATTCCGGTGTATAGCCATATTGAGCTATCTGATTTATGATCCTCTATTTCGCATAAAAACTCGTCACCCTCTGCGTATTACATTTCCCGCCATTAGGTGATATCCGAAAAGTCTTATGTTGTTATCGTTCCAAAATATCTCTTCCTGGTTACGGCTGCAGTTAAACCATTATAATTGGAAACCAATCTAATCAGAAAAGCGGGAGGATAACCCTCCTTGATAGCCTCCCCCAGGAAACGGCAATCACACATGTATCTCTCGTTGTTAGTAAAATTCAACAACTTGTGTCGTTTCAGTTGATTTATTATCAGATTTCTGAATATGTTACGGTGTAGACTAGTTGTCCATGACGTCAAATATTTGATATCAAAACCAAAGGTGCTACGTTTATCGTAAATACGATAACATTGTATAGTGGCAGGCTTCATTATAGTGAGATCTAAAAAATCCAGACTTTCATCCTCATTGCGTGGTGTTTCTATTAAAGTTAAACATGGAGGATAAAAGTCAAACTTCATTGTATAACCACTATCCTCAAATCCGCATAGGATATCATCCACGTAACGTAGGAATAACATCTCATTTAAAATATGTGTTCCCCTTTCATATCTATCTAGGTAAATATCTGCCATAATTGACGAACAATTACCCCCCATTGGGATACCCTTGATTTGTTTATAAAAGTTTTCTCCATTGTATAAAACTGTCTCGATTAAAACCAACTCCACCAAAGCCTTGTACTTCCCAATTGCTATATATAGCTGCAAATCACATCTATGGTATGATTCCATTAGGATGCCATATAGATCCTTAATGTCTATATTATTGAATAGGTCAGCAAAGTCATAACTCCTGTATATACCGATGTTTGGCAATTCTTTCAGTTTCTTAACTACTTCGAGGCTGTTTTTTATAAAATAGCTACCCTGGTCATATAGTTTTCGTAATACCAATTTTAAATGTTCCAATAATAATTTATTGGCCCTTGATAAATAAGTTTTAAAACCGATGGTGACTGGTCGGAATTTAACTGGATTTTTATGTAGCTTAGGTATTAACGTTAAATAGGGATATCTAATATTTCCCACACATATGCCAGATTTTTTGTACAAAGCTTTTATCCGGTTACTTATTTCCAACTTAGTTTGTTTCAACAACGAGTACATACCTTGATCTTCGTATGCTTGTCTTAATAAAGTAACATAGTACCATTTACAAGTCATTGCAAAATTCGACGTTACCTTGTCTACGTACGTAATAACATACATATTTTGTAGCTCATCCAGCTCATTTTTATTATATTTAAGCTCACCTCCTTTTTTATTACACCGTACGTTCCTGCGATACCATGAAATGCACTCATTTATCACCAAGACCTTCCATTCCTCAAATGTCTCTGTTGGCAAACTGAATTTTACTGCCGCTTTTTTAATATAATGTGTAATATCAATTTCCATTGCTCGTTTAATGGAAACGTTACTCCTAAATCGGTATTTAGTACCCAACTCAAAGTATTTTTTAATATTCGATTTTATTATACCCAGATCTCCTGTTACAATATGTCCATGATGTACGTCTCTGTACGTTGATGTATTACATTTGCAACTTACACAACTCACTGTATGCAAATTACTACCAATAAAATTATAATTAAAAAACCTTCTCCCCAATGGTTTTTCATATTTGAATGCCACTTTCAACCTCAGGTCCCTAACAGGTAAAGTATGTGTCATTAGTCTTAAAATTCTATTAAAAGGAATATGATCGTAACGCTTATTAATATATTTCAATATAAGATATTCGTCAATATGTTTTTTTATTTTAATATCCTCTAAAACTATTCCATGTATCCTGGCTCTAAATTTGATGTAATCCAACACAATACACAAGGATCTGGACCGATCGCTTTCAGTACATTGTACATATATTTTTCTGTAATGACACCAAACTCTGTTAACTAACTTCAATCTAATTCCGTAAGCCATATTCTTTAGCCATGTCTCGGGAACATCCTTTCCTCCATCTATATCTCGCAAAATCTTGTCAATTTTATCTACTGTTTTTTTCAAGCACATTTTTCCCTTGCATCCTCCTCGTTGTTTACGACTGGACTTTTTCAAGCCCCGCTTCACCATACTTTCCGACCCTACGCTTGAATAATATTCCTTGTTATAATTATTACCGTACATAACAGTATTGAGACCATACGGATAAACCGATCTACGTTGTGCTATATGTGAATTTTCCCACCATAATCTTAGATCTGTATCCACCACTATATCCAAAATAGTAACCTTCATTGCTTCAACTCCGTGATTAGCAAAGTGTCTTATTTCCAAAGACACCTCACTATCCGAATTTTTAATACATTTATATATCATGCTACGGTGCAGATTTATTCTGATATTAAGGCAGTTCTTAGTTTGCCCTATATACTCTTTTCCACATATATCGCATGTGATAGAGTACACGCAATTATTACCTAGATATTTACCTAGATAGATATGAAAGGGGAACACATATTTTAAATGAGATGTTATTCCTACGTTACGTGGATGATATCCTATGCGGATTTGAGGATAGTGGTTATACAATGAAGTTTGACTTTTATCCTCCATGTTTAACTTTAATAGAAACACCACGCAATGAGGATGAAAGTCTGGATTTTTTAGATCTCACTATAATGAAGCCTGCCACTATACAATGTTATCGTATTTACGATAAACGTAGCACCTTTGGTTTTGATATCAAATATTTGACGTCATGGACAACTAGTCTACACCGTAACATATTCAGAAATCTGATAATAAATCAACTGAAACGACACAAGTTGTTGAATTTTACTAACAACGAGAGATACATGTGTGATTGCCGTTTCCTGGGGGAGGCTATCAAGGAGGGTTATCCTCCCGCTTTTCTGATTAGATTGGTTTCCAATTATAATGGTTTAACTGCAGCCGTAACCAGGAAGAGATATTTTGGAACGATAACAACATAAGACTTTTCGGATATCACCTAATGGCGGGAAATGTAATACGCAGAGGGTGACGAGTTTTTATGCGAAATAGAGGATCATAAATCAGATAGCTCAATATGGCTATACACCGGAATTTTATAGCTGGGGCTATTTTAATGTGGAAACATTATAAGCGTTATCCAGACTGTAAGTTCGTGATTGTAAGGGTTTTCAGAAATATCGGACGAACTATTAATATTTACTTTGGTAATATGTGAAAGTCATATGTGAAAAGTGGTAAAGAGTCAACAAGTTGTGTGTTGTTCCATGGGAAGGTGTATTACGTAGAGTTTGGACTATGGAGTGTTTTTGTGTCTTTATATTTATAGGGTGATAATGTTTTTTAAAATGTCTTGTGTCCAATATTTAAAAATTACTCTCTGACGGGAATGTCTTTGGACTCGGAATATATCGATTTTTGAGCATTAAACTATCACAAAGTGCAGTAAATTCAAACATTAGGATTTTATGGAGATAAAAAAGCCAATATGTTTTGGTATCTAGTAAAGGATTTTGCATAATAATAACATAGATTTCAATAGTCTTGAATATATAGTTTTTTAAGGTAATAATTAACAAAGAGTGAAAAGATTTCAAACATTAGTTTATATATGGCGATGGATTAGCCAATAGGTTTTGAGTCCATTTTTAAAAAAAAAAAAAAAAATACAGACACTCTGATATGTATTTCAAACATTAGTTTTAATAATAACATGGATTTCAATAGTCTTGTATATATAGTTTTTAAAGTAATAATTAACAAAGAGTGAAATGATTTCAAACATTAGTTTTTATATGGCGATGGATTAGCCAATAGGTCTTGAGTTCATTTTTAAAAATACAGACACTCTGATATGTATTTCAAACATTAGTTTTGACTAGAAAGGGATTAAAAAGAATTAAATGACTAATTGTGAAGTAATTTTACACAGGTTTATATATGGAGATAATGCGGTTTATGGGTCTTATATCCAATTTAAAAAAAAAAAAAAAAAAAAAAAAAAAAAAAAAAAAAAAAAAAAAAAAAAAAAAATATCCTCTCGGACCGGGATTTCATTGATCTTGAGTATTTAGTATTTTAAATTATTTGTTATATTTTTAAAGCATGATTCATGTATAGTTGCAGCGTAGAAAAGTAAACTTTTAGATTTTTACATGTTATTGAAATTGTATATTTATAAAGGGTCATGAAGGAAATCGAGTAGGGAGTATCGGTTACCGGGAGCGTTTGCCATGGCGAAAAAAGCTTTAACCGGAGAGATGGGGGTCGCAACTCCCCCCGGCCGGTACTTCAGTCTCACAGCTAGAATCTGAACGAGTACATTGCTACTTGTCCCTTTTTGGGAATGTATATATAAATATATATATATATATGTATATATATATATATATATATATATATATATATATATATATAGCTAACCAAATTTGAAAATTGGAATACAATACAAAATGAAGAGTAAGATGCCACAAATTGGCTGAAGGAGTGTGTGTGTGTGTGTGGGGGGGGGGGGGGGCACCCACGCATGCTTTATGCCTCCATTTTCCATTTGGTTAGCTATGTTTGTATTCGATTCGATTGAATTCGGCAGCTTAGAGCTATTCCTTATTTAGTAGTATAACAAATAGTAGTACACAGTACAACAAAATATACTATTCCTTATTTAGTAGTATAGTAGTATACTAAATTGCATTACATTTGTATTATATATATATATATATATATATATATATATATATATATATATATATATATATATATATATATATATATATATATATATAAATTAAAATAACAAAAACTAAAGTGCAAGAGTGTGAATCAGTAACCACAGTATCTAACCGCGAGCAAAATAAAAGCGTGTGTGAAAAGCAAAAAGCAACGAGGAAGGGCCGAAAAAGCAGAGCACGGAGAGGCCAGGACAAGGAAAATATATTAAAAAATAGTATATCTGCCAGAAACGTCTTCAGGGGCACATTCTAGACAGATATACTAAAATCCGTTGTTTCTATGATTGCATAAAAACACGTGGTTAAAATATTATGCAATCTGTGCCCAACAACGGAATAACAGAAAAAAACCAAATAGGATAAATTCAATTATATAACATAAAATACCACATAAACATGAAATATAAAATACCACATAGACATGAACATGAAAAATATAGCGCACAAATATACGAATTTGCAAAAAAGAGCAACTCACATGTCGAAAGGTCGTCACCGTGAATAATCTTCAAATGATTCCCCCACATGCTACAATCTGTACGCTTACCTCGCTGAATACCACGTGGGAATAATCCAGACCAGAAGAAGTGGAAGTAGCAGTACATAGTTTCGGAGAGATTATGCGTTTGTGAGATATCGTCTCCACATACTTACAGACACACACACACTTATCATCTGGTAAAAAGGGTTTGTTTTACAATATGGACTCCTTTGGATAACTAATGTAATTTTTCCATAATGAGAGAGAGAGTGAAACACCTAATAATCCCTCACTTCCTTTTCCGTGTAAAAATGCAGTTTTTAAGGAGCGCCTTGAAAAAGTGTATTTTCAAAATTCGATGGTTAATGTATGATTTTTCGAAAAAGTTGAGTAAAAAATAATGCCCAAAACAACTGTATAGAAATTAAATAAGGTCGGATTGAAATGATATGCATTCCTTTTCAATTTATTTTTCATCTTAATCAATAGCTCATAAAATTATAAGTAATATTTTTTCAAAATTTCATTCGGAAATTGAGGGGGGGGGGGGGGGGTTCAATTCGGTTATGTCCACGATACCACAAGTGTTCAAAGTTTCACTCTACTAGAATTACTTAAGAACTTTACATATTTTCGCAGCTGTTTACAGAAGCAAAAATATTTTAGCTAAATGAGTATTTTTTTAACCCCGACGAAAAAAGACGCCAAAGGATTCTGAAAGAAGAAAATACGCCAAAAGAAAATAAGTCTGTGCCAAACAATCATTAAACATACAACCCTTCAACCGCAAGGCCCCCCGCAGACAATCCAAATATCAAGCAAAACGACGGAAAATGTTTCCCTGCGTTCACCACCACATACAGGGAAACTTAAAGCTCGTCCTTTGATAAATCCCGCTGTCTGGTAACAATACTCCCAGTGTGTGGCGGGCTTTAGACTTAATTGTAGCTAAACATATTTGCTATTTCGTACTGCATGAATGTAGAAGTGAAAATTTGAAAATAGGCTTCTAAGCAATACAGGGTTCTTCATAAGCCCTTATGCATTCCTTTTCGATTGAAGTGTTCTAGAGCTGCAAAAACAGGGTCTACTAATAAGAAAGTGACCATGCGCTATTGATTTAGAAAGTTTGCAGAATGTTGAATTGAAGAAGTTAGAATTTCTATTACGAAAAAGAAGCAAGATAGGCGAAATTTTCAATTGCAAAGTGATCTCTATTTAGTATTGAAAGACACGCTGCTTGCACACAATATGGACATAGCTGATAAAAAAAATGATCTCAAAGAAAAAGGATAATTATTGTATTACTGGATAATTATTGTATTACCAGAGCAGATACTAGAGTCTTTTAAGGTCACTTTCAGACTTCTAATATCACTGCCCTAACCAGCAGGGTTTATTTGTTCGGACGCCATTGTAAAGAACCTTGCTATACTCGAACCGGGAATCGATCCACGAATCTTGATACTGGCCAACCGGCACTCTACCGTTGAGCTATTGGGGCGGAATTACAAACTCTTATCGTCGAAATAAACTCTACATTCTTTTTCATTAATGTCAGATTGACGAGCAATTTAACCTTTTGCTTACGGGTAGGACAGCGTCCATCCCAAACGAAGAACCTCCCAAAAAGACAGGTATTTGACATCCATATCCCAAACAGTTCGAGTCCCCTTTGCAGGCATTGGCGTCCATGGACGCCAATTCTGCAAAAGGGATCCCACCCGTAATCAAAAGGTTAATAACCTGACTAACCACCTCCTGCTATTTCTATCTCAGGTTAGCTTCCTGATACTAATACCCAGGTTAGCATCTGGCGTGACCGTTGACCTCCAACTTTCAAATTGGCGTCCTATATGCTAGAGTCCGCTGACTCTGTACTAGGGTCACTTTCAGACCCATAACATCACTGACATAACCTGCATGGTTAATTTGTTCGGACGTCATTTTAAAGAAACTTGCCTCAGCAGAGAATCGAGCCACGGATCTTTCCACAGACCAGCCGATTCTCTACCGTTGAGTTACTGTGACGGAATTGCAAGCTGTTTTCGCCGAAGTGATCTTTGAAAATTGACATTCTTCTTCTGTCTCGCTGTGTTGACGAGTTCGTTATCGCTACATTTTTAATTCTCCGCTAGGGTCGCTGCAATAGCTTTTATTGATCGAGCATGGTCACTTTACTATAGATAGACTTAAGTGTACACTCATGGTCGGACTTTTCCTTAGTTATTCCTTTAGTTACTGGGGTGCTTAAGCGCTTTCCTAGGAGCCCTTTGCCGTATATAGTCCACAAGGTAAAAGGTAAATGAAATTTAAATTTGAAAGGTAAAATGAAACCTTTTCAAAATATTTAGCCTTTAGCGCAATAAAGTTTGCAACACACAGGTAAATTCTAATAAAATGACATTGAAACACACGGAAAACTACGTACGTGACTAATGCCACCTAAGAGAGATTTTAAGTTCATTTCTGAATTTTTTTGTACGATGAAATCCTTTGTTTTTCGAGCAAATGTTATAGCCTGATAAGTGAGCGCCGGACGCGAAATGCAGCTAAGCCTTGCTCTAACAATGGATTTATCAAGTTTACTGCCTCAAACTTTTTATTTCAAGTTTTCAATGGCTAGTCATACCATGGAGGTGAAGAAATTAACTGTCAGTAGGGTAAATAAGGGGGTTTTGGCTCACTTAGAGCTATACTTTAGCATGGGGCTCCTGAAGGAACTATACTTTCCATGTTATAACATAAGACTCCAGATGGAGAGGAGTGAAGATTCTACATGTCACGTGATGTTTCTATGAATGGAGATTTCATCAGTCAGATAAGAGTAAGAAGAACGTTATTAATCAGTAGGTAGATATGAAGTATTTTTTTAATCCATAGGCAAGTAAACTTTTCAGGTTTATTTTTTGTTTTAGGAGTAGTAATAAAGGTGTATTTCATTTTCGTTTCATATAACTTGAATTTCCAATGAGTATATTTTTACCTTTTAATTCCTTCAGTTTTTTTTCATCCATAGGCATCTTCATCATGTTACCGTCTCTTTAATAAATTAGATGTTATTAGAAAAAAAAATATATATTTTAAATTGTAGTCCCACCTCCACCCGATATATACAATACACCGCTACAATTTAATTTAGCATGGCTTGGTCATTTAAATTTGACAATGACTATATGCTAAGCTCTTGATACCATCATTTAAAATATAGCGTTTATCATCATAGGGGGATAGCCTCATTTTAATTTGTTTCAGAGTATAAATCTTCTAATCTTTACTTACAATTTTAATTTGCTCAACTCTATTATATCTACGTCTTGTTAGGCAGTATAGTAATCTTGATGATGAATGAATCTTTTCACGGCATTCTTATTAACACCTTTAGCAGTTTTTCTTTCCATGAAGGGTATTTTTAAACTATACATTTTTATCTTAGCCCTACAAACTACAAGGCAGGAGTCCCATTCAACTCATCTTTCATTTTTCCAATCATTTTCTTATTTTTGTTGGAATGAAGTGGATGATCGCATGGATAATCCGAAAAGTCAAAATAATCGTCATGACTTTCAAAACCTTTATAAATATCTTTCGTTTCAATTTCATAACATAATGAGTCAGTATCGATTAAAATTAATTCAGCACGACTTCCATACATCTTCTTAATAAAATCATAATGAAACTCATACATGAGTGTTTTTCTCAAGTCTAGTACTGAAAAACCAGCATAGATGGGTCTATTCAATTTCAAATTAGTCTTATGCATATGAACTACAACCAAATCTTTATTAAATACTTTGAAGGAGTGAAAGGCTGAGGATGCAAGACATTTTTTTAATCTCTTCTTAGTCTATACTAGTTTAACGTCCATTCTTTTTCTCAAATTCTCCATAGTTTTTTCAGAAACTGTATTATTCATAAGTTTAAACATATATTTTTTGAAGGAATTTTTCGCCAACATTCTCTTCTCAGTGTTAAATTGTACATAAGGTTTCAACCAGGGTTCTTGCTTGAAAGTTAATGGCCGATGGATATTCACAAGCTTCATCCTAAGTTTCATATATTGTTTTAAATTTCTATAATGTAGAACATATTTAGACTCATGATTCAGATTGGGTGTTGATTTGATTTGATCGTTGCAGGGTTTTCAAAGAACTTCAAATTAGTGTTCATTGTTTATAATTTTACTTCTAATTTTCAGATATAAGCATGACAATCTTGAAAAACGTCAAATTGTCAATCTTCTTCAACTTGATCAAACAATTAATCGAAAATTGTATGACTTTTTAAAAAAAAATATATAGACTTGGAAACTAAATTTCCTCATACATATTTTTGCCGCTCATTGTTTTCATCAATATTTAATAATATTTTAATATAACAATTTGATATAAGATTGTCATGCTTATATCTGTCAATTAAAAGTAAAATTATAAACAATGAGCACTAATTTGTAGTTCTTTGAAAACCCTACAGCGATCAAATCAAATTAACACCCAATCTGAATCATGAGTCTTAATATGTACTATATTATAGAAATTTAAAACAATATATAAAACTTGGGATGAAGCTTGTGAATATCCATCGCCCATTAACTTTCAAGTAAGAACCCTGGTTGAGACCCTATGTACAATTTAACATTGAGAAGAGAATGCTGGCGAAAAATTCCTTCGAAAAATATTTGTTTAAACTTATGAATAATGCACTTTTTGGAAAAACTATGGAGAATTTGAGAAAAAGAATGGATGTTAAACTAGTACAGACTAAGAAGAGATTAAAAAAATGTCTTGCATCCTCAGCCTTTCACTCCTTCAAAGTATTTAATGAAGATTTGGTTGCAGTTTATATGCATAAGGCTAATTTGAAATTGAATAGACCCATCTATGCTGGTTTTTCAATACTAGACTTGAGAAAAACACTCATGTATGAGTTTCATTATGATTTTATTAAGAAGATGCATGGAAGTCGTGCTGAAAGCGATACTGATTCATTATGTTATGAACTGAAAAGGAAGATATATATAAAGATTTTGAAAGTCATGAAGATTATTTTGACTTTTCGGATTATCCATGCGATCATCCACTTCATTCCAACAAAAATAAGAAAATGATTGGAAAAATGAAAGATGAGTTGAATGGGACTCCTGCCCCGGAGTTTGTAGTACTAAGATAAAAAATGTATAGTTTAAAAACACCCTTCATGGAAAAGAGAACTGCTAAAGGTGTTAATAAGAGTGCCGTGAAAAGATTCATTCCTCATCAAGATTACTATAACTGCCTAACAAGACGTATATATAATAGAGTTGAGCAAATTAAAATTGCAAGTAAAGATCAGAAGATTTATAGTGTGAAGCAAATTAAAATGGGGTTATCCCCCTATGATGATAAACGCTATATTTTAAATGATGGTATCAAGAGTTTAACATATGGTGATTATCAAATTTAAATGACTAAGCCATGCTAAATTAAATTGTAGCGGTTTATTGTATACATCGGGTAGAGGTGGGACTACAATTTAAAAAAAAATATATTTTTCTAATAACATCTAATTTATTAAAGAGACGGTAACATGTTGAAGATGCCTATGGATGAAAAAAAACTGAAGGGATTAAAAGGAAAATATACGCATTGGAAATTCAAGTTATATGAAACGAGAATGAAATACACCTTTATTACTGAAACTGCACTGAAATTCAATTTTCATCATTTATTTAATTACGTACTTATTCACTTTTACTTATCTTAATGAAGTCCAATTATAAAATGCATACCCAGTTTCATTAAAAAGTATGAAAGGTGTCTTCTTGCCAAATTTCATGCATCTCAAACAAAAATTAATACGCATGGAGCATTTTAAAAATGTAAAACCTTTGAAAATTCCGTTTCGAAAAAAAAAATGCATTTAACCTTTTGCTTACGGGTGGAACAGCGTTCATCCCAAACGAAGCTCCCAAGAAGACAGGTATTTGACATACTCTATCCCAAACAGTTCGATTCGCCTTTGCAGGCATTGGCGTCCATGGAAATCGCCGACAGAAACATTGCACCTGCTGCAGCAGGTGCAATACCTGCCAATGCCTGCAAAGGCCAATCGCCTGCAAAGGCGAATCGAATTGTTTGGGATAGAGTATGTCAAATACCTGTCTTTTTGGGAGGTTCTTTGTTTGGGATGGACGCTGTTCACCCGTAAGCAAAAGGTTAAATGTGTAAAAGGTTAAAATGTGTAATAATGTTATATATTAAAAAAAAAACTTTTTTAGTCGATTTTTGCTCACTTCAACGTCAACCGTCCCCTTAAGAAGAGTCCGTGGCAATCTCCTTTCCCTCCTTGCAAACCTGTAATAGGTGTGCCTGAGCAATGTGATATATGCATGTCGATCAATTCAACACCAGAGTTATTTTACCTTTCAGAATTGTAGACTTATCTAAAAGAGAAAATAAGGCGGAGAAGTTAAATATCTATCCAGATATTTTATCGGATGGATTTCTTCCATTCGTTCATTTCATGTCAAAGAAATGCATCTAAACAGTTGTAGTAAGTTTTCATATTTGACCTACGTAACACATTTTCATGATAATAGCATAAGTTCACGTAAAGTCAAATAACACACAGGGTAAGTTGGGTTAAAATGGGTATAGCTTCAAAAATCGGATTTTATTTAAACAGAGTTAAATACTTTTATAATATTACTATAAAGTGTTTGTACAGTAAGCACTTGGTTACGTATACAACAGACAAGAATTATTTAATGATATTATTTAGCTTTGGGCGAAACAAGTAAATATAAAAACTTCGCTTTTGGGGTAAAATATCTGATTCATAACTCACCATACGCAGTATCACGTGTTAAAAATTTAAAAATGCCATATATATATATATATATATATATATATATATATATATATATATATATATATATATATATATATATATATATATAAATTTTGTAACAATGGATTATATATTTTTATAGAAGCGAAGGGAGATTTTTACCGGGCTATTTCGCAAAAAGTGCCGGTTTATTTTTTTTCGAGCATCTGCCAGGTTTTAATACATTAAAATGTTCTATTAGACTAAGCTGTGTACTAAATTTCAGATGTTTAAAATGTAGGAAAGTATATTAAAAATGGCATCAAAGAAGTTGAAACGGACACACAGACATACATTGGTCATGACGAATTCAATAAAATATTTTAATAAAAAGAAACGTTTTCATCAGGCAAATATTAGTTACTCCATCAATGTCTGGGAGGTGTCTATCTCCTCATCATCACGAAATGCCAGTTGTAAATGAATGACAGACCTTTTCCTGCCTTTCAAGTGCCTGTTTTATCTCGTTCATTCTGAAGCCTTAAATATTTGTTATATGCTGTGTTATTAATGGAGGGATTATTTTATAGACAAAGCGTATGTGTTGTAAAGTAAAATCTGATCAGACTTTATCTAGGTGCATTCGAATATCTATGTTGACGAAGATACATTTAACTGCAATAAAAATACTTCTTTAATAACAGCATAAAATGTCGATAAAAAGTATCAGCTGGTTTCGAAGCCAAAGCAAAAAGCATTCACCATCAGTACTGAACCAGCAAAGAACAAGAACTCGCCTGCTTTTCGTTTGTCTATTCGACGGACACTTTTTTGCCGTTTGCTGGTGCGGTTGCTCTGTCTCTCTAACGAAAGATACATTTTCTTTTGCCTTTTAGCCTTTGAAACCATTTGTTACTTTTTATGAACTTTTAATGATGATATTAACAACAGAGTATTTTATTGCAAATTAATTTCGACTGTGGTTTGAGAAAAATTTTATACAAATTTTTATTAAAATAAAACCTTAATAAAACCTTAAAAAAAAAATCATGTGTAAAAATTATTAGAGAAATATTTGTGAATAAAAGAAAGTGAAATTATGTAATTATGTCCGAAAAACAAAGGAAACAAACTGTTTCTGGAGCTAAATAAGCTTTATCAAAATACTTCAAAACTTTCGGTCATATTATTGTAAAAATGTCAATTCATAAAAGGCTGTAAAAGAGTGGTTCAATAAAAATATTTGTAACAAAATACTTTATATGTTTTTTTGTGGGGAAAGGGCACTATTTTTGTGTGCTATATAGTTTAATATAATACAATGAAGTTCATGTACTACAAAGCTTGGCACTATAAACAGAAGTAGCAGCTGTAAACAAATAGTTATTATATTATATCTTAATCCACATAAATTACTATTATAAATAATTAACAAATATACAATCATATTTATAAGCTAATATATGACTGTGAAAATTCACATAGCTACTATACATCAATATTTAGGGATAATACTAATTACAATTGATGCATAAGAATTAAGTAGTAAAGAAACTGTTAATGAATATACTATATAATAGTTAACGCATGATATTAAATCTATAACTATTCATCAGCTGATTTTGAGCCCATAATATCAATTTAATAGGACCACTATTATTATATGCTATATATAGTTTATGCAACAACTCCACAATAATACAAATGTTCACAAATACCTTAAACCTTTTGGTAGGACAGACGGTCTGGGTTGAAGGAAAAATGTTGACTTAATTTGTTACCTTATTAATTTTCGATTTTGAGATTTTGATGTCAACATTTGTTTTCGTACCTGTTCTGAACACGTATTTGACTATCTTTGAGTGATGTCAGGGGTCGATTTTTTGTATACACGACAGCTAACATAAATATTAATGGATTTTCACGAAAGTTTATATTCGGCTTTGATATCGAAAAATCTAGAACTAGATTAAATTTTTTGAAATGCGAGCGAAAATTTCGAAATTTATTTAAAATTTTATATTTCTTTAACATAGCAGCATAAGACAAAATTTACATAATCATGCATAAAGGGGGGTTATTTATAACTCGATGATGACAAAACTTAATAGTTTCAATAATTATAACGAAAAACAGCGGCGATATAATTTTTGTGCTCATGACGTCATTATCCCCCTCGGGAGGGAGAGAGTTGCCCCTACTAGGGTAAACACTGTTGAATTTGTTATCAAAAGAAATAATTTTCAAGACCTTTAAAATGAAGGTTAACATGATATAATTGTGATCATCGATACAGATTTTTCACAAATTTCTTCTAAATTTGAAAAAGAAAAATCACAAGCTACTTGTCTTCTTATTTTTAAATATATTAAAATTGAATATCGAGAGCAATTACTGATCATCAGATTCAGCTACATATGTAGACAAATTGCTGATCATCAGCAAAACCACAAATTCAGCTAAACTAAATTTTATTTTTGTATTATACAAAACGAAGTAATTTATAGAAAATTATCAAAAAGGAAATTTTGGGTGAAATTTCCTGTTACTTCTGAAAATTGAATATTTTCTTAGGGGGAGGGGAGGGGGGTCAGCCTACTATATCTCCTGTATTGCTACAGCTTTGCTAGTCTGATGTAACAGTAAACATCCATTTAATATTCCCTTTTCTCGATTTATCTCATAATCAGTAATATAAATGTGTTTTGCCTACGGGAATTCAACAGATGTGCATGTTTCGGATCCATAGATAATTTTCGAAGCAGGATCTTCTAGTTCTCATCAATGATAAGAAAATAAGACCTTTGATTTCCATTTCCGAATGATTCTCTATAAATACCAATTCTATTCCGATGACTGGCACATTGGAGGAACTTTTGGCAAATGTAAGTATGTCATTTCTTTCACTTAAGACCTTAATTAGAACTATTATAATTTAGGAATGCAGCTGTATATTATGGACTTGTGTTTAGCAGCGAGTCTTTCAATAGTATTACTTAACAAATAATTCATATTTGAAAGCTTTTTATTTATCATCATGAAACATTTTGTTGCTTTCTCATATCATAGAATAATAATACAGAAAGTATAGGATGTACAGAGAAATTATTGTGTTCAAGACAATTTTTGATTTTGAGATTTCGATGCCACTATATGTTTTTGGACCTCCCGAATACGTTTCGACCCTTTTTAGAGGGACGATCGTCTGTCTGTGGTCGATCTTGTAATCACGATAGCTGCTACAAAACGTAATAGATTTTCACGAAACTTTATATCCTTTGTTCACGGAAAATCTATAACTAGATAGAATTTTTGAAATTCGAGTGAAAACGTTGAAATGTATTCGAAATTTTATATTTTCTTAATATGGCAGTTTAGGACAAAATTTGACGCAGTTGTCATAAAATGGATTATTTATAATGCGATGATCACGAAACAATCAATCAGCTTCAATAATTGCAGTGAAAAATAGCTACGAAACATTTTTCGTGTTCGTGACGTCATTAGACCCCCCTCGGGGGTATATTGTCAAACTTCGTATCAATCGAAAGATTTTTTTAAGTCCTTTAGAATGAAGAATAGCATACTATAATATTGAGCATTTGGACCAACAATATAGCTTAAAAAAAATCACAAGCTACTTAAAAATGAATTCTAGCATGAGCCACATTGCAATTCATTTTTTGTTAAGTTTGAATTTTCTTATGGCTACTATCACGTGTGACCTACTACAAGTGGGCATTTATTAAAATCTAAAACAATATCCAAAGTTTTTTTTTATCTTTAATTAATTGCTTACCAATATGCTTTAATTGCATTAATTGCTTTTTTTATTCAAAGCTCATTTTTATCTTTAATTAATTGCTTACTTATTGTCTTTCAAGAATTGGGCTATTTTTTCTTTTCAACTTTTGTATGACAATGTCTGTCTGAAATATCACCTACAGATGTGCTATAAATCCAATGTGATTCATATTATAGAAAGGGACGGGCGTTTCAGACTTAATATAAATTCGTCTGCTGATTTTATCAGTCTTACGCATTTTTAAACATTTTTATCGCAAAAAGAATATTTTTCTTTTGACGAGAATAACATCTATGGACGGAGTATCCAGCTGAAATCGAAGCGTTACGAAAAATGTAAACACTTTGGACGCTTATATCGCCGAACTTATTAGAAAAAAATATAAACAATTTGCAGTCTTTTTTATCAGAAACAGAGTATCATTTATGAATCCACAAAAAGGATTTTAAAATTTAATATTTTGAACTATTTAAACAAAAGGTTTGTCACAGCGAGTTTTCGCTCTAATTTATTTAATTTTACTCGAAACGTATTCTAAACTATAAAAGATAGATGTAAGTAGTAAGGAACAAAAATGTTTGGTACGAAATTTAGTTTCTAGATGAATCATTTTATTTTTTTACAAAGCTCTTATAGTTTTCGTGTAATCGTCTTGTCAAGTTGAAGAAGATTGAAGATTTTCCATTTTAAAATTTGTGTGCTCATATTTCAAAACTTAAAAGTGTTAGCTATGACTAGTAAGCAATATAGCCTTTTATAAGTCCTACAAGGATGTATAAATGGAGTTTGGATCTGGTCTTCTGTTTCTGAATTATAGTGGTTTTAAATTCGATTTTTAAATATTTCGAATTATTTTAAAATGCGGTTCTAATTTCGTATTTCAGTTAGTTATTAAAAGTAAGCTGATAATTTGTTGCCATTTGAAATCTTTTTATTATTAGTATCTATATAAGTGTGTTTGTTTTTGATACAGGCTAATTTAGAGCTGGATTTTTAATGTCAAGTGTGGATTGTTAATATTTATTTTTCAAAAATATGCAAGGAATTCTATTAACTTTTACTTGCGAGAATTGTATTTTCATTGTACATTCTTTGAATTTCCTTGATAGAGGAAGATATATAAAATCAGGTGATTACAACTGCAGTTGTATTTAATTTTTGCGGTTAGTAGTATACGCTGATTTTATGACTTGTTGAAGGGGAAGCTTAATGCCCTTGAAACAATGTAGTCACTTAATTTTAATATGTCTGCTTCTGTCAAATAAGTACAAGAAATTCGTAAGAAATAACAATTTTCTCAACATATTAGTATTTTAAAATAAAATGATAGATGATATTTATCTTTTCCAATTTTATTTTACGCATATTCTCTTTCTAATTGAAAAAAATAATCCTATTTTTGCAATTTGTATTTTCAAAATATTAAAACATCATAAATTTTTCTTACATCATCTGTCAACTAAGATTTAAGCCATGTGAGTCTATTGTTAAATTTTTCTGTGTATTCTATTGAGTTTTATACAAATAATGCTATTCATCAGTGGTTCCCAAACTTTTAAATTCAAGGACCCTTAGAAATAAAAAAAAATGGCTGACTGCTTATCTTCATAAATAGAAATAGGTTATATATATTATATTTAACATATATGTAATAAATTTATATGTAATAAAATAAATATTTAGGTTGTAGTACAGAACGACAGAGATCAAAATTAAGAATCATTAGTTTAGAAAATTCGCAGAAGATGCAACAAAATATGAACATTGAAAAACTTTAAGAAGTTAGCAACGTTACGTTACTAATAACGATTATCACGGTTTAAAGTGAGCAGGGAAGCTGATTTTTAGAAATTAGAGTAGCAAGGCTTGGCTCAATTAAAGGTAATTTCATTCTCATGCTATTCTCTACTTTCAATCCATTTCACAGCATTAATTTCAAATAAGTGATCTGTGAGAAAGTTTTTTTTTTCTCACACATAGGTATGAAAAGGCTTTCTGCCGTAGAAAATGGAGTTAAACTCTTTAACGTTCCTTTTGTTTTTTAAATATGATTGTAGTTGACTCGAAATCAGTTGATTGATTTTGTATTAATTTGAAAGGCGTTTAATTAAAAAGAAAAACAGGATTTAACGAAAATTCAGTTAGTTATAACATGTACTTTTTGTGTTATTTACGGACCAACCTGAAGTATATCACGGAACCCACTTTGGGAACCACTGCTATACAGGATCGTATTATTGTAATAACAGTTTTTTTTTCTCTTATCTTTTTACAGAGCCATGAAGATTCTCGCTGTTCTTTTCCTTGTGGGCTTTGCCCTCGTGTCTGCTATTCCAGTACCGTCACACGATCTATGTGAGTATTCACTTCAATTCCATCTTTTACGATGCATTATTTTAACGAAAAAAAATGACGAAATTGTCTTTTTGCATTCATATAAAGTTGATTTTACTAATTGGTTGTAAATAAATGATGTAAGAAAGTAATTAAAAAAAATAAGAGTATTAAAATGTTGACTTTTCATGGTCGAAATTTGAAGCAAAGTCTAATTCTAGTTTAATTAATGTAATTTGGTAATAGAGGTGAAGCTCAGGTAATTATGTAATGAATTACGTGATTTCAATTAACCTATCACTGAATTAAACGAGTTTACCCTGTATGCGTGCGAGTTGAGTTCTTTCTGTTTATTCGGATCTCCAGATAATGCGGGCTATAAACAACTGGGTTTATTTAATTTTTTCTAGCTCAAAAATTTTATTGGTCAATTTTGTTATAACGATTTAAATGCACACCAAATTATGTTTAATTAACCTACAGTACACAATATATATAAAGGGAAACCAAAGACAACGTTTGAGTGCATTTCACTGGCCGAACTGGGGTGCGAACCCCGGTTTCGGCCGAGTGTTATTTTTAGCTCAAATTAAGTCGTATACGCTATAGTGTATATATGTATCCTATTTTTGGTTTTTGCAATTAAAAATATGTATGGATACTAATGTTTCTACGTTTTTATTCTTAATGATTTTCCTGAAATATTCAGTGATATTTTTTCATCCCGGGTCGCTTCTGATCCACTTCATTCTTAATAAATGAGATTTTACTATAACAAAAATGCTTTTATCTCCAGGCAGATATTACTAATAAATTCATAAATCATTTTAAATAACAAAATTACATCCATGTAATTTTTTACAGGGTTCATACTCCACATTGAGGTCTATTTTAGAATCTTTAGGTAGGGTACTTTCAGACAGAAAAATGGACCTAAATAGGGACGTCATAAAACCTATGGAAACAACAAAAATGTCATTCAAAACCATGTTTCTTTAAAAAATCCTAACACTGAGCTGGTTAAGGTCGAAACGAAAAGAAATACTTCTAACTTTTACTCAACTTTGTTTGTCTTTTAACTTTAATTTAACTTTTAAGATCATCGATTATTTTAGTTATAATAAACGACAAAAAATAAGGTCTTTTTTATATGACCCTGAATATGGCTAACTTATTTATAGTCAAAGTACAGAAATATACAGAGTACTTTTACACCTCTAATCGTTCTCATTTCTTTATAATACGGTAAATATTACATATCACATTTAACTTTGGATTACAGTTAATTTTGATGAACCTTTCATTACTTTACATATCTTTTTTGGCAAACCTTGGTGTCAAGGTTAATTATTAAGGTTGAATCTTAACATTGCCTAAGAACTTAGGTCATGAACTACTGCAAATTGCCTAAATGTTATACTAAAAATCATAAACAATTACATAAATTATTCACCATTTTTAGAGACTAAAAATAGGTCTAGGATTAAAACAAATAAAATATATTTTTAGGAACTTTGTTTTAGTTTAGAGATTTTTGGAGATTTACGGAACCAAGTATGAGGCTTGTATTTTATAAAATAAAGTTTCATCACACTTAATAAAGTCTAAATTCAAAGGAAAATTGAAAACCATTTTGACTTTTAAAATATAAAATATAATTTATGATATGTTAAAATGAAATTAGTTCTTTACCTGTCACATTCAAGACAGGACAATTTATATATTTCTATGTATAATTGCTTGAATGTAATATGTATGGATTTTAAATTTTAGCTTTAAACAATGCTGATGACTTGAAACACCTGATTATTGCTTTAGAATCAGAGTAAGTAATAATTTAAATGTGCTACTGTATATTTAATAAAACTCTAAAAAATCTGTTTTAAAATTTCATTTTTATGCCTGTAATATTTATATTTATATTATTTTATTTTATTTTTATTTTATTTTATTTTTTGCATTCTTATAATATAATGTAGAAAAATTTTCCCAACATTTTTGGTTTCGACATTTTTTGACAGAAATTAAGATGCTTCAGAATAGGTCAAACACTTTTGGAAATATATATCCGTCTCCCCGTCTCCGTGTGTGTGTGTGTGTGTGTGTCTGTGAGATGTGAATACGAAAACCGTATGCACGCATTGCAACAAATGATATTTTATATGTATATTTATTATATAAAATACTAGAAGTTGATAGAATGTTTTGTAATTTACATCATTAGAACAGAAATTATTCGAAATTTAAGGTTTTAATTTCATCATTCTGTTGTTTGAAGATATAATGGTAATTTTCACAATAATGATATATTACCTGGAAATGATAGTTTGAATTACAATACATATGCAAACAGAATAAAAATAGTTTGCATTAATACAAATCAACTGATTGCATTAAATTTACAGACATAAAATTTATAGCTGTTGTCAACCTGGGAAAAAGAAAACCTATTTTTAATATATAGCTTTTTTTTTTAAATAACAGCTTCATATATGCAAAATCTTATACAAAATCTTAAAAATAAATTGGAATATATATTTTTGAGTGACAGCTTCATAATATACAAAATCTTAGAAAAATAATGCTTTTCATTGAGACTGATTATGATATAGGTGAACTAAATTGATATGGAATAGAAATGCTTGAGAGAGTCGAGTGGAGCTTCTGGAACTTTAAGAATTTTTTTTTGTAAAATTTAAACACATTTGTAGTGTTTTTTTATCATTAAGTTACATAACGGATATCATAATCAAAGAGTTATAATATATTGTAACAAATTGACTTATCTGGATAATTAATTAATATCTATGATTTCCAATCTTTAATACATGTTTGCACATTAATTAAAAAGAAACGTTATCTTACCAATTACTTTGAATAAAGTTAAAATAAAGACGATTTTTTTGCGATGCCTAAAATAGGTTGGAAATATCATCGAGGATATAAAATATTACTTTTATGTATATTGAAAAATTAACTAATAAAGCTGAGAGTGTAGAAGAACTATTCCAATTAGTTTAAAGTTAATCAAAATATCCATTTTGACTAAATTTTCGTGACAGTATTGTAAACTGTTTCCATTTTCAACATTAAAAACAACTTGAATAATATTGTAATTCATTTATTTTAAAACGAAAAGTCGCAATTAATCGTGATTTTTATCGAGTTAAAATTTAGTGGTATTAATCAACTGAATGTAGTCGAAAATCAAATTTAAGGATAGCTAACTTACTGAGCTTGCAAGTATCTGCAGGGTAATATGAATTGTTCATATGAATGCAAGAAAATGGTACCTTTCATCTAATAGAAAAATTTAATTTATTACTTTCCTTATATATATATATATATAGTATGATTAGGGTCGCAGCCATAAATGAAATCTAAAAAAGGCTGGAATGAACTTTAAGGTGGGGTGGGGGGTGGGGGTACAGTGTTAAAGGTGGGGCTCACTATGGAATTTTTTGGGGAAATGCGGTAAAATGTTAAATTTTTGTATTTAAATTTGTATTTAAATAAATTGCTCAATTTATAATTAAAGAAAAATATATTAATTAATACTAATATAACTAATTATAACTAACTTCGGTATTTCCTTATTATTATTGTAAAATCCTCATTTGTGAAAATTCACATAGATACTATACATCCATATTAATACGTAATAATTACAATTGATACTAATATAGCAATTAAATAGTAGTAAATCTGTTAATTGATTAAAAATTTTAACGCATATTACCTTTATCCTCTTATCAGTTAACTTTTACTCCATAATGTTAATACAAAATTAATTAATTTATAAAAATTAATTCTCAAAAACAATTTTTCATGCAAAATTGGATAGCATTTTGGATGACATTTTATGCCACCACTGAAAACTGAATATTTTTTTTATCAGGAAGGGGGAGGTGTTAAATCTACCTTTGGAGGGGCGCAGCCTCCTCTAGCCCCTATCTAGCTACAGCTCTATATGCTATATATATATAAAATCTTTATGATATATAATAAAAGCAATTTGAACTCGAGTTTTCAATGAATTTTAGAGCACCCGTTAATTTGAATTGAACCGAACTTTTAGCATTGATGATAAAAATTATAATTTCCGGAAATTGTTTTACAAGTATATAATCTCTTAAGGACAATGATAGTTTGGATTTTCTTATGCATGACCACAGCATTTAAATGGGGTTTAGTAACATTAAACAGATTATATTCTTTTAATTCATCGGCTTCATTAAAACATTTGCCCACTTACAAATATAAATTTTCAAACTGCTTTTAAAATCGAATTGGTTGCGAGCGAAATCTCCTATAAAGATTCCAAATTCATCATTTTGATACGAAATGATTCATCATATTATATGTATGGTATGAATCATAATCGTAATCGGATCTGACAAGTGTGGAATATGAATATATGAGAAAGTTAAGTGACTCCAGATTGCTATATTTTAGAAATTAAGAGTTTACATGGATGCAAGATTTGAATGCTTCAAAAATAAAAATTAAATGGCTCTTATGTTTTCAGAGGCGATGATGAAATCACGACTGAAGTGGGCAAGAAACTCCGAGAGGCTATTGATAAAATTCTTGAAAAGATTAAAGAGTCCATTGACCAAGGAAAGGTCGTCAAAGAAGATGTCCTGAAGCAGGTTTGATAGAAATTAATTTAAAGTTATATTTGAATGGATCACGTTATTTAACACAATTTTCTTTCTTAGATTTACTAATAAATAATGAAAAATTACTATATGCAATTGAATTAATCAGTTTTAAAGTAAAACGACAAAACAAACTCCATCCGCAACAAAGCGAACTGCAGTTTGCTTTGACTAGCAGAACTACTGGATATGACCTCATATATGGAACTAAAAGCTTTGTTTAAATCATATAAAATTTTTACTTTTCATATGTAGCTTTAGATTTGGTTCGTTTTCGTAAAAAAGTGATACTACGTACAATGAATAAGTGTTTGATATTCACAGCTTTGCCTGTAAAACCAAAATGGAAAATGATTTTTATCAATTATATCAGGGGTCTCCAAATTTCTTTAGCTATGAAATATTTTTTTAAATTAGTCAATATTGAAAAAATACTCAGAATTTTTTAAACTTATTTCGCGTGAGTTTAATATTTAAAAAAAAATTCTTTTCAAATTAATTAAATATGCGTTAAACATATTATGTTAAGTAATTATTAATGCAAATGTATAATGATAAAATAAAAAATATAGAAATTAAATGAAAAAATTAATATGATAAAAGTCTTACTAAATAAATTTTACGTCTCACACAAAATATATTTTTTAGAAAGGAAATACAGTGAACCTCTGTTAAAACGTATATTTTTGGCGGCATCAAACTACTCGCGATATAAGGATAGTCGCGTTATAAACGAGGAATACTATTTTAACGCTCAACTTTTAGTGTTAAGTGATAGTTGTCTGTTTTATTATATTCTAAAAGTATGTCTGTATGTTTCATATTTAGCGGTTTGTTAAACAAAGATATTTGCAAAATGCAAGAGACAGTATTCCACTGATTTTAATTAAAGGTTGCAACTACATAGGACATGTTTTACTATACGAACTAAGTTAATCTTTGCGTCTTTTTGCTCGTCAAACCATCGTAGAACAGTATCAATACCATTCAGAGTATTTTCTGCTGTAGGAATTTCGTTAAGTTTCACAATATTTTCTCCGTCAGTTTCTAATTTTTCCTTGGTTATAGATTCCTAAGGAAAAAGAGACAGAGACATGCTTACATCCGCCTTATATCTGAATCTTCAGTATAACCGGGGTTCAATGTATATTAAAAAAAAAAGAAGTTTCGTATTAATGGCATTTACATTTTCTAAATGATAAATTAACTTAATATAAGGAATAGTTTTGGAACGTTTAATCCCGATGTCATATGTTTTTTCGCAGGCCATAATGCAAAATTCCAGTTTATTAAAGGGTCCGGTTTAGTAGCATAAGGAAGAAAATACTCGAATCGAAGTCTAAGTCATGTTTTAGGACTCTTTTATTAGTCTTCCAAAAAATATTTAATGAAATATTTTTAAAATATGAAGCAAAATTAAGTTTTTCGATGAATGCGTCCGATATTGAAAACGAGATAAGAAATGTGTTACAGAAACCAGTTAAAATCATTAATTTTGAAATGTAGCCATGGAAGAAGATTTCTAAAACTGTACGCCTGGTATGTAAAGTCCAATTTTAGAAAAATAAGTAACTTTATTTAGGATTTTTGTTTTTTGACCGCGGAATTTTATTTCATTCCGAGGTAGACAGTTTGGGAAAAATGTTGTATTCGATTATACATCTAATTACTAATACACGAGGAGGGTAGCTTTCATATAAATGTTTAGTCAAACTTCGTTGGAATTGGATCCACTTTAATGTTCTAAATAATCTCGTACAGAGAGATTGCAATATGAAAGTTTTTTTTATGAGAACTACGCAAATAAACACCGACAGAATGGTTTTTTATTCGGTTTTCCTACTTCATGAGACAGATTGTTAAAAAACTCATTTGAATCTAAAGCAAGAATATTTGAAGTTTCTTATATGCTTTTCTGGAAGTAAAACATTACAACACGGCAGTATTTTTAAAGCAACGAATGCTTTAAAAAATATGGGTCAATTTGGACAAAGTCACCGGCAGGAAGCGTTCTATGCTTGTACTTTGAGCAAAGTAAAATTGAGTATGCTGTGGAGCCTATGAGTGCATTTTGACTCATTGCTGTTTTCATTCACTTATTATGCGTATATTGCCAATATGATTACCGTAATAACATATTGTCTTTGGGATATAAAAATAAGAAAACTTATTTTATAGAAAGATAAAAAAAAATCTGAATAGACTATTAAATTTTATTTTAGGTATCGACTGATTTCTACTCAAATAATTATTGTTATACTGCAAAATTCTAGTTTTTAATTTTTAACGACGCTTAATAGATGAACTTTTTAGCTTGAAGCACACAGTTTTTCCTGTACTTCGCTGTCAAGTTAGCTTTTTCCGGAGACAAATCAGCACTCTTGAACTCCAATCATTTTCCCAATCTAAACAAATCATTTTATTTAGGGTAAAACCGGGATAGATGCAGCATCTATTTTTAAATCAATTTTCTGAGACCCATGGTGCACAACCAAGAAACCTATGTAGTCATAATAATTTATTTACATTTAGAAAACATACGTGTTAGGATAAAATAAATTATAAAATACTCAATAAGCAATTATAATTTACTTTGTAAACCCTTTCATTGCGGCATTTCTACCGGATGAGTCGGGAGTTAGGCCGCACCATAAGGGAGACATCCAGAGTTTAACATAAATGAATTTTAATGCACGTACCAAATATTTTTCTTTAAAATATATGTATATTTAAATGAAGAAAAGACAGAAACACTGAAATAGCCATTTTGTAAAACATAAAAAATTGACTACAATCGAAAAATGTTTGCTTTCTTGTTTTAAAACCCAGTTTGAGAATACAATCAACACAGATAAAATAATAACATTAATGAACGACGGTGTAGGACGAAAATCGACTCAATAACATAATTATGAAAAAATTATTTATTTTTCAAATAACTCTCGAGTGTGCCCATTTCTAGGGAGAAATGTCGCACCTCACTGCTTCCTGATCTCGGATTTAAACATAGCGAAATCACAATAGAAACACTCTACACTGAGACTTCGCCCAAACAAGGAATCCACTGACATTTCCAGAGTTTTAGCTATAATTTACAATCAGTGGTGGCATTATAAATATTTCATGATGAATTCTACAACTTATCTTAGATATTTGTCAATTTCAGGTGAAAAAAGGTACAGGCACATAATACTTTTATCAAACACATTTGAAGCCCCAAATGGTATACCGTTAGTATGTACTACATTATCATCTTACGGTAAGTTTCAGAACTAGGGTGGGTGCGCAATTTATACCGGATGTGGCATCTATCCTGGAATTACTCTATAATAGCAGTCCTTATTTTTATAGTTTTTTCATGCTTAAAATACTTGCCCCTACCCCAGGTTGGGAAACGCTGTTCTAGTATATATATAAAACTAAATCATAATTTTACTTAAATCATTTGAAATAAATGATTAAATTAATTTTTATCCTTTGAAATTTTTATTACTTCCTTTTGTGATATTTATCATTTTGATAGTTCAAAGATCTTCGTGAGAAGATGAGGGACTTGAAGATCGAACTGGGCAAAAAAGGCAAGGACATTCTGAATGATATCAAGGAAAAGGCAAAGGACTTCTGGAAAAAAATTCTGGATAAGCTTAACCCTGAAAAACGATCGCTTGTGTAAGTTTTTATCATAATATAAACTCCTGTTTGAGAAATTGCAGGACCATGAGAGAATCATCAGAATTGAATGAAATTTATTCCACAAACGACCTGTATTGATACAAATAAACGATTAAATTTACAAAGCAGAAAAAAACAATATTACATGTTGAAAATCGGTATTTGGTGTAGTGACACCGACGAATTGTTGGAGCAGACAATGACACACCTGTAGCAGTGCTCCAACGTTCTGCCAACTGTCGACATGAAGATGTGCGGTCCATCACTGCCATACGGATGAGGAGTCTATTATCCCGTGCTGACGCAACATATCGTCGTCTACTGCCGTATTTGCGTCTCGTCCGGTTCTCTTCAGTCTACTTCCATACTCGCATCACTGTTGTGGCATTGCGCTCCATACGAGCTGCTATTGCATGATGAGAAAAACCCCTTTTACGAAGGTCAATCATTCATCCCTGTTCAAACTCCGTAACTTGCTCATGTAGCGCCCTCTGTCGTAGTAGAGGCATAGCGACTTCTCATGAAGCGTTTACCGTTGGCAAACAATAATAGACTATTTTCAACGTTCCGATACAGCTCTCTATTTATGCGGCTAAAGCAGCAGTTTTGATAGCGCTGCTCAGCCCACGCATGCGCGGTGACTCTGAAATTCTAATTATTTGCATAGCACGCCCTAATTTGCATTTGCTGTAAGTTTCAGCTCAATCTGTGATTCCTTTATGGTGTTGCAAATTTTACAAACATGAGCTTATGTACACTCCCCCATAAAAATTCTTTCACCTATAACAAAGTATCGTTTTATGGCATAAAATTGTTATCTGTATTTAAAAAATATGCGTCTAGCATTCAACAAAATTTTATATTTGAAGATTTAAAAAATACGTAGATTAAGATTCTGTAAAAATATTAATATGTTACAGTTCACTTTTTTTTGTTGTCGCGACTCACTTTTTTAATATTATTTCAAACTAACAAAATGCTTTAGAAAAATTCCTTCACACTATGTATATTACGTTAGTTTCACACATTTTAAACGAACGTTTTGTTTTCTATAGGTCATGTTTCATTGAACGTAGTTGAAAATTTTTTCAGACAAATTAACAGATGATTCAAATTTCTGTTGTTATTTAAAAAAAAAATTGTAGCATAAACACCAAACTTTCTTTCTAGGGGCTTTAAGATGAGATAAATCGATGACCGCACAAAACATACCTATTATGGATGATTCAGATATTGTCCTGTTCTATCAATAAAGATGATGGGACAATGCGAATCAAGTGACCTATAGGCATCTAAAAACACTCCCTTTATATAATAAGAATGAAAATTGAATTTCATGGATTCACGAAATTTAAAGTGTCCCGCATTTGGTGGTTTGCTACGCATTTTTATATTAATTTTACATTTATATAAGACTAGGCATTAAATAATGGTATGCATTTAATTAAAAGATAATTTAAATGGATTTCAAGGCTGATTTTAAATATATATGATATTGGTCTCATGAGCTGACTCGAGCCCTTCATTTTTACTAACACTAATAACTTGCAATAAAGCGGCCGCCCGTATAGCGGTGATGCAGTAGCGAATTTAAAAGTCAAGTATTCTCTAATTGAGAAGTACTTGCGCGAGTATAGTTTTTCCTATTGGCTACCGTATTACTACTTTGGGCAAACCCAGCGTAGAGGTTTGTATCTCATCAAAATGAATATAATTTAACATTCGATTTCTATCAAAACGGCAGATTGTTTTGCTAATTCGAATCAATGAAATTATAAATTTATTAAAATCTCGTAGAAAATTAAAAATGTACACACTAAATTATCACAAGTATTCGAACCCCTTACGGAATTCATATGGTGTGGTTCAAGAGTGCCTTATTCCATCTGCATGGGTTTAGGTCCGTTGAGTTCTGTGATTCAAGTTTGGAATTTGGTGAATTTTGTAATTCCTGAGCTTTTCACATTGTGTCCTTTTTATGGAATGTATCGCTATCTTTTACAATTCAGAAGAGCTTGCTCTCAACCTCCACAGTGTGCATAAAAGTAGTTTGTGATAATTGATATGGACATGTTGGATTATTCCGCTCAAAGGTTTTATCTGAACATCCTACACTACCTCTGGAAATAAAACATTCAGCTCATATTTTGATCTCAGCTCAGATAACCTTCCAAAGCATCTGCTACAAATTCTTTGCAAGAAGATTATCCAAGTTCCAGTTTGCTCCAGAGTGTTTTACTGGATTAGACAGTAAATCACTCTGGAGTTGTAAAACAATTTTGTCTCATCTAGACAATTCTTGTCTAGAGTTGTCTAGATGTTTTACAACTCTAGACAAGAATTCATCCTCCTGTTCATTCTTGTCTAGAGTTGTAAAACATCCTCCTCCCTTCAACTTTCATCCAGTTTACTGGATAGTATTTCACTGGAAAACACTCCAGAGTGTTTTATTGGATAGTATTTCACTGTAAAATACTCCAGTGTGTTTTACAAAAATTTACTGTGAAATTTAAAATTTACTGTAAAACACTTCAGAGTGTTTTACAGTAAATTTTAAACAGTCTCGTCTGATAGTTCTATCTCGGTCTTCACAAACTACTTTTATTCACACCGTAAAATTTGACCAGGAGTTTTTCAGAGCTGGATAAGACAACAATCTGCCTCTGAAAGTAGAAGCAGAACTGTTTAGAATAACGGATAATAATACACTGAATTCAATTTTATGGGTTCAAAAATCAACGACTCAAGTCTTATGTTGCTGAAAAAAAGGCTCCCAGAATTTACAATATGAGACCTCGATAAAGGTGTCCGAATACTTTTGATAATATAGTGTATATTTTATCCAACGTAATAATATATGTTTAGTAACACCAATGTCATTTTTTAGTGAAAGGAGTATTGCAGATGACATAAGGAAGGCTTTAACGGAGCTATACGAAAAAATTCTGGAAACGGTAAAGGAAAATATTGAGAAAGGAAAGACACTCAAGGACTCAACTCTTGAAAAGGTACGTGCAGAAATTATTATATTCAAACACTCTGAATAGAATATTGGTCAATGGAATGTCCCTTTCATAATTAGCACTTCGAAAGCCTAGCGAGTAAGTTTCTGTGACAGTTACGCATGAAAAAAGAAAATAATTGGAAGTTACAGCTACATTCGTTCCATTTTATAGTTACTTTATAACTTGCTAAATGCTATTTTAAACAGACAAATTTAGTTTAATCATTTCTTTTAAATCCAATACAGTCCAATCGAGTTACGTTATACTTTAGGGTCTTGGATTTGCGATGATGCCAAGTCTCTGAAATGAAAACAAAATCTGATACAGCTTAAAATTGACTTACATTCGTGTCATGAGAATTATTGTAAATATTTAATTAATATATTTCATATTTCTTTATTTTTTTATGTTGGGTCATTTCGAAAAATGGGCCAGTTCTATATATTTCGATTTATGCCAAAATTTATTTAGCTCCAGAAAAACATATGACTTACTTAAATGTCAAACTTTGGAGCTAAAGTGGATAGATACATTGAACAAACAACAGACAGACACACACATGCATCGACATTGTTCTAAATATAGTTAATTTGTATTTCGCGTTGCTTAAAACATGCAAATCCATTGAACTATACAATTTGAATTTAAAACTCATTTCAAGCCTTCGCTATACATTACACTATGCATTGTAAGTAGGCCCGTATCTGAAAATCCTGATGCCTTTGGACAATACAACTTTTGCCACTCCTTCCCTCATAAACAATACACATAGGAAAAACACTACAGAGCCTCTTCGTCTCTCCCTTTTAGTGTGTATGTGTTAAAAGTTGTAGCTGTTTTGGTTTGAAGAGGAAGGATGAGACCGCGAGGTGAGAGAACCCAGGAAGGTTAGGCCGGTGGAAGGGTAGATATTTTAATTTCGGTTTAAGGTTTAAAGTGCTACTTTTAATGAAAAGTTAAGTTTCCATATTTGGTAGAGATTAAATTAAAGTGTTCTTTATTGTTATTTCATTGTTTTGTTTCGAGCAAACCTACATAAGGATATAGAAACATATGGCGGATTTCTACAAATTTGATCAGTGTTAGCACGCGAGTGTTTTATTACACATAATGCGAAATTCTTAACACAGGCGGAAGATATGCCGCCATATTATTATTATTTAAATACAGGTTTCAAAAATTTGGCGCCCATTAAAATCTGCTTCCCCGAGTGGCTGCACAGTGTGCCCTCCCCCCCTCAACATACTGCCCTGATTGTAAGTGGAAGTAGAAATGAGTTCGAGTACGAAATGGGGTTTGCTCCAAGTTTGGTAACTCATTTCCATTAACCTTTTCCTTACGGGTGGGACAGCATCCATCCCAAACGAAGAAGCCTTTCAAAAATACAGGTATTTGACATACCCTATCCCAAACAGTTCAATCTCCCTTTGCAGACAGTGGCGTCCATGGACGCCAATGCCTGCAAAGGGGGATCGAACCGTTTGGAATAGGGTATGTCAAATACCTGTCTGTCTTTTTGGGAGGTTCTTCGTTTGGGATTAACGCTGTCCCCCCGTAAGCAAAATGTTAATAATACTGTTTACTCAAGGGGGTAAGTCTAGCTTGACATTATGCTTTGTTCATAAGGGTAAACTGAAACGTTATTTTACAGCTGAAGGATATCCGAGAGAAGCTCAAGGATCATGTCAAAGTTCTCGACGACAAGGCCAAGGAATTCCTAAATAAATTGACTGGAGATGCAAGGGAAAAGTTCCAGGAATTTCTAGATAGAATTGGCGTTCCAAAGGACTCCCCAGCTCTGTACTCTGGAGACGAGTAAGTAGTTTAAATGAGAAAATCGGCCTAGTTTACATAATGTATCCAAAAATACCAAAATAGTTTGACCATCTTTCTGTTAACGCTCGATTACACAGATGTTTCGGTGTGATGACTTAGACAGAGCGTACACTGTAATCAAACATTTGCAAGCATGTTACTGAAAGTTTCAGGGGAATCAACTGTCCGTAATGAGGAGTTATATTCCAGATAGTTTTTGATTATATATATATATATATATATATATATATATATATATATATATATATATATTATACACACATAATTAACGCATTAATTATGAATATTTCAGAATGAAGCTGGAATTTTCATAATTTTCATGACCGCATGTGATTGTGGCTTTTCTTAAGGGAACGGTAGACGTTGAGATGAGCAAAAATTGACTAAAAAAAGTTTTTTTCTTAATATATAACATTATTTTACACATTAAACCTTTTGCTTACGGGTGGGACAGCGTCCATCCCAAATGAAGAACATCCCAAAAAGACAGGTATTTGACATACCCTATCCCAAACAGTTCGACCCCCTTTGCAGGCATTGGCGTCCATGGAAATCGCTGACAGAAACATTGCACTTGCCGCAGCAGTGCACTCTGTGTTGCGTGTATATAATTAGTCGCACCAAGAAAGAAGTTTAGTACTAAATCAATGTGACTTCTTGCATTAAAATTTCCTTGCTGAGATCCAACATCAAATTTTATCATAAAAATTTGAAATTGAAATAAAATGTAGAAATACAATAAGCATTTGTAGTTCGGTGAAACATTTCAACTGGGCATCGGGCGAAACACACCAAATGCGGACTGGTTGGTAGAAAATGGGACAGGTGGTAATAATAGGACTGTACTACAAGGGTGGTGGAAGAACTCAGTGGAGTTATAAAAGAGATTGTGTGACTTCATTTTACAAAGAAATGTACTGATGAAAACTACTGTTATACAACATTTTGTTAGGTTTTCGAATTCGACAAATCGGCTTTGTGAACTGAACGGAAGGAAGGCCTAAATGAAAAACTCTTGAAATAATATAGGTATCCCCACTTTTGTGCAAAATTATACAAATGCTTCAGTGCAGACAACCTATTATGTTTAACAATTAGATCCTTAATAGCATAAGTTTTAGATTTAATATATGTATGTCATGTTTCTAAACGTAAACAATAGCACAGTAAGCAAAATACTATACTAATATAGGCTTTATTAGAAATCTATATATAAAGAGTAGTATTTTGGAGTATGACTTTCAATACTGAAAACGAAGCTGGATATTAGACTCAGTTTTAACTTATTTACAACAATGGAGAATTCTGGAGCTTTCAGTTGAATATGACATCAGATACTGAAAAAGAAGCTGGATGAAGCTGGATATTGGACTCATTTTTAATTTATTTACAACAATAGATATTATAATACCCCCTTTTGTGTTGTGGCTACGCAAACAGGGATTGAGTGTTGTCTTTTGTTATAGCAGATATTCCATGAATAAAGTAGTTTTTTAAATTACTTACGGGCAGAATGCACGCCGGCCTCACTAGTAAAATCAAAAGTTCTTGAACACCATTACAATTTAAAATTATGAAGAAAATATTATAATAAGTTATAAAATCATATTTTCGGTGTATTGCATAAAGAGTTTAGACTTTTTAAATCGATATTTATATTTCCTTACCTTGCAAGATACTTTTTAATTTAGGACATTGAGGAAGAATGGTATAGTTACTCTGGAAAAGGCGTGGTACTCTTAAAGTTATATGATAACTAAAAGGGTCTATTTGGCGGTATTAAAGAAGTAGTTTCATACTATCAAGGATTGCAAATATTCTATGAGAATTATAATAATAAAAACGTTTTTACTCTGAGTTACGTACAAGATCCCTAAAATTAGCATGAAATAAAAAAAAAGCTTTGTAAAATCACTTTGAAAATATTTATTTATTTTTATTATATTTTTTTTTATATTAAGTGAGCCCCAGACCGAATTGGGAAAGAGACTGCGAAAGGAGCTTGACAACATTTTGGAAAAAATAAAGGAATCCATCGAGAATGGGAAGGAGCTCAAGGATTCTACCTTGGAAAAGGTACGAACGGATAATATTTATATATTTATTCCTTGTATGTTTAACAGTTTTCAAAGTGTGAGAGTGATATAGCAATTTAAAATTATTTCCCAGAAGAAGGGATACAGTTTTAATATTGATTCACAGTCATCACTTTGAGCTACTTGGATTTCTAAATGTGATATTATACAGGGAGTTTGATAAATATTGCGCAACTCAATATCTCGATGGGTCGTAGGCTCATGATTCCGATTTAAGAATTGCTTTAATTAAGATAGACTATCACATCGTAAGCAAATTTTGATTATGTGACATCTTTTAGTAAAAAGTTACAAAATGCCACATTTTATAAGGACTCCCCTAGAAAACAGATATATGATTAAAATTACCAGATATATCATTAATTAAAGTTTTTGACAGATAATTAGGACTGCATGAAACTTTTACTAAATATAGGCAAGCAGTAACCTTTCGAATAAAATTTTTATCTACCGATATGTAATTTTTGTACGACCCCTAAAATCTATGTTTTAGCCGTTTTTTTTTATCTGACCATATTGATTTTAAGTCCTATAACTTTGACAGATTTTCCATAGCCAATGTTGCATATTAGAGAACTGGTGATTTTTCAAAACATATTTAATGAAAAATGAACAGCATGCTAATTGGAACTTTCTTTGTAGAGGCCGTATAAAAAGTTGTACTTTTGTTTTTACTAAACGTCTCACATGACCGAAGTCTGTTGAATCATTTCTTAAATTCGAATCTCAGATCTGCGACCAATCGTTTAAGATAATTAGTCGTTAAGAGATATTTAATCATGCAGTCTTTCTGAAAGACCCTGTAATATCCGATTTAGAAAACCAACAATTTAAATATCTTTCTTTCTGAGTGAAATAGATCGACTTTATATTGAAGACAAATCGTTCAATTACCTACTCAATTAAGAATAAATCCGATTATCTTAGGGCATTTTCTTTCTTGTTTTATTTTGTCTATCCATTCTGTTGAAAATCAGAATGTGTTTGCATCCATTAACAAGTAGATGTACCACATTAGGTATTCAACCATTAAAATTTCATCGCGTTCATGAGAAGCCTATTATTATTTAGTGTGCACAATTTAATTATGTATCAAATTTTTTTCCCCGCAAAAATCCAATTTTTTGAAAAAATAAGTATAGAGAGTTCGAACAAACACATTTCTATGGTGAAATAAATAGAATGGAATTGAGATTAACCTGACTAGAATAAGAAATATTGAATATATTCTTTTACTTTAAATTTATTCATGTAATCGCGAGTATTTATAGTAGCACACAGTTACTACACATTAATCTTGATATTGCTTTTATTTCAAAACTGTAAAGCGATAGTTAAAATTGTACATTTAGAAATCTGTACTTTTTTTTTTGAAAATAGAGGAATTATTTGAGGAATGAGGAGGCTTTATTAGATTCGTACCTTGCTTCAATTTTATAGGAATTTTTGAAAGAATTTTTAATAAGACTTCAGTAATATTTAATAAAATCAGATTTCGCCAAATAGAGGTCAAAATTTGATTCTAACTTTATTTTATAAGAGAATAATCTAGAATAATATTGTAATTTTGACAAACCTGCAGTTGAAGGAGATCCGGGAACAGATGAAGGATTTGAAAGTCGACTTGGGGAAGAAAGCCAAGGACCTTCTTCGGGACATCAAGGACAAGGCTAAGGATTACTGGAACAAGCTTCTTGAAAAACTCAGACCTGATGGCAAACGATCCCTGTCTGCTGAGGAGTAAGTAGATCTTAAATCACTTTTTGGATTGACCTAAAGGATTTATGAGAAAATGTGAGGATATATAAAAATTCAATATGATTTTATTTCATCTCAATATTACAGTTCAAATAAAGAATGCAATATTTCTTTTATCAAATTATGCAAAATAAAAACCGACACGAGACTATTTATAAAACTGCCATGTTAGCATCAGGGTGGTTGCCCGAGTGCGAAATTATTTGTGTTTATAGGTACGAATCAAAGCTACGTCTTGAAATTTCGTTTAAAATGTATAAGTTCTGCAGTTGGGTAATACAGTTGTGATTATTGATTGTACGAGTGAGTCAGTTAGAATTTTTGAGTTAAGTAGTTTCGAACTTATTAATTTTGCTTAAGTTGCTGTTATAGAACTGATTGGTTGGATGTTTTGATTCTTGAGTTTTAAATGATATTGTTCATGAAACAGTCAGCGATAGCTTATAGTTACATAAAAGAAGCTATATCTCCTATGGGTGAAAATACTATACTGGTTTGAGAATTATATCTAGGTGTTGCTAGTATTAGTAAAGTCCCATCTGTTTTTATTTGACATAAGAGCAAGGTATAGTATTTAGTGTATGGATTTTTAATTATTTTTAATTTAAAGTTCCCTAATTGTGAGTAGAAGTACTCAGTATGTTTTCATAGTTGTAGAAGAGGGCACAGAATATATAGAGACAGAAATAAATTGAAATACAAAATGATTATGAATACGTATAAATATTCTTTATTGTTTAAGTTTTAAGTTGCATTGCAGTGATAGTTTTTCCTGAAGAACAGTTTAAACAAATAATTTTTAATTAAATTCGCATCATTTGCCATAGAAATACATATAATGCAGTGGGATTTACCTCAGCTCCAACTGAACTATTGTCTCAAACGCTTTTGGAGTTTTACTTTCATTACGTTTTAATTCCTTCCCATTATCACCCATGCTTGTGCTATGAAACACAAAATTCACCAATAAGGGGTATTCCGTAAAATGTCTTCAATTGGTGCAATGGGAGTGTCTTCTGTATTCTTGTGTGCTAGCTTAAATGACGCGCTACACTAATATGTATTAATACGTGCCGTTAGCAATCAAGTTATTCAGGGCTGTGTTAATCAAATATTTTGTAATTATCAGATATTCTATATTTATACAGTGATATATCAATCGACTTCGACACTACAAAACAAATTGTATAATTTATGTTTAAGCAATGACCATTTGTGGTACATATAATATAAATAATTGAGGATTTTCTCTCTCAGGGAGGAAGTGGTAAACAAATTGAAAGAAAGATTTGAAGAGCTTTTGGAAAAAATCAGAGACGCTATTGATCATGGCAAAGAAATCAAAGAAACTTACCTCGAAAAGGTAGGTAACTTTTTATTGAAATATTGCCCGTGCATTCGACTATTACCCTCTGATATGAAATTTCCAAATTCCACTTGTTGGCCCTGTTTCTTATTTACAACTTTTCAAAATGCGTTCATTGACGCTCAACTCGTACAACATGTGCGTTAGTAAAATAATATACAAACAGAAGTTATGATGCGTATGTATTAACATTAGAACGATGAAAACGGTCATTTTGACTGCACAACTACTCTGCCGTCGTTCTAGGAAGATCGTTCTCCTATTATAAAACGTAGAATAATTTTCTTCTGTGTTTTCAATAACTTTAAGAAAATAAGAAATGTCATAAAATTTCAATGGGTTGGGATTAGCTGTTTTGGAGGAATCGTTTCTCAAAGTAGTTATGGGGTTGAAATGACAGCTTCCGTCGTTCTAGGCTTAAAGTACTTCAACTAAAAATGTTGTAAAAGAATACGTATATATTCACATTTTTTGAACTTCTATATACAGGGTTTCGGGAAAAAATTCCCCAGCTTTGAAATTAATTTTCTAACTAATTGATAGTAGCTCGACACTCATTAAATTTCGCGTATATATAGCGGGGGCTCATATGTTTCATTACAATCAAACATTATAATATTGAAATTGAAGGAATTCATTGATGGTATTGATTGAACAACACATTTTGCTGAGCTGTTTTTTGTGAAATATGTTGAAAATCCATTAAAGGAAATAATCGTATTGGTTTAGAACACCATCGATTGAATCAAGAGAAAAATTGAAGGAGACCAAACAGATTGACGAGCTTGAAAACTCTTGAAGACCTTGAAAATTTATCAGTGAGTCTCTTAGTCAGACGGTAATTGTGAAAAAGTGACTGAAAATTTTATTCTCCTACTGTGACACGTTCGTGCTGTAACTTGTAGCCATTTGAGACACATTAATCTTATTAAATGTGCAATAGTCGTAATTATAACTTATAAAACATTAGATCACAACGTTAAATATTGAGAAAGTTTAGCAAACAAGCGAACATTTAAGAGATTTTCAGATTTCCTGCAACGAATCTGGAAACGAATCTGGAAGTGAACGCCCAAATGAGAGCTTGACCATTGCCAGAAAACAGAAAAATTTTAATGTGGTAGAGAACTAGTGTGATAAAAGATAAGCAAAATGAGAAAAAAATGCAGAGCATATGAATTTGAGAAAAAAACAAGCAAAAAAAAATAAAATGTAGACTATATGAACTGAAACTGCGATGCAGAAAAAGAGCGAGACAGCGTTAAACTCTTTCCGAACCAAGCTATCAAAAAACAACACCGTTTTCTTATGAATTTTTCTATTATCGCTCTAAAAAAATAAATAATTATTTTCTTGAATGATTGGGTTGGAAGATAAATTTGATCTTCTTTCCTTTTATGAACATTTAAAAATGTGGGAATTACATTTTGTTCCATTGTTTTGGCAGAACATATTGACGATAAGCATTTCTGTCTTTACATCGGCAATAGACAATTGGTCGCTTTTCTGATATTTCCATGATGATGCCCCACGATGATTTTTTCATAATTTTACTTTATGTATTTAGATCTTCATATGTCACTGGTCGTTACAGGTTTTGGAGTAATCAATGCCGCATTCAGTAAATAAAATGTAAAATAATTCATTTCTGTGAGGCGCTTTAAATTTATGAAATACAAAATACAAACATTCCGTTAATGGAGATCAGGGAAAATGTTTCATTTGTTAGAGAGATAGCTAAATCCCTGGTTCATTACAGTGGGGTTCGACTGTATATATTGGCAAATGCAGTAAGAAAGTAAAAGTAGGAAATATTACTGTAATAGTGCTGTTTGTCCTTAGAAGGTGATATGAAAAATATACATTTTTAAAATGAAATTAATATGTCACGATATATCCTCATTTTCAGCTGAAGGAACTGAGAGAAAAATTGAAGGAGGCTAAAGAAGACATTGGAGCAAAGGCCAAAGAGCTTCTTAAACAGCTTAAGGAAAAGGCTAAAGACTACTGGAAGAAGATCTTGGACAGGCTTGGAATCAACAAACGAGCAGCCAACTTTCAATACGAACTTTTCTTGAAAGCTCTTGCCGAGGAGGAGTACGTATTAGTGAAAATATGTAATGTGTAGTTATTAAGTAGTACTAGTGAAGCTTCGTATTTCGCACGTAGTATAATGGAATTTGTACGATAATAACGGAATTAAAATTGGATGCTTTTGTTGGAATTAAAATTGATGCTTTGTTATAAAAAATAATATAGGACGGAAGACCCACTCCATCTCTGTAAAATCTCAAGCGTGTACATAAGGAAAAAACACACACTTATACTTGGAATTTTCAGAGTGCTCAATATTATTTGAATCCATGGTTAAGAGGATGAGAAAAGTCAGACCATATTATTTTGATGTCCGGGCTTATAGTTTTTCAAAACTGGGGACAATTGATTTTCTAACTTTAAAATTTCACAGTTTTAATTATTGCATTGAAAAGTTCAGAATTTGAAGTTTATTCACAGCTGGAATTAAATTTAACATTTCGCTAAATTTAGACAAATTTTTGGAATTTTCGACAATTGCTCGGCGAATTTCATTATCATATTTTTCGCCACAAAATCTTTTCTCTAGTTATAATGAATAACACAACCTTAGTAACGTTATGTATTATCATTACTATTATCGCCATTAAAACCCTTGAGTATTGTAGTTCGATTATTAACACTGTGTGTGTGGGGGGGGGAGGGATAATCCCCATGACTTACGTTTTAGGCCGGGATTCGCCACTAGTCATAGCCAAATAAAGTCGAAGGATGAGCTTTTATGTAAAGAGTTGAATCCCTAAAATGTTAGTCTCTTTTATACTGGTCTTAGAAAATTTCAAATCTCAATTTGGTTTGGATATCTTATGAAAATGCGTAGGTTATAAAAATGTGATTCAGTAAGTAAGGTATAAAAAATACACTTGTACTTGGAATATCCAGGTTCTTCAATATTATTTAAACTCTTAAATAATAAAACCTGTATTGCAATAAATAAGGAAACGTGACATTGGATTAAAAGGAATGTCTTATGAGGTTTTGGTGATTGCGTTGACTTTTGATGAGGTTTGATTTCATTTCAAACAATAACCGTCTTAAAGTAATTTTTGTTATTATTTTCTGACGAAGAATTCTTAATAACTGATTTTTAAAGTCACAGACAAGAAATGAATATGAAGTATCTGAAACATTTTCACCATTGTCCAACTCTCAAAATGTAAAATAGGTTACTGCAATTTTGTTGTACCAACCTTTGGCCAAAAGTGAAGGAATTTAAATTCTTTATCTTTATACAAAACACTGCTCAAACCATTCTCCTTTATTTTATGGAATGACAACTTTTGTAAATATTTGCATGACGTTTATATTTGTAACCTTTTAGTGAAGACGATGATGGACCCAAGACTGAATTGGGGAAGAAGCTCAAAGAGCACTTGGATGAAATCCTTAAGCAAATAAGAGATGCCTATGATCATGGAAAAAATGTCAAGGATGAGACTTTGGAAAAGGTAAATAAGCTGTATTATGAAATATTCTTTTAAGTTCCTTTAAGTTAGTCCATGGAATTCTTAGTAAGCATCTTAGAACAAATTGTAGGCAATGCAACCTGTTTCTGATAAAACAAGCAAGTTTGTCCATAATCAGGACAGCTAAACCAGAGTAATTTCTCCAGCAAAGACGCAACTGGCAGTTAGATTTGAACACTCAATGCAAAAATATGTAGAAGGATTTTTTTTTTCATAGAAAATTTTTATTGGCAGTTGAAATATCGATTCGAAATTTAAAGTTATATCATTAAATGGGAAAAATTATTAGCCTTTCTTATAATATATTCACATATGTATCAATCGCATAGTTTATTTAATCTTTTATAGACTTTTTTTTTAAAATAGTACCTATTTAACTTACCAAAATAGTATCTTTCCGACAGCAACAGGTTAGATTTGGAAAATAAAAAGTATACAATACAATTTTTTGAAATGATTTATAAACTAATTTTTAATAAAATAATGTTTTTATATAATCGATAGAGTGTTTGGATTGAAAAATACTCATCCTAATTTAATTCGGATCTTATTTCCTGTTGGATTATTCAAATAATTTTCGGCATTTTCGCTTCAAGAAGACACCCATTTATCACAAACAGACAGACAATAAGGACATAAATTATCAAAATATCAAATAATGATTGTATATATATATTTTTTAAAATAACCTGTGATTTATTTTCTCCAGTTTCAAACATGATATAAAATATAATATATCAATGCAAAGACTGTATAAGCGTTCTAAAATTGAGATGCAGAAACTTTTCCGGTTTCGTGGCATTGAAATTTTCTTTATTGTTTGCCAGGTGAAGCAAATTAGAGACAAGCTAAAGGAGTTGCACGAGGAGCTTGGAAAGAAAACGAAAGATCTTCTCGAGAAAGTCAAGGAAAAAGGCAGACAATTCTGGAAGGACCTCTTGGAGAAACTTGGACTCTCCAAACGCGCTATTCTCATGGAAGCTGAGTACGTATGGTGCAAGTTTCTGATTATAGATGACAAGGATTAGTTAAAGAAACCACATGATCATATTCCTCATAGCACTGAGCATTTTTGAAAGTTAGAAGGCGTCTGACTACGATGACTCGCTAAGTACATAAGGGGGATCAAAAGTCAGGAAGGAATGAAAAAAATCAATAATTTATGAAATATTGGGGCTAAGAAAGTGCAGTCCTTACCAAAAGAACCATACATCAAATATTCCACGTAGAACATCTGACAATATTCCACGTAGGAATGATGATTCAGCGTAGCACAAAACATTTTAAAAGTTAGAAGGCATTTGTCTGACTGCTATGACTCGATAAAGTACATACGGGGGATTCAAAATTTAAGAAGGAATTAAAAAATCTGATGTGGGCAGCACGTGACTTTCACTGCAGACTTATATCCACGTTCTTTTTATTTTAATTAAATTTAATTAACTTTTAATTCAATTTTTGTTCTCATTTGGTAACTGGACTTATTTTCAAAGGTGGCGTAAAGGAAATACGAAAAATTAAAATATCTGGAGAAGGCTAGTCCTAGTGTAATGGCGTTGGTCTTATTCCTTTCTCTGTTAAACATTATGTATGAAACAAGTAATGAATATATTTGAGCATAGGTAGTTCTTTATTTTAAATTTTTACGATTTTTGCGGGCCATTTTGCAAAAAATGGCAGGTTATTGTTTCCGAATCGTACCAAAATCTAATCAGCACCAGGGTAATCCACAAGCGACTTATCTACCGAATTTTGTTAAATTCGGTCCATTAGTTTTTTAGCTAGAGTGGATACAGGCAATTTTTGCTGGACATTTCGCAAAAAAAGGCAGGTTGTTTTTATCACGAATCGTACTAAAAACTAATCAGCACCAGGATCACACCCAAGTGACTTATCTACCAAATTTTATGAAATTCAGTTCATTAGTTTTTGAGTTAGAGTGGATACATTCTTTGCACAGACAGACAGGCACACAGATGTCACGCTAAAAATAGGTTTTTTTTTCGTATTCTAGAGGTCTCGAAACGTGTAGATATGTCGAAAACTCGAGTTGCGATTTTCGGCATGACTCCAATACCTTCCCTATACATTACCATGTATTGCAGAGAAAGTAAAAAAATCAATAATTTATGAAATATTGGGACTAAGAAAGTGTAGTTTTCACCAAAAGAACCATATAACAAATATTCCACATAGAACATCTAACAATATTCCACGTAGAATATCTGACAATATTCCACGTAGGAACGATGTAATATTCCGCGTAGCACAAAACATTTTAAAAGTTAGAAGGTATTTGTCTGACTACTACAACTCGCTAAATACATAAAGGATAACTAGTCCCAAAGGATTTGAAAAAAATCTGATGTGGGCAGCTTATGACTTTCCCTGCAGACTTAAATTTATAGTTTCTTTATTTCTTTAATAATTCATTAGATTGAGTTTAATTGCACCAAATAATACTAATTTTGCATTTTTAATTCAATTTTTGTTTTTATTTGGTAATTGGACATTATTCCGATAGCGGCGTAACAAAAATGCAAGAAATCTCAAATATCTTGAGAACGGTTAGTTAGTTCTAAGGCATAATGGAGTGTTGTTGTTGTTGAGACCCAGACCGTCCGACCTACCAGAAAGGTGTAAGGTAACTGTATGGACGGCCGGGAAGTGCCACCCAATTTAGACCGGAACCCAGTGGGGGAGGCATCCACAGGGACCGTACCCTCCTTCCCCTACCACCAACCTCTCGGAAGGACTTACGGACCCACATGTTTAACGTGATCGTACTCCGCATGAACACGGCGGCATTTGTGGTAGCGTGCAAAGGCATAATGGAGTGTGAAAGCCCCAGGCCGTCCGGCTCGTCCAGAGGACTTGGAGCAACAAAATGGACGACCGGGAAGGAAAGTTAGCAGAAGCCAACTTCCAAGGCATAATGGAGTGTGTTATATTCTTTTCCTCGTCAAAAATTGCGTATAAAACAGGAATTTATTTGATACATTTCAACATACGTAGTCTTTTTTTTTAGATTTTTGCGAGCCATTTCGTGAAAAGAGGCAGGTTGTTATTTTCCGAATCGAACCAAAATCGAATCAGCACCAGAGTGTCCCACAAGTAACTTATCTACCAAATATTGTGAAATTTGGTCAATTAGTATTTTAGTTAGGGTGGATAAATAAAATTTTTGCGGGACATTTTGTAAAAAGAGACGGGATCCTCTTTCCTGAATCGTACCAAATTCTAATCAGCACCAGATTACCCAACAAGTAACTTATCTACCAAATTTTGTGAAATTTGGTAAATTAGTATTTTAGCTAGAGCGGATAAATGGAATTTTTACGGGCCATTTCGCAAAAAAAGCTGGTTCTGTTTTTACGCATCGTACCAAAAACTACTCAACACCAGGGTCACAGCCAAGTGACATACCTACCAAATTTTATGAAATTCGGTCCATTAGTTTTCGAGTTAGAATGGATAAATCTATTGCACAGAGACACAGACAGACACACACAGATAGACACACACACATACGTCACGCTAAAAATAGTTTTTTCGTATTCTAGAGGTCTCGAAACGTGTAGATCCGTCGAAAACTCTGCAATTTTCCACATGATCCCAATACTTTCCCTATACATTACCATGTATTGCAGGGTATTGCATTATCATTATCTTCAATTGGTACAATGGGAGTGTCTTCTGTATTCTTGTGTGCTAGCTTAATTGATGTGCTAAACCTATACGTATTAATAAGTGCCGTTAGCAATCAAGTTATTTAGGGCTGTGTTAATCAAAGATTTTATAATTATCAGATATTTTGTATTTATGCAGTGATATATAAATCGCATTCGATACTATAAAACAAAATATGTAATTTATGTTTATGCAATGACCATTTGTGGTACATATAACATAAATAATTGAGGATTTTCTCTCTCAGGGAGGAAGGAGCAAACAAATTGAAAGAAAGATTTGAAGAGCTTTTGGAAAAAATCAAGGACGCTATTGATCACGGCAAAGAAATCAAAGAAACTTACCTCGAAAAGGTAGGTATTTTTCTATTGAAATATTGCCCTTGTATTAGACTATTACCCACTGATATGAAATTTACAAATTCCACTTGTTGGTCCTGTTTCTTATTTACAACTCTTCAAAATGCGTTCATAGACGCTCAAATCGTACAACATGTGCGTTAGTAAAATAATATACAAACATAAGTTATGATGCGTATGTATTAACACTAGAACGACGGAAGCGGTCATTTTGACCATGCAACTATTTTGACCGCTGCCATCATTCCAGGAAGATCGTTGATTTGTTCTCTTATTATAACACGGAGAATAATTCTCTGTGTTTTCAATAACTTTAAGAAAATAAAAAAAGTCATAAAATTTAAATGGTCTGGGATTAGCCGTTTTGGAGGAATCGTTTTTCAAAATAGTTATGATGTCAAAATGACCGCTTCCGTTGTTCTGGTGTTAAGGTACATCAACTGAAAATGTTGCTAAAAAATACGCATGTATTCACATTTTTTGAACTTCTATATACAGTGTTTCGGGAAACAATTCCTCAGCTTTGAAATTAATTTTCAAAGTAATTGATTGAGCTCGGCACTCATTAAATTTCGCGTATATATAGCGGGGGTCATTTGTTTCATTACTGTCAGACATTATAATATTGAAATTGAAGGCATTCATTGATGGTATTGATTGAACAACACAATTTAGTGAGCTGTTTTTTGTGAAATATGTTGAAAATCCATTAAAGGAAATAATCTTATTGGTTTAGAACACCATCGATTGAATCAAGAGAAAAATTGAAGGAGACCAAACAGATTGACGAGCTTGAAAACTGTTGAAGAGCTTGAAAATTTTATCAGTGAGTCACTTAGACGATAATTTTGAAAAAGTGACTGAAAATTTTACTCCCCGATTACAACACGTTCGTGTTGTAACTTGTAGCCATTTGAAACACATTAATCTTATTGAATGTGCAATAGTCATAATTATAATTTATAAAACATTAGATCACAACGTTATATATCGAGAAAGTTTAGCAAACAAGCGAACATTTTGGAGATTTTCAGAATTCTTTCTATTGTGCAAATGAATCTGGAAATGAACGCCCAAATGAAAGCTGACCATTGCGAGAAAACGGAAAAATTCTAATGTAGTAAAGGATCCAATATAGCAGCGCTGTTTAGTGTGACAAAAGATAATCAAAATGAGAAAAAAATGCAGATCATATGAACTTGAGAAGAAAACAAGAAAAAATAAATAAAATATAGGCTATATGAACTGAAACTGCGATGCATAAAAAGAGCGAGACAGCGTTTAACTCTTTCCGAACCAAGCTAGCAAAAAACAACACAGTTCTCTTATGAATATTTCTATTATTGCCCCAACAAAATAAATAATTATTTTCTTAAATGATTGGATCGGAAGATAAATTTTATAGTCTTTCATTTTATGAACAATTAAAAATGTGTGAATTACATTTTCTTCTATTGTTTTGATAGAATATATGGGCGATAAGCATTGCGATCTTTACATCGGTAATCGACAATTGGTCGCTTTTCTGATGTTTCCATGATGATGTCCCACGATGATTTGTTCAAAATTTAACTTTATGTATTTAGATCTTCATATGATACTCGTCGTTACAGGTTTTGGCGTAACAAATGCCGCATTTAGTAAATAAAATGTAAGATAATTCATTTCCGTGAGGAGCTTCAAATTCATGGAATACAAAATACAAACATTCCGTTAATAGAGATCAGAGAAAATGTTTGATTTGTTAGAGAGGTCGCTATATCCCTGATTCGTTACAGCGGGGTTCGAAAGTATATATTGGTAATGCAGTAAGAAAGTAAAAGTAGAAAAATATTGTTGTAATAATGCTGTTTGTCCTTAGACGGTGCTATGAAAAATAAACATTTTTAAAATGAAATTCATATGTTGCCATATATCCTCATTTTCAGCTGAAGGAACTGAGAGAAAAATTGAAGGAGGCTAAAGTAGACATTGGAGCAAAGGCTAAAGAGCTTCTTCAACAGCTTAAAGAAAAGGCAAAAGACTACTGGAAGAAGATCTTGGACAGACTTGGAATTAGCAAACGAGCAGCCAACTTTGCAGAGGAGGAGTACGTATTAGTAAAAATTTGGTTGAAAATCGTCCTTGAAAATTTTACCCTCTTTGTTAAATTCTTTTCTAGACTTCTTTGATTTTTTCGTACTGTCTCATTCAAATTCTTTATTAAATGTGTAGTTATGAAGTAGTACGAGTGAAGCTTCGTATTTTGCACTTAGTATAATGGAATTTGTACGATAATAACGGTATTGAGATTGGATGCTTTTCTTGGAATTAAAATTGATGTTTTGTTATAAAAAATAATATAGGACGGAAGACCCACTCCATCTCTGTAAATTCTCAAGCGTGTACATATCAAGCGTGTATCACATTTTCCCTCACAAAATCTTTTCTCTAGTTACAATGAATAACACAACCGTAGTAACATAATGTATTATCATTACTATTATCGCCATTAAAACCCTTGAGTAATGTAGTTCGATTATTAACACTGTGGGGGGGGGGATAATCCCCATGACTTATATTTTAGACCGGGATTCGCCACTAGTCATAACCAAATAAAGTCGAAGGATGAGCTTTTATGTAAAGAGTTGAATCCCTAATATGTTAGTCTCTTTCATGCTAGTCTTAGAAAACTTCAAATCTCAATTTGGTTTGGATATCTTATGAAAATGTGTAGGTTATAAAAATGTGATTCAGTTAGTAAGGTATGAAAAATACACTTGTACTTGGAATTTTCAGGTACTTCAATATTATTTAAACCCTTAAATAATAAAATCTGTATTGTAAGAAATAAGGAAACGTGACATTGAATTAAAAGGAATGTCTTATGAGGTTTTCGTGATTGCGGTGACTTTTGATGAGGCTTGATTTCATTTCAAACGATAACCGTCTTAAAGTAATTTTCGTTATTATTTTCTGACGAAAAATTCTTAATAACTGATTTTTAAAGTCACAGACAAGAAATGATTATAAAGTACCTGAAACATTTTCACCATTGTCCAACTCTCAAAATGTAAAATAGGTTACTGTAATTTTGTTGTACCAACCTTTGGCCAAAAGTGAAGGAATTTAGATTCTTTATCTTTATACAGAACACTGTTCAAACCATTCTCCTTTATTTTGTGGAATGACAACTTTTGTAAATATTTGCATGACGTTTATATTTGTAACCTTTTAGTGAAGACGATGATGGACCCAAGACTGAATTGGGGAAGAAGCTCAAAGAGCGCTTGGATGAAATCCTTAAGCAAATAAGAGATGCCTATGATCATGGAAAAAATGTCAAGGATGAGACTTTGGAAAAGGTAAATAAGCTGTATTATGAAATATTCTTTTAAGTTCCTTTAAGTTAGTCCATGGAATTCTTAGTAAGCATCTTAGAACAAATTGTTGGCAATGCAACCTGTTTCTGATAAAACAAGCAAGTTTGTCCATAATCAAGACAGCTAAATCAGAGTAATTTCTCCAGCAAAGACGCAACTGGCAGTTAGATTTGAACACTCAATGCAAAAATATGCAGAAAGATTTTTTTTTCATAGGAAATCTTTATTGGCAGTTGAAATATCGATTCGAAATTTAAAGTTATATCATTAAATGGGGAAAATTATTAGCCTTTCTTATAATATATTCACATATGTATCAATCGTATAGTTTATTTAATCTTTTATAGACATTAAAATAGTACCTATTTAACTTACAGAATAGTATCTTTCGGACAGCAAAAGGTTAGATTTGGAAAATAAAAAGTATACAATTCAATTTTTTGAAATGATTTATAAACTAATTTTTAATAAAATAATGTTTTTAAATGATAGAGTGTTTGGATTGAAAAATACTCATCCTAATTTAATTCGGATCTTATTTCCTGTTGGATTATTCAAATAATTTTCGGCATTTTCGCTTCAAGAAGACACCCATTTATTACAAACAGACAGACAATAAGGACATAAATTATCAAAATATCAAATAATGATTGTATAAATATATTTTTTAAAATAACCGGTGAATTATTTTCTTCAGTTTCAAAAATGATATAAAATATAATATATCAATGCAAAGACTGTTTACGCGTTCTAAAATTGAGATGCAGAAATTTTTCCGTTAACGTGGCATTGAATTTTTTTTTATTGTTTGCCAGGTGAAGCAAATTAGAGACAAGCTAAAGGAGTTGCACGAGGAGCTTGGAAAGAAGACGAAAGATCTTCTCGAGAAAGTCAAGGAAAAAGGCAGACAATTCTGGAAGGACCTCTTGGAGAAACTCGGACTCTCCAAACGCGCTATTCTCATGGAAGCTGAGTACGTATGGTGCAAGTTTCTCATTATAGATGATAAGGATCAGTTAAAGAAACCACATAATTATATTCTACATAGCACTGAACATTTTTGAAAGTTAGAAGGCATCTGACTACGATGACTCGCTAAGTACATAAGGGGGATCAAAAGTCAGGAAGGAATTAAAAAAAATCAATAATTTATGAAATATTGGGGGTAAGAAAGTGTAGTGTTTACCAAAAGAACCATATATCAAATATTCCACGTAGAACATCTGACAATATTCCACGTAGGAATGATGATTCAGCGTAGCACAAAACATTTAAAAAGTTAGAAGGCATTTGTCTGACTGCTATGACTCGCTAAATACAAAAATGATAACTAGTCCTAAAGGATTTGAAAAAAAAAATAGGAAATTTCTGAAATATTGGGTGGGTAAGTGCAGTTTTCACGATGATAAAGGAAAATACAGATGTTTACTTTTATCGCGCTGAGCTAGAGGAAAGCATGGCGATAGTGATTGTTATTTGTGACAGTTTTCTTGATATGTTTTTACATTAGATTAAGTAAAATGTTTACATTAATCGTTACAGCCTAAGAAAAGTAATGCGATCGTGATTTATTCTGAAGTCGAGTTTTCACCGTAAATACATCGGTGGGGTACCCAGATACCAAAACTTACTTTTCTTGGTCTGTGGGTATGTGTGCGCACCAAATCGTTGACCTTTCGTAATTTTAAAAACCACCAAAGCAATTTGGACTCAATTTGAGATGCAAGTTTCATATATTATATAGATGTGAACGCAGAAAAATAACTCCGAAAATGTATATAGTGTACCTATTAAAAGGGATTTTGTCAAAATCATTAGCTCTTTGTAATTTCAAAACCCCATGAAGCGATTTGGATCTAATTTGGGTGACATATTGTGTATATATTGTACATATGTGAATACAGAAAATAAATGTTTAAAAATATATATATTTTGGCTCAGAGGACAAATGTTCATTTTCTAAAGTGCCGTTAGCAATCAAGTCATTTAGGGCTGTGTTAATCAAATATTTTATATTTATCAGATATTCTATATTTATGCAGTGATATATAAATCGCATTCGAGATACTATAACACCAAATATATAATTTATGTTTATGCAATGACCATTTGTGGTACATATAACATAAATAATTGAGGATTTTCTCTCTCAGGGAGGAAGAGACAAACAAATTGAAAGAAAGATTTGAAGAGCTTTTGGAAAAAATCAAAGACGCTATTGATCACGGCAGAGAAATCAAAGACACTTATCTCGAAAAAGTAAGTATTTTCCTATTGCAATATTTCCTATTACCCACTAATGCGAAAGTCCAAAATTCCATTTGTTGATTCGGTTTGTTTGACCTGTTTCTTATTTTACGACTCCTTTGAAGGTATTCACAGATTTTTAACTCATACAAAATGTACATTGGCGTGTACATTGACTGTTGCATTAAACTACTGAAGTTAAAAATTTCGTAAAGAATATATAACGGCTTTGGAGCTGCCATATAAAGACAGGGTTTTGCGAAAAATATTCCACCGTTTTAAAACTAATTTTCTTATTAAAATACATCGCAGCGCTCATGAAACTTTGCGTATGTATAGTAGAGGCTCAACATTATCAAACATGATAATATTGAATACATGATATGTTGATTAATATTAATTGAATATTTCGCTCAGAACTGATTTTGTGTGGTGCATGAAACGTGAAGAAATGTGTGTTTAAAATGGTGTATTAGAATTATCTAGACCTCTAAGGAATCTTCATCGTTTTCGAATGCCGTCGGTTGAATCACAGCTTAAGAAATGTGAAGAGTTTAAAAACAGTTGAAGATGGCCGCGATAGTTTAGATAATGGCGTTTGAGGTCTTTCAAATTCATGGAATACAAAACAAGAATTTTCTTTTACTGGGGATTTAAGATCGTTATATCCGAATTGCATGCAACTGGAAATTTATTATAAGCCCTTGAAAGAACATTAATTGTATAGAAGATTGATTGGGACCAGAAGAAAGAATAAGACATTATATCTGAGAGATCGCTATATCCCAGGTTTGCTATAGCTAGGTTCGACTATATTTGTCAAGCGCTGTAAGAAAGCAAAAGTAGGAATAATTTGGTGCAGTAGCTATCTGTTCTTTAAAAGTGATATGAGAAATATAAACTTTTAAAATAAAATGCATATGTCACCATTTATTTTCATTTTAGCTGAAGGAACTGAGAGAAAAATTGAAGGATGCTAAAGTGGACATTGGAGCAAAGGCCAAAGAGCTCCTTAAACAGCTCAAGGAGAAGGCAAAAGACTACTGGAAGAAGATCTTGGAGAGACTCGGACTCGACAAACGAGCAGTCGAATTTCAATCAGAATTTTTCTTGGAAGAGTTTGCAGAGGAGTAAGTATTAATAAAATTTGGTTGCAAATCGTTCTCCCCAAAACTTCATCCATTTTGTCTAATTCTTTCTTTGCTTTGTCTAATTCTCTGGCATTGTCTTGAACAACCCGTGGTTAAATTTAAAAGTATACCTCGAAAAATTGACAAACCTTTTTCTTTTATATGTGACTAATGTTTTCTTTGAGTAGTTGGTATTTCGAATGAATAGTAAAAGCAGCGCGCAGAAATAATATATGAATTCACTCTATTTCTTCCAGTTTTATTTATTTTACCTATATAACACGAAAAAATATTGCAAAGAAATATTGGAAATGGCTATTTTAGAAATTTGCAATTAGATATTCTATCATTAATCGATGCTCTATCGATCGGCTTCTTTTTTTCAAGAAAAGTATAATTTATATTTATACTAAGAGCATTGAGGCAACTAATGGAGGAATTTCTCTTTCAGTGATGACACCACCATCGAAGTCGGAAACAAATTGAAAGAAAAATTTGTATAATTTATGTTTATGCAATGATCATTTGTGGTATATATAACATAAGTAATTGAGGATTTTCTCTCTCAGGGAGGAAGTGTCAAACAAATTGAAAGAAAGATTTGAAGAGCTTTTGGAAAAAATCAAAGACGCTATTGATCACGGCAGAGAAATCAAAGAAACTTATCTCGAAAAAGTAAGTATTTTCCTATTACAATATTTCCTATTACCCACTAATGCGAAAGTCCAAAATTCCATTTGTTGATTCGGTTTGTTTGATCTGTTTCTTATTTACGACTCCTTTAAAGGTATTCATGGATTCTTTACTCATACAAAATGTACATTGGCGTGTACATTGACTGTTGCATTAAACTACTGAAGTTAAAAATTTCGTAAAGAATATATAACGGCTTTGGAGCTGCTATATAAAGACAGGGTTTTGCGAAAAATATTCCCCCGTTTTGAAACTAATTTTCGTACTAAAATGCATCGCAGCGCTCATGAAACTTTGCGTATGTATAGTAGAGGCTCAACATTATCAAACATGATAATATTGAATACATGATATGTTGATTAATATTAATTGAATATTTCACTCAGAACTGATTTTGTGCAGTGCATGAAACGTGAAGAAATGTGTGTTTAAAATGGTGTTTTAGAATTATCTAGACCTCTAAGGAATCCTCATCGTTTTAGAATGCCGTCGGTTGAATCACAGCTTAAGAAATGTGAAGAGTTTAAAAACAGTTGAAGATGGCCGCGATAGTTTAGATAATGGCGTTTGAGGTCTTTCAAATTCATGGAATACAAAACAAGAATTTTCTTTTAGTGGGGATTTAAGATCGTTATATCCGAATTGCATGCAACTGGAAATTTATTATAAGCCCTTGAAAGAACATTAATTGTATAGAAGATTGATTGGGACCAGAAGAAAGAATAAGACATTACATTTGAGAGATCGCTATATCCCAGGTTTGCTATAGCTAGGTTCGACTATATTTGTCAACCGATGTAAGAAAGCAAAAGTAGGAATAATTTGGTGCAGTAGCTATCTGTTCTTTAAAAGTGATATGAGAAATATAAACTTTTAAAATAAAATGCATATGTCACCATTTATTTTCATTTTAGCTGAAGGAACTGAGAGAAAAATTGAAGGATGCTAAAGTGGACATTGGAGCAAAGGCCAAAGAGCTCCTTAAACAGCTCAAGGAGAAGGCAAAAGACTACTGGAAGAAGATTTTGGAGAGGCTCGGACTCGACAAACGAGCAGTCGAATTTCAATCAGCACTTTTCTTGGAAGAGTTTGCAGAGGAGTAAGTATTAATAAAATTTGGTTGCAAATCGTTCTCTAAAACGTCACCCATTTTGTCTAATTCTTTCTTTGCTTTGCCCAATTTTCTGGCATTGTCTTGAACAACCGGTGGTCTAATTTAAAAATAATTATACCTTGAAAAATTTACAAACCTTTTTCTTTAATATGTGACTTGTACGTTTTCTTCGAGTAGCTGAAATTTTGAATGAATAGTAAAAGCAGCGCGCAGAAATAATATATGAATTCACTCTATTTCTTCTAGTTTTATTTATTTTACCTATATAACACGAAAAAATATTGCAGTGAGATGTATGGTATAGTAGACGTTAATTTAAAAATGTTGTCCCCTCAGTGAGGATACCACCACTGAAGTTGCTAATAAGTTGAGAGAGAAGTTCGAGGAGGTTTTGGAAAAAATCAAAGAGGCCATCGACCACGGCAGAAATGTCAAGGAGCAATACATTGAGAAAGTGAGTATATTTTTTATTTTTCTCCTAATGAGCAACAGGGAAAAAAAATCCTGGAAATTTTCGAATTCAGGACTTTGGGAGAAACGAGTTTAATACACTGTATTTTTGATTTGTTTTATGGGAGAATTAAACGAAATTTTTGAAGGAATTTTTTGTAAAACTGTATAAATGTCATTATCATTTGCACACATTTTAAATTACGATAAGCTAGTACCATAAAAAATAATTATAAATTCTTATTTCAGCTGAAGGAACTGAGGGACAAATTGAAGGAAGCTAAGGTAGATATCGGAGAGAAGGCCAAAGAGCTTTTTAAGAGGATCAAGGAAAACGCTAAGGATTACTTGAAGAAGATTTTGGAGAGGTTCGGACTCGGTAAACGCTCCGTAGATATGCATGCCGAACTCTTGTTAGAGGAACTTGCTGCTGAGTAAGTATATGAGATTTTTTTGGAAAACATTGGCATATATAATACCCATACACTACAGAGTCTTTAGATAAAGAAGGATTGATAAAGAATGATTAGTTAAAATATTGCAATGAAACATTAATGTTCTCAAAAAACATAGAAGTACCAGGATCCGCAATGTCGCTTGAGAAGTCTGAAAATGAAATGTGAAAAACAGTTAAACGAATCTATAAGTATTATGTGCTCTATATACGACACCCTATAGAGGTTCATTGCTTTTTTTTTTGGCTATGCATAGCCTAAAAGAACCGAAAGACAGCATCCGAAGTCCAAAAGAGGAATGTTTCATTCCTTTTTTGGACTTCGGGTTTGTTGGTTCTCTTGGACTGACGGATAGGATCCAGCATATCCCCGAAACAGACGTATGTTGCATTTTTGTGTTACTTTTCCTTATTTACGTTGCTTTAATTTTCCTTATCCTTTGCACAAAGTTCATTTTACTTATTGATGAGGCACAATGTTTTTGTCAATAAATTGTGTATTAATAATGTTTTATATTAATGCGTATTCTTATTAATTGCATAATTACTTCTTTATGACAACATCTAAAATTATTTCAAAATATTCAATTGACTTAAAATATAATTTGTTAGCTAGGAAAAATGGATAGCATCCGCTAAACAACAGATTTCATATATTAAGCTATTTTAATTATTAGAAACTGGTATTTTATTATATAAAATCGAATGTTAAGGTTATAATCAACATATTTTTAAAATTGAAAATCCAAATGTCAATAATGTCATATGTCAATAATGTATTTAACTTTTTGTTATTTAATTTGGAAAGGCGAATCTCGTTACTATGACATCCATTTAATTATCGTTCGTAAAGTTGCTAAATGTGTGTAAAAATAAATAAAGATTTACCACAATTTATTGGCATTCAATGAACATCACATAGATTGAAATTTGGCGCTTTTGGTGATTTATTAGTCCAAATAGAATGACTTTCACATTCTTGTGCAAAATCATTATCAAAATGCAATTGATATTTAATTAATATCCCTATAAATAAATGCCTACTGGCGATATTTTTTTGACATCAAATTACAAAACTGTTACAAAGTGTGTTTTTCTCATGAATGGAACAAACTAAGTCCACGAGAATGAATTTAACAGATTTGTCGTATAATATTGCACATATAAAAAGAACATACGTGACGATACTTACTAATTTTTTAATTTAATTTAATTTTTGGTAAATTTATTTGAAAACGTGTAATACCTCGAGTATGATTCATTCTAGCATTCTATAGTTTGTGCCATTTGTTTTTAAAGGAAAAATTACGTTTGAAACATTTATTTATTTAACAGTATTGAAGGTCCTGATGCTTTAATCACTTATTTAAAATTCATCTGTAAAGTTAAGAGTCTTCTAAACATTTGATTGCGTTTAAAATCAATAAGCTTAGCTTCTGCATTTGCTGATTATAATAATCGAACTAAATTATCATTATCTTCGAAATGCTTCGTTTGTGAGACGTTGTTCTCTTTCTCTCTCTCTCTCTCTCTCACACACACACACACACACACACACACACACACACACACACACGAACACCCATACATGAACACACACACACACACATTTTCGATATCGTCATAATATTTTCATACTATATAACACTATTTATGTGGAGAAATAAAAATGATTTAAAATTCTCAAATGATGTTTTGACTGAAATTAATCTATATGATCTCTGTTTTCAATTTCTAGTGATAACGATTTAATCAACAAATTGAAAGAAAGATTTGAAGAAATCGTGAATAAAATCAAGGATGCCATTAACAACGGTGGTAACCTCAAGGAATTGGTGGAAAAGGTAAATATAATAATTTTATTCATTTTTACTGTCGTTTACCGACTTTTACTTAAATTAGAGTATCCATTTCAGTGTAGCGTTGTATAAGGAGATTCATACTTTTACTATTTTCTTTGGCAACATATTTAGCAAAACAGTTTGCTTAATAATAACATTTCAATTTTGCAGCTAAAGAAACTTCGCGAGGAATTGAAAGAGAAAAAGGCTGAATTGGGAGATAAAGCTAAGGAACTGATTGAGAAGCTGAAAGAAAGGGTTAAGGACTACTTCAAAAATCTTCTGGAGAAACTTGGAAAGGAGAAGAGGGCTATCGACTTCAAGGAGATGCTGAGGAAGATCAGGGACAGGGTAAGATCGACATACGACGAACTAATTTGCAAAGATTATGAATAACATATTTTGACAACAATCGATTTTGGCAATGTAATGAATTTTTAATTTTAAATATTTCGTAGAAAGTGTAAACCGAGAGTCGTTTATAATGCGTTTGAAAATTGCGGATTAAAAATCAAAATTAACCGACGATATCGAGTAGGTGTTAAAAGTTTTAATAGCAAAAGCGAACATTGTTTATACTAGTTATTACTAGTTATATATCCGTTTTTTGTACGGAATATATGATAAAAAAAAATTTAATTCATAATTTGCGGTGAACTTTTAATAATGGGTGTCTTTCTTTGTGAAAGTTTATATTAACCGATAAAAAAAATAATCTTAAATGAAATAAGCAAAATTTTCATTTTCTTATTATTATCTGTTGATTAAAAAGTTTATTTTTGATTTCATCAAATTATAAAGCAATCATAACTTCAGAGATAGAGACACAAGCAACGATTGAATCAGTGTCATTCAATCAGTGTCAATCATCGAATCAGTGTCAATCAATTTTAATTGCATTTTGAATTGCATTTAATGTAGAGAATTTCAAAAAACAATTAGGCCACGTTAGTTTGTAGACTCAAATAACAATTGGGTACCGTTTGTTTGGAGACTCGTATACATATTAAGTCCCGTTTGTTTTGAGGCGCATATAATGGCTAGATAGGTCAGAAGGTCATGAAGACAGATCGGCAGAAGAACAGACGGACGCCAAAATTTTAAGTGGGACTATACCAAGACTATCATCAAAATTTCCTGAAATTCCGTGCATTCGATCTCCCATGGTGATGACACAAAACAGATGGCTTTTCAATTCCATTTATATAGATTTAAATAAATGAATAAGAGTTTATTATTCTGTAGTGGGGATGTGATAAGGCAATAACTACTGACGTGGAAAGATTCGGTATTTGATTACGTAAAAATCAGTTATTTGGAATTTTACTACGTAGCTATTGTATTCGAAAATATCTTGCCCACAATACAACTGACAGAAAAAAAAGATAAATGGATGGACTGAAAACGAGGAAGAATGTAATGGGAATCATATTTCCGTTATATTTTAGTAGGTGACTGTAAGGAAGAAACATTAAGAGTCGTAAGTCATAACTCTTGTCTGCAGTGTTCAAAGCGCAGAACCGTCTCTGTAAATTTGAAATAAATCTTTAATTTTTGTTTCAAAATGGATTTTTTTTTTCATTTGGGTGGTCATCAAAAATATTAGTTTCTAAACCTATTTATTTTTTATGTGAATAACATCTATGCTTGGGGAATCTGAGTTGAAATCGGAGCGTTGCGAAAAATTTAAATATTTTATTCGCTTATATCTCCAAACCTAATAGATAAAAATGCAAATTTCTTTTTTGTTTTGTCGGATATATAGTGGAGATTAGGAATAATATAAAAATAATTTCAATATTTGAATATATAAAACATGAATATATAAAATGAATATATAAATATTATGAATATATAAAATGTGAATACGTAAAACGAATATATAAATATTATAAAATTTAATTGAAAATTTTTATTTTAACTTGTAATATATATATATACATATACCCGAGATTTACCATTAATAGAAAAATGCTGTATATAAACAAAGAGAAATGAGAATGGACTGATGTGGTAACTAAAGGACTGTACAACAAGCTGTTGTATCAGAAAAACAATAAAAGTAATTATGATAATATCATATATTATAATATTTAAAAATACTCCTGTTAATATGTGCCATAAGTATCGTGAAGGTAAGGAAATAGACTGTAAAGAAGGGTGAATTAAATAATAAAATTAAATAATAAAGAAGGGTTAATTAAATATTATGAATATATAAACTGATATATAAAAATATATGAATATATGAGTTATGAATGTCTATAAATAATTTCAATATTTTAATATTTCGAAAGTTATTTCGAACATTTACAGGCTATTCGTAGAAGCGTAGTGAGCATGCACAGTATAAAAATGGGCGTTTCACCCTGTTGCAGTTTTAATAACTGGAATTGTCATTCTGTGTATCTGCGTGTAATTTCAAGCATATAGGCAAAATTTCATTTTCCTACCTATTCTGGTTTTCGAGTAAAAGTGATAATAAAATGCAGGCAAATGTTGATTTCTCTTCGTTAGGTATTGAGGATGAGTTTCACTTCTCTCGTATTAATAATAACTTAGTAGGCTTACAGTTTTTCCCACACCTCTCTACTATCAAGTTAGCTTTACTTCAAGTATACTTATTTTTCTCAATTAGCATTTCATGTGATCTTACCATGGATTCGATTGACTATTCTACTGAATTATTATATTTTAAACGGTCAAGTATCTAGAATCAAATAAATGAAAAGAAAATATCTATTTTCAGATTAAGGAAGGATTAGATGCTGACAAGTTGAAAGACAAAATCGAAGAACTCTTTGGAAAAGGAAGCGAAGTAAATAGTTTAAAAAATTATTTTATTTTTTATCATTTTTTGTTTACTTATTTATTACTTGCTGTTCAATGTGTTATAAAAATTATGTTAAAGTTAGAATTTTTTGTAAATTCAGATAGCCGAACAGCTCATCAACAAGTTGAAAGACAAAGGTGGCGCATGGAAGGATAAAATTCTGAACTTCATCGACAGAATTCTGGGTGAAAAGGAAGAGAAAAGATCCATCAAGGAATGGTTTGAAAAGCTCAAGGATTATTTAAGAGATCTCAAAATCGAACTGAAGGAAAAGTTTGCCAAGTTCGGCGAGTGGGCCAAAGAACAGTATGAAAAAGGATTGGAAAAGACAAAGGACAGAGCCGAGAATCTGAAAAAATTAGCTAGAGAAGTGAGTTTTTCTCTTACTTTAAAATATGAATCGCAATGAACTGAATCACCTGCAGCAGTTCAGCTCATAGCAAAAATGAATTGAATTATCTAGAAGTAAAGGCAAGGGTGACCGGGACAAGGGTATATTGGGGATCTAAAATGGGTGACTTCATTTTTTTTTGGCTGACGTTTTTCACTTTCCGGATTTTTTTGTTACGATACAGTTGCTTTTGCTTAGAGAGATCGCATGCATTTGCGGTGAATATGTTTTTGTTAAAGCGAAAGTGAGATTCGTGCTTGCATATTTTATTCTGTACTTAACTCTGGTTTAAGTCTATTTTAAATTTTTAGAACTGTAACATTTTTGTCAGTGTGTGCATCAAACATGCATTGTATCTGTATCGACTTTCAATGCGAAATTCGATCGGGAAATACCCAAGCTTGCGGTTTGGCAATTTTCTCTTTATAGAGCCTTCCGCATGCTTGATAATTTTTTTTCTAGAGATTTAACATTTCTGTGCCTCTGAATTTCTTGTCCCTGCACGTTTCCTAATCCCATCCTGTGACGAATGTTTACTGTGTTGTATGCAATGCAGTAAGTTAATATTACGACCTACCGGAAAGTATAAGGTAATTGCTTGGATTGCGGGGAGAGACACATTTGCAAAAATAAAAATGCTGATAATAAAATAGACTTTCATTTCAAGAACGGAGGTAAACAATATCTCTAACTCCATGATTTGTTTGTTTGTTTATTCGACCCAGACCGTCTGACCTACCGAAGGTGTAAGGTATTTGTTTGGACACCCAATTTAGACCGGAACCCAGTGGGGGAGATATTCACAGGAACCGTACCCGTCTTCACCTACCGCCAACCTCTCGTAAGGACTTACTGACCCACATGTTTAATGTGATCGTACTCCGCGTGAACACGGCGACAATTTGAGGAGAGGCGGGAATTGAACTCGGGTCATCTGAGTACAATCCCCGTGGGCTAACCACTGGGCTGTCGCGCCTTAACTCAATGATTTAAAGTTTTTGTTTTTATCCAGTAATGCGTTGTGCGTGAAATAAATGTAATAAAAATTGTTAAATGTCATTGATGGATTATTTTCTGTCGCCAAAGCCAAATGATCTACAAAATTGTTACTTAGTTTTTAATTCAAAATATTATTTTCATATATTTATAATCTGAACACTATTTACGATAAAACAAGAAAAATTATTTACATTGGTATGTATTAGATTTGGGAGTATAAGCGTCCTTCGTTTTCCGCCATTGAAACCCCAAGCATAGATGTTATTCAAATAATAATATTAAAAAAACATTTGTTAACTGTTAGAGAAGGCATCATCGGACAATATGCATCAGTAAAGGGGACGTAGCATGCGCGATTTTTTTCGGACCTAGATTAGCAACGAACTCGGCCTGTAAAACATTAGTTTATACGAAATTTCGAGAAATTAAGTTGCGCTTTAGAAAAATTTTCATTACATAATGCACATCACTAAAGGGGAAGAAGCCTACGCAATTTTTGCCCGACCACATTTAACAACGAACTCTGTCTCTAGAACATTAATTTACGTAAAATATCTAAATAAAAAAATCGTTTTACATTTAGAGAATTCTCTAAAACCAAAACTATTGGTCGGACCATGCGCATACGAGTAAAGAGGCACAGCATGTACAGTAATTATTCGATCATGTTCATTAATGAACTCGACCTGTAAAGCAATAATTAGTACCATATATGTAAATTGCAGAAAATTGGATTAAGTTTCAGAGAAGTTATCGTCGAACAATTTATATCAGTAAACAGCTGGGAGTAGGGCGAAATTTTTATCCGATCACGTTCAGCAACTAATTCGACCTGTAAAACATAATATATCTTCCCCATATATCCAAATTATGAAAAAATTGGTTAAGTTTTAGAGGAGTTATCGTCGAATATATTACGTATATCAGTAAAGGGGGCGTAGCACGTGCAATTTTTATCCGATCACGTTCAGTAACGAAATTTGGTTTGTAAAATATTAATTTACGCCGTATATGCAAATTAAAAAAGCGAAACAAAATGGCTGAGTTTTAGAGGAGATATCATCGAACAAAGCATTGAAACACACAGACAGACAAAAATAGCGAATCGCGCCAACTAAAAAGAAGCCTTGTCATTTTGTTCCCTCACTTCAGTTATAAAAGTTGTGGATCAATGGCATATGTTAATTTAAATTGGTATAAACATAAACTGAAAATTAAATGATACCACTGAAAATAAAATGATTTGTTTTTTTTTACAGTTCATCAACGATGCTAAAAACATGGGTAAAGATATGCTGGAGCAAGGCAGAGACTTCTTTGAAGACTACAAGGGAGACCTTGGTAATCTCTATAAGGAAGTCCAGGAAAAGATCAAAGAAATGTTAAACAGAAACTGAACAAAAATTATAATGTAATAGAAACAATCCATCCATTTGAACTCAAAATTTAAAATCAAAATCTAAATGTAAAAATTTAAATGTAATTGAAACAATTTATTTGAACTCAATTCTGCATGATCGTGTGATCTAAATAAAATTTATTTTCATTTATGTGTTTTGAGTTGTATTTTTGTTTCATATTTACTTGCTAGATTGGTATTTATATCGTGAAAAAAGCAACTGATGGAAAACACAACCTTCGAAATATGTGAAATACGGTATAGTATGGAACAGTTTTTCAATATCATAGCATTCCAGCCATTTTACCTACAGAGATATAACAGTAAGTTTGCGAAAAATTTGAAAATATCTCTTAAATAATTTTTAATTCCAAAAAAGATGTTGAATAATTTTTGTGTAATTTGTATTAGATAACGAATGGCACTGAATTTAGAACGCTAGCAGGAATCTTTCTCGAGGTACTGCGCATTATTTGAATGAATTCATTAAAATACACATAACATTAAAACAGTTTTAAGTATCTTAAAGTAAATCGACTTCCTTATGCTTCTCATTTGCAATCCGTCGCATAATATTACTATTAATTTCATATGAAATATTATGCGACGCATCTATTAATATACTTCTCAGGAATCCAGTATGTTTTCATGAAAAAAGACACGTTTTGTAATAGTATTGCATGTTGATGCCAAAAAAATTCTTCGCCAAATTTCATTTATTTAATAGTACATTTATTAAATATCTGTTACTGTTTCGTGTGGGTTTTTTTACGTGAGGTTATGTAGGTTATTCTGTTTTGGCCAATAACGTCGGCAAAAGAACGCAATTTCAAATTGTATGATGTTAATTAAATGTCGATAACTTTGTGATATGGCTGCCTTTATTTATGTGCATATTTGGCGACTTTATATGGTATTATGATAGATGATTATCAAAGAACTAGATCAGCTCACTTTTCTATATGAATAAAAAACAAACTTTTCACTGTTATCTGCTACTATTATCAAATGAATGAATTGCATTATAAGCACTTTTAACCAGAAATGAATGGACACAATTGTTCAGGATTTATTACGCATCATTTTCAAGATATTATAATCATTATTTTCTTACAGACGGAGTTGTGATTGTCGAAATAAATGAGACTTCCACAAATTTCGTATGCATATTTTAATAGGTAAATTCAAGAAGCCTTTTGATTTTAGCGAGAACAAGTTACAAAAAAATCTCTTATTTGTTTCATTGTTTACCTACAATATCTGAATTTTCTATTCTGTGGGGGGGGGGGGGGGGGGAGGGGGAGAGGGGAGGGATAAATTCTGTGTTCGAGGCAATATATTACTTAAAAGTGAATGAGTGTTATAGTAGCGTAGTCAGATTTTCTTATTTTAAGGGAGGGGGGGGCGGGGCGGTTAGTAACCAAATATGTTTTCCGTTTCTCCAATAATCATTTCTATAAACTGTTGGATCTGATGGATCTCTGAAAGGCGGTATGACCTCCTCCCCTTGACGACGACACTAGAACGTTAACAATGCGTTAAGTTTATGGATTTTTTCCAAGTGTGAGCCAGGGGGTTAGTTTAAGGAGTGATATGATAACATATGCAGTTGCATATAAATTGTAAATATGACATACAGTGACATATAAGGTTAAAGAAAAACAAGAAAGATCAATCATACTTAAAGCATTGATTATGAAACACTTTCCAACTTCAATGCAATTTTATTTAAACATCTCTAAAATGCAATATATTCCTAAGTAATATTTTAAAACTTATCACAATACTACATAAATTTATTATATTTGAAAACTTAAACCTTCATCGAAAAAAATTAACTTCATCCAAATGACGGCATTGAAATATAAATTGCCTGGTTTAAACATCTCTAAAATGTGATACATTCCTCGGTAATAATTTTAGAACTATCATAATACTACGATAATTTATTATATTTGTAAACTTCATCGAAAACAACTCAAATTCATTCAAATGACGCCATAGAAAAAATAACACGCCTGGCTCTCTCTATAAAAGCAACATTTTATTCATAAATAATTTCCCATTCATGTCATTCATCACAATACTATAATAATTTATTTTATTTAAAATTAAGACCATGGAGCTACAAGTAATTAAACTCTATGCTTAAAACTTCCTCGAAAAAAATCGTCCATGTCTTTGTATAATCAGTGCATATTTCATTCATATCAGCTATGCAGACTCCATGAACTAAATGATTTCGTGTTAAAGAAATACAGCAATTTTAATACAACTTATTCTGCATATTTTGCTGTTTACATTTTACATAGGTGAAAATAGGCTTCATTGTAGAAATAAACAAATTTGGATGAGAATTTAAACTCAAATATATTGTAATTGAGTTGTTTCAGTATGTAGATGCACAGAATTTAAGCAAGAATAAAGTAGTTTTAGGACGGATACAACACTCAATATGAATTAAAAAGAACTTTAAAAATCACGATTTTGAGACAAGATGGATACCATATATCATTTTGAAGTGGGTCACGTGATCGTTTCATATCATGGTCACGTGATCGCTTCATATAAGGGGTGTTATTATCATTTTAATTTTTATTTAAAAAACTACTGAATATATTTCGCTGAATTTTCTTTTATATATTTTATGGAACAATTTGAATATTACCTAAAATTTTCGAAGCAATTTGTGAATTTTAAATCCGCTTAAAAAATGTTTGAAAAATTAGGTCCCTTAGCTTTTCTAAATATATATAAATAAATTTGAAAATCTATTTATTTGTATGTTTGTCTCATCTTTATGGGAGAAATTTTGATGCAGCCTTGGTAAGGTCTCATTTAAAATTTAAGCTTTCGTCTGTCTGTATTCATGTCCTTCTGACTGTTTTTTCCCCAATTTTTGAGTAGTTATAATGATACTTTATTTACTTAAAGTAATTGTAACTTACTCTTTATATTTTTAATGTAACTTTACAAACTTAGGTCATAGTGTAGTGTAGTAGCTACAGCCCCAGATTTGTTCGAATGAGAATAATTTAAGGTGATTCTATGTAGTTACTCTACATAGCCGGAGTAGTACATTGCTTAATACAGTGCGTTTCAAAACGTTATGAACACCCAGCTATTTGACAATTAATCATATAAAAATAGCACAAACCACTTATAAAGCATTTAATCATATCAAGATGCATATATAACGATAACAGTCTTAAAAAATCAGTGTAAGTTCTTAATTATAATAAACATTGTAGTTTTTCCTGAAATATGGTGTTGCAAAATTAAATGCACATGTGATGTAATAGCACCAGATTTTTGAATTAATGTCAAAGCACGAGATGGCATATCTACTAGTCTCTGTAGTATCAGTTAATCTTTTTTCTCCATTTCGAATATTACGGCAACACTTAACTTGGCGGTATTGTTATATTGTTTTCCATTTCTACAAACAGCTTTAAAAAGCAAACTCCATTTTCCATACGGTTTAAATCAAGCGAAATAGCAGGCTATTCCATTATGTGCATCTCATTGTCTAAAAGCCATTCCGTGCTGTTTGCAGTATTAATTGGTGAGTTATTCTCTTGGAAGATCTAAAAAGTTTCAGCAAAAGGCAGAAAAATTGTCTAATTGCAGTCCATATCTCTCATTCTGACAGCTGGAAACATAATGTTAGCTTTATCTTGATATCCGAAACCATCACAAACCATGAATGATCCTCCACCATATCGTCTCCTTGAAAACATCTCATCATTTTTGTAGAGGTCATAATAGTAGTAACTCAGTCCAACTGGGTCGTCTAGATTAATTTTATTTCCCATCAGAGATAATAAGCCTTTCATACTCTAAGTTTCAAGACCGGATAATTTGATCAGTTCAATCTGTTTCGGAGGGTCATATGAGGTTCTAATGTTTGCTTCACATACACCAACATTTAAGTGCTTTTGGCAAACCTTTGACAGCGTTACTTTCGCTATAGATATCTGTGCATCCATTGCCAGTTTCACCAGTTATATTATTTCGCTATTTATTCTTTTTGCAACAGTCCTTTGTTGCCGTGGAGACAGTTCTTGTGGGCGACCTGAAGATTTCCTTCGGCTATAATCGTACCGAAAGGTGGACCTATTTATTTAGCAATCAATCTTGCTGAATTGCCACCATCTTTTAAAGCTGTGTTCTTCACTTTTATAACTCACTTAATACATGCCAACGGCCGTACCGTGCTGAAAACACCGGTTCTCGTTAGATCACCGAAGTCAGGCAGCATCGGGCGTGGCTAGTACTTGGGTGGGTGACCACCTGGGAACACCGCGTGTTGTTGGCACATTTCGGGCGCAGTAGCCCGGTGGTTTGCGCGCTGGATTTGCACGCTGCCACAACTGCCGCCGTGTTCATGCGGAGTACGATCACGTTAAACATGTGGATCCGTAAGTCCTTCCGAGAGGTTGGTGGTAGGGGAGGGAGGTACTGCCCCGTGGATGCCACCCCCACTGGGTTCCGGTCTAAATTGGGTGGCACTTCCCGGCCGTCCAAACAGTTACCTTACACCTTTCTGGTAGGTCGGACGGTCTGGGTCTCAACAGCAACACTTTTCTGGTAGGTCGGACGGTCTGGGTCTCAACATCAACAACAACAACTCACTTAATACCTTTTATCGACCCCTCTCAGAGACACATACAAAATAATAACATTGATAAATTAAACACTCAAAAGTCTTCTTATGTAGGTAGTATTATTTGCATACTTCAAGTTTTGTATGCAAAAGCATCATTTATTGACTCGTATTAAAATACAAAGACGGTAGTAAAATACAAAGGTAAAATTTTACAGAGTGTTCATATGATTTTCAAGACCATGCTTCAGAGAAATTGATGTTTTAGGTGGATATTCCATTGTTGTTTTACACATGAAGAATGGATTTCGCAATTTCGTTGACAATCCAACTAAACTATCTATTGAACGACTACCATTGAAAACAACTGTATATTTTTTGCTTGTTTGCAAAGCAGACTGTGAAAGGTATTTTAGTACAATGAATTTGATTATAACTAAATTCGATCTGTTTTAGACGTTTTAAGAATTATTCTTCATTAATTCTTACAAAGATTTTGAGTTTGCAAACTGAATGTAAAGACATGATTATTGAACCGTAGAAATGCAGATGATAGATAGTATATCCCAAAAATATGAGGACACGCATAATGGCAGACGTTACAAGTGTTGGTAGAGTTTCTTCTAATTTTAATTTTTAATCAGATCAGCAGATATATAAAAAAATTTGATGTGGGCAGCACATGACTTTCCTTATATAATACAGTTAATTTACTTCTTTAACGGTGAAAAAGTGATAAAACATCCACGGCACAGTGTTTGTAACGTTAAATTGTACATTTGGCGTTTTACCGGATGACAATATGTAAAAATATTTCGTACTCAATTAACTTATATTTTACGTAACTCTAAATTAACAATTATCAATATTGATAGCATCTTTAATAAGCAATATAGTCCATATATTTAAATGTTGTAATATTAAATTCATTAATTAGGCATCATTTTCATAACCTTGGTATCATTTTTGCAATTTTGACGATATTTTTGTCATTGTGGGGATGAATAACGTTAATTTAGCGATATTTAGAAAAACATTTCTTATATAATAAAAGGTATGCCCATCATATGACGGAATTAAAAATATGCGAAACATTGCATTCCATTTGACGTCATTTTTATCAATTTGGCGACATTTGTATCAGTTTGACAACATTTTTATCAATTTGGCAACAGTTTCTCCAATTTGAAAAAACATTTTTTAAAAGTTGCTAAGTTGACGATATGCAGCCAAAATTTGTCGCCAGAATTCCGCTAAGCGTTACAGATGGAGAAATATTTACTTTTATGTTCTTTCCGAAATAATGAATTTTCATCAATCAGTTGTCATTTTCATTGATTTAGAATCAATCTTATCAATTTGGCGACATTTACAAAACTCGTCAAGTTGGCGGTATGCCGCAAAATTCGCGCCAAAATTTCATCGAGTATTATGGTAGGAAAAATAGGCTATTCTTAAAGTAGATAAGTGACTAATGGAGTCCAAATACAAAAGTATTACCCAAAGTATCTTCTCTCGTGAATGGAAAGAGCTAGATCTACGAGAATGGTGGTAATACATTTATCGCATAATATTATATATGAAAGGTGAACAGATTTCACAATAATTATTACTTATGAATTTTATGTGATTTTTTGATAATTTATTTGAAAAATGCTCAATATCTTAGGAGCGGTTCATGCTAGCGTTTTGAAGTTTATGTCAATCCTTTTCTAATAAAAAATTACATAAGAAATGATTACTTGCGTAACTATATTGAAAGTTTTAATTTTTTTATGATTTTTTCAAAATTTCATTCAAATTTAGGTGGGAATATTGCGTGTAAAATGAATAGGCTTTCAGTATTCACTGATTGTGATTTTTGTACCAAATGTTGTTCGAATAGCTTCATTCGTTCATGAGATATCGTCTCCACACACACACACACACACACACACACACACAGACATCACCTCAAAAATGTACGATTCGTGATCAGGGATGCTTGAAACGTGCTCTCCCATCGAAAACTCGATTTCGAATTTTCGACCGTGTTACAATACTTTTCTTATACATTATATGTACGTATATAAGGGAAGTATAAACGTAAAAAATAATTCCAATAGAGATATTTTGTATCAGATTTCCTTTCGATTCGACGATTTTCCCTCGATTGATGACTTATGATGTATGAGCGAAGTCCAAATTGAAAATATCTGATGTGGGCAGCGCATGACTTTCCACACGCGATTGCTGCTAATGGTAGTCACATTGGTGTGCTCAAGTCGACGCACTAGTTGTCTCGCAGCTGAAGCGAAACTATGAGACACAGGACTATAAGAAAATCCTATATTCTTTATGACAGGCGAGAACTTCCAAGTCATAAAAGAAATATCAGTGAGACAAACAAATATATTTTCTTGTTCGTATAGCCAAGGCGAGGCCTCCAAATAAATCCTTGGACAATTGAAAGGCACTATGGCAGAACGCGATTTTACGTACCCCGGAACGTAAAATTTACATACTAAGCAGAACTAAGCTAAAATCGCCCCTCTCGGAGAACGAACAGAGAAGCATATCATTGTAAACTCGCAGCGTAAAGAAAGCAAAAGCATGAATAATTTGTTGTAGTGGTTCTATTTGTCCCTAGAAAGTGATACGAGAAATATAATTTTTTTAAATTAAATTAATATGTCACCATTTATTCTTATTTCCGATTATGGTTCCAAGAGAAATATTGGAGTATGCTAATGTCGACATATTGGAGCTAAGGCAAGAGAAACTCTTCAAAGGATTAGGGAGAAAGCTAAGGACAACCAGAAAATAGGACTTGGATACGCATGGACTTAGGAAACGATCCGTCGACTTCCACTCCGAACCTTTTATGTAAGAGTTTGCAGAGAAGTAAAATGTGGCCGAGAATCGTTCTTGAAAATTTCACCCTCATTGTATAATTATTTCTTAGATTTGTATGATTTTCCCACGTTATCTAATTTTAATTTTCTAATAAATGTATAGTTTTTAAGCTGCACTAGCAAAATACTTTTGCATATGGCGCTTGGCATAATGACATTTACACTATATTAAAGGCCGGCCACACATCTTGCTACCATTAACCCTAGGGTTGGTCGTGTGGTCTGGGTCTTCAACACTATATTAAAGGAATCAAAATTTGGGTGACTTTGTTTTTCAAATATTGGTACATAAACATTGTTGAGAAAAGAAATATGAGACAAAAAATGCAATATATATTTCAAGTAATATGCCATGATGTGAAACAAGCTGAATAAAGGATTCAGACGAAGACATGGCTTGACATGGTCAGGCTTGGTATTTCAGTCGAATGAGGTTTACCACCCATAAGTTCACAAATTACCGATGGAATCATCAGGTTGGAAAGTTACGATGTCTTCATGGGCATAACCCATGCTTCCGGGAAAGACACGACGTTTCTATATCAAAAAGGGTGGGAGGTCTAATGAGGAGCAGCTCTAAACTACCATGAAAAGCAAGGCCAATCAAACACAAGGAAGGCGTATTTCCCTGAAACAAGGTTAAAAAATAAAATATTACATAATGAAAGAAAGGCAGCAGTTTGAAAAGTTTCTCCAAGCTGAAGACGATCAGCAGATTAGAAAGGATCCTCGAACTATGCGAACGATAAGCAGAAAGAGAAATAAAGTTCGATGTGACGAAAAATGGAGAGTAATGCTCTAAGAATCAACTCCAGATGATACGGAATCGACAAATTCGCTCCCTCTGCCCAGTGTTCAAGTAAAAGTCAGTGGTCTCTAGTATAATTAAAATGTACACAAGGGACGTATCACCTATATATATATATTAAAACAATCAAGTCGAGTACAGATCTGTTTTTGATATTTCAATAAATATTGCGTGGTCTCACATCGCTTCCGAGGTCTCTTTCATAAAAGATTAAATTAGTTGTATAAAGTATTATTTGTAAATGCATGCTTTATCTTTGAGTGCTACTTAAATAAATATTATAACTTAAAACCTAAATATTGTAGTCAATGACCAACAATTTATTTTCCCGATTAGGTAATGTGACTCTTACTTAAAATAAATTTGGAAGGTTATTCTAGGAATGCATGCAATATATGCAAATTCTACTATACTCACGGAAATATATATTACAAGAAAGATCAATCAGGCATAAAGCATCGATTATGAAACATTTTCCAACTTCAGTGCAAATTTATTTAAACATCTCTAAAGTGCGATACATTCCTCGGTAATATTTTTAAAATTATCACAATACTACATTAATTTACTATATTTGAAAATTTAAAACTTAATCGAAAAAAAATGAACTTCATTCAAATGACGGCATTGAAATATAAATTACTTGATTTAAACATCTCTAAAATGCGATACATTCCTCTGTAATATATTTTAAATTATCATAATACTACAAAAATCTGATGTGGGCAACACATGACTTTCCTTATGTAATGTAATGAATTTAATACTTTTACAGTAAAAAAATAGGTTTTTCTTATCGTAGATACTAATATTCTTTCCAAGATATTGAATTTTCGACAATTAGTCGTCATTTTCATTGATTTAGCTTCATTTTTATCCATTGGGCGAGATTTTCGTCAATTTGGCAACATTTCAAAAAGTCGCCAAGTTGGCGACATTCCGCCAAATTCGTCGCCAAAATCTCGCCAAGCGTTATGGATGAAGAGATAAGTTATTCTTACAGCAGATAAATGACTATTGGCGTTCAAATACTTTACTTAAAGTATCTTTTTCCATGAATGAAACGAGCTAGATCCACGAGAATGATGTCACCCAATTTATCGTATGGTATTACATATGAAAAGTGAACATGTTCCTCAATAGGAAATATTTTTTTTTTATTTTATATGACTTTTTGATAATTTTTTTGAAAAATGTGCAATATCTCGAGAACGGTTTGTGTTAGCGTTCTAAAATTTATGCCAATTGTTTTCTAATGAAAAATTACATAAGAAATGTCTATTTGCGTAACTTTATTAGTGGTTTTGAATTTTTGACGATTTTTTCAAAATTTCATTAGAAAATTTAATGGGGTTCTGAACATTCGATTGCGTATAAAAGCAATAGTCTTCCAGTGTTTACGGATTGGGATTTTTGTACCAAATTTGGTTCGAATCGGTCCATTCGTTCGTTAGTTATCGTCTCCACAGACTCACGGACACACACACACACACTCACACTCACACACACTCACACTCACACACACACACACACACAGACATCACTTCAAAAATGTTTGATTCGTGATCAGGGATGCTTGAAACGTGCTCTCCCGTCGAAAACTCGAATTAGAATTTTCGACCCCGTCACAATACTTTCCTTATACATTATGTATATAAGGAAAGTAATAATTTATTATATTTGAAAACTTCATCGAAAACAAATGAACTTTATTCAAATGACGTCATCAAAATATAACACACTTGGCTCTCTCTATAAAACCAGCATTTCATTCCTAAACTTTTTTCCATTCATTTCATTCATCCCAATACTATAATAATTTATTTTATTTAAAAACTTAAGACCATGGAGGTACAAGTAATTTAACTCTATGCTTAAAACTTCATCGAAAAAATCGTCAGCTTAATCAATATATGTGGAAAATCAATGAATATTTCATTCATATCAGCTATATTGCAGACTCCATGGGCTAAATAATTTTGCATTAAAGAAATGTAGCAATTTTTATACAACTCATTCTACATCTTTTGGTATTTACATTCTCCTTAAGTGAAAATTAGAAATTAGGAATAGAAATTAGTCTTAGATTGTTTCAATTACATTTAAAGGAGTAAATAGAAATTAGGTTTCGTTGTAGAAATAATCAAAGTTAAAATGATCATTTAAACTCAAATATATTGTAATTGCGTTGTTTCAGTATGTAGATGCACAGAATTTAAGCAAAAATAAAGCTGTTTTAAGACGGATACAACACTAAATATGAATTAAAAAGAACTTTAAAAATCACGATTTTGATGCAAGATGGATGCCATATTTTATTTTAAAGTGGGTCACGTGATCTCTTCATATAATTGTCACGTGATCTCGTCATATAAAAGGTGTAATTATTATTTTAATTTTTATTTAAAAAACTACTGAATATATGTTGCTGAAATTCTTTTTATATATTTTATGGGATAACTTGAATATTTCCTAAAACTTTCGAAGCAATTTGTGAACCTTAAATCCGCTTAAAAAATGTTTGAAAAATTATGTCCCATAGGATTCAATGTATTTCATTTTTTCAACCCGGATTCAATCCAAAACTAATTGGGTGATATTATTCATTTATATTCCCATAGGTCCCACAGACCGTCTGAACAAGATACTAAAATTTCATTTTGATAAAGTCATTTTTACGGTAGTTATCGTGCTAACGGACAGACAGACAGACTGTCAGGCAGACATACAGACAGAATGAACAAAGTCATAAACATTTTTCAACTATGTTGTAAAGTGTTATAAATCATTGAATGCTATTTATTTATGATACAAGAGCCTTATTTTCTTTCAGATGTTAATATATGGTACTAGACTGATGGTTTAAATTTATATCAATTTATTTTAAAAATTAAAAAAAAATTATATATATGTTCCAATTATCCACTGTATTTATTCGCTTTACTTATTCCATTTTATCGCACGATAAAACTTTTAGAAATGATTGTTTGTTTCCATCTGAATATTGCCATTCAGAGGCAAAATATATAAAAAAAATTCAATACGAAACAACCCGTGGTCTAATTGAAAACAAATATACCACGCAAATCTAGAAGCCGTGTACTTCAATTTAATGCATGGTTTGCACATTTTTTGGGGAGTCGAGATCTTGAAAGCCTGGTAAAAACAGCTTAGAGATATAATACATAAATTCAATCCACTTCTAGTTATATTATTTTTATCTATATAATACGACAAAATATTGCCAAGAAATCTACGGCATAGTAGACACTAATTTAAAAATACTTCCTCTTAGTGAAGTCACCACCATCGAAGTTGCCAATAAGTTAGGAGAGAAATATGTGGAGCTTCTGGAAAAAAAATCAGAGAGGCCATAGACCACTGTAGAAGTACTAAAAAGCAATGCATCGAAAATTTCTAGTATGTTTTTAATTTCTCTTTTACTAAATAGTTGAAAAAAATTGCTGAAAATTTTCGAATTTGATACTTTGGCTGAAAGGAATGTGAATGATTTTCATTTGCTTCCGCTCATAGAAAACTTTAAGGATCTGCGAAAACCTCTTGTTGCACCCAATGATCTTTTTTATATGTTTACGAAGTCAGCTGAATTTTGATGAAGAATTCAATAAAATACTTATCGCTCTTACTACTGCTCCTAATAGGTGAAATAATAAGTTAAAATAATAGGTGAAGTTACAGAGGAGTTATTGCCGAATAATGTACATAGAAAAAGGAGGCGCAGCACGCGCAATTTCAGTGCTATCACTTTCATTCATGAACTCGGGCTGCAAAACGTTATTTAAACAGTATATCCAAATTAAAAAAATTGTTTAGATTTAAAATAAAATATAGTTGTACAAAGCGCACGGCAGTAAAGAATGTGCAACAACTTTTAGACCTAGTTGATTAACGAACTCAATGTCTAGTTTGTACCACAAATTTAAATTTCAGAGACTTCGGTTAATTTCAAAGAAGTTTTAGTCGAATATTGTATATCCGTAAAGGCGGGTGGGGCTCAGCACGGGTAATTTTTTTCCTACTATGTTGAGCAACAAACTTGACTTGCAAAACATTTATCTTTACCACATCTCCAAATTGTAAAATAAAAATCGGTTAAGCTTTAAAGGAGTTGCCGTGGAACAAAGCATTCAAACAAACAGACAGAAACAGCAAATTGCGTCAAACTTAAAAGTTAGAAACTTAGCTATTTCACTTTAATTTAAAAAAGTAATAGATCAATGGCACATTTTAGTTGCACGTGATATAAACTGAAAATTAAACAACATGATACCAGAACAGTAACACTTGACTTGGTTTCTTTCACAGTTCATTGATCATGCTAACGACCTAGGAAAATATATATTAGAGCAAGGGAGTGATTTCTTTCACGAGTACAAGGAAGACCTTGGAATTGTCTATAAGGACCTCCAGGAAACATCATAGAAATGCTAAATCAAAATTTAATGTAATTGAAACAATCCATTTGAACTCAGTTCTACATGTTTGTGTGATCTAAATAAAATTTATTTCCATTTATGTGTTTTGAGTTATATTTTCGTTTCATATTTTTTCACTAAGTTGTGTAATCATGTTGTAAGAAAGACAAATGCAACAATAAAATCAACCACGTTTACGATAAATTTCAAAGTTTTTTTTCAAGTAAATTTTGCTTTCAACAGTGTATAGGCCGTGGCCGTAACTGACTAAAAGCAATGCCTTGTTATCTGGTCTCCGATTTAATAACTTCTGTGCTTCCTTTGAATGAGGTTTCGGAAGAAATCTAAGGATCTTACCTGTTTATTCTTCGCTGTCCAGATAATCTTTGATTAATTTGGTTCGTGTTGATACTTTAACAATTGTTGTCCTTTGCCTTCTCTGCGTACATAATGTGATGTATAAGGTTGTTGTTGTTGTTGAGACCCAGACCGTCCGATCTACCAGAAAGGTGTATGGTAACTGTTTGGACGGACGGGAAGTGCCACCCAATTTAGACTGGAACCCAGTGGAGGAAGCATCCACAGGGACCGTACCTTCCTTCCCCTACCACCAACCTCTCGGAAGGACTTACGGACCCATATGTTTAACGTGATCGTACTCCGCATGAACACGGCGGCAGTTGTGGCAGCGTGCAAATCCTGCGCGCAAACCACCGGGCTACCGCGTCCGAAATGTGCCAACAGCACGCGGTGTTCCCAGATGGTCACCCACCCAAGTACAAACCGCGCCCGATGCTGCCTGACTTCGGTGAACCTGAACCGGTGTTTTCAGCACGGTACGGCCGTTGGCATAGTGATGTATAAGGTGAAGTAATGGGACGAAATCGAAAATTTTTATCTTCTAATTTTAGCGGATTTACACGTTTGGAGAATCGATCAACGTAAATGGAACATTTTTGAAGTGATATGTGTGTGTGTGTGTCCAGACGTGATATTTTATGAACTAATGAAGTGCTTTGAAAGAAATTTGGTATGATTATCACACTCTGTGAATACTGTAATCTTATTTATTTTAATCGTGACTAAACGCCCTGATGGCCTCTAAAATTTAGAATGAACATAAAAAGAAAATTAATAAAAATTCTATTTTGTTAAATAAGTAATCATGTTTGCGAAATGTGTCTCATTAAATAACGAATGTCACCGATTTTAGAACGATAGTATGAACCTTTCTCGATATGGAAAACTTGAGCAATCTATATAAGAACGCATAACATAATAATACAGCATGCAGCAGTTTCGAGGATACGTTGCATCCTCTTTGTCAGTGCAAGAGAACCAACAAACCATCATCTTTCATTATTTTCAAGTTATGAAATAAAACTTTAGAAAGTAAATTTTTCAAAGTGGATATAAGCAAGCGTTAGAAACAACAAATTTGCAATGATTTTTCACTACGATTTTCAAATGTAACAAAACTTTTCTAAGAAGTTGCATTAACTCTGCTAATGCTCCGTCATTTGAACAGAATGTTGATAAGAGTGCAATCTTCCTTTATCAGTTGAAAGGGACAACAGTAAGAGTAAATAGGGATGACAAAATGTTCACACATAGAATGCTACCTAAAAGAAGCATGTGTATTGTCCTTTATTACTATTAAAATCAGGTAATCAAATAGGAGCTGTAGATTCTACACCATTCTTTTAAAATCATATATGAATTCTTCTTCGCACTGGTTTGCTCAATTCACAATAATGTTCATTAAAGTATACACTAACTTAATTTTGTGATATTTTAAATGACTTTATTACTTTCCCTACATACATAGATTAAAAGTATAAGAAAAGTAATGTGACGGGATTCAAAATTTGAATTCGAGTTTTTGAAGAACTCATTTTACGTATCCCTGAACTCGAATCGAACGCTTATAAGATGATGTTTGCGTGTGTATGTCTGTTAGTGGTGTATGTATGCATGTTAGTGTGTGTGTATGTTTTTTAGTGTTTATATGTCCATGAGACTGTGGTTGCGATATATCATGAACGAATAAAGCGTTTCAAAAATAATTTAGTACGATTATTACAATTTGTGAATACTAGAATCTTAATAATTTTAAACGCAATCGAATGTTTTGATAATCCCCAAAATTATGAGTGATATTTTAAAAATATTATTAAAATTTTGAACATTCAATAATGAAATAAATAAACACGTCTTTACCTAATATTTCATTAGAAAACAAAAGATTCAAATTTTAAAACGCTAGCTCAAATTATTGCACGAATTTTCAATGAATGTTTGAAAAAATCACGAAAACACCAGAACCTTTAATGCTTTTAAATAAATAATTTCGTCATACGTAATTTTCCAATAGAAAACGAATGACATAAATTTTAGAACGATAGCATGACTCAATATCAAAGTATTGCATCTCTTGAGCATAGATTTATGGAAAAAAAATTACATAAAACTAAGAAAGTCGTAAGTGTCATCCAATATGTTCACTTTTAATATGGAATGTCATGTCACAAATCTGGTATGCCACAACATCATTCTCCGTGGATCTAGATCGTTTCATTCAGGAGATAAGATACTTTTGGAATATTTATGTATTTAGAGGCCAAAGAAATCGCCAATAGCGATTTATTTCACAGGATATTAATTAAATGTCAATTGCATTTTTAATAAGGATTTTGAACATGGGTATAAATAAGTCATCCTAATTGGATTAATAAGTTTCCAAAAGTTCCAATTTTCCATTTACGTGCTGCTAATTCATAATATTGTGTCGTGAATCTGGTACACTATTATTTTGCTGTGAATGAAGTAAAGTCATTGCATTATGTATAGATAGTCATGTTCTGTTCACATCAGATATTTTCTATTTAGGGAAAGGGAATGGATTTATCTACACGTCGAAAAGTACACTCATTTTGCTGATTATTAAAAATTATGGATGGATATGATGGAAGATTATATATATATATATATATATAAATTATTCTCTAAATGAATTTCTCTTATAACATTTAAATCTTTAGTATTATTTTACTAACATAATCATTATTCTATTCATTCTGTAGAGGTATTAAAATTTCCGTTTTACATTTAGAAGTAGGGCACTTTAAAATAATGAGGTTTAAGGGAACGGTGGGCGTTGAAATAAGCAAAAATTGACTAAAAAAAGTTTTTTTTAATATATAACATTATTCTACACATTTAATTGATACAGGTGCAAAAAACGGCTAATATCTAGTAACCGCTAGTTACCACTATCTACATAGTATTTCTGTCTTATTTACTTTAAATGCATTTTTTCCAAAACGGAATTTTTAAAGGTTTTACATTTTTAAAATGCTCCATGCATGGCTCCATGCAAAAATTAGGACGCATGCCTCTTAATTTTCGTTTGAGATGCATGAAATTTGGCAATAAGACACCTTTAATACTGTTTAATGAAACTGGGTATGCATTTTATAATTGAACTTTATTCAGGTAATTAAAAGTAAATAAGAACCTAATTAAATGATGAAAGTTAATTTTAATGCAGAAAAATATTTTTAAAAAATTAACTTTCTAAGGGATTTAAAAATGAATGCCCAAATTTGTTCATAATGTGTTTTTAAGTGATCATAATGTAAAATTAATAAAAAATGTGAACAAATGGAACGCAAGGGGCATTTTAAAACTTTCGTTAAAAAAATTAAATCTAAAATAAAATACAAAATTATAACAAAATTAAAAAAAATTAATGATATTTTATACAGTAATGTTATATATATATATATATATGTTGTGATATTTTATACAGTATGTTAAGAGGAACATTTTTTACAAATTTTCATGTTTCTAAGGCAATAAAAAAATAAAAATAATCAACGTCCACTGTCCCCTTAAATAATGTTGTCAGTTACTTACGTGAGCAAAAGTGGAAGTTCTTTCCTCTGCTCCTTTTTGAAAGTGTTTTATAAGTAAAAATTATAAGTCATAAACATAGTCATAAATATTATTGATTATCACAGACGATTGCTGACTCTTGGGGTCTTTTTTGTTTCCGGGTTCGATCCCTAAGCACTTACAATGCGTAAAAGTGTTTAAAATTACAAATTAAAAGTCTTAAAATACTTGCTTCATTGATTATCTGCAGAGGACGTCAGAAGATTAAAAACAAATTTAAAGGGTCCAAAATTCTAAATTATGAAAATTAAAAAGAGTATTTTCAGTGATTACCACTAGGTGAAGCCAATATTTCGTTATTTATCTAGTCTTTTTTAAAAAATCCACTTAACCTTCAACGAATACCTGATGAGGAAGTACAACCCCACCCTCCTCCTCTGACCTTCTACGCGATATGTGCATTTGATCTTTAGTTGTCTATTACAGTGAGGCTGAACAGGGGAATATACATATAATCATACAGACATACATATACAGAATCAAGAAATCTTAAAACATATTTTTACTTTTACGTACTATTTATTGTATAAAGTATTGATTTTCCGAAATTTTTTGAATTCAAGATTCTGTCGGATAAGCACGTTTTTAAGCTCTACCGAACCTATTTTGAACGCTTTTCGAAAGATGTTTGTAAGTGTGCGTATGCTTGCGAGTGCATGTGTGTGTGTATGTCTGTACGTTTGTAGGGTGGAGACACGATTGTTCAGGAGCGAATGCTGATACCATGGTAAAACCTTATGAGTAGATATATACTAAAAATAAAACTAGATATAATTTAGTATTTCTTATGTTTGGAACTACCCACACGGTGGCTGAGAGGTCTAAGACAAGCGTTTTCTCGTGCTCTCTCGGTTGCCGAGTTGCGGGCTCAAGTCCCAGTTGCGGGGAAGGAAGTTGTGGTATCCATTAAGGGCGCAGTGTGTTCCGCCCCTTCTGATCTGCCTGAGCAACGTCAAATGACGGTAAAGAGGGTCATGATCCTGCCGCAAAAAATGGACGAATGATTGGACGGCCAAGTGCTATAAAAATTACCAACTTGATAAATTTTTAAAGTATTTTTTTTACAAAATATATTAATAGTAATTTGTTAATGAATACAGATAATAAGATATACTCTTTTTTTGTAGTTTGATACTGATTATGAGATACAAGTAGGTCTAATAGTAACAAGTAGACCTAACAAGATATGATATGAATGCGCAAGGAAATGAGGTGGAGATTCGCATCATAGGTGTTTTGATTAAAATGCCACGACATCAAGGATTACAATCTCTGTTTAACTTTCTAAATGTCGGATGGAATAAATCAGATTTTGTTTTATATTTTTACAATTCCTAAAGACTTGTAACATTTTAATGAAACTCAATGCTATCAGTACAAAGACAGCTGGTGTAGGGGACTTAAAGTTCTAAATTTTATCTGAATCTGTTTTAAAAGAGGAAATTCTGTATAAATGTGTGATAAAGTAGTAACTTTTGCACTTGGCTTTAGCTATAGGTATGCACGTTTATCAGAAGAACTAGATGAATCCTTGGTTCAGCGTAATACATCTTTCTATTTTTATGATGCTACCAGTTTAAGAATTATGTAAATTTGATTATCTTCCAAATAATAGGAAATTTGAAAGATTTTACGTTATTTTGTGTGAAAGCCGTCAGCAGAAATATCATTAAAATAATGAGTCTCAATTGGAAATGTTGGAATTAGTATACAATCTAATGCGCATTCAATAAAAAAAAAAATATGATGTGGTCAGTACATGACTTTCCTTATATAATGCAATGACTACTCCTTTAGCAGTAAAAAAAAATCTGATGTGGGCAACACATGACTTTCCTTATATAATATAATGAATTTACTACTTTTACAGTAAAAAAATAGGTTTTTCTTATAGTAGATACTAATATTCTTTCCAAGACATTGAATTTTCGACAATTAGTCGTCATTTTCATTGATTTAGCGTCATTTTTATCCATTTGGCGAGATTTTCGTTAATATGGCAACATTTCAAAAAGTCGCCAAGTTGGCGACATTCCGCGAAATTCGTCGCCAAAATCTCGCCAAGCGTTATGCACTAAGAAATAAGTTATTCTTACAGCAGATAAATGACTATTGGCGTTCAAATACAAAAGTATTACTCAGAGTATCTTTTTTCATGAATGGAACGAGCTAGATCCACTAGAATGATGTCACCCGATTTATCGCATGGTATTAAATATGAAAAGTGAACATGTTTATCAATAGGATGTAATTTTTTTTTTATTTTATATGACTTTTTGATATTTTTTTTGAAAAATGTACAATATCTCGAGAATGGTTCGTGTTAGCGTTCTAAAATTTATGTCAATCGTTTTCTAATGAAAAATTACATAAGTAATGTCTATTTGCGTAACTTTATTAGTGGTTTTGATTTTTTGACGATTTTTTCAAAATTTCATTCGAAAATTTAGGGAGGTTCTGAACATTCGGTTGCGTATAAAACAATAGGCTTCCAGTGTTTACGGATTGGGATTTTTGAACCAAATTTGTTTCAAATCGGTCCCTTCGTTCGTCAGTTATCGTCTCCACAGACCCACTGACACACACACACACACACACACATACTTTCACACACACACACGCACACACACACACACACAGACATCACTTCAAAAATGTTTGTTTCGTAATCAGTGATGCTTGAAACGTGCTCTCCCGTCGAAAACTCGAATTCGAATTTTCGACCCCGTCACAATACTTTCCTTATACATTATGTATATAAGGAAAGTAATAATGTATAAGATCTGTGTATTTAGAGTGTACATTTGGCGATTTTTCGGATGACAAGATGTAAAACTATTTCAAAGTACCCAGTTAACTTATATTTCGCGCAACACTAAATAAACAATTATCAGTATTGATAGCATCCTCAATAAGCTATATAGTTCATATATTAAAATATTTTAATAATTAATTCATCAATTATGAGTCATTTTCATTAATTTAGCGTCATTTTTGAGATTTTGACTATGTTTTCGTCAATTCTGGGCGAAATATCGCAAAGTTGGCTATACTTTGGTAGATTATTCGCCAAGTTCGCCTAATGCATCATCAAGTGTTACTGACAAATGAAGAGAAGAGCATTTCTTATATACTATCAGGTACGCCCGTCATATAACGGAAATCAGAAATTGCGAAACATTACTTCCCCTTTGGCGTCATTTTTATCAATTTGGCGAAATTTTAGTTACTTTGACAACATTTAAAATAGTCACCAAGTTGGAGACGTCCCGCTAAATTTGTCTTTAAACGTTACAGACGCATAGAGAAATGGATTATTCTTACGTTCTTTCCAAGATATTGCACATTTTTCAAACAAATTTATCAAAAAGTCCCATAAATTAAAAAAAAAATATTAACTGTTGAGAAAACATGTTCACTTTTCATATGTAATATCATGCGATAAATTTGGTGACATCATTTTCGTGGATCTAGCGCGTTCCATTGAGAAAAGATATTTTGAGACGTTCAAATACATTTGTATTTGAACTCCAATAGTCATTTATATACTATAAGAATAACTTATTTCACCGTCTATAACGCTTAACGAGATTTTGGCAACGAATTTGGTGGAAGGTCGCCAAATTGGCGACGTTTTTAAATGTTGCCAAGTTAACGAAAATCTCGTCAAATGGATAAAAATGGAACTAAATCAATGAAAATGACGACTAATTGATGAAAATTCAATATCTAGGAAAGAATATATCTACTATAAAAATAACCTATTTTTTTACTGTAAAAGTAGTAAATTCATTGTATTATATAAAGAAAGTCATGTGCTGCTCACAATAGATTTTTATTTATGTGTTTATAATCTCAGGCCAAAGGCATTGCCACAACAGAATGCAATTGCATGGTCCTGAGAATTTAATGCCTTAAGAAATAAATGGAAAACTGTATTCAGCTGATGGAGTTAGAGATGAAACCACATCCATGATTCAGCTGAATAGGAAAGTTAATATCGAGAGGTTATCTCATTTTAAAAATTCAGAATATGGATAATAAAGGTGATATCACGTCTATTCTAAATTCAGTTATAAAATCAACGACACAACATCATAGATAAAAGGTCATTTAATAAAAATCATCCTACAAGACGTACACAGCTTTAAAAATCCAGAGCGCTTTCGGGCATTACTATATCCTTCATCAGTGGCTATACGAAACAGTGAAAGCGGAATGCTTATATGTAGACCAGATCAGCAGACAAATTTGCATAAATAAACACAAAAAGTACAAGCAGGCTATTAAAATTAATCAATTACAAATACATATTTAGGGGTTATACCCAAGAGATTTAATTTAAACAAGTGGTAAATATTTTACAAAGAAAAGACACAATTCAAAAATGCAGTCAAGCACAATTACAATAAAATGATGTTACAGATAACTGTGAAGAGGTTTGACAGGCATAGAGTCGAGAACGAGTCGCCAGGCGTTTTGAACAGAATCAAAATTATAAATGGAATCACGATAGATATAAATAAACACGGATTCATAAAGAAGGTTATTACGTGGGTTATTGCAACGAATTAAAAGGAAGGTTAATTATTTTTTAGGCTCCATTATTTTTTAGGCTTCATTATTTTTTTGCCTCCATTATTTTTTGTGTTTATTTATGCAAATTTGTCTGCTGATCTGGTCTACATATAAGCATTCCGCTTTCACTGTTTCGTATAGCCACTGATGAAGGGTATAGTAATGTCCGAAAGTACTCTGGATTTTTAAAGCTATGTACGTCTTGTAGGACGATCTTATTAAATGACCTTTTATCTATAATGTTGTGTTGTTGATTTTATAACAGAATATGAATATTTAAACCATGGAGTTAGAGACTTGCTTCTTGCTTTATTACTTTCCTTATATACATAATGTATAAGGAAAGTATTGTGACGGGGTCGAAAATTCGAATTCGAGTTTTCGACGGGAGAGCACGTTTCAAGCATCCCTGATCACGAATCAAACATTTTTTAAGTGATGTCTGTGTGTGCGTGTGTGTGTGTGTGTGTGAAAGTATGTGTGTGTGTGTGTGTGAAAGTATGTGTGTGTGTGTGTGTGTGAAAGTATGTGTGTGTGTGTGCGTGTGTGTGTGTCAGTGGGTCTGTGGAGACGATAACTGACGAACGAATGGACTGATTCGGACCAAATTTGGTACAAAAATCACAATCTGTAAACACTGGAAGCCTATTGTTTTTATACGCAATCGAATGTTCAGAACCCCCCTAAATTTTCGAATGAAATTTTGAAAAAATCGTCAAAAAATCAAAATCGCTAATAAAGTTACTTAAATAGACAATTCTTATGTAATTTTTCATTAGAAAACGATTGACATAAATGTTGGAACGCTAACATGAACCGTTCTCGAGATATTGCACATTTTTCAAAAAAATTATCAAAAAGTCATATAAAATAGAAAAAAAAAATTTCCTATTGAGAAACATGTTCACTTTTAATATATAATATCATGCGATAAATTGGGTGACATCATTCTCGTGGATCTAGCTCGTTCTATTCATGAAAAAAGATACTTTGAGTAATACTTTTGCATTTGAACGCCAATTTATCTGCTGTAAGAATAACTTATTTCTTCGTCTATAACGCTTGGCGAGATATTGGCGACGAAATTGGCGGAATGTCGCTAACTTGGCGGCTTTTTGAAATGTTGCCAAATTAACGAAAATCTCGCCAAATGGATAAAAATGACGATAAATCAATGAAAATGACGACTAATTGTCGAAAATTCAATATCTTGGAAAGGATATTAGTATCTACTAGAAGAAAAACCTATTTATTTTACTGTAAAAGTAGTAAATTCATTTCATTATATAAGGAAAGTCATGTGTTGCCCACATCAGATTTTTTTCAAATTCAATAATGCAATTGATGCAAACTTCGTTTATATATAGATTGGTTGAAGCTGAATTGTCTAACCCATAAAGTTAGAGAGAGTTAGTCCCTTTTCTTTAATGATATGACAAGAAATTTAAAATTTGAGATAATGAGTTTCAGGTATTAAACTTCAGAAATTGATTTGTTAGAGTGTTTAGCGGAGTGTAAATTAATTGTGTTATGTTAGGGGTTGGTATAGCATGAATATTTTGATAGAGAGTCGTATAAGAAATAGTAATACTGAATGGGAGGGGTATATGACTCTCATGTGTTCTTGGATATTAAGATCGGAGGAGATGTTGACGAGAGTTGATATCCGCCGGTTTCTGTTTCCAATGCATGGCCGTGGACGGGTATAGACAACGAAGCGCACGGGTTCTTCTGGTAAAATATCATTTTACAAAATTTAATAATGACAGTCAGGCATCTACAAAAGTTCCAAAAATCTATGAATGATCTCAAAGTGTGTACCACGCTGGTACCTATTTGACTAGACTTAATGTCAGATGGGCAAAATAAAAAAACAAACAAAGGAATTAACCATTGCCTTATCATTTGTTGGCAGATAAACCCAACCCGCGACGTCAATGTTTCAGTCAAATTTCAGTGGGTCGGAACATATGGGATGCACGGTTGTTTATTCCCTGAGCTTTGATGCACGGCTGATATGGTCAGGACGATAAGCTCCGTGTTAAGATAATTACAGATAAAACGCAAAAATAAAGTGGATTTATGACGGATGCAACGCTAAATATAAATTTAAACGGTCTTTAAACATCACGATTTGAACATAGGGGAAAAATGCATGCCTTATTTTATTTTGAAATGAGTCACGTGATATCTTCATATAATATGGGTCCAATTATTATTTCAATTTTTATTTAAAAAATTATATATTATGCTGAAAATTTTTTTATACGTTTTACGTAATAATTTGAATAATTCCTAAAATTTTCGAAGCAATTTGGGGAATTTAACTTTGCTTAAAAATGTTTCAAAAATTATGTCCCGTAGGGTTCAATGTATTTGATTTTTTCAACTCGGGTTCAATCCGAAACTAATTGGATGATATCATTCATTTTCATTCCCGCATGTCCCACGGACCGTCTCAACAACATACTGAATTGATAAAGTCATTTTTACTGCAGTTATCCTGCGAACGGACAGACAGACAGACAGACAGAATGAACAAAGTCGTAAACACTTTACAACTATGTTGGAAAGTGTTAAAATCTGGAAATTTTATTTGCTTATATCATTTTGGGGTTGTTCCGATTGAAATTATTTTTCACTTTACATCAATATAGAATGCGCTATGTTAAAAACTAAATTAATACGAATAAAAGGAAAATTCAATATGAGTAAAAGGAACAATACAAGACATTTTAAAATTTCGGCCATAAATATGGGAAATGGTTATTCGATGAAATATATAGGAGGTTAAAGAACAACTATAGTGTAATGCGTTTAAAGTAAAAAAAATACGTTTTCATTTACAGTATATCTTTATATTATTTACATGCAACTTAAATGTGTGAAAAATGTATGTATTAAAATGTGTGCAACTTAAATGTATAAAAGACAACAACATACCAATCTAGACTTTCTAGTTACTCCGGTTCTTAAGTTATCCCTAAACAATAAGTACATTCCTGTTTCGCACTGAGGACGGTCTCTGCCAGTAAGATTCGAAATGTATATATATATATATATATATATATATATATATAATGAAAGATTTTAATCTTAAATTATGCATAAACTACTGCTAATATATACAGAATATTTTGTAAATCTTACTTCTTCAATCTGCAAGTAAATAAAGTTTATGCGTACCTGCTAAGATTGCACGCATGCGTAAGATGAACATATATAAGATAGCGAGTTGGGCAGGATTCACTTTTGGTCCAGTTTCCTTCTGTTTGGTTGGTCTTGTTCTTCCGTATTCGGGTGCCTTCGTATTAGCACGCAATGGGGACCAACCTTTGCTTTGTATTGGTACCGTGAGCGTTTGCCTAGGCTGGAAAAGCAGCTTTAAACGGGAGGGGGAGTCGCAATCCTCCCCAACCATTAAATACAAAGCATTTGGTTATCCCAAGTTCCTTTAATTTTTCTTTTTCTTGGATTACATTCTGCTTCGGAGTATAGAGCGGCTTGGCGCCTTTTCCTGAGTAGTGCCTTTGATTTTTGTGGATATGCATAGGAATTCTATTTGAATTTGTTTACTGGCTTTTATATGATACATATATATATATATATATATATATATATATATATATATATATATATATATATCAAGAAAAACAACGACAAATTAATTTTGGAACTTTTATCTGCATTAACTCTCGAGTTATTCCCCAATAAGGAGTACAGTTCTATTTTAGGTAAAGACGACCTAGTGTAATAAGGTTTAAAAATCAAAGTATATAAATATACCACAAAAGAAAACGGAGGTTATAGGAGGTTAAAGAACAACTATTGTGTAATACGTATAAAGTAAAAAAAAAATACGTTTTCATTTACAGTATATCTTTATATTATTCGCATGTAACTTAAATGTATGAAAAATGTATGTATTAAAATGTGTGCAACTTAAATGTCTAAAAGACAACAACATACCGATCTAGACTTTCTAGTTATTCCGGTTCATAAGTTATCCCTAAACAATAAGTACATTCCTGTTTCGGACTGAGGAAGGTCTGTGCCAGTAAGATTCGAAATGTATACACACACATATATATATATATATATATATAAATAAAAAATGAAAGATTTTAATCGTAAATTGTGCATAAACTACTGTATGTACAAATATATATATATGTATATATATATATATATATATATATATATATATATATATATATATATATATATATATATATATATATATATATATATATATATATATATATATCAAGAAAAACAACGACAAATTAATTTTGGAACTTTTATCTGCATTAACTCTCGAGTTATTCCCCAATAAGGAGTACAGTTCTATTTTAGGTAAAGACGACCTAGTGTAATAAGGTTTAAAAATCAAAGTATCTAAATATACCACAAAAGAAAACAGAGGTTATAGGAGGTTAAAGAACAACTATTGTGTAATACGTATAAAGTAAAAAAAATACGTTTTCATTTACAGTATATCTTTATATTATTCGCATGTAACTTAAATGTATGTATTAAAATGTGTTATGTATTAAAATGTGTGCAACTTAAATGTATAAAAGACAACAACATACCAATCTAGACTTTCCAGTTACTCCGGTTCTTAAGTTATTCCTAAACAGTAAGTACATTCCTGTTTCGGACTAAGGAAGTTCTGTACCAGTAAGATTCGAAATGTATACATATATATATATATATATATATATAATGAAATATTTTAATCGTAAATTATGCATAAACTACTGTATGTACATATATATATATATATATATATATATATATATATATATATCAAGAAAAACAACGACAAATTAATTTTGGAACTTTTATCTGCATTAACTCTCGAGTTATTCCACAATAAGGAGTACAGTCCTATTTTAGGCAAAGACGACCTAGTGTAATGAGGTTTAAAAATCAAAGTATCTAAATATACCACAAAAGAAAACGACATATTAAATTTTGGCCTTCTAACTCCGGTCATAGAATTATCCCTCCCCCTAAAGAACATTTCTAAAGTGTTCTAAAGACGGACAAGCCCAATAATGTTCAAAATTCAAAGAATTGAAATATTCCACAAAAGACAATGGCATGTTAGGTTTTGACATTTTCGCTGCTCTGGTTTTCTGAATGCTTCCCCAACACAATACGCTTCAAAATCAAAGGAATTAAAATGCTCCACAAAAGACAACAACACAACAAGTTTCATGTTACAGTGATTAATCATCATGGTACAGTTATTAATGATGAGCCTGGTTAGTCGGTAGCCTCAAAGGTTTGAATCACATTGATAAATACCAGGTCGAGTTAAATGAAAGGTTATTAAAATAGTTTTTATCAACTCAAAAACGTCAAACGCATCAACCAGCGTCATTAAGCTGTTGCTAACCTGAATAGAAAATGATTTTAAATCAGTTTTACATTATAAAAGAAGCATTTTAAAAGAATCATTTGTTCAAAAAATCTGAATTAGATATATCTTCTGTTTTATTTTGATAAATATCTGATATGGGCAGAACATGACTTTCCATATAGTATAATGCAATGACTTTACTTCTTTCTCAGTGAAAAAATGATGTATTAGATCTACGGTACAATGAACTGTACATTTGGCGCTTTTCCGGATGGCAACATGCAGAAAAATCTGATGTGGGCAGCACATGACTTTCCTTATATAATGCAATGAATTTACAACTTTTACAGCAAAAAAAAAATAGATTATTCTTATAGTAGATACTTATATTCTTTCCAAGATATTGAATTTTCGTCAATTAGTAGTCATTTTCATTCAATTAGCGTCATTTTTATCCATTTGGCGAGATTTTCGTTAATTTGGCAACATTTAAAAAGTCGCCAAGTTGGCAACATTCCGCAAAATTCGTCGCCAAAATCTCGCCAAACGTTATGGACAGAGAAATAAGTTATTCTTATAGTAGAAAAATGACTATTGGCGTTCAAATACAAATGTATTACTCAAAGTACCTTTTCTCATGAATGGAACGAGCAAGATCCACGAGAATGATGTCACCCAATTTATCGCATGATATTATAAATGAAAAGTGAACATGTTTCTTAGCAGTCAATATATTTTTTTTAATTTATGTGATTTTTTATAAATTTATTTGAAAAATGTGCAATATCTCAAGAACGGTTCATGCCAGCGTTCTAAAGTTTATGTCAATTGTTTTCTAAGGAAAAATTACATAAGAAATGTCTATTTGCGTAACTTTATTAAAGGTTTTGATTTTTTGATGATGTTTTAAAAATTGCACTCGAAAATTTAGGGGGGTTCTGAACATTCGATTGCGTTTAAAAACAATAGGCTTCCAGTATTCGCGGATTGTGATTTTTGAACAAAATTTTATTCGAATCGCTCCATTCATTCGTGAGATAACGTCTCCACAGATTCACTGAAACACACACACATACACACATCACCTCAAAAATGTTTGATTCGTGATCAGGTATGCTTGAAACGTGCTCTCCCCGTCGAATACTCGAATTCGAATTTTTGACCCCGTCACAATACTTTCCTTATGCATTATGCATATAAGGAAACTCAAAAGGAAACACCGACCCACCCGAAGGTACACGGGAAAGATACTCCATCGCTGCGACAGCCCACCCAGCACAAGAGGGCGAGGCCAAGAGGCCACGCGGCCCGAACCAACCACCCCAGCCACACGCACCAAAAACCGAGAGGAAGGTGGGCGCCAAACAAGAAAAAGACAGCAAAGCCCAGGGCAAACGCGTCCTGCCATCTGGAGAGAGTCATCCTCTGATGGGTCCCTCAACTTTATTAAGTCCAAAACAAATACATATTACAATTCCCTTCATTTTAGGGTCACAAAATTACAAATTTTTCATCAAAGTACAATCATATAATCTATGAAAGAACAAACAGTACTTTCTTAATAAAATATTAGAATTATATACAACAAAGTAACTACTAGTTACTAAAATAATACACAAGCTGCTAGATTGATAACTTAACAAAAATAAGAAAATCTATACATCTTTTACAATTATCAAATAGATCATAATCATATTTACAATAAAATCCATCCATAAAATATCACACAAGGAAATACAGCAATGCTCCTTCTATTTACACCAAATTCATCTCGATAGCCAACACATTTTTCATAATTTCTATTACTCCTTTTCTACATTTAGGTAACAGACATAATTTAAAAATATTAACATTAATATAGTTAGCAGGAAAATAATTTTTCCTAATTGAGTCCCAGAATTCACATTCGTAAATTGTATGCTTTACATTTCCATCCGATTTTCCACATTGGCAGCTTCTGTCTTTACCAAAGAATCTATGCTGGTATTCCTTAAACGCTCCGTGTCCCGTCAGCACTTGATTTATATAGAAGTCTCCACATAATCTTCTTGTTGAGACTTTTCCAATTTCATTGAATAATTGTTTCCCCACTCGATTTTCTTCCCATCTTTGTTGCCAATTCTTAATTGATTCCAGTTCCAACTTTTTCTTGATTTGTTGCTTACTCCATTTGAAGGTGTAACTAATTTCTATTTTTTCTGTAGCCTCTTTTGCTAATGCATCTGCTTTTTCGTTTCCAATTAATCCCACATGGGCTTTTACCCAGTGTAGTTTGATGCTTTCCATATTTTTTGTCAATTCATCTTTTAATCTTAAGATTTCATCATTATTATTTCCATAAGAACTTAAGGACTGTAACACAGATTTCGAATCTGTGCAAATATGTGTTCTTTCATATTTCTGGGTTAAAATATATTCAACTGCTTTAATTATAGCATAAAGTTCTGCATTATAAACAGTTGTGGTATCGTTTAACCTATATTGTTCTTCATATAGGTTTTTACCTTCTGTGTACTCCCCAAAGGCACATCCCACCCTTCCATTAATCTTGGAACCATCTGTATATATGATCCTATGTTCCTTGTTTGGGATTTCCTCATCCCAATTCCATATTTGCTCATTCCAGGGAGGTTTCTTCGAATACCTCTCTTGTTCTATGTCTTTGTATTCTATAATTTCTTCTCCTATCAAGAAATTTTCCTCCCAATGAATTCCTCTATAGAGAGTTGTTTCTCTTTTTACTTTCAGATCTAATGGCAAGCATCCCGCCAAGACTTGAAGATCCATGTTGGATGTAGTTTTGTAGGACTTTGTTATTGACAACAACGCTATTCTCTGGATTTGAATCAATTTATCATTTATCCTTCTGATATCTCTATACCAGATTTCTGCTCCATATGTAATAAATTTTTCAACCGCCTTCAGATATATTTCTTTTCTAATTTCGGGTTTAAGACCCCATGTTGCTCTTACTATTCTGTTTAATTTTCCGTGAAAATTCAGTACTTTATTTTTTACCTCATTCAAGTGTGAGGTCCAAAAGAATTTAGGGTCAAATTGCACACCCAAATACTTAAGGTTTTTATCGTAGCTGATTCTTTTTCCGTATAATTTAATGTCAGGAAAACATGTTATAGTTTTCTTATACGGGAACATAATATATTTACTCTTTTCTCTGCTGAATTTTAAACTAAATTCAGCCGCCCAATCTTCCAGTTTTATGCATGCATATAAGGAAAGTAAAAAGCAATATATTTCGAAGTACCCAATAAACTTATATTTCATGTAACTCTGAGTTGACAATTATTAATATTTATACCATACGTAATAAGCAATATAGTCCATATTTTGAAATACTTTAATTGTTAATACATAAATTTGGCGTCATTTTCGAAAATTTGGCGTCATTTTGCAATTTTAACGATGGTTTCATCAATCTGGGGTTGATTTATTGCCAAGTTGGCGACATGTTGATACATCAGTCTTAAAGTTCATCAAATAGTGTTACAGACAAACGGATTCTCTTAATGTAACAGAACAAACGAAAAGCAGATCATTTTTTATGTATAGTAAATGACTGTCGGAGAACTGTTAGGGGTCAAATTACAAAACTATTACACAAAGTATTTTCTCTTGGGGCGCGGTAGCCCATTGGTTAGCGCGCTGGAGTTGCACTCGGAAGGCCCGGGTTCGATTCCAGCCACTGCCAAAACTGCCGCCGTGTTCATGCGGAGTACGATCACGTTAAACATGTGGGTCCGAAAGTCCTTCCGAGAGGTTGGTGGTAGGGGAAGGAGGGTACGGTCCCTGCGGATGCCTCCCCCACTGGGTTCCGGTCTAAATTGGGTGGCACTTCCCGACCGTCCAAACAGTTACCTTACACCTTTCTGGTAGGTCGGACGGTCTGGGTTACAACATCAACAAAGTATTTTCTCGGGAGCGGTAGCCCATTGGTTAGCGCGCTGGAGTTGCACTCGGTAGGCCCTGGTTCGATTCCAGCCACTGCCAAAACTGCCGCCGTGTTCACGCGGAGTACGATCACGTTAAACATGTGGGTCCGTAAGTCCTTCCGAGAGGTTGGTGGTAGGGGAAGGAGGGTACGGTCCCTGTGGATGCCTCCTCCACTGGGTTCCGGTCTAAATTGGGTGGCACTTTCCGGCCGTCCAAACAGTTGCCTTACACCTTTCTGGTAGGTCGGACGGTCTGGGTCTCAACAACAACAACAAAGTATTTTCTCTCATGAATGGAATGAACTGGATCCACGAGAATTATGTTAACAAATTTATAGCATAATATTACATATGAAAAGTGAACATATTTCACAACAGTAAATATGTTTTTCAATTTTATGTGATTTTTTGAAAACATCATTTGAAAAGTGCAATATCTTGAGAACGGTTCAAGCTAGCTTTTATGTCAATTATTTTCTAATGAAATTACATAAGAATTTATTATGTACATAACATTATTGAAGGTTCTGAGTTTTTAATGAATTTTTAAAATTTCATTCGAAAATTTGAAAGTCTTCCGAACATTTGATTGCGTTTAAAATCAATAGGTTTCCAGTAATTACGGATTGTACCAAATTTCATTCAAAAAGCTGCACTAGGTCGTGAGATATAGTCTCTAAAGAATCACGGACACACACACACACACACACACACACACACACATACACACTCACTACACACAGACATTACCTCAAAACTGGTCGATTCAAGACCATGGGTGCTTGAAGCGTACTCTTCCGTCAAAAACACGAATTCGAATTTTTGACCCCATCGCAATACTTTCCTCATAACTTTGAAATAAAATAATGGCAACCAAATTTGGTAAATTAAAGTAAATTGCAGAAATTACAATTTACTTTGCCACTGATGAAGGACGTAATGACGTCTGAAAGCGCTTTGGATTTATAATTTCAAGTACGTCATAAATGGTGTTTTGATTAAGGACATTTTAATTTACCAAATTTGGTTGTCTTTATTTTATTTTACAGTTTTTGATAAATTGACGTGTTTCCATAGAATTTTACTTTCCCTGTACATTGTACTATGTATATATGTAAAGCAATAATTGTAATATGAAGAAAAGTGAACACCGTGGAAAATAAATGTATGAGAAAGTTAGAGACTCTCATTCGAGATATATTATTAAGAATATGAATTTAAAATTTTTTTGAAAATTCTACTTTTGCATACTATATGTATATATAGGATGGGAAGGAAGGAATTGAACATCATTTGCATATTAAATTATTGTATAAAGTGTTTATCACCGGAAATTTTTCCAAATCAAGATCTTGAAAGGTAAGCACGTTTTAAGACCTCCTGAACTCAGTTTGAGTATTTTGGAAAAGATGTCCATCTGTGAGATTTTCACACGATAATTCGAGATTGAATGTACTTACCGCTATTAACTTTGATTTGCAGATAAAATAGGTACAAAACCAGAGCTAGATAGAAATTTTGGCAACTTCTAATTTTAGAACTGAAATACATACCATTTATTCCTACAATTCTCATAGCATTATTTCTTGAAAAATTGATAATTTGAACTGTGCTGTTTCCTATTAGTATAAAACTATTTTATATTAACACAAATAAGCCAAATGCATCCATCAACGTCATCGACATCGTGAAGTGCTGCCACTTGATAAACTTTTAAAGAAATTTTATGAAGAATTTTAATATAATAATTTACTAACAAAAACTGATGAAATGATACTTTTACTTGCATTTTGATATTAATTAAAGCTAATAATTATTTCGCAACGCGAAATTCCTCTATTGTTCCAGTGAATTTTAGGGGCTTCATGAACTTTAAAGAATTTTACAAATATTAAATAGTATTCGTGCGGTTCGGATATTTTTCCTGATTATCGCCTAATTTCTGTTATAAATATTAGATTATTGTTTCACGATGCGAATCTCCGCAATGTTTTTCGCAAATTTTAGGGGTTTTTTCTGGGGTTTTGCAAATACTAAGTGTGTCAAGACTTTGGACCCTTTAGACCGCGAAAAATATTTATTTGTTATCAGTTACATTCCTATGCTTGAGGACCCACTGAAAGGCGAGTTTCGTTCAGCCGAGGTTTGATAGATTTCTGGAATTCGAGAAAAAAAAGGTCGCTTTCCTAGCTACATAAAGTCACCATTCGTTGCTTGTCAGTATTCATAAACAGTGTCGTAGCTGAACAATCCTTTCCAAAATTTTAAAACGTGTTATAAGACAACAGACACTGAACAAAAGAAGAAAAATCTGTGTTTGTACAATATACATTAAAACACCTTCCACTCAATTGCAAGTCTTGATCTCATGTCCAGAATTTGAATGGTATATAAATGTAAGTATCGATTAAAAATAATAAAATATAATGCTTATTGCGCTACGTATAATATATATATATATATATATATATATATATATATATATATATATATATATATATATATATATATATATATATATATATATTAGTTATTTTTATTATTGCTTCGTAAATAGTAGACTATTTTGGAAATGTTAGTATGGATCCTAAGCTGCGAAATTTTATTATTAACTCCGCGACCGTCTGCGAATTTTGCTTTTTTCTCCCGCGATAAAATTATTACCTTAATTATGGTACAATACGACCTAATAATAAGTAGACGTAATAATACTGAATATAAATGCATAAGAAAATGGGGTGGAGACTCACAATGCAGATATTTTGATTGAACGGAAATAAGTATCAACATTCCCTTGCTTTAAAGCTCTTAATCCCGGGTGAAACTAGCCAGATTTCTAATTCTATTTTTGCAGTTCTCAAAGATTTCTCTGGAATATTAAAAATGAAACATGTGAAACTCAATATTATCAATGAGAAGACGGCAGGTGCAGGGGACTTGGAATCTCAAATATTATCTGAATCCGTTTTGAAAGAATAAATTCTGTATCAATGAGTGATAAAGTCGTAACCTTTGCAACAAGATATTGCACTTGTTTCAGCTATAAATACGATTGTTTTTCAGAGGGGTATACTGGAAGAATCCTTGGTTCAGCGTAAGTATACCTTCCAATATTTATGATGTTGCTAGTTTAAAAAATATTATTTTAATGTGATTATTTTCTTAATAATATAAACATTCCGAAGTTTACACTTTATTTTGTGTGATAGCCGTCGGAAAAAATACTGTCAAAATATTGAGTCCGTCAATCAAGAATGCTGGAATTACTATAAAATTTAATTCCTTTAAATGCATTTAAACAAAATTAATTAAGCACGCTGTTTATTCAAAGGAATTTAAATAGTTTTTTAATTAAAATAAGTGTTATTGTTTCAAATATTTTAAATTATACAATTATATACTATTCTAAAAAATCTGATGGGGGCACCACATGACTTTCCTTATAAAATGCAATGAATTTACTGCTTTTACAGTAAAAAAAATAGGTTATTCTTATAGTAGATATATTCTTTCCAAAATACTGAATTTTCGTCAATTAGTCGTCATTTTCATTGATTTAGTGTCATTTTTATCCATTTGGCGAGATTTTCGTTAATTTGGCAACGTTGGCTAAGTTGGCGACATTCCGCCAAATTCGTCGTCAAAATCTCGCCAAACTTTATGAATGGAGAAATAAGTTATTCTTATAGCAGACAAATGACTATTGACGTCAAATACAAAAGTATTACCCAAAGTATCTTTTCTCATGAATGGAACAAGCTAGATCTACGAGAATGACGTCACCAAATTTATCGCATGATATTAGATGAAAAGTAAACATGTTTCTCAACAGTTAATATTTTTTTTAATTTATGGGATTTTTTGATAAATTTATATGAAAAATGCACAATATCTCGAGGACGATTCATGATAGCATTCTAAAGTTTATGTCAATCGTTTTCTAAGGAAAAATTACATAAAAAAATGTCTATTTGCGTAACTTTATTATCTGTTTTAATTTTTTGATAATTTTTTCAAAATTTAACTCGAAAATTTAGGGAGGTTTTGAACATTCGCTTGCGTTTAAAAACAATAGATTTCCAGTATTCACGGATTGTAATTTTTGTACCAAATTGCGTTCAAATCGGTCCATTCCTTCGTCAGTTATCGTCTCCACAGACTCACTGACACACACACACTCACACACACACACATACATTTTCATCCCTTCACACACACACCACACACACAGGCATCACCTAAAAAACTTCTGATTCGTGTTCAGAGATGCTTGAAACGTCTTTCCCGTCGAAAACTCGAATTCGAATTTTCGACCCAGTCACAGTACTTTCCTTATACTTTATATGTATGTAAAGAAAATAATATTATTGTTATATTGTGCTATTTTAAAATTATTTCAAACGTTTACTTTTTATATTAAAACGTTTTTATACTTAAACTTTTTATACTCAACTTGTAAAGATTTAAACTGCTTTTATCAAGCAAATTAATTTTATAAAATATTGTTTAGTCGGCAAATTAAAAAAAAATGCATATGTTTTACATTTAAAAAAATTACATTTTTCAGTATGATAGTATGATTTTACTTTAAAATGACACTTTATGTGTCGGATTTAACATATCTGGTTTATCAGCATTTAAAATAGGTATCTATCATACAGTGAGGCTTTTGCCTCAAGAGGTACTATGAAATTTCGTAGCTCCTTTAAAGCACACATTCTCCTACTCCCTGTCCGCAAAATGTACAAAATAGAAAATCAACCATTTTCAGTATTTATTCAGTAGAAGTTCTATGCTGTTCAGTTTTCCTGCATGAAGTGTAACTTTTAGATTTATTATATTAAATTTTTTACATTTTGTTACCTAGACCTATGCCACACATGCTCACCCTACGAAACGGATCTGCTACTATCTAATTAAATAATTTAATTATTCATTTATTTATCTATTTATTCAATTTACGTGACAACTAGAGGTAATATCCAATTACAGTAACCACAGAATGTAAAAAGTATAGAACATAAAATACAAGAATACTAAACAAACTGTAAACATCTCAAGTACATTAAAACAGGCTGTTTTAAAATTGGTAGGAATCAAAATGAAAATATTAATATCAGAACGATATGCATTATGGGGATCAACAATTTTATAGATAGAAAAGTAGAAAAGTTCTTGATGTAATTGTATAATAATTTATTAATAGGGAAATAATATTTTTTGCATAGTATTGGTAACAGGTATGCAACACCAAGCAAGAAAGTAATATAGGACAATTAATAGTGTTTTCTAAAACTTTATAGTAAAGAGGCACGACTATCTTCTTATTTTTTAAGGGATATTGAAATGAATGTTTGCTTAAGTTGACTAGTATACATATCATACGGATAATGAATAGAAATTCTGTAATTAATTGTACGTAAAATGTTATTTTGGGCTACTTCGATTTGTTGAGAATGTAAATGATAAATAGGATCCCAGATCATAGAACAATATTATAAAATAGGTTTAACAAAACTATTATAAAGACGAATAATAGTATCAGCCATGACAAAAATATAAAATCGTCTTAAGGTAAACCAAAGTCTTTGGTAAGCTTTATTAACAGAGTTATCAAGTTTTTAAAATATTAAAAATATTATAAAATTTGTTATCAAGCTTCTTTGTTGCAAGTTTTTTTAACAGTGTTACCTTTGAAAGTCAAATGAATCATCAAACGTGGCACCAAAATCAATAACACGAGTACACCGAGATAAAGGAAAATTGTCTAAATGGTAGTTCTACTTGTGGATATTATGGACCCTAGCAATACTTATAATATAGCCCTTAGAAATATTTAAATGGTGTCTATTTAGGACGGACCAGTTATACAATTTATGTATAACTGGTCCGTCCAACTAACTGGTCCATTTATGTATAACTGGTTCTGTAGCAAAGCACAATCAGCTATCGAGTTGATTTTCATATAAAGTTTTAGATCATCGTCAAACTTGTATGAAAATGGAGACAATTGGCAGTTTTAAAAATCCGAGTACTTCATTAACAAAAATTAAGATAAGGAGTGGGTACAAATTTGAATCTTGAGGACCACCAGATGACTTACTATATTATCTAGAGTTAATGCCAAAATACTTTACAGAATAAAATTTATTTTTAAAGTATGAATACAACCAAGTCAGTAAACTAATACTGTAATCAATAACGTAAAATTCTTTAATAGTGCATTTATATTTAATTGAGGATTTTCTAGAGGCTTATAAATTATGTGATACGGACATATTCTGTATTATTTCTATTTGACGCTAAAACCGGATTTCGTGAAAATTGTATATAAAAACATCGATTTCATAATGTTTTTTAATTTGTGTACTTATTACCTATTAATATAAGTCTGATTGAAATAAATAGATAAAATATTCAAACATCATGCACTATTGTTCAGATATGATATATATTGCCCAGTACATATAGTTAAGTTATACGCGTTCAGTATTAAACGGTTGATTGCATAACACTAAATGTAATTCATCACAGAATAATTAAAATGATCACATAAATTAATAGGCAATAATATAATAATTTCTTAACTAAAATTTGTTTCTTTATAATGAAGTTATAAATATTTTTAAAAGTATTGTGCAACACTGTTCACATGATATAAGCTGAAATTTCGTATTAAATTTCTAGCACCTTTCAAACATATGGATATTATGCACAATTTATAAAATCAAAATAATAAGGAATTATAATTTACTTCGAGATTTATCTATGTGAATTAATAAGTTTTTTCGATTTACATTGATAATTTCACTTATACGTTGAATAAATATAATTAATATAAATTATTGAATGCAAAAATATTTTAGTAATATTTGTAAATTAAACTGGTGTTTATTTCTGAGATTCATTGGTTCACAACTGTTATTGAGAACATTTTATTTTTGTATAATGCATGTATTTAACGGCTTTTGTTTCACTCTTTACAGAGCCATGAAGTTTCTCGCAGTACTCTTCCTCGTGGGCTTTGCCCTCGCTTCAGCCGTTCCTGTTCCATCTCACGATCTATGTAAGTTCTTTATATATAATTATTATTGCGATATTTTTATCTAAAATATGATAAATATACAAAAACATACTTGCTCCATTTCAGAGGTTTAATGTCCTATTTTAGACTTTTTAGACTTAAGGAATGACAAAAGTATGAGAGATAATTTCGACAGTGTATTATGGTTTATGTGTAGACGTTCTTGGGGAAAATTTCTAATAATATAAAAACGAAGGTTAAAGAATAAAGTCACTCATTACATCTTGGTTAATTAAATTGTTTTTTCCCTATCTAAGTTTAATAATGATATTTAATATTTCTCAAAATCATTTACTCTATGAGTAATAGATTAACGAGTTTTTCAGTTTATGTTAATTAATAATATATATGTAACTGGCTACTTTTGGCGACCCTTTATGTAGCCTTTAAGAGCAGCAGTTCTTAACTTGGAAAAGTTCTGCGATGGCTTTTATAAGAGTGCGTAGCGATAGTATAAGTTGACGCACCCCAATACATGATCGCTCGTTACGAGAGAAGATTATGACAAACGATAGACGATTGCTGAAATTGAACCAATAGAACCAAAAATAAATAAATATATTTGTCGAGATATCTGCCCGGCGAGCTCCGTCGGTAAAGAAATTCACTCGCTCGTTACGTAGCCATGTAACCCGCTGCATCCGGTGCATTTCTGTATGAGGTGGCACGTGATAAAACAATTATTTTTATACAATTAAAATTTGAATATCAAATAAATGAACAATATCGAATTGTTAAAATATATCACTGATATATAATATTTGAATACTTAACGCTGTAGTGCTTTTAAGAGCATAAATGACATTTTTCCATTTACAGTTTTTTCTAAACATCAGTATTGCAAACGAAAGATGTTGCATTGAATTCCAACATAGATGATGATATGAAAATGATTTAGTAACATATTGAACTGAAATTGAACCAATAGAACCAAAAATAAATAAATATATTTGTCGAGATATCTGCCCGGCGAGCTCCGTCGGTAAAGAAATTCACTCGCTCGTTACGTAGCCATGTAACCCGCTGCATCCGGTGCATTTCTGTATGAGGTGGCACGTGATAAAACAATTATTTTTATACAATTAAAATTTGAATATCAAATAAATGAACAATATCGAATTGTTAAAATATATCACTGATATATAATATTTGAATACTTAACGCTGTAGTGCTTTTAAGAGCATAAATGACATTTTTCCATTTACAGTTTTTTCTAAACATCAGTATTGCAAACGAAAGATGTTGCATTGAATTCCAACATAGATGATGATATGAAAATGATTTAGTAACATATTGAACTGAAATTGAACCAATAGAACCAAAAATAAATAAATATATTTGTCGAGATATCTGCCCGGCGAGCTCCGTCGGTAAAGAAATTCACTCGCTCGTTACGTAGCCATGTAACCCGCTGCATCCGGTGCATTTCTGTATGAGGTGGCACGTGATAAAACAATTATTTTTATACAATTAAAATTTGAATATCAAATAAATGAACAATATCGAATTGTTAAAATATATCACTGATATATAATATTTGAATACTTAACGCTGTAGTGCTTTTAAGAGCATAAATGACATTTTTCCATTTACAGTTTTTTCTAAACATCAGTATTGCAAACGAAAGATGTTGCATTGAATTCCAACATAGATGATGATATGAAAATGATTTAGTAACATATTGAACTGAAATTGAACCAATAGAACCAAAAATAAATAAATATATTTGTCGAGATATCTGCCCGGCGAGCTCCGTCGGTAAAGAAATTCACTCGCTCGTTACGTAGCCATGTAACCCGCTGCATCCGGTGCATTTCTGTATGAGGTGGCACGTGATAAAACAATTATTTTTATACAATTAAAATTTGAATATCAAATAAATGAACAATATCGAATTGTTAAAATATATCACTGATATATAATATTTGAATACTTAACGCTGTAGTGCTTTTAAGAGCATAAATGACATTTTTCCATTTACAGTTTTTTCTAAACATCAGTATTGCAAACGAAAGATGTTGCATTGAATTCCAACATAGATGATGATATGAAAATGATTTAGTAACATATTGAACTGAAATTGAACCAATAGAACCAAAAATAAATAAATATATTTGTCGAGATATCTGCCCGGCGAGCTCCGTCGGTAAAGAAATTCACTCGCTCGTTACGTAGCCATGTAACCCGCTGCATCCGGTGCATTTCTGTATGAGGTGGCACGTGATAAAACAATTATTTTTATACAATTAAAATTTGAATATCAAATAAATGAACAATATCGAATTGTTAAAATATATCACTGATATATAATATTTGAATACTTAACGCTGTAGTGCTTTTAAGAGCATAAATGACATTTTTCCATTTACAGTTTTTTCTAAACATCAGTATTGCAAACGAAAGATGTTGCATTGAATTCCAACATAGATGATGATATGAAAATGATTTAGTAACATATTGAACTGAAATTGAACCAATAGAACCAAAAATAAATAAATATATTTGTCGAGATATCTGCCCGGCGAGCTCCGTCGGTAAAGAAATTCACTCGCTCGTTACGTAGCCATGTAACCCGCTGCATCCGGTGCATTTCTGTATGAGGTGGCACGTGATAAAACAATTATTTTTATACAATTAAAATTTGAATATCAAATAAATGAACAATATCGAATTGTTAAAATATATCACTGATATATAATATTTGAATACTTAACGCTGTAGTGCTTTTAAGAGCATAAATGACATTTTTCCATTTACAGTTTTTTCTAAACATCAGTATTGCAAACGAAAGATGTTGCATTGAATTCCAACATAGATGATGATATGAAAATGATTTAGTAACATATTTCATTGATAAATGACATTTTTAATTGAAAAGATCGCGTTTTGAATAAAAACGAATTCCGTTCTTTATACGACTACTCCAAGATACGACTATTCAAATATTAAATTTTCATTATATTATCGATGGAAAAATATTAATATACAGTTTAACTTATATTATAAACATTAATTCGCATTGAACTATAGAAAAATATGGTCTTAACATGTGATTAGACGACATAATTAATATGAAACAGCTAATAGAATCATACCTACCATGTTTCTGTTAAAATTTGAATTGTATACAAATCTAGTTTATTATATTTTTTTTATTTGATTTTAATAATTTTATATATCCCTTCCTATATGTGTGTATTATTTTATGTAATTCTTCTTATATGTAATTCATACATTGGACTCTTATTTATTCTTGCAGCCTTCATAAATACTTCCTAAAACAATTTCAAATGTTATTGCAAAAGATACAGTTTGATATCTCGGAAATGATCAGGATAATTTATACATAATGATTACCATTAATTTTGGGTTAGAAGTATTTATAACATAATTACTACTCTGATAGTAGCTGTGGATATTTTATCACAATTGTAATATTTTATCGCAATGTAAGTCCTTGTTAAATATCAATTAGTTAAAAGTATATTTAGTTATCTACTCAAACCTTGTAGAATTTAAAACACTTTTCATAAACAAAATTTGAAATTAAACTTGTGTGTTATATATTTAGAAAACTCTTTCTTTATAACACTGCAAAAAGTGAATGTATTCATTACGTTATTTTTTATAAAAATTAAATTTGTTGAACTAATATAAATAGAGCATTATGAATTTTGTGTGGATATTTTATCGCAATCGTAATATTTTATCACAATCGAAGTTCTGATTTTTAAGATCAACTAGTTAACAGTATATTTAATTATCTACTCAAACCTTATAGAATTAAAAACACTTTTTATAAATAAAATTTGAAATTAATTTTGCTTGTTATATATTTAGAAAACTTTTTTATACCACTGCAAAAAGTGAATATATTCAATATAGTTTTTTTAAATAAAAATTAACTTAGTTGAACTACTATAAATAGATTATTAAGAAATTTACGTGGGTATTTTATCCCAATTGTAATATTTTATCACAATCGAAGTTCTGCCTTTTAAAGACCAACTAATCAAAAGTATATTTAATTGTCTATTCAAACTTTGTACAATTTAAAACACTTTTTATAACAAAAAATGTAAAATTAATCTTGAGTGTTATATATTTAGAAATACTCCTTCATTTCTAGAAGAGCAGATACTGATCCTCTAGGATACGAGGAGCAGGTTGTGTGGGCAGTTGGAATAGGTTGAAGGGGACGGAGTCCCCTAGTTGAACTAAAAAAAAATATATATATATTTCTTCACTGTAATTATCGTGCACAACTATTAATAATAAATAAAATTATTTTAATGCTATTTGTAAAAATTGCTCCTTTCAATTCAAAAACATTAAATTCGAAAGATTCTTTTATACTCAAAAAATTTCTTTTTAAAAAGTTTCAAAATGAATATATTAAAAATATTCTATTCAAAACCTTTCTACTAAAAATATTATATGTAAAAAGTTATTCTCTATTAAAATAATCTCTATTCTCTATTAAAAGAATTTTTATTATCTATTAAAATAATATTTATTCTCTATTAAAAAAATCACATTTTCTAAAATTTATCTATTTGGTAATTTTATTATAGTACATACTTCAAGATGTACCAGGCTTTGCCTCGGATTTAAAGTTCGCAATAATGGAATTCATTCATTAAATTTGTAAAAATATGCTTTTGTTTGAAAATTCCCTCGAAAATTGAAATTTAGAGTAATTAAAATTTTTTTTTATTGAAATGCGAAGATATATACCTATATTTTGCTAAACTAAAAAATTTTGCTAATCTTCCAATTTTGGGTGCAGCAAAATAAGAATCAGATAACCTAAAACATGCATATTTTGATGTACTTAAAAATAAATATATATATATGAATGGATTGTCCTACAGATTTGGTTCAAAAATCGTTAGAAAGAACGTTTTTTGTTATTTTCGATGATGTCAGAATGAAAACTCTGTAACAATATTTTTGATCACAAAGGAACCGATTTGTATGAACATTTCTCAAAATCGTGCTTTATTATAAAATAACTAAAAACAATCTAATTTTGCATTTTAAAAAATCTCCCCGAGGTACATCGTCTAGGAATCTGAAGTACATTTATAGCAAATGTTGCCGCTGTTGAAAGGTTTAATTTTCTGATAAATCCCAGACACACGAATACACCTTCTTTCTTTATGTAAGACAGAAAATAATAAGAGTAATACATTAAGACTAGAGTTTGTATTATCTACGATTAATTTATATAATGAAAATAATAATTATAGGCGATAGTAAAAATTTTACATTATAACATAGCGTTTAGTATATAGAAAATGCTTCTGAAATAATTATAATTGTAAAATTAGATTAATGCTTATTACATAATATATATATGAACAATTTATTTCAGCCCTGAACAATGAAGATGACCTGGAATACATACTTAATGTTGCATTCGCAGAAGAGTAAGTTCAATTTCGTTTTATATTATTTTTTTTTTGTAATATAAAATAGACTTAGATAGGTTATACAAGGAGCCAGTGGTTCGAGCATCATAGAAATGGCCACGTTTAAGAGTAACGAGATTAAATGGCCCACTTCAAACATCTAAGAACAGACAATAATCTGAGTAGTCTAATGAATAGAACGTTGTCGGGTCATCCGGGGTGCGGTGGCTCGATTTTTGGTGAGATTCCGTTCTTTACAATGCCGAGGAAGCAATTTAATTCTGCCGATTAGATGCAGAGACTAACTGAGGTTTGAATAATATAAAAGTGGGAATTTTTCTAGAATCTTAAGGCTTATGGTTCCAATTGTAACTCACAGGGATTTACGTCCAACAGAAATGCAAACTTTTCAATAGTTCAATGGATAGAGCGTTGTCTGTAGATCGGTGAATTTTGAATCTCCTCTGAGATATGAGATTTCTATTGCACATTAATGAGCCAAAAAAGTCCTTTTGAAAAATTTATTGAATGGATATCATCACAATTCTTATTAACTGACTTATAAACAGCTAAATTTTTTGTGAAACAACCAAAGTAACTTAGGAATGTAATAAGTAAAATCCTTCCTAAAAATTCACCATAAAATAAATTAGTAAGAAATTAGTGATTTATAAATTAGTTATAAATTAGTGACTGTTTATTGACAAAAACCTTTGGTTACGGCGGTTACTCTGCCTTTGTATCATAAAGAAAGAGGCAGTTTATGTCCTTTGAAATCAGTTTATACCGTTGTTAATTTGTTTTATGCTGTGCTTTTAATGAAGATATTACTTTTAGCTATTTTTTCAGCAGATTGAGCGATTTATTTTAAACCTGGGCGAGATTATCTTATGTAGGTTTTTTTTTATTTTTTAATTATCTGTGAATATTCTATAAATAATTTTTCTAAGAATATAATTCATTTTAAAATGAATAAGCGTTATGCATTTTTAGATTTCAATGACGTAAAATGCGGTACTTGTTCCCCCATTTCGTATAATTATTTTTTAATGTTATTAAAGGAATACAAAATTTATTTTAAAATATTGTTTTAATTTTACCTATAGGCAAATTATCTTAAGGCTTATAAATATGAATAGAAGGGACGCAGCATAAATATTAAAAAAAAAACCTCCAATATTTTTCATTTATAATATATTAAACTAAATAAACCAATTTGTTTTAGTTACAGTAACCGACAATAAAGACAAAAAATTAAAGGTTTTGTTTTTTTAAATTTACCTATCGGTTAATTATTATTGAAATTGGACGTAATAAATAAAAATCATCTTAACTAGCATTGAATTCTGAACTGAAAAAATATATTCAGAAAAATATTTTATGTATGCTTCCTGTACACACATCCAAGTTTGAGATTTCGAATTGTCTTTCTCCAGTGATGACGATGGACCCCAGACCGAGCTTGGAAAGAAATTGAAGGAGCATTTGGACAAAATCCTTGAACAAATGAGGGAAGCCATTGAAAAAGGCAAAACTGTCAAGGAAGAGACCTTGGATAAGGTAAGAAAATTTACAGACTCTGAAATTCTTCTGTTCCATGGGTTTGTTAGGTATATATTCTATACACAATAGAGAATTGATAATTTTGGTGGTTCTACGCTAAACTGTATTTATTGAAAGCTAGGACATCATATTTTAAATGACGTATTTAATTGTATTCAAGCGCTACGCCCTATAATTCTGTGACGCCATCAATAGGTTATTATTAAAAGTGAAGGAAAATTATTAAAAGCGTGAGAGTGTTTCAATAGAGGTCTATTTCAATCTTGATTAAAACTAGCGAGAAAAGAAAATCGTTAATTACTTTTGAAATTTCATTCTGTATACATTGGAAATTAAAATTTTTGAGTGCAGTAGACTTGGGACGGAGTAACTTTTTAGCAAAAAATTGCTTTATAAATTAACTGACTTTTTTCTGTTATATTATAGGAGAATACTTCCAGGTGTCAAATGAATTATGAATTTTAAGAAATTTTCTTCTCTTGTCAAGAGGTGCTTGCATCATAAAGAAAGAGAATTTAAAAAAAAATGCAAAACTAGAAACTTGTATAAATTTATGGACTTTTCTATATTCATTTCAATTACTATATTTCTTCACTCGATATAATAAATCAATTATAAAATATCTGAAGAGTCATCAATATAACATTATGTCTTTACTCGATTTTTTCATATATCTATATTCCAAGTGTTTAGTTTGATAATGAGACTTTACGTACTAGCAATAAATAAACAGAATATAAAGTTCGATCGATTAAAAAACAGGTGAGTGGGGGACGGGGGTAATTTTTCATATATGGAAGGTATTTTTGGACCTGCTGACTCCTTATTATCAGAATAAAAATAGGTTTCGTTTTGAGAATTCGAATTCAAGAAAGTAATTCTTTTAAAATATATTTCGAAAAATTCTTTAAAAGTTCTTTTTAAAGTTACAAACAGCTTAGTGATGCCGAGATGTATTTAGCTTATATGTGACAATATAAGCTATTTTTATATCATTAATATTCTTAAAATAGTTTAAATTATCATATTCCCCCCCCCCCCCCCCTCATTTAATATATATTACCATTAATGTTCTGAGACTTATCGTTTTCTATGAAAAATAATGGTACGAAAACCTAATACATATATATATATATATATGTGTGTGTAATATATACAATAATGGGTTTATTTCTATATAAGCGAAGGGATATTTATAGCTGGATATTTCGCAAAAAAATGCTTCCTTAAAAAAAGCAGGCATATGCAAGTTATTCGACAACAATTATTTCGAGAGCATTTTGATCCCTCTTCATCAGGTCAAAACAGCTTCTTTACTTAAAAATCGCTAAGCAAGAACTGTTAAAAGTTCTAGTAAAGGACACTGTTTTGACCTGATGAAGAGGAACTAAAACCCCCACAAAAAATTACCACATAATTTGCATCTGTCAACTTTCTTTAAGAAAGTATTGAAAGAGTTACTTACACAAATCAATATTTGATATTTAAAAATGATTTTCTTAATTGTTCTGTCATTAAATATTTATCTTAGGAAAACAAAATACAAAAACAAAATACTGTATTTTCTTGGCGTATTCGTTTGGAGATCACTGATCTATACAATAGTGTGAGAAAGTAGAAACTAATTACTCAAGGTTACATATATGAAGTAATGCTAAGACATCTTAGTTGTAGCATTGAATATTTGAGTCTTTGAATCATCTATGAGTAAGAAATGGAATGAATATCTCAATTGGAAATGTCGGAATTTCAAGTCTGAGCTGCTGATTTTGTATAATGAAGTATAGGCTATTCAAAACTGAAATTGACTACTATTTTTTCTTTCCCAGCTGAAGCAAATCCGAGAGAAGCTAAAGGAGTTGCATGAAGAGATTGGGCAGAAGACTAGAGACCTTATCGAGAAACTCAAAAAGGAAGCCAAGGATTATTGGCAGAAGATTCTAGAGAAACTGGGTTTCGATAAAAGTACTACTGCTCGACATGCTGAAGCTCTTTTTGCAGAGTATGTAAATTAAAATTTATCATAGACGATAAGATAATATTTGTTTTAGAAAATATCTGAAACGATATTTGAGGCAATGGAACCAAGTGGTTAAGCATATATATATTTCATTCGATTCAGGTGAACATGGTATGGGCAGTCTTACATTTTAGTCTTCATGAGATGTATTATGAATATAACGGTAACTGTCAACATTGTTAGGGGGACGCCTATTTAATAATATAGTAATATAATTTAATATCTTTAATACTAATCCAAAGAAAGAAGATTAGAGAATCTATTAAGATTCACCCCTAAAAGACTAATTTTATGGAAGGAGAGGAGCAAATATGGTAATTACAGAAGCATCAAAAGGTATAAAAATAATTAAAAAAGTTATAACGAATCATTACAACATAACAATTTCGAAAGAAGATATCTTTATTTCACATATTACAGTTTATATTTTTGAGCCAACGGCTCTACCGTGCTGAAAACACCGATTCTCGTTAGATCACCGAAGTTAAGCAGCATCGGGCGCGGTTAGTATTTGGGTGGGTGACCACCTGGAAACACCGCGTACTGTTGGCTCACTTCAGTCGACGTGGTGGCTGAACGGTCAAGGCGAGCGTTTCCAGCGATTGATCGGCCGCCACGTTGTGGGTTCGAGTCCCACGTAAGACATGGATGTTGTGTGTTGTGGGCGCAGTGTGTTCCGTCCCCCTCTGGTGCGCCTGGGGCAACGTCCCTGGACGGCTAAATGGTTCACGATTTCGGACGTACATAAAGGAAAAGACGTAAGTCTAGTGCCTGGCCATTGAAAAAAAAAGTTTAAATTTGATCAGTTCAAAAGGGTAGTTAAAAGTGTCAAACATAGCATAAATAAACCTGTAAAACATAATTCGAAAATATTTGTGAGTTTCAGTTCTTTATACTGGCTTCGATGTTGCTACACTTAATAAATTAAAATTTGTCTCATTAACATTCTACGCATTACAAAAGTTTGGGATCGATAGAAATTTAAAGCGAGTCTTTATCTCGCTAAATTGACTGATCAAACGATTTGTGGAGACCAGACGTTAGAGGTCGTTAATTTGTTGCAACTCATTAATGGCGGTCTAAGGGCAGTGTGAGTGGTGCAATCTTAATGAGTCTTTCTTATGAGGTCCTTATATTTATTACTGACGTATCAGCATTGACGTATCTCAGAATTCAATGTATCTCGTATCACCTCTCCATCTGAGTGATGACTCCTTTCATATACTCTCCGTAGAAATTTCTAAAATGGCTCAACTCTCCAAGAATATTTGATATTTCGAGAAAGTTCTAGTATATTCGAAAACTGGCAAAAACCTCCAAGGTGGCGATAAATAGCCAACTCTGGAAACCCTATCCCGAAAAGTCAATATGTGGCAACCCTACTTTTATAAAATAGGAGTAGCTGTCTGTAAGAGTGTTTTTCCACTGTGGGGACTCCGTAAAGAGCCGTAAATGCATTTTACATGTTCGTAACAATATTAAAATTCCGCTCAGCTACAGCACCAAGCCACGCAATAAATTGGGTTTGTTTTGAGTAACGTCACATAATTTTTACCCATTCACAAGTTGTTCATTGTTTTAAAAAAATAAAAAAAATATCGTTTAATAAATATAATACGGAAAGAAAAAAGAAAAGAAAAAATATTAAAGAAAAAACAAACAGATGTTTAGGTAGACTCAGTGAAACAACTTATACCATTGGTCACTTCTAACGCAGACTTCTATTGGGTCTGAACGTTGAGTTTCGCTGCCAGATTTTGGAATTTGGGTTTCTAACTATCAATACTCGAACAGAAATGCTTCTGTTTGATATGCAACTATTATAAATGAACGATTTTATCTGTATATAACTAGACACAAAATAAAACTATTTATATTAATTTATACCATATAATAACATTGTATCTCGTATATCATCACATTTTATGGCATGTCTGCTTTACAAAGTATCTGATAGTAATATTTTAACATTGTTTGCACACAGAGATGACGAAGAGCCCAAAACCGAGCTGGGAAAGAAACTGAAGGAACGTTTAGAAGAAATTCTTAAGCGTATCAGGGAGGCCATTGAAAATGGCAAAACTGTGAAGGAAGAGACCCTAGAAAAGGTAAGCAAGTGAAACGACTGTTGCATATGCGTTTGATTAGATTGAGGGGGGGGGGGCGGTACTGTACCTACGATTAAAATATTTGTTTTATACATTATCGTTAATTGGCAGGCAGACCCTTCTTGTTAAAAAAATCATCAAAATCTGTCAATTACATAACGAGAAAAAGTTGGGAATGGAAATTGAGTCAAACTTTATATATATTTTTGCCATCCCTTTAGTATTAAATAAAGATAAATGCAAATGCACTTATTTTATAGCATGATACAAATAAGAATTTTACGAAGAAAACAATGTTGAATATTAATTTATATTTTATAAGTAACAAACATTAATTTAGAGGTATGGGAGAAAACATGTATCTTTTAATGTTTTAACAGCAACGAAAGTATCCCGGGCTAAAATAACAAAACATTTGCACCAGCTTTGCTGTTTACCTCTTGAAGATTGATGATCTTTTTATTTGGGAAAAATTCCAATGAATTGCATAATATGTGCTAACGTTGAAAGAAACGAAAATAGTATTATACTTATACCTCTTGCAGTAATGACAAGCTGTATATTTTATTTAAGAATTTTGTTCTATGAAAGAAATTAGTAGTTAATGTTCTCTAAATGTTTGCAAGCATGGTCAGCACAACGTACGAGTCCTTTATGTAAAGGATACTTTTCTACACATTTCTTCTATTCAGTTTAAGAAAATAGCAATTTGTAGTTCTTTGATTATTCAATTCACAAATGAAAACCAACATAATTTATCTTTGTCAATGGAAATGGAAAACTTAGATTTCATAGATTTTATAATTAAATTGCTGTATTATTTCTGATTTTTCTTCTTAGCTTAAACAAGTCCGAGAGAAGTTGAGGGAATTGCGCGAGGAACTTGGCGAGAAGACAAAAGAATTGATAGAGAGGATCAAAGAAAAAGTCAAAGATCGCTTGAAGGAGATTTTGGAAAAACTGGGTTTGAACAAACGTGAAGTTGATATGCATGCTGAGTTTTACATGGCAGCTGGGTAAGTAAATATTGACTCATAGCTACTACTATCACTTCTATAAAAGCGCAGTGTCAATATGTCAATGTACCGATTGCAACCACGGGAACTGAAAAAACTCATGTATACTAATTCGGCGAGGATGAATTCAAATCTGAAATCTGTCTTTCAAATTTCCTCTTATATCTGGAGAAAAAAATATCTTAAATTTTGGCAATTTTTGTTATTTTTGCGCTTATATTCTCAGGCTGAAGGCGTTGCTACGACAGGATGCAATTGCACAGCCATGAGACTTTAATGCCTAAACAAACTAAATGGAAAACTGTATTCAGCTCATGGAGTTAGAGATGAGATCATCTTTTACTTCCATGATTCAGCTGAATAGGAAAGTTAATATTGAGAGAACATCATAATTCGAAAATTCAGAATATGAATATTTGAATCATGGAGTTAGAGAGACTTGCTCTCCTCTTTATCTTCAAATTCATTTTTTAAACAATACAATTAATTCAAACTTCGTTTATAGATAGATTAGCGTTATTCTCACCTAAAATCTCGATTTTGAGATTTTTGGGAAAACTGCAATTTTCTAATATGTAATATAAAAAACAAATTGATTAAAAATGATTGTATCAATCTCTAAATCGTTTTAAAATGTGATGAATAAAAATATCTCCTTTTGTTTTTGGTATATAATTTAATGTAAGACTAAATGTTTTATGGATTGCTAAAATAATAAAATTAAATTAAAAATAAAGATTTTTAGGGATGTCTTAAATATTTGCAACATATTACAGATGTATGAGAAATAATTAAAATAATTTTGCCTGTTTCGGGCACATTGTGCCAATAATCAGAATACAGTATAACATTGCCATCTCTGAGATATTAAACACCGCAATACTCTTTTTGTAGTTACAGTAAAATCAATGGAAATTTATATACATATTGCAAATAACATTGAAAAGAATATACAATTAAGTGTTTTGTAGTGATATATATTGTATTAAAAAACAAACACAAATGCCATATGTAAATTGAAAAAAAAAGATGAAATGATAAATTGAAGTAATAAGATAATAATTTACAACTTCAAATCTGTTAAAAATATATTGTACAATTTTTGCATATAACTGATAGCAAAATTGATAGGAGTAATGACCTTGAAAGCGGTTAAAGTTTTTACATGTTTTAATACACGTATATTATATAATGTAAATAATTGCAGTGTATTTTTAATCTGATATATCTGCAATATCATACACTGTAAAAAAATGTACCTAGATGCCCTATAACTGTCAGAAATTCAGCTAAACTTTAGAAGTAGGAAGCTTTATTGTTATATAAAGAATTTAAAACCGTTTATGGTCGATACTTTTAGCTTTCTGCTTGGACTAGAAGGGATTGTTCTGTCGTCCTTCTGTTTTTTATGCGCATGTAACCCATTTTTACCCGGTGATAAATTTTAAAGTGGATTTAGACCTAATACGAACAACGAGCATGTTTGCATGCACATTCTTCTTTAGTCGTACCCGGAATTCAAACCCGGATTCTATGCATCTAAAGAACACATAGTGAACTGTTGTGTCCACAGGCGAATAGCTCAAGAAAATTGTCTGTGTTTTCGACTCTAGAAATTCTGTTGTAAAGAGTTCTCTTGGCTCGGAAATCTTTGCGTTTCCTATAAATAAAAACAGCTGACGTTTCTGAAGTTTTCTTTTTCAGTAAAGAAATCTCAAAGAAATAATTTCAGAGCATACAATAAAATAGAAATTGCATGCGTTCACTTCTCTCGGTTCCTTCTTGTTGATATATACAGAGTTCATGAAAGCAGATGCATATTGCAAATAAGGTAACAGAAACTCACTTAAAACTTTTTTTTACAGCGACGACACCGAAAATGATATCGCAAAAGCTTTGAGGGAGAAATTGAATGAGATTTTGGAAAAAATCAGAGAAGCCATCGATCATGGAAAAAATGTGAAAGACGACGTTGCCAGTAAAGTAAGTAATTTTTGACTGTAATGCACAGTTGTTTTAGCTTGAGACATAAGAACATTTTAACATGAATTTCATATAAAATTTCATTTTGCCTGTTTATTCACTTTGAATTCCGGTTTTGGCACTATTATATAATGTACTATCTACAATGAGACTGTTACTATCCTTGTTTTATTTTGCTTCTTCATTATTATTTAGTGCAATACTTATAAGGATACCAATATGCTTAATACTATTAAACGGTGGCATTGTTTGTTTCTGATTGAGCATGTAAATAATATTGATTTTTTATCTCATGCTCTTAAATCAATCAGAGTTGTATCTTCACTTAAGCCATCTTATCTCGCATTATTCTTTTTTCGGTTTCTTTATAGTTTTCTGATAGAGTAGGACATGGGTAGGTCAACAAGAAAATTCAAATTCCATGCATTCTCATTATAGCTCAAGGAATTGAGAGAGAAATTGAAGGAAATTCACGAAGATATTGGAACCAAGGCCAAAGAACTCATTCAGAAAATCAAAGAGCACCTTAAGGATAAATGGTCGAAGTTCTGGGAGAAACTTGGACAGAACAAACGCTCTGCTGATCTTTACTTTGCAGAACTTGCTGAAGAGTAAGTATTGAAAGAAATTTTATATATCGAAACGTGCACTTTGTTTATATGTGTAGCTGGTCATTTTCATATATAGGAGATATGAAGTAGCACCTTTTAAGCCTAGAGAATAGATCTTAGTTTCTTTGTGCAGTGGTGGTGTGGGGTGGTGGGTTAAGAGTTACCGCACTGAAGTTTTAATTTCATTTATCTAAATATTAATGCCAGAGAAAGCACTTAAAATTCTAATCTCCAGATTGAGACTCACTGTCTACTGATTGGTCTACATAGGTTTAGAAGGGAAATCCCATTATCCATATTTTAATTTGACTTTGAGACTTCTTGACTTCAACTAAATCCCTTTATACTTTTGTCCATTCTATTTTGTATGTACATAATCTATTTTTTAAATACATAGGTTTGCATATTTAGGGTACTATAATGTAAGGGAAAAATCAAAATCACGTCCTCTGCTTTTAGGAACTAGCTCTCTATCGCTCAGGGAAAAATCAAAATCACGATCTTTGCTTTTAGGAACTAGCTCTCTATCGACTGCATTACCTGGACTGAGGATGAAACATCACATAATTTTTTTTGTCTTAGTTTGACACTTTTGAAATTAAAGTTTATTATTGGGCACATGTTAGTAATTTAGAAATATATGTCTATATTTGTGAATTTTGTTCAGCGTTAAAGATGAAGTTATTGAGTTGTCCAGTTCTATTGCGGGGTTTTGAGGATTTGATGTGAAGTTAATATCCTCTTCATATAAGAGAAGCTAGCCACTAAAAGGACCAAAAATCTCTTTTCATCCAGAATTATTTCAATTTTAAAATTTAAAAAAAAGTTATATTTTTTAAAAATTTTATTTTATTATTATTATTATTATTATTATTTAAATATTTTATAGAGGCTATTTGTAATAGAGGAGGAGGAAAATTAAAACCAACGTCGTCTGCATGCAATCTAGTTCTGCTGCTAGGAAGGAGAAAATTATTTTTTCGGGTAGAATGCGGAGAAATAATTAATTTTATCTTCTTCATAATGATTTTAATCATCTTCTTCTCAAAAGATTAATTTTAACTTCTTCAATTTTTATAGATGATAAAAAATCAGCGGTTGCTTCAATTCTGGAGCACAAAGAATTTTGCATGAATAAAGTGTCATCAAATAAAACTGCAATGAAGTTTAATAATTTCATTTGTTGTGTTTTTAGTCTCATTTGTAACGTTTACAGCAAATAGGGAGAGCCTATGGTAAAACACGTAAGATACGACCGGGAAAACGATATTCGATATTCTTGCTGTGTGTGCAGTTGCTCTGTTTTGCTGAAACCAGTGTTGTCAATTATTAGTGAATAATTCGGCAGTTCATGTCCAACAAAGTTTTCCAGCATAGAATATAGGCATGAAGCATGGCAAAATAGCATTGGCAACATGGGTATTTTCAAAGGCACGATTCATGATTAGTTATTGGCAAGGTTTTGCTGGAAGGGTTTTATATGCCATTCAACGCCCCCAACCTCCTAGGACTGTCACAACACGTTTCAAAAGTTCCTGTTCTTTTAAGTCCGCCTATACTTAATTAAAACAATTTAATCTTTCTTAGCTATGAGCGAGTATCAGACCTTTACAAGTTTGAGCACGAGTACTAAATTTTACATGATTTGATGTAAGTTATAACCGTTAGCATTTATCCTCACTCCACTGAGGGGCGTTTTCAGAAAAATTGACGCCTCTCTAAAATTACAAGATCAGTCAGACTCAGAATCTGATTTAGACTAAGATTCTCTCTCGCCATGGATGGGAAAAATTTTCATATATTTCTCCCTCTGACGATGATCGAAGATGTATTTCGCCATGCACATTTTCAATGGTACTTATATACTATATTGAATAGTACTTATTTGTAAATAATGCCAGCAATTGGAAAAGAACGAGGTCATAAAGAACCAAGATATGTGTTGTGATAAAGAACCAAGATATGTGTTGTCATAAAGAACCAAGATATGTGTTATATTTTTTATGAATCATATATTTTTTATGAGGATGATATTTATGATATTTCAAATTATTTCAAAATTGTAGTGAGGATTTTTGGAAGGTCTGATGTTCAGTTATGCTTTCAGTTTTAAAACGTCTCCTCACATTCCTCAAATGTTTTGATGTTTTGAGGATATTTTTGGAAAATTGGTTGACAAAAGACGTCAGAAATTAATAAGTAATATGACTAATATTGATTAGTTCTAAAACCAATTGCAATATTTTCCTTAAAAATAAATAATTTTAATTTTTAGAAATTTGTTCTCTTATTTATTTGTGCAAATTAATGATATTTTTTCAGCGGTTGATTGGTTTTTTGCAGATGGTTTGAGAATATTTTTGGAAAGTTTGTTGACAAAAGACATCAGAAATTAATTGTTAAGTAATATGACTAATTTTGATTAGTTCTGAAAACAATTTCAATATTTTCTTTAAAAATAAATAATTTTAATTTTTAGAAATTTGTTCTCTTATTTATTTGTGCAAATTAATGTTATTTTTTCAGCGGTTGATTGGTTTTTTATAGATGTTTTGAGAATATTTTTGGAAAATTTGTTGACAAAAGACGTCAGAAATTAATTGTTAAGTAATATGACTAATACTGATTAGTTATAAAAACAATTGAAATATCTTCTTTAAAAATAAATAATTTTAATTTTTAGAAATTTGTTCCCTTATTTATTTGTGCAAAATTAATAATATTTTTTCAGCGGTTGATTGGTTTTGTGCAGATGTTTTGAGAATATTTTTGGAAATTTTGTTGACAAAAGACGTCAGAAATTAATTGTTAAATAATTGATTAGTTCTAAAAACAATTGCAATATTTTCTTTAAAAATAAATAATTTTAATTTTTAGAAATTTGTTCTCTTACTTATTTGTGCAAATTAATGATATTTTTTCAGCAGTTGACTGATTTTCTGCAGATGAACACAAAGGTTTCTAAATACTGCATTAACTATGGAAATTTTAAATCCTACATTAACTATAGGAAATTTTAGTAGTTTTCTGTAGGGGGTGCAAGGAATTTGTTGGGTTAATTTGATTTTTGTTTACATAGAAACGCTTTCATTAAATTTTCTCGAAACAAAAGAAGTGAATAAAATCAAATACTTTTTAAAAATAAGAGAATAGTTTGATTTTCTTTTTATTTCTAGTGATGAGGAATCAGTCAACACCTTAAGAGAAAAATTCGAGGAACTCGTAAAGAAAATTAAGGACGCCATCAACAATGGAGGTAACATGAAGGACTTGGTGGAAAGGGTATATATAACTTTTAATCATTTTTAACTTCTGCAATATTTCATTTATTTAGATTTTTCATTTGAGTGTTAAATTTAAATAAGAATATATTCATGGCTTTACTACTTTTTCAGCTGGTAGCGAATTGTTTTGTTAAATGATTTGCCTGGTGATAACTTAACTTTCAATTTTGCAGCTGAAGAAACTTCGCGAGGAGCTGAAAAACAGAAAAGCTGAATTGGGAGAGAAAGCTAAGGAACTGATTGAGAAGCTGAAGGAAAGGGTTAAGGACTATTTCAAAAATCTTCTGGAGAAACTCGGAAAGGAGAAGAGGGCTTTCGACTTCAAGGAAATGCTGAGGAAACTCAAGGACAGGGTAAACTATCTAACTATCTCATTCGCAAGATTCTACATGGTAGACACAACAATTTTTTTACAAATTGCTGTTTAAGAATCGAAATTATACGACATTAGTGAATAAGCACCAAAATATAAGGGAAAAATCAGCTTGGATTAAATCCTTTCAGTTTTTATTTTATTTATAAGTTTTATTTAATTATTTATTATTTATTAATAAATATGACTGCTATGTGGCCTGCTGAATATTAAATAAATAAATTTTAACTACCATAATAAAATGTACACATGATTCAGGTGAAGCAAACTGAAGCCTTTTACCACAAAAGTAAGAAAGTGCGGTAAGCGTATTTTAAATTACTGGTTCTATTAAAATAGTCTTGTGAGGCTTTGTTCGGGCTTCTTTGTAAAGGTTAGATACTTTTGTTTCGTAAATATGAGATATTATGCTAGCTAAAGTGACATAACTCCAAAACGTTGTAGTAATTGATATAAAAGGGCCTTACTGCCAGGGGCAATAACACACTGATGCAGGCAGTTAACTTAACACATTTATTGTGCACTCAAGAATAATACAGAAGATGGCTGCGTAAATAAATATAGACAGGCATTATAACTACCAGCATTTCACATTTCCGCCATTTCAACAAAAACAGGTTATTAATGAACTTTGACTGGGCCTGGTGATATACTATCATTACGAAATCATTGGAATAGCTATAATCGTCGGTGCTTATCAGCTTCTTCCTAACACATCTAAATTTTGTCTTGGTCAACTATTGATACTAGATCCTCACAATCATAGTTGTATCAATACTAGTGTCTACTCCACGGACGTGCACTTTCACCTTTTCTACTCACACATTGACTTGACTCCAAGCACTTCCAACTTCCAAACTGACTTCCCCAGTCTTTTACCAGAACTTCAGCTAGAATATTTTCCCAGACAAATTTTCTCATCCACGATCCGAAACATATCCTGTCGTTCGCAGGACCGCAGAATGTTACTTGGCTCATTGATTGGCCTACAAAACGGGACCAGTCAGAAGTTGTTAATATAAAGTCAAATATAAATTATAACGAAACTGAGGGAAATTATAATCAAAGGTTATATAGACCTCACAAAACTTTGATGAAGGACAGCACAATACGCAAAATAATTATACGGTAAACCTCCAAAAATTCCTATTGGTAAAAATTTTGAATAAATGTGAGAAAAGTAATTTGTTGCAACTGAAAATTGACGTTTGATCCGAATGATTATGAAAATAAACTTCTGTGTATGTTAAAATAAAAACTTACAGATACGCTTAAAGTGCATTAAACAAATTTGATAGATTTTGAACTGTGTTTCGGTTTTTCTTTTATAAATTTTTGGAAGAGTACTCAAAATTTCACTAAACACTCCCCACTATATTGATGCGCAGCTTCTATAATTTTGACCTGAAATGGACTCATTTCACCCATTTTATATAATTTGAAGAAAATTATGGTGGCTATAATTTTTTATGGCTGCGTGAACATTAATAAAATGGTTTAGGAAAGCTAACTTATTTTAAAGCATTAGATAAGAATATCAATCAACTTTTCGAACTATCAATTATATAATTCTAATTTCGCTTGTATAATGAGTTGCTTACTTTAGGATAGAATAAAGTATAACTAAAATTTTACTTTCAGATTAAGGGCGGTATCGATGTTGACAAGTTGAAAGAAAAGATTGAAGATATGTTTGGAAAGGGAAGCGAAGTAAGTAGCTGACGGAAAATACATAAATACCTTTATAAAGATATTTTGTTTACTGATATATTAATTATCATTCAATATGTAATAAAAATATATAAATTCTGATTTTTTTTTTGTAAATTCAGATAGCCGAACAGCTCATCAACAAGTTGAAAGACAAAGGTGACGTATGGAAGAACAAAATTCTAGACTTTATCGACAGAATTCTAGGCGAAAAGGAAGAGAAAAGGTCCATCAAGGAAATTTATGAAAAGATCAAGGAGTATTTAAAAGATCTCAAGATTGACCTGAAGGAAAAGTTCCTCAAGTTCGGTGAGTGGGCTAAAGAACAGTATGAAAAGGGATTGGAAAAGGGAAAGGACAGAATCGAGAATCTGAAGAATTTAGCCAAACGAGTAAGTTTCCATTCTATTTCATAAATGTTTATTTTTCTCTTTATCAATTTTAAGAATTTCTTTCATTTTCGAGTTCCAATGCAATAAATATTTCATGTTTTTGCGCTGAATTCGTGCATGCTCAAATGCGAAACTAACGAAAGCTATCAAGTTTAAAATATAGAGCTGAGGTGCGGTTTTAAAATGCGAATGTAAGGTGCATATATGGGCACCTTACAAACAATTACCATGGGCCAGTTTCCATATTTGATTCACACATTTCTTATGAATATCTTTTTCTCCTTAAAAATAAATAAAAATAAATAAATAAATAAATAAATAATAAAATATATGGTTGTTGGTCCCCTATGACGTCTGGGCAACCTACTCGAGTGATGTCCGCCCCGCCTATGCTTGGCCCTTGGCATCAGTGGTTTTATTTTTCAGTATATTGAAGATGTAAGCTACAATGGAAATAAATTTAAATATGTTTAAGATATTAACACAATTTTTTTTTCATTTTTTAGTACATTGAAGATGCCAAGAACCTCAGCAAAGAGGCTCTAGAGCAAGGCAGGGATTTCTTCGAAGAGTACAAAAAAGATTTGGGCAACATCTACGATGAAGTCAAGGAAAAAATCAGAGAAATGCTCAACAAGGAATAAACAAACAAAACTTAAAGAGCATGAAAAAACTGTTTTGTACTCAAATTTAAATGATACTGTTAAATAAATGAAACTTGTTACCCTTTATATGCATTGTTTTATATATCTGACACAACGAGTACAGATATTCTGTATTTCATAGTTCTAAGACACATTTTTACACATGTTAATGACTCTGAAAGTGCAAAACATCTTAATTGATCGCGATTAAATGGCTGTCTTAAAGTTACGGTAAAAAAAATGGAAGGATGAAATGAATCCCAAGAGGTTGCATATGTAATACACATACACATACTGGCAGTATTCAGAGTGTAATGTAAATTCATGGATTAGGCAAAAAATAACTCAATAAGTATTAAAGTTATCGCATACATTTTTATGCAGGTGTATAGGAAATGAAAATAGCATTACACGATGAGATAATCGTTTTTTTTTGTGGTGGTGGTGGTGGTGGTGTTGTTGTTGTTGATTGTTGAGACCCAGACCGTCCGACCTACCAGAAAGGTGTAAGGTAACTAGTGGTGGTGGTGTGTCTGTGTGTGTGGGGGGATGACCCCCTTCTTTAGTGAGGTACAGGGAACTATTTCGATTTGTGTTATAGATAGAAGAAAAGAAGTTTGTTACAAAGTTGTAGATCATTGCAAAATTAGTACAGATAATTTTTGCCCCACTCACCAAAAAATGTTGAACAAAACCCTGAAAAGAAGTGTATACAATCCAACTCCCTCCCACATAAAATTAAACATTCAGATAATGCAGCAGAATAAAATTGATTTTATTATATGTAAAATAAATGTTCACCTTCAACGATGCATGTTTAAACAAGTCTAATAAGATGTTTCCGCGTATTTTACAATGCTTTTCACTAAATAAAAAGGCATATCTTGCATAAAAAGTCTCTCAACCCGAACTATTCAGTATTTTAATAAAACATTTACGGCTATTAGAATAAACAAATTTAATCAGTATGAAAAAAGTGTATCTATTAAATCCCTTAGTAACACTGTAATTTTTCATATAAAAAGCCGATTTTTGACAAAAATTTTGTACAGTACAAACTCTTTTCGTACTGCAAAAATTGACCAGTAATCCCTGTTAAAAAAAACCTCATTCAATGTCTATAATTCTCTGAGCGTTAAGCTATTGTATATTGTAGTTAACATGCGTGGTAGTTATTTCAGTAGATATGGCAAATAGTGACAAATAATTAGAAGTTGTTAATTGTTTGAAGTAATGGAAGGAGAGAAAAATAGGCTTTCGTCCTCTTCTCAAAATATTGTATGACGTCATCGGCGTGTACCGTCCGTCCGCTACGTACTAGTGGGTGCTTATCGGTACGTATAAAATTTTTACATAGAAAATGCCATACTTTATTGAATTTTCTATATATCACGCTGTGTATACGTGGTATTAATAATCTGAAATTAACAATCTTAATTTACAAATTGCACCATTAAGGATTTACTTTATTTCCTGAACGAATTAAAATCTATTTTTCAACTGTTCAGACCTAGAACTTCTGCGCAGTCCTCGAAGTTACACGTTACTAGACTTTCGCTTCCAGCGATTAGAGCAACCTCTGAAAATAACTAAGGCTATCCACCAAAACTAGGACTTTTCGGAAGTTAAAACATGAAAAGTGATTATAAGGAAATGGCTGATTTGTATTTAGTGGATAGATATTCCAATATAGAATTTGTAGCGCCTGTGATTTTTTCCATATTTACAGAATAGACATACTTTCTGTTTGCGGCACACAAACGCTATTTTATTTTGCATATATACAAAATAACCATAACTCCTAATAAGCCGTGTGCTCAGTATTACCAATTAAATTACCAATTCCATCCTTAATATTACACAAAATACAAAATTGTACTGGCAAATCGCGTCGTGCGCCTCTAGGACTTCGAAATTCTAACTATTTTTCTATCTAACTTCCGAATTAATAATTTCTTTCTTTTAATATATAGGGCAACCCTTATCTATTCTTTTAATAGATAAGGGTTGCCATACTAGATTTGGCGATGCTGAGCTCAAGACGAAATTCTACAAAGTTGATTATGTGGTGCAAATTCATAAATAAATCTTAATGTTGGAGTTTATAATTATAAAATGACCCATAATTAACATGGTCGTTATCATATAGGCTTAAACATTGCATTGTGCCTCTTTAAAACCCACCATTGATTTTTTAATGCGAGTTCCTGGAATAAAATGAATTAACATAAAACTACACAATAACCTTTACCCATTTTAACTTTAAAATACATATTTATTAATCACTTTATAATCATAATTAGATTACAACAATTATACTTATATATTTACGGAGGAGACTGGACATGTGAGACAAGGCATACTAAAATTCCTAAACTGACTATGACCTTTTATAATCTGATTTGCGCATACCTTCTTGTTGTCTTTTAGACGTTTGGCCTGCCTCGGATTGATGATTGAAACTTGTTTGTTTTATCATCTCTATGTGGCCATGGCCTCTTATTGATGCATATCCGCATCTCGCCTGTTGCACCTGTTTGCCTCTGTGTGGAACTTAATGCATATCTATTCTGATTGCACTGTATGAGAACCTTGATGCATCTTTTTATGCACCTGTGCCGAACTAAATGCATGTCTGAATCCCGAATCTAACTCTTATCTCCAACTATATTCTCATCTGTATTCATTTGTTTTTGTAGAACTTTTTACATGTCTGAATCCCGACTCTAACTGTTATCTCCAACTATATTCTCATCTGTATTAATTTGTCTCTGTAGAAATTTCTGTAGGTTGCCACCTCTTTTTGTCTGAGGTCTTCAACGCCTCTTAGACGTTCATTAGTTGACCCCAGGGCGATGCGACAACACATTATCCTTACTGGTTGAACTTAGAACCAATCTTGTGGATTCATCTTTAGCCCTCTTTTCTATGACTTACTGACCTCTCGTGTCAGGGCTGCTGCAAAACTGGCGTCAACCACACTGGGCCCTTTGTTTGGTCCGTTAGATATCATAAATAATCATATAAATCTATCTACGTGTATTTTGGTCTCACATGATTATAGTGCCATTAGTGGTGGTTGAGTATTTTCACAAGAAAACTAAAAAGTCGAGTAACATTATTATGACCACCTGCTACCTCTGACGTCAAAGAGACGCCAACGAACGAATGCATGTGTCAAGGTCAAACTTCGTGGATACATAAGGTTGAATGTCGGCGATTTGCCAGGATAACAACCGTCGCTATCATAGGTAAACAAAGTGATATAACAGACGTGGAAAAAGTCATGATCATTGGCTACCGGGCCAAGGGCGGCGGTATGCCTGAAAGAAACATTAAACACCTGCTACTGGCTGGCACTTGGAAGAAGTGAGTTACTAAGCTCGAATTCCCAGCTCTCATATATACAGAGAGTGTTTGTTCACACGTGCTTAAAACAAATTTAAAGATATATAATTAAGGTTTAAAGTAACAATATTTATTTCTTAAATATTTTATCTGGTGGTTCTTCTCTAGATTATTATTCTGCATTTTGATTTCTAAGATAGAGAGCATTTCTCAAAGTTCTGAGTGGTCTTTCACAATTTTCCATAGTCCATCCAATGTTTTAGATCTGCGTTTAGAAAGTTTTCTTTTTAACAATACAAAAGCGCATTAGTTCATTGTGATATATCAGGGGACTTTGAAAACATATATGCAAAAGTTATAGCTTTAATACCTGTATTGTTTGTCTTTTTTCAAGAAATTTAGGCGTAGATTTTGATGTGTGACTGGTAGCTTTATCCTGATGAAATTCTACTCCATTAGGACTCTGTGGTTAAAGGGATGACATTTCTTTTTTAAAAAAAAGAGTTAAAACATTATCTTGGAAATATGTTGAATTGATTTTGAATTTTTTTTTTTTACTTTTCTTAACTTTAATTTACCGTTGTATGGAAAACCATCAATAATCATGAATTCTTTAGTGAAACTTTCTTTTGATTCTTAAAACCAAGTTTATACGTCTTTTTCTCTTCTTTTACGATAGAATATCGGTCTCTTTTTGTTACCATTTAAATATATCCATGTTTCATCCATTGTTACTATATATTTCCGTTTGTCCCGGCTAAATGGTTTTCATAGAGAATTCTACAGTGTGTTCTACACTCAGGCACATGTCTAGTCAAAAGAGGGGGGGGGGAGGCTTGCACATTATGCTATTATATTTAAATCTTTATCTTGTTTACAATCGCTACTGCCATATTTAAAGATACAGCAAGCGATTTTTGTGTCAATAGATCTTCCTTTGAGACAAGAAACTTTATTTTTGAAGCAGCAATGTATGTACTTTCTTTGGGAATTCATTCGTTGTTCTTTTTCCGGTTATAAACAATGCTTGACGTTTTCTGTCTTTGTTATTAATAATATTGCTAATTTTACATTTAGAAATATGAATTTCATGGTTTTCATAGAGTTTTTTAATTACAGAATACAAATATTTCTCTTCGGAAAGTGCAAAACCGTAGCCTTCAATTCAAATTTTTTTGCATGCGCCATTTACAAAATAGATAAAAATTTAACTACAGCAAACGATAATTCAGCTCTCATAAAATGAATTGTTACAAGAGTCTTTTCTTAATTAATTAAATTTTGCTATTTTTTGCAAAAAAAATTGTTTTAAAAATGTATAAACATCCATTATACTAGTGCGCATTCGCCCACATAAAAGACCGGACTCTTCAAATATCTCGTGTTCTAATTATTCGATCGATAGGAACGGATCTACATTTAATCTTATCAGTTTAGCATTCTTTTCTCATTAGAAGTGATCTACTTAACTAGTTATGAATCGTTATCACACGGTTTTCACATCACTATTTTTAACGAAGACTTATTTTAAATTGAACGTATTAAATTAAGTAATTAAGACAAGAGCAAGATTACAGGTATTTCATAAAAATTTGGGAAACAAAATATATACACTATGCATAACTGAATTTTACACACTATCAGGAGATACATTATTTTTTAATTTTCATAAATATTAATACTAATTAAATGCATGTTAGGAATGACAAATAATTACATTCATCAAAAATTAGTGATATAATTGCGTTTTTAACTTAATTGTCAAATTAACAACTATCGACAGTGTTAATAGTAAAGTTATAAAACTTTAAAAATATCATAATAATATAATTACATTTTCATAAAAATAATTTTATATTGAAAATGAAAATCGTAAATTCTTAAGCTTCATCAGTTTGTTTCAATTATTTACATGGTTTACTAATTTAATAAGGATATGAAAATCCAATTCATTGCTGGGGGACGGTGACAGAAATGACAAATCTGCCGTTTTATGAAGCAAAAACTACATTTAATATTATCTTGAATAATAAAAGGCAATGTCTGTGTGTCTTATACACTATACGTCGCGTCGGAGGGCTACGAAATTTGGCATTCGGAGACCTGGGGGGGGGGAGGAAGGTGACACTTCAAAACCGATTTTTAAAATTCTAATTATTTTTTTTGTTATTTAATGTTTTATGCGATTTCGACAGTTTTTTCAACTCCTTTCTCCACGATCCAGACGTCGTAGAAAAAAGCAAATCACACCACCGGAAGGAGCAGACAATTGCGAGTAAAAATATATCAATTTCAAATCTCAATTTCGATTTCTAATATTTTTTAAAGATTTTAAAACAAAAGTCACTTTTGGCTCAAAAAACCGATTTTTGGTTTTTAAATTCTCGCATAGTAAAAATGTTCTCATAATTTCGACTAATAATTTACATTTTTAGAAAGCTCAAACATCTGGCTTTCTTACAAGCCCAATTTGGTCAAGAAATAATTAAAACTGGCCGCTGGATCCGAATTTTAAGAAGTCATGATTTTAAAATTTATCGCGGCCGGCGAAGGAAGTTCCCATCGACCGTTTCCCCTAGAGCTCCTCTACTACAGGCTGACTTATCAAGCATATTGAAGCCCATAGGGTTCCATACTACATTTACAGAAATTATAAAATAAGTGTTTAAAATAAATATTTTATATAAAAAAAGAAGTTTAAATTAAAATATTGTAGAACTTAGCTCGCACAAGTATGCTCCAGTACCGGGTATCCGATTATTTATTAGCCATTGTTTTCTTCTTTCTTCGTTTCTAGGAAAGCGAAATAGTCTAGAACCCTTTCTAGAATGATTAGAGAAGTTCGGGGCAGACGACTACCCATAATTATTTCAATTATACTTCCTAAAGGGAAAATACGAATAGAGCTAATGCTAATGGATTGCGTTTCCAACTATGGTGGGCTTCAATATGCTGGATGAGTCAGCTCGTATATACAGGAGTCTTAGTTTCCCCCAAGCACGAGTTTCAATGGCGCCGGTTTGTGTGTAGGTTGAGGTGACGTCACGGTTCTGAATATGCATAGCGATGGGTTGGACAATAAAAAACCGAATTAGTGTTTGCTTTCCGTTTCCCGCGCTTCCGGTTTTAAATGAATTAAGAGCTTAGCATATGTATTGTAGAAATTATTATATATATATTTTAAATGATGGAACGATATGGATTTCTTAAACGGATATTTTAAATGGATATTTTAATTTTATAGATATTTTAAATGATGGAACGATGGATATTTTAAATGATGGAACGATGGAATGAGGATGATGGAATTAAGAGCTTAGCATATGGTCATTTTAAATTGTAAATTAGCGCGCGGAAAGTTAGCGGTAGGCCCGGGTTCGATTCCCGCCACTGCCTAAACTGCCGCTGTGTTCAGGCAGAGTACGATCATGTTAAACATATGGGTCCGTAAGTCCTTCCGAGAGGTTGGTGGTAGGGGAAGGAGGGTACGGTCCCTGTGGATGCCTCCCCACTGGGTTCCGGTCTAAATTGGGTGAATAAAATTAAAGTTATGGAGATTGTCGCGGAGGACGCAGTAGCCCAGTCATTAGCACGCGGGAATTGCATTCGGTAGGCCCAGGTTCGATTCCCGACACTGCCAAAACTGCTGCCGTGTTCACGCGGAGTAAGATCACGTTAAACATGTGGGCCCGTAAGTCCTTCCGAGAGGTTGGTGATAGGGGAATGAGGATACGGTTCCTGTGGATGCCTCTCCCACTGGCTTCCGGTCTAAATTGGGTGAATAAAAAGAAAGTTATGGAGATTGTCGTGGAGGGCGCGGTAGCCCAGTGGTTAGCGCTCGGGAATTGCACTCGGTAGGCCCGGATTCGATTCCCGCCACTACCAAAACTGCCGCCGTGTTCACGCGGAGTACGATCACGTTAAACATGTGGCTCCGTAAGTGCTTCCGAGAGGTTGGTGGTAGGGGAAGGAGGGTACGGTCCCTGTGGATGCCTCCCCACTGGGTTCCGGTCTAAATTGGGTGAATAAAATTAAAGTTATGGAGAGTGTCTCGCAGGACGCAGTAGCCCAGTCGTTAGCACGCGGGAATTGCATTCGGTAGGCCCGGGTTCGATTCCCGACACTGCCAAAACTGCTGCCGTGTTCACTCGGAGTAAGATCACGTTAAACATGTGGGTCCGTAAGTCCTTCCGAAAGGTTGGTGGTAGGGGAATGAGGATACGGTTCCTGTGGATGCCTCTCCCACTGGCTTCCGGTCTAAATTGGGTGAATAAAAAGAAAGTTATGGAGATTGTCGTGGAGGGCGCGGTAGCCCAGTGGTTAGCGCGCGGGAATTGCACTCGGTAGGCCCGGATTCGATTCCCGCCACTACCAAAACTGCCGCCGTGTTCACGCGGAGTACGATCACGTTAAACATGTGACTCCGTAAGTGCTTCCGAGAGGTTGGTGGTTTGGGGAAGGAGGGTACGGTCCCTGTGGATGCCTCCCCCACTGGGTTCCGATCTAAATTGAGTGGCACTTCTTGGCCGTCCAAACAGTTACTTTACACCTTTCTGGCAGGTCGCGCCAGCGAGTTTGCCACGGTCAGAATTTTCAAGGTTAGCGAACAGGCTAACAACATTTTGGTTGAAAAATATGTAGAACAGATTGTATTATAAACAAATGCTGCAAAAAAAGATCTATCTTATTTATTACTAACAGTATACCCGTTCTTTGGAATATATAATACAAAAAACTCCAAACTCACAATCATGTGCAAATTTCTATAATGATCCGATTTCTATAATGGAAATGTCATTGTTATTTAAATCATTCTATTAATATATTTAGATTAATATTCCTGAAAATAAGTTTAAGAATCTGTTTTTTTGATATACAAAATTATCTTTACAGGCAGATATGAAGAATAAAATATCCTAGTTCCGTTTGTAAACAAATTTACAAAAAATATGAAATTAAATCAATATATGCTAAAATAAAAAAGTTAAAATTGCATTGGAAGATATACCCGTACTACTTATATTCTTGAATATTAGAAGATATATCCGTGTATTAGTAGAAGATTACTACTCTTTTACAATATATGAATTTCAAAAATCTTTGCCAAAAAATAACAGATAACGTAATAAATTGAAAATATCAATAATCCCTGTAATTTTTAAATCTGAAGGTCGTAATGGATTCTAATATATGCCAAAATGAAAGCACTAAAATTATATACTTCTACTTATATTCTCGTAGATTAGAAGGTATACCAGTGTATTAGTAGAAGATTACCCGTACTACAATATATGAGTTTCAAAAATATTTCCAAAATAAAACAGATAACGTAATAAATTGAAATTATCAATAATTCACGTAATCTTCAAACCCGAAGGACGTAATTGATGGCAATATATGCCAAACTGAAACTCTAAAATTCTATGGAAAGATATATCCCTAGTACTTACATTCTCGTAGATTAGAAAATGTAAAAGAAACATAAAATTCACAATCATGATTAAATTCCTTTACTATTCTAAATGACATTGTTATTCAAAATATTCATTCTATTAAAACATTTAAATTAATGCTCCTAAAAAGAAATCTAAGAATCTCTGTTCTCGCTATGCAGAAATTACCCTTAAAGGCAGATCTGAAGAATAAAACAGCCTGTTCCTGTTTGTAAATAAATTTACAAAAATATGAAATTGAATTAATATATGCCAAAATAAAAGCGCTAAAATTGTATGGTAAGATATACTACTTATATTCCCGAAATTTTGAAATTTGGAAGACACACCCGTGTATTAAGATATACAGGTGTATTAGTAGAAAATTACCAGTACTACAACATATGAATTTCAAAAATCTTTGCTAAAATTAAACAGATGACGTAATAAAGTGAAAATATCAATTATTCCTGTAATCTTTAAATTTGACGGCCGTAATTGATTTCAGTATATGCCAAAATGAAAGTGCTAAAATTGTATGAGAAGATACACCTCTAATACTTATATTCTCGTAGATTAGAAAATCTGTTTTCGCTATACAAAAATTATCTTCACAGGCAGATATGAAGAATAAAACAGCCTGGTCCCGTTGGTAAGAAATTTGCAAAAAATATGAAATTGAATCAATATATGCCAAAATAAAAGCCCTAAAATTTTATAGGAAGATATAACCGTACTACTTATATTCTCGTTGATTAAAAGATATACCCGTGTACTAATAGAAGATTACCCGTACTACAATATATGAGTTTCAATCATTTTTGCCAAAATAAAATAGATGACGTAATAAACTGAAAATATCAATACTCCTAGTAACATTTCAACCTGAATGCCGTAATTTATATAATCCAGTCAAAAATGAAATTTTAATAACATTTATTTTATATAAATTTATTTATTATTTAAATCGGAAAAGATGTAATAAACATCGTCTGCCGCATAAACGCATTAAATCCATTGCTAAGCAACATTATATCATTTTCTTCAAATAAATTTACAGGAAAAAATATCGTCTGAATAATTCTATGTCTATGGAAGGTTTAAATGTGCGTTTTTAATTAATATCTATCCCCTGGTGCTAGAAACTCGAAACATGGATGAAATGTTAAGTGGGTCTATTTCGACAAAATTTCAAGAAATTCGGTTCAGCCGTTCTCCCGTGATGATAAGATAAATATACATACAGATTTTCAATTTTATTTATATATATTATTTTTTTAAAGTTCAAGGAACACAAAATTAACAACTGTCAGATAATCAATAAGTAAAAATACTTTATGCAAAGGGCGTGGGAAAAAGTAAGAAAAACATTTAAGTTAATAAGTAAAAAACACTTTGTGCAAAGGATAAGGAAAACTAGAGCAACGTAAATAAGCTCAAATAACAAAATAATGCAGCATGCAGTTGTTTGGAGGATACGCTGGATCCCCTTCGTTAATGCAAGAGAACGAACGACCCGAAGTTATAAAGACAAAATGGGCAAATTGATTTCGGATTTGTTGGTTCTCTTACGCTGACGAAGGGGATGCAGCGTATCTTCGAAACATCTGCATGCTGCATTGTTATTTTATTTGTGCTTAAATACGTTGCTCTAGGTTTTAATTATCAGATATTCTGCCTTACTAAGCAATTGACACGAGTTTTCACAGGACATAGAGCACAAACTTAGTCGTGCACTATGCGGCAAGAAAGATGCGTAGAATGATTCAGTTCTAGTTAGTTACCACTGAGATTTAATAAATTGTGGCATATAGCACGTTTTCTTGATGACACTTAAGTAACGGCTATTTGGTGCTGAAGGGATATTGCACAGATTAATATTCTGTGGGATATTGCAAACGCGAAACCACTCCAACGATACTGGTTTCTAAACTGGACGTAGGAATCCAAGTTATAGGATATGCTTACTATCGGTGGTTTTTATGGCTGTGAATGGATTTCAAGCTAGCGATTTTCTATGTAAGCCTACTTTATTTACGCTATTTCGGAGTTTCACATTTACCATGGTATTTCATAGGTGCAACTGCATTTTACCGCCTATTCATAATCAACTTATTCCCCATATCTTTGAACATCGGATAGTAACAAAACAAGTTCGATTATCATTTATAATCTACTATCAATCAATCAATCAATCAATCATCTCTCTCTCACACTGACGAAGGGAATACCGCGTATCCTCGAACTAACAGTACGTGAAACTTGTACTTGAGAGAACTTGTTGTACAAGAGAGTTCTAACAAAACAAGTTCTCTCTTTCGCTCTCTAACAGAGCAAGTTCGATTATCATTTATTATCTACTATCAAGCCCCCTCTCTCTCACTCTTACACTGATGAAGGGGATGCAGCGCATCCTCGAAGTAGCAGTACGTGAAACTTGTTGTACTTGAGAGGACTTGTTATACGAGAGAGTTCTAAGAAAACAAGTTTTCTCTCTCTCTAACAAAACAAGTTCAATTATCATTTATAATCTACTATCAATTCCTCTCTCTCTCTCTCTCTCTCTCTTTTTCTGTGTGAGTGTGTGTGTGTGCTATAAAAGATATATTAGGTTTTAAATTTGGAATATTTTACCCGTATATTTCTTACCTGATCATGGGAAACTAATTAATATAAATGGAAAAATATCAATATTTCAGTTTAAACTATTTTTTTAACTTTTTTTGAATTATATGATAGTGTATAGAGAAATTATTGATATAAGGTTGAAAATCTAAACTTGAGTTTTCGACGGTTGTGGGTTTCTTTGGTGTTGATTTGATTTCGGTTTGATTCGGAAAAATAGAAGTAACGATTTTGCAAAATGGCTTTCAAAAACCATCAAAATCAGAAATATTAATATATAATCAGAAATGTTTGTTTTATAAGTAATTTTTGGCGAGTAAGATCCATCCCATTATTCAAGGATAAACGTTTTTTGAAATATTAAAGTATTTTTGGTATTTTGAGAAATTGGCGATGTTTTGAAATGCGTTAAGTTGCTAAATGAAAATGTTTATAAGTATTTTACACGTACTTTAAGTAACACACTTTAAGATACTTCAAAATAAAAAAGTTGGTAGCTAATTATTCTTCAGTTGAATTTTTTTCGAAATGAATTTCAGATGAATTTTTACTAACCGTGTTTAGAATAGAAGGATACAGGCATTTAATATATAATTGCAAATAGTTTTAATATTAGATAATCTTAGAGTTTACATTTTTAAAATATTGATATTTTTTTATACATTTGTAGGAGTCAGTTTATGTTTAAATTCAATTAAAGGCAATGTAAAGTTTTGAAAATATATCACTGGATCTTAAGGAAAAAGCAAAAGGAAAATTTACTTACATTTTACTCTTCGCTATTCATTTCTGACATCGAACATATTTCGTGATTTTCTTGTGACAAATGGAAATTACCCATTATAACATAATTTGCTTTTAATAAATATGTAATTAACTTTGCTTCAAATAAACTACTTATTTCTTAATTACAAGTACACGATGAGATCTTTCAAACTTACATCACATTTAAAAAAGAAAAACACAAGAAACACAGAATTCCATTCGCGAATGAACGATAAAATGTTGTTGCCAGTAAATAAAACAAAAGTTCTTGATCTGGATAATACTGCGAGATTTTGGAAAAGAAAGTTTTAAAGACAGACGATTTCTGAATGGAACAATACAAATACAGTTTTAACTTTACAATTTAGCTTTGCGTTGGAATTAGAGAAATGTTACTATTTTTAAAGACTAGCAGTTTTAATTATGATGAGAACGATTTAAACCTTTAAGAATTTTAATAGAAAATATATTCTTTGTTTTTTTCTGATAGAAAATAACATGTTCACAATTTTATCAGAAACAGATTATATAATACAATTTCATTTCAATTATTTCAGAGCTTGCTTAAATGAGCTAAATTTAAATCTTAAATAATAAAAGGCAATGTCTGTGTGTCTGTGCGTCTGTCTGTCTGTCTTATACACTATACGTTTCGCGACCGCGCGTCGGAGAGCTACGAAATTTGGCAATCGGAGAGCTGGGGGGGAGGGAAGGGGACACGTGAAAACCGATTTTTAAAATTTGAATTATTTTTTTTGTTATTTAATGTTTTATGCGATTTCGACCGTTTTTTGACATTTTTGCCCTTTTTTCTCCACGATCCAGACGTTGTAGAAAAAAACAAATCACACCATCGGAAAGAGCAGAGAATTTTGAGTAAAAATATATCAATTTCAACTCTCAATTTCGATTTCTAATATTTTTTAAAGATTTTAAAACAAAAGTCACTTTTGGCTCAAAAAAACGATTTTTGGTTTTTAAATTCTCACATAGTGAAAAGTACTCATAATTTCGACTAATAATTTACATTTTTAGAAAGCTGAAATATCTGGCATTCTTACAAGTCTAATTTGGTCCAGAAATAATGAAAATTGCCTTCAGGATCGCAATTTTAAAGACGCCATGATTTTAAATTTGTCGGCTACCGGCTCAGTTCTTCAACGGCATTTTCCCCCCATCCGCAGTAGTTTCTTCCCCGTCTCCTTGGAGACCGCGCTTTCGGTTTTAAATGAATTACGAGCATAAGTGTTGTATACATCGGGCGAAATTATTATATTTATATGATATTTTAAATGGATATTTTAAATAATTTAAATGATTGAATTATGGTGGTTTGAATTGTGGTGATGTATTTGAAATTATTATATTTATGGATTGGTGGAACGATATGGATGATTTTTTTATTTTAAATGGATATTTTAATTTATGGATATTTTAATTTATAGATATTTTAAATGGATATTTTAATTTTATGGCTATTTTAAATGATGGAACGATGGAACGAGGATGGTGGAATTAAGAGCCTAGCATATGGTCATTATAAATTTAAATTAGCGCGCGGGAAGTTAGCGCGCGAGAATTGCACTCGGTAGGCCTGGGTTCGATTCCCGCCACTGATGCGGAGTACGATCACCTTAAACATATGGGTCGATAATTCCTTCCGAGAGGTTGGTGGCAGGGAAAGGAGGGTACGGTCTCTGTGGATGCCTCCCCCACTGGGTCCTGGTCCAAATTGGGTGAATAAAAAGAAAGTTATGGAGATTGTCGTTAGCCCAGTGGTTAGCGTGCGGGAATTTCACTCGGTAGGCCCGGGTTCGATTCCCTCCACTGACAAAACTGCTGCCGTGTTCACGCGGAGTACGATCACGTTAAACATGTGGGTCCGTAAGTCCTTCCGAGAGGTTGGTGGTAGAGGAAGGAGGGTACGGACCCTGTGGATGACTTTCCCACTGGGTTCCGGTCTAAATTGGGTGAATAAAAAGAAGGTTATGGAGATTGTCGCGGAGGGCGCGGTAGCCCAGTGGTTGGCGCGCGGGAATTGCACTCGGTAGGCTCGGGTTCGATTGCCGCCACTGCCAAAACTGCTGCCATTTTCACGCGGAGTACGATCACGTTAAACATGTGGATCCGTAAGTCCTTCCGAGAGGTTGTTGGTAGAGGAAGGAGGGTACGGACCCTGTGGATGCCTCCCCTACTGGGTTCCGGTCTAAATTGGGTGAATAAAAAGAAGGTTATGGAGATTGTCGCGGAGGGCACGGTAGCCCAGTGGTTAGCGCGCGGGATTTGCACTAGGTAGGTCCGGGTTCGATTCCCGCCATTGCCAAAACTGCGGCCGTGTTCAGGCGGAGTACGAACACGTTAAACATGTGGGACCGTAAGTAATTCCGAGAGGTTGGTGGTAGGGGAAGGAGGATACGGTCCCTGTGGATGCCTCCCCCACTGAGTTCCTGTCTAAATTGGGTGGCACTTCCTGGCCCTCCAAACAGTTACCTTACACTTTACTGGTAGGTCGCGCCAGCGAGTGTGCCACGGTTAGAATTTGCCACGGTCAGAATTTTCAAGGGTAGCGAACAGGCTGGTCGCCAAAGGCGGCTAGTTTCAAATAAATCTTGTTTTTTCAAAAATATCCTGAAGTATTTTTAAATTTGTTTTTTATTACTTTCCCTACATATTATAATATATAAAGTATAATGATGGTGTCGAAAATTCGCATTCGAGTTTTCGACGGAAGTGTACGTTTTTAGGCATTCCTGAACTTGAATCGAATGTTTTTGTGGGAATGTTAGTGTGTGAGTCGCATGTTAGTTTGTGTGTATGAATATTAGTTTACGTGTTGTTTGTGTGAGTGTTGTTAGTATGCGTATTGCATGTATGTCAGTTTGTGTGTACGTATGTTGGTTTGTATGTATATACGTTAGTGTGTGTGTTGTTAGTATGTATGTTAGTTAGTTTGTATGTATATATGTATGTTAGTTTGTGTGTATGTATGTTAGTTTGTGCGCATGTATGTTCATCAGTGTGTATGTATGTTAGTGTGTGTGCTCGTGAGTTTGTGGGCATTAAAACTCACAAACGGATGAAGCGGTTTCAAAATAATTTGGTCCGATCATTAGAATCAGTGAATTCTGGAATCATATTGATTTTAGAAATTGCAATACGTTTAAATAAATATTCAATTCATATGTAATTTCTTATTATAGAAAGAATGACACAAAATATTGAATACTAATATGAACCGTTCCCGAGATATTGTACGTTTTTCAAATACATGTATCAAAAAATTAAGTAAAATTAATAGAAGTACTTAGTATTATCAAATATGTTCACTCCCCATATGCAATATTATTTAACAAATCTGTAGCATCATTGTCGTGGATATAGTTTGCTCCATTCTTTGATAAGATATTTTTTGTAATAGTTTTATATTTTGACGCTAAACAATTCGCCAATAGTGATTTACTTCACAGGATATTAATTAAATATCTGTTACATTTTGATGAGGAATTTGAACGTGAGTATAAACTTACCCGTTTGCACGTGAGTTTGCATGTGAGTACGATAAGGATTTTGCACGTAAGCACTCCAAAAGTCACTCTATTTTGTTTTTAAGTCGCGAAAAGCGCACAATTTCAATTTATGTGGTGTTGAATCAATACTAAAATATTGTGCTGTGTATCCCGTACAATACAATCTCGCTGTGTAAGAAGTAAATAAAGTCTTTGTATTGTGTAAGGAAAGTCATGTGCAGCTCCCATCATATTTGACTTTTTCATGTGTAATATTGAAAAAGTATTGTTTCAACGAAATTTTCGATTTCAAGATTTTGATGCCAAAATACGTTTTAAGACCTTCTGAACACGTTTCGACTATTTTTCGAGTGATGTTGGTCTGTTTGTTTGTTTGTCTGTATATCTGTGGTCGATTTCATGCGTACGTGACAGAGACCACAAATATCAATGGGTTTTTACAAAACTTTATAACCAGCTATGTTATCAAAAAATATAGAACTGGATAGAATTTTTATTTTAAATTCGAGAAAAAACATCGAAATTTTATATATTTTTTAACACTTTACAACAAAGTTGAAAAGTGTTTATTACTTTGTTCATTCTGTCTGTCTGTCTGTCTGTCCGTTAGCACGATAATTGCCGTAAAAATGATTTTATCAAAATGAAATTTTAGTATGTTATTCAGACGGTCTGTGGGACCTATGGGAATATAAATTAAGAATATCATCCAATTAGTTTTGGATTGAACCCGGGTTGAAAAAATGAAATACATTGATCCCTATGGGATCTAATTTTTCAAACATTTTTTTAGCGGATTTAAAATTCCCGAATTGCTTCGAAAGTTCTAGAAAATATTCAAATTATCCCATAAAATATATAAAAGAAATTTCAGCAAAATATATTCAGTAGTTTTCTAAATAAAAATTAACATAATAATTACACCTTTTATATGAAGCGATCAAGTGACCATTACACGAAGAGATCACGTGACCCACTTCAAAATAAAATATGGCATCCATCTTGTGTCAAAATTGTGATTTTTAAAGTTCTTTTTAATTAATATTTAGTGTTGTATCCGTCCTAAAACCGCTTTATTTTTGCTTAAATTCTGTGCATCTGCATACTGAAACAACGCAATTACAATATATTTGAGTTTAAATGATCATCCAAATTTGATTATTTCTACAACGAAGCCTACTTTTCACTTATGGAAAATGTAAACACCAAAACATGTAAAATGAGTTGTATAAGAATTGCTGCATTTCTTTAACGCAAAATTATTTAGCTCATGGAGTCTGCAATGTAGCTGACATGAATGAAACATTCATTGATTTTACAGAGAGACGGACGATTTTTTCGATGAAGTTTTAAGCATAAAGTTTAATTACTTGTAACCTCATGGTCTTAAGTTTTTAAATAATATAAATTATTATAGTATTGTGATGAATGAAGTGAATGGAAAAATGTCTATGAATGAAATGCTGCTTTTATATAGAGAGCCAGGCGTGTGTTATATTTCAATGAAGTCATTTGAATAAATTTCAGTTGTTTTCGATGAAGTTTTCAAATATAATAAATTATTGTAGTATTATGATAATTTTTAAAATATTACTGAGAAATGTATCGCATTTTAGAGATGTTTAAATAAAATTGCATTCAAGTAGGAAAGTGTTTCATAGTCAATGCTTTATGCATGATTGATATTTATTGTTTACCATGGCAGTGTAGGATAAAATTTGACATAATCTTGGATAAAAGTTTTTATTTATGGCCCAATGATCACGAAACTTGATAAAATCAATCATTGTTGTGAAAAATATCCGCGATGCAATTTTATTTGTTCGTGACGTTAATTAACCCTCCGGGGAGTCCATTGTTAAGTATGGTATCACTCGATAGCTTTTTGCAAGTCTCTTAAAGTACCCGGTAACACGCTATAATTTTAACTTCTTGTACCCATAATACCGATTTTTTAAAATTTTTCTTGTAAAATTTGAGAAAATAACAACTACTAAAAATGGATTTTGAAATGACTAAATTGAATTAAGCCACACTTCAGTTAATGTACTTTAAAATGAGGACTGAAAATATTTCTGTACTAACCATTTGATTAAAATAGAAACAGAATATTTTTTTTTAAATTTCCGGAGAAACTATTTCTTCAAAGCAGCTTCTCTCTCTCTTCTCGGAAATCTTTCATTATTTTCATTCCTCATCAGAAATATATACGTTTTATCTTATAACTCTATTTAAATCCGCTGACTTCATACAATGTTCCATATATAGCCTTCGAGTAACCACTTCAAGTACCAATGTTTCAATCATATTCTCCGGAATATCTAAAACGGGAAAGAACCGATGCCATCTCAGCAAAAGCAGTATTTTTATAATTGTAAGAATAGCTAGTGGTCACGTACTCTTCTATCTATGGGAAGGATCTGCGTGGGTGGGGATAAAAATGAAAGTGTTGGTAAAGAGAGTGAGGGCACAGATATTAGGGGGTTTTGGGATTTCCCCCCAAATTTGCAAAATCTGTATTCAACTATTGGGTATAAATAGTGAAATCTCTATCATGATTAGAAACTTTGGGTAGAAAACAGTTCCCACGAGCGAGGTAAGTTTTAAGATTCTGAAGTTCCATTACTGCTCTTATATTGAAATATACTCAAAGAAATATGCATGTATTTTAACATGAAATGTTTTCCTTTTTAAAACTTTAATGGCGACTGCTTGGTATGGATAATCTTATATAATAATAGATAACACTCAATCCATGTCTGTATAGTCTAAGGAGGTGTTTTCTCGATCGCTGCCTTCTTTTAAACTATGTCTTGGAAGATGAGTGCTGTATCACGACGTATATCTCGACGTTTACAAATACACCAATTTAAGTGTTTATTTTTTAACATTTTAGATATGCATAAATTCTTAAAGTTTCTCATCTGTACTGTTTCGGTTTTGCGTTTGAAGGAAGACATAAGCCGGTTTTTACAATGCGAATCAGCATTTTTGTTTCTAATTTGTTTTCTAACGCATCTTATAACCCTAATTAGACAAATATAAGTGATATTACAGATGTTTTCTATGTACTTTCCAGCTTAGATTCACCTCTTTAATTTGAAGAAGTGGAATTAAAAAATTTTTATAATTCTAATTTGCACAACTGGTAATAGGCTTATACCTTACTGGTAATAGGTAATATCCACCGCTTCTGACAAATATTAATGTTGTCAGAGAAAGAATGCTATATCAGTGAAAGAATGCTACATCATTTCTTATTCCCTCCTAGGAGGCAATTAATGTTGGCTAGATGAGGTAATAAAAGAATTGCATTTTATCTGTAAATGAAAGTTTAAGCTTATAAAAAAACACACGATTGTTATCATTCCTACGACTTTTTTCAAAGTATATTAATTAATATCATGCTTGAATTTAGATACAGGATCCTGGTTCTTTTATTATCCAAGCGAGTATTATATTTATATTTATATATTTTTTCGGATGAAATATGTTTAAATGCAGAAATATATTTTTCATTATGTAGCAAGTTGTCATTATTTTCATGTGTGTTTGTCTCTCGTAGGAATACAATAATTTGATCATACTTTGGGGATATGCATTTCGTTTCAACTTATTATTCCGAATACAACCAAGAAACAGTTATGCTTGTCTGGCCTCTGCTAAACTATCGAAAGTAGGTACTTGTTTTTTTCACTGTCAAAAATTACATTTACTCATTTATAGCTTTAACATACACATTTAAACCCAATCAACTGATGTGACTGTTACCGCTTATAAAAACGTGCCAAATTTTTATAATATAACTTTTTAGAAAATTTCCTTCTTTTTGTTTTTTTGTTATTATCAGAGCTATCGCCTACCTTGGGGAAAAATAACATTTTTTTAATATCTCGGTAACGGCTCATAACTCAATAAATAAGAATTTTAATTTATTACTTTATTATTTTAATATTTATTTTACTTGCTGAATTAACTTAATTTGGCCTTGTAATCGTGTATCCATTATTATGCGTCTGACAAATAACCCACATGTTTGCATCGTCTGCTATCGATCTGTGTATAAACATCATTATTAAAAGATGAACAGTAAAATGCAAGACTTCAAAATTATGAGACATTGTTTCTCAAACTTTTATCGAAATTATTATCTATTAAGATTATTATTTAGATTTTTATTTACAATTTTACTATTCGTATTCACCAATTTGACACTATGAATTAATATTTTGCTAATCATGAAGTTTTCCCAATTAAACTTAGCCGTTTCTTGGAGATAGGTTTTATATTTCTCGTTGTTTCGTAGGTAAGAGGCGGGAACAATGTTTATAATCCAGGAACCTGCAGGGGCTTCATGTGCACTCTCCTGATTCTACGAAATTGCTTTATACCTTAGGGGTATTAAACATTTTTAAGAATATCCTCGGTGAAAAAAATACTAGCTGTCTAAAGTGGTGGACCTTTTTAAATTTTTGAATTTAAATTAAATAAGTCAATGAAACCAGTTTAGTAAAGCTGATAAAATGAATCGTTGCAGTTTCTAGTAATTTTTTTTTTAAATTTTAGAGAATGGACTTCTATCAAAACTTTTTTATATTAATGTTATATTATAAATCGAGTAAATGGTACCTCCTGCCGTAAGGCGCCTTTCAGTGCTGGTAAGGACTGGGGCTTTCCTCTATAGACCCGTGATTTTAGGTATCTCCACAACGAGAAATTACAGGATGTGAGATCTGGGGATCTCGCAGACCAGTCATGTGTGCAATTACCTCCATGCATAAGTCACCTCTATGGCTTTATCTGCCGCAGCCTCCCGAATGTCGAGAGTTTGAACTAATTTTTTTTCATGCCACACAAAATCCCCCACCACGGTGAGTATCAATCTGCAAACCGCATGTCTCTTCGACCCATAGATATTTTTTTATAGCGTTTTACTTTTGCTCCGAACTTTTGAATCACCCTGTATGTCATGTAAATAGTCATTTTGTGCATGTTTTTATGCACAAAATAAATAAAAGGATTTTTAAAATGCTAGAACTTCTAGTCAGAAGAAATTAAACATTTATAGACATTTCTAAAACAGTTTACGTGATGGGATCCTTCAAAAGACCTCTGAATGCCATCGTAATATGTGTCGGAAAGATGGGGACTCCACATACGCCCCTTTTTCACAGATCATAGAGACCACATTTTATTGCATGTCTTAGTGAGTGCTGATCATTTCCCAAGATGTTTCTAGAAAACAAAAATAACTATACTACACAAGGGACGGCCATTTTGACCGGCGTACAGTAAAATTGAAAAGTTATTTATTTTTAAATATGTCAGATGAATAGCCACTTTATATATATTTTTATGAAAAAAAATATATTAGATGCTTGTTAAAATGCTAGAACTACATGTTTTGAAGAAATTTGACATTTATAGACATTTAAAAATAAGTGGTTAAAAAGTCATTTATTAAAATCGCTTTATCATGACGGACACAATCACATAGCCAAAGCGTTTTCGGACATTATCATGCGCTTCATCAGTGACGAAGTAAAATAAAATGCGAACAAGTGTCTAAATATAGGCCATACCCGCCAGGCAAAATTTACATATATCAACTACATACAAAATTACATACATCAATTTATATATTTTTAAATTTTTAAAAAAATACGAGATAAAATAAATAATCATAAAAATGCATATTACAATAAGAAATAGATTTTAATAACCAACACGAATGTCGACAAAATTGAAAAGAAACTGCTATTGAATTTTTAGAAAATTATGTAAAGGCTTGCCCCGCAGAGAGTCAAGAACGAGTCGCCAAGCCTGACTTAGGGTCAGAACGGGGTCAAAATTACAAATAGAATTATGGTAAATATAAATAAAAACGGATTTATAAAGTAAAATATTGCGGGGATTATTGCAGCTAATTAAAAGAACAGTTTTATCCAACATAGGCTAAAAATTATCGTTAATAACATACTGGGCAAGAGCCGTGGATAGTTTACACTTTTTAATATAGCGAGCATGTCCAGCTAAACGGATATCGACAGTATGTTTAGTACTTGATCCCAGGGTATGTGATTTGTGTGGTTCTGAGGTCTCAAAAATCTATCCATGGCGTTGAGTCCTTTCCCTGCCTCGCCTTTCGGTCAATATACCATCCGTCCTCTTGTGGGCCTCAGCTCAGCTGAGTCGTCCTAGGACGATACTCAGTGGTGTGGAATTAAAACTGTAAACCAATAGGTAGGTCAGGTCCACACCGCTGTCTCTCAGTATGTTTAGTACTGCCAATACAGAACTTGAAGTTATTATCGGGAGATAAAAGAGGGATAACATAACCCCAGCCTGACTTTTGAAATTGTTATTAACCTTATATTTATCTGAACGGATACGATTAAATAGCGTAGAAACAGTAGAATGAGCAGGCTTGAAATTAAATTCATGGCAAAAATTATTTAGATGATTAAAAATCGTTGGGTGATAAGGAAGACTAGATTTATACGGCATAAGATCAGAAATTAGAACATGCTTAGTATATATACATATATATATATATATATATATATATATATATATATATATATATACATATATATATATGCATACATATATATATATATATATGTATATATATACATATATACATATATATATATGCATACATATATATATATATATATATATATATATATATATATATACATATATACATATATATATATGCATACATATATATACATATATATATATACATATACATATATATATATACATATACATATGTATGTATATATATATATTTATGTATATGTGTATATATATATATATATTTATATATCAGAAAATTATCTCATAGAAATAGATTACTATCCAGACAATTTGGAATTAATTCCTAATGAAGCTACTATTAGTAAAAATGTTAATTTTTTGGATTTAAATCTTTTTATTGATCCTTCTAATAGAATTGTTACAAACTTATATGATAAAAAAGACTTTTATAATTTTAATATTAATAAAATCTTACCATTTAATTCCTGTAACTCGATTCAATTATTTAGAAATATTATACTCAATCAGCTTTTTAGAATTTATAGATTATCTGATAAAAAATTTCATGCTATGCATATCAATAATCTCAAAATCACTAGCAATTTATATAAATATCCCTCTTATTTAGTAAATAGTATTGTTAAAAAATTTAAAATAGCTGGATTTTTATAATTCTTTTCTTAGTATCATATAATTCTATTCATAATATCTTATATTAGCCAGACATCTCCATTCTCTTGTATTTTTAATATTTTTTTACATTCTCTTCCACTTCAGCAGTACTATTATTAGCCCCTCCTTTTAGTAGCTCTTTTTGTATATTATTACTTTTTCTTAACATTTCGCTTAACTGTTTTTCAATTCTTATGAATGGCAACAGTAGATTGTTTTCTATTTTTTCTTTACGAATGGCAACACTGGTCTCTTCTATCAGAGTTCCCGGTTTCGACTCGTTTGTACATACGCTGTGCATTTTCCAGGTATTCATTTTTTCTTTTTTATTCCTTCTTTATGTATGTCATCCAAGTAGAAATAGTTTATAGATATAATCTATATATTTATTCAGAAACATACATGTTTTCTGTCTGCTTCGTAAAATACTTGGACTTGAGAACGAATTTTACGAAGTGGACATTTCCATTTGTTTAGGCTTAGCCCTTTTCCCACGTGTATAGCGATATAGTTTGTTTTATTAAGTTTTTCTTTTTTCATTTCCATACCTTTGAATTTTGTTGATTTTCTGTAACTTGATAGCTTGTGTTTTGTATTTTTTCCATTTGATTGATGATTTGCTGTATTATATTTTATTCTGTGGGTGTTTTGGAAAGTTAGGTTTATTGTGTTGCATCTTCTTACTTTTCGTTCATTGGATTTTCAAACTATTACTATTATATATATATATATATATATATATATATATATATATATATATATATATATATATATATATATATATGACAAAATAACGAAGAAAGAAGAGGCAAATGGATATATATATGTATACTCTTGTATATATATATATATATATATATATATGTATACTCTCTCCATCACTGGCATTTTAAACAGCGGTATTTGGGAGCGCCTTTGAATGATGCCGGATCGCACAAAGTACTCTTTAAATATTAAAAAAAAATCTGATGTGGGCAGCACATGACTTTTCTTATATAATGCAATGAATTTACTACTTCTATAGTAAAAAAATAGATTATTTTTATAGTTGATATTTATACTCTTTCCAAGATATTGAATTTTCGTCAATTAGTTGTCATTTTCATTGATTTAGCGTTATTTTTATCCATTTGGCATGTTTTTCGTTAATTTAGCAACATTTAAAAAAGTCGCCAGGTTGGCGACATTCCACCAAATTCGTCGCCAAAATCTCGCCAAGCGTTATGGACGGAGAAATAAGTTATTCTTATAGCAGATAAATGACTATTGGCGTTCAAATACAAAAGTATTACTCAAAGTATCTTTTTTCATGAATGGAATGAGCTAGATCCACGAGAATGATGTCACTAAATTTATCACATGGTATTACATATGAAAAGTGAACATGTTTCTTAATAGGAAATTTTTTTTTATTTTGTATGATTTTTTGATAATTTTTTTTTTAAATGTACAATATTTCGAGAACGGTTCATGCTAGCGTTCTAAAATTTATGTCACTCGTTTTCTAATGAAAAATTACATAAGAAATGTCTATTTGCGTAACTTTATTAGAGGTTTTGAATTTTTGACGATTTTTTCAACGCTTCACTCGAAAATTTAGGGGGTTCTGAACATTCGATTGCGTATAAAAACAATAGGCTTCCAGTATTCACGGATTGTAATTTTTGTACCAAATTTTGTTCGAATCGGTCCATTCGTTCGTCAGCTAACGTCTCCACAGACTCACTGACACACACACACATACTTTTACACACACACACACACATTTCTGGTAGGTCGGACGGTCTGGGTTTCAACAACACACACACACACAGACATCACTCCAAAAATGTTCGATTTGTGATCAGGGATGCTTGAAACGTGCTTTCCCGTCGAAAACTCGAATTCGAATTTTCGACCCCGTCACAATACTTTACTTATACATACATTATTGTATATAAGGAAAGTAACAGTGAAATATCTGAGGAATTGCTATGTATATGACCTTGAATTACCATGTACTCCATTTCATAATGTAAAATTATTACAAAAAAGTTTACATATTTGCTTTGTTTTGATAGAAGTCCCATCTGTAAATCTTTTAAAAATTACAAAACTGGAAATAATTCAAAAACGGTTTATTATAGCAGCTTGAAAAGACGTTTCATTGGTTTTTTTGTGTGAAAAATATATAAAATGACTACTCACATGAGAAGATTGGGCATTTTAATTATTTTTTAAATATTTTAATTTTTTTTTAAAGATATTAAGAAATGGCTGCCATTTTGGTATCATAGCCAGTTTTTTCTCTGAGAACATCCTTAAAGGTGTTTAGCACCCAAGAAGGTACATATATGGTCTCGTAGAATCTGTGTGTGTGTCTGTGTGCAGGGGGCCTTCTGTCTTCTCTACTATTATGTTAGAATTTACAAGAATGATCTTTTTATGCAAGTGAATGTTTCAAATTCGCATAATTGCTGTTAGTCATATGAGACTGCATGTCTGTATTTAAAAGTGATGAAGTTGTAGAAAATTTATGTTCTAAGGGATCTGATCAAAAAACGCTCTTAACCATTGAGTAAAGAAGATTATCTTTCTTTCTATATTTAAATGGATACCTGCAATACTAACTGGAAATCAAAAATTAATTATTATAATAATCACTTCTTTCAGAATTTATAAATATCTTGTTAAACCTCCGTAATTCAAAAGTTAATGGATTGCATTATGCAAGTTGATGTTAATCAAGTTCTGCTATTACGTTTTCTCAAGGTAAAGAACTCAACCGGTGAAGGAGCATCGAGAAATAGATAAAGAGCCTGTTATCTATAATGAATATTAAGTGTGTAACAAACAGCCAGTTTCTGATAGTGTGACCTAAAGATAGTAACTAATTTATTTAACTCCCAAAATCTGTGCTTAAATGCTAGAAAAATTATGTGTCTGATTATTCTTATCTTTAATTAATTATTAAATTATTTTATTTTTATAAATTGTAAGGTACATAGGTTAAAAAATAAATTATATACACGTAACACGAATTGTTCATCAATAAATCAGCTTTTATAAAATATTAAAAAAAAAATATTTTCTTAACATTTAATATAAAATTCGTCACCTTTAAAGTATTACTTTGATATTAATAATCGACAATTTTAACTTTTCAAGAGAATGGTTTAATAATAGGGGTGCGGTAGAGTCCCGATTATCTGAGCTTATGTGAACCGATTATTGATCGAATACATTCAAGCTCGGTTAATCCATAAAATACACTGTGTAATTTATTTCTCTGTATAATTACCTTGCGGCAATGCCCCTTTTATAGGATCTCTCCATTAACTGCCATTAAGATAATACGTACTGCAAGAAAAATAATATGTACAATAAGTATATATGTAATTATGTGATTATTTGTTTAGTACATACTGTATACAGGGTGTCCCAAAAAGATTGAAACGCCTTTAATTCTTTACCTGTTGGAGATAAGTGGGCAATGTAAATTGCAAAAATGTTGAAAGTGAGGTAAAAAATAAGACCACGTTAATGAAATAGTCCTCCCATTCATTTTCAAAAAGTTACACGTTTTAAATTTTTATACGACCCCCTTAGACAAATTGGGTCAATCAGAAATTTTTTATTTTTAATGCAACGAGATCATTAAATGAACCCGCATATCTATATCTTTAAAATCAACTGAATTATGATAAAGGAGAAAATCTGACTTATGCCACTTTTCTGCACCATATGAAAGGCTGTTTCATCAGTGAAAATAGGGATTATAAACATATTGACGATGGAAATTGTTTAGATCAAAAATACGTTAATATGTGTCAAAATTCTTTATCACAAATGCATCTAAATAAAGCATTACACAATACACAGGCAGTGATCATATAAAGCAGTGGTACTCACTACGCGGTCGGGTATCCTATGTATTATTATCCAGTTTTATCTTTTTTGTGATATGTCACAAATTTACATTTCTAATTTGATATAGGGTTCCCATTCACAATGTTCAAATTTCAGTTAAATATAATTCGCTCAATTTTAAAGATACAGATATGCGGTTTTTTTAATGATCTTGTTGCATTAAAAATAAAAAAATTCTGATTGACCAAATTTGTCTAATTTGTCTCGTATAAAAATTTAAAAAGTGTAACTTTTTTAAAATGAATGGGAGGACTATTTTATTAACGTAGTCTTATTTCCTACCTTACTTTCAACATTTTTGCAATTTACATTGCCCACTTATCTCCAACAGGTAAAGAATTAAAGCGCGTTGCAATCTTTTTGGGACGCCCTGTATACTCCAGTGTACTCTCATACTGCTATTAGATGTTTCACAATGTGGTTTCAATCGCATCTAAAACTTCCGTAGGCAGAATTCTTGAGTCTTCCCGAATATACATCATCGCGAATATGCAGATAAAATTTGCAAATAATGTACGGCCAGAATTATTTTACTAATTTTTAATCAAAATGACAGGCTGTTATAATTGTTCTTAATGTAAGATGGATAAAAGCATAAAGCCTAAAATTACTTAAATGGAATATATGTGTTTTTCAGCTTAGAATTGGAGCATGTCAATGCAATGAAAATTTGGGCATGTGGATGACAAAATAGAGATTTAGTGGTTCTCAATAAACTATTCCTGAAACTTTTCGGGCGTAACTTCAGTCAAGAACCTCAAAGTGGAAAATTAAACAAAGTGCATAATCAAAATTCATTTATATTCAAATTTTACTACTTTCTATAGGTATGTTAATAATAAGGTATAAAATCACGTATATTAATAATGAAGTAAAGTTCGTAGCTAATCACAAAATCAGCAAAATGAAAACTAAAAAACAGCAAAATGCAACTCGCTCCACAACAACTTGTTTCATAACAACATGCTTGTTTTCTAACATGCTGCCAGTTCTAAAAAATTGCTTTTCCCCGTGAAAAAATTCCCCACTTTTCAGTTATGCAGATGGCCAAAAATCCTTGGGACAAATTTTAAGCTCTTTTTATTTGGCAATATTTTATTTCATTTTACTTTTTGGTTCATTAACATTCTTCAGACATATGCATTCATTGGTAGAAAAAATAGAAAATGAAAAACTTTTTGCATTCAAATAAATCCATTTGAATGAATTTGACTCATAGGTGTAAGACAGGAAGTGGGTAGCATTCTATAAATCACTTTTTTTTCTGAAATAAATGTCGTACGGTCCTGAAATTTGGCACACAGGTGGTTCAGAATGACCCGAATAGGTGTAACTTGATGCTATTTTATTTAATTCTTATTTATTTCTTTAGTTATTTTATGGTTTAGTCTAAATTACAACGATTTTGTGCGATATTCACACAATTTTTTTTAGAGACCGAAAATATTATCACAAAGTCTCCATCCTAACCTCATTGGTTAGATCAAAAATATCTTTTAAACAAACATTGAACGGAATCGATGCTACCCCAAGCAGGAATCAAACCCTGGATCTCCGAACTGGCCAACCAACACTCTACCTTGATCTACTGGGATGAAATTGTAAACCCTTATCATCGAAGTGAACTCTGCATTCTCCACTCTCTAATGTCAGATTGGCGGACAACTGACAATCTGACTGACCACCTCTTACTATTTTTACCCCAGGTTAGCCTCTTGCTACTATTACTTTTACCCAGGTAAGTATCTTGTGGGATCGTTATCCTCTCAATTTGAAATTGGCGCTAAATCTTCCAGAGTCCATCGAATCTGTGCTAGTCGTACTAGGGTCAATTTCAGACCTCCGACATCTTTGCACTAACCGACAGGGTTGACATTTTCGGGCGTCATTTCAAAGAACTTTGCTGCCCGAACCGGGATTCAAACTCTGGATCTTCAAACTGGTCAGCCGACGCTGTACCTTTGAACTACTGGGACAAAATCGCAAGCTCTTATCGTAGATACTTTTCATGCGTTTAAAACGCCCACAATTTTTATATTGTAACATAAAATATTTGACGGGCAATCCAAAGTTTATAATTGAACCCCAGCTCATTTAAACATCATAGACTGTTCTAAAGCAAAAAAAAAACATCTGATTTGGGAAGCACATGCCTGTCCATATTGGCTCAACTGCATTTTCTTATTTTTTATTTTATGACACATTATACTGAGTTTAATTGCAGAAAATAACATGGATACTTTCTGATATTATATCTAATTTGCATTTTCAATGCATCTGTGTTTTATTTGGCAACTTGATGCACTTAAAAAGTCTTCAGCTCCTCAAAATTAAAAAAAAAAAAACATATCGAGAACGGTTCATCCTAGAGTTATGGGGTTCTGTCTTATTCGCTTTGATATTGAAACTTACATAAAGAAAAAGTACTTAATTTATATCTTAGCCATTTTAGTTATTTATTTCCTATTTTCACGATTTTTGTTAACCATTTAGCAAATAAAGGGTCGGTTATATTTTTCCAAAATATGATAAAATCCAATCAGTATTAGGATAACTCTCAAGGGACGTAACTGCTAAATTAAAAAAAATCATTAGATAGATTTATTACAGTGAAAAGCGTCTTCAGTTCCTTAAAATATAAAACTTAATATCTCAATAATTGTCCATCCAGTGTAATGGTCCTATTCTTTTCGTCATCAAAAATGACATCAAAACTAGCATTTAATTGATTGTATATTTTATTTCAGATTTTGGCGATTTTTCAGATCGTACCAAAATCCAACCAGCACCATGGTAATCCGCAAGCGATATTGCTAACAAATTTTGTAAAATTTGGTCAATTAGTTTCACACTTAGAGTGTACATATATACGATTTCTGCTAATCCTGTTTAGTAAAAAGAAATAGATTGACATCTTTCGAATTCGCAAATATAAAAAACCCCAAAAATATAAATGCAGCTGATTTTATTTCAGACTAGCAGCATACCCGTTCTTCGTACGGAGTATAAAATATAAAGAAACTTATAATTCAGATTCATATGCAAATTATGTTAAAATATTAAATTTATTGCTCCTAAAGAGAAGTTTATGAATATCTGTTCTCATCATACAAAATTATCGTCACGGGCAGATCTGCAGAATAAAACATCCTGGTCCCTTTCGAAAGCAAATTTACAAAAAAAAGGAATTGAATCAATATATGCAAAATGAAAGCATTAAAATTGTATAGGACCCGTACTACTTATATACGCGAATATTAGAAGATATAACCTGTATTAGTGGATTACATGTATAAATTGAAAATATCAATAAACCCGTAATTGATTCCAATATATGCCAGAATGAAAGCACTAAAATTATATGGGAATATATATATATATATATATATATATATATATATATATATATATATATATATATATATATATATATATATATATATATACCCATACTACTTATATTGTCGCAGATTAGAAAATATGCCTGTATGTTAGTAGAAGATTACCCTTATTACAGTATGAGTCTAAAAAATCTTTGCCGAAATAAAACAGATGACATTATAAATTGAAAATTCAATTATCCCCGTAATCTTTATACCAGAAGGTCGTAATTGATTCCAATATATGCCAATATATATCAAAATATATGCCTATATACCTGTACTACTTATATTCTCATAGATTAGAAGATAACACGTGCATTTATAGAAGATTACTCGCACAACGTACAATATGTGAGTTTCAACAATTTTTGTCATAATAAAACAATGGTATAATAATTTGAAAATATCAATAATCCCTGAATCAATAATCCCCGAAAATATCAATAATAATAATGTGTAACCTGAAGACCGTAATCGATATTTTCCAGTCAAAAATGCAATGCCAATGAAATTTATTTTATATACATATCTTTATTAGATTTATTTATTTTTATATACATATCTTTATTAAGATTTAATTAAAATCGTATGCCACATAACACATTGGATTTACATCCATTGATAAACGACATGATATCAGTTGCTTCAAATAAATTGATAGAAATCATATCGTCTGAATAATGCTATCTCCACGAAATGTTTGGCGATATTTTCTTCAATTTAGCGATAACTTAAAAAATCGCCAAATTTATCGCCAAGTGGGACTGTAAAACTGATAGTCCCATTTTGCGACGAATTGACGAAACATCATCATAATATTATCCCCTAACAAAACACAATTAATTTCATTTATTAAGCGGAATTTTATCAATTTCTTGACATTTTTATAGATTCACAAACATTTTTATCAACTTGGTGATATTTTAAAAATTCGACAAATGTGTTACTAAGTAGGATGGATAGACTGACCCACAAATGCCACCGAAACATCATTTCAGTACTGTCTTCTAAAAAAACGAATTTAATTTCATTGATTTGCGTCGTTTTTAGCAATTTGGCGATATTTCCGTCAATTTCGCAAAGTTTAAGAAAAGTTGCCAAGTTAGCGACATTCCGTCAAATTCGTAGCTCTGAAATTGTAGATCTGAAGAATAAAACATCCTGATCCCATTTGTATATACTAAATGCAAACACTAAAATTGTATTAGAAGATATACCCTTTCTACTCTTTTTCTGTTTCAACAATCGGATAAATGAGTTTATTGGTAAACACAATATGAGTTTATTAGCTAAACACAATATAAAAGCTTAAAAACTCTTTGTCAAATGAAAGTGATGTACGCAGTCCTTAATTAATATAATTAAAAGAAACATCAAACCGTGCATTTACAAAATATATTTATACATCTATTTATTTATTATTCAAATAGAAAAAATAATATTAAATATTAAGAAACACACTTAATTTAATTGCGTTGCTGAGCAACATAATATAATAAAAGAATCTTCCTCATAAACTGCGAAATTAAATAACCATTTTGATCTCTTCCCCATAAAATGCAAAAATAATAACCCTTTTGATTTCTTTATACTTTCCATTGTTTAGTAAATGCTTGACCATGGAGTTAGATTTTCCATTAAAATTCATGTTTCAAACAATTCATGCTTTCAGATAGTGACTAATTAATGCAAAAATCCTGCACTAAGCTCAGAAATGAAGTTTTATTTCATTTCGACGTTTTAAACAAACGATTTTCATCCTTTCCGTTTGGATAAACCACGGAGTTAGAGAGTAGATCTTCTGGGATAAAGTTCCGTTTTTCATTAATATCTCGACAACCCCTAGTATTAGAAACTCGAAACTTGGGCAAAATTTATGGGGGGCTATTTTAAGGCTACTCACAAAATTTCATTAAATTCGATTCAGCCGTTCTCTCGTGATGATGAGACAAACGAAATATTCGTTTTTCACTAATATCTCGAGAACCACTGGTTATGGAAACTCCAAACATGGACTAAATTTTAAGTGGGGCTATTTCTAGGCTACCCACAAAATTTCATCAAATTCGGTTCAGCCGTTCTCCCGTGATGATGGGACAAACAGACAGACAGACAGATTTTCAATTTTATTTATATAGACTAAATGTCTGCAAACTGCTCGATCGTCTGCAAATCTGCGCAACGAAGAAGGAATAACTTTGATTTGACAAAATGGCGGGAAATCTTGAACCAAAAAATCATAACTAAAAAACTAATTTGAATGTAAAAAAATAATAACTCCAAAGTGCACCTTTCCGTCTCCTGAAGTATCTGTGTACTAAATTTCATGGCGGTACGACGCTTAGATTTCTGGCTAGAGACTGCGCATGCAGACAGACGTCTTTTGGTATGAAATATATTAAGGGACAGAATTGTGATGAGGTAAAATATTTGCCTGTCGAATTTTGATTTATAAGTTTAGAGCATCCCTGTATAGGAAGTAACTATTGTGTTTATATGATGTGTCTGTGTGAGAGGGATAGATAGATAGAGATAGAGAGATAGAAGTTGGGAAATAGAGATAGATGGAGATAGATAGATTGATAAATAGATATGTAGAGAGAGTCTGTGGTATCTATTGAAAAGGGGAAAAAGAAAAGGAAAGATGATATCCAGAAAGGGTATCTATTGAAAATTTTGATCAAATAGAATTTCATTTGTCACGATTATGTTATTTGAAGAACGTCGGAGGTCTATTTATTTAAGGAGGGAAAGGGAGGAGGGGGGGGGGAGCAAGAGAGAAGAATCTTGCATTTTTAAGGAATTTATTCGAAATTCAGAAATAATGCCCTAAAAATTATGTTAAAAATGTTACATACATAGCTTTTAAAAAGCATTTTTGTATTTTAAAGAGAATGACATCATAGAAAGATTGCGCGTTTTTGATATAAAATGAAAAATATTAATAATAATAAAATAATGTCCTAAATACATTTACTGTTACGAAATGTGTGAATAACTCATATACTTTTAACCAGAAATAAATGGACATCATTATTTAGAGGCTATTACGAGTTATTCTCGAGATATGATAACTTTCCATAAATTAGAGAAGAATCGAATGATTTTCGTGAAATTTGGTATGCTTATTTTAACAAAGTGTCTATTGAATTTGAGCCAGATACAGTTCTAAAGAGCTTTGGTGACATATTTGAAAGAAAAGCTTTTTCCCAAACTAAAAAGATTCAAATAACCTTTGCTTAAAATTTTTAACAGCTCTAATTTTTAGCATTTGCAGCAATTGTAAATCCGCTGAGCTGCAAGTTATTTAATTAATTTACAAATTTATCTCTTTCAATAAAGTTGTTTTAAATGAGTCGCTGTGCATACATAATACCTGCGTATAGCTAATAAAATATACAGTAAAATACCTTGAACATTTATAAAAATCTGCACTTTTAAATAATTTTAATTGTACTCTAATCATGCATTCTTTCTTATACAAATGTGATGGATTGGAAGTTGAAAATATATGGAGATATTGAAGAAAAAAGTAGAAGCAGTTGATTTTGTAGTGTTTAAGTACGTAATGACAGTCTATCATAATAATTTATAGTTTCCTTCTTTTTAGCATTATGAAGATTTTTGTGATTTTGGCGCTAATTGGCTATGCTTCGGCTACTTTATTCGAAGGTAACTTTTTATTTATATAGGCTACCAGTCTTGTTTTTACACGTATAACTTAATATGTTCTAATTTAAACGATTTATCAGGTATAGTAGCATTTTTATCAAAAAATAACATATAGCGATACAAATTTATGGGAAGTTATTGAAATAAATTGAACTATGTTGTAGCTATTTGCGAATTTTATAGGGATTTCACTTCCTCTTGGCCCCTAATTTTCTCTTATAACTTTCAAACTAGTAGACGTTATTCAGTGAAATTTGATAAGGATATTATAGCCTGGTGTATGAGAAGCAGCTTTGCCTTTCTTGTAGTTCGTTGACACGTGCTTGTAGAACCCCCCCCCCCATTTCCTGGGATAGTTTACATAAGAACTTCTGTGGGAAGGCCAGAAGTCTATTTTTCACTTTTGTTCTAAAGAGTAATGCCGCCACTCGTGTCCTTCCGTAACCATATTTCTCATATACCAATGTAAGTCCATGTGAAATTTCATTGAATTGCACCCATTAGCTTGAAAGTTATTTTCATTGAATTGCATCCATTAGCTTGAAAGTTATTTTCATTGAATTGCATCCATTAGCTTAAAAGTTATAAAGGAAAATTACGGACAGAGACGAGTGAAACACCTTGTATTAGCAAGACTAATATATCCTTATACGTTGTTGTCGAATAAAAGTGAAAATCATCTTCTGTGTGATTTTAAATGTGCATTTATCATCTGCGAAATAAATACATTTGTATGTAATTTCTTGTATTTGTTAATGGTAAAAAGGCTCATGTTTACTGAAACATAGACATCGCATAATTTGAGATGATCATGAGGGTTGGTTTTCTAAATTAATGCTTTCAGATTTGCAATTAAATGTTTAGAAAGACTAGTAAAATTAGAAAATATTAAACACTTCAACACTGTTCTAATACTTATTAATTTGTTTCATTTACAAATCATGGCACATTTACATTTTTTAAACATGACAGAAGAGAAAAAAATCTAATTTTAAAATAGCTTGAAATTTTATTACTTTTGTATTGATTCTAATAATTGTCAATTTTCAGCTTTGCGCAGAGAGTCACAAAGTGCTACAAATGATTTTGCCATTGGTCTAAATTCAGGAACTCCTCTTCATGTTGCTTTAGGAATCGAAGATAGCGATGACGTACAAAGGTAAATATAATTGTGTCATGGTTGAAATTATTTTAGAACTTCAAAATAAGCGTTCTGTGTTCTCTCACAAAGATCTCGGAGCAATGTCTCAAGTCATTTCACTCGAAGCTGTATACAATTGAAGTTGTAGAATGTGAGTTGTAAAGTAATTCAAGAATATTCTTTAATTTGGAAAGATGTAACCTGTAGGATAGGGATGCAATCTAGAAGGGCGAGGTTTGGCCAGCGCACAGGCGTAGTCAAAGAGGAGGGGTTTGGTGAGTACACCCCCCTTTAAAAGTTTTGTGATTTTTACATTAGCTGTCAATTTTAAGGTATAATATAGACCATTTCCAATAATCATAGTCAAATAAAGTTTTTCTCATCATCGATATTAACACTGAAATATGTGACAAACCAGGATCAACTTCAATCTTTCGGGCTACTTATAAAATAATTTTTTCTCTTTAAATATCTATTACGAGAAACTCCTTAGGGAGCTCAAAATACAATCATAGACTATTTAAAAATGTTTTAAAAGTTTTAATAGATTCATAGTCATAACAAAATGTAACAATTTCCGAAAAATTAGGTCGAGCCAGGGGCAGATATTCTACAAGTACACAGATATTCTACAAGTACAATGTAAAAAAAGTCATTAACTCTTCCGTTCCGTCAATCACACTTTGTGATAAATATGGCGCAGTATCGCTTCTTCTGATTACTTTCTTACCGCCGAACCGATGGCCGAGCGGTGAGGGGCATGCGTTTCCCTCTGATCGCTGGATTGCGGGTTCGAATCTCGCCAGCGGGCATGGATGTTGTCATGTCGATGCCAAGTCAGTCTTCCGTCCTTCGAGGAGCATCTATAAAAGTGAAGCTGCAAATCTTCTCCCCTTCGCCATGGGATACCCTGGGGGGGGGGGTCTTTTGGACGTGGTGCATAGGCTCCCCTTCACCCCGGGGGAATTAGTAATGAACGAACTTTCTTACTTTCTTTCAACTCAGATCGTCCGACCTCCATGAGGGGGTATAAGGTGCCTGTTTAGATGGCCGGGACAGTGCCACCCAATTTAGACAGGAACCCAGTGGGGGCGGCATTCACAGAGCCCGTACTTTTCTTCTTCTACCACCAACCTCTCGGAAGGACTTTTCGGACCCACAGACTTAGCGTGACAGTACTCCGCGATAACACGGGGATAGTTTGGGCAGAGCTGGGGATCGAATTCGGGTCCTCCGAGTGCAATTCCCGCCTGCCTCTGCTCTGATTACTTGTTTGCTGTTCAACCCAGACCGTCCGACGTACTAGAAGGTGCAACATATGTTCTGATTACTTGTCCTATTTCCTCAGAAAAGACATCCTCTAATTTCAATAGTTCTTGATGCGCCACTACTGTGCAAGTATTTCATGCGCCATAGGTGAGATTTAATTTGCGCCCCAGTTTGTATACAGTGCCATTTATTGCCATCTATCCATCTTATCTGTTTGTATATTATTATAATTAAATATATGATGTAACAATGGTGGCACAAATGTGACATAAAACTATATCATAAAACAAAGTTTTATTGCCTCGAATCCCTCATTTTCTTCTCATAGACACCAAATTCATTATCACGACAGGAGTTATAATTTCTGTTTTCTACGCTGAAAAAAATTGTTAGGGATCCTAGTAACAAAAAATCTGATGTGGGTAACAAACGACTTTCCTTATGCGGTCAATGAGTTCACTCTTTTTATAGTCAAAATATAATGTATAAGATTCAAGTACCATCTTTTTTACGTTGAATTGTACATTTGGCGATTTTCCGGATGACAACATATAATACTATTTCAAAGTACACAAATAAGTTATATTTCACACAACTTTAAATTAACAATTATCAATATTGATAGCATCCTCAATAAGTAATATAGTCCATATATTAAAATATTTGAGTAATTAATTCATCAATTAAGGGTCATATTCATTAATTTCGCGCCATTTTTGCAATTTTGACGATATTTTCGTCAATCTGGGACGAAATATCTTCAAGTTGGCGATACTTTGCTAGTTTGCCAGATACATCACTAAAGCTGCGTACAGACGGTCAGTGAATGTTTGTCAAACAAGCTTGATCACTTATTTTTGATCATCTGAACACGTGTTTGACGTAGTTGTCAAAGTGTGAGGTCTAACATTTTTCTTGTAAAGCAGCGTCCTACTTTTTCGCCAAACATTGCGGAGTCAGCGTGATTGACATTTGTATTGACCAATCACGAGCATATTACCATTTTGGATTTGCATCCGTATTCATCATATCGTTCTGTGTCGCGTATATTTTTTGCCCGTTTGTTATTTGTAGTCTTTTTCTTTTCTGTAATTTTTTTAATTCATTCATTGTTTGCTGATTTCAGTGAGCAACCCTGCATTTATTCCATGAATTGAGTATTATTCTATGTACCCTTTCTGTGTGCCTTTTAATTTCAGTTTTATAAAGTGTAATTACTAGCGAGTTATGCTATCTTCCAAGTGTTTTATGACTGAAAACCTTTTTCTATATTTATTTAAAAAAGTAAAAGGTTAAGAAAACAAAACATATATATAAATTATAATTTTGATTTAATTGTCAATCTTAAAACAGTTTTTAGTTCTTTTGCACAAGCAGCTTTAATATTTGCTTGCTTAGCCATAATTAACTACAGATACGTTTGCAAAAAAAAATAATAATCAACAGGTTCTAATCGATCGAGTACTCTACTGACAATAAAACGAAACTAAATAGCAATTATAAAACAATATATTTGAATTAATTATATATTGTTAATAGTCATTGTAACCAGTAGCGTATGCTTGCCCCCCCCACTTTTCACGGCTTTTTAATGTTATGCGCATTTTTCATTTAAAATAACTCTGGCATAAGCAAATGTTAAACATTTGCCCCCCCCCCCCCACACACTTTTTAGAGTTAGGATAAGCCACTGATTGTAACGATTTGGGACACTTTTAATTTTGTTTCCACTTTCTTGATTTGAAAACAAACGAAATTAGTACACAAGTACAACAGCGCCATCTACTAGATATGAAAGGAAACTAGCTCATTATCATAAGACGTCAAATATGTGTGACCGTGTGGACAAAGCACACTTCAAACACAATTCTGAGAATCGACATCTTTGACAAACATTCACTGATCGTCTGTACACACCTTAAGTGTTACAAACAAATGGAAGGAAGATCATTTCTTATATACTAGAAGGTATGCCCGTCATATGATGGAAATCAGAATTTACGAAACATTACTTCTCATTTGGCGTCATTTGATCAATTTGGCGACATTTTTGTCACTTTGGCAACGTCCCTCTAAATTTCTCCTCAAGCGTTACAGATGGACGGACGGAGAAATGAGTTATTTTTATAGTCTGTTGTTGTTGTTACTTATGACCTCCTGTTCGGAACATAGCCGAATCAGGACCAGTGACGCTGGAAGAATGACACACAAGACGAGAAACCGTACCTTACACCTTTCTGGTAGGTCGGACGGTCTGGATCTCAACAACAACACAAGACGAGAAAGAACAAAGTTTATTACAATACGAAAGCATCACTGATGAAGGTCGGAGGGATGCAGCTTCTCATTTTGGCGAGGACCCAGTAGGCGGACGACTGACTTTTGAACCTCGAGAAACATCCATGCCTTACTCGGGATTCGAACCCAAGCCCCTATGACAGCAGTTGAAGACGCTATCCACTTCACCACCGGGGCGGCATTTTTATAGTCTATTATGTACTTTCCAAGATATTGAAGTTTCATCAATTAGTCGTCAATTTATTAATTCAGCATCAGTTTCACCAATTTGGCAAATTTTTATCAATTGGGTGAAATGTTCGTCAATGTTGCAACATTTAAAAAGTGACTAAGTTGGAGATATTCCGAAAAATTCGTCACCAAAATATGATCAAAACGTAACTGTTGCGTGGAAAATCCCTACACGCCCGGTTTGGGCGCGAAACATATTTATCATATTGATTAAACATAAATTAATGGCTGTCGTGATCGTATAGATTTAATCTGAAAATTAAGAAGTAATTAAAGGTTTGGAAATGAGGACACCGATTATATTTAAAATAACAAATAATAAGTTTATTTACACAATTAACATTTAAAAACATGAAAAGCTTTGGGCTTAAAACATGAGCTTAAAAGTTTGCTCCTACAAATTCTCACACAAGGTAAGTTACCATTCTTAAATCCGAACAAAATCATAATCACAATTCTTATTACTCTTAAATTCTAATACACTCATAATCACAATTCTTACTATTCTCACGTTCTAATACACTCATAATTACAATTTTCAAATTCTGCTAAAATCTACACACTTATAAGTTTAGCTACCCACTAAATTTCAAAGTATTATAGAGCATAAAATCTCTTCTGGAAATGTTACGTTCAATAACGCATTTGGCTTGGGCCACAAAGCAAAATAAAAACTCCTCGTATAGAGGTATTTAAAAACGGGGAGAAGAGAGAGTTAAAATCTGAGTGCTGTACGAAGTCAAAGGCCTTACCTCTGCTCTTGGGCTCGCAGCCTGTCGTGCGGTGCATAGTTGGGACCCGGAGAGCATCCCGCTCCGGCGAAATTTGTACAACTTTACACAATCAAATCTCAAGAGGCACTCAAGACTTTTTCACCAAAAATTGTCTCTCTCGGAAATCTGCTAAGTCGATCTCTCCTCCCTCTTAAATTTTCATTTGCTGCCAGGTTTAAGCCCCCCTTAAATATTATTGGATGACATTTGGATCCTCACTTTCAGTGGCCAGCCCTTGACATGGGGGCTTGGTCAGTAGCCACTGAATTATTACTCCAACTGGCTGAGGTCCCACGCTTCTGCTTGCCGCCTGGGCTCGGGAGGGCCCCAACGGCGGCTCACCACCCGTTGAGCTTTCCTCCATCTTGAAAGTGGCCCCCCACTGGCATGGTGTCCGAATCCACTGACCGTTTCCGTTGCAGGTGGCCAAAGGGGAAACTTATAAAAATTATGTATAAATACAGGGACCATCTTTACAGGTATGGGACCCATGTTAAAATTTCCGCGATGTTACATTGCATGTGGAAAACCAATGTAACAGTAACGGACTGAAAAATAAGTTATTCTTATAGTATTTGAAGATTCTTATATTCTTTCCAAGATATTAAATATTTGTCAATTAGTCATCATTTTCATTGATTTAGCGTCATATCTGTCAAATTGGCGACATTTTCTTTAATTTGACAATATTTAAAAAGTCGACATTTCTCCAAATTTGTCGCCAAAATCTCACCAAGCATTATGGACGGAGAAATAAGTTATTCTTTTAGCAGATAAATGATTATTGGCATCCAAATACAAAAGCATTACCCAAAGTATTTTTTCTGATGAATGGAACGAATTAGATTCATGATAATGATGTCACCAACTTTATTGTATAATATCATGATATTACATATAAAAAGTGAACATATTTCCCAATAGTTAATATATTTTTTTCAATTTTATGTGACTTCTTGATAAATTTATTTGAAAAATGTGCAATATCTTGAGAACGGGTCATGATAGCATTTTAAAGTCTGTGTCAATCGTTTTCTATTGAAAAATTGCATCAGAAATGACTATTTGCGTAACTTTATTAAATATGTTGAATTTTTGATAATTTTTTCAAAATTTCACTCGAAAATTTAGTCAGGTTCTGAACATTTGATTGCGTTTAAAAACAATAGGCTTCCAGTATTCATACATTATAATTTTTGTAACAAATTTCATTAGAATCGCTCCATTCGTTCGTCAGATATTGTCCCCACAGACTTATTGACACACACACACATACACACACACATCCTCTCAAAAGCGTTTAATTCGTGTTCAGGGATGCCTGAAACGTGCTCTTCCGCCGAAAACTTGAATTCGAATTTTCGACTCAGTCACTTTCCTTATACATTATACTATGTATATAAGGAAAGTAAACAGACTAGATTTTAAAAAATAAGCTAGACAACGATGAATTTTACTGTATCTGCAATAGAATATTTTATACCATTAAAATCCTTGCTTTTGACTTCTTAAATGGATGCATAAGTTCCTGTAATCCATGTCAAACGTTATTCACTTTTTAATAGAAATTCTAATTCGGCTAAATAGTCGATCTGCACACATTGCAGATCGTAGATAAGTTTTGATGAGTTCGAGTTCATAAAAATTCCACTTGGAAAGATTTCAACATATATCTGTATATCCTAATATGAAAATAATGTTATCTTGCATTTAGAAAAGTCAGTAAGCTTATTTTCGGGTTCAGTGTTGATCGGTTAATTCATGTTTGTGAAATTCGTTTTCATAGAAATTGTGAGAAAATAAATAGTTTTTAGCTTTGTTTTTCAGCACTAGCTTACTCGGGGATAGTATTTTACCACAAGGAACCGAACCTTGTGTAATGAAATAGTTTTGCTTGGTTTAAAAAACATCGCGTTGTACTTATTTCATAAAACACTAATGTTTTTGTAGTTAGGAGTCTCTTGAATCTTTTAGCCTTAGGTGACTGCCTAGATGTGCTTAATAGACAGGTAGGCTCTGAGATCGGGTTTAAAATTTACCCATGGCCGACATTTTTGAGATGAAAATAAGACAAATATTGTATAAAGTTAAAAGCTACTTATTAGACACAATTCATGTGCCATTTAACAAGCTGAAGTTCAAAGAAACAAGGATAAATTCTGTTCTAGGGATAAATCGACTGTTTATTAAATGAAGTGTATAAGACAATTTCAAAACTATACCAATATCAGTATTCGAAACTGTCCTCCATTAGAGCTGTTTTTAATAGTAAATTGACCAATCCACTGCATTAGTTAAAATTACATCTATTTTGATCAGGTATAAATTTTCGATTTGAAACCATTTATCCCTTATCCACTTAATGAGCATTTAGTGAAGAACTATTCCTAGTTTAGTTTGCCACAAAATAAAAATTTCTGACTGTAGCAAAACATTTTTAAACAGCTGAGTATATAGGCTAGGAGGAAGGAATATTGGGAGGCGTCATATATGGCTGAGGAAATTGAAGAAATGACACCCAACTTGGTCGGTTCATCAGCATTCCAATGTTACTTTTGGCATTTAAACATTGGCAACTCATCTAAGAATTAAAAGTTTCCATAAAGTGTTGTTGATGTTGCTGATCTTAATATCAGAGCAGGCCCAAGATCAATGGCTAATGTAAAAGTGGATAGGTTGCAGTTTCTGTTGATCCAAAGATCTCGGGTACACCAAAGTAGATGTTTGACTTGGCCTGATATTTTTCAATTTTTACCGGAATCCAATGAGAGTGTCAGCCACACGAACCGTACCATTTACCCCTTGCCCCATCATCTCTTGGAGGACTTTAAGATCTACGGATTTACCGCCTCGATTCTCCCCATACAAACAGGGTTGTGGACGGCGTCTAGGAGCAAATCCAGGTCCTCGAGTGCAATCCTCGTGCCTTAACCTACTCTATAAACTTTTGGCAAATAAGTTGTTGAAATCAAGCGATTGTGCTAAATAATAAAGTATTTCCGAAACGATAGTCTGCTTTATGCATTTCATTTGCGTAGTATTTTACGTTGTTATTTATTAATAAAATAAGACTGTTATTGCGATTAACCATAAGATGCGAGTGCTGAGTTTGTGTACCGCATAAATAAGTTGCAGTTTATCTTAGGAAATCCGCCACGATATTCTTTCTTTAGGAAGACGTTCATATCTGTCCCTTAACCAAATAAAATTTACTTTCTTGCTACAAACGTAATCAGCAGAAAAAATACTAGCTCTAGTTTGGTGTCCTTCATTTTGAAATTGAAAGTGTTGGAAGTTCAAGATTGAAGTTAAATAATTCCACCTGGAAATGCTAAGCGGATCTAAGTTCTATTTGAGGTCTATTTCTTGTTCTATGCATTATTATTTTGATTGAAGCATTTAATTAAAATATGTTTACAGGCTTGAGAATGATTTGAAGGAAGAGCTGAAAAAGTATGTGAAGGATGCGTTTGAAAACGCCTTGAAGAAAATCGAGGATGCAGTTCAAAGCGGCAAGGAAATTAACAAAACAGCCTTTAAGATGGTATGGATTTCATGTTTATTAAATTCATCTTTATAGAGATTGTGAGAGAATAAGAAGTTTTCTAGCTTAAATTGTTCTAGGGCTAGCTTTCTCGGGGAGAATATTTTATCCAAAATAGCCGATTCATGTGCAATAAAAAAGTTTTGCTTGGTTAAAAACATCGCGTTATGTTGGTCTGCAGAAAATCACTCAGTTGCTCTGCGTCTTATAAAAACTTACTTGTAACGCTCTGAAATATTGCTTGGGAAATAGCATTAATTTATCCACACACACAAAGAGAATTTTTTTTTCTAAAAATTAAAATAATTTATTTTTAAGAAAATATTGCAATTGTCTTTACAACAAATCAATATTAGTCACATTATTTTTTAATTAATTTTTTACATCTTTTTTCAACAAATTTTACAAAAATACTCTCAATTTTTAGGAGTGTGAGGAGACGTCTTAAAACTGTAAGCGTAACTGTGCACCAGACCTACCAAAAATCCGTGCTAAAATTTTGAAAGAATTAGAAATCATAAATGTAATTCTCATAAAAATATATGAGTCATAAGAAAGGTAACGCTTGGTTCTTTATCACCTCGTTCCTTTCCAATGGTTGGCATTATTCACAAAGAAATACTATTCAATATTCGCGATCACACTTGATTATTTTTTCAAAATTGTCATTGCGATTACATATTTGACCATTGTGAGAGGGAGTATGTGAAATTTTTTCCCATCCATAGCGAGAGAGAGTCTTAGTTTAAGTTTGCTTCTGAGTTTGACTGATCTCTTGATTTTTGAGAGGCCTCAATTTTTCTGAAAACTCCACTCAATGGCGTGCGATGAAATAATGCAAGAGAAGCAAGCGTTGGTTAAATGCTAATGGTTAAGTACTTGGAACATTGCCAAAATTAACAGCAAGAAGAAAAAAGCTCAGTGCGCATGCTCTAACCCAAGCAAAAATTTGAGTGTTTCACATGGTCATTTCAGTGCAAATACAATTTTAAAGAAAAGCGGTTTGGTTGGGATGTGGTACAATTGTATCGATTACGCAAGTCACGATTAAAATGTGCATTTTCGAGTAAAACACTGTGTAAATTATAAAAACAAATGTAGTAATTGTTGGATATATTGATATCCAATGTCAGTGAAGCACTTTTTCTGCTGCTTGTCCTCAGTGCATGCTACTAGTTTCACCTATACCTCTAAGCTGTATTGACTAAGCTTAGACCTTGTTCGTAACCTAACGTTATCATCTCAGTTTTCTATACTTATTCCTTCAACCGTTGTATTTCGTCACGTTTTCGGATGGTGCATGATATGCCCCTGATAAGTTCTAGGGATTATTTAGCGTCAGATTGGGAAATACATTGTATCTTGTAAGTTTAAATTTATTAAAAATATTGTATCTTGTCGTTGTTACTTTAAATTAATTAAAAAGCACAAAAGATGAGCCTCCAAAATTTCGAATCTACTACCATTGAAGAAAATAGTATCCACGGACTGGTTTCGGGCTTATTATGGGTTCTTCAGCATGGAATAACAGTTATCTGCAATGACACTTGGTATAGGCCGCAATTTTGTGAGCATCTAAATGAATTTCTACGAATTTTTAATTTTTAGAATTTCGCAAAATTACGGCCTATAGCAAGTTTTCTCACCGCCATTGCATATAACGTCTATTCCATGCTGACGAGCGATTTTAAGCTTATTGTCTGGCGCTCAGTAACTGTCATAGCATAATATGTACTTTATTTTTCAAAGTTTGCACTTTGCACATGATTTTGCCTATTAATGTATAAAACTAAAATCCCCACATCGCACTTTGCTTCTTTATTTGAATTTAAGCTGTGTTTAAAGAAAGTCTGCGGTAATTTTTGTTGTTAAATGATGTGAATGAATCTCATTATGTCAAAAACACTGAAAACTACAACCTCAAAAATGTTATTGTCGTTGAGACCCAAACCGTCCGACCTACCATAAAGGTGTAAGGTAACCGTTTGGACGGCCGGGAAGTGCCACCCAATTTAGACCGGAACCCAGTGGGGGAGGCATTCACAGGGACTGTACCCTCCTTCCCCTACCACCAACCTCTCTGAAGAACTTACGGACACACATGTTTAACGTGATTGTACTCCGCATGAACACGGCGGCAGTTGTGGCAGCGTGCAAATCCAGCGCGTAAACCATCGGGCTACCGCGCCCGAAAAGTGCCAACAGCACGCGGTGTTTCCAGGTGGTCACCCACCCAAGTACTAACCTCGCCCGATGCTGCTTGACTTCGGTGATCTAACGAGAATCGGTGTTTTCAGCATGGGAGGGCCGCTGGCTAACCTCAAAAATGTGTAGTTGTTTTCAAATGTGAAACACCATTAAATCACTAATTGGTTAATTTAATATATTTATTTAAATATCTAATGATTCAATTTCAGGTTCAATTTGATCAAATAACGTTTTGTCTCTTAAATTCTACTTGAAAAGAAACATTTTGCATTTTTGGGTCCAAATTTTAAAAAGGCTCACTCTTGAATTTTGTATTGAAGAGCACATAAGCTCCGTTTCTAAACAATAAGTTTCTAAGTTTGCAATTGCTGAACATTTTTGGGACTCGAATCATGTTTTTAATTTTTCCGAAGCTAATATCGCTTTCACTCATAATTCCATTTTTGATTTGGACTTTCTTGAAAGTGTATTGATTGTATTTCAGTCAAAATATCTTATTAATGATAACTGTCTTTTTATCTCTGCTGCTTGGGAATTGATGATTTAATTTTTCGATTTTGTTTGCTTCCTTCTTTTCATTTCGGTAATTTTCATCCTTTTACTGATTTTTTTTTCGTTGCTTTTGTTAACGATGTTCTTTCTTAGCTTTCAAAACAATTTTTTATTCTACATATTTTTCGCAATTGTAAAATATATTATTCTTACCGCTGGTTTCGACAACTCAAGTATCTTCCGGAACCGGTTTGTTGCCAATTTTTAATTGAATTGAGCTTTTATGAACAACTGAGCAGACGATTTGAAACCGTTGTTAGATTTTCATTTCTCATTTTGGTATTTTACCATTCATTCAAATGTATCACCTCTTTCCTAATGATACTTTTACTTCTTTTTCTTATCTCGTGGTCAGTAACGCCCTATTCGTTCTTCATTAACGATTGCTGTTTTTGCACCAGTCTTGCACTCTTTGCGTGCCGTGACGAAAAAAATCTGTATTTTGCCTTTGAAACCCTACAATACTATTATTTTTGTATTGTATGCTTCTTTTAACAAAATAATTTTAGTTTTATTACTTTAGCAGTAGATTGATCTGTACGTATTTTGTACCTCTGATATTTTTAAAAGAAATCTTCGATTGAAAATACCAAATTCCTCTGTGAATACTTCATGTAGAGAGTAACTCTTGGTTTTTGCTTTAAGTTGATAATTGACCTGGTTGTTCTTTTTTAAAAGTTCATAGGTTATTATCTAATGATAATTTCATTAATGGTCGCCGGCTTTTGATTGATGCTGCCATTCATTCTTAATTAAAATCTAAACCAATTCCATTTGCAAAATCTACTATCAACAGTTGTTGAAGTTACAATGTTGTCACCTAACTAATTGTAAGGGAATGAAAACAAAGTATACGGTATGTAACAATCAGAAGTTATTGAAATCGGATTTTTATGAGCTTTCTTTATATGATTCAAGACGGGAACAATTTTTTAACAATGGTAATTGTTTAATAGTGAGAAGCAACTCTCATGTGGAAGTTTAATGGGAGTTTATGCTTTCCTAAAAACACCCTTTATTTTAATGGATACTCAGGCTGCAGATATGCAGATATTTAGCAGTGAATTGACAACTTATCCTGAGCTTTAAAAGACACCAGACGGCAGATGCTTTGCTTGGGGTGTAGCTGGTTTAGTAAAAAGTCTAATTGTATGAGTTGAAGATAGTCAATTTTTAGCCATTGACGAAATCGTTTGATAAAAAATTAAACTGGGTGCGAAAAGAATATAATATTTATTGAATATTATATTGATTTATAAAATATTTATTGAGTATACTTTATTTCATACAGTTGAAAAATCTACGGGAAAGGATGAAAGATCTGGAAATCGAGGATTCTGACTTGCAATTAGAATTGGAAGAATTAAAATCTAAAGTAGACAGTCATCTGAGAACTCTTCTGGAGAAAATGGGAATTTTCGATAAGCGAGCATCTGAGGATGATTCATCTGTCATTGGAGATCTGAATATTAGAAATTTTCTCCTCAAACTGAGAGAAATGGTAAAAATCTACTCGACGCTTCCTTATTTCTTTATATATTTTATGATTAAAGTCATTAATCTATGACTATGCATAATCGCTAGTTATTATGGTAAAAACTCGGAAAAAACTTTTTCTTTACGACATACTTTCCACCTCCTGGAACTAGTTATTTATAGAATTATATCAAAAATTATTTGATAGTTATATAAACATTATATAGTTATACCAAAATTACTTAGTGAATTTTCAATATAATATTAGAAATAATTACAGATCAATTTTGTTACAGATCCTTAATAAAATGGATGTTGGCACAGTAAAAACTTCCATTGCGAAAGTTATTGGACAAGGTACTCAGGTAGTTATGCATATTGCGTAGTTTTAATACTGTAGTATATAATTTTATATATTTAATACTGTAATATATAAAACATGAGGTATAAAAATGCTTAGATAATTCATATTTAATATGTTTCATTTTAGTATATGTAACATTTTTTAATATGTGTAACATTTGTAAGACATAATATCCGTCTTCCTTAGGATATTTAAAAAAAAAAGCCTATTAATTTTATATTACAGGAAAGGAATTGTGGAACTTTGAAGAAACTTCGACTTAAGCAGAAATTTGTGTTCACAAGGTTCGAGTTATGGGAGTTTACTATATTTATGCAAAGCAAAATATGCAGACTAGTATCGAGTGATATTCAAATTTGAAAATCTCACTATATTAATATTTAACTATGATATAAAATAATTACGGGGAATATTAAGAGAAAAATATTTAAACACATATAAAGTAGGATGTAATTTTGTTTTATTTTAACAAATTTAAGGCCTACCTCTATCATTTTCATTGAAATATTTTCCAAACTGCTTGACGAGAGAAATCGTCTCTGTGTCTCTTTTTGTAGCCCATACTCTTGATCTATTGTCAACTGAAGAGCGATGGTTGGTCAATCAAAAGAATTTACAAATTTTTCCGGTTGAAAGTGTTCTATAGGTGGTCCATTTGCATTAATAAACATTAGATTGGAGACGTCTGAAATCAATAAAGATGATCTCAAATCTGTTACTATGTTGTTCATTAAAGCAAAGCGTTTTGCAAAGTGTGTACGTAGCTTTTAAGAAAAGGCAGATGGTATACGGAATTTGCTGAAAAAACCAGAGGGTATACGGCGTATACCGCCGTATACCCTCCACTACAGCCCTGATTACATTTCTTGAATAAATAGAGCAATTGGAATACAATTTGTGGTACGTTTTTCCAAACAATAAATCTCAGAAGCTCATTTATTATGAGTTCGTATTAGGAAAGAATCTTCAATTTTTAGAATATTTTATTCGAAAAATAAAAACTTAAAAATAAAAATGCCAATATATATTGAGAAAACTGCGATCTCATATGTATTTCTTTTATTTAGAACATAACTTATAAAACGATAACTTGGTCTCGCGATTCTCCAGATATTGCATGTTTTATGAACTAAAGTAAAGAAAATCATGAAAAAAACCCCAAATATTTTCATTGTTATCTAACAATTGAATGCATTAACGTACTTTTAATCCGACATAAATGGACAGTACTGTTTGACAGTTATTATCACGCGTCGTTCTTGAAACATTAGACATTTTACTTTCCACGCGATATCAAATAAAGATATCAAGAAGATACCAAGAAATAATTAAGCATGTTACAGGAAATTCAATATGCTGATATTTATTGCTAGCACTAATTGTCTTCTTGAGGTTCAACGAGATCTAGTAATCATAAAGATCAAACTTGTATCATTTTTCCACAATTAAAATTTGTTGATCTGCAGCGAAAGTGTAGTGTTGGTCACATTTTTTTTTTGTTATTTGCTTTGATAGTTTTCGGCATTTCATGAAGTCAATCCTTCGATCAGCTTGCTATTGTATACTTTCGGGCCCTTTTTGTTTTGTATAGACTGGAGACGTATAGATGTGATCTTTCATATTTATAAAATGATTTAGTTTAAAATTATCTAAAATTAATAGCGAAAATAGAAGCAAATCCGAATAAAACTAGAAGAATAAGCCTGTCATAAAACGGGATAAAGTTGCAAAAGACTACCTCAGATCCGCCATTTATATATTTACAAAAAATATCCTCTCAACAGCTCCTTGCTTACGTTTTTAATATACCCCCCTCTCATTCAACATTATTAATAATTATACGATTCCCTACCAAAACATACATTCTATACAATCTCCTAATGTAACGCAATAATTCTATGCTTCCCTAGGCCCTCTAATAATTAATTTACCAAGTGTAATGCCTCAAACTTTCTAGTTCAAGTTTGACTGGACATACCATGGAGGTAAATGAACTAACTATCCTTAACTTCATGGACCATACAAGTCAATTCTAACTAACAAAGTCTGCATTGATTGTATTGTTTAAAACACGAAAGGAGGAAGAAAGTCTCCCTAACTCCATGGTTTAAATATACATATTCTGAATTTCTGAATTGAGATGACCTCTCAATATCAATTTTCTTATTCAGCCGAATCGGACGTAAAAGGAATGGTCTCATCTCTAACTCCGTGAGCTGAATATAGTTTGTCTTTTCAGGCATTAAAATCTCATGACGAAGCAATTTCAACCTGTTGTGGCAACGCCTTTGGCCTGAGATATAAACATTTTATCTCACTTCGATGGGCTAAACAGATACTGAGGGGGGTTGTCTTTTATTATGTTGAATAAGAAACTCGTTTTCCAATGAAAATGAAATCAATAGCGCGCGTAATATAACATGGTGTTTCAAAGAGATTGCACGGCTAAGTGTCTCTTAAACGATGGGTAGCAGATTCATGGTCCCAATTTAAGAAATGCTTTAATTAAGGTAGACTTTCATTGTATGCAAATTTTGATCACGTGACACTTTCTAGTAAAAAGCATAACATGAAAATTTTTATAGGGTCCCCTTTGAAAAAAATATAACCGTAAAAATATTTTCCCACAAAATGTTCACATTGTCATACGATCCAAATGATTCAATATATCACTCACTAAAGTTATCAACGGATAATGGGAGACTTATGAAATTTTTGCTAAAGATAGGTACGTATCCAAGTTTTCGAATGGAAATTTTATCTAATGAAATTCAATTTCTGTATGACCCTTGAAATTTATGTTTTCGCCGTTGCTGTCCTGGTTTATGTCCTAAAACTTTAACAATATTTTCACGAGCTAATTTTGCGTATTGAACCGTTTTTATTTAAAAATCTTTAAATGAATAGGAAACGATTGTCTAACGAGAACTTTCTCTGTAGAGGATTCGTATTGAAAATTTAATTTCGTACATTTACAATAAAACATGTCACGTGACTAAAACTGTCGCAATCTGAAAGTCTATCTTATTTGAAAAAATTCTTTAGAATTATGGGTCTGTCACTCACCGTTCTAGGTATTTTTATTCATGCAGTATTCTTTAAGCACTCCTTATAGTGATGTTCATTTCGCAAATTTATATTTTTGCTCCACTTTAGCGCCTCTGTGAGTGGTTAGCTAACAAAGGTAAGGAAAAGGTGCTCAATTTCTTCGATCGTATTCTGGAGACCGATGACGAGAAGAAAAAGCGATCCTCCGAAGACCGTTTCCAGCAGGTGAAGGACTACCTAGATAACTTGGAGATGGACATTGATAACAAAGTTTCACGTTTTAGAAAGTGGCTGGATAATCTCATAAGCAGAGGACTCAACCAAGCCAAGGACAGAATACAGAAGGTCAGAGAGCTTTTTAAAAAAGTAAGAAATTGAGAATATGAGTTGATTTATTTTATGGGAAGTCTTTCTACATATGTTGTTGCATGGGATTACTGTAGATTTTACTGTAGAGTTTTTAACACGAAGCGTATCGCGTACCTAGAGATTTTGGCATTTTCTAACATGAACCGATAGATTTCTTGAATATTGTAACATGCGTTAGATAGATTTGCACACATTTCTATTGCAAACCAGTCAAAAGTGTTATTTAACTTTTCAGACAAATGAAGTTACTAAAAATATCAAGTCAGAAATGCAATTATTTTATTCAAAATTCTACATACATAAATTCGAAGAAAAATCGTTATATAAGTAGAACGTTGATTAAACGAAATGATGATTAATCCATGTCAAAAATGGATTGCAATTGTTTGATGCAAAAGTTGATATTTTTAGCCATATTTTGGTTAAAAATACATTTGCGTTCCACGAAGCTTGTTCAAATTCTTTAGTCATTAATCTTTTTGTAACAAATTTTCAGTTTTATCAGGTAAAGAAATAACCGTAATATGCAAATTAGATCAAGGAACTGAGCTATTTCATGGCTTTAGTTGCCGCGATGATTAATTTAAATAAATTGAAAAAGACATCGAAGGAATAATTGTATTTTACTGGTATAATTATTTGTTGTTCCATTTCAATTTTAACAATATATATTCGCTCATTTAAACTTTATTTGTAACTATCATTCTGCTATTCTTAAAATATTGGTAAACATATCCGAGAACTTATGCCAAACCGAAATCCGATTGTTGAGAAAGACTGCATGGACTTCGATATGAGCAGTGTCAGATTTACCATAGGACTGATAAGATATAGCTTAGAGCTGCAAATATTAAGGGGGTGGCATGTGTATCTCTGTTGCATTCCCCCCTTGTGAAATAAATCTTGAAATGCTTTTAGAAACAATTTGTAATCAGAATTACTTTTATGGATATTCTCCTGATGTAATAACTTGATTAAACTTACAGTGGAATTAGCACTAGTTAGTAAAGACTCAAAGTCTATTTAATAAAATAAAGTCTACTTATTTTGTAAGTAGGCATTTTAATAAAATATATTTTTTAATGAAATCTACATAAAAAGTCTATTTATTTTATAAAACTCAGCAAATTATCTGTTTCTGGGTGATAAAATGTTATTCTATAATGCTCATGGTAGATATCTATTTCTTAACGTAATAAGAGAAAGAAAACCAGAGTATTATAACACAGATGACACCATGAAAACTATTTGCCGGCCCATATATATGAAATATCCGAAAAAAAAAGGGTTATGTTATGCCAGTTCAGTTATCAGCTGTTCAGTTGACAAATAAATTAGTTCTATGTTAGCTTCTACATTGAGAGAGCTATCTAAATATGCTTTTGTACTACAAAAATATATTACTTGTGTCTAAAATATGACTTTATAACAAGATGTTCATTATTTTTAACATGCACACATATTTATTTTCAGATTATCTCTGAAAGTAAAAATCTATCCAAGGAAGGACTTGCTGATGTGTTGGAATATTTGCGGCGATATGAAAATGAGTTTGGAGCAGCATACGAAGATCTTCGTAAAACTCTGCAGGAAGTTCTGAAAAGAAAAGACTAAACTTATATTTGTAGAAACACGTTCGGAAGTCATAAATATGGCTGACTACCTACATAGACAATAAAATTGCTATTTCGCAGTGCATTTTATTTTTTTTACAAAACATAGTAAATGTAATGAAAAGATAATGGGATCATACATCTATGAGGAAGTATTGGGATCATACATCTATGAGGAAGTATTGGGATCATACATCTATGAGGAAGTATTGGGATCATATATTGTTATCCTTATATGGCTTAAAGAACCATAACCACAATAGAAACTGACCACGATTTCCTTAAACGGATTAGACTATCCATTTTATTCGTTAAACTGTCGTTGCATTGCCTCGTCATTTTTAACACTTTACAACAAAGTTGAAAAGTGTTTATGACTTTGTTCATTCATTCTGTCTGTCTGTCTGTCTGTCTGTCTGTCTGTCTGTCTGTCTGTCTGTCTGTCTGTCTGTCTGTCTGTCCGTTAGCACGAAAACTGCCGTAAAAATGAGTTTATCAAAATGAAATTTTAGTATGTTGTTCAGACGGTCTGTAGGACCTATGGGAATATAAATAAATAATATCACCCAATTAGTTTTTTATTGAACCCGGGTTGAAAAAATGAAATACATTGAACCCTATGGGACCTAATTTTTCAAACATTTTTTAAGTAAATTTAAAATTCACGAATTGCTTCGAAATTTTTAGGAAATATTCACATTATCCCATAGAATATATAAAAAAAAATTCAGTAAAATATGTTAAGTAGTTTTTTAATTAAAAAAATTATTTAATATAGGGAAAAAAACAAATTCAATTAAATTCTGACTTTGGGATATCTTCCAGAAAGAAAAGAGAGAGATATTATATAATAAATATCTCTCCATTTGTTTAAACGTTTTCATATGGGAGTGGCTTCATATTTTAAAATAAATTTGGTAGATAACAATTTTTCATTTTTTTTAAATTTTATATAACTCTTCATGATAAATTTAATTGATGGCATTTTAAATGCACTTTCCTACGTCCTAGAGAGTTAAAATTTGGTACACAGCTTAAATTTGTTGAACATTTTATTCGACAAAAATTTGATGGATCTTTAAATATAGATCATACATTTTTTTCGAAATGGCCTGAAAATAATCCCCGTTCACTTCTATAAATCATTGGTGTAATATTGTTAAAAATTCTGATGTGGACAGCACATGTCTTTCTCTGCAGACTCATATTCGTTCTCTTTATTTATTCAATGATAATTTGAGTTTATCTGCACAACATAAGTATTTTAAATGACATTGAATTTACACGTTAAACTTAAATTTGGTTCTCATTTGATAGCTGGACTTATTGTCAAAGGTGGCGTAGCGAAAACGCGAAAAAACTAGAATATCTCAAGAACGGCTAGTCCTAGAGTAATGGGGTTAGTCTTATTCTTTTTGTTGTCAAAAATCACATATAAAATAGGAATTTAATTGATATAATTGAGCACACGTAGTCTTTTATTTTTATATATAACGATTTTTGCTGGCCATTTCGCAAAAATAGCCCGTTCCTTTTTCCCGAATCTTAGTAGAATAACCTACAAATGATTTATATACACAATTTTGTTAAATTTGGTATATAAATCACTTGTAGGTTATTGAAATATTATACACCAAATTTTGTTAAATTTGGTTCATTAGTTTTTAGCTAGAGTGGATAAAGGCAATTTCTGCGGCCATTTCGCAAAGAAGGCAGATTCTTTTATTACGAATCGTACTAAAATCTAATGAACATCAGGATTTCCCACAAAAAACATACCTACCAAATTGTATGAAATTCGGTCCATTAGTTTTTCAATTAGAGTGGATGTAATATCCACACAGACACACAGAAACATACACAGATACACCCTTACACACACAGACGTCTTCCTAAAAGTAGTTTTTTCGTGTTCTAGAAGTCCCAAAACGTGTAGATCCTTTGAAAATTCGAGTTCCGATCTTCGGCACGATTCCAATACTTTGAGTACATACACATATATATTATCTGTGTATTATCTGTGTATCTAAATTCCGTGCCTATGCAATTACAATAGTTGTGATTTTAAATGATCCCTAAACTTTTATTATTTCTTCAAGGAAGCCTAATTTTAACATATGCAGAATGCAAATATCTCAAGCGATTGTAAGATGAATTACATAAGAATTGCTGAATTTTTTTCACACAAAATTATTTAGCTCTGGAGTCTGTAATACAAGTTATATGAATGAAATATTCATTGCTTTTGCATAAAGAATCAGATGATTTATATTTCGATACAGTTTTAAATATTTAAGTATAATAAATTACTGTAGTACTGTGATAATGTAAAAGATATTACCACTGAATGAATCACATTTTAGAAATTTTTAAATGAAATTACATTTCAGTTGGAAAGTGTTTCATAATCAATGCTTATGCATGATTGATCTTTCTTGTTTAATATATGCGCAATCAATATTTGTGAAGACAGTCAGACTTAGTCGTTAAATTGAGGAAAATGTTTACATTAGATTAAACAAATTATTAATTGCTACGTTCTATACATTTGATAATAAAATGCTACAATAATAATAACAGCATTATTCAAAATAAAACCTTATGCTATATTAAGGCCTACAAGCCTGTATTAATAATGACTAATATATGCTTACCATCATTTCTAGAGTGTTTTCGATTTTCATTCCTACTGCGTTAAGATCGTTTTCGCTTTGATAGAAGTTTACAATAATGAGTATATTATATATATATATATGTATAATAATAGTAGTTTGAAAATCCAATGAACGAAAAGTAAGAAGATGTAACACGATAAACCTAACTTTTTAAAATACCCACAGAATAAAATATAATACAGCAAATCATCAATCAAATGGATAAAAAATACAAAACACAAGCTATCAAGTTACAGAAAATCAACAAAATTCAAAGGTATGGAAACAAAAAAAGAAAAACTTAAACTAAATTCAACTATCTAACTGGCTTACAAAACAAAAGTAAAAATCAACTAATCCTCAAGCAAATGGAAAAAAATAAATAAATAAAATAAATATCGAATCAACTAGTCAATGAAAAATATCATAATACAAAGGTATGGAATCGAAAAAGTATAACAAACGAAATCAAGCACAAACGCTATACACGTGGACGAGGCTCTAAGCCTAAATCATGAATTGTTAACCTCTACAAAAATCTAATCATGTCCAAGTTTTTTATAGAAGCAAACACAAAAATGTATGTTTCTGAAGAAATTGATAGATTATATCTATAAACTATTTCTACTTGGACGACATACATAAAGAAGGAATAAAAAAGAAAAAATGAATACATGGAAAAAGCACAGCGTATGTACAATCGAGTCGATACCGGGAACACTGATAGAAGAGACCAGTGTTGCAATTCGTAAAGAAAAAATAAAAAACCATTTACTGTTGCCATTCATAAGAATTGAAAAACAGTTAAGCGAAATGTTAAGAAAAAGTATTAATATACAAAAAGAGCTACTAAGAAAGCAAAAAAAAACAAAAAAAAACAACAACAAGAGAATGGAGATGTCTGGCTAATATAAGATACTATGAATAGAATTATATGATACTATGAAAAGAATTATAAAAATCCAGCTATTTTAAATTTTTTAACAATACTATTTACTAAATAAGAAGGATATTTATATATAAATTGCTAGTAATTTTGAGATTATTGATATGCATAGCATGAAATTTTTTATCAGATAATCTATAAATTCTAAAAAGCTGATTGAGTATAATATTTCTAAACAATTGAATCGAGTTACAGGAATTAAATGGTACGATTTTATTAATATTAAAATTATAAAAGTCTTTTTTATCATAAAAGTTTGTAACAATTCTATTAGAAGGATCAATAAAAAGATTTAAATCCAAGAAATTAACATTTTTACTAATAGTAGCTTCATTAGGAATTAATTCCAAATTGTCTAGATAGTAATCTATATCTATGAGATAATTTTCTGTATGTACTAAGCAAATCAGATCATCAAATCTGTAAAAAGTATAATCTATTGAAGTAAATGAGTTTTCATAATGATAAAGGTATGAATTAGCTAGCATACTGCTACTGCAGCCACCCTGTGGAACTCCTGAGACTTGTAAGTATAATTTATTTCCTTGAAAAATATAATTATTGAAAATAACAAAGTGAAGAAGTTTAGGAAAATTTATAAATTTAATTTGATTTGAAAGATGTGTAATATAAGCATTATATAGAGCTAAAATTACATCATATAGATCAGATATTATTAAAAAGATCTTTAAAATCAAAAGTTTGAAATCCTATTATTTTTCTAAGAGATGTTAATTTATTCTTTAATTCTTTACTATTATTTAGAATATGGTAATTATATTGCTAGTCTGGCTTAAACTATTATTTATTAGATTTAAAGAATTTAGTAATAATTTACTCGCAGTAGTAGAGTAAGTATTATGTCCACTAGTAACTGTTCTAAATTTAATAGGATTTTTATGAAATTTTGGAATAAGCACTATATAAGGAAATTTAAGATATTTATATTTAATATTTAAATCACTATACATATTGATAATTTTCAATTTAATACCATTGATGGAATGTAAATCAGGTTTAAAAAGACTATTATTTTTTAAATAATCTAACAGAAATTGAATATAAATTTTTTTACAGGTAATAGCATAATTATTAGAGGCTTTATCAACATAGGTGATAACAAAGGATCTTTGTAAATCATTAATGGAATGTTTAATATTATCAATATTATATAAAGATCTAGACAATTTAATATCTCTAATAGCATTTTTAATTGATTCTAATATAGTAAATTTCCACATATTAAATGCCTCTAATGGCAGAGCGTATATATATATATATATATATTTACTCATATCCAAAAGTTAGGCATTAACGGAAAAATTAGCATATTTGTCGATAGAAACAACTTGTATCCATAAAATGTGCATACATGACAAACGAACGTAAGCTGAAACTAGCCCGCCGAAAACATTTTGAATACCGACATATTTAACAATGAAACGTATTACATATAAAAACGGCATGCTTTGCGCAGAACCTGTATCTCCGCGCAGATTCCAGCAGGAAAATTGAAATAGCCAAATTTTGAAAAATGAGTGGGCGACATCATCTGAATGACACCCGGCGATGGGAGGTAATAGGGCGTCTCGAAGGGGGTTAGCAACAATTGGTAGCACCAGCCCTAAATGTCAATCTTTCCGTCGTTTGTCGTCTGTGTAACCGGTACCAAAGTCAAGGAACAGTACCAAGAAGACCAGAAAGTGGACTTCCAAGGGTAACAACCTCTCAGGATGACCGTTTTCTGTGGCTGAAAGCACGACACCACAGATCAACCACTGCACATCAGCTTGCGCTCAACTTTGCAGGGGCGACAGGAAGAGCGGTATCTCGGCAAGCTGTTTACAGCGGCTACATACAGTTCAGCTGTATGCAAGATACTAGTGGTTTGCGTCCCACTGACTGACGCCCTGGCACAGAAGGTCCGCTTAAACTGGGTTCGAGATTACCTCAACTAGACTTCACAACAATGAGGCACTGTGCTCTTCACGGACGAGTCGCGGTTTGGTGTCCAGAGTGATTCCCGACTGTTATTGGTCTGGAGGACGCCTGGAAATCGCTATCACGCTAGTAATATACGCGAAATACACGCATACAGAGGCGGTGGTTTAATGTTTTGAGCAGAAATTGCTGTCGTCGTCCGCATTCATTTCCGCATCTTCCTCGTGGTACTGTGACTGCAGTGTGGTATAGAAATGGCACCCTTGCTCAATACTTTCGCCTATTTCTTGCGGCCATGGGTCCTGATGCCATTTTTATGGACTCTAACGCGCGAGTACACAAGGCTTGCATTGTCGGCCAGTACTTTGATCCGAAAGCACTGCTTCGTATGGAATGGCCATCGAAATAACTGACTTGAATCTCATCGAGCATGTATGGGACATGCTTGGGAGATGTTTAACTTCTCTCCATGACCCTCTTCGGAACTAAGAACATGTCTACTCCGTGAATGGGCACATATACACCAAACCTTTATCGATGATCTTATTTTTAGCATGAATCGACGTTGTCGGGCAAGTGATTCCAGCGGGGGCATCGCATTTAGTATTGGCAGACCTCCACCAATGAACTGTTTCTGCAGAACTGTTTTTTTTATTGCTATTATTTGATTATTTATTCATAATTTTCTTTGCATTTCCTTACGCTGGTGTTTTTTGTTTTATCCCATGATCTGTGAAAGTTTCAATGAATTCGAATAAATACTTTTCGTTTTATATGCTACTAAACGTCAAATTATACTAAATGTCATAAGTATTTTCATTTTCAGAACAGTCGGATTAGGGTCTAAAGTCTTTACATTTTGGAAAAGTTTTTGATAATTGAATAAATATATAGAAAAAATAATTATGCTATTGAAATTTGTTGCAGATAAACCTAAAATGTAATTTTTTTATTCAATAGAATTTACAAAGCGTTAATTTTCGTCTTCCTCGAGATCTTAAATGGAAAATATTCCAAGAAATTTAAATATATTCTTACTGTAAGTACTTTTAAAGTACTTCGTAAACACCTATTATTAACTATTATCAACTATTATCAAGATAGTAGAAATTTCACTTTCTCATGGAAAACACAATATCCCTCGAAATAAACAAGATAATTTTAGAAAATTTGATACGTTTATTTCGATTAGTAAAAAAAATACATTGATTTTCCTCCATTAAGTCGACGGTCTATTGATCACGTAATATCAAAATATGATAATTCATGAGAAAGTCAAGTATTTTACACATTTTTTTTATGACGTTTTTTATGGATCATAAAAATCAGAACCGTTTGTCTTTAGTGAAATTGAAAAGGCTGAATATAATATATATAATTTAGAATCTACCTTACAGACGGGTTTTGAAATTAAGTGCTACTCATACAAGTTAGTTGTTAAAGAACGCATATAAATGTAGACAATTCATCCATGTACAATTTTTTTTATTTGCTACCCAGGTCTTCCAGGTCACTTAAAGGGTGTAGATCAGTTACAAGGGATGCTCAGGGAAAACACAGAAGCTCAACACATAGATAATATACATAAACATACAATACGCTAATGAATACAAATATGATACAAATAAATAAAATGCTATAAAAATGTAGAAAAATAATTTTGAACAAATAGTTTGAAACAGTCTAAAGAAATAATAAAATATAAAAATGAAAGAGAAACCAAAAATATACACACAAAAAGTAGAACAGTGCAAAAGTGTATCTTATATTCTATTGATTAGACGGTAATTAAAAACATAGACAACTCATAAAGCAGTGCATCAGTTAATACCATCACAATTCCTTTTTACTTTCCTTATATATATAGTATAATGTATAAGGAAAGCATTGCGACGAGGTCGAAAATTCGAATTCGAGTTTTCGACGGGAGAGCACGTTTCAGTCATCCCTAAACACGACTCAAATGTTTTTGAGATGATGTGTGTCTGTGGAGACGATTTTTCACGAACGAATCAAGCCATTCGTACTACATTTAGTGCAAAAATTATAATCCTTGAATACTGGAGGCATACTGTTTTTCAACGTAATCGAATGTTTAGACCCCCCTAAATTTTTGAGTGACATTAAAAAAAAATCATTAAAAAATTAAATCCTTCAATAAAGTTACGTAATAGTAATTTCTTATGTAATTTTTCATTAGAAAACGATTGATATAAACTTTAGAACGCTAGCACGAACCGTTCTTCAGATATTGCCCATTTTTCAAATAAATGTATCAAAAAATCATAAAAAAAATTAACTATTGTGAACTATGTTCACTTTACATATGTAATATCATGTGGTAAATTTGGTGACATCATTCTGGTGGATCTAGCTCGTTCCATCCATGAGGAAAGGTACTTTGGGTAATATTTTTGTATTGGGACGCCAATAGTTATTTATCTGCTATAAGACTAACTTATTTCTCCGTCCGTAACGTAAGTTTATGGTCTAATTTAGGATGGTGGATAAAAATATACTATATACAGGGTGTCCCAAAAAGATTGAAACACGCTTTAATTTTTTACCTGTTAGAGATAAGTGGGCAATGTAAATTGCAAAAATATTGATAGTAAGATAGGAAATAAGACTACGTTAATGAAATAGTCCTCCCATTAATTTTCCAAAAGTTAATTTGGTCAATCAGAAAAATTTTACTTTTAATGCAACAAGATCATTGAAAAAAATCGAATATCTGTATCTTTAAAATCAACTGAATTATGATAAAGAAAAAAATCTGATTATGTCACTTTTCTGTACCATGTTAAAGGCTGTTTCATCAGTGAAAATAGAGATCATAAAAAAATTGACGATGGAAATTGTTTAAATCAAAAATACGTTAATATGTGTCAAAATTCTTTTATTACAAATGCATCTAAATAAAGCATTACACAGACAGAGATCATATAAAGCAGTCGTTCTCACTACTTGGTTGGGGCACATAATTAAAATATACATACATTGATCTTTTTGTGATGTGTTACAAATTTACATTTCTAATATGATATATGGTCCCCCTTCACAATGTTCAATTTTCAATTAAATATAACTCGCTCAATGCAGAAATGGTTTTCTTTTTATTATCTTGTTGCATTACAGTTCTATTCGTTGCTAGAAAATAATTACAGTATTACGAAGAATTCTGAAATAAAAAGGATTGCCATATTTGAAAGCAGTTATATTTGTGATCAATCCTTCTCCAGAATGATGTATATTTAAAAAAAAAATGTTCAATATTAATTGATAACCACTTGAATGATTTTTTTTTTAAATTTGTGTTTTAAATTTCACACCAAATATTGAAAAGATCGTTTGGATATCCACAAAGCAAGTGTATTGCTATTATAAACAGTTTTGAATGCTTGTTGCCATCGGTTAAAATCAAATATTTTGTGTTCTATTGTATCCTAACGCATACAGACAAGCAAACACAAAACCGCTTATGTTCAATATTTGTTTTTCTGTATACTTATCTAACTTATTTGTTTTTCATTATTTTTTTGCGAAAATAGATTTACATGTAGCTTATGCTTAATTACAGTTATAAGCTACGCATATACAGAGTGTCCAGGTGTTCGGTAGAAAGAGTGCCTTTTATGATATACTAAAACATTCTATCATGCAAAACTATTCTAAGTTCTTAAAAACATTCCAAAAGTTCCTAAATTTGTAAAGTACCTAAAAACTGAAAGTTATCTGAAAATGAATCTGAAAATATCTGAAATTTGTAAAGTTCATCTAACCTGAAAACATTCTATCATTATAACTGAATTCTTAAATAAACTGAAAAGTAAATTGAAAGTGGACCTATTGACCAGTTTCCCTACGTGTACAAATATGTACTCCTGTAAAATATAAGAATTGACACTTTCCTAAAAATAAAAACATTAAATGTAAAAGAAAGAACACAGATTTTAGGTTTTCAAAAATCTAACGTTTATTAAAATTTTAAACTTCACTTTTAAAATAATTTCCAAAATATTTTACATCTCATTAACTAACAAATCCAATAAACAACTTAAATAATAAAAATAAATGGGATGGCCGGTCGTATAGTGGTAGGAAAAAAACGTTAGAACATTAAATTTTAAAGTTAACAATATTAAACTTATTCAATTATTTATCAAAACTAAAATTTTAGATAAAAAAAACATCAGTTAGCCAAAAAGGGAATTTAGAACAAAATTTAAAAGGATAACCACAGGATTCGCAACTTAAAATATATAAGTCTAAAGGGGTCTTATTCTACTAACACAATTAAACTTTAAAATAAATAGTCTAAACCGACAGAAGCAAATAAAAATCAGCATTTAAAAGATATCACCCGGATGTAGAGCCGTCATGGAACATGCTGGATGCATCAGATCCCAACAGATGAGACGAAGATGGAAAGGCAAAAGTCCAATCGCTTAATCACGAGGAAAACTATCCATTCCTGTTCAAAAGAAGGGCCGTTCACACGACAGCAAGCTCCTCAACGTCGAAAATTCGATCAGCACCAAACCTCAATCAACGATTTCTTCATCGGAAACAATGGACACTTCTTTACACATCAGTACTAAACGCCGAGCATATAGTCCAGTAATTTCATATGAAAATGCCGACTCAATACGTCATTTAAAGAATGCACACTGACAACGATAAACAACCGCCTAATTGGCGTCAGAGCACTTCTCAAATCCACATGGCAGGCGAGAGCTTGTAGACACAATAATTTCGGATGCTCCCAACTGTTTAGAATAAACCTCGCCTCCACGGCGGGAAAAACAGATTGAAGACGCTACAACTTCATAACAGATCAGACGTTTAATTAGCCGGGATAAACATTTTATTTTATATGCAGCGTTAAGAGTACGTCACTTAAGTCATAGCAGGAAACAAGAATCGTGGGCTGGACATCGTAAATTAAACACGAACAAACTTAAAAGTCGCGAAAAAAGACATTCCACAGAATGTGTGCCTAACGGCACAGGACAGCTTAATAGCTTACATCCCCTTGTTCTAATCCATAAGCAGAAGAAAAGTGAAAAAGAGAAAAGAGATCGAAAAAGTGCGCGATTTGCTTATATACTGCGAAACATCGCTGCCACAGATTGTAAACAAAATTATCGATGAACGATAAAATAATTAATGACAGACGATTTTAATATTACGATCAACCAATTAAAAACTCGAAACTTTAAAGAAGAGAAATGGAATTTTAGAGCAGACGAAAATTAAAAAGAAATGAAGTGAAACGATTTGGAAAATACGAATTCGGCAATAATTTAAATATGGACGATTCTGAAATATTTAAAAAGCTGAAAATAGAATAAAACCGAAAATTGCGATGAATTAACCAATTTTTAACCGAGAGCAATAAATTTGGAATCAAATTAAAGGGAATAAAAAGGGCAATAAATGGAATCACAAATTAGCCAATTTAAATAAATTTAAATTGCTAAAACCTAAAAAGAACGAACTTCGCCGTTTTTAACACAAAACCTATGGAATAGAACATATTTGGAACAGAAGAATATCAAAAACCTAAACAATTGGAAGATGAATAACTAAATGAGAATGACTATGTAAATAAGACCCCTGAATACATTTAAACAAATAGCAAAATTCCTAAAAATAATTAAATATCCAAAACTATAACCCAACAACTCCTTCGAACGTCCCAAAAAAATTTTTCATTTGAAAAATGAAAAATTTTAGCTAACACATGACAAAATTTCGCGAAACGAAGGAGAGAAAAAAAAATCAAAATCTCAACTACATCTGTAACAAGAGCCATAAAAATCACATAAAAATCAAATTCCTTATAAATAAATCAATAATCAAATAATCACTTCACTAAACACTTTCATAATAACAATTATCATATTTCTCAACATTTCGTCTAAACTCTTAAACATACATATAGATTCAATATTAAATACTTCAACTTCATTGTAACTCTATATCATGAAAATTCCATTAATTCATAAGATGCTCCAACAAATACGTCATCAAAGAGAAGCAGTAGAAAAATAATAAACAGATCTCCATATCATTAGCTGTCATGAATAAACATAAATTTTAACGAAAACTTTGGACCAGCCAAAGAATTCCAATAATCTAAACAATAAATTTTGAAAAGGTACCTTCAACATTAACAACTAATAAATATAAATCAACAAATTCATCACCAATCTTCTCCTCTACAAAGAAAACAATTATTCGAAGCATAATTTTCAATTTAAATAATAATATCAAAGTTGGCTCAAGTTACAAACAAAAAAAATAGTGGAATATTTACCCCCAAAATAACAAACTCAATTCCCTAACAATTTGGAACTGAACTCAAATTTAACCGACTTGCTTACAAATTATACCATAAACTGATTACTTGGCAAATTAGGTCGTTTAAAAGACAAATATACACAAAAATGACCTTATGCACCATTTTACACCAACAATAAACGCGATTTCACTAAATATGGTGCAACATCTTGCACTCTCAACAACAATAAACTCAAATATCATAACTGTATCTCTCTGGAAATCTCAAACAATTCTCTTAAAAATCAAAAAAATTAAGACAAGGGGCTGAGGGTTGTGAGTCCTCTCAAAGGTTGTGAATCTTTTTGAACCCAAAAAAATAGCACAAAAATATCCATCAAGTATAAGTAGTACATTTAAATTCACTAACAGCCAAGTGTATCCATTACTTTCAACAAAATATCAAAGAAAAAATCAAGTTACAAATCCCCATTTAAATTTCAAAACCAAAAGAACTCAATTGCATTGCACAATTTTAAATATTCCACTTAAAAAAAATTTAATTCTCCTATAATAAAATAAATTTTCCACTTTAACGACCAAAAATTTTAAAGACAGTATTAAAAATATCAGATTTAGAATTAAGAACAAACAAACTGATTTTATCACCACTCTATTTGAGTGTGAAAACCAAACACATGATCAATGTGAAGAACAAGATAACTCAAGTTGATATTTATGTCACACTCATATTGGAGTGTAAAAAACACCTGCATTACCCAATTTTTCAATAAATCACCAGTATTTCATCAACTACATTCACATATCAGTGAGCATTTAAATCTCAATTCCAAATCAGAACAAAAAAAATTCTAAGTCGAAAAACTACTGCTTTAATTCTATATAATTTAACTTAATAAAAAAAAATATTCTCATGTTAAATTTACTCAATTAATTTCATTCTATTTCATCAAAACAATTCTTAAGTTGCTGGGAGCGTGGGTCACAAAAACATCAAAATAAAAAAAATTTGTTAATGAGATGGGATTAGAACAAAAAATGTAAATACCATAAAGTGCGTTCCTCGCATGCCTATAATCTCTTAAATTTATGAATTAAATGCAATTTTACACTACTTCAAATAATAAAATTCAAATCAAATTAACTTAAATTAAGGAATGCTTAAATAAAAATTCTAAATGAAAAAGTCAAATTCAAAAGTTTCCTCAAAAAATTCTAAATGAAAATATTTAAATCAATCCTAAAATTTCAATTTTAATCAAAATATTAAAGTAAATTACTCTAATTTAGTTTAAGAACATTCTAAAATATCCAGCCTTAGTTTAAAATCTTATCAAAATCTCAATAGTAATTACTTTTAGAATAAACAAGTATGGAATCAGTTTACGGAAATTTCATTTTTAAGAACAAAAATTATTAAGAACATATATTACAGTTAGCATGAATAAGCCCCTAGACTGGTCAAACGGCGCCAATTGTTGGGTAGAAAGAACTGCCTTTTATGATATACTAAAACATTCTATCATGCAAAACTATTCTAAGTTCTTAAAAACATTCCAAAAGTTCCTAAATTTGTAAAGTACCTAAAAACTGAAAGTTATCTGAAAATGAATCTGAAAATATCTGAAATTTGTAAAGTTCATCTAACCTGAAAACATTCTATCATTATAACTGAATTCTTAAATAAACTGAAAAGTAAATTGAAAGTGGACCTATTGACCAGTTTCCCTACGTGTACAAATATGTACTCCTGTAAAATATAAGAATTGACACTTTCCTAAAAATAAAAACATTAAATGTAAAAGAAAGAACACAGATTTTAGGTTTTCAAAAATCTAACGTTTATTAAACCCAACGTTAATTAATATATTAATTAATAATTAATAACGTATATTAATTCCATTAACGTTACCCAACATCTGGAACGCTAGGATTTTCTCAAAACTCGGACGTCATCGTCAGACGCTTCATTCACATAACTCGCAAAAGGAATTTCACCATACACTTTTCTGGAGAGTTACGTCGCGAATTACGCGAAAAAGCTTGAAAAATGCATAATTTAAATTAAAACAACTAATGAAAAAAAAGAATAACGCGAGGAACTTAACGTTCCATTAAAAAAACTCGCGTGGAACATAAGTTCCATTCGAAAAAAAACAACGCGCTTCTCGCGCTAACGCACAACGAAGGATTTCAACAAAAAACTGAAACTGAAAAGTTCTACGCGCGTATTTATACTTGCGGCAAAAGGGCGAGTTTAGATAAACGGCAGCAATTAAAATTCGCTTACCGAAATTAGAATTGCCAAAATAATACTCATAATTCCGAGAGCAGACGATCCGTAAAAACGCGAACCAATTAAAAAAAATCCCGAATTCTAAAGAGGCGCGAAAAACGCTTAGGTGGCGGCTTAATCGCAGTAAAGGGCCCGCGAAACAAAATTCCGAAAATGGCCGCAACTGAAATTTTTGAATTACAGTGAAACATGGAAATAACTTGAAACTGTAGAACAAACGGAATTTCTAACCAAAATGGGAAAATGGGACATCAAATTAAAGGGAATTTTAAGGGGAATCAAATAAATAAATAATTTTTAAAATTTACAAATCAAAAGTAATATTAATTTAAGGAATGGAACATTTTTAACTAAGAATATTATAAAGAAAATTAATTTAGATGATTAAAAATATTCTAATTAAAGAATAAATGAAAAAGCCAATAAATATTATTTAAATATTACCAAATTAAGAATATTGAGCCAGGGAAAAAGAAATAAAAGTAAATTTTCAAACCTCCAAATTACCTAAATTCTAAAGCAACCCAACACATTCCTTCCACCTATCCCCCAAAAATTTTTCATTTGAAAAATGAAAAATTTTTGATAATAAAAATAAAATATCTATCAGAAGTTACCAATTTAAGTATAACAATTTTTATCCGAATTCAACCTCTATTTCGGAATAAGCAATTTGTTAACAAACTATAAACTAAAAGAGAATTATATAATGAATAAATTTTTGTACATCAGATCACTAAATTTGTGTAGATAAAGTAAAGGTAGAGGATTTGACATTGATTCTCATTAGCTATAAATAAAAATAAATTTTTAAGAAAACATTGGACCAGCCCAATAGTTTTCAAAGAATCGAAACATTGAATTTTGAAAAGGTACCTTGAATAACCAATGAGAAACAACTCTCACTTCCACTACAAAATATAAATACCAGCTGGAAAGAGAAAAAAAAATGTGTAAATAGAGTGATCTAAAAAAAATAAAACAATGTACATAAGTTGTATAAAATAAATAAAATTTCAATAGAAGTGTCAAATGACAATTGACACAATAACAATTATTATCAATAAGTAACAATAATATACTAAAATTTCAAAGACACAAGTATCTATTCATGTCCATTCAGAACTACACATAACATCATCTGCATCTGCAGTTATCTAATATACACTGCCACTTTTATCTTTGCAGAACTCTAATACTTTTAACGACAACAAATATATACCAAAAAATATCAACATATGTGATCAGAACTTACGTCATGGACCACGTAATCAAATATTTGCATAAATCTGCACTCTCAATAACAATAAATAAGTAACTATATATCTCTATCAATATAAATATAATCAATTCATATAATCCAAATTAATCTTTTCTCAATCATTCTCTAAATCCTGCAGTAATCTGCAATATCAATAGCAACAAATTTTATCTTAAATCAACATCAATTAAATCCAGTTTGCAGCATTCTGCAATGTATCAATAACAAATACACACATATAAAAATTATACACTTAAAAAAAATTATGTTGCGCAACAATAAAATAAAAAAAATGTCATTCTAGTTTTTCCTTTGTCGTAAATTATATCTTTGTGTTGGAATTATATCATTCTCATGAGATGTATTACTTGCTGAATTATCAGATTGTGCACAAGAAAAGAACACAGAATCTCTTTCTGGAATTTTTGTTAATCTGTCAATGTGCACCAACTGAATATTTCGTGTGTCATTTACATGCTGAATTTTAAAGTTTACATTAGATGTTTTTTGTATAACTTTAAAAGGACCTTTATTAAGTTTGGAGAGTTTCTTACAATGTCCCCTTGGAAAAACAGGAATGTATAAATATACTAAATCTCCAACTTTTATATCTTTTATAACAGCAGACTTATTTCTGTATGTCTCTTGTGTTTTAGCTGCTTTAAGTAAGTTCTTCTTTACTATTTCAAAACATTTTTTCATACGAATTGCCAAATCCTGACTATAATCACTAACAGTGGTAAAATTTTGTTCATTTAAATTAAAAAGAAGATGATGTGGCAAAATTAATTCTCTACCATAGAGAAGATTAGCTGGAGACTCACCAGTCGAGGAATGGATTGAAGTTCGGTGGGCCAGCAAGGCAAAAGATAAATGTCGATCCCAATCCTCTTGTGTTTCAGACACTAAATGACTAAGTGTGTTAATTATTTTACTGTTTAAACGCTCGCAGACTCCATCCGATTGTGGGTGATAGCTAGTAGTGGTATGTTTTTCAATACCTAATTTTTCATACAACTTCATGGCAGCATTCGAAATGAAATTAGATCCTTTGTCAGTGATAATGTGTTTTGGCACACCATGAAGAGAAAATAAGTTTTCTAAACAATTTAAAATAGTTTCAGATTTAATATTGGGGATAGCATAAGCTTCTGGCCAACGAGTAAAATAGTCCGTAATCACCAGTATGTACTTATTGCCAGAGTAAGTTAGAGGCATGGGGCCAATACAATCCATAGCTATTCTTTCCATAGGGTAAGTAGAATTTGGAAACCTCTGTAAAGGAGCTTTTTGTTTTTGTTTAAATCCTCTTTTCTGTAAACAATCAGGACAACTCTTAACATAATTTAAAATTTGAACATACATCCTAGGCCAATAAAAGTGTTGCTGAATTTTTCTCAAAGTCCTTCTAAAACCACCATGTCCTGCAGTGATCGAATCATGACAATAATTTAGAATATCAGAGATCAAATTTTGTGGAACAACAATACGCTCTTTTCTTTGATATTTTAATTGAGGTTTTCTATTAGTACAATATAATGCATCATCTTTTAAGAAAAACATTAAATTTTTAGGGAATGGGTCAATATTTTTATCTAAGCATGAGCCAATTCTTATACAATTGGGGTCAGAATTTTGAGAATTACGTACTCTTAAAAGAAGGTTAGTATCAACATCCAGGTCTATAGTGTTTACGTTTACATTATTTACACATCTAGATAGATAATCAGCTGTTAAATTTAGGCGACCAGGTTTATGAATAATTTTGTAATTAAACTGGGTCATGGACATTATCCACCGTGCTATCCTAGAAGTGGGGTCTTTTAATTTCAAAACATTTGAAAGGGAGGCCTGATCACAATAAACAGTAAAATGTTTTCCCAAAAGGTATTGCTTAAAATAGGATGTTGCCCAGACAACTCCTAAAGTCTCTTTCTCGACTGTGCTATAGTTTATTTCTGCATCTTTTAGTTTTTTACTAGCATAAGCAATAGGGTGCAAAAATCCATCCTCTCCTTCTTGACAGAGAACTGCTCCAAGAGCAAGATTTGATGCATCGGTACATACCGAAAACGGTTTTGAAAAATCAGGGAGATGTAAAATGGGTTCTTTAAGTAATTCGGATTTTAAGGTTTGATAAGAATTTTCTGCTTCAGGGGTCCAAGAGAATTTAATATTTTGCTTAGTTAAATTAGTTAAGGGAAGAGCTTTTAAGGAGTAATTTTCAATAAATTTTCTGTAGAAACCAGTTAATCCTAAAAATTGGCGAATTTGTTTTTTAGAGGTGGGTTTTTGAAAATTTTTAACAGTTTTTAAATTTGAGGGGTCAGGCTGGACAATACCTTCAGAAACTTGAAAACCTAAATAATTTATTGAAGATTTAAAAAAATTGCATTTACTTGGCTTTAAACATAATTTATGTTGAGATAATCTATCAAATACTACCTTTAATTTCATTAAGTGTTCCTCAAAGGTTCTAGATGCAATAACAATATCATCTATGTAAATAGAAATTTGTAAAGGGGAAAGCTTAGCTAGGACGATGGACATAAGTCGTTGAAAGGAGCTGGGGGCATTTTTCAAACCGAAAGGGACTCTTTTCCATTCATAGTGGCCAAAAGGTGTAGAAAAGCCACATTTGTGTGTGTCATCTGGGTGCAATTTCATTTGATAAAATCCAGATGTTAAGTCTAATGTAGAAAAATATTTCGCACCACTTAAACTATCAATCAATTCAGTGATATTTGGCAGTGGAAAAATATCATCAATAGTTTTATCATTTAATTTTCTAAAATCTGTTACTAATCTTAATGTTCCATCTGCCTTTTTAACAAACAGTACAGGTGCGGAGAATGGTGAATCACTTTCTTGTATAATGTCATTTTCAAGAAGTTCATTAATTTGTCTATCTAATTCATCTCTTACATGATAAGGAACTCTATAAGGTTTTTGTTTAACAGGAATATCATCTTTTAAGTTAATGTTATGAAAAACCGTATCACACCCCTTTAAATCTGGAATAGAATTAGCAAAAATATGTTTATAATCATTAATTAAACTCTCTATTTGTCTTTTTTCATTATAGTCTAAGTGTGAAAGATCAAAATTTCCTCCCCAAACATCAAAATTATCACCACTCTCTGCACTTGACTCAGTAATATTGTTAACTGAAAAGGAAGATACTACTGTGATAGGAGCAATTTTTGCTAAATTTGAATGCTTATTTATGTGCAACTCATCAGTTGACAAATTCAATACTTTTACATTATATATATTAGATCTAGATACATTATTTACTGATCTAGCAATCAGAATTTTACTGTTATTTAAAGGCTCAATCATCACAGTAGGTGAATTAAATTTAACAATCTCTTTTAATTTTAGTTGTATGAAAGCCTCCGATAGAGGAGGAATTGTGTATTTCTTAAGTGCATAGCACAAATTATCCCTATATTTTTCAGAATTCAAAGTATTTTCTCTGTTAATTTCATAATTATTAAAGAATTGAGTTGTATCAGATAATGAAAATGGTACAGATTCATCCTTAATTGCAAAAGGCACAGTTATAATATTATTGTATAAAACATTATTACTAAAATCTATTGACATCTTATAACCCTTTAAAAATTTTACACCAAGTATTGCTGAATAATTACAAGAATCACAGTCCATAATATAAAAATCAACATTAAATATTTTGTTATTTAGATGTAAATTAATATTTAATTTCCTGGAAACTTTTATAATATCACTAGAGATGCCTTTTAAATTTATATTACACTTTGTTAATTGACTGTCAGGTATATTTAAATGAGATAATACATTTGTAAACAACACATTAATAGAAGCACCAGAATCAATAAGTATAGGAATATCAACATTATTTATCATACCTGAAATCACTGGTAGAGACAAATTCTGTAATGAAATTAAATTTGAATTTTGCACCACAGGTAACACCCCAAGGGCTTCAGAAGGTAAGTTGGAGTGAAAACTCCCTTCACCCTTACTTAGTTTAAATTTTGTTTGTCGTTGTCATTTTTATCACCCCTAGGTGTATAAAAGGTGTTGTAACTCATTTTAGGTTTAGTTTCATTTATGTCAGGCTGAAAGCTTTGATTTGGCTGATGGTAAAAAAATTGAGTAGGTTGTTGAAATCCCTGCGTTTGTTGTGGAAAATAACTATATGGATAGTTTTGTGTAGGTTGTGGAAAAGAAAAAGGTTGTTGATACATTCGAGTAGGCAGAGACCTAGAATTTCTGTTGAACCTGTGTGATTGAGGAAATTTCCTACAATCCACACTTATGTGACCTAATAGACCACATGAAAAACACCTTCGGCTATCCTTTGTCACTCTAGTTTGAGGCAGCTGTGGTTTGGTGTTAATCTGAGTTTGCAACTCAGCAAGCCTTTTAGTGAGGTTCTCTACCTCCATTTTATTTCTCTTAAGCTCATCATGGAGCTGCTTATTTTCAGATTCTCCAAGACTCATAACATATTGAGGGTCATCCCCATGTTGCTTGCTCCACACCTCTTCCTCTGCCACAGCATGCCTTTTTGCAGAGTCAAAACTCTTGTGGTTTTGAGGTAGGATTAGCCGTTTGAAATGAGGCTTCAAGCCTTCAATGAAAACCGAGCACAAGACATCAAGTCTTTGCTGGTTTGCCACTCTGTCATTCAGTAAGGCAGGTAAAACAGTTTTGTATGAGGAAGCCTCAACTCTAGCAGCAAACTGACGCACAGATTCATTTGGTCTCTGATAACTCTGCAGAAATGCTCTCAAGTTACTGTGTAAACATTCTATTGAGGAAAATCTGTCGCGTAAAGCTTTAAGAATTTGAGAGAAAGATTTCTCTTCTTTTAACTTAGGATTATCTCTAATAAATCTTGCAGCTATGCCTGACAGTTTTAACTTTAAAACTAAGACCTTGTCTGACTCTGACCAACTTGCATGGTCGGCTAACATTTTAATCCTATCTATGTAATCCTCTAATGGGAGGCCAGATTCCTCTCCTGAAAATACTGGGATTGAATCTAAAAAGTCTCCTATTGAAGAGACTGTTTTAAAATTACTCATTACATTACATTTAGAAGAATCTATTTTTAATCCCTGTTCATTTAAGTCATATTGTTTACTATTAACATTTGAATCAATATTTTTGTTACAAACAGAATTTACATTATCAGAGGTTGCCTCAATGTTTATTTTAGAAGTTAAATTTCTTTCCAATAAGGATAACCAAGTTTTCTTGGTACTAGCAACCTGACTTCTGGGAATTAAATCCCAATTTTTACCATCGTTTGAATTAGTAAGAAATGAAGGAAATGGCTCTTTACCAATAGAGAACATAGCATATAATAAAGTTTCAAAAGGCTTATCTTTAGAGCCATCTCCAGTTTCATCTGACCCAAATACAGAAACATACATACAGTTACTTTCTCTAATATCATCCATAATTGCAATACAATTGAAAGTTTAATACTACTAATAAATATTATAAAACATGAGAGCAATTTCTAGACTGGTACACGGCACCAAAACTACTGTTGTGTTTGACAGATAGAATAAAACCTGCTGTGTTTAAAAAAGATAAATGAAGACATAATATTTAGTTTAAAGAAAATTAGTTTATTAAATTGTAACTTCAATTATTTCCAATTAACAAATACAAAAAACACTGCTCACAGGCAGGCAACTCAGGAAGAATTAACATTAGAATTTTAGAATTTTATCAACTTAGTTAAAATTAAGGAATTAGCATAAAAACTTAACTCAAAACAATCTATTTAAATTTCATCAAAAATCATTAACAAAAATATTAAATTTAAAGAATTTTAGAATTTTAACCCAGGCTCTTAAAAATTATGAAGGTTTAGAAATTTGCTCTCAGAATGAAGTTTAGAATTTTAATTTTACAGAATAAATTTTAGTTAAATGCATTTCAAAAATATTGAGAAATCATATTCAGAATTAAAGAAATTAAGGGTTTAAATAAAACATCAGTATTCACCCGGATGGGCCGCCAGACAGGGGGAAAGTTCCAATCATTGGAGCAGCACAGATTTTTGGAAAAAACTGGTTTTCTTGGGATCAGGATCTCAACAAACTTTAGTCAGGAAAGGATTCAGCACTTTTGAAAAACATCAGCAGAGGCCTAACAACCACATCTGGAACGCTAGGATTTTCTCAAAACTCGGACGTCATCGTCAGACGCTTCATTCACATAACTCGCAAAAGGAATTTCACCATACACTTTTCTGGAGAGTTACGTCGCGAATTACGCGAAAAAGCTTGAAAAATGCATAATTTAAATTAAAACAACTAATGAAAAAAAAGAATAACGCGAGGAACTTAACGTTCCATTAAAAAAACTCGCGTGGAACATAAGTTCCATTCGAAAAAAAACAACGCGCTTCTCGCGCTAACGCACAACGAAGGATTTCAACAAAAAACTGAAACTGAAAAGTTCTACGCGCGTATTTATACTTGCGGCAAAAGGGCGAGTTTAGATAAACGGCAGCAATTAAAATTCGCTTACCGAAATTAGAATTGCCAAAATAATACTCATAATTCCGAGAGCAGACGATCCGTAAAAACGCGAACCAATTAAAAAAAATCCCGAATTCTAAAGAGGCGCGAAAAACGCTTAGGTGGCGGCTTAATCGCAGTAAAGGGCCCGCGAAACAAAATTCCGAAAATGGCCGCAACTGAAATTTTTGAATTACAGTGAGACATGGAAATAACTTGAAACTGTAGAACAAACGGAATTTCTAACCAAAATGGGAAAATGGGACATCAAATTAAAGGGAATTTTAAGGGGAATCAAATAAATAAATAATTTTTAAAATTTACAAATCAAAAGTAATATTAATTTAAGGAATGGAACATTTTTAACTAAGAATATTATAAAGAAAATTAATTTAGATGATTAAAAATATTCTAATTAAAGAATAAATGAAAAAGCCAATAAATATTATTTAAATATTACCAAATTAAGAATATTGAGCCAGGGAAAAAGAAATAAAAGTAAATTTTCAAACCTCCAAATTACCTAAATTCTAAAGCAACCCAACATCTGGGCCGTGATCGTATAGTGGTTAGTACATTGCGTTGTGGCCGCAATAACCCAGGTTCGAATCCTGGTCACGGCACCAATTGTTCGGTAGAAAGAGTGCCTTTTATGATATACTAAAACATTCTATCATGCAAAACTATTCTAAGTTCTTAAAAACATTCCAAAAGTTCCTAAATTTGTAAAGTACCTAAAAACTGAAAGTTATCTGAAAATGAATCTGAAAATATCTGAAATTTGTAAAGTTCATCTAACCTGAAAACATTCTATCATTATAACTGAATTCTTAAATAAACTGAAAAGTAAATTGAAAGTGGACCTATTGACCAGTTTCCCTACGTGTACAAATATGTACTCCTGTAAAATATAAGAATTGACACTTTCCTAAAAATAAAAACATTAAATGTAAAAGAAAGAACACAGATTTTAGGTTTTCAAAAATCTAACGTTTATTAAAATTTTAAACTTCACTTTTAAAATAATTTCCAAAATATTTTACATCTCATTAACTAACAAATCCAATAAACAACTTAAATAATAAAAATAAATGGGATGGCCGGTCGTATAGTGGTAGGAAAAAAACGTTAGAACATTAAATTTTAAAGTTAACAATATTAAACTTATTCAATTATTTATCAAAACTAAAATTTTAGATAAAAAAAACATCAGTTAGCCAAAAAGGGAATTTAGAACAAAATTTAAAAGGATAACCACAGGATTCGCAACTTAAAATATATAAGTCTAAAGGGGTCTTCTTCTACTAACACAATTAAACTTTAAAATAAATAGTCTAAACCGACAGAAGCAAATAAAAATCAGCATTTAAAAGATATCACCCGGATGTAGAGCCGTCATGGAACATGCTGGATGCATCAGATCCCAACAGATGAGACGAAGATGGAAAGGCAAAAGTCCAATCGCTTAATCACGAGGAAAACTATCCATTCCTGTTCAAAAGAAGGGCCGTTCACACGACAGCAAGCTCCTCAACGTCGAAAATTCGATCAGCACCAAACCTCAATCAACGATTTCTTCATCGGAAACAATGGACACTTCTTTACACATCAGTACTAAACGCCGAGCATATAGTCCAGTAATTTCATATGAAAATGCCGACTCAATACGTCATTTAAAGAATGCACACTGACAACGATAAACAACCGCCTAATTGGCGTCAGAGCACTTCTCAAATCCACATGACAGGCGAGAGCTTGTAGACACAATAATTTCGGATGCTCCCAACTGTTTAGAATAAACCTCGCCTCCACGGCGGGAAAAACAGATTGAAGACGCTACAACTTCATAACAGATCAGACGTTTAATTAGCCGGGATAAACATTTTATTTTATATGCAGCGTTAAGAGTACGTCACTTAAGTCATAGCAGGAAACAAGAATCGTGGGCTGGACATCGTAAATTAAACACGAACAAACTTAAAAGTCGCGAAAAAAGACATTCCACAGAATGTGTGCCTAACGGCACAGGACAGCTTAATAGCTTACATCCCCTTGTTCTAATCCATAAGCAGAAGAAAAGTGAAAAAGAGAAAAGAGATCGAAAAAGTGCGCGATTTGCTTATATACTGCGAAACATCGCTGCCACAGATTGTAAACAAAATTATCGATGAACGATAAAATAATTAATGACAGACGATTTTAATATTACGATCAACCAATTAAAAACTCGAAACTTTAAAGAAGAGAAATGGAATTTTAGAGCAGACGAAAATTAAAAAGAAATGAAGTGAAACGATTTGGAAAATACGAATTCGGCAATAATTTAAATATGGACGATTCTGAAATATTTAAAAAGCTGAAAATAGAATAAAACCGAAAATTGCGATGAATTAACCAATTTTTAACCGAGAGCAATAAATTTGGAATCAAATTAAAGGGAATAAAAAGGGCAATAAATGGAATCACAAATTAGCCAATTTAAATAAATTTAATTTGCTAAAACCTAAAAAGAACGAACTTCGCCGTTTTTAACACAAAACCTATGGAATAGAACATATTTGGAACAGAAGAATATCAAAAACCTAAACAATTGGAAGATGAATAACTAAATGAGAATGACTATGTAAATAAGACCCCTGAATACATTTAAACAAATAGCAAAATTCCTAAAAATAATTAAATATCCAAAAGTATAACCCAACACAGGAAAGTCATGGTCTAAGACACTACCTCGAGAAGTACACTGTAAAACATTTGCAAGCGTGTTACTGAAAGTGTCAGGGGAATCCAAGGTCCGTAGAATATCTTATATATAAGCAAGGTTATGTATATAAGGTTGTCTCGTTCGGGGAAAAACTTGTCACCGGAAGGAAAGACGAGTGACGTCACTGCTAGACCTAGAGCTCCTCTACTACAGGCTGACTTATCAAGCATATTGAAGCCCATAGGATTCCATACTATAGTTACAGAAATTATAAAATAAGTGTTTAAAATAAATACGTTATATAAAAAAAGAAGTTTCAATTAGAATATTGTAAAACTTAGCTCGCACAAGTGTGCTCCAGTACCGGGTATCCAATTATTTATTGGCCATTGTTTTCTTCTTTCTTCGTTTCTAGGAAAGCGAAATAGCCTAAAACCCTTTCAAGAATGATTAGAGTAGTTCGGTGCAGAACACCCATAATTATTTCAATTATACTTCCTAAAGTTATAATACGAATAGAGCTAATGTTAATGGATTGCGCATCCAGCTATGGTGGGCTTCAATATGCTTGATGAGTCAGCTCGTATATAGAGGAGCCTTAGCTAGACCTAAGGCTCCTCTATATACGAGCTGACTCATCAAGCATATTGAAGTCCACCATAACTGGAAGCGCAATCCATTAGCATTAGCTCTATTCGTATTTTCACTTTAAGAAGTATAATTGAAATTATTATGGGTGGTTGTTCTGCACCGAACTGCTCTAATCATTCTAGAAAGGATTTTAGGCTATTTCGCTTTCCTAGAAACGAAGAAAGAAGAAAACAATGGTTAATAAATAATTTGAATACCCAGTACTGGAGCATATTTGTGCGAGCTAAGTTCTATAATATTCTAATTGAAACTTCGCTTTTCATATAAAATACTTATTTTAAACACTTATTTATAATTTCTGTAACTGTAGTATGGAACCCTATGGGCTTCAATATGCTTGATAAGTCAGCCTGTAGTAGAGGAGCTCTAGCTAGGCTTAAGGCTCCTCTATATACGAGCTGACTCGTCAAGCATATTGAAGCCCACCAAGACCGAAAGCGTAATCCATTAGCATTAGCTCTATTCGTATTATCACTTTAGAAGGTACTATTGAAATGATTTTTGGTAGGTGTTCAGCACCAAACTGTTCTAAACATACTAGAAAAAGGTTTAGGCAATTTCGCTTTTCCAGAAATGAAGAGGGAATAAAAAAATGGCTTATAAATAGTCGACAGAATCATTGGATACCCGGTACAGGAGCATATTTGTGAAAGCTAAGTTTTACAATATTGCAATTGAAACTTCTATTTTTATACAAAGTATTTATTTTAAACACTTATTTTATAATTTTGGTAACTGTAGTATTATTATTGAGTTTTATTTGTTATAGTCTTATCTTAATAAACGTGGTTTGTAATCCTGAATGTGTTATGTGTTAGCCCTGAATGTGTGAGAAGCATTTTAAAAAATTGATACGCAAAAATTCTTCAAATTGAAATTGCCGCTCGTGTATATTCAATTTAAAATTCTCTACATTTTGAATAACTATTTCAATACCTTTGAATAACTTTTTCAAAATAGTTTTACTTTAATGAAGTTTTTTTAATATCATGTATGAATGTTTGAAATATTATTACTATTATGAAATATTATTAGTTCTACATATTTGAAAATTTGCTAACTACTTTGTATTTAAAGATGAAAATATTAATAATAACCTTATGAACTCGGTTTCTTTTTCATCAAGGATTTTCAAACAATAGTTGATCATTATGTAGCTTTTATGATAAACGTATTTCGATTTATTTACCATTTTAGCTTATGTTTGCATAATTACTATAACATGGCACGTTTTCTACTTGGCGACAGTTTGTTGATAGTAGGATTCACCAATTCTGTGATTCATTATGATCTAAAAATACAACAAAGTGTATAAAACTTGAAAGATATTGGTGTGAGAGGAATAAATCTTTTATATATATATATATATATATATATATATATAATTTAAAGCTATTTTCTTCTGGGTTTGGAAGAGAGTATAATGCATTCAAGATGATGTTTAGATTACAAACCAAGTGTACTAAGATAAGCAACTAAAATCATTAATGATCCATACTACAGTTACAGAAATTATAAAATAAGGGTTGTTTAAAATAAATACTTTATATAAAAAAGTTTCAATTAGAATATTGTAGAACTTAGCTCGCACAAGTATGCTCGATTACCGGGTATCCAATTATTCATTAGCCATTGTTCTCTTTTTTTTTCGTTTTTAGGAACGCGAACTAGCTTAAAACCCTTTCTGTTATGATTAGAGCAGTTCGGTGCAGAATAACCACCCATAATTATTTCAATAATACTTCTTAACGTGAAAATACGAATAGAGCTAATGCTATTGGATTGCGCTTCCAGCTAGGGTGGGCTTCAATATGCTTGATAAGTCAGCCTGTATTAGAGGAGCTCTAGCTAGACCTAAGGCTCCTCTATATACGAGCTGACTCATCAAGCATATTGAAACCCACCCCAGTTGGAAGCGCAATCCATTAGCATTAGCTCTATTCGTATTTTCACTTTAGAAAGTATTATTGAAATAATTATGGGTGGTTGTTCTGCACCGAACTGCTGTAATCATTCTAGAAAGGGTTTTAGGCTATTTAGCTTTCCTAGAAACGAAGAAAGAAGTAAACAATGGCTAATAAATAATTGGATACCCGGTACTGGAGCATACTTGTGCAAGCTAAGTTCTACAATATTCAAATTGAAACTTTTTCTTTAACACGTTACAACAAAGTTGAAAAGTGTTTATGACTTTGTTCATTCTGTCTGTCTGTCTGTCCGTTAGCACGATAACTGCCGTAAAAATGACTTAATCAAAATGAAATTTTAGTATGTTGTTCAGACGGTCTGTAGGACCTATGGGAATATAAATGAATAATATCACCCAATTAGCTTTGGATTGAACCCGGGTTGAAAAAATGAAATACATTGAGCTCTATGGGAACTAATTTTTCAAACATTTTTTAAGCGGATTTAAAATTCACAAATTGCTTCGAAAATTTTATGTAATATTCAAATTGTTCCATAAAATATGTAAAAAAAAAATTCAGCGAAATATATTCAGTAGTTTTTTAAATAAAAATTAAAATAATAATTACACCTCTTATATGAAACTATCACGTGACCATGATATGAAACGATCATATGACCCACTTCAAAATGATATATGGCATCCATCTTGCTTCAAAATCGTGATTTTTTTAAGTTCTTTTTAATTCATATTGAGTGTTGCATCCGTCCTAAAACTACTTTATTTTTGCTTAAAATTTGTGCATCTACATACTGAAACAACGCAATGACAATATATTTGAGTTTAAATGCTCATCTAAATTTGATTATTTCTACAACTAAGCCTATTTTAAACCTATGTAAAATGTAAACAGCAAAATATGTAGAATTAGTTGTATTAGAATTCCTGTATTTTTTTAACACAAAATAATTTAGTCCATGGAGTCTGCATTGCTGATATGAATGAAATATTAATTCATTTTATAAAGAGAAGGACGATTTTTTTCGATGAAGTTTTAAGCATAGAGTTTAATTATTTGTAGCTCCGTGGTCTTAAATAAAATGTTTAAATAAAATAAATTATTATAGTATTGTGATGAATGAAATGAATGGGAGAAAGTTATGAATGTAATCCTGTTTTTATAGAGAGATCCAGACGTGTTATTATTTCTATGACGTCATTTGAATTAATTTCAGTTGTTTTCGATGAAGTTTTCAAATATAATAAATTATCGTAGTATTATGATAATTCTAAAACTATTACCGAGGAATGTATAACATTTTAGAGATGTTTAAACCAGGCAATTTACATTTCAATGCCGTCATTTGAATGAAGTTCATTTTTTTCGATGAAGGTTTAAGTTTTCAAATATAATAAATTAATGCAGTATTGTGATAAGTTTAAAAATATTACCGAGGAATGTATTGCATTTTAGACTTGTTTAAATAAAATTGCATTGAAGTTGGAAAGCGTTTCATAATCAATGCTTTAAGCATGATTGATCTTTCTTGTTTATGTAAAGTATTTATTTTAAACACTCATTTTATAATTTCTGTAGCTGTAGTATGGAACCCTATGGGCTTCAATATGCTTGATAAGTAAGCCTGTAGTAGAGGAGCTCTAGCTAGACCCGTTCTCTGACAGAGACAAGAAAATCTATTGAAAAACGTTGATCGGAAACTATTTAAATATTTATCTAATAGTAACTATGTGCAAGCAATAAAGAATAAAATAAAACAGTATATGCATGGTAATGTGAAGTTTATGAAAATAAATTCCGTACATATGAAAAGAAATAACAAATTTTTGATGAGAGGAGAAGCTATTAAAATTTTAACATAAGGGAAGTTTATACAAAGATTACTGAATACTATGTTGAAAAATAATTGAATGATCAAAGGTTATGTATTAACAAATAGTAAATGATCAGAAAAGAGCCAATAGTTGTTAGGTGCGTTATTGGAATCAGTTTGAGAAGGATATAAATATGTATTTCCAATCTAAATGGGGCAAATCAGCCGTCATTAAAATATAGACTGTATTCCGGGGTTTACAGGCATGAATAACGCAATATAAATTAGAATAAATATTATTTCTATGCAATGCAATGCATAGCTTTTGTCTAGTTCAAAAACTTTACATGTTTTAGGAAAAATATATCGTCCGGATTTGAGAGAATGTCAGGAAACTTTCAAAATCATCTGAAGAAAAAACAATAATTGATTTAAATTTGAAAACACATATTTTATCAAACCATTGCAATAATAATTATTAGTCACGTCAAATGTAGTTTGCTAAGAATTTTGTTGTTTGTAAATTTGTTAATAAAGTTTCTGTTAAGGCATTTATATCTTGATTTGTCAAATTGAAAGGCTTCATCACGAGTAAGACGGAGTAGTTTTGATTCAATGAAAATGGTTTTTGTTCAAGAAAGGGATATTCATAAGTTAAAAGAAACTAGTGTAATTTTATGGATAATTTTGTAAAAACAAAATAAATTTATAGTCGCATTAAAATGATACATTTATAGCTATTTATTTTAAAGCAAACGGTGAATGGAATCTTTTTAGTTTGAAGCTCCTTCCCCATAAATATTGGTCAAATTTCGGAGAAAAAAATATTTGTATTCGAATAAAATGATAAAAATAGCCTTTGTTCCTTTTAGCACAAAATTCCGGATGATATATCCCCCCCTCTTTATTTTCCACGATTTTCTGTCGCATTTTAAAGTGCCGATTGACGGAATTTTACGGTAATATCTGTACCATAACAGAAATTAAATGCGTTCACAAATACTTCAAATAAACAAAATTAAACAGCAGATGTATATCATTAAATACATAGAAACGGGGTTTTCTTTAAGCATATAAAATGAAAATATTAATTGCATACATTGAGCATACAATGATACAATCTAAATATTTTAAAATCAAATCGATGACATTTTTCAGAAAATTATAAAGTTCAAATATTTTTTGTATAGGAACTATTAGGATCGGAATGGTACGCTTGCTTTTACTCGACAGAATTTGTACCATAGCATTTATATGCAGAAAATTTTAAATCATCAAATTTGTAAAGAAATATGAATTTGACTGCGAATTAATAAAGATAATATGGAGAGTTTTATAGAAATAAATCTTATTTAATTCTATTTTAACATATTTCTCATTAGTTATATCCTATTTCAAACCTTCAAACTTTTAATAGACACTACAGACAGTAAAGTGCACAATTTCTATTTAATGAATTTGAACGGGATATTTCATTTAAAATCTTTAATGTGTTGTAAAAGTAATTGTTAAAAAATACCATATTAAAATCCATATTTATGCAATATATTTGCGATTAAAAATATTAGTAAAGATTATCAGTTTACACATAAATATGTAAATTTTATGTAAAAAAGAAGCTGAATGTATTTGTTATACGAAATCACCGGGAAATCATATCCTTGCTATAATTTGTCAAACCGCTATTTTTGACTCCTTCATCCGTTAATTACAGCAATTTAGTTAATTTTAAATTCAAATTTGAGTTCATTTGTCATATTTCAGAGTTAGCACATTATTTTAGGAAATATTTCATGTATCTCGTTGATGTTTAAAGCAAGACATTTTAAAATAAAACCGTGCATTTTTCCAACGTTTTTCTACGAACCGCCGCTGGTCTACAGATAGGAAGGTCTAGCAGTGACGTCACAGCTCGCCCAGAAATGTTACCATGGGGGGAATAGCGAACGAGACAACTTGTTAATATTCTATTAACCTTGAGGGGAATCAGCTCCCCATAAAAGGGGAGAAAGATTTCGGATAGCTATAATAACATAAACATACAATTAACGTTTTAACAGATGATAATTAGCTGAATATTTCAGAAATGAAGCTGGCATTTTCATCAACGCTTGTAATTGCGGCTTTTCTGATAGTTTGCCGAAGTTATCAATACAGTAGCTGATAAAAATGAGCATAGGTTGTAGAATGTTTTGCAGTGTATTAGTGTTATCGCAAATTTTTTCGTACAAGTCTATGGAAACCCCTATGACGTTACATGATGATACAATTTTATGGAGGTTGATCCTTTTTCTAACACTTTACAACATAGTTAAAAAGTGTTTATGACTTTGTTCATTCTGTCTGTCTGTCTGACTAACTGCCGTAAAAATGACTTTATCAAAATGGAATTTTAGTATGTTGTTCAGACAGTCTGTGGGACTTATGGAAATATAAATGAATAATATCACCCAATTAGTTTTGGATTGAACCTGGGTTAATAACATGAAATACATTAAACCCTATGAGACCTAATTTTTCAAACATTTTTTAAGTTAATTTAAAATTCACAAATTGCTTCAAAAGTTTTAGGAAATATTCAAATTATCCTATAAAATATATAAAAAAAAATTTCAGCAAAATATATTCAGTAGTTTTTTAAATAAAAATTAATATAATAATTGCACCCTTTATATGAAGAGATCACGTGACCATTATATGAAGAGATCGCGTAACCCACTTCAAAATAAAATATGGCATCAATATTGTGTCAAAATCCGGATTTTTAGTGCTCTTTTTAATTCATATTGAGTGTTGTATCCGTCCTAAAACAGCTTTATGTTTGCTTAAATTCTGTGCATCTGCATACTGAAACAACGCAATTATAATATATTTGAGTTTAAATGATCATCCAATTTTGATTATTTCTACAACGAAGCCTAATTTTCACTTATGGAAAATGTAAACACCAAAAGATGTAGAATGAGTTGTATAAGAATTGCTGCATTTCTTTAACGCAAAATTAGTTAGCTCATGAGTCTGCAATATAGCTGATATGAATGAAACATTCATTGATTTTACAAAGAAAATCAGACGATTTTTTCGATGAAGTGTTAAGCATAGAGTTAAATTACTTGTACCTTCATGGTTTTAAGTTTTTATATAAAATAAATTATTATAGTATTGTGAAGAATGAAAGGAATAGAAATAGTTTATGAATGAAATGCTGCTTTTATAGAGAGAGCCAACCGATTTATATTTCGACGACGTCATTTGAATGAATTTCATTTGTTTTCGATGAAGTTTTCAAATATAATAAATTATTGTAGCATTATGATAATTTTAAAATTATTGCCGAGGAATGTATCGCATTTTAGAGATCTTTAAACCAGGCAATTTATATTTCAATGCCGTCATTTGAATGAAGTTCATTTTTTTCGATGAAGGTCTAAGTTTTCAAATATAATAAATTAATGTAGTATTGTGATAATTTTAACAATATTACCGAGGAATGTATCTCAATTTAGAGATGTTTAAATAAAATTGCATTGAAGTTGGTAAGTGTTTTATGATCAATGCTTTATGCATGATTGATCTTTCTTGTTAAGGGATACGGGAGGGGACTATCTCGCTTTCTGTTTCTGATAGGGAGAAAAGCCGATTGTAAAGTTGTAGAGCATGGCAAATGTAGTATTAAACATTATTGTTCTACAGCACAAGCTGCAAAATAACTATCTACAGGATTTAAAAGAGGCAATTTTATTATTCTGCATGCAGAAATGAAAATTCAGAGTTATTAGAAAACACGCTGAAATATCTTATTACATGTGTGTAGTAAGCATACAGCGTTGCGGAAGGTGAACACTTTGTATTTCGTGTAAAGTTAATTTCATTTTGTCGCATTGTCTAAATGTTCTATTTTTTAGGAGGGGAATTACATTATATACACTGGTTTCCAAGGTTTCTTTTTATCTTATGTGTGGGGGGTATGAAAATGCTTAATATTCATTTTGCAACACTCTGTGACTTTGTAAATGACTTTTTCCCTAATCTGACGTCTGTTCCCTTATTAGGGGTATGGCCCCCTAAAGTTTTTTCATCATGTACTGCCATTGGGATTTACTATACACCTGCATAAAATGTATACAATACCCTACTCTTCAAGCTATTGGCCTGATCCATAACTGTACTTGTCATCCTGTATAGAATATTATATGTCTTTCTAATCCAGTCCATTAAGTTCTATCAATATCCTTATGTGGTCGGTCTAAGCTCTATCAATATCCTTAAGTGTCATCTGGAAAAGGATAAGAAAAAATTAGCAGTAGCTGCAATCCGATAGGCCGGCATGTTTCTGCATGAATAACATTTATCATTGCAGGTGATTTGTCTTTAGACATTTTCAGAGCAATTCAAAACAATTCGTCAAAATATCAAATTCAATATAATACTCAAATTTTCAATATAAAATTCAATTAATTCATTAAAATATCCAAATTATAACCACATTTTTTTCGAAAACTAAGAATCTAATACGAAAGCCAATTATACATACTTATAAGGCGTTGAAAGAGCTTTTATAATCCTTGGTTCGCATTTTTAGTTTTCGAGCGTATTACAAATTTGAAAAACCGGAAATATTCTATGTTCTTGAACTTGACGAGGCGATTCCTCAAAAATTATAAGAGGTTTGTGTAAATAAATTATTGATCTAGAAACCAGATTTCCTACTAAAGGTTTTTAGCGCTTATTGTTTATCTTTTATAGTTTAACTATTTTTTTTATAGTTTAGAAGACATTTCGAATGAAGTGAATAAAATAAATAAAGTGAATCAAAATCTCGCTTGGACAAAAACTTCAAAATACTAAATATATTAAAATATTGAAATTATTGTTATATATGCATAAAACGTACATTATTTTCTACTAAACAAGCAACATTGTTTTACATTTACATCTATTAGTTTGGATATATAAGTGTCCAAAATGTTTACATTTTTCGTAACGCTTCAATTTCAGACAGAGATACCTCTACCATACATGCTATTCACACCAACACAGCATTGTAAATAAAAATCAGAACAAATGCTAAGCCGAAAGGGACCCCGGGACAACTGTTGAAAACAGGTGTGTGTGAATAATATTGTAAAAATTCGAAAGTAGCACACTTTTAAAATCTCTTCTGAGCAAAATCGCTCTAATCCTACATATATAGTAGAATGTAACCTAAAATCGTATTTTTATGGGATATATAGCTATTGAGCCACACGGTCTTTAGTTGTTTTCGTTCAACTACAATGACCTAAATAAGATTTCGTATTACGGAAATTTTTCCATTTGGCAATTATCTGTCCTTTGAGAGAATGCAGGTGTATCGTAGCGAGCAAGAGCTTCAGCAGAGGGAACCAAAATCTGTTTCTCAAAGATAAGAGACCACTTCCTAAACTTTGATAAAACAAATTTCCCATACCCATCCTTTATCTCTCAGCTATGTTATAAAAACCAATGACGGGTCGTCAGCTGTCTGCCTTGACGGATATTCCGAAGAATAGGTAAGACATATTTTGTCGTGCAATAATTTTCCCCTGACTATTGAATCTTTTACAATAGAATATGATGTCGGTGTCACCTGTAGTTAAAAATTAAAACCACAGCAATCGGATAGCAGCAAAATTCGGTACAGGGGTAGCTGAACTCCCGAGACGATAGACCTCATCGAGTTTTGCTTTAATTCGGATCAGTTAACGCCAAAAATCCGTCGAAATTTCATCTTCAAAACCAGTTTCCTTTCGGGCAGGCGATAATGATAAAATCGCAGTTCTTCGTTGAGATGGAAAAACAGATGTTTAGCAAAGGTAGTGGATTAAATGTATAGGTTTTCTAACTTAGGTAATTTTAAAGATATCGTTCTAATTTTTTAAATGCGGTATTATTTCATTATTATAAGCATTCTATGAAAATTTCACTAGAAACTGAGGATTACTTTAAAAGTTATGAACAGTCGGTGGATAATCGGTGGAAATTACTCTATTAAAAATTGATTTATTGAAATTAATTTATTCCAGCAGATAATTTTCCGAGGAAAGAGATATTATTATATATCGAACATATATTTTTTCTTTTTTAAAGGCATTTTATTGGTGAATTGTAATCGGATAATTAGGTACTTGGTAGTTTTTGTTTTTATATTTCAGTTTTAAAAATGTTTTTTAAACTTAATTTTCAATACATATGCCAGTTTTTCGTTATAAATCTTTTGGTTGAATTCATAGTGTGCTCTTTCACTAATTTGATCCTAACTCATCTTCTAATTACACTGGAAATTAGCTTTAAACACTGCAAATTTTATCTTGAGCCAACAAAGGCTGTGTATCCGGATTTCATGTATTTTGCAGCCGTATAGGGTGAATTATACTCGTGCAGCGGGTGGAGAATGTTTAGGCACTTATTTAGAGTGTATTAAGAGCATATTATTCCTCCAGCCGTCCGTTTCATTTTGCCCATGTTAATATATGGCGAAGAGTCCTTAATTCTTGCTCGTTTATTTTTTAGAATATTTTTTTTTCCAAGCATAAATTCTAAAAACAGAAAAAGGTTTATGCGTTTTTAAAAAAATCGGCAATGCTGTTATAAGTATTTTATACATTTATTTAAACGTAAGGTGTTAATGTTATAAAAATATTATAAATACTTCTAATTATTTCATCGAATTTAACACAAATCTTCTTATTCTCAGCATCTATGTCTGGCAGAAAACAGCAGGAAAAAATTCTGAAACTAAATCCACTAGAGGTTAGGGACTATTTTTGTAAATGAAACAAGTGGCTGGAGGAAAAGTATTCTTTTAAGCTATGTAGCAAGTATTTTTTTTTTTTTGTTCTAAATGGGCGCATTATTAAGACGTTCTTTGGTTTTCGAGAATTTTCTGTATGTTTCGGTGCAATTTTAATTAGAAATTTACATCTTGAATTCCGGACAACACTGCGTATTCGTGCTAGTTGCTTCATAAAATCATGTTAGATATAAATATTAATTCCTATTTCATCAGATGGCAAAAGTTAGCCGTCTCCTAAATTGAACTGTAAAGAATTTTTTTATTTGAAATTTTACAGTATTATAAAAGTAACTTTGCAGTTGTGCATGACACTTTAATGTTTAAAAATAGACAATTGGTTATGAAATATTTTGGGATTTTCATAGCCTGTTTTGTTTTTAATGACAACTTTTTTAATTAAATTATAATAATGGTTTCCAACTGTTATTGTTAAATTAAAAAAATATGAGATTTAAGAAAGATAAATTCAGATTATGGATTCCGATACATTACGGAGCGAAATGAAATTTTATCTGTTAAAATGGGGGTCGGGGGAGTATGAGGCAAAAGCAATTTTGGATTATTACTTTCCTTATATACATAATGTATAAGGAAAGTATTGTGACTGGGTCGAAAATTCGAATTCGAGTTTTCGACGAGAGAGCACGTTTCAAGCATCCCTGATCACGAATCAAACATTTTTGAAGTGATGTCTGTGTGTGTGTGTGTGTGTGAAAGTATGTGTGTGTGTGTGAAAGTATGTGTGTGTTTGTGTGTGTGTGTCAGTGAGTCTGTGGAGACGATAACTGACGAACGAATGGACCGATTCGAACGAAATTCAGTACAAAAATCACAATCCATAAACACTGGAAGCCTATTGTTTTAATACGCAATCGAATGTTCAGAACCCCCCTAAATTTTCGAATGAAATTTTGAAAAAATCGTCACAAAATCAAAACCACTAATAAAGTTACGCAAATAGACGTTTCTTATGTAATTTTTCATTAGAAAATGATTGGCATAAATTTTAGAACGCTAACATGAACCGTTCTCGAGATATTGCCAATTTTTAAAAAAATTATCAAAAAGTCATATAAAATAAAAAAAAATATTTCCTATTGAGGAACATGTTTACTTTTCATATGTAACACCATACGATAAATTGGGTGACATCATTCTCGAGGATCTAGCTTGTTCCATTCATGAAAAAAGATCCTTGGAGTAATACGTTTGTATTTGAACGACAATAGTCATTTGTCTGCTGTAACAATAACTTATTTCTTCGTCCATAACGCTTGGCGACATTTTGGCGACGAATTTGGCCGAATGTCGCCAACTTGGCGACTATTTGAAATGTTGCCAAATTAACGAAAATCTCGCCAAATGGCTAAAAATGACGCTAAATCAATGAAAATGACGACTAATTGTCGAAAATTCAATATCTTGGAAAAAATATTAGTATCTACTATAAGAAAAACCTATTTTTTTACTGTAAAAGTAGTAAATTCATTACATTATATAAGGAAAATCATGTGTTGCCCACATCATATTTTTTTTATCTATGCATTTGTGTATATCATGTGAACCCACAGTAGATTGTTGTCTATTAATATTCGAAGTGTAATACCTATTAATAAAGAGTGAAGTCTACTGAATGATAAAATATAATGCATAATATTATTACATATTATTTATTATATAATAAAATATTAAATGATATAATATAATGAATGCGTGGAATGAGTTAAATATTCTGAATGAACGAGTTGTAAAATTTTTTATTCATAAGACACAATTTTTTCAATCACGGCGCATTCATTCATTAATACATATTAATCTGGTTAAGACAAATTTAGTGTAGAAATATATCTTTATTTTTTTGTATTTTGGAGAGTACTACTCTGTAACGAACGCTCATAAGGCAGTATTAAATGTCTTCTTAGGCTGGAGACGTGTTTAGATCAAAGCTTTAATGCTGGTCTACCACGTTTTGCTCTGGGGTCAAAACGTAATTCGCTAGCACCATAGCGATGAGCTAAAGACATCATATAGCCTCATGAGCTTTCGCTATAGCCCTATAAAACAGGGATGGAGAACGGGGTGTGCACTTCTTTAATTTACAAAACAGCTCATTTCAAGTACGAAAATTTTTTTCATCAGAGTTTCATATAAATTTACAAATTTTTACTATTCTTTTTATTCTAATAATTTAAAATTTAAGGACTCTTTTGTTTTCTATTGGTTTATTTGGATTAGCACATTTTATTGTGATTACCTAACAATCCAAAATACGATTGCGAGGTTTTAATATTTTTTGTTAGCGATATACAATCAAATATGTTTGTTTGCACTTAGCATTAAATTCGTTTATAAACTCTCTCTAAGGGACGTATCAGCGGATAACAGGGCATCATAATTGAAACGTGTTGTTTGCTGACACGTGTTCTTAGTGAGTGAATAAAACAAATGATGCAGTGATAATAATAATTCATTTACAAATAAAATAGGTTGAATCATAAAATGAAATATTTTCGAAATAAAATTACGAAAAATGACTCGTGAAATAATTTTATACATTGGATCAAATAATATTATTATTTGATTTTTCAATAATGTTAATCTAATTTTCATGTAAAATAGTTTAAAAAGGTAAAACTAAACTGTTATGCAGATAGAAAAAAATTAAGCACACATCCACAACAGAAGGTATTATAACATCAGACGTGATGTCAAATTATTTATTGTTATGCGGATTTTATATTTCAGTCCTAATATTTATTTTCATTTTCCAGAGCTGCATCATGAAGCTTCTACTGCTAACCCTTTTCGTTGCTTGCGTCACTGCATCATTCCATGATGGTACGTTGAATTTAATTTTTTTTCTTGTTATTGAATGTATATTCTGTAGAAAAACTATGAAAATGCAATATTGCCACGTATATTAATATTGCATAGGTAGCGAACTCAAAAAAAGTTTTGTTTAAGTAAATTTCTTTACAGTAAATTAATACTAAATTAATTCTGATATATACCATGTAAGTTCCTTATTGATTCACTGCATATTAATATTATTCAACTGAAAGTTAGTTATAAGCATTTTCATATGTAATATAGATTTCTTTTTCATAGCCCTGGTAAGAATTTAATCAATAAATATTTTTTATTAAAATTGTAAAAGATAAATTTTACATTACAATTACCAAAAACGGGGTGAAAATAACAATTACGCTGACAATAAATAAAAGAAATACAACCTAAATTGATGAATAAATAAAGCGATAAAATCAGACGATCGTTTTGGAAGCATTTGTGTTTCTTGTATCAACGGGGATCAAACAAGAGCTGAATGTCAAATGGGAATGGGAGTTTCAAGACTACTAAAAATACTAAACAAAAATACTAAACAAAAGCATCTATTGATGTGGCTCCCCTTAGTGTGATGAAAGAGAAGTTAAACGAAAACAGCATTAAAATGGAGACAGTATGAACGCGAAGTGGGGCACGGAAAGAACAGACAGAAAGAAATTAAAGCTGGTCATGCCAGAATGCCTAGAAATATGGTATCACAGACAATTCATTAACTAGATTGTTGGAATTATATTGATATGAAATTAATATTGGTATGATTTATTACTGATTATATTATTGAAGATATGATTTTTATTGATTTAACAGAATCCAAATTGATAGCAGAAGAGCACTTTTGGCAGTGCTTTTTCAAGCACACTTTCAACTTAAATTTTCTCCAGTCTATATTTATAATTCAACTGACGATAAAAATAGTTGTAGTTATAATGGCTATTATATAGGGGAAATAAAGTTAGTGCTACTCAAGAAGGATTAAAAAAATACCCAAATTTTCGAACATTAGGAAAATAACATGGTAAACATTTTTTGAAAACCTACAAGCCAAAGATTACATAATGTGTGAAATATGCAAATTACGAAAAGCTTGCGGATGGCTTAATTATTTGGCTGCAATTATATTTCTTAATTAACATTTTGTTTTCTAGCATTCAAATAATTTAAAATATTCTTTTATAACCTATTCCTTAAGATATAAAACGTTTCACTTTTCACTTGCGTTTCATGGATGTGTTTCTAAATTTGATTGATTTATCAATAAAGCAGGGTTATCAGTGCCGGCTTGGACTCCTAAGCGTTCCGGCGGGAAATAGGTACTCAGGGTCCCTCTGATGAGCGAAAAAATAGTCTTGCAATTGGAAGCATTTTTTATTTCATATGATTTCACAATAGGAGATGTCGCATGAACATTGCCGAATCCTTAGCCAAGACGCTTACAAGTGCTTCGGGGCTTTGATGGTAATTGGGGAAAAAACGACCGCGTCGAATAATACTTATTTATATTTAAGGGCCTACATAGACTCTTTTTTATAATTAGTAAATTCAGGTAATTTAATATACCATTTTTTCTGAAATTTTAGATTTAAGAATAAAATATTGATATGTGACTATTTAATATACCATTCTTTCTGAAATTTTAGATTTAAGAATAAAATATTGATATGTGACTATTTTATTAATTTTAACTAGACCATTTGTTTCTGACGCAAATATATAGGTTTAAGAGAAGTTAAATTCAAAGCGTTTCAATGACGGATCCTCAAATCTCAAAATGTATGTGTAGGTATAATAAAGTGACAGCATGTTCGGAGCGATTCAAACATTGTGACTTCCTTCTAATCATCGCACTAGACTTGACACTAGAAACTTTCATTTAAAGGTTATACAGGTTAGAATTTTAATCTGCATCCTGAATTTAATTTTATATACACTCACAGCCATACAGATTTGCGCACCAAGAAGTAAATGTGGGGTCGCAACGAAACTTGGCACGAAGGTACGTGTCAGGCAGATATGCAAATGATTAGAAGTACAGCGTGATTGCGTATTACGTAATGTCAATAGATGGAATTGAACTTCGTTCTGCCTGGCGCAAGAAAAAGGTTCTTTTTGCCTATACTTAATATGTTGCAGAGGGACGGGAATAGAAGACAATATGATCTGTTGTCAGAGTTCGAGAAGGGAAGAATCATCGGGATGATGGAAGCCGGGTGGTCAGCTCGACCAGTACCTGCCACCTAGGCCGTTCTGACTTAACTGTGAGGAGGTGTTGGAACCAGTGGACGAGAGAGAGGTTGCATACACGGCGACCAGGTTCAGAACGCCCTCGGCAGACCAATAGCCGAGAAGACCGTCACATCATCCGACACGTACGCACAGCGCCAATTGCATCATTGTCCGCCATCCGGACACAGACAGCACCTATACTACGGTCCTTGTGTCTTTACATACCATCGCGAGGCGCCTGGAAGAAGGGCATTTGGTATCGCGGCGCCCATTACGTGTGCTGCCAATGAGACCCACCAATCGTTGCCTTCGTTTGGAGTGGTGTCGCGCTATACGGGATTGGAACGCAATCGAATGCAACCAGGTTGTCTTCAGCGACGAATCGAGATTCAATTTGGGCAGTGATGACAACCGTGTACGTGTGTGGAGACCCGTGGTGAACGCCTTAATCTTGACTTCGCTTTACAATGGCACACCGCTCCCACAGCTGGTGTGATGATATGGGTAGCCGTCGCATACGACACCCGGTCACCTCTAATATTGATCCACGGAACCATGACAGCCCAGCGGTACGCTCGTGACATCCTTCAGCCACATGTGTTGCCACTCATGGCAGGGCTCCCAGGAGGAAATTTTCAACAGGTCAAAGCTCGGCCACATACAGCAAGGGTGTCACAGGAATGACTCCGCCACATTACCACTCTTCCCTGGCCTGCCCGATCCCCAAATTTGCCACCGATCGAGCATGTCTGGGATCACTTGGGACGGCAAGCTGGACACTCTACGAGTTTGGTCGAACTAGAGGTGCGCTTACAACACGTGTGGAATGAGATGACGCAGGACACCATACGGGACCTGTATGCCTCAATGCCCGCCCGTATCGCATATTCAAGCTGAAGGTGGCCCAACAGGGTACTAGAACCTCCATTCATTTGTAGTTTTTCCTGTAATAAATGATCCTTTTGATTTGATTTTGTATCACTTATATCAACGTTGCACTCACATGTATTAAATTTCGTTCGATTCCGACAACTCTTTCTTGGTGCGCAAATTTTTATGGTAATGAGTGTATATTGCTGTTTGCAGTGTTAATAAACTCACTTTACAAACTTTAGTGGCAGATAGGGAACACTAAAATAAACACTTTTCATTAATGAATGTCTATCTACAGACATCACACATTGGTACCAGAGGGCACTGTTGGGAGACACGGAAATTGACAATTTTTCGCCTTCGTTATTCGTAATATGGATTTTGTACATGTAAAATGGAGACTTTCGCGAATACTGAGATGGCTGACATGAATCTGGACCGGGATATGTGCAGTGGCTATGACGTGACGAGAAAGCTGCATGCGGAAGTGTCATAGTCGTTTCGTAACGACGGACGAAACTATCCCCGAGTCTACGTGGAGTACGGGCACGATAAAGCTGTATATCTGAAAGTCAATACGAGATGTGATGGGTTAAGGGAATATTGGTATTGTCCTTATGGTTGCCACCTTCACTGGGCTTTTTACCGGCCATCCAAACATATACCGTACATCTTCGGGTAGGTCGGACGATATGGGTAGTACGGCTAACATGCATATATTGTATGGAGCTGCCAACCGAATCGGAAAATTTGCTGTACCTTACAGGAGTTTCTTCCTTTCAAGTGGCGCAGCACCTTATGCTACATTCATATCAGCCACGGTAAATTTTATGCAATGCTTCTTGTTACACGTACGAAATCCGCGTTAAAAATGAGAGTAACGAAAAATAGTCAATTGCCGCGCCGCCTAACATGCCATCTAGCGTCAAAGGGCGACTTCTGCGGACATACATTCATTTACGAAAAATGTTTGATTTAGTGTTCCCTATCTCCCGTTAAAATTTGTACAGAAAATTTCGTATCACCCTGTATATTACACACAGATTAATTTTACTAAAGACAAAAACAGATGACAAAATGAAACATATTTAGTAATCAAATCCTTTTGCTAAAATAACGATTCCAGTAATTTTTCTATGTTAAAATTTTGATAAAGTGCTTCTATTTTGAATACTAATTTCAATTTGCATAGTGAGCGATCGCTTTGCAGCATTATTTCTAAACGAAAAGCACGTCGCGATGCTATAGAATTTCCGACTTTTCTACTGGGACTATGAACACTTACAGTACATACTATGGACTATTAATACTTGAAAAAGTAGAATGAATACAAGAAGTTACCAGATGCTCAGTATTAAAAGGCACTAGAGCGCATATGCTTTGCGGAGGTACAACTAGTAGTTACTAAAAATCGTACATACGGTTCAAAGCACTTTTCTCTTAAAATGTGAACTCTAAATCTTGAAATCAGAGCAAAAATTGCATTAGTTTTAATAGGAGAAGCAATAATTTCGGATTAGAGTTGAAAAATCCCCATTTAAGATGGTCGAAATACAACAGATTGCTTCTTGGTTGGTTCCACTTGGTGAAAACTTGACAAAAATTGGCGAAATATCGCCAACTCGCTTTGTAGAAACTATTAATTTAATATTATTGATTTAAAATACGGTGAGTTTTATTGTTCATGGAGCAGCTAGGTATTGTTGGAAATTACCTAGGGTGTTGGAAATTAACTAAGGTGTTGAAAATTAATATCTAGTTTTATATTAAAATATCCTCGCATTTTTTTAATATATCTTTGGATTTCCATTTTAGAAGGCGGGTAAACATATTTCTATCAGCAGTGTCGGCAGGAACATAGAATAATAATTTTAGTAAACTAATTTTATCTTCCCTGCAGCATTGGACGAAGCCGCCGATGAAATCTACCAGGACTTTTTGCTTGGGATGGAAGATGCTGGATCTCTGAAGCAAGCCTTAGGCCTTCCCCACGACCATTATTATGCTGACCAGTAAGAACTGCAAAGTTACTTTTTACGCGAACTCGAACTCCAACTCTTTGTGTAATACTTTGACCCTGAGAGAATTTGGTATTTTAGCGACAGTTTAATTCATTCAAATTAAAATCTTCCATGACCTATCTTCCATACTTCCATGACATATCAGATCTACAGATTTAACCCTAATAGAAATGTCTGGAACAGCGTGTGATGTCATTACAGACACTGGCACAAACTTCGCAGACAGCAAATAAGTAAGCTATGTTTGATAGTAACATCTTAGGGCGCGTGATAGAGTAAATTCTGGCAGAAATGTGACTTAGATCAAATGGAAGAGGAAATTATATGTTATTTCTATGTTATCATATATGTCATCATATATGTTATCATATATGTCTCTATATATCACTCTATGTTATCACTTCTATTGTTCCTTAAAGTTCTGTTAATGTCTAAATACAATTCCTTTATGGGTGCTCCACGTTTTTAATTTTAGTCGCATATGACCAAGAATGCTGCGATAGCTAAAAATTATTCTTAATCATTTAGTGCATTTTACTAAAACCGTGTAATTAAAAAAGTTTTTCATAATATTTTATTTTATACTTTTTAGTCTTTATCGATTTTGTAATCAATTTTTCATCAGATATCTAATCAAACCTATAAATTAAAATATTTTATTGAATTCGTCATGACCGATGGCTGTCTGCCTGGATGTCTGTTTCAACTTCTTTGATGATATGTTTAACATACCTAAAGCTCTGAAATTTAATACACAGATTAGTCCATTGGAACATTTTAATCGATTAAAATTTGGCGGATCCCCGAAATATAGAACTAGTATTATATATATATATATATATATATATATATATATATATATATATATATATGAGGAAAGTATGTAAATTGTCTTTTAACAATGCGAATTTCTGGGGGGGGGGGGGGGGAGCAGAATTCGAGGAGGAGATTAACTCAAATTTGATGAAATGCTGTATTGTCATCGGAAATATATATGTGTGTAAAATTTCAAGAAAATTGGCTCGGTAGAAGTGGATCAAAATTGATTTCAAGATTTGACCCGAACAAACAGAGAAACAAACCAACCTAAATAAAACAGTGTAAAAATAGGCCGAAATGTATTATACGGTCCGGATATCGCCAAATTTTGCTACTTCGATCGTATAGAAATCAAATTTTTTAGCAACCCTAGAAAATCCAGTTTGGCGCCAACTTGACGAGGAGCGTAAGAAATAGGTTTACCATACAAACATAATATATGCTTGATTGTCAACATATTAAAGGCCAAATTATTGTTCACGCATTTAGTCTACTATCTTTCTGAGTTTATAACAATATCATCCTTAGTGTGCAACAACTATTTGTGATAGATAGATCTATTATTGATATAACCCATCTCATTAAACTCTTCTAAAAGTATTATTTTTAAAACCGATTTATTGGGAATTACTACGTATTACGTGAAACGATAATGTTTAAGTCAGGTATTATGCAATAAACTAACCACGCAAGTGCCAGAAAAACTATGATTTCATAAAACAAAGCACAACGCGGATAGCTTGCAATTAAATTAAAATCAGACGATCTTTAAAAAATTCGTTAGGGCTATATCCTTCAGTACGGACATGGTTAGGGCTGAACGACAATTCAATTTCATCTGGCTTTCAACTCTTGGCTGTTTCGTACTGAAGAACAGCATTAAACATTTTAAACGCAGGATTAAAACATTGTAACCACAAATTTGTAACAAAGAAAATGTCCTTTGTGTATGGGCAAATTTTCACCATTTCAGTAAAACAAAGGCCTCAGTTGAGTATCAGAAACATTTTCTCAGAAATGAGCATTGCAATATGAAACAAGAAAGATCAATTGTGCATAAAGCATTGATTATGAAACATCTTCCAACTGCAATGCAATATTTAAACGTCTTTAAAATGCGATACATTCAGCAGTAATATTTTTACAATTATCACAATACTACAATACTTTATTATATTTGAAAACTTAAAAAACTTCATCGCAATAAAATGAACTTCATTCAAATAACGAATTGAAATATAAATCTTCTGGCTATCTATAAAAAGCAGTAAATATTTCATTCATACACTTTTTCCACTTCTTTCATTCATTATAACACTACAATAACTTATTTGACTTCAAAACTTAAAACCATGGAGGTAAAAGTCATTTAACTCTATGCTTAAAACTTCATCCAAAGAGTCTGTTAAAAATCCTCTGCGTCTCTATATAAAATCAATAAATGTTTCATTCATATCAGCTATATTGCAGACTCCAGAGATAAATAATTTTACATTAAAGAAATTCAGCAATTCTTATACAACTCATCTTACAGATTCAAATGTTTGCATTCTCCATAAGTAAAAATTAAGCGTCATTCTAGAAATAATCAAAGTTTGGTGATCATTTAAATACAAATATATTCTAATTGCGCTGTTTCAGAATACAAATGCATAGAAATTAAGCAAAAATAAAGCGGTTTTAGGACGGATACAACACTAAATATAAATTAAAAAGAACTTTAGAAATCACGATTTTGACACAAGATGGATGCCATATTTTATTTTGAAGTGGGTCACGTGATCTCTTCATATAAAGGGTTGAAGACCCAGACCACACGACCAACCCTAGGGTTTACGGTAGCAATATGTGTGGCCGGTTTCATATAAAGGGTGTAATTATTATTCTAATTTTTATTTAAAAACTACTGAATATATTTTACTACTATATATACTATAACTACTGAATATACATTCGATTAATTGATTTCAGCCTTGAAAGTGATGCCAAGGAGGAACTGGCCAAGAAACTTAGAGAGACCCTGGACAAACTTGTGGAAAGAATAAAGGAACATATAGAGAAAGGAAAGACAGTCGGTGAAGATCTCGTAAATAAAGTAAGATATTTTACAAGCATTATACAAAAAATTCCTATTTTAGTGATACTATCGATTAACCATTATGGCATATTGAAAACGTCTGTTAAAGCTTTTGTGTTACAATAAATAAATATGCTGACAAATCAACAAAGTTACATTGACATAGGGGAAAGTGGTACAAACAGCCTGGACGGGGAGGGGAAGCAAATTGGGTACCATTGTTTTTTGCTTAAGGCGTTCTGTAATTTGACAACGACCCCTTAAAACCTATAAAATATAATTAAAGGTTTAAACTATTTGGATTTCAACTGCAGTTACATATAGTCAGTCATTTGTAGTTTGTAGAGATTTAGTGAAATATGTTTTACAAAAATGTTAAGATCTAAACTTTTATTTGATCTTTCAATATATCTACTAAAGCCATTAGCACATTTGAAACTGGTTTGTTTGTTTTCATGTACCTCTACAATTACAAACTTGACATTATTGATGCTCTCTAAAATGACAACAACATTTTTATTTGATGTAACCGCTGCTTCTTATTATTTTGTTCATATTATCAAATTAATAAATTAAGCATATATAATATACATACTGTCAATCAGTTCTGCTCAAGCCTGCTGTTTAACGGTTTTCTTTATATAGAGCCTTTCACAGTCCTGATAATTTGTTTAGAGATTTAACATCTCTGTACTTCCGTACTTTTTCCAACCTTGTCTTGTGGCGTATGTTTAATGCGTTGTATGCAATGCAGTAAGTAAATGATACAACTTACCGGAAGGCATACGAACTGTTTGGACTGCTGAGAGAGCAACACATTTGTAATTTATCCCACGCAAATAAAAACGGTGGCAACAAAATAGATCTTTATTTAAAAAATGGAGGTAAACAACCTCTTCAACTCCATGATTTCAAGTTTTCCAAAATTTTATCTAATGCATTGCGTTTGAAATAAATATAATAAAAAAATGTTGAATTTCATTGTTGGGTTATTTTCTGTCGTCAAAGTCAAATGACCTAAAAATTGTTAATAATTTTTAATTCCTTATCTAATTTCTGCAGAAAATAATGAAATTCAAATTTCTTTTTAAATGGCATACCCTTGGATCACGAGGAAAGAGATAAAAAAGACCATTAAAATTGAGTGACTGGTTTGGCCTGTAGGTCTGTCAACAGAAAAGCACAACGACAAGAACAATGAGAAACGTTGCGTTCAAAGAAGCAGTTTTCTACTTTTATTCTACTGATTTGGATAACTTTTTATTATTTTCGTCTCTAGACTTGCCAAATGACAGCTATTAAAAAATTATTTCTTTAACTTAAATTATTCCTCTAGCTTTAATTGCGGTCGAGCTACAAGGGGGCTGAAAACCCATCTTGTGGCGTGAAGTAAATATACACTTGGTAGCTCTCGCACATTTTCATTCATATTTTTTCATCGCCGTTTCATTTTCATTACATGGAGCGGAACGCTGCCGTGTTCTTAAATAAGTGAAATTCTTATGAAAATTTAAATAATGGAAAGATGAAAAAATGAAATTCAATTAAAACGTAATGGAAGTTTGATTTAAAACATTTTGTAGAAAGGAATGGAATAGACTGTTGAAAGAGGATTTACGCTTTAGTAATATTTGGAAATCACTGAATAAGGAAAACCTTCGATAAATATTTATTTAATTGTCAGACGTGGATTTGTTTTTCCAGAACTTCTCCCGAAGTGACCTAGGAGACTGAATCTTTTCAAACTTCTGTTATCAAATGCGACACAGAACCTACCGGAACCGTATTATTGATTTACTTTCCGGAGGCGGAAAAATAGAGGGTTTAGAAAAGTATTTAAAGCTCCCTCCAGAAGTTCATCTGGCGACTTAGACTCAATATTTGATTACTTATTGTATCATCTACAGGACAGAACATAATAAAATCGAATTTTCTATTTCTTCCCCAGAGGCAAAAAAATAGAGTGTGGGTAGATCGAAAAGACTTTTTGGACCCTCAGGAAGTCTTTCTTTGATCTAAAAAGCTAATATATTTCATACGTATAGTATCGAACCCGGATAGAACCAAACTTTAAAAAAAATCGATTAAGACGTTTATTTTCGAAGCTAAGCTTTATAAACAAAAGCTTATTTTTGAAGCTTATATTGCTAAACGAAACAAAATTAATTAAACACAATGTTGCAATTTAATTTTTTAGAGCGTTAGTTTCCTTGTTTTTAGCACGCTTAAGTACTAGTGTATATAAAAGAAATGTGTTTGCACAAATATGAATATATCACTGTTTATTCTAGTTAAAAGAACTGAAAGAAAAGATGAAGGATCTTCATGTTGACTTGGGTGGAAAGGCAAAAGAATTGCTGGACAAAGCCAGGGAAAAGGCAAAGCAACTCTTGAAGGACTTAATGGATCGATTTGGTGGTGGAGACAAGAGGGCCATCTCGGAAATGGACATCGAAGCGGCTATGCTTGAGTTCAACCTCAAGGATATGTTCAAAAAGCTAAAGAAATTTGTACGTTAATACAGTATTACTTTTATTAGTGCATATTTGTACACTTTGTTTGCGTTTATTAATCACGTAAAGGTAGCTCGAACACAGCGAACAAGGGAATTCTTGGGAGAGTAATAATACATCGATGATTAACAAAGATATAAAACAATGTTTGATGGAACGCATTCGGACTCTAATATATTTTCAATGCATGTAGAAGATCTTAAAATAATAAACAAAGCAATGATATACTATTTAGGCATAAAATTATCATATATCACATATGCGCCATGCACACAGCAAACATATGCTGTAGGCAACCGGACGGTGATGAAATATGTTTGCAGATTATAATAAATGTTTAAAGGAAAATTTTTCGTAAAAACTATGACATGGTAGAATTTTTTCACCAACATCATTATGCTATCAATTTATCTTAATGTAATTTTCACATAAATTTCTAAATACATATTCTAAATTACTCTCTAATTTAATCTCTGTGTATTTCAACTTTAAAATTTTAAAACGCAAGATTTAGAACATTTTATTGTTTAGATCAGAATATTGATGACGTCGATTTGATGCAGTAACGCTACAATATGAAACGATATTGTTACAGTACCTATACATCAATAAATGATGGGTATCGATACATCGCGACTACATAGTTTACCCATCACTACGTCTTAAACTTCAAGATGCTAAATTATGGAAGTTTTCTGCATAGTAAAGCAATGAGACATGGACGAAGGAATCGGGATTGTTAAAAATTAACATTTACATGTCGATTGATGGGCGATCGGAGTTCTGTACATAGATAATAATATATATTAGTACAGTGGAACACCGTTTATACGTTTCTGAAGGGAAATTCGAAAAAGACGTATAAATGGAAAGACGTATAATCGGAATTTTAAGAAACAACTTTGATTATTACAAATTTAATGCTACAAATCATCCTAATTTATTTAAAAGTAATATTTTTATGTTTTTAAGATATTATCTATATTGAAAATAATATTTATTAAATTTTTATATTTAAACATTTACAATCATAATGAACAAAGTCATAAACACTTTTCAACTTTGTTGTAAAGTGTTAAAAATGAAGAAAAATCATACCTTTATTTTAATTTCATACATATCTTAAGTAAATACTCCCTGTGGATGCCTCCCCCACTGGGTTCCGGTCTAAATTGGGTGGCACTTCCCGGCGTCCATACAGTTACCTTACACCTTTCTGGTAGGTCGGACGGTCTGGGTCTCAACAACAACAACATCTTGTTTTGTGCGATTTAGTATGTGCATGCAGGTAGATGCTAATTAAAAAAATCTTTTATCGTCGTCTGACGTGCGGATTGAATGTAAGTAATGAGCACAGCATTATGAATCGAATTAAGGTCTTTGAACATTTTTTCACTGTTGTTTTGACAAACATAATAAGTTCAAAATTTATCAATGGAGTCCATGGCTCTTTTAAAGGAAGACGGGATAACTTTTTCACATTCTTCTTCATCATCATCACTACTTAAATTAACACCAGACAATTTGTCTTCTATTAATTCATCAATTGTGATTAATTTCGAAGTCATTACGTCGGTATCACAATTCGCATACTCCTCGAAAGTAACTTCTGATCTCAAAAGATTCTAGTCTTCTTCATCCATGATCACAGTTTCATCATCTCCAGCGTTGACATCACTATCGTCGTCGGCATCACATTCATCTAATTTTGGATCTGGAAACCCTCCTTTAATGAAACAATTTTTTATTCTTTCAGACTTGACTTGAGTCCATGCTAGGGAGATCATGTTTATCCCCTGAAGTATGTTTATCTTTCCTTGGATATTTCCTGCAGTTATGCTTTGAAGGGCATGTTGAATTAAACGCTTTCTGTAGTACACTTTTAAGGGTTTTTTTAAAAGTTTTTTATTATTCCCAGATCTAGGGGTTGTAGTTTGCTCGTGCAATTTAGTGGAAAGAAAACCACTTTCACATTTTTCAAAAAGTCGGTCTCTTGGAGGTGAACAATACATTGATCCATAAAAAGTAACATTTTACGTTTTTGTTGTTTTATATCTTTATTCATTTTTTTGAGACACTCAGTAAAAATTTTAAAAGTCAACCACGCTTTTGTATTTGCTTCATAACTTACTGGCAATGTTTTAAGTTTTTAAAAACACCTTGGCTTCCGTGACTTCCCTATGACTAAAGGAGTCATCTTTTACTTCTATGAGCTTTGGCATAAAGTGAAACAGTAAGGCGATCTTTAGAATTTTTTCCACCATTGCAATTGTCACCTTTAAATGAAGAGTTCTTGCAGGCGTGGGATGATAAAAGAGGCCTGTTTCATCAACATCGTAAATGTCCTACAGCTGGTATCTATCAATTTTGTTCGGCAAATTTTTTAACCATTCGTTAACAGTTTCAGTTGGAACATCTTTAGATTCCCCGCTTACCACTTGACTTCAAATTCCATGTCGCATTTTGAATTTATGAAGCCATCCAGTTGAAAATTATGCATTTTTTAATCCAATTTCAATGCAATTTCTTTTGCTTTTCATTGAGCATGGATCCACTCATGGGAATATTTGATGAACGACATTGTGTTAAAAACTAAAGCACCCCTACTTCAGAAAACTTGCCTTCTTGCATACGCAGTTTCTTCGAAGCAGAGTTTTATCAAGCTTCTGCTCTGTCTTCTATTTTTTTCTTTCATAGATAATGGTTTTCAGAGTAGAAACTGGAATATCCAGCTTTTTAGCCAAATATCTTTTTGTTAATCCTGTACTTTTGTCAAATTCTTTTAAAATTTCAATTTTATCTTTTAATGAAAGTGCTTTACGCTATCGGGACATTTTTGGAGAACGTTAAATTTTTAAGAAACCAACAGAATTATAATAACCAACAGACTGAACAGCAGTACGGAAACGTGAGCTCTCAAAAGCATAGTAATTCGATTCGAGAATGAACTGCTTATCAAACAAAAGAGTCTGGTGAATAGACCCTCTCAACATTGTTCGTTCTTTTCGTTTTGTTTGCATCGGGTCATTTTACGGTAGGGGTGATTTCTTCTCGCAGCAGGTGCAGTTTAGGGTTGCCATGTAAATTTGACAGTTTGAGCGAGAAATCTTTGGGAATCAAAAAGGGCGCTAAATTTGTAGCAGTGGCAACCTATGTAACAGTGGTCAGAGTACCTCTACCCTTGTGGTAGCAATTCCCAAATGTTCTATCCGAATGAAAATTTTTGAATTTTAGAAAGTTTTATCAGCGGAAAACCTGGGAAAACGACGTATAACCGAAACTTTGCGTCGTATAAATGAAATATGTTATCATTACATGGTTAGGAATGAATCGGGATTGTGCTGAAACGACTTATAAATGTAAAAGACGTATAAATGGTGCTCCACTGTATCTTTTATTTTACAATGATGCGTTTATTTCATGTATTTCAGATTACCGACAAAATCGACAAAGAAGCACTGAAGGCAAAAGTTGAAGAAATATTTGGCAAAGGAAACGAGGTAAATGACCTTTGCAAAAGTTTAAAAACATTTGTGCAATTTTGTTAATAAAATAACAATAAATGTATTGTATTTATAAACACATGCGAATAAAAGTATTGTACACCTGTTTCGGAGATATCCCATGGTGCCACCATTAAGGAAATAGATTGTCAAAGTTAAAAATGAAACAACATAATGCATAGCATTTTGAACTGTTTCAGGAAATGGGGCTTGAAACCTAGGAATTCCTTTTAAAAGTTTTTATTACCCACCTTTGTGCTGCACAATAAAACGTTTTCAAGACATTGTATACACCTTGCAAGGTATTTTCATAGGTTAACACAAGACCACATATATTACACCTTAGTGATGGACGAATCCCGATTGTCAGGTAGCCATGGCGGCTAGAAATCTATGTTGTGATGTACAGTCTTTTTGACTAGACTATAAAGGGTTCCAAAATTTTGGTTTGCTAAGAACTGCATGTTTGCAGCGCTATCAAAGCACGAGTTTCCATAGGAGTGGTTAACTATTCTACTTTCAGCCATAATCGGAATAAGAATTGAACTGCATGTGTATACTCACCCAAACACATTTAACATCTAGCTATAAAATACAATTTAAGTCTCGTTTGAAACAATGCAGCATCTTTGTAGTTGCCAAGACACCCCATTAAAATGAACTTCTGTTAACGTTAGTTTACGTTTTAATCTATGTTTTTCTTATTACTGTAGTCCTCTTGTAAATTATTCTGAACAGAATCCCTCTTTGTTATCTTGAAATTAGAACAAATCAAAGCAATTACAATAAGAAGCAAGTTGTCATAATGCAATGGGATGTATCTAAATATTTAGACTGGATCTTAGATATTACTAGAATTTATCCAGCCTTGCAGTAGGTATTTTTTTTATCAACACTACAATCCATCGTCTGAACCTTTTATTTGGACATGTCTTGGCCCAACCAAGAGAATGAAGTTGCTACGCTTCGGTGAAAGAAATTAAGTTCAATAGTATAAGAATTTTATCCCGGGGGGGGGGGGAGTCTGAAAGATCGCCGTCATATTATTAGCCATTTGGTTGGAATATATCGGCTCCATGGGATCCTATTTTCTAAAGTATCTCAAAATTTTCACACGTTTTCACTCATCTTTGTCTTCAGAGACTTCGGTTGGGAAATCTTTCAGGAACAGTCTGCTTTCTATGGGAACAACATGTCCTGGATTATTTAAAATGGGTATGTAGCGCCCTAAAGTGAATACTTATAAAGACTGTACACCTCAATCTCGTAATCCAAATACTGTTTAATGCGTATTAGTTTTAAAAATGATTTTAAATTGCTTTACACTATTTTAAAACTACAGATGGCCGACAGCCTTTTGGAGTTCATTAACAAGAAAGGTGACCATTACAAGGAAAAACTTCACGAGTTGATCGATCGTTACCTGGGAAAGAAAGACAAGAGGGGCATCAAGGATATTTGGGAAAAGGTGAAGGACTACTTCAAGGACTTCCACATTGACCTCAAGGAGAAGTACGCCAAGTTTGGTGAATGGTTTAAAGATGTCATCAATAAGGGACTTGACAAATCGAAGAGCAAGTTGGAGAATATCAAGTCCATCGCAAGAGAGGTAAGATCCCGAAATGATCCTGTTGTTGATCAAATTTATTTCGATTTAAAAAAATTAATTTGGAATCAAGTCCAGATTTTTTTTTGCTATCCTTCAGCAATATTTATAAACAAAGAATTTTCTATCCTTTTGTTTTTTCAATAGTGAGTAGAAATACGTAGAGTAAATGGATCTGTAGCGGACTGCTTGTTCTGGATAAGTAGGTTGTGTTTTGGATCTTTCATACTATGCAAAGCAAAACACAGCGCTTTTATAAAGCAGCTTATATGTCTTTTATCTCTGGCATTCCAAGTTGTAAGGCATTTTTCCTAATGCCAGGTTGATTTTTTTAAAGACGTACTATACGACGGAAACTATTTAAAAAAACCAACAGCATGCTGTCAAAATATAACATTTAGTAACGAACTTGACAAGATTGAAACTAGAGAACGTTAATACCAAAAGTCAGCATTCTGGCTGATCGTAAAGTAAATTATACCACAAGAAAGTGACATGAAAGCCAACCAGCTGGAAACGTGCATATCCTTAGAATCAAAGACAGGTAAAGGATCCTTAGAATCAAAGACAGGTAAAGGATCCTTAGAATCAAAGACAGGTAAAGGACTGGAACAAAGCCCGTATATATTTGGATAGTCTTCACATACCTGGCGTTACAGGGTTAAACAATTTGCTAATGGCGAAGACAACACTCCTTCAGAAATTCTCGCATGTGAATTCTAAAAAAGAACTTCCACGCACACAGTTACTAAATTAAATATTACAGTTTGAAATTAAATAGTTCGAACTTATTCAAATCGTAACATTTATATCGTCATAGATCACTTTAATTTCCTCAAACATTTATATGCCTCATTGTTGAGGTTCTCTTGCATTATAATTAGTAAAAGAATTAAATAAATCTGCTGTGGGCAGAACAAGACTTTCCCTAAAGACACACATTTCATTTTGTATCTTTTTATTTTTCACAATTCTTTGAATTGTGGTTATTTTCAAAACATAACGTAGATAATTATTTTAGATTAAATTTAATTCGCAGTTTTAATCCAATTTTCGTTTTTATTAAACAACTGGAGGAGTTTTTAAAGCTGGCTTGGTAAAAATGAGAAAAATTAAAACATCTCGAAATTAACTTTAGAGTTACGGGATTGGGCTTATTTTTTTCGCCGTCAAACATTAAGTATAAAACAGGCATTATTGATACATTTGAGCATATTTAGTCTTTTATTTTAGATTTTAACGATTTTTGCAGGCCGTTTTGCAAAATTAGGAAAGGTTTTTTTTTCGAATCGTATGAAAATCTAAATAGCACCAGAGAAACCCCACAAGTGACTTATCTATTAAATTTCGTAAAATTTGGTAAATTAGTTTTACAGTTAGAGTGGATGCATACAATTTTTGCGGGCTATTTCATATGAAAGGCAAGTTCTCTTTCGTCGAACAAAAATCTAATCAGCACCGGGTTATCCCACAAGTAACTTAGCTAATAATGCTGCAAAATTCAGTCAATTAGATTTTCATCTAGATTAAATACATACGATTTTTGCGGGTCATTTCATAGTAAAGAGCAGGTTCTTTTTCTCTGAATCGTACCTAAATCGAATCAGTATCAGAGTAATCTACAAGTGACTTATTTACCAAATTTAATACAGTTTGGTCAATTATTTTTTCAGCTATATGAGATACATACATTGCACAGACACACACACACAGTCGTCATGCTAAAAATAGTTTTTTCTTGTTCTAGAGTGCTCGATAAGTGTAGATCGAGTTGTGATTTTCGGCGTGATTCCAATACTTTCCCTATACATTACCATGTATTGTAGGAAGAAGGGAAGAAATGCTATTTAGAATAATGAAAAAAATGCTCCCATACCCGTATATGAATAAAGATAATCTTTTAACTTGGATTTTCTATAACAGTTGGGTGGCTTTCAGTGTTAAGCTTATTAGCAAATTAAAATCAAGTATCAATTTGAGCAATTAAACTCAATTTGATGGATTTTGAATTTGAGTCTGTATGGAAAGTCATGTGCTGCCTACATAAGATATTTTACTTTGCCTATTGTGCCCATTGGTTGCCATGGTATTATACAAGGAAAGTATTGGAATCATGTTGAAAATCGATACTCGGATTTTCGACGGATTTATACGTTTCGAGTTTTCTAGAACACGAAAAAACATCTTAGCGTGATGTCTTTCTCTCTCTGTGTGTGTGTGTGTTTGTCTGTCTGTGCAGTGTATGCATCTTACTAGTTCAAAAACTAATAAACAAAATGCCAAAAAATTTAGAAGGCACGTCACTAGTGGGCTAAGCTGATGCTGATTGGATTTTGGTACAATTCGGAAAAAAAAGAACCTGCGTTTTTTATTTACAAAATGGCCAGCAAAAAATATCAATATTTGAAATATAAGACTGAATGTACTGAAATGTATTAATTAATTGTTTGTTTTACACATAGTTTTCAACGACAAAATGAATAAAATCTCATTAACGAATAAGACCATCTCTAGGATGGATCATTCTCGAGAAATTAAGATTTTTAGTATTTTGATGAATTTATCATGTTTTTCACAGTAGTTATAAACTCTTCGATGAATTTTCTTTTAATGAGGTAGGTAAGTAACTTTGTGGGTTTCCCTAGTGCTAATTAGATTTTGGTAATGATTCGAAAAAACAGAACAGGCGCGTGTTTTTGTGAAATGGCTCACCAAAATCTTCAAAATCTTAAATAAAAGACTAAATATATTAATTAAATGCTCGTTTTCTAAATAATTTTTGACAAAACTATCCGAATCATTCTCGAGTTATTTACATTTATAGCAAAATTAAACACACATCCATAACAGAAGGTCTTTATTTCACTTCCTTAAGACGCACAAAAGTTTAAAACAGGCCATAGCGCTTTCGAGCATAAGTATGCTCTTCATCAGTGGCTACACGGAAATAAAGTTTGAATCGTTCATATATAGACCAGATATAGCGACAAAATTTGCATAAATACAATCCACAAAAGAATCTACTATTTTAACATCAGACGTGATGCCAAATTATTTATTATTTATTTACATTTATTTGTGGAATTTTGAGAAGCTGGCTACGTTGTAAACTGCGTAATGTTGCCAAATGAAGAATAAATCATTCTGCGAAATGAATATATTATCAAATAAGTATTTGTGTTATTTTGGGCAATTAAACTCAATTTATTGAATTATGAAAAAGAAAATAAATTTGAGACTGTACGAAAGTCATGTGCTGTCCACGTCAGATTTTTCATTTAGTAAATTTAAAAATATTTGATATAAATAGTTGTCGTATTTAGATTGAGAGGAAAGTCTAAAGTTTATTCAAAGACTTTCGTCTATCGCAATTAAATACGATTTTTTCCTGTACAATTAAAATGCATTTGTATATAATGAAATGTACTCAAATAAAAGTGACACTTTAAGCATTATTTCCGTGTATTATATTTGGGGCAATTATTTAACCGCAGAAATTTATATATTTCGGTGCATTTATATTCCAGTGAGGTCTGAATAATTAATTATGCGATTAATTAAACATAAGTTTGGATTTTTTTGAGGGAGGGGGGGATAGAGAGTTAGAAGTTTATTGAAAACTTCTAATGAAACTTTTACTTGTAAATTTGGCAACATATCAGTCACACGACTGAATTCGATATCTCACATACTATTTATTGCTATGAACAATGCTATGAAAATATGAAGTCTCTTTGTGTGTGTGTGTGTGCAGTCCGTAGCAGGAAATCTAAGCGTCGTATGACCATGGAATTTGGTGCACAGATTTTTCAGGAGACAAATAGGTTCACTACGGCGTTATATTTTTAAAATTTCGAATTAGTTTTTTAGTTATTTTATATTTGATCTCGATTTAGGCTATCATCTAACGCTCATTATTTTCAGCAACTGCTTAAAATATCACAGACCACCTCAAAAAAATAATTTCATAAACACATCCGTTTATTAATTAAAAAAAATTAATTTAACGATGTCTTCAAATTGTATTGTCGTAGTAGCCGGTCTCCACTGATTTAAGGACCTTCAGAGTTTTGACTACTAACACCATCTATTAGTGTTATGTTTCCCGAGGTTTCCTAACTTTACGAAATTAACCGATGCTATCCAAATATTTTTAATTTGGTACTACATGAACATTATGAGTATTGTTCTAAAATTCTACTGAAATTGCATGAAAATTCGCAGATATAGCAATAATTTTTGGGATTAAGGCGACTTTTTTTGCGATTTCAAGTATTTTTATTCATTTGTGTAGCGAGAATAATTCCCTCGGTAGATTTTTACGTAGAATGTAGTGTCTCCGTAAGTGACGGGCTTCGTTTTTGTCATTGGGGGGGGGGGGGAGGAGGGGAGGCGTTTTACGCTCACTGTATCGATGTTCGCGGATTTTCATTTTGTTACTTCATTACTTCCTTGCCTTAACTTCTGGGCAACGCCGAGTACATATTTCAGTTTTTAAATGAAGATACATTTTGAAAAAAAAAATGATAATACTGAATATACGCAAAAAATTGCTCTCTAAATATTACATGTCAGTATTATTTCCTTTTTATGCAAATGGAAATTTAATTTTTCAGTTTTTGGAGCACACTAAGGGTGTCAGCAAGGAAGTCGCCGTCGAAGCCCTAGATTTCTTGAGGCCCTACAAAGAGGATCTTGGAGACCTATGGAACCAACTTAAGGAAACTGTCAAGGATATTGTCAACAAGAGGGATTAAGATGTAGCTTGATAGCATATATTTAGATGTATTTATATAAACACTTTAATAAATATACTCTTAACATTAATATTTGTATTTTGTTGGTTTTCTTTTGAAGTAGTATGGTTGCCAATTTAATATCTTCAGCATATTATTTGACTCAACCCAGTGGAGCGATATCCATAGGAACTGTGCCATCTTTCTGTGACCACAAACTACATATTTTTTTTGGCACTTTCCGTACAGACGGAGACGTACAATTTGGTATAGCAGTTAATCGCTTGATAAAACCCTACTATTTTTATAAATTGAACCAAAATTTAATAAGTACCAGGGTAACCGACAGATGGCTTCCCTACCAAATTTTGCGACATTTTGCCCATTAGTTTTTTAGATAGAATGGATTCATGCATTGCACAGACAATACAGACACACACACAGACGTTATGTTAAAGAAAATTCTATTCTAAAATGCTCGGAACCTGTACATCCTCCGAAAACTCGAGTTGCTATTTTCGACGATTTCAAAACTTTCTGTATACATTACCATATATTGTAGGGAAAGTAATAATTTTCATTAACGAGTTATGATACACAACTTTCTCCCTGCCTTTGCTCAATGTATTTTTACTTTCCCTGCAATACATGGTGGTGTATAGGGAAAGTATTGGGATCGTGCCGAAAATCGGAAGTCGAGTTTTTAATGGACCTACACATTTCGAAACATCTAGAACACGAACATACTATTTTTATTGCGGCGTCTGTGTGTGTGTTTGTATATCTGTGCGTGTGTGTGTCTGTATGTACAATGTATGTATGCACTCTGACACAAAATTATTTGACGAAATTTGATAAATTTGGTAGATAAACTATTGATAGATTTCTTCGGTGTTGTTTAGATTCTGGTATGATTCGGAAAAATAGAATCTGCCTTTCTTTTCGTGTGTGTGAAATGGATCGCAAATATATTCAAAATCTGAAATATAAGACTTGATATGCTGAATTGTATTAACTAAATTTTTGTTTTAAACATAATTTTTAACTATTAAACAAATTTTCTTTATTATGTTAGGATAGACAATCCTCGGGAAAATAAGGTTTTGAAAATTCCTGGAAATTGGAATGAAATTTCTTAAAATTTGGTAGATAGTTCATTTTTAGATTATCCAGATGTTGATTATACTTTAGTAAGATTCAATGTAATAAACTAGCTTCATTTTTCAAAATAGCCGGCAAAACCGTCAAAATCTGAAATATGCTTAAATGTGTTCATTAAATTCTTGTTTTGTACCTAATTTTTAAAGACGAACGTCTGAGATCAACTCTATTAATCTAGGACGAACCGCCAGATTCAAGATGTTAAAGTTTTGTTAGAATTTTAAACAGCTGGCTACGTTTTAATATGCGTAAAGTTGCCAAATGAAAATATATATCAATCTGCAAAATGGGTTTAATCTATATCTATATAAATAAAAATGAAAATCTGTCTGTCTGTCTGTCTGTCTGTCTGTCTGTTTGTCCCATCATCACGAGAGAACGGCTGAACCGAATTTGATGAAATTTTGTGGGTAGCCTGAAAATGGTCCCACTTAAAATTTAGTCCATATATGGAGTTTCTACAATCAGTGGTTCTCGAGATATTAGTAAAAAACGATATTTTCGTTTGTCTCATCATCACGGGAGAACGGCTGAATCGAATTTGATGAAATTTTGTGGATAGCCTTTAAATAGCCCCCCATAAATTTAGCCCAAGTTTCGAGTATCTAAGACCAGGGGTTGTCGAGATATTAATGAAAAACGAAACTTTTTCTTAGGAGTTCTCCTCTCTAACTCCGTGGTTTATCCAAACGAAAAGCTTGAAAATCGTTTGAAAGTGAATTAAAACTGCATCTCAGAGCTTGAGGGGAGATTTTTTGCACTAATTAGTCACTTTCTGAAAACATCAATTGTTTGAAACATGATTTAAATGGGAAATCTATCTCCTTGGTTTATATTATACAAGCTTTTATTGAAAAACTAGCAGCATACCCGTTCTTCGTACGGAGTATATAATATAAATAAACTTAAAATTCACAATCATGTGCAAATTCCTATAGTATACTAAATGACATGCTTAATCAAAATATTCTGTTAAAATATTTAATACAATGCTCCTAAAAAGAAACCTCAGGATCTCTGTTCTCACTATACAAAATTATCTTCACGGGTAGATCTGAAGAATAAAATATCTTGGCATTTTTTGCATGCAAATTTATAAAAAGTATGGAATTGAATCAATATATGCAAAATAATAGCGTATTGTATGGGACCCGTACTACTTATATACGCGAATGTTAGAAGATATAACCTGTATTATGACATTACATGTATACATTGAAAATATCAATAAATCCGTAATCTTTAAACCAGTAGGCAGTAATTAATTCCAATATGTGCCCAAATGAAAGTGCTAAAATTATATGGAAAGATAAACCCGTACTACTTATAATGTCATAGATTAGAAGATATGGCCTAGTGTTAGTAAAATATTACCCGTATTATAATATTTAGTTTGAAAAATTTTTGCCAATATATAACAGATTACTTAATAAATTAAAAATATCAATAATCCCCGTGATTTTCATACCGGAAGGCTTGATTCCAATATATGCCACTATACATGTACTACTTATATTCTCTTACATTAGAAGATATACCCGTGCATTTGTAGAAGATTACTCGTACAACGTACAATATATGAGTTTCAACAATTTTTGCCGCAATAAAACAATGCCATAAGAAATTGAAAATATCAATAATCTCTGAATCAATAATCCCCGAAAACATCAATAATAATAATGTTTAAACATGAAGATCGTAATTGATATTATCCAGTCAAAAATACGATGGCAATGAAATTTATTTTATATACATATCTTCATCATTAAAATCGGAAAAGATTTAATAAAAATCTTCTTCCTCATAAACACGTAAAATTTAAATCCGTTGTTAAGCGACATGTTATGATTTGCTTCAAATAAATTGGTGGTCAAAATATCGTCTGAGAAGGTTTGGCGACATTTCAAAAAATCGCCAAATTTATCGCCAAGTGGGACTGTAGAACTGACAGTCCCACTTGGCGATAAATTGACGAACCATCATCAAAATATTATCCCCTAAAAAAAAACACAATTTCGTTTATTTAGGGCAATTTATCAATTTCAAAATATTTTTATGGATTTATAAATATTTTTATGGATTTATAAATATTTTTATCAATTTGGTGACATTTTAAAAATTCGCTAAATGGGTTACTAAGTAGGGCGGTTGGACTGACAGGCAAATGCTAACGAAACACCATCTCAGTACTTTCTTTCAACAAAACAAATTTAATTTCATTGATTTGCGTCACTTTTATCAATTTGGAGATATTTAAACTAATTTGGTAAAGTTTAAGAAAAGTTACCAAGTTAGCGATATCCAGCCAAATTCGTTGCTCTAAATTCGCAGATCTGAATAAAATATCGTGATCCAGTTTGTATATACTAAATTAAAACACTAAAATATTTCTAGAAGATATATACATTCTACTCTTTTTCTGTTTAAACAATTGGATAAATGAATTTATTGGGTAAACAGAATATAAGTTTATTAGCCAAACACAATATATAAGCTTAAAACCTCTTTGCTAAAATACATGAAAGTGATGTACGCAGTTCGCAATTAATATAATTTAAAAAAAATCAAACCGTTCATTTATAAGATATATTTTAATATCCATTTATTTATTATTCAAATCGAAAAAATAATAATAATCATTAACAAACACATTTAATTCCATTCCTTTGTCGAGCAACATGATATAAGATAGAATCTTCCTCATAAAATGCGAAATTAAATAACCATTTAAATTTCTTTATACTTCTAATCGTTGAGTAAAAGCTTGTGAAATATAAAACATGGAGGTAGATTTTTCCATTTAAATTCATGTTTCATACAATTCATGCTTTCAGATAGTGACTATTTAATGCAAAAATCCTGCATCAAACTCAAAAATAAAGTTTTAATTCCCTTTGACGTTTTAAACAAACGATTTTTATCCTTTCCGTTTGGATAAACCACGGAGTTGGAGAGTAGAACTCCTATAAAAAAGTTCCGTTTTTCATTAATATCTCGACAATCCCTGGACTTAGAAACTCGAAACTTGGGCAAAATTTATGGGGGGCTATTTCAAGGCCACCCACAAAATTTCATTAAATTCGGTTCAGCCGTTCTTTCGTGATGATGAGACAAACGAAAGTTTTGTTTTTTACTAATATCTGGAGAACCACTGGTCGTAGAAATTCCAACCACAGACTAAATTTTAAGAAAGGCTATTTCTAGGCTACCCACAAAATTTCATCCAATTCGGTTCAGCCGTTCCAACGTGATGACGGGACAAACAGACAGACAGACAGACAGACAGATTTTCATTTTTATTTATATAGATGAAAAGTATAAAAAAATAAAAATGGCTATTAAATTTTGCATTTTATGAGGAAGATTCTATCTTATATCATGTTGCTCGGTAACGGAATGAAATTAAATGTGTTGTTACTATTTATTATTATTTTTTCTATTTGAATAATAAATAAATGGATGTAAAAATATATTTTTGAATGAACGGTTTGATTGTTCTTTTAATTATATAAATTGCCGACCGCGTACATGACTTTCATTTATTTTAGCAAAGTGGTTTCCAGCTCATATATTGTGTTTAGCTAATAAACTCATATATTGTGTTTACCCAATAAATTCATTTAGCCGATTGTTGAAGCAGAAAAAGATTAGAACGGGTGTATCTTATAATACAATTTTAGTGTTTTCATTTAGTATATACAAACGGGATCAGGAGATTTTATTCTTCAGATCTGCAAATTCAGAGCTACAAATTTAGCGGAATATCTCTAAATAACTTGGTAACTTCTCTTAAACTTTACCAAATTAGCGGAAATGTTTCCAAATTTATAAAAATGACGCAAATCAATGATTTGTTTTTTTAAAATAGAATACTGAAATGATGTTTCTGTAGCATTTGTCGGACAGTCCATCCATCCTACTTAGTAACACATTTAACGAATTTTTTTAATATCACCAAATTGATAAAAGTATTTGTGAGTCTATAAAAATATCCTGGAATTGATAAAATCGCGCTTAATAAATGAAAATAATTATATTTTGTTAGGGCATAGTATTGTGATGATGTTTCGTCAATTTGTCGCAAAATGGGTCTATCTGTTCTACAGTCCCACTTGGCGATAAATTTGGCGATTTTTTAAGTTATCGCTAAATTGACTAAAATGTCGCCAAACCTTCCATGGAGATCGCATTATTCAGACGATATGATTTCCATCAATTTATTTGAAGCAAATGATATCATGTCGCTTAGCAACGGATCCAATGTGTTATGCCGCATACGATTTTATATTAAATCTTTTCCGATTTGAATAATAAAGATATGTATATAAAATAAATTTCATTGGCATTGCATTTTTGACTGGATAATATCAATTACGGTCCCCAGGTTTAAACATTATTATTATTGATATTTTCGGGGACTGTTGATTCAGGGATTATTGATATTTTCAAGTTATTATGCCATTGTTTTATTATGCCGAAAATTGTTGAAACTCATATATAGTACTTTGTACGAGTAATCTTCTACAAATGCATTATATCTTCTAATCTATGAGAATATAAGTAGTACAGGTATATTGGCATATATTTTGTTATATATTGGCATATATTGGAATCAATTACGCCTTCTGGTATAAAGATTACGGGGATTATTGATATTTCCAATTTATTACGTCATCTCTTTTATTTTGGCAAATATTTTTGAGACTCATATTGTAATACGGGGAATCTTCTACTAGCACACTGGCATATTTTCTAATCTGCGACAATATAAGTAGTACGGGGTTGCATATATTTATACAATTCCTTTTTTTTGTAAATTTGCTTACAAAAGGGGCTAGGATGTATTATTCTTCAGATCTGCCCATGAAGATAATTTTGCATAGTGAGAACAGATATTCTTAAACTTCTCTTTAGGAGCAATAAATTTAATATCTTAACAGAATTTGCACATGATTGCGAATTATAAGTTTCTTTATATTATATATTCCGTACGAAGAACGGGTATGCTGCTAGTAAATCTATATAAATAAAAATGAAAATCTGTCTGTCTGTCTGTCTATCTGTTTGTCCCGTCATCACGGGAGAACGGCTGAACCGAATTTGATGAAATTTTGTGGGTAGCCTAGAAATAGCCCCACTTAAAATTCAGTCGATAGTTGGAATTTCTATGACCAGTGGTTCTCGAGATATTAGTAAAAAACGAAACTTTCGTTTGTCTCATCATCACGAGAGAACGGCTAAACCGAATTTAATGAAATTTTGTGGGTGGCCTTGAAATATCCCCCCATAAATTTTGCCCAAGTTTCGAGTTTCTAAGACCAGGGGTTGTTGAGATATTAATGAAAAACGGAACTTTTTTTATAGGAGTTCTACTCTCCAACTCCGTGGTTTATCCGAACGGAAAGGATAAAAATCGTTTGTTTAAAACGTCAAAGGGAATTAAAACTTTATTTTTGAGTTTGATGCAGGATTTTTGCATTAAATAGTCACTATCTGAAAGCATAAATTGTATGACACATGAATTTAAATGGAAGAATCTACCTCCATGTTTTATATTTCACACGCTTTTACTCAACGATTAGAAGTATAAAGAAATTAAAATGGTTATTTAATTTCGCATTTTATGAGGAAGATTCTATCTTATATCATGTTGCTCGACAAAAGAATGGAATTAAATGTGTTTGTTAATGATTATTATTATTTTTTCGATTTGAATAATAAATAAATGGATATTAAAATATATCTTATAAATGATCGGTTTGATTTTTTTTAATTATATTAATTGCGAACTGCATACATCACTTTCATGTATTTTAGCAAAGAGGTTTTAAGCTTATATATTGTGTTTAGCTAATAAACTTATATACTGTTTACCCAATAAATTCATTTATCCAATTGTTTAAACAGAAAAAGAGTAGAATGGGTATATCTTCTAGTAATATTTTTGTGTTTTCATTTAGTATATACAAACTAGATCACGATATTTTATTCAGATCTGCGAATTTAGAGCTACGAATTCGGCTGAATATCGCTAACTTAGTAACTTTTCTTAAACTTTACCAAATTAGTGGAAATGTCTCCAAATTGATAAAAGTGACGCAAATCAATGAAATTAAATTTGTTTTGTTAAAAGTACTGAAATGGTGTTTCGTTAGCATTTGTCTGTCAGTCCAACCGCCCTACTTAGTAATCCATTTAGCGAATTTTTAAAATGTCACCAAATTGATAAAAATATTTATAAATCCATAAAAATATTTTGAAATTGATAAATTGCCCTAAATAAACGAAATTGTGTTTTTTTTAGGGGATAATATTTTGATGATGGTTCGTCAATTTATCGCCAAGTGGGACTGTCAGTTCTACAGTCCCACTTGGCGATAAATTTGGCGATTTTTTAAAATGTCGCCAAACCTTCATTAGAGATATTCAGACGATATTTTGACCACCAATTTATTTGAAGCAAATCATAACATGTCGCTTAACAACGGATTTAAATTTAACGTGTTTATGAGGAAGAAGATTTTTATTAAATCTTTTCCGATTTTAATGATGAAGATATGTATATAAAATAAATTTCATTGCCATCGTATTTTTGACTGGATAATATCAATTACGATCTTCATGTTTAAACATTATTATTATTGATGTTTTCGGGGATTATTGATTCAGAGATTATTGATATTTTCAATTTCTTATGGCATTGTTTTATTGCGGCAAAAATTGTTGAAACTCATATATTGTACGTTGTACGAGTAATCTTCTACATATGCACGGGTATATCTTCTAATGTAAGAGAATATAAGTAGTACATGTATAGTGGCATATATTGGAATCAAGCCTTCCGGTGTGAAGATCACGGGGATTATTGATATTTTTAATTTATTAAGTAATCTGTTATATATTGGCAAACATTTTTCAAACTAAATATTATAATACGGGTAATCTTTTACTAACACTAGGACATATCTTCTAATCTATGACATTATAAGTAGTACGGGTTTATCTTTCCATATAATTTTAGCACTTTCACTTGGGCACATATTGGAATTAATTACTGCCTACTGGTTTAAAGATTACGGATTTATTGATATTTTCAATGTATACATGTAATGTCATAATACAGGTTATATCTTCTAATTTTCGCGTATATAAGTAGTACGGGTCCCATACAATACGTTATTATTTTGCATACATTGATTCAATTCCATACTTTTTATAAATTTGCTTGCAAAAAAGGCCAGGATATTTTATTCTTCAGATCTACCCGTGAAGATAATTTTGTATAGTGAGAACAGAGATCCTGAGGTTTCTTTTTAGGAGCATTGTATTAAATATTTTAACAGAATATTTTGATTAAGCATGTCATTTAGTATACTATAGGAATTTGCACATGATTATGAATTTTAAGTTTATTTATATTATATACTCCGTACGAAGAACGGGTATGCTGCTAGTCTATATAAATAAAAATGAAAATCTGTCTGTCTGTCTGTCTGTCTGTCTGTTTGTCACACCATCACGGGAGAACGGCTGAACCGAATTTGATCAAATTTTGTGGGTAGCCCAGAAATAGCCCCACTTAAAATTATGTCCGTGTTTTGAGTTTCTACGACCAGTGGTTCTCGAGATATTAGTAAACAACGAAATTTTCGTTTTTCTCATCATCACGGAAAAACGGCTGAACCGAATTTAATGAAATTTGGTGAATAGCCTTGAAATATCCCCCCATAAATTTTGTCCAAGTTTCGAGTTTCTAAGACCTGGGGTTGTCGAGATATTAATGAAAAACGGAACTTTTTCCTAGGAGTTCTACTCCCTAACTCCGTGGTTTATCCAAACGAAAAGCTTGAAAATCGTTTGAAAGTGAATTAAAATTTAATCTCTGAGTTTGATGGGAGATTTTTTGCGTTAATTAGTCACTTTCTGAAAACATGAATTGTTTGAAACATGATTTAAAGGGGAAATCTATCTCCATGGTTCATGGTTTATTTAAAACAAGCTTTTACGGAACAATGAGAAGTATAGAGAAATCAAAATCGTTATTTAATTTCGCAGTTTATGTTATAAGACATGACATATTTAACATGTTATAAGATTCTATCTTATACCATGTTACTCAGAAACGCAATTAAATTAAATCTGTCTGTTAATTTTAATAATTATTTTTTCGATTTGAATAATAAATAAATGGATATAAAAATATATTTTAGAAAAGAACGATTTGATTTTTCTTATAGCATTTTTGACTGGATAATATCAATTACGGTCTTCAGGTTTAAAAATTATTATTATTTATATTTTCGGGGATTATTGATTCAAGGATTATTGATATTTTCAAGTTATTATGCAATTATTTTATTATGACAAAAATTGTTTAAACTCATATATTGTATGTTGTACGAATCTTCTTCAAATACACGTGTATATCTTTTAATCTACGAGAATATAAGTAGTACAGGTATATTGACATATGTTTTGATATATATTGGCATATATTGGAATCAATTACGACCTACTGGTATAAAGAGTACGGATATTATTGATGTTTTCAATTTATTACGTCATCTCTTCTATTTTGGCAAATATTTTTGAGACGCATATTGTAATACGGGTAATCTTCTACTAACACATTGGCATATTTTCTGATCTGCGACAATATAATTAGTACGGGGTTGCATATATTCATTCAATTCCTATTTTTTCTTCTGTAAATTTGCTTACAAAAGGGGGCAGGATGTTTTATTCTTCAGATCTGATCGTGAAGATAATTTTTCATAGTGAGAACATATATTCTTAAACTTCTCTTTAGGAGCAATAAATTTAATATTTTAACAGAATTTGCACATGATTGCGAACTTTAAGTTTCTTTAAATTATACACTCCGTACGAATAACGGGTGTGCTGTTAGTGGTTAATAAATTTTAACATTTTAGGAGGATATATCATGTTGCTCGACATCGCAATTAAATTAAATGTGTTTGTTAATGTTTTTATTATTTTTTTTCGATTTAAATAATAAATAAATGGATAAATGGATATAAAATTATATCTTATGAATGGACGGTTTGATTTTTCTTTTAATTATATTAATTGCTGACTGCGTACATCAATTTCATTTATTTTGGCAAAGAGTTTTCAAGCTTATATCGTATTTAGCTACTAAACTCATATATTGTGTTTAGCCAATAAATTCATATAGCCGATTGTTGAAACAGAAAAAGAGTAGAGCGGGTATATCTTCTAATACAATTGTAGTGTTTTCATTAATATATTGAAACGGGATAAGAATGTTTCTTTCAGATCTGCAAATTCAAAGCTACGAATTTGGAGGGATATCGCTAATTTGACAACTTTTCTTAAACTTTGCCAAATTGACGGAAATGTCGCCAAATTGATATAAACGACACACAAACAGCTGCCATAAACCTTCGGGTTGGTCGTGTGGATTGGGTCTTCTACATATCAATGAATTTCTTTTTGTTTTGTTAGAAGAGAGTACTGAAATGATGTTTGGTTAGCATTTATCTGTCAGACCTACCATCCTACTTAGTAATACATTTAGCGAATTTTTAAAATGTCACCAAATTGATAAAAATGTTTTCAAATCTATAAAAATATCTTGAAATTGATAAAATTGCGCTACATAAATGATATTAATTGTTTTTTGTTAGGGGATAGTATTGTGATGATATTTCGTCAATTTGTCGCAAAGTGGAACTGTCAGTTCTACAGTCCCACTTGGCGATAAATTTGCGATTTTTTAAAATGTCGCTAATTTGACGAAACTGTCGCCAAATGTTCCGTAGAAATATAACTATTTAGACGATATTTTTTCTACCAATTTATTTGAAGCAAATGATATCATGTTGCTTAGCAACGGATTTAAATCCAATGTGTTTATGCGGCAGACGATTTTTTATTAAATCCTTTCCGATTTGAATAATGAAGATATGTATATAAAATAAATTTCATTGCCATTTCATTTTGGACTGGATAATATCAATTATACTCTTCAGGTTTAAACATTATTATTATTGATATTTTCCGGAACTATTGATTCAGGGATTATTGATATTTTTAAGTTATTACGCCATTGTTTTATTGCGGCAAAAATTGCTGACACACGCATATTGTACGTTGTACGAGTAATCTTCTAGGAATGCACGGGTATATCTTCTAACCTACGAGAATATAAGTAGTACAGGTATACTGGCATATATTTTGACATATATTGGCATATATATTGGAATCAAGTACAGTCTTCTGGTATGAAGATTAAGGGGATTAATTATATATTCAATTTATTACGTCGTCTGTTGTATTTTACCAAAAAACATTTGAGACTCATATTGCAAAACGGGTAATCTTCTACTAATAATCGGACATTATAAGTAGTACGTGTATATCTTCCCATATAATTTTAGCACTTTAATTTTGACATATATTGGAATAAATGACTGTCTTCAGATTTAAAGATTACGGGTTTATTGGTATTTTCAATTTATACATGTAATCTACTAATACAGGTTATATTTTCTAATATTCGCGTATATAATTAGTACGGGTCCCATACAATTTTAACGCTTTTATTTTGCATATATTGAATCAATTCCATATTTTTTTTATATTTGCTTACATAAGGGGTCCAAGATGTTTTATTCTTCAGATATGTCCATGAAGATAATTTTATATAGCGAGAACAGAGATTCTTAAACTTCTTTTTAGGAGCATTATATTAAATATTTTAACAGAATATTTTGATTAAACATGTCATTTAGTATACTATAAGAATTTGGGCATGATTATGAATTTCAAGTTTCTTTATATTATATACTCCGTACGAAGAACGGGTATGCTGCTAGTCTATATAAATAAAATTGAAAATCTGTCTGTCTGTCTGTCTGTTTGTCCCATCATCACGGGAGAACGGCTGAACCGAATTTGATGAAATTTGGTGGGTAGCCTAGAAATAGCCCCCCATAAATTTTGTCCAAGTTTCGAGTTTCTGCAACCAGTGGTTCTCGAGATATTAGTAAAAAACGAAATTTTCGTTTGTCTCATCATCACAGAAAAACGGCTGAACCGAATTTAATGAAATTTTGTGGATAGCCTTGAAATAGCCCCCCATAAATTTTGTCCAAGTTTCGAGTTTCTAAGACCAGGGGTTGTCGAGATATTAATGAAAAACGGAACTTTTTCCTATGTGTTATACTCTCCAACTCCGTGGTTTATTCAAACGGAAAGGATCAAAATCGTTTGTTTAAAACGTCGAAAGGAAATAAAACTTTATTTCCGAGTATGGTGCAGGATTTTTGCATTAAATAGTCACTATCGGAAAACACGAATTGTTTGAAACATGAATTTAAAAGGAAAAAGCTACCTCCATGGTTATCTTTCACAAGTTATTACTCAACGATGAAAAGTATAAAGAAATCAAAATGGCCATTTAATTTCGCATTTTATGAGGAATATTCTATCTTATATCATGTTGCTCGGCAACGGAATGAAATTAAATGTGTTGTTAATATTTATTATTATTTTTTCTATTTGAATAATAAATAAATGGATGAAAAAATATATTTTTTAAATGAAAGGTTTGGTTGTTCTTTTAATTATATAAATTGCGGACTGCGTACATCACTTTCATTTATTTTAGCAAAGAGGTTTCCAACTCATATATTGCGTTTAGCTAATAAACTCATATATTGTGTTTAGCTAATAAACTCATATATTGTGTTTACCCAATAAATTCATTTAGCCGATTGTTGAAGCAGAAAAAGAGTAGAACGGCTGCATCTTATAATACAATTTTAGTGTTTTCATTTAGTATATACAAACGGGATTAGGATATTTTATTCTTCAGATCTGCAAATTTAGAGCTTCGAGTTTAGCGGAATATCTCTAAATAACTTGGTAACTTTTCTTAAACTTTACCAAATTAGCGGAAATGTTTCCAAATTTATAAAAATGACGCAAATCAATGATTTGTTTTTTTAGAATAGAGTATTGAAATGGTGTTTCGGTAGCATTTGTCGGTCAGTTCATCAATCCTACTTAGTAACACATTTAACGAAATTTTAATATCACCAAATTGATAAAAATATTTGTAAATCCATAAAAATATCATGGAATTGATAAAATTGCCCTTAATAAATGAAATTAATTATGTTTTGTTAGGGGATAGTATTGTGATGATGCTCCGTCAATTTGTCGCAAAATGGGATTATCAGTTCCACAGTCCCACTTGGCGATAAATTTGGCGATTTTTTAAATTATCGCTAAATTGGCTAAAATGTCGCCAAACCTTCCATGAAGATAGCATTATTCAGACGATATGATTTCCATCAATTTATTTTAAGCAACTGATATCATGTCGCTTAGCAACGGATCCAATGCGTTATGTGCTATACGATTTTTATTAAATCTTTACCGATTTGAATAATAAAGATATGTATATAAGATAAATTTCATTGACATTGCACTTTTGACTGGATAATATCAATTATGGTCTTCAGGTTTAAATATTATTATCATTGATATTTCAGGGACTGTTGATTCAGGGATTATTGATATTGTCAAGTTATTATGCCATTGTTTATTTATGACGAAAATTGATGAAACTCATATATAGTACGTTGTACGAGTAATCTACAAATGCACGGATATATCTTCTAATCTACGAAAATATAAGTAGTACAGGTATATTGGCATATATTTTGATATATATTGGCATATATTGGAATCAATTACGGCCTTCTGGTATAAAGATTACGGGGATTAGTGATATTTTCAATTTATTACGTCATCTCTTTTATTTTGGCAAATATTTTTGAGACTCATATTGTAATACGGGTAATCTTCTACCAACACACTGGCATATTTTCTAATCTGCGACAATATAAGTACTACGAGGTTACATATATTGATTCAATTCCTTTTTTTTGTAAATTTGCTTACAAAAGGGGCCAGGACGTTTTATTCTTCAGATCTGCCCGTGAATATAATTTTGCATAGTGAGAACAGATATTCTTAAACTTCTCTTGAGGAGCAATAAATTTAATATTTTAACGGAATTTGCACATGATTGCGATTTATAAGTTTCTTTATATTATATATTCCGTACGAAGAACGGGTATGCCGCTAGTAAAATATAAAATTTGTCTGTCTGTCTGTTTGTCCCGTCATCACGGAATAACGTCTGAATCGAATTTTATGAAATTTTGTGGGTAGCCTGGAAATAGTCCCACTTAAAATTTAGTTCATTTTTCGAGTTTCTACGATCAGTGGTTCTCGGGATATTAGTAAAAAACAAAATTTTCGTTTGTCTCATCATCACGGGATAACGGCTGAACTGAATTTGAAGAAATTTTGTGGATAGCCTTGAAATAGTCGTCCCCCATAAATTTAGCCCAAGTTTCGAGTATCTAAGACCAAGGGTTGTCGAGATATTAATGAAAAACGAAACTTTTCCCTAGGAGTTCTACTCTCTAACTCCGTGGTTTATCCAAACGAAAAGCTTGAAAATCGTTTGTAAGTGAATTAAAACTTTATCTCTGTGTTTGATGGGAGATTTTTTGCGCTAATTAATCTCTTTCTGAAAACATGAATTTTTTTAAACATGATTTAAATGGGAAATCTATCTCCATGGTTTATTTTTCACAAGCTTTTACTGAACAATGAAAAGTATAAAGAAATCCAAATGGTTATTTAATTTCGCAGTTTATGAGGAAGATTCTATCTTATATCATGTTGCTCAGAAACGCAATTAAATTAAATCTGTCTATTAATTTTAATAATTGTTTTTTCGATTTGCATAATAAATGGATATAAAAATATATTTTAGAAAAGAACGATTTTTCTTATAGCATTTTTGACTGGATAATATCAATTACGGTCGTCAGGTTTAAAGGTCATTGTTATTGATATTTTCGGCGATAATTGATTCAGGGAATATTGATATTTTCAAGTTATTATGCAATTATTTTATTATGACAAAAATTGTTTAAACTCATATATTGTACGTTGTACGAGTAATCTTCTACAAATACACGGGTATATCTTCTAATCTACGAGAATATAAGTAGTACAGGTATATTGGCATATGTTTTAATATATGTTGGCATATATTGGAATCAATATTACGACCTTCTGGTATAAAGAGTACGGAGATTATTGATATTTTCAATTTATTACGTCATCTCTTTTATTTTGGCAAAGATTTTTCAGTCTCATATTGTAATACGGGTAACCTTCTACTAACACACTGGTATATTTTTTTATCTGCGACAATATAAGTAGTACGGGGTTGTATATATTGATTCAATTCCTTTCTGTTTTGTAAATTTGCCTACAAAAGGGGTCAGTGTGTTTTATTCTTCAGATAAGCCCCTGAAGATAATGTTGCATAGCGAGAACAGATATTTTTAAATTTCTCTTCAATAAATTTAATATTTTAACTGAATTTGCACTTGATTGCGAATTATAAGTTTCTTTATGTTATATACTCCGTACGAAGGACGGGTATGCTGCTAGTTACTCTCCTTATATACATGATGTATAAGGAAAGTATTGTGACGGGGTCGAAAATTTGAATTCGAGTTTTCGACGGGAGAGCACGTTTCAAGCATCCCTGATCACGAATCAAACATTTTTGAAGTGATGTCTGTGTGTGTGTGTGTGTGTGTGAAAGTATGTGTGTGTGTGTGTGTGTGTCGTGAGGCTGTGGAGACGATAACTGACGAAAGAATGGAGCGATTCGAACGAAATTTGGTATAAAAATCACAATACGAAAACAGTGGAAGTCTGTTGTTTTTATACGCAATCGAATGTTCAAAACCTCCTAAATTTTCGAGTGAAACTTTGCAAGAATCGTCAAATAATCAAAACCTCTAATAAAGTTACGCAAATAGACATTTCTTGTGTAATTTTTCATTACAAAACGATTGACATAAATTTTAGAACGCTAACACGAACCGTTCTCGAGATATTGCACACTTTTCAAAAAAATTATCAAAAATTTATATAAAATAAAAAAAATATATATCCTATTGAGAAACATGTTCACTTTTCATATGTAATACCATGCGATAAATTGGGTGACATCATTCTCGTGGATCTAGCTCGTTCCATTCATGAAAAAAGATATTTTGAGGAATACTTTTGTATTTGAACGCCAATAGTCATTTATCTGCTGTAAGAATAACTTATTTCTCCGTCTATAACGCTTGGCGAGATTTTGGCGTCGAATTTGGCGGAATGTCGCAAACTTGGCGGCATTTTTAATTGTTGTCAAATTAACAAAAATCTCGCCAAATTGATAAAAAATTACGCTAAATCAATAAAAATGACGACTAATTGAAGAAAATTCAATATCTTGGAAAGAATATATGCATCTACTATATGAAAAGCATTTGTTTTAACTGTAAAAGTAGTAAATTCATTGCATTATATAAGGAAAGTCATGTGTTGCCCACATCAGATTTTTTCAAATATGATTCTGTGTCAGTGTGTGTAATGAAACTCCATTTAATGGATTACAATAGAGAAAATGAATCGGCAAGGAAAGTCATGTGCTGGCCATATCAGATTTCATTTATTCTTCCATAAGATGAATTTTGTTTGAGTTGTTACTCGTTTCTTGCAGGAATCACCAATTAATGTAATTTATTGATAGATCAGTTATATAATGCAATTACATTGATCTCAACAATGCAATACAATGATATACGATAATAATAGTATTATAATACAGTTTTACGATATAAGGCATTGCCTGAGAAAATTAACTTCAGAGTGGATGAACACGACTTTCCCATACCTGAATCTGTTTTTAGTGTTTTTTTTTAATTTTACAGGAAATTCTCTGAAAAATCGGTATCAGGGTGTCAAAATGATTACAAATACAGCGTGTTACCCTTCACTTCAAACGGCTTGAAAAAATATTTCGTTTGCCTTTTGTCCATACTTGACGATGTATCACCCCTCAGTGCGGCTAACTTGCCTGCGAAGGATGCTAATTTACGTCACGAACAAAAACAAAATTGTATCGCAGCTATATTTTCACAACAATGATTGAAACTATAAAGCATCACGACCATTGAGCCATTGATAAACACTCTTATGCATGATTATGTCAGATTTTGTTCTATCCTATCATGTGATAGATATATAAAATTCAAATAAATTTCGAAGTTCTCGCTCGAATTAAAAAAAAATAAAATCATTCTAGTTCTAGAATTCTTTACAAGAAAGTATGATGCAAAATTTCGTGAAAATTCATTTATATTTGTGGCTGGTGCCGTGTACACGGGACATCGGCTACAGACGGACATTACTCCAAAAATAGTCCGTGTTCAGGAAGTCTTTAAACATATATCGTAATCAAAATGTAGAAATCGAAAAAATTGTCGTAGAAACAATACTTTATCAATACTACGTATAAAAAAATAAATATCTAAGTATCCCGAACCATTTTTTTTAATCACTGTGTGAAAAATATGGCGGTAATAAATAGAGAATCAGCAAATTTTCGTTCAGAAATTCTTTTTATTTTTGTCTTAAAATAAAACCCTGAATCAAAAATCAGCTTCGTAGATAACTACTCATTACAATGAGGGAGAATCACGCCAAATTTTAAGGAAATCAGTTGAAAGTTGGGCGAATATCGTGACAGTCGATTTTCGAAAAATAATTTCGAGATTAAAGAGTTTCGAGAAAGCACAAGTCCTTTGCGCTTGTACATGTGCCAGTTCCATCGTTATATCTTAGCTATTTTTACATACTTTATAAAGTTTAAACAGAATAGATTTGAGACATCGTACTTTTGAAAAACAAAAGCAAATCGATATTTTTATGTGACCTATAAAACAGAGATGATTTCTATCTGTAAAACAGGGATGCCAGACTTGTTAAGACCATGGGCCACTTAGATTCACTGTGATGTATGGGAGGACTTCCAAAAAATTTGAAACTTATCTACCATATATTGTTTATTTTATTTGTACCTATAATAGTTGTTACAAAAATATACAAAAAAGAAAGTGAATTTAATTTAATACGTGACATTGCATTGATTCGACAATTGTTTTAATATTTGGTTCGAGTTTTGTAGTAGCCAACCGCAAAATTTATTCTAAATTTTCACCAGTCTAGCGGTTTCTATTTTATGATTTGTTAATATTCATGACTGAAAAAGTTTGTCCATAAATATGTGTTGACCCAAAGATGATTGCGCATTATCTATATCTAGCAACGATTTATAATTGTTTTTATCGACACAACGACAGAAGTTTAATAAATTGCCTTCAATAAATTTATTTCGCAGGTTTTCATCGTTTTGCATGTCGATGAGTTCAAGCTGTACTGATTCAGGCGCATTTTCGGGAAAATTGCAAACATGTTGGTAAATAAATCTGTCGGTTTTACTTTTTGAAAATCAGAAATACGATCCTTGAAGGCTGATATCAAGTTACCAATATTTTGAACATGTACAGTTTTGAAGTGGACATTGAGCTTTTCAGAAACTTTCTTGTAATTAGGGAAAATGGACGTAATTCCCTGACTTCAGTTGGGTTTGAAAAAGATTTAACTTGGATTGAAAAGACAAAAATTGGCCGTAAAGTTGAGAAACCAATTGATCTTTGCCCTGAAGTCGCGTATTTAACATATTTAAATGATTAGTAATGTCAACCACAAAAGCTAAGTCATATAACCAAACCGTACATTTTATATCAGGGACGTTTTTGTTTTTTTCAATCATGAAAATTTCAATTTCATCAATTGAATTTAGGAAACTCTCCAATGTTTGACGCGACTTAGCCACCTCATTTCTGTGTAAAAAATTGTCACCGTATTTGTTTTCAATGTCTTCAAGAAACTTTCTTAAACCGTAGGTGATAAAGGCCACGAGATTTTATAAAATTAATTGTTGAAAACACAATTTTTGTGACATGTTAAAATCCAAGTTTCTTAGGGCACAAGTTCTCCTGGTGTATTATACAGTGGACTTGTATCAACTCATTGTCATGCCTTCCCAAAAGCGATTTCAATAATGTTACCATTCCAGATTTAGCTCGTATCATGGAAGGAGCTCCGCAAGTCATGATACCTCATAATTTTGTCAGATCTAAATTTATTTTGGAATACTGTTCCAAAAGCCCTGTGAACATGTCACTACCTTTCGTTTGATCTGACAATGAATTCATTCCTATCAGCTCCTCACTCACCTCAAACTCGTAGTTATTCCACGTGCAAGTATTAGCAACTGGGCCTTGGAAGTATACGTCAGTTGATTCATCAACAGTCAATGATAAGTAGGCAAATTTATTTGAATAAGATGCTAACTGGTCATTTACATTTTCTAATATTGCAGTAATTCTTCTTTGCACAGTCATCTTGTTTAACTGAATTTTGTCAAAATTTTGGCTGATTCCGGACAAATTTTTAGCAGCTATCTCAAGGTAATCAATCATTAACGAAATCTAAATGATGGGCACCATTTTTTTATAAGTCAAAATATTTCAAAACTTATTTCTGTTGCAATTTCCGAATCTTGAATAGGTTTTGTAACATCACTTGGTGACCGGCCAATTCTAGCTTCAAAAATGAAAATTTTTGTTTAAGTAGTTCTTTAGGTGGTTTTCAAAATGTAGAATGCAGACTTTCATAGTGTCTCCTTATATTGTATTCCTATGGGACGGCTGCAGTACTTTTACAAATCATGCACATTATATTATTAAACGACTGCACGAAACAATATTTTCCGGTCCAGCTATCCTGAAACTGCCGTTTTCCATCTTGTACTTTGCGTTTCCTACTTGGACCTGCTTTATTCATTATAGAATTTACTTTTAACATTTTCCAAGAGGTGATAATTAATTGTAGCAACCACACCTACGAAAACAAAACACTCATGTTGTTGTTGAGACCCAGACCGTCCGACCTACCAGAAAGGTGTAAGGTAACTGTTTGGACGGACGGGAAGTGCCACCCAATTTGGACCGGAACCCAGTGGGGGAGGCATCCACAGGGACCGTACCCTCCTTCCCCTACCACCAACCTCTCGGAAAAACACTCATGTGACAAATAGAAGAATTATAAAATTTGTTGTCATTATTACTAACCGATTATAGTAAGTAGATAGGCAATAGATGTTTACAAGGTTGACTGAAATATATTAATTACCGGTCAGTTATCTTTATCGCCAACAATTAAAACACTCCAAAAAATACAATGCAACTTAAAAGCATACGGATGGCGCACGCATTGATAACTGATTGATAACGGTTGTCTTTGGCTGGTCAGCGTGCCACGGCTGGCGACACAGCTACTCTGCTGTGCGCATGTGCAGTTCTTAAAAATTACCTATCGTATGACTGGTTACAGTGTCTAGAAGAGATAGTGTGTCGACTGAGGTGAAAAATGGGTTTCCTACAAGCCGCCACCACCAGGCAGCGCTGGTGTCGAATAAGAGATCAATTGCCAAGGCGTTAACAATGAAACTAATGGGAATTTCATGCAAATGAAATGACTTATGTTTTTGGAAATAACTGAAAAATTTGTGTTGTTGTTGTTGAAACCCAGACCGTCCGACCTACCAGAAAGGTGTAAGGTAACTGTTTGGACGGTCGGGAAGTGCCACCCAATATGGACCGGAACCCAATGGGGGAAGCATCCACAGGGACGTAATATTCTTCTTTATGAATACCCCTTTATTTATATTTACCGTGAATCAATTTGCAATGCTGATCCTGTTCAAATTTTAAGTTATGCTTGGCGACTCATTCTCGATTCTTTGCAATTCAAATCTCTTAAAAGTTATTTGTGACGTCATTTTCAGGAATATCATGCTTGACGTTTTTATAACATTTGCATTAGTTCTTTTCTTATAATATTTTAAAATTCGTAAGCGTTTAAACTTATTTTGTAATTTCCGTGTATATTTCTTGTATTATTTTAGTAAGTTCATTTACCATTTTATATTTTATGCAAATTTGTTTTAAAATGGTCTCTCTCTATATAAACATTCCATGCTTTTACTACTCATGTAGCCACTGATGAAGAGCGTATATACGCCCGAAAGCGCTCTGGCAGTTTTTAACAATATTTTGTACGTCTTTTAGGATGTAAAATGAAAGACATTTCGTTTTTTAAAAACGCTTTGTCCTTGGTTTTATCTATTGTATGCAGACGCGATACCAATCTTGATTATTAAAATAATACCATTTTGTTGTAAAGGAGAATACATACTACGATTTGATAACTATTTTGCAAGGTTTCAACATAATATTACTTCCATGTGAATGCGTAATTAGAAACAATTTTGTCCGTATACGTTATTACATAGCGATCTTGAATATTTTTGATTGAATGTTGATGGGAAGATCCAATTGGTTTTTTACGCTTTTAGTGGTAGTAAAAATGAAATCCTTTGGAAAGGTGATATTTCCATTCATCGAAAGCGCTAATAGGTATAGAATACTTCACAGCTAATTTGCACGTAAAGTCATTCAGATCATGATCAAATTCAGTTGTAACATTCTTGAAATCTTGAGTATGAAATTTTGTACCCAACTGTAATAAAGTCTTTAGTTTGTGATTTTCTATTAATGCTAAATTTCCTGAAATAATGTGTTGGTGAAATGGGTCTTTATATGGGCTATTATGTCATCCATTTCATATGTAGAGGTATTTTTACTTTCCTTATATACATAATGTATAAGGAAAGTACTGTGACGGGGTCGAAAATTCGAATTCGAGTTTTTGACGGGAGAGCACGTTTCAAGCATCGCTGATCACGAATCAAACATTTTTGAAGTGATGTCTGTGTGTGTGTGTGTGTGTCAGTGAGTCTGTGGAGACGATAACTGACGAACGAATGGACCGATTCGAGCCAAATTTGGAACAAAAATCACAATCCGTAAACAGTGGAAGCCTATTGTTTTTTATACGCAATCGAATGTTCAGAACGCCCCTAAATTTTCGAATGAAATTTTGAAAAAATCGTCAAAAAATCAAAACCGCTAATAAAGTTACGTAAATAAACATTTCTTATGTAATTTTTCATTAGAAAACGATTGACATACATTTTGGAACGCTAACATGAACCGTTCTCGAGATATTGTACATTTTTCAAATATCAAAATGTCATATAAAATAAAAAAAAATATTTCCTATTGAGAAACATGTTCACTTTTCGTATGTAATACCATGCGATAAATTGGGTGACATCATTCTCGTGGATCTAGCTCGTTCCATTCATGAAAAAAAGATACTTTGAGTAATACTTTTGTATTTGAACGCCAATAGCCATTTATCTGCTGTAATAATAACTTATTTCTTAGTGCATAACGCTTGGCGAGATTTTGGCGACGAATTTGGCGGAATGTCGCCAACTTGGCGACTTTTTGAAATGTTGCCAAATTAGCGAAAATCTCACCAAATGGATAAAAATGATGCTAAATCAATGAAAATTAAGACTAATTGTCGAAAATTCAATATCTTGGAAAGGATATTAGTATCTACTAAAAGAAAAACCTATATTTTTTACTGTAAAAGTGTTTTTTACTGTAAAATTCATTACAATATATAAGGAAAGTCATGTGTTGCCCACATCAGATTTTTACTAATATGATTATAGTTAAATAATTTTCTGCCGTTAGTTTGAACAAAGCGATAAATCATCTTGACTTTAATGTAAGAGATTGGCAGAAAAATTTCAATATTATTGAGTAAAGTTTTGTTTGGCATTTTTTCATAACATTTATTCTTGAAAGTGGTAATAAAAATCTCTGTTGTAATATTCTTCTGAGTAAGAGGTCCCAACTTAATTTTAGACTGACCGGCTTTTAACTTTATTAGATCCATCATAATAGCCAAATTTTTAGTTACTTCTTCTTGATCATTTTTATTTAAAGGTTCTTTGATATTATGCTGCTGTATAAAATGTCAGTAGCGTGGTAAATATCGAAGTTATATATCATATACTATATTCTTGATTCAACAAAATTTGATCTTTATTCCATTATTTAAATTGTCAATACATTTCTTGATTTTTTCTTGGGTACTTGTATAACTAATATACATGTGTTTGGGTCCTCTATGCCATCTTTTGGTTTTAGCTTGGTATATTGTCTGTGACATAGGAACGGATCTTTTATTTCTGAAAGTTTCCATATTGAAGTTCTCACTGAAAATGATTGAGTTGAGACCATATGGGAAAGCTGTGTTATACTGTTGTATATGAGTACTTTCCCACCATAACCGTTATATAAGATTAGGTACTATATCAATAATTGTAATCTCAATTTTTGGGAAATCGTGATTGCAGAAATGTCTGAATTCCAGAGTAGAGTTATGTACTTCTTGAAGTTGAGATTTGCCAATTTGGCTTCGATGCAAATTAATTCTGATATGAGAAAGGTTCTTTGTTTGGCCGATGTACTTCGCTTGACATGTTAGGCACATAATGCAATAGATAACATATGATTTGCAAAAACCAGTATAAGAAGTAGCTCTGTTAGTAATCTGTAGGGGGTTTGCAACCGCGCATGACTTACATCTTTTAGACAGGCATGTTCAAAATTTATAGTTACGCAAATTATAAAAATGACAATAGATAGAGTCAAAAAATGAAGATCGATTAGAATGTCGGATCGAGTCATAATCACAATCAACATTACGGACATTTTTTGCAGTAGTCAAAGTTTGCTCATAGACATGTTAAAAAAATGGTTAATGGTGGATATCGCAGAAAAACAAGTGAGGGTAACTTTCTGTCGATGATACAAATACCCTTGAATATTGCATCACCGGGCATATACTCTATAAGAATATATTTGCCAGTCGCTATATATGTTATTTGTATTCATTTATAATTAATTACAACAGTTTTACTTTTATTGAGGAGTGCAGTGTGGCATTTTGGATGAGAGTAGACAAACCTCATATATCATCGTGAATAGAGAGGCATACAATTGTAAAGCGAAAAAGTGAATATCAAGCCTTTTCAATTGCATAACAATAGTACATTAATAAGTCCACTCTAAGTTCAAGCAGTGTATATGTTAGATCAAAACACTGATTTTAAACTAATAAATCCCTTTTTCGGATTTTTTTTAAAAAACTGATTTCAAAGAGAAGCATTTTCATAAAAAGCTAATAAATACTTAGTCATCAGTATAAAAATCATCAATATTTGGCTTTACACATTTACGGAGGATTGACTGTTGAATTGCATTGGTTCTGTGAGCGTTGCCCGGGCTGAAAAGCTGCTTTAAAAGGGAAAGAGGGATCGCAACCCCATTCTACAATGTCATGCAATGCATTTGGTCATCCACTTGATTTTCGTTTCAAATTATTTTTATTTCTATTTAGGGTGTTTGAACTGCAATGCGCCTTTATCTTTAGTAATCTTGGTTATAAGAGTTTTGATGGAATGTGGGTTGTGTAAAATTTCATTTCGTCGATATCCACGTTCTTCTTAATATATATATATATATATATATATATATATATATATATATGTATATATATATAAATAACGCTTCGGCAGATGATAATTAGCTGAATATTTCAGAAATGAAACTGGAATTTTCATAAACGTCTGAAATTGCATTTGCTACTTTCCTAATAAGTTGACGAAATTATTCACAAGGTAGCTGAATAAAATGAACAAAAAATTGCAGAGTGTTTTACAGTATAGCGAAGTAGTATTTATCTATATTTACAGCCGTTTAATTTACAGTTAATTAAATTTTTTAAAACAAAGCAGCACGAGTAATTTTTGTCGAAAGTTCTATAACCGAAGTTTTGCTCTATTTTAATAATTTCTGCTCAAAATTCTCCTCCGTTTGATTAATTCACGAAACAGCGTCATGCTAGCTGCGTCGTGTTTGCTTAGTCAATCTAGTTGCAGAAGACATGATGGACACCTGCACAAACAGAGGTTTATACCTCCTAACATGAATGTCGTCACCTCTTGTCGGATGCATTTCTTCTGCAATACGGTGTGTTGTTAAGACATCGAGGTGTACTCGGGCGAAAAAGATGTTTCTGCGGGTAAAAGTAAGTTATAATTTGTATAAAATACGCAATAAATATTTTCCCGACACTTTTTTAAAGCATGTATTTTATTACTTTACATATAAGGTATATCCAGGAAATATGTTTGAAATAGAGTGAAAGATTAAAATATTTTAAGGAAATCTGGATTCACAAATTCTGTAAAAACTCTTTTAGTGCTATACCTGTGTACGCTTGTTTGTCTCTGTATTCTATGTCTGTGCGAAAGATTATATACACTTTAGTACAAAAACACTTTGACGAATATTAAAACAACTTAATAGTTAATAAATCTTGTACTCCAAAACATTGCACTTATCTTTAACTTTAGCGGCCTCACTATAGACGTGCCTCAGGTCTTTGTATCGCTGAAAAATTTTAGAATTATGCCACAATTCTACATGTTTCATAATTTTATCGGCACTTTATCTCAAATTAAAACCTATTTTAGGATAACTTTTATATAGGGTCCCTAGGAAGTCATTGAGCACCCCAGTAACTTTGTATGGGAAGTCCTTGAACACACCGATAACTCTGTAAGGGAAGTCCTTGAGCACCTGAAAACTTTGCAAGGCAAGTCTTTGAACACCCTAAAAATTTGTAAGGAAAGTTTTTGAGCACCCCTAAAACTTTGTAAGGGATGTCCCTGACCATTCCAATAACTTTGTAAGGAAAGTCCTTGATCTCCCCAATAACTTTGTAAGGAAAATATTTGAGCACCCAAGTAACTTTGTAAGGAAAGTCATTGAGCACTCCAATAACTTCGTGAATAAAGTAATGGAGCACCGTAAGAAATTTGTGAGAAAAGTCCTGGTACACCAAAATAATTTTGTATGGAAAATCTTTGAGTACCTCAATAATTCTATAAGAAAGGCCTTGAGCAATTACCTTGGGATGGCCTATGAGTAACGAAAGGGGAACCACGAAACGTAACTACGGAAAAGGTCCATGAGTGTACATGCTAGGTTTATCTATAGTAAATTGACGATGCCCGATCAAAAACAGGTGATTGCAGTGTCCCTAGAGAGAGTTCAAAAAATTAAGATAATTTTGGAAACAAAAGGAGATGGTCGACTAAAGCCAAGTATAGAATTTTAGAGCTTAATGAGTAGAAATCGACACCAGAAGCAAACTAAACGGGTATATGGAAAACAATAAATACTTGTCTAAAAGTCATATCATAAGGGCTTCTAACGCAGTGACACCTGATATGCTTATCAAATTCCGAGGTAAAATATTTTCTCACATTCCAATAGGCATTGCTGCTGAAGGAAGGCATTTTGAACTGGACGTGCATAAATGGTATGTTGTACCATTTCTGAATAGGATAGCCATTCGCCAATAAACATCATGTTAAAAAAATGCCTTCTGTAACAGTTTGATTGTCTGCTCATTTAAAATCTGTTCTAAATCTTTGTCATTGGCTGTTTTCGTCCGTTTAGATTTGTTACTGGATTCGTCATGCTGACTTTTTAACTCTCCGCTAATCACTTTTTATTGCATCGGACATGGTCATTATGCTCTAACTAAGTCTAAAGTGTTTACCCATTCATTGATAATCACACACGTTCCTCCGCTCCGTTGAAATGACTAAAAGGGGTTTAAAGGGTTGAAAGGCATGAACAAAGGCGCCGATAAACTGTTTCTTTAAGCTGCAGATGCATGGATATAATTTCAATTTCCAAAGCAAAATGTTATAATTGTTTGTTAAATTCAGAAGATTTTACTTTAATTATTCCTCCAATTCTAATGGTGTGGTGGCATCCTACCATCTACACCGCAGCATTCGCCACTGTGACTCTTGACTCAGGTTATTGATGAAGGTGAGTATTAAACAATTTTATTGACTTCTCATGAACTTCTTGTTGTGATAATGGTCAAATCGATACTTACACACTGAAACAGCTGATGAGAATACTGGCTGTGTTAAGATTCTTATAGTAGCAAGAATTTAGAAATTTAATTGCAACTTACACACGAAAGCAATTCCCGATGCAGCTCGCTTTCGAAATTACAATTCGCAGGTTATAAGATCTGCCTTTGAATAAAGCAGGGGATTAATTAACCGATTAATTATTGAGCAATCTTTTGTTTTTATTTAACATCCTATAATAGGCCAGAAGTCGCTCTACTTTAAAGTAATATCTCATACTGAGAGTTGCTAAAGAATAGTAGAAAAATAACTGTTAATTCTTTTCAGAAGGTATACTAAGCCAAAATATTGAACATGCCATTTCTGTAAATATTTTTTTACAGTTGTTCCTAATAGTTGTTAAACGTCATAGAGCATTTTTTGGACCAAAATATATTAAAATCCATACGAAACTAAATGGTAGATTGTTCAGTTTCCTAATGTTAGGTAACACGTGGCAATGCAGTCCAACCTATTTCACTATTTTTAATCTCAGCAGAAAAATAAGATAACACAAATAAAAAAGTATTTTCTCATTATATATGTTTTATGACTTATACTACGTCAAGTATGATTGCTCTATGTGCATAATTGTAGCAAATGTTTAGTAAGACATCAAGGAACTTAAAACATCTGTAGTGGATAAGATTTTCAAGGAAATCATTAATTTTGAAACAATTTTATAGAAATTAGTCGTTAATATAAAATTACAAAATTTTTCATCATTGCAGGATATTGAATTTCATTTTAATATCTCAACCACCTGTATGTTCGCATTATTAAATTATATTATAGCGAGATATAATTATAAATCTAAAATGATTGAAAATAAAAGCTTATTTTTATGACCATACTATTCTAAACCCACAGGTGAGATCCAGAAGAAAAGAAAAATATAACGATGTAAATATGAAAATTGATTATTTGTCATGTGGACAGAGACCATCATGGATAAACTGTACATCAACGCGCATGGCTGTAGAGGAACATTGGAGTGTTTTCGATTCAAAAAGAAGCGCAAGTTCGGGAAAATCATGTCTGTCACAACAATCACTATTATTGTCAATGTAGTCCAATCCATAACAATCAAAGCAATCCAGGATGACTAGGAACATCTGAAATCTCAGATCTGTGATTGAAAAACATACAAAAAAGAACATACCTTAATTTGTCGGAACAGTTCGATCCCCCTTTGCAGACATTGGCGTCCATGGATGCTAATGTCTGCAAAAGCGGATCAAACTGTTTGGGATAGGGTATGTCAGATACCTGTCTTTTTGAGAGGTTCTTAGTTTGAGATTAACGCTGTGCCAGCCGTAATCAAAAGGTTAATTCTAATTAGCAATTTTGTTGTTATGGAGGAGGAATCCCGGTTTTATGTATCTCTGCGTAGCAGATTCAAAATGCGGGAATAAGCAATACATGAGAAACTCTTTTAATTAGTTTATAAAAACAAAGAAAATAAATAAGAAAATAGATATACTTTTAATCTAGCTTTACTTTTTCACTTGATATAAGTTTAATTTATGATTCACGTAAAAAATGCCAAAGGTATGAAAAATGTCAAAACTCCTGCATTTTATAAGTTCTGAGCAAATATATGGCTACATTTTAAATTATTTATATATCCAAAACCATTTTATACATTTATTTAGAATAATATATATTTAAAATAAAAGTTTCTTTGGCCGAAAATTATTTGCGAAAGTACAGAATTAATACATTTTCTCTGCAATTTACCATTCACGTCACAAATAAACTTTTAATCTTCAGCTTCATGACTTGCAAGGAGAATTCCACTTCTAATTGGACGAAACAGTTCATGCAAGTAATGAATATACTCATGAAGCCAAATAGTTTCACTGAAGTATTAACACGACATGAAGCATTGAATTATAAGTATAATAGAAATTTCAGTAAAACTTTATCTCAAAATCGGCACATTTACATACTAAAAACAAGTACATTTATATGAAAGCTTCTAGACTTCTCATCCTGATGAAAGCCGTAACGGCAGCCATCTTTACTTATTTAGGAGGCATTTGTATAAGTCACTTATTCGCAATTTATAATTCGTGAATCCATATTTTAATAAAAAGATCACGTAAGGAGATATGTAAGTTGCCCAGTATGCGAATAATAAACGTAATGCAATCTAATGATTGTAGCAGGATGACGTACATCGTATTGTAGACGATTACATATATTAAAAAAAGGAATTTAAACAAGAAAGATCAATCATGTATAATGCATTGATTATGAAACACTTTCCCACTGAAATGTAATTTTATTTAAACATCTCTAAAATGTGATACATTCAGCAGTGATATTTTTAAAATTATCACAGTACAATTATTTATTTTACTTGGAAACGTAAAACTTCATCAAAAAAGGCTATGTTATAAAATCGTCTGCTTCTCTATGTAAAATCAATTAATGTTTCATACATATCATTTATCTTCCAGACTCCAGAGTTAAATAATTTTGCTTGAAAATAATTCAGCAATTCTTATACAACTTATCTTACAATCACTTGTTTACATTCTGCATCCGTTAAAATTAGGCTTCGTTGTAGAAATAATCAAGGTTTGATAATTATTTAACTCAAAAATATTGTAATTGCGTTGGCGCGGAATACAGATGCATAGAAAATACGCAAAAATAAAGCGATTTTAGAACGGATGCAACACTAAATATGAATTCAAAAGAACTTTGAAAATCACGATTTTTACATTGTAAAAAGAAGGTGGATGCTATATTTTATTTTGAAGTGGGTCACGTGATATCTTCCTATAGCATGTGTGTAATTATTATTTTAATTTTCATTTAAAAAACTACTGGTCATATTTTGCTGAATTTTTTTTATATATTTCATGGGATAATTTGAACATGTCCGAAAATTTTCGAAACAATTTGTGAATTTTAAATTCTCTTAAAAATGAACAATTGGGTTCGATACGGTTCAATGTTTTTCCATTTTGTAACCAGAGTTCAATCCAAAACAAATTAGATGATGTAATTCATTTTCATTCCTATATGTTCCACAGACCGTCTCAGCAACGTACTAAAATTCCATTTTGATGCAGTCATTTTTACAGCAGTTATCGAACTAACGGACAGACAGACGGAATGAATGAACAAAGCCATAAACACTTTTCAACTATGTTGGAAAGTGTTGAAACGTGAGAGGTTTAGTTAGTTTTTAAAGATATATGAATATGCGTTGTATGAGTTTTCATTTTTAGGTGTGCAAAATGGAATTTTCTTGAAAGGGCACTTGGCTTTGCTATCTATTATCAACAGCATAGTTGTGTTCCCTGTTGAAGCGGCGGCGCCACCAGAAGCTGGGACAAAGTTGTAAGTCAGACTGGATTCTTTATTATTCTATTAATTATAAAAATGTCAATTGCGATTAAAAGAAATTTCAACGGAGAGGTCAAATTGTTATGACTACCTTGTATGTGTTCCGGCTTTTGTAGCCTATACAATTTAAAGCACGTTGAGACAGTATCTGAGTCTCTTATTCAGATTATTTGTAATTTGACTTCCCGTTGTCTGTCAGTTGGGTCGATCAAACTCGCTGGCTTTGGACTCTGTTCTAGCATCCACAAGATGCACAAGGATATCCACGGATATACAAGATGTTTAAAAAAGATTGCGCGACTGAATGTTTCTTGAGCAATGGGTTGTAGATCCATAGTAGTTTCAATTTAAGAATTGCTTTAACTAATATTGACAATTATCGTAAGCAAATTTTGATCATATGTAATTTGACTGCACGTTACCTGTCTGTTGCATCGATCAAGTCCGCCAACTTTGAACTCAGCTCGGACATCTAGTAGTAGTAACTGACGGATATACATGGTATTTTAAAAAAATCTGTGGGCAGCACATGACTTTCCTTAAAATACGCAATGAATTTACTACTTTTGCAGTAGAAAAAAATAGGTTATTCTTATAGTAGATACTTGTATTCGTTCCAAGACATTAAATTTTCGTCAATTAGTCAGCATTTTAATTGATTTAGCGTCATTTTTATCCATTTGGGTAGATTTCTGTTAATTTAGCAACTTTTAAAAAGTCGCCAAGTTGGGGACATTCCGCCAAATTCGTCACTAAAATCTCGCCAAGCGTTATGGACGGAGAAATAAGTTATTCTTGTAGTAGATAAATGGCTATTGGCGTTTAAATACAAAAGTATTACTCAAAGTACCTTTTCTCATGAATGGAACTAGCTAGATCCACGAGAACGCTGTTATCAAATTTCTCGCATGCTGTTATTTATGAAAAGTGAACATATTTCACAATAGATATTTTTTTTTTCTATTTTATATGACCTTTTAATATTTTTTTGAAAAAATGTGCAATATCTCAAGAACGGTTCACACAATCGTTCTAAAATTTACGTCAATCGTTTTCCAATGAAAAATTACATATGAAATAACTATTTACGTAACTTTATTAAAAGTTTTAAATTATGATTTTTTCAATTTTTCACTCGAAAATTTAGGCGAGTTCTGAACATTCGATTGCTTATGGAAACAATAGGATTCCAGTATTTATGGACTGTAATTTTGTACCAATATTCGTTCAAGTCGCTCTATTCGTTCGTCAGTTATCGTCTCCATACTGGCACACTCACACACACACACACACACAGACATCATCTCAAAAACGTCTTATTCGTGTTCGGGGATGCTTTAAACGTGCTCTTCCGTCGAAAACTTGAATTCGAATTTTCGGTGCATAATGACATATCAAACAAAGTATTCAAAAGCGCCAAATACACAGACTGTATAAAGTCACACGTGTTATATCATTTTTAGAATATTCACTCTCTGAGAAGTAAAGTTATAATATCCTTATGGTTCGTACATCAGCTTCTGCAGCTTATACGATGTAAAGTGCTGTGAGAGGCGTTCAGACTCGTTATCTCATTCAATTTATCTAAATATTGATGAATTGTTCTTTTGTGTCGGAATAAATAAGTCTGCCACTCTCAGCTCAGTTCCAGTATCCACTGGCTGTTGATTGACAACCATACGTCTTGAGCTCAACTCCGATATTTTTTTGTCTGGTAGTCCACTTCTGTAAATTCTACTAATTACTGTTTTTGATTAATTAATAAGTAAAGCTGCTTTCTTGCTGATCGAATGACTGCTTCGGTCGTCCTCGATTATTCCACGTTTAAGGTAAGCCAGATCGCGCCTTCTACGCTTTATTTCTTAAGTAATGCACTTCGTTATTCTCCGTATGCTTTAACCTTTATATTATGACTATTTAGAGATATATCATTAGAAATGTCTTTGGAGTGGCTATTTTGCTTAAAATAGTCTGGTGGTCATAATAATTCGTCTATTTAGTCGGAATTGGAATGTTTCAATTTAATTCTTAAATTTCATTATTCGCAAATCTTGGCATATTAGGGATTAACAACCTTTCATTGTGTTGATAATTCCACAGTTTTTAGGTGCACTCATTAAAATTAAAAAAAAACTATGAAGCGCACTTGGTTAAAGTGGTGTTGTTAAATTAATTTTGAAGTGGCTGACAGATATCCGGAACAATGATGGTAGTATATGAGTACAATTTATAATTTTAACAATGGAAGTAATATATAGGGAAACTTTGCAATTTTAGCAATGAAAGTAATATTTAAACTGTAAGACATTTTGCAACCTTTGTTCATTTTTTCAGCGACTTTGTTGATTATTTCGGCAAACTACTAAAAAAAGCCACAATTACAGGAGTTCATGAAAATTCCAACTTAATTTCTGAAAAATTCAGTTACTTATTGTCTGATGAAGCGCTATTTTTGTATCCTTATATAAACAGTAGCAGCATACCTGTTTTCGTACTGAGTATATAATATAAAGTGACTTAAAATTCACAATCATGTGCAAATTCTATAATATTCTAAATGGCATTGTTATTCAAATAATTCTATTAAAATATTTAAATCATTGCTCCTAAAAGTATCTAAGAATCTCTGTTCTAACTATAAAAAATTATCTGCCCAGCTGTATCTGCCGAATAAAATATCCTGGTTCCGCTTCTAAACAAATTAAAAAATATATGAAATTAAATCAATGTATGCCAAAATAAAAGCGCTAGGATTGTATGAGAAGATATATCCGACTGCTTATATTCTCGAATATTAGAAGATAAATATATAACTATGTATCAATAGAAGATTACCCGTCTGCAATATATGAGTTTCAAATACATTCGCCAAAAAATAACATACAACGTAATAAATCGAAAATATCAATAATCCCCCTAATTATTAAACTAAAAGGCAGTAAATGAATGCCAGTATATGCCAAAATGAATATGCTAAAATTGTTTGAGAAGATAGAAAATACATCCTTACTACTTACATTCTCGTAGATTAGAAAATATTCCTTTGTATTTAATTGAAGATTACCCGTACTACATAGTTGTTCTTCGTACGGAATACATAATATAAAGAAGCATAAAATTCATATTCATGTGCAAATTCCTATACTATTCTAAATGACATTGTTATTCAAAACATTCTATTAAATTATTTATATTAATGGTCCTAAAAAGAAGTTTAAGAGTCTCTGTTATCGCTATATAGAAATTATCTTCACAGGCAGATCTGAAAAATTAAACTGCCTGGTCCTTGCCTTGGTAAATAAATTTGCAAAAAATATGAAATTGAATTAATACATGCTGAAATAAAAGAGCTAAAATTGAATCGGAAGATATGACTGTACTACTTAGATTCCCGAATATTAGAAGATATACCCTGTATTAATAGAAAATTACCCGTACTACAATATATGAATTTCAAAAATCCTTTCCAAAATACAGCAGATGACGCGTTAAAATGAAAATATCAATTATCTTTAAACTTGAGGGCCTTTACTGATTCCAGTGTATGTCAAAATTAAAGCGCTAAAATTGCATCGGAAGGTACGACTGTGCTACTTATATTTCAAAAGATATACCCGTGTTTTAATAGAAGATTACCCGCACTACAATATCAGAATTTCAACCGTTTTGCAAAATAAAAAAATCTGATGTGGGCAACACATGACTTTCCTTATATAATGCAATGAATTTACTCCTTTTACAGTAAAAAAAAATGTTATTTTTTTAGTAGATACATATATATTCGCTCCAAGATATTGAATTTTCTTCAATTAGTCGTCATTTTCATTGATTTAGCGTCATTTTCATCCATTTGGCGAGATTTTTGTTAATTTGGCAACAATTAAAAATGTCGCCAAGTTGGCGACATTCCGCCACATTCGTAGCCAAAATCTCGCCAAGCGTTATGGACGGAGAAATAAGTTATTCTTACAGCAGATAAATGACTATTGCAGTTCAAATACAAAAGTATTACTCAAAGTATCTTTTTTCATAAATGAAACGAGCTAGATCCACGAGAATGATGTCATCAAATTTATTGCATGGTATTACATATGGAAATTGAACATGTTTCTTAATAGGAAATATTTTTTTTTATTTTATATAACTTTTTGATAATTTTTTTGAAAAATGTGCAATATCTAGAGAACGGTTCATGTTAGCGTTCTAAAATTTATGTCAATCGTTTTCTAATGAAACATTACAAAGGAAATGTCTATTTGCGTAACTTTATTAGCGGTTTTGATTTTTAACGATTTTTTCAAAATTTCACTCAAAAATTTAGGGGGGGTTTTGAACATTCGATTGCGTATAAAAAATAATAGACTTCCAGTGTTTACGGATTGTGATTTTTGTATCAAATTTCATTCCCATCGGTCCATTTGTTAGTCAGTTATCGTCTCCACAGACTCACTGACACACACACACACGCACACAGACATCTCTTCAAAAATGTTTGATTCGTAATCAGGGATACTTGATCCGGGTTTTTATTAGATGACTGGCCCATGTACCAAATATCAAGCCTCTATCACATTTTAAAGGAAGCGTGTCCCATTTATTCCGAAAATCGAACATATTGGTGTTTGGCACCCCCTAGAGTTGCAAATATTGTAAATCTGAAATTGCACACTTTTTTCCTTTCAAATTATCTACCAGTACACCAAATTTGATGTCTCTATCCTATCGTGAAGCATGTTTTTCTATCACTTCATGTTTCGAAAGTATTTCTGTGTTGTACCGCCTTAAATGATCATTTTTGATAAACCGTAATAATCTTAGGTTTTTTTTTATCATATGATTACCCTATATACTGAATTTCAAGCCTCTATCACATTGTAAAGGAGGCGTTTTTCATTTGCTCGTCAAATCGAGCATTTCAGTGTGCGGTATTCCCTACAGCAAATATTGGAAAACTGAAATTGCACACATTCTTCCTTTCCGGGCGCGGTAGCCCATTGGTTAGCGCGCTGGAGTTGCGCTCGGTAGGCCCGGGTTCGATTCCAGCCACTGCCAAAACTGCCGCCGTGTTCATGCGGATTACGATCACGTTAAACATGTGGGTCAGAAAGTCCTTCCGAGAGGTTGGTGGTAGGGGAAGGAGGGTACAGTCCCTGTGGATGCCTCCCCCACTGGGTTCCGGTCTAAATTGGGTGGCACTTCCCGACCGTCCAAACAGTTACCTTACACCTTTCTGGTAGGTCGGACAGTCTGGGTTTCAACATCAACAACATTCTTCCTTTCCAACTATCTACACGTATACCAAATTTGAAGTTTCTATCTCATTGCGAAGCATGCTTTTTCTATCATTTCAACTTTCGAATATTTTTCTGTGGAGTACCCTCCCCCATAAATATACATTATTGAAAAACTCCATTCTTCTTGTGTTTTCTATTAAATGATTCGCCCATATACCAAATATTAAGTCTCTATCACGTTCTAAAAGGGGTGTTTCTACTTCATTTCGAAAATCGAACAATTTTGTGTGCGACACCCTCTAAAGTAGAAAATGTTGGAAAACTGAAATTGTACACTTTCTTCTTTCCAAGCTTATTATCCGTACACCAAATTTCAAATCTCTATCTCATCTCGAAGTATGCTTTCTTATCAATTCACCTATCGACCGCTTTCCTCTGGAGAAGTCCCTTAATCGAACGTTTTTGGAAAACTATATTCGTCTTGGGTGTTTTCATCAAATGATTAGTCCATATACCTAATTTCAAGCCTCTATCAAATTTTAAAGGAGCGGTTTCTTATTTATTTTGTAAATCGAATATTTTGGTGTGAGGCATCCCCGTAAGTAGAAAATATCGGAAATCTGAAATTGCACTCCTTCTTCCTTTCAAACGATTTACCCATACACCAAATTTGAAGTCTCTATCTTATGCAAAGTATGCTTTCCTATCATTTCACTTTTCGAACGTTTTGGAGTGGAGCACCGTCTCTAGAGAACGTTTTCGAAAAATTCGATTTTTCCAGGGGTTTTTATCGAACGATCGAGCCGTGTACCAAATTGCAAGTCTCTATCTATTCAGGAAGTGCCTAAAAAGCGTGACAGACAGACAGACGGACACTTCGCAATTTGTATATATAGCCGAACACCCGGTGGAAATCAGCGATTTCGTAATAAGCAACTCCCCGAATAATGTAAATTTTTGAATAATTCGAGTTTCACATTTAATCGGCAAATCGAATATTTTGGTGTGCAAAAACTTTTATAGAACAAAACATTGGAAAACTTAAAATGCACACTTCTTCCTTTCAAACTATCTACCCATAAATAAAATTAAAGTTTCAGATGATTGTAAACTAATCAGATGATTGGCCTATATACCAGATATCAAGCCTCTATCACATTTAAAAATGAGCGTGTATCACTCATTCGAAAAATCTAACATTTTGGTGTGTTGCACCCCCTAAAGTAGAGAATATTGGAAAACTGAAATTGTACACTTTCTTCCTTCCAAATTATCTACCCGTACCGAATTTGAAATCTCTATCTCCTCCCGAAGCATGTTTTTTATCATTTCATATTTCAAACGTTTTTATCTGGAGCATCCCCTTAATCGAACATTTCTGAGAAACTCTATTCGTCTTGGACGTTTTCAGTAAATGATTAGCCAATATACCAAATTTCAAGCTTCTATCAAAATTAAAGGACGAATTTCTTATTTATTCGAAAAATCGAACGTTTGGGATTGCGGCAACCCCCAAATTATAAAATATTGAAAAACTAAAATCGCACGCACTTTCCTTTCAAACTGTCTACCCGTACACCAAATGTGAAGTCTCTATCCTATCCCGAAGCATAGTTTTTCGTCATTTCACCTTTCGAACATTTTCTCTGGAGCACCCCTTTAAATATGCATTTTTGAAAAACATGATTTTTCTTGGGTTTTCTATCAAATGATTCGCCAATGTACCAAATATCAAGCCTCTATCAGGTTCTAAAATTGGTGTTTCTACTTCATTCCGAAAATCGAACGTTTATGTGTGCGACACCCCCTGAAGTAAAAAATATTGGAAAACTTTCCTTCTGGTAGGTCGGACGGTCTGGGTCTCAACACTCTTCCTTCCAAACTTTCTACCCGTACACCAAATTTCAAATCCCTATCTCATCCCGAAGCATGTTTTCTGAGCAATTCACCTTTCGAGTATTTTTTCTGAAGCACCCCTTTAAATGAACGTTTTTGAAAAACTATATTCGTCTTGTGTGTTTTCATCAAATGATTAGTCCATATACCTAATTTCAAGCCTTAATCAAATTTTAAAGGGCCGTTTCTCATTTATTCGGTAAATCGAACATTTTGATGTGCGGCACCCCCTTAAGTAGAAAATATTGGAAATCTGAAATTGCACACTTTCTTCCGTTCGAACGATGTACCCATACACCAAATTTGAAGTCTCTATCTTATGGCAAAGCATGCTTTCTTATCATTTCACTTTTTGAACGTTTTGGTGTGGCGCCCCTCCCTCTAGAGAACGTTTTCGAAAAATTCGATTTTTCCAGGGGGTTTTATCGAACGATCGACCCGTGAACCAAATTGCAAGTCTCTATATATTCGGGAAGAGCCTAAAAAAGTGACAGACTGACAGACGGACAGGCAGTCGGACGGACACTTGATAATTAGTATATATAGATATTCGTCTTGGGTGTTTTCATCAAATGATTAGTCCATATACCTAATTTCAAGCCTTTATCAAATTTTAAAGGGCAGTTTCTCATTTATTCTTTAAATCGAACATTTTGGTGTGCGGCACCCCCTTAAGTAGAAAATACTGAAAATCTGAAATTGCACACTCTCTTCCATTCGAACGATTTACTCATACACCAAATTTGAACGATTTACTCATACACCAAATTCTATGGCAAAGCATGCTTTCCTATCATTTCACTTTTCGAACGTTTTGGTGTGGATCACCCCCTCTAGAGAACGTTTTCGAAAAATTTACAGAAAGATCGATCCGTGTACCAAATTGCAAGTTTCTATCTATTCGGGAAGTGCCTAGAAAGCGTGACAGACAGACGGACATTTGGCAATTAGTATATATAGATGCTTGTAAATGTTTTACAGTGTAGGGAAACTTTGCAATTTTAACAATGAAGGTAGTATAGGGAGATTGCTATTTCGAACTAAGCTATGGATGTTATTGGTATTTAAATTGGTATATTAACACATATGCGATAAATAATTTCAAGTGATCCGCGCTATAAGGCTGTTCCAATAAAATAAACTTTTAAAAATGTTTGTATTAATTTTTATATGATCTTAATTTGTTTATAGGATAGAAAAAATAGAGAAAGAACTTAACGAAAATCACGAAGAAAAAAAAGGAAAGTTTGAGTGATAACAAGGATGTTGAAAAATCGGCTTCAGATAAGGTAATTACGCCTATTATTTAAAATTTATTGTTTTAATATTTTATTTCCATGAAAAGGCAAGATACGCTAAAGATAGATAAAGATACGCTAAAGTATAATGTTGCTCATGTTAAAAACCTGTATCTGTATGATGATAGGCAGGTTAAGGCTAAGTTAACAAGAAAACCTTTTACTCATTACATACATTTATCATTATCTCACCCTAATGGATTCTTGTATACAGAAATATATGATTTATAGGTAATATTTCAAGCAACATAATTCTGTTTGTCACTGTTTATAAGGGGAATTTATGAACTTCTAAAATTTGTTTTGAACAATAATTATGCATTTTCTCCTCAAAACCAAGTAAAAGAATAAGCTCGTTACTGCAGAAATTTATTATTCTTACAATCATGCTTGTTACAGAATACAATGATATGGGTGCATGAACTACGTATTCCGCGGTGCCATTTTTTTATACTGGTACGATCTTTTATCCTCTGGATTCGTGGGCGTGTTTTCAGGATACAAGAATAAGTGCGACTTTCTGGATAACTTAAGCTTTATTTTAAAACAGCAATAAGTGTAAGCAGAAGCAAGATACAGTTTTAATTATTCTCCAGTTATTCAGTAAAGTCACTGAAACCGTCAAATACAATTAAACAGCAATTAAATTCAAAACAACCAAAAGATAGTATTCTCAAAACCCTGACGAATTCACGATTCACTTTTACTTTCACAAATCATTATTATCAGAGAAATGGTTCATAATTTTTCAGAATTCTCTGAGAAATCTATCTGTACGTGATTCTCAGGGAATTGTTCTCGACGTTCCTTGGGACTATGGGCTGTAAGAGTCTTGGAGCTTGACATGGAGACTATATGTTACGCTCACTGTATCGATGTTTGCGGATTTTCATTTTGTTACTTCATAACTTCCCTGCCTTAACTTCTGGGCAACGCCGAGTACATATTTCAATTTTTAAATGAAGATACATTTTGAAAGAAAAATGATAATACTGAATATACGCAAAAAATAGCTTTCTAAATATTACATGTGAGTATTATTTCTTTTTCATGCAAATGGAAATTAATTTTTCAGTTTTTGGAGAGCTTGAAAAGAGCTTGAAAGAGCTTTATAGAGCTTGAAAAATATCTTTCGCTTCATACCATACTTGACAATGCACCCCTCAGGGCGACTTGCTTGCCCCCGAAGGGTGCTAATTTACGTCACGAGCAAGAAAAAAATTGTATCGCGTCTATTTTTCACAACAATGATTGAAACTATAAAGTATCGCGACCATTGAGCCATAGATAAACACTCTTATGCATGATTATGTCAGATTTTGCTATATTCTACCATGTGAAAGAAATATAAAATTTCAAATAAATTTCGAAATTTTCGCTCGAATTTAAAAAAAAAAATCGTTCTAGTTCTAGTATTTTTGGTAAAAAAGTACGATGTAAAATTTCGTGAAAATTCATTTACATTTGTGGTTGGTGTAGTGTAAACGGGACGTGTGCCACAGACAGACGGACATTACTCCAAAAATAGTCAACATATGTTCAGGAGGTTTTAAAACATATATTGTATTCAAAATGTAGAAATCGAAAAAATTGTCGTAAAAACAATACTTTCTCAATACTACGTATATAAAAGTAAATATCTAAGTATCCCGAACCAGCTTTTAACACTTTACAACAAAGTTGAAAAGTATTTATGACTTTGTTCATTCTGTCTGTCTGTCCGTTAGCACGATAACTGCTGTAAAAATGACTATCAAAATTAAATTATAGTATGTTGTTCAGATGGTTTGTGGGACCTATGGGAAGATATTGCAATAATTTTTGGGATTAAGGCAACTTTTTTTAGCGATTTCAAGTATTTTTATTCATTTGTGTAGCGAGAATAATTCCCTCGGTAGATTTTAACGTAGAATGTAGTGTCTCCGTAAGTGACGGACTTCGGTTTTGTCATTGGGGGGGAGGGGGGGAGGCGTTTTACGCTCACTGTATCGATGTTCGCGGATTTTCATTTTGTTACTTCTTAACTTCCCTGCCTTAACTTCTGGGCAACGCCGAGTACATATTTCAATTTTTAAATGAAGATACATTTTGGAAAAAAAAATGATAATACTGAATATACGCAAAATATAGCTTTCTAAATATCACATGTGAGTATTATTTACTTTTCATGCAAATGGAAATTTAATTTTTCAGTTTTTGGAGCACACTAAGGGTGCCAGCAAGGAAGTCGCCGTCGAAGGCTTGAATCCCTACCAAGAGGATCTTGGAGACCTATGGAACCAACTTAAGGACACTGTCGCGGAAATTATCCACAAGACGGATTAAGATGTAGCTTGATAGCATGTATTTGGATGTATTTATATAAACACTTTAATAAATATACTCTTAACATTAATATTTGTATTTTTTGGTTTTCTTTTGAAGTAGTATGGTTGCAAATGTAATATCTTCAGCATATTATTTGACTCAACCCAGTGGAGTGACATCCATAGGAACCGTGCCATCTTTCTCTGACCACCAACTACATATTGTTTTTGGCACTTTCCGTACAGAGGGAAGCGTACAATTTCATATAGGGGTCAACTGCTTGATAAAACCCTACTATTTGTTTAAATTAAACCAAAATTTAATCAGCACCAAGGTAACCGACGGATGGCTTCTCTACCAAATTTTGCGACATTTTTGTCCATTAGTTTCTTTAGATAAAGTGGATTCATACATTGCACAAGCAGGTACAGACATATACACAGACGTTATGTTTTCTATTCTACAATGCTCGGAACCTGCACATCCCCCGAAAACTGGAGTTGCTATTTTCCAAATTTGATTTGATTCCAAATTTGATTCCAAAATTTCTCTATACATTACCATACATTGTAGGGAAAGTAATAATTTTTAATAACGAGTTATGATAGACAACTTATTCCCTGCCTTTGCTCAATGTATTTTTACTTTCTCTGTAATACATGGTAATGTATAGGGAAAGTATTGTAATCATGTCGAAATTCGCAACCCGAGTTTTCGACGGATCTACACGTTTCGAGACCTCTAGAATACGAAAAAATTGTTTTGATTGACATATGTCTGTCTGTGTGTCTGTGCAATGTATGTATCCACTCTAACTAAAAAACTAATTAACCAAATTTCATAAAATTGGTTTGGTAAGTCACATGTGGATGACCCTGGTACTGATTAGTTTTTGGTACAATTTGGGAATAAAGAACCCGCCTTTTTTGCGAAATGGCCCGCAAAAATCTCATTTTTTCACTCTAGCTGAAATACAAATTGACCGAATTTCACAGAATTTGGTAGATAAATCACATGTAGGATACTCTAGTGCTGATTAGATTTTGGTACGATTCGGAAAAGAACAGTCTGCCTTTTTTTACAAAATGGGCCGCAAAAATCGCTAATATCTAAAAAAAAGACTACGTATGTCCAAATGTATCAATTAAATGCTTGTTTTATACGTAATTTTTGGCGAGGAAAAGAATAAGAACAACTCCAATACTTAAGGACTAACCGTTCTCGAGATATTTGAGATTTTTCGCATTTTTTTATGCCGCTTTTGGAAAAATGTCCAATTACCAAATAAAACCAGAAATTGAATTAATAATTCAAATTTAGTGTCATTTTGTGCAATTAAACTCAATTTAATGAGTTCTTAAAGTAATAAAGAAAAACCGAATTTGAGTCTGCAGGGAAAGTCATGTGCAGCCCACATCACATTTTTACTTTCCCTACAATACATGGTGGTGTAGAGGGAAAGTATTGGGATCATTCCGAAAATCGAAAGTTGAGTTTTTAATGGACCTAAACCTTTCGGAACATCTAGAACACGAAAATACTATATTTAGTGCGACATCTGCGAAAGTCGTGCGTTTGTATGTCTGTGCGGGCGTGTGTCTGTATGTACAATGTATGTATGCACACTAGCACAAAATTATTTGTCGAAATTTGATGAATTTGGTAGATAAATTACTAATGGATTACTCTGGTGTTGTTTAGATTTTGGTATGATTAGGAAAAGTAGAACCTGCATTTTTTTGTTCGTGTGAAATTTTGTTCGTGTGATTCAAAATCTGAAATATAAGCTTTATATGCTGAATTGTATTAATTAAATGTTTGTTTCAAACATAATTTTTAACAATTAAACGAATAAATTTTCTTTATTGCTTTAAGGTAGACCATTCTAGGCAAAATAAAGTTTTGAAAATTCTTTAAAATTGGAATGAAATTTCTTAAATTTGGTAGATAGTTGATTTTTAGATTATACAGATGCTGATTATACTTTAGTACGATTTGATATAATAGAACTAGCTTTATTTTTCAAAATAGCCGGCAAAACCGTCAAAATCTGAAATATGCTTAAAGGTGCTCGTCAAATTCTTGTTTTGTACCTAATTTTTAAAGACGAACGCATGGGATCAACTCTATTAATCTAGGACGAACCGCCAGTTTCATGATATTAAAAGTTTTGTTAGAATTTTAAAGACTACGTTTTAAAATGCGCAAAGTTGCCAAATGAAAATATATATTAACCTGCAAAATGGGTTTAATTTCAAATAAGTTTGTGTCAGTGTGTATAATTAAACTCCATTTAATGTATTATAACTGAGAAAATGAATGGGTAAAGAATGTCATGTGCTGGCCACATCAGATTTAATTTATTCTTCCATAAGATGTATTTTCTTTGAGTTGTTACTCTTTTCTTTCAGGAATCGCCTGTTAAGGCAATTTATTGATAGTTCAGTTATATAATACAACTAGCAGCATACCCGTTCTTCGTACGGAATATATAATATAACGAAACTTATAATTCGCAATCATGTGCAAATTCTGTTAAGATATTAAATTTATTGCTCCTAAAGAGAAGTTTAAGAATATCTGTTCTTACTATGCAAAATTATCTTCATGGGCAGATCTGAAGAATAAAACATCCTGGCCCCTTTTGTAAGCAAATTTACAAAAAAAAAAAAGGAATTGTATCAATATATGCAACCCCGTACTACTTATATTGTCGCAGATTAGAAAATATGCCAGTGTGCTAGTAGAAGATTCCCCGTATTACAATATGAGTCTCAAAAATATTTGCCAAAATAAAAGAGATGACGTAATAAATTGGAAATATCAATAATCCGCGTAATCTTTATACCAGAAGGCGTAATTGATTCCAATATATGCCAATATATAACAAAATATATGCCAATATACTTGTACTACTTATATTCTCATAGATTAGAAGATATAATGCATTTGTAGAAGATTACTCGTACAAAGTACTATATATGAGTTTCAACAATTTTCGGCATAATAAAACAATGGCATAATAACTTGCAAATATCAATAATCCCTGAATCAACAGTCCCCGAAAAAAAATAATAATAATAATGTTTAAACCTGGGGAGCGTAATTGATATTATCCAGTCAAAAATGCAATGCCAATGAAATTTATTTTATATACATATCTTTATTATTCAAATCGGAAAAGATTTAATATAAAATCGTATGCGGCATAACACATTGGATCCGTTGCCAAGCGACATGATATTATTTGCTTCAAATAAATTGATGGAAATCATATCGTCTGAATAATGCGATCTCCTTGAAGGTTTGGCGGCATTTTAGGCAATTTAGCGATAACTTAAAAAATCGCCAAATTCATCGCCAATTGGGACTGTAGAACAGATAGACCCATTTTGCGACAAATTGACATCATCCCAATACTATCCCCTAACAAAATACAATTATTTCCATATATTAAGCGCGATTTTATCAATTCCTGGATATTTTTATAGACTCACAAATACTTTTATCAATTTCGTGACATTAAAAAAATTCGTTAAATGTGTTACCAAGTAAGATGGATGGATTGATCGGCAAATGCTACCGAAACATCATTTCAGTACTCTATTCTAAAAAGCAAATCATTGATTTGCGCCAATTTTATAAATTTGGAAACATTTCCGCTAATTTGGTAAAGTTTAAGAGAAGTTACCAAGTTATTTAGAGATATTCCGCTAAATTCGTAGCTCTGAATTTGCAGATCTGAAGAATAAAATATCCTGATCCCGTTTGTATATACTAAATGAAAACAATAAAATTGTATTATAAGATACACCCGTTCTAATCTTTTTCTGCTTCAACAATCGGCTTAATGAATTTAGTGGGTAAACACAATATATGAGTTTATTAGCTAAACACAATATATGAGCTGGAAACCACTTTACTAAAATAAATGAAAGTCATGTACGCGGTCGGCAATTTATATAATTAAAAGAACAATCAAACCGTTCATTTAAAAATATATTTTTACATCCATTTATTTATTATTCAAATACGAAAAATAATAATAAATATTAACAACACATTTAATTTCATTCCGTTGCCGAGCAACATGATATAAGATAGAATCTTCCTTATAAAATGCAAAATTTAATAGCCATTTTTATTTCTTTATACTTTTCATTTTTCAGTAAAAGCTTGTATAATATAAACCAAGGAGATAGATTTCCCATTTAAATCATGTTTCAAACAATTGATGTTTTCAGAAAGTGACTAATTAGTGCAAAAAATCTCCCCCCCCCCCCAAACTCTGAGATACAGTTTTAATTCACTTTGAAACGATTTTCAAGCTTTTCGTTTGGATAAACCACGGAGTTAGAGAGGAGAACTCCTAAGAAAAAGTTTCGTTTTTCATTAATATCTCGACAACCCCTGGTCTTAGATACTCGAAGCTTGGGCTAAATTTATGGAGGGCTATTTAAAGACTATCCACAAAATTTCATCAAATTCGATTCAGCCGTTCTCCCGTGATGATGAGACAAACGAAAATATCGTTTTTTACTAATATCTCGAGAACCACTGATTATAGAAACTCCATATATGAACTAAATTTTAAGTGGGACTATTTCCAGGCTATCCACAAAATTTCATCAAATTCGGTTCAGCCGTTCTCCCGTGATGACGGGACAAACAGACAGACAGACAGACAGATTTTCATTTTTATTTATATAGATTACATTGAACCGAACAATACAATGCTATATATACGATATTAATTGTATTATAAGGCTGTTTTACGATATAATGCATTGCTTGAGAAAATTAATTGGAGTGTGGATCAATTCGAATTTTCCCATACCAGAATCTACGTTTAGTGCTTTTTTTTTCAAAATGTTACAGGAAAATTTTTGAAAAATCGGCATCAGTATGTTAAAATGATTACAATTATAGCGTGTTACCCTTCGCTTTAAAGGGCTTGAAAAAAATCTTTCGCTTCATACCATACTTGACAATGCACCCCTCAGGGCGACTTGCTTGCCCCCGAAGGGTGCTAATTTACGTCACGAACAAGAAAAAAATTGTATCGCGTCTATTTTTCCCAACAATGATTGAAACTATAAAGTATCGCGACCATTGAGCCATAGATAAACACTCTTATGCATGATTATGTCAGATTTTGCTATATCCTACCATGTGAAAGATATATAAAATTTCAAATAAATTTCGAAATTTTCGCTCGAATTTAAAAAAAAAAATCTCTCTAGTTCTAGAATTTTTGGTAAGAAAGTACGATGTAAAATTTCGTGAAAATTCATTTACATTTGTGGTTGGTGTAGCGTAAACGGGACATGGGCCACAGACAGACGGACATTACTCCAAAAATAGTCAACACATGTTCAGGAGGTTTTAAAACATATATTGTAATTAAAATGTAGAAATCGAAAAAATTTTCGTAAAATCAATACTTTCTCAATACTATGTATAAAAAGTAAATATCTAAGTATCTTGAACCAGTTTTTAACACTTTACAACAAAGTTGAAAAGTGTTTATGACTTTGTTCATTCTGTCTGTCTGTCCGTTAGCACGATAACTGCCGTAAAAACGACTTTATCAAAATGAAATTTTAGTATATTGTTCAGATGGTCTGTGGCAAGGTTACTATATCCTAAAATAGGTTGATTTTAGCGATGCGCTCGCTGTCATTGGCTACTGATTGTGACGTCACCATCGAGTAAGTCAGAGCCAAGCCGCAACGGCGAAGCCCAAGAATCGCGTATTTTAAATATCCCAACTTCTTGTCACACGTCTCTTCCAAAATATTTTGACAAAATTAAAATCTCTATTAGAAATTTCATCACCACCATCAAAATTGAGCCCGTTATTTGAGCCCCTATCGCTTCTTTTATTTAAAAAATCTGATGTGGGCAACACATGACTTTCCTTATATAATGTAATGAATTTACTACTTTTACAGTAAAAAAAAATAGGTTTAGGTTTTTCTTATAGTACATACTAATATTCTTTCCAAGATATTGAATTTTCGACAATTAGTCGTCATTTTCATTGATTTAGCGTCATTTTTATATCCATTTGGCGAGATTTTCGTTAATTTGGCAATATTTCAAAAAATCGCCAAGTTGGCGATATTCCACCAAATTCGTCGCCAAAATCTCGCCAAGCGTTGTAGACGAAGAAATTAGTTATTCTTACAGCAGACAAAAGACTATTGGAGTTCAAATACAAACGTATTACTCAAAGTATCTTTTTTCATGAATGGAACGACCTAGATCCACGAGAATGATGTCACCCAATTTATCATATGGTATTGCATATGAAAAGTGAACATGTTTTTCAATAGGAAATACTTTTATTTTATTTTATATGACTTTTTGATAATTTTTTTGAAAAATGTGCAATATCTCGAAAACGGTTCATGTTAGCGTTCTAAAATATATGCCAATCGTTTTTTAATGAAAAATTACATAAGAAATGTCTATTTGCGTAAATTTTTGGAAGTTTTGATTTTTTGACGATTTTTTCAAAATTTCATTCGAAAATTTAGGGGGGGGGGTCTGGACATTCGATTGCGTATGAAAACAATAGGTTTCCAGTGTTTACTGATTGAGATTTTTGTACCAAATTTGGTTCGAATCGGTCCATTCGTTCGTCAGTTATCGTCTCCACAGACTCACTGACACACACACACACACAGACATCACTTCAAAAATGTTTGATTCGTGATCAGGGATGCTTGAAACGTGCTCTCCCGTCGAAAACTCGAATTCGAATTTTCGACCCCGTCACAATACTTTCCTTATACATTATGTATATAAGGAAAGTAATAAATTGCTTGTTGTCCAATATTGCCGCAAAAATTATCAATTGAATATAGAATACGAATCAGTGGCGAAGTGTTGCGATATTATTAATCATCGGTTGAGCCAATAAATTCGCCAAAGGCAAATACGATTGCCTTAAAACTTGGAAAAATAAAATAACAAAACTAACAAACTATTGGAAAAATCCCCCTCTCCCACCAAAATATAATTTTTTTCAAAAAACAATCAGTTTTCAATATTTCTCAAAACATAAAAAATTGCTTCCAAACCTTAAAATTAATTGGTCTACTATATTGTTTCAGTGTTGTTCTTTTCCTTCAATTAAGAAAAAAATCAAACATGAGAATTTCAATATTAAATATTTTATTAATTTCAGGCTCTGAAATTCACCACCGAATTTCTCTATTTAGATGTAGACGCCTTTCCCTTCACACTCAGTCCATGTTTCTCTGTCGTATTTCTTTTTACTTTCCTTATATACATAATGTATAAGGAATATATTGTGACGGGGTCGAAAATTCGAATTCGAGTTTTCGACGAAAAAGCACGTTTCAAGCATCTCTGATCACGAATCAAACATTTCTGAAGTGATGTCTGTGTGTGTGTGAAAGTGTGTGTGTGTGTTTGTGCGTGTGTGTCAGTGAGTCTGTGGAGACGATAACTGAGGGACGAATGGACCGATTCGAACCAAATTTGGTACAAAAATCACATTGCGTAAACACTGGAAGCCTATTGTTTCTATACGCAATCGAATGTTCAGCACCCCTCTAAATTTTCAAATGAAATTTTGAAAATATTGTCAAGAAATCAAAACCACTAATAATGTTACGCAAAGAGACATTTCTTATGTAATGTTTCATTAGAAAACAATTGACATAAATTTTAGAACACTAACCTAAACCGTTCTCGAGATATTGCACATTTTTCAAAAAAGTAATCAAAAAGTCATATAAAATAAAAAAAATTATTTCCTATTGAGAAACATGTTCACTTTTCATATGTAATACCATGCGATAAATTGGGTGACATCATTCTCGTGGATCTAGTTCGTTCCATTCATGAAAAAAGATACTTTGAGTAATACTTTTGTATTTGAACGCCAATAGTCATTTATCTGCTGTAAGAATAACTTATTTCTTCGTCTATAACGCATGGCGAGATTTTGGCGACGAATCTGGCGGAATGTCTCTAACTTGACGACTTTTTGAAATGTTGCCAAATTAACGAAAATCTCGCCAAATGGATAAAAATGACACTAAATCAATGAAAATGACGACACTAATTGTCGAAAATTCAATATCTTGGAAAGAATATTAGTATCTACTATAAGAAAAACCTTTTTTACTGTAAAAGTAAAAAATTCATTACATCATATAAGGAAAGTCCTACATCAGATGCCTACATCAGATTTTTTTGGGGGGTGATATGCTAGTAATTGTAGAAAGAGAACGTTTCTTCACTTCTCTGGATACACATCTCGTTCTTCTTTCCGATGTCGTGTTTACAATAAAATTTTCTTCGAAATTTTTACTTAAAAAATCATAGCTATTATTTGTTGGAGTGCTTGGCCTTGGACTAGAAGTATTCAATTTCTGAGATGGAACAGCAGTGAGGTTCAATCTTCTTGACGGGGCTAATTGTAAAATTTCAGCTCTTAAATCTCTAGCATAGTCCTCCTCCACAAAATGCTCGGAACATACACATGGATTTGAAAAATTCACTTTATCCAATCTTCGGCACTTAATGTACCATTTTTTTTCACATAGATTCGTCTTTAGGGAAACTATGAAAAATAATTCCCATACCTTTTGTGTTACGATTTGTGTTCTTACAGATAGTAACTGCACAATTCGGCATGATGTTGATGAAATTATTAAGTACTAAATAAAAGTAAAATAGATACACTTGAATATGTAAAAGAAATCAAACGATGCAAAACAAGATGTAAATCCAAGTTCAATATAAATAACGTAATCACCATCAACTGCGGGAAGAACAGTAAGCAATCGAGAAATTTTGACTCGATGATGACGTCATGCGCAGATTCCGAAAACAGGTGTCGCGTTGCGCATCGCTTTAACGGTCCCCCCTGGTCTGTGGGACCTATGGGAATATAAATGAATAATATCATCCAATTAGTTTTGGATTGAACCCGGGTTGAAAAAATGAAATACATTCAACCCTATGGGACTTAATATTTCAAACATTTTTTAAGTGAATTTAAAATTTACAAATTGCTTTGAAAGTTTCAGCAAATATTCAAATTATCCCATAAAATATATAAAAAAAATCAGCAAAATATATTCAGTAGTTTTTTGAATAAAAATAAAAATAAAAAATCTGATGTGGGCAACACATGACTTTCCTTATATAATGTAATTAATTTACTACTTTTACAGTAAAAAAAATCTGATGTGGGCAACACATGACTTTCCTTATATAATGTAATGAATTTACTACTTTTACAGTAAAAAAATAGGTTTTTCTTATAGTAGATTCTAATTCTTTCCAAGATATTAAATTTTCGACAATTAGTCGTCATTTTCATTGATTTAGCGTCATTCTTATCCATTTGGCGAGATTTTCGTTAATTTGGCAATATTTCAAAAAGTCGCCAAGTTGGCGACATTCCGCCAAAATCTCGCCAAGCGTTATGGACGAAGAAATAAGTTGTTCTTACAGCAGATAAATGACTATTGGCGTTCAAATACAAGAGTATTAATTAAAGTATCTTTTTTCATGAATGGAACGAGCTAGATCCACGAGAATGATGTCACTCAATTTATCGCACGGTATTACATATGAAAAGTGAACATGTTTCTCAATAGGAATTTTTTTTTCATTTTATATGACTTTTTAATATTTTTTTTTTAAAATGTGCAATATCTCGAGAACGGTTTATGTTAGCGTTCTAAAATTTATGTCAATCGTTTCCTAATGAAAAATTACATAAGAAATATCTATTTGCGTAACTTTATCAGTGGTTTTGAATTTATGACGATTTTTTCAAAATTTTATTCGAAAATTTAGGGAGGTTCTGAACATTCGATTACGTATAAAAACAATAGGCTTCCAGTGTTTACGGATTGTGATTTTTGTACCAAATTTGGTTCGAATCGGTCCATTCGTTCGTCAGTTATCGTCTCCACAGACTCACTGACACACACACACACACACACACACACACATACTTTCACACACACCCACACACACACACACACACATACACACACACAGACATCACTTCAAAATTGTTTGATTCGTAATCAGGGATGCTTGAAACGTGCTCTCCCGTCGAAAACTCGATTTCGAATTTTTGACCCCGTCACAGTACTTTCCTTATACATTATGTATATAAGGAAAGTAACAATAGGCTTCCAGTGTTTACGAATTGTGATTTTTGTACCAAATTTCATTCGAATCGGTCCATTCGTTCGTCAGTTATCGTCTCCACAGACTCACTGACACACACACATATTTTCACACACAGACACACACACACACAAACACACACACACACACACACACAGACATCACTTCAAAAATGTTTGATTCGTGATCAGGGATGCTTGAAACGTGCTCTCCCGTCGAAAACTCGAATTTGAATTTTCGACCCCGTCACAATACTTTCCTTATACATTATGTATATAAGGAAAGTTAAAAGCAGGTTTCTCTTATAGTAGATACTAATATTCTTTCCAAGATATTAAATTTTCGACAATTAGTCGTCATTTTTATCCATTTGACGAGATTTTCGTTAATTTGGCAACATTTCAAAAAGTCGACAAGTTGGCGACATTCCGCCAAATTCGTCGCCAAAATCTCGCCAAGCGTTATGCACTAAGAAATAAGTTATTCTTACAGCAGATAAATGACTATTGGCGTTCAAACACAAAAGTATTACTAAAAGTATATTTTTTCATGAATGGAATGAGCTAGTTCCACGAGAATGATGTAACCCAATTTATCGCATGGTATTACGTATGAAAAGTGAACATGTTTCTCAATAGGAATTTTTTTTTATATGACTTTTTGATAATTTTTCTTTTAAAAATGAACAATATCTCGAGAACGGTTCATGTTAGCGTTCTAAAAGTTACGTCAATCGTTTTCTAATGAAAAATTACATAAGAAATGGCTATTTGCGTAACTTTATTAGTGGTTTTGATTTTTTGACGATTTTTTCAAAATTTCATTCGAAAATTTAGGGGGGTTCTTAACATTCGATTGCATATAAAAGCAATAGGCTTCCAGTGTTTACGGATTGTGATTTTTGTACCAAATTTGGTTCGAATCGGTCCATTCGTTCGTCAGTTATCGTCTCCACAGACTCACTGACACACACACACACACACACACATACTTTCACACACACACACACACACACACACACACACACACACACAGACATCACTTCAAAAATGTTTGATTCGTGATCAGGGATGCTTGAAACGTGCTCTGCCGTCGAAAACTCGAATTCGAATTTTCGATCCCGTCACAATACTTTCCTTATACATTATGTATATAAGGAAAGTAAAAAGTAGGTTTTTCTTATAGTAGATACTAATATTCTTTCCAAGATATTAAATTTTCGACAATTAGTCGTCATTTTTATCCATTTGGCGAGATTTTCGTTAATTTGGCAACATTTCAAAAAGTCGCCAAGTTGGCGCCATTCCGCCAAATTTGTCGCCAAAATCTCGCCAAGCGTTATGCACTAAGAAATAAGTTATTCTTACAGCAGATAAATGACTATTGGAGTTCAAACACAAAAGTATTACTAAAAGTATATTTTTTCATGAATGGAATGAGCTAGTTCCACGAGAATGATGTAACCTAATTTATCGCATGGTATTACATATGAAAAGTGAACATGTTTCTCAACAGGAATTTTTTTTTATATGACTTTTTGATAATTTTTTTTTAAAAAATGAACAATATCTCGAGAACAGTTCATGTTAGCGTTCTAAAATTTATGTCAATCGTTTTCTAATGAAAAATTACATAAGAAATGTCTATTTGCGTAACTTTATTAGTGGTTTTGATTTTTTGACGATTTTTTCAAAATTTCATTCGAAAATTAAGGGGGGTTCTTAACATTCGATTGCATATAAAAGCAATAGGCTTCCAGTGTTTACGGATTGTGATTTTTGTACCAAATTTGGTTCGAATCGGTCCATTCGTTCGTCAGTTATCGTCTCCACAGACTCACTGACACACACACACACACACACATACTTTCACACACACACACACACACACACATACACACACACAGACATCACTTCAAAAATGTTTGATTCGTGATCAGGGATGCTTGAAACGTGCTCTCCCGTCGAAAACTCGAATTCGAATTTTCGACCCCGTCACAATACTTTCCTTATACATTATGTATATAAGGAAAGTAAAAATACATCCTTTATATGAAGAGATCACGTGCTCATTATATGAAGAGATTACGTGACCACTTCAAAATAAAATATGGCATCCATTTTGTGCAAAATCGTGATTTTTAAAGTTCTGTTTAATTCATATTTAGTGTTGTATTCATCCGAAACCGCTTCGTTTTTTTTTAAATTCTGTATATCTACATACTGAAACAACGCAAGTACAATATATTTGAGTTTAAATGATCATTCAACTTTGATTATTTCTACGACGAAGACTAATTTTCACTTATGGAGAATGGATATACCGAAAGATGTAGAATGAGTTGTATAAGAATTGCTTCATTTTTTAACGCAAAATTATTTAGCTCATGGAGTTTGCAATATAGCTGATATAAATGAAATATTTATTGATTTTACACTGAGAAGCAGACGAGTTCTTCGCATAGACGAAGTTTTAAGCATAGAGTTTAATTACACGTACCTCTATAATCTTAAGTTTTTAAATAAAATAAATTATTATAGTATTGTGATGAATGAAATGAATGGAAAAAAGTTTATGAATGAAATGCTGCTTTTATAGAGAGAGCTAGGCGTGTTATATTTCGTTGACGTCATTTGAAAAAATTTCATTTGTTTTCGATGATGTTTTCAAACATAATAAATTATTGTAGTATTTTAAAAATAATAATTTTAAAATTTGATAATTTGAATTTTTTTTGGATAATTTAAAAAATATTCCCGTGGAATGCATCGCATTTTAGAGATGCTTAAACCAGGCAATTTATATTTCAATGCCGTCATTTGAATGAAGATCATTTTTTAAGATGAAGTTTTAAGTTTTCAAATATAATAAATTAATGTAGTATTGAGATAATTATAAAAATATTACCGACGAATGTATCACATTTTAGAGATGTTTAAATAAAATTGCATTGAAGTTGGAAAGTGTTTCATAATCAATGCTTTATGCATCATTGATCTTTCTTGCTTTTTATTCTCTGTATGAAAAATATGGCGGCGATAGACAGAGAATCAACAAATTTTCATTCAGTAATCCTTTTTATTTTTGCCATAAAATAAAAATATCAATCAAAAATCAGCTTCGTAGATAACTACTCATTACTATGAGGGAGAATCATGCCAAATTTTGTAGAAATTAGTTGAAAGTTGGCCGATTTTCGAAAAATAATTTCGAGATTAAAGCATTTAGAGTTTTGAGAAAGCAAACCCATAGTGCTTGTACTTGTGCCAGTTTCATCGTTATATCTTAGCTATTTTTACGTACTATAAAAGTTGAACAGAATAGTTTTGAGACATCGTACTTATGAAAATACATTCGCGGATAATGAAAGTTGCGTACCAAGAAGAAAACATGGTACAACCGCGAAATGATGTAAATAGTTAGAGGGCGGGCTGGTATTCAAATAATCTCAATCTGGTGGGATTCCGCTTGGCAGTACACCGGTGATTGGCGCTGCAAACATGAGCCAGCGGCCTTATAAACCGACGTGTAGTCGACGCCCCATCAATGCGAGATGCTTCGGCCGACGAAATCACGAGTACGGAGTGAAAATATTGGTGGGTAGACGCCAGAAACGTCGATATACGCAACTGATGGACTTCGAGAGAGGCCTAATCATCGGGCTGAAAACCACAGGGTGGTCAGCGCACCGGATAGCCTGTCACGTGGATCGTTCGGACTGTACCGTCCGACGGTGTTGGGAGCACTGTCAGACAGCTAAGTGGAGACCTGTTCTACCACACGGCCTTCAGGTTTTGATCTTCCACCGCTGAGAGTCGCCTACAGACGACCCGGCTGAGGTCCAGAAGAGGCAAAGTGGTCGAGAACCAGACCGAACTCCCAGGGCAGGACTAACACCGAAGTTAGGGAAGACAGCTTATGGATCCTTGACCACACACACCGCACCCAGAGAGCAGCCAAACGGAGTGAACTGGACCCGGAATACCCCTGCCAGGAATTTCCCAGCTGAGGTATCCCAAGCAAGCCCCCTACTCCAGCTTGAGAAAGTGGGGCACTAAAGACGAGCGAGAACGAGTGATGGGAGTACTGGCCACGGGACGCCACCTAGACACGGAGGAACGGCTCTGGACGGACTAGGCATACCACGAGTAGAAAGGATCGAATGATAGTGCGGCAGACATGCATAGAACCCACGGCGACTCGATCCGCGATACAGGCACAAGTAGCAGCTCCTGTGTGTCCACGAACTAGACGCCTGAAGAAAGTGTCACATCGGCGGTGAGTCGGAAACAAAGTCGAACCGAAACCGATATCACAACCGACATGCATTGAAGAATGAAGATACGGAAAAGTACATTGAAAAATTCACTCATAAGATCCAAAATAAAATCTCTCATAACCCAGGAGTACTTACGGTCTGGAGACATCAGTCCACAGATGGGTAGAAGTAAAGACAAGAAACAGGGTGTTGAAGACCCAGACCATCCGGCTCGTCAACAAGGACTTGAGCATCTAATTGGACGGCCGGAAGAAACAGGGTGTCGAAAGCCCAGACCACACGGCCAACCTCGGAAGAAACAGGGTGTGCAAGAAGTCAACACAATTAAATTTAACACTCATATTTATTAAAGTGCAAACTATTTAAAATGGAATTATGTTCCAAATATTTGAAGTATACAACAAACATATCAAATTTTATCTCTTTCAGAATTCAACATAGATCTTATAAAATTTATATACCACAATAATTCTCTCTACTTATATGGTTGGGCTGCCAAAAAATGTGAAACTTATCTACCACATAGTGTTTATTTTATTTATACCTATAATAATTGTTACAAAAAGATATAATAAAAAGCATGTGAATTTAATTTGATACGTGACATTGTATTGATTTGACAATTGTTTTAATATTTGGTTCGATTTTTGTAGTAGCCAACCGCAGAATTGATTCTAAATGGTTCCCATTTTATGATTTGTTAATATTCATGTTGGAAAAAGTTTGTTCACAAATATATATTGACCCAAAGAGGCTTGCGCATTTTAATGCATTCTCTAGCAACGATTTATAATTGTTTCTATCGACACAACGATAGAAGTTTAATAAATTGCCTTTAATAAGTTTATTTCGCAGGTTTTCATCGATTTGCATGTCGATGAGTTCAAGCTGTACTGATTCAGGTGCATTATCGGGAAAATGGGAAAAGGTTTGGGAAACAAATCTAGCAAAGATTTTACTCATTGAAAATCAGAGAAACAATCCTTGAAAGCTGATATAAAGTTATCAATCTTTTCAACATATACAGTTTTGAAGTTGACATTGAACTTTTCAGAAACTCTCTTGTAATTAGGAAAATGGACGTAATTCTCTGACTTCAATTGGGTTTGAAACAGATTTACTTTGCACTGAAAAGACAAAAGTTGGCCGTAAAGTCGAGTATCCAATTGATCTTTGCCCCGAAGTCGTGTATTTAACGTATATAAATGATTAGTAATGTCAACTAGAAAAGCTAAGTCACATAACCAATCCGGATTTTTACATCAGGAACGTTTTTGTTTTTTCAATCATGAAAATTTCAATTTCACCAATTAAATTCAGCAAACTCTCCAATGTTTGACAGCGACTTGGCCACCTCACTTCTGTGTAAAAAATCTGATGTGGGCAGCACATGACTTCCTTATATAATGCAATGAATTTACTACTTTTACAGTAAAAATAATAGATTATTTTATAGTAGATATTTATATTATTTCCAAGATATTGAATTTTCGAAAGTAAAAAGTATCACCGTATTTGCTTTCAGTGTCTTCAAGAAACTTTTTAAACTATCGGTGATTAAGGCCACGAAATTTTATAAAATTAATTATTGAAAACACAAATATCGTGACATGATAAAATCCAAGTTTCTTAGGGCAAATGTTCTTCTGGTGTATTATACAGTTGATTTGTACCAACTTATCGTCGTGGCGTCCCAAATGCTGTTTCAATAATGTTACCAATCCAGATTTAGCTCCTATCATAGAAGGAGCTCCGTCAGTCGTGATACCTGATAATTGTTTTAAATCTAAATCACTTTTGGAACACTGTTCCAAAAGCCCTGTGAACATGTCACTACCCTTCGTTTGATCTGACAATGAATTCATTCCAATCAGCTCCTCACACATCTCAAACTCGTGAGTTATTCCACGTGCAAATATTAACAACTGGGCCGTGGATGTATACGCCAGTTGATTCCTCAACAGCCAATGATAAGTAGGCAAATTTCTTTAAGTCAGATGTTAATTGGTCCTTTACATTTTCTGAGATTGTAGTAATTCTTCTTTATCCAGTCATCCTGTTTAACTGAATTTTGTCAAAATTTTTGGCTGATTCCGGACAAATTTTTTTAGCAGTTATCTCAAGGTAATCATTAACAAAATCTAAATGATCGGAACCTTTTTGCTATAAGGCAAAATATTTCAAAACATATTTCTCTTGCAATTTACGAATCTTGAATAGGTTTTGTAACATCATTTGCTGACCTGCCGATTCAAGCTTCAAAAATGAAATATTTTGTTTACGTCGTTCTTTGGGTAGTTTTGAAAATGTAGAATGCAGACTTTCATAGTGTCCCCTTATATTGTATTGCTATGGGACGGCTGTAGTACTTTTACAAATCAAGCACATGATATTATTAAACGACTACACGAAACAATATTTTTCGGTCCAGCTATCCTGAAACTGTCGTTTTCCATCCTGTACTTTGCGTTTCCTACTTGGACCTGCTTTATTCATTATAGAATTTACCTTTTACCTTTTCTAAGGGATGATGATTCATTGTAGCAACCACACCTACGAAAACAAAATACTCATGTGACAAATAGACGAATTATAAAATTTGTTGTCATTATTACTAACCGATTATAGTAAGTAGATAGGCAATAGATGCTTACAAGGTTGACCGAAATATATTAAATACCGGTCAGCTATCTTTATCGCCAACAATTCAAACACACCAAAAAATACAATGCAACTTAAAAGAATACGGATGGCGCACGCATTGATAACTGATTGATAACGGATTTCTTTGGCTAGTCAGCGTGCCACGCCTGGCGACACTGCTACTCTGCTGTGCGCATGTGCAGTTCTTAAAAATTACCTATCGTATGACTGGTTACAGTGTCTAGAAAAGATATCGTGTCGACTGGGGTGAAAAATGTGTTTCCTACAAGCCGCCACCACCAGGCAGCGCTGGTGTCGAATAAGAGATCGCTAACAATGAAACTAATGGGAATTTCATGCAAATGAATTGACTGATATTTTTGGAAATAATTGAAGAATTTGTGTGAAATTTGATGTGATTATTGCAAGTTAAATACATAAAAAGGCATTTGAATTTCAGAGAGATTGAACTAAGGATATATTTGTATTTTTAAAATTTTATTTGACTTGATCTAGTGTTCGTTCAAACTCTGTCCAAAACAATCAGGTTCATTCATCACAGAAATGTGAAATTTGGTATTACGTTTTCTCTTGTGGTATATTTCAGTTATTTCGAGTTTGAAGCTCATCAGAATAGCCCGTTCTGGGCCCACCATAGGACTCTACCCGTTTTTAGAGTATAACTGGAAAATCAGAGCAAGTTAGAAATCTAAATTTAATATATCCACTTCTTTTGGGGTATATTACTTTCCTTATATACATGATGTATAAGGAAAATAGTGTGACGGGGTCGAAAATTTGAATTCGAGTTTTCGACGGCAGAGCACGTGTCAAGCATCCCTGATCACGAATCAAACATTTTTGAGGTGATGTCTGTCTGTCTGTGTGTGTGAGTCTTTGTTGACGTTATCTCACGAACGAATGGAGCAATTCGAATGAAATTTGGTACAAAAATCACAATCAGTAAAGACTGGAAGCCTGTGGTTTTTAAACGTAATCGAATGTTCAGAACCCCCCCTAAATTTTCGAGTGAAATTTTGAAAAGATCATAAAAAAATCAGAACCTTTAATAAAGTTACTCAAATAGATATTCCTTATGTAATTTTTCCTTAGAAAACGATTGACATAAATTTTAGAACGCTATCACGAACCGTTTTTGAAATATTGCACATTTTTCAAATAAATTTATCAAAAAATACCATAAATTAAAAAAAATATTAACGGTTGAGAAACATGTTCACTTCTCATATGTAATATAATGCCATAAATTTGGTGACATCATTCTCGTGGATCTAGCTCGTTCCATTCATGAGAAAAGATACTTTAAGTAATACTTTTGTATTTGAACGGCAATAGTCATTTATCTGCTATAAGAATAACTTATTTCTCCGTCCATAACTCTTAGCGGGATTTTGGTGATAAATTTGTCGGAATGTCGTCAACTTGGCGACTTTTTTAAATGTTGCGAAATTAACTAAAATCTCGCCAAATGGATAAAAATGACGCTAAATCAATGAAAAGGACGACTCTAATTTTCGAAAATTCAATATCTTGGCAAGAATATAAGTATCTGCTATAAGAAAAACCTATTTTTATTACTGTAAAAGTAGTAAATTCATTGAATTATATAAGGAAAGTCATGTGTTGCCCACATCAGATTTTTTTAATTCTATCGATTTTGAACCGATCGGGCTGTCCCGTCTTGGTCCTGCCTTAGAAATACACCCGTTTTTGCGGAATAACTCGAGAAAAGGTGTATCTAAATATTCCAAATTTCGCATATCTTTGTCATTTGCCTTATATTTTAACTCTTTGGATTTAAAACTTTGTCGGGCTAGCCCGTCCTGAACCGAACAAAAGGAATGTACCCGGTTTTAGAGAATAACTTTTTAGAGATTAATTTTTTATTGAATTACTTCTAGGCACTGTTGAATGGTTAAAGTTAAAATAATACATGGTGAGGCGAACCACCAACAAATCAACATCAGGTTGCGGTCTGTGCATCCCTGCTGCAAAACATTTGCAAGCATGCTACTGAAGGTTGGGGAATCAGCTGTCTGTAAGGAGATTAAAGGTTAAGATAATAATAATTCTGATAAATATAATATATATATATATATATATATATATATATATATATATATATATATATATACATATATATAATCCTAGGATTTTCCGTCCTTTTATTAACTTCTACCCTGAATTTGGTTTCAAACCCGCTCACTCTAACATTACCTCTTTATTTAATCGTATTCGATCCGACAAACTTGGAAATTTTAATGACTTTAATAGCTTTGCTGGGGTGTATGTCGTTCCCCTGTTATCCCCTGCTGGTGACTATAAATTTTACATTGGTAGTACCATTCGTACTGTGGGCATCCGTTTAGCAGAACATGCTCGCGATGTCAAATCTGGTAAACTTCCTACGGTTCTTGCTCAATATGTGGCTAATGATGAATTTCTTCCCGGTTTTGAAAAAACTTTCCTTTTGGTTCGTTGTAACAATCCACGTAGTATTCTTCTTTATGAATCCCTCTTTATTTTTATTTACCGTAAATCAATTTGTAATTAGATCCTGTTCAAATTTTAAGTTATGCTTGGCGACTCATTCTCGATTCTTTGCAATTCAAATCTCTTAAAAGTTATTTGTGACGTCATTCTCGGGAATATCATGCTTGACGTTTTTATAAAATTTATATTAGTTCTTTTCTTATAATATTTTGAAATTCGTAAGCGTTTAAACTTATTTTGTAATTTCCGTGTATATTTCTTGTATTATTTTAGTATGTTCATTTACCATTTTATATTTTATGCAAATTTGTTTTAAAATGGTCTCTCCATATATAAACATTCCATGCTTTTACCTCTCATGTAGCTACTGATGAAGAGCGTATATACGTCCGAAAGCGCTCTGGCAGTTTTTAACAATATTTTGTACGTCTTTTAGGATGTTAAATAAAAGTCCTTTCGTTTTTTAAAAACGCTTTGTCCTTAGTTTTATCTATTGTATGCAGACGCGATACCAATCTTGATTATTAAAATAATACCATTTTGTTGTAAAGGAGAATACATACTACGATCTTGATAACTATTTTGCAAGGTTTCAACATAATATTTCTTCCATGTTAATGCGTAATTAGGAACAATTTTGTCCGTATACGTTATTACATAGCGATCTTGAATATTTTTGATTGAATGTTAAAGGGAAGATCCAATTGGTTTTTTACGCTTTTTGTGGTAGTAAAATTGAAATCCTTTGGAAAGGTGATATTTACATTCATCAAAAGCGCTAATACGCTAAGAATACATCACAGCTAATTTATACGTAAAGTCATTCAGATCACGATCAAATTCAGTTGTAATATTCTTGAAATCTTGAGTACGAAATTTTGTACCCAACTGTAATAAAGTTTTTAGTCTGTGATTTTCTATTAATGCTGAATTTCCTGAAATAATATGTTGGTGAAATGGGTCTTTATATGGGCTATTATGACATATACAATCATCCATTTCATATGTAGAGGTATTTTTACTGATATGATTATAGTTAAATAATTTTCTGCCGTTAGTTTGATCAAAGCGATAAATCATCTTGATTTTAACCTTAGAGATTGGCAGAAAAATTTCAATATTATTGAGTAATGTTTTGATTGGCATTTTTTCATAATATTTATTCTTGAAAGTGGTTATAAAAAGCACTGTTGTAATATTCTTCTGAGTCCAAATTAATTTTAGACTGACCGGTTTTTAACTTTATTAGATACATCTTAATAGCCAAATTTTAAGTTACTTTTTGATCATTTATATATAAAGGTTCTTTGATATTATACTTCTGTATAAAATGCCAGATGCGTGGTAAATATCGAAGTTTTTTATCATATACTATATTCTTGATCCAACAAAATTTGATCTTTATTCCATTATTTAAATTGTCAATAAACTTCTTGATTTTTTCTTGGGTACTTGTATAACTAGTATACATGTGTTTGCGTCCTCTATGCCATCTTTTGGTCTTAGGTTGGTATATTGTCTGTGACATAGGAACGGATCTTTTATTTCTGAAAATTTTCATATTGAAGCTTTCACTGAAAATGATTGAGTTGAGACCATATGGGAAATCTGTGTTATACTGTCGTATATGAGTACTTTCCCACCATAAACGTTCTGTAAGATTAGGTACTATATCAATAATTGTAACCTCAATTTTTGAGAAATCGTGATTACAGAACTGTCTGAGTTCCAGACTAGAGGTATGAACGTCTTGAAGTTAAGATTATACAATTTGGCTTCGATGCAAATTAATTCTGATATGAAAAGTGTTCTTTGTTTGGCCGATGTACTTGGCCTGACATGTTAGGCACATAATGCAATAGATAACATTATATGATTTGCAAAAAACAGTATAAGAAGTAGCTCTGTCGGTAATCTGTAGAGGGTTTGCAACCGAGTGTAACTTACATCTTTTAGAAAGGCATGTTCTAAATTTATAGTTACGCAAATTGAAAAAATGACAATAGATAGAATTAAAAAATGAAGATCCATTAGAATGTTGGATCGAGTCATAATCACAAACAACATTACGGACATTTTTTGTAGTAGTCAAAGTTTGATCATAGACATGTTGCACAGGTTTGAAAAAATGGTTAATGGTGGACATCGCAGAGAAACAAGTGAGGATAACTTTCTGTTGATGATACAAATACCCTTGAATATTGCATCACCGGGCATATACTCTAAAAGAATATATTTGCCAGTCGCTATATATGTTATTTGTATCCATTAATAATTAATTACAACAGTTTTACTCTTATTGAGGAGTGCAGTGAGGCATTTTGGATGAGAGTAGACAAAGCTCATATATCATCGTGAATAGAGAGGCATACAATTGTAAAGTGAAAAAGTGAATATCAAGCCTTTTCAATTGCGTATCAATACTACAATAATAAGTCCACTATAAGTTCAAGCAGTGCATATGTCAGATCAAAATACTGATTTCAAACAATTATATGCTTTTTTGGTTTTTTTTTTTAAACTGATTTCAAAGAGAAGCATTTTCATAAAAAGCTTATAAATACTTAGTCATCAATATAAAAATCATCAATATTTGGCTTTTCACATTTACGGAGGATTGAATTTGCATTGGTTCTGTGAGCGTTGCCCGAGCTGAAAAGCTGCTTTGAAAGGGAAAGAGGGGCCGCAACTCCCCTCTACCAATTCATGCAATGCATTTGGCCATCCCCTTGATTTTCGTTTCAAAATCTTTTTATTTCTGCTTAGGATGTTTGAGCTGCAATGCGCCTTTATCTTTAGTAATCTTTGTTATAAGACTTTTGACGGAATGTGGGTTGTGTAAACTTTCATTTCGTCGATATCAACGTACTTCTTATGAATATATACCCTTACTCAACTTGCCACGTCTTTTGTTCTGGATTGCACGACGGAGATTGTTCAATGTCTCACAATAAGACGCTGCATTGATTGTCTCATTACGAGGCAGAAACTCCACTAGCAATACTCCTTTTTTGTCCCAAAAAACTGTGCACATGATTTTCCGGGCAGAAATTGTTTGCTTAAACTTCACTCTTTTGGGTGATGATGAATGTCGCCATTCCATGGATTGTTGTTTTGATTCTGGTGTGACGTAGGCCACCCATGTTTCGTCACCAGTAACAATTTGGTCTAAAAAATCTTCACCTTCATTGTGGTACCGCTCAAGGAAAGTCAATGCACTGCCTAAACGTTGGGTTTTGTGCAAATCCGTCAACATTTTTGGAACCCAACGTGAACACAATTTCCGGTAATTCAAGTTCTCGGTCACAATGCGATACAAAACACTACGAGAATATTGAGGAAACCAGTCGCACATTGATGAAATTGTAAAGCGTCTGTTTTCTCTCACCTTTTCTTCCACTTTCTGCACCAAATCTTCATTAAAGACCGAAGGACGCCCACTCCGTTCTTCATCATGCACATTTGTGCGGCCATCTTTAAATGCTCTCACCCATTTCCTTACCATTCCATCACTCATAATGTTTTGTCCGTAAACTTCACAGATCTCACGATGAATATCGATCGGTTTTACGCCTTTAGCACTAAGAAATCGTATAACAGCCTGTACTTCACAATCGGCGGGACTCACGATTGTCGGAGGCATCTTAAACACTCAGTAAACAACGTATACAATGAAGAATCAGACTGTAATGGCGTCAGTGCGTAGACAAGAGATGTAGGTAACCAGCGCGCATGCGCGGAACGCCGACCGTAGCGCTGCGGCGGCGGAATCGCAAAACGGTACTTACATAAAAAACATGCCTCGTATGTATATATATATATGTATATATATAAGTAACGCTTCGGCAGATGATAGTTAGCTGAATATTTCAGAAATGAAGCTGGAATTTTCATAAACGTCTGTAATTGCAATTGCTACTTTCCTAATAAGTTGACGAAATTGTTTACAAAGTAGCTGAATAAAATAAACAAGAAGTTGCAGAGTGTTTTACAGTACAGCGAAGTTTTATTTATCTATATGTACAGCCGTTTAATTTACAGTTCATTAAACTTTTTATAACAACGCAGCATGGCTCATTTTTGTCGAAAGTTCTATAACCGGAGTTTCGCTCTATATTAATAATTTCTGCTCAAAATTATCTTCCGTTCGATTAATTCACGAAACAGCGTCATGCCAACTGTGTCGTGTTTGCTTAGTCAATCTAGTTGTATAAGAAATGATGGACACCTGCATAAACAGAGGTTTATACCTCCTAACATGAATGTCGTCACCTCTTGTCGGATGCATTTCTTCTGCAATACGGTGTGTTGTTAAGACATCGACGTGTACTCGGGCGAAAAAGATGATTCTGCGGGTAAAAGTAAGTTGTAATTTATATGAACTACCCAATAAATATTTTCGCGATACTTTTTCCAAGCATGAATTTTATTTCTTTACATATAAGGTATATCCGGGAAATATGTTTGAAATAGGGTGATAGATTTAAATATTTTAAGGAAATCTGGATTCACAAATTCTGTAATAACAGTTTCAGTGTCATACCTGTGTACGCTTGTTTGTATGTTTGTCTCTGTATTCTGTGTCTGTGCGAAAGATTATATACACTTTAGTACAAAAGCACTTTGATGAATATTAAAACAGTTTAATAGTTTGAAAAACTTGTACTCCAATACATTGCACTTAACTTTAACGTTAGAGGTCTCACTATAGACGTGCCTCAGGGATTTCTGTCACAGAAAAATATTAGAATTATGCCACAATTCTACATGTTTCATAATTTTATCGGTAATTTATCTCAAATTAAAACCTGTTTTAGGATAAATTTTATATAGAGTCCCTAGGAAGAGTCATTAAGCACCCCAGTAACTTTGTATGGAATGTCCTTGAGCTCACCAATAACTCTGTAAGGGAAATTTTTAAGCACCTCAAAATTTTGCAAAGCAAGTCTTTGAGCACACCAATAACATTCCAAGGTAAGTCCTTGAGCACCCTAAAAATTTGTAAGGAAAGTCTTTGAGCACCCCAAAAATTTGTAAGGAAAGTCTTTGAGCACCCTAAAAATTTGTAAGGAAAGTTCTTGAGTACCCCTAAAACTTTGTAAGGAAAGTCCCTGACCACTCCAATAACTTTGTAAAGAAAGTCCTTGAGCACCCAAAAAACTTTGTAAGAAGGATTGGTGTGCTCCATGAATTTCTAGAACTCGTCAAGTGCGCGATATTTCTCTAAATTCAATCGAGGTCAGCAAATTTGTTGCCAAGTTGAAGTAGCCCAGACCTTCAAATTATAGCAATCGTTTTCTGCTAGGTCTTTATAACAATGGGTGTGTTCAGAAATCAAGTCCGATCGGACCAGTCGCACATTTGAGTTAGCATTAGCCAATTGGATCCCTCAAAATGTTCCATTTTGTGACGTTTTAAACGCCCGATCCGCTTATTCATCAATTCTGAACACGCCCATTATGATAGAACTTCCATTATATACTTTATAAAATCCTTGAGCACCCCCAAAACTTTGTAAGGAAAGTTCCTGACCACTCCAATAACTTTGTAAAAAAAGTCCTTGAGCTCCCCAATAACTTTGTAAGGAAAGTCTTTGAGCACCCAAATAACTTTGTAAGGAAAGTTCTTGAGCTTCCCAATAACTTTGTAAGGAGAGTCCTTGAGAACCCAAATAACTTTGTAAGGATAGTCATTGAGCACTCCAATAACTTTGTGAATAAATAAATGGAGCACTATAAGAACTTTGTGAGGAAAGTTCTGGTAACCCAAAATAATTTTGTATGGAAAGTCCTTGAGTACCTCAATAATTTTATAAGAAAGGCCTCGAGCAATTACCTTGGGATGGCCTATGAGTAACGAAAGGGGAACCACGAAACGTAACTACGGAAAAGGTCCATGAGTGTACACGCTAGTTTTATCTATAGTAAATTGACAATGCCCAATGAAAAACAGGTGATTGCAGTGTCCCTAGAGGAGTGTTAAAAAAATTAGGATAATTTACTCGGAAACAAAGTGTCCACAAAAGCCTAGTATAGAATTTTAGAGTATTGCTTAATGAGTAGAAATCGAAACAAGAGGCAAACTAAACAGGTATATGGAAAACAATAAATACTTGTCTAAAAGTCATATCATAAGGGCTTCAACGCAGTGATACCTGATATGCTTATCAAACTAGCGGTAAAATATTTTCTCACATTCAAAGAAGTAAAATATTTTCTCACATTCATTGATGCTGAAGGAGGGTATTTTGAACAGGATGTGCATAAATGGTATGTTGTATCAATTCTATATAGGATAGCCATTCGCCAATAAACATCATGTTAAATTAATGCCTTCTGTAACAGTTTGATTGTCTGCTCATTTAAAATCTGTTCTAAATCTTTGTAATTGGCTGTTTTCGTCCATTTAAATTTGTTACTGGATTCGTCATGCTGACTTTTTAACTCTCCGCTAATCACTTTTGATTGCATCGGATATGGTCATTATACTCAAACTAAGTCTAACGTGCTTACACATTCTTTTACAATCACTCACGTTCCTCCGCTCCCTTGAAATGACTGAAAGGGATTTAAAGGGTTGAAAGGCATGAACAAAGGCGCTGATAAACTGTTTCTTTTAGCTACAGATGCATGGATATAATTTTAATTTCCAAAACAAATTGTTATAATTGTTTGTTAAATGCAGAAGATTTTGCTTTAATTATTCCTCCAATTATAATGATCAGGTGGCATCCTACCATCCACATCGCAGCATTCGCCACTGTGACTCTTGACTAAGATAATTGATGAAGTTGAGTATTAAACAATTTTATAAATGTTTCAGAAAGTTGCCATAAATGTTTAGAACTTTTATTCCAAATCATATTTGATAAAATATAATGATGTTACAAATATCTGACATCGCTTTTCCTGTCTTAGAAATGTCCTAATTGAAAAGCGACATTTCTAATTACCAACTGTGGTGACTTTTGGCGAATATGGAAAGTTTTAGAAACAAGAGGAGTGATCAAGAATTTCACGAGTTACAAAAGTCTTGTTGATATTTCCACAAAATAGGTTCTGTAGATCTTTCCACATGTAACACCTCTTTCTCGCTCAGGGCTTTATAGAGAATTACTATTTGATTCTTGAGATTTCTCAAACTCGCCAAAAGTCGCTACATTGATGGCATTTTGTAAAATTTATGACCAAGGGCGTTAAATTTATCCCCAAGTTCGAGCGATCAGAACATTTCCGTGATAACAATTGATAACTATAAATATGTAACTTCCCATCTAGTATATATTTAAGATAGGGAAAAAGATAATAGATGTATGTAATAGTAGTTATAATAGTTTCTCTTTCAAGTGTTCAGCATTTCGTAATTATGAACGAACGAAGAAAAGTCCATTTCCCATTCCAAATAAAATCAACATCTGTCAGCATTTTTTATCCTTTTTGCACAAAACCTACAATATGTAGGAAAATGAAATTTTGCAAGCACATGTAAAGTTATCCGCAAAATGGAAAAATCATAATTTCAATAAAAAAAAATGAACTGCATCAGGGCGAAATACTATTTTAAATCTGCGCATGCTCAACTAGCATGAAAATAACAACTTTTCAACAACCAATCAAAGCGTGTTCACTTTTCATGCAATTTGATTCGTTGATCGAGTTCAATTCATTCCAATTCAATTTACAATCAGTTCTTATATATTCTCTATGAAAAATTTTGGAAATAGCATGTAGCGTATGAAGTTCGTAGCCAATGTACACAATTCGAGAATTTCTAGAACTCGCCAAGTGTTGTTGTTGTTGAAACCCAGACCGTCCGCCCTACCAGAATGGTGTAAGGTAACTGTTTGGACAGTCGGGAAGTGCCACCCAATTTAGACCGGAAGTTAGTGGGGGAGGCATCCACAGGGACCGTACCCTCCTTCCCCTACCACCAAACTCTCGGAAGGACTTTCGGATCCACATGTTAAACGTGATCGTACTCCGCATGAACACGGCGGCAGTTTTGGCAGTGGCTGGAATCGAACCCGGGCCTACCGAGTGCAACTCCAGCGCGCTAAACAATGGGCTACCGCTCCCCAGAACTCGCCAAGTGTGGAAACCCCAGGCCGTCCGACTCATCCATAGGACTTGAGTAACAATTTGGACGACCGGTGAACTCGCCAAGTGTTGAAGACCCAGACCGTCCGACTCGTCCAGAGGACTAAGAGCAACTATTTGGACGGCCGGGAAGGAAAGTTAGCCGGAGCCAACTTCCAATGCCAACGTCCTACGGTCCAAAGCAACGTTTATTTAAATCTTAAAAATTTTACATAGGGTTACAATATTTGTATTTACATAAAACTGTGATGAACATAACCATTTAGGTGAAGGATGAAATATATACAAATTTTTCTTGTACAGAAGGTTGATTTTTCAAACCAAATGTCGTAAATTTGAGGTAAAAATGGTATATACATAATTTTTCTTATACGAAAGTTGTTCATTCAATCATTTTTGTCATTGTTTTGAACAAGGACATTTTAAATTTCTTACGAGAATCTGTGATGTTAATAGCACCAAGTGCACAAATCAACACCGGACATAACAGAGACACAACATATATATCAAACACAACATAGAGACAAGTGCCAACAGTAAAAGGCACCAAAGACAAAACTAAAGTAGAACAGACTCTACAAACCAGCGGACAACACCAAAACAAAGCAGAATCCCAAAAAGCACAAGAGCCACAGATCAAGGGGAGGGAAAGGAAAAACCCCCAAGCACACAGACCGATCAAGGAACATTATTAGAAATTTCTCTGGCTATGAGAACACAGTTTTTAATTCTCTCGACAGAAGAAGAATTTTTACAGACGCTCGAGAACCAGGTCGCAAGATTCGGAGAAGCGGGTTTGGAGAGGTGAAATTTTTTAGAATGGGGACAAGAAAAGACATAGTGATCTGCGTCTCCGAAGAGACCACAGGTACAACAGGATGTAGATTTAAATTTGAAAAAATGTAGATAATCCAAAAAAGGTCCATGGCCAGTAATAAAATATATAAGGTATTTATTTTTAATTTGTAGACTAGTTTTAACAGTAGGGAGAAAATTTGAAATTCTGGCAGGATCGTGAGTACGAGGAGAAGTGTAATTTGTTAAGTAAATTTGCCAATTATTTAAAATGTCCAAAAGATAATGTTTTTTCAAAAGGGAATAAGGAAAAGGAATAGAAAGGGGGGAGCCAGAAACAGCAGCCAGTTTAGCTGAGCAATCAGCGACCTCGTTACCCGAGACGTCAGAATGTGCTTTAACCCAGCGGAGATTAAAAAGATGTTTGTTCACATTCGCGTTAAGTTTAATTTTAGATAAGAAATTTGATTTATTTTTGATTGATTTAAAGGCCGAAATGGAAGAAAGACTGTCGGAGAAGATATTAATTTTTTGATTATTTGACGATGCCCAATCGATAGCAAAGTTTATGGCAGCAATTTCTGCCTGGAAAACTGTGTTCCCAGAGCAGAGTTTAAAAGAATAGGTGTCAATTAGAGTATTATGTTCAAAAACACAAGCAGCAAAACCAATGTTACTATCAATGAGAGATCCGTCCGTGTAGATGTTTATATCTGAAAAAGAGGAAGGGTCACAAGGGGACAAGTTTGCGAAGCGAAGAGACGGATGTAAGAAGGAAAAGGGAGAATTAAAATCAAAAAGGGACGGGGTGGGGGGAAGGGCAGGATTAGAAAAAAGATTTTTACGGTGCTTCCAAAAGGAAAATATTTTAAATTGTGCATTAATAACGAAATGGATAGGGGGGATACCAGTAATTGAGTATAAAGAAATGTTTGAAGTGAACTCGCCAAGTGTGTAATATTTCTCCAAATTCAACCAAGGTCAGCAAATTTGTCGCCAAGTTGAAATAGCCCAGACCTTCAAACTATAACAATCGTTTTCTGCCAGGTTTTTATAACAATAGGTGTGTTAAGAAATCGAGCCTGATCGGACCAGTCGCACATTTGAGTTACCATTAGCCAATTGGATACCCTAAAATGTTCCATTTTGTGACGTTTTAAACGCCCGATCCACTCACTCGTCAATTCAGAATAAGCCCATTATGATATAACTTCCGTTATATACTTCCGTTTAATTAACGTCATATTTCTTTCATGATGTAAAACGAGAACGTGAATAATCATCACGTTCAACGAGATCAATAATTGAGTAAAATAAATCGACCAGTTTCTCCGATCCAAGGTATTCGCAATTATGCAAGAGCAAAATCAGGTACATCTGATTTAGTAAATAAATTCCAAATATCACTTCTTTTTTTTTCTATAGAATGTACAGTAACGCTTCATTTCAATCTTTGGGTTGAGAAAGTTTGATCAATGGAGCTTCAGGCTGTGTTCAAGATATATTTTATTATGAAAATCATGCTCCATCTGATGAACTTCTTGTTGTGATAATGGTCAATTCGATACTTACACAGAAACAGCTGATGAGAATACTGGCTGTGTTGAGATTCTTATAGTATCAAGAATTTGGAAATTTAATTGCAACTTACACACGAAAGCAATTTCCGATGTAGCTCATTTTCGAAATTACAATTCACAAGTTACAAGATCTGCCTTTGAATAAAGCAGTGGTGAACATCAGAGAAATGTATAAGTCGTTTTACACTGCCTCGTATTAAAACATTTAAAGGTTTAGCATTTGAAGTGCAACATACATTTGATTGATTTGACAATTAAAAAAAATACGATTGCTTATGCTTCGAAAATGAGTGAAACAGAACGAATGAGAACTCGCATTCGTCTACCTATGATTTAAATGCATATCAAAATGAATTTTTGTGATTTAAATGTGTTACTTTGGTTTACTTGTTTTCCCGTATTCTAAATTTGCTTAAATTAATGCTAACATTCTAAGTACTTATGAGATCCTTTGTATTAGGATTTTCAAAGAGTGAAATTAAATTTTTATACTTTTAATTTCTTAATGTATTTATTAAATTACATTAGGTTTTAATTTGAAATCTTTTACAGCTTCAAACGCGCGATTTCAATCAAAACCTGGCTTTTGCCTAGTTAATTTCTATTTGTAAATACTACCCGACATTATTTTGTCAATTTAAACAACTGCAAGTGCTTGTATTCCATGCACTAAAAGAAGTGCATAGAACTGTACACAGAAATATATTTTTTTACTAAAGAATGTTCGCTTTGGTCGATGACTTGTAATTATAAGATTGGATTGCATTGGATCGTTTTTTATCATTCTATTATCCTTTTTGTGTCACAAGGACTATTTTACTTACCTACATTTTTTATGAAATTTTCAATCCCTATGATTAAACGTATACTGGCATATATAGGTATTTATACCCGATTGAAGACCTGAGTTCCAACCATTCAGCTCACGGGAAGCCATTTAAGGGTGGAATATATGTTTGCGACTCAGATATTCTACTCTTTTTGAGAAGGTTATTTGTTCGGAAAGCTTTTCTATCCAAAAGAAAATATAAAATATTGTGCGCTCACATATAAAAGGATTGACGGAACTGATCGTGTATAATGGAATCAATCTTTCATTTTTAGATACACGATGCACTTATTTTTTTACAGATGGATGCGCTATGTTTTACTTGCCTTGTATTTGGAGCTTTTGTCCCTTACTCCTCAGCGTGGCAATTCTTTGGTGAGATATTTTATCTTTACTTGATGCTATAAATTGTGATCATATAAATTTCTGAATTTTGATAAAAGCTGATCGTTTATTACCACTTGTGGATCGTAGTTTTGCATCGCTTCTTTGTGTCAACTCCAAGTAGTCAATGAGATAGATAATAAGTGAGTACAAAACTCATTAAAGCAAGGATTTTAGAATTTTTTTGATAGAAGTATGTACTTAGAATCTAAACACAGGGGAGGTCATTGATTTTAATTTTGCTTATTATTTACAAAACTTCAATCCAAAACTAATTGGATATGTTATTCATTTTCAAGTTCAATCCAAAATTTCAATCCAAATTACCAGTTCCAATTTACAAGTTCAATATAAAACTAATTGGATGATGTTATTCATTTTCATTCCTATACGTTCCACAGACTGTATCAACAACGTACTAAAATTTCATTTTGATACTGTCATTTTTACGGCAGTTATCGTTGAAACAAATAGACAGACAGAATGAACAAAGCCATAAACACTTTTCAACTATGTTGGAAAGTGTTAAAAGTGAGAGGTTTAGTTAGTTTTTAAAGATATATGAATATGCGTTGTATGAGTTTTCATTTCTAGGTGTGCAAAATGGAATTTTCTTGAAAGGGCAATTGGCTTTGCTATCTATTATCAACAGCATAGTTGTGTTCCCTGTTGAAGCGGCGGCGCAACCAGCAGTTGGGACAAAGTTGTAAGTCAGACTGGATTTCTTATTATTCTATTAGTTTTTTAAACATTTCAATTGTGTTTAAAAGAAATTTCTACGGAGAGGTCAAATTGCTATGACTACCTTGTATGTGTTCCTGCTTTTGTAGCCCATACAGTTTAAAGCACGTTGAGACAGTATCTGAGTCTCTTATTCAGATTATTTGTAATTTGACTGCCTTTTATCTGTCAGTTGGATCGATCAAACTCGCTGACTTTGGACTCTGTTTTAGCATCCAGTAACTACTGGCGGATACACAAGATGTTTCAAAAAGATTGCGCCACTGAATATCTTTTGAGCAATGGGTTGTAGATCCATAGTTGTTTCAATTCAAGAATTGCTTTAACTCATGTTGACAATTATCGTATGCAAATTTTGATCATATGTAATTTGACTGCACGTTACCAGTCTGTTGTATCGATCAAGTCCGCCAACTTTGAATTCAGCTCGAACATCTAGTAGTAGTTACTGAGGGATATACATGGTGTTTTAAAAAAATCTGATGTGGGCAGCACATGAATTTCCTTATAATACGCAATGAATTTACTACTTTTACAGTAGAAAAAAATAGGTTATTCTTATAGTAGATACCTTTATAGTAGATACTCTTATAGTAGATTTTCTTTCAAGATATTAAATTTTCGTCAATTAGTCAGCATTTTCATTGATTTAGCGTCATTTATATCCATTTGGCAAGATTTCCGTTAATTTGGCAACATTTAAAAACCGCCAAGTTGGCGACATTCTTCCAAATTCGTCGCCAAAATCTCGCCAAGCGTTATGGACGGAGAAATAAGTTATTCTTATAGCATATAAATGACTATTGGCGTTCAAATACAAAAGTATTACTCAAAGTAAATTTTCTCATGAATGGAACTAGCTAGATCCACGAGAATGCTGTTATCAAATTTCTCGCATGATGTTACTTATGATAAGTGAACATATTTCACAATAGGTAATATTTTTTTTTCTATTTTATATGATCTTTTGATAATTTTTTTGAAAAATGTGCAATATCTCAAGAACAGTTCATGCTATCGTTCTAAAATTTATGTCAATCGCTTTCCAATGAAAAATTACATATGAAATAACTTTTTACGCAACTCTTTTAATTGATTTTTTCAATATTTCACTCGAAAATTTAGGAGGATTCTGAACATTCGATTGCTTATGAAACAATAGGATTCCAGTATTTATGGATTGTAATTTTTGGGCTAATATTCGTTCAAATCTCTCTATTCATTCGTCAGTTATCGTCTCCACCCTGGCATACACACACACGCAGACATCTCAAAGACCTCTTATTCGTATTCAGGGATGCTTGAAACGAGCTCTCCCGCCGAAAACTCGAATTCGAATTTTCGATCCCGTCACAATACTTTCCTTACACATTACATGTATATAAGGAATGTAAAAAGTTTGCGGGACTGAATATCTATTGAACGATAATTAATAGACCCGTAGTTTCAATTTAAGAAATGTTTTGATTAAGATAGACAGTTATCATATCCAAGTATTTTGATCATGTGACACCTTTTAATAAAAAATTATACAACGTAAATTTTTGTATTGGAGCCCAAATAAAAAAATTTCAATCATAAAAATATTTTCCATATCATAATTTTTCAAATATTACAAGTTCTTTTGCGTACGATTAAAATTACTGGGGGTATCATTAATTAAAGTTTTCGACAGGTAGCGTGGATTATATAAGGTTATTGCTAAGGATACGTATGGATATAAGCTTCCGAATGCCAAACTTTTGTAACAAGATTAAATTTTTTTACAACACCTAAAATCTATGTTTTGTCGTGTTCTTTGATCGGCTGAAACTGGTACCACGGAAGCAGCGATTACTACCTACTCGCAAGTCTCTGACGGTGCTTAATGACATATCGAACAAAGTATTCAAAAGCGCCAAATACGTAGGCAGTATAAAGTCACACGTGTTATATCATTTTTATAATATTCACTCCCTGAAAAGCAAAATTATAATATCCTTAAGGTTCGTACATCAGCTTCTGTAGCTTATACGATGTAAATTGTTTTAGATAAATTAATAAGTAAAGCAGTCTTCTTGCTGATAGAATGACTACTTCAGCCATCCGCGATCATTCCACGTTTAAGGTACCCCAGATTGCGCCTTCTACTCTTTATTTCTTAAGCAATGCACTTCGCTATTCTCTGTATGCTTTAACCTTTATTTTATGACTATTTAGAGCTATATCGTTAGAAATGTCTTTGAAATGGCTATTTTGCTTAAAATATCCCGGTGGTTATAATAATTCGTCTATTTAGTCGGAATTGGAATGTTTCAAAATAATTCTTAAATTTTGGCATATTAGGGATTAACACCTTTTCATTATGCTGATAATTCCATAGTTTTGTTGTGCACTCACTAAAATAATAATAAAAAAAAACTATTAAGCTTACTTGGTTAAAGTGGTGTTGTTAAATTGATTTTGAAGTGGGTGACAGATATCCGGAACAATGATGGTATTATATGAGTGCAATTTATAATTTTAACAATGGAAGTAATATATAGGGAAATTTTCCAATTTTAACAATGAAAGTAATATATACACTGTAAGACATTCTGCAACCTTTACTCATTTTTTCAGCTACTTTGTTGCTGATTTCGGCAAACTGCTAAGAAAAGCCACAATTACAGGCGTTCATGAAAATTCCAACTTCATTTCTTCTTTCAAACATTCAGTTACTTATTGTCTGCTGAAGCGCTATTTTTGTATCTTTATATAAACAGTAGCAGCATACCCGTTTTTCGTAAGGAGTATATAATATAAAGAAACTTAAAATTTACAATCATGTGCAAATTCGGTACTTACGTATTAACGCCATCGCAGCTACAGATTTGGCGGTTTTTAAGTGCCGCCAATCTACACTTAAAATTTTTGCGACAAATCATAAAATAAAACACTTTATTTAAAATCAAAACACTTTATTTAAAAACAAAGTAGTCAATCGGATTTCGGTTGAAAATGGGCCGATATAGCGTTTAACATAGATTCAAAACAGTCTCTATTTTCTTTCACCTGATGCTGTCGCCCTATGAACTCTGATAAATAAGATTCCAAATGATGTCTCGCTGTCCCCCTATGTCTCTTGTTCCTCCATTTAGCACTGCCCCACATTCTTTCAACTGTTTGTGTATGAACACCTGTATCAGGATTTATAAAATTGTATTTATGATTAACTTTAGCATGTAGGAATCCTTCTATTTCTATTCTATTTGTTTGGTAACCTTTCCAACTGTCAGAATAAATTGTGCTACCATCTGCAATGTTTTCAATAATTTCATCAAGAAGGGTAGAGCCAGTTCTATTAGGAACAGTGACAACAAACGAATCTTTTGTTTCTCTACATATACCACCAAACACCCACTGTTCGGGTAATAGTCGACCAGAATTATTTTTACGTTTAATAAAACTTTCATCAATTTCCACAATGCAATCTGATCCACCCACCATCTTGTTTGGTTTATTCTCCATATCCAAGACACATAATTCAGGCATATAATTGTTCCAATCTATAACAGTTTTATCCGATAAATCAAGTTGCTTTTCACAAAATTTAATCGACGTCAACTTCTCGCACCAGCAATATATGAATCTCAAAGCTGAACAAAATGGAATTCTGCTTCCATCAAACCAGTTGTCTTTTCTAAGTCCCACTTGCTGATCACACTGTCTTAAATTACATTTTCAAAACATACGTTTACCAAAATAAAGTTTCATGTCATGGGAATTGGTACATTTTCGTTGCTTTGGTAAAATATTTCGCTCCTGAAAAAATAAAATTGCATCTTGTTCTGTTTTTGGCAAATCCCAAATACGCATTTTCGTAGCACTAAAAAATGGCGTCAAAAATCAGCAAACAACAAAGCAACAAGGAATCCAAAAGATCACTGCGTGCGCGTGCGAACAACAAGATTGCTCTTTATTGGCGCATTAGCGCAACGCGGTGGCGTTAATACGTAAGTACCGCAAATTCTATAATATTCTAAATGGTATTGTTATTCAAAGAATTCTATTAAAATATTTAAATCAATGCTCCTGAAAGTATTAGTAGAAAATTTCCCGTACTGCAATATATGAATTTCAAAAATACAACAGATGACGCGATAAAATGAAAATATCAATTATCTTTAAACTTGAGGGCCTTAATTGATTCCAGTGTATGTCGTTCGTCGTAAATTTCGTTTTTCATTAATTACTCAACAAACCCTGGTTTGTTGAGTAATTAATGAAGTAGTAAGGGGGGAAGGGATATGGCCGGAACAATGGAAGGGGGCGGGGACAATGATGTAAACCGAAAGGGGACGTGGTCAATGGCGTCATTCAAAAGGGGGCGTGATTTGTGACGTCAGAACACGTGGCGTGTGACGTCACGTGAAGTGGAAGTAAAAGTGTGGTTTTTGAGTGAAGTTGAGTTGTTTTTCTCGTAATCTTCTACGAGGGTGTTTTTAATGCGAGTTGAGTTGTTTGACTTTCAGAATTTCTTTTCACAGAATGGCAACGGGTAAGTATTATCATGATGTGGAAAGGATGACGTAATACCACGTGTTACTTTACGGGAGGTTTGAAACTCCGTGATTTTGACGTCACGTGGTTTCCGGGGGGGATTGTAGTGAAAGTAGAAGTAAATGTTTTGGACATTCTTACACGAGCTGAGCTATGGGCAATACCACGTGGTCGTGTTGTTATATAGAACGAGTTGAGTCATCTATGGCTGCTTCTAATGTTTATTCCTTGCACACGTGGAATGAATCTGATTGGTCGTGCAACTTAATGACGTCATCTTAAAACAAGGCATCTTTGAAAAGGAAACAGTAGATTCGCTGCTGTTGATTTCCGCTGTGTTGAGTGGTTCCCTTGCTGGCTTCGTTTGGAGGAACCAAGGAGTTATAGAGTAGAACTCCTAGGAAAAAGTTTCGTTTTTCATTAATATATCGATAAACCCTGGTCATAGAAACTCGAAACTTGGTCTAAATTTAAGGGGGGCTATTTCAGGGCTATCCACAAAATTTCATTAAATTCAGTTCAGCCGTTCTTCCGTGATGAAGAGACAAACGAAAGTTTCGTTTTTCGTTAATATCTCAAAAACCCCTGGTTTAAGAAACTCGAAATTTAGACTAAATTTAAAGTGGGTCTATTTTAAGGCAACCCACAAAATTTCATCAAATTCGATTCAGCCGTTCTCTCGTGATGATGAGACAAATAAACAGACAGACAGACAGGTTTCCAATTTTATTTATATAGACTAGCAGCATACCCGTTCTTTGTACGGAATATATAATATAAAGAAGCTTAAAATTCACAATCATGTGCAAATTCTGTTAAAATATTAAATTTATTGCTCCTAAAGAGAAGTTTAAGAATATCTGTTCTCACTATGCAAAATTATATTCACGGGCAGATCTGAAGAATGAAACATCCTGGCCCCTTTTGTAAGCAAATTTACAAAAAAAAGGAATTGAATCAATATATGCAATCCCGTACTACTTATATTGTCGCAGATTAGAAAATATGCCAGTGTGTTAGTAGAAGATTACCCGTATTACAATATGAGTCTCAAAAATATTTGCCATAATAAAAGAGATGACGTAATAAATTGAAAGTATCAATAATCCCCGTAATTTTTATACCAGAAGGTCGTAATTGATTCCAATATATGCCAATATATATCAAAATACATGCCAATATACCTGTACAACTTATATTCTCGTAGATTAGAAGATATATCCGTGCATTTGTAGAAGATTACTCGTACAACGTACTATATATGAGTTTCAACAATTTTCGTCATAAATAAACAATGGCATAATAACTTGCAAATATCAATAATCACTGAATCAACAGTCCCCGAAAATATCAATGATTATAATGTTTAAACCTGAAGACCGTAATTGATATTATCCAGTCAAAAATGCAATGTCAATGAAATTTATTTAATATACATATCTTTATTATTCAAATCGGAAAAGATTTAATAGAAATCGTATGGCACATAACACATTGAATCCGTTGCTAAGCGACATGATATCATTTGCTTCAAATATATTGATGGAAATCATATCGTCTGAATAATGCTATATCTATGGAAGGTTTGGCGACATTTTCGTCAATTTAGCGATAATTTAAAAAATCGCCAAATTTATCGCCAAGTGGGACTGTAGAACTGATAGTCCCATTTTGTGACAAATTGACGAAACATCATCACAATACTGTCCCCTAACAAAACACAATTAATTTCATTTATTACCAGCGCAATTTCATCAATTCCATGATATGGATTTACAAATATTTTTATCAATTTGGTGATATTAAAAAAATTCGTTAAATGTGTTACTAAGTAGGATGGATGGACTGACCGACAAATGCTACCGAAACATCAATTGAGTACTCTATTCTAAAAAAACAAATTTAATTTCATTGATTTGCGTCATTTTTATCAATTTGGAGACATTTCCGCTAATTTGGTAAAGTTTAAAAAAAGTTACCACGCTAACGATATTCCGCCAAACTCGTAACTCTGAATTTGCAGATCTGTGGAATAAAATATCCTGATCCCGTTTGTACATACTAAATGAAAACACTAAAATTGTATAATATACACCCGTTCTACTCTTTTTCTGTTTCAACACTCGAGTAAATGAATTTATTGGGTAAACACAATAGTATATGAGTTTATTAGCTAAACACAATATATGAGCTTGAAACCTCTTTGCTAAAATAAATGAAAGTGATGTACGCAGTCCGCAATTTATATAATTAAAAGAACAATCAAACCGTTCATTTATAAAATATATTTTTACATCCATTTATTTATTATTCAAATGGAAAAAATAATAATAAATATTAACAACACATTTGATTTCATTCCGTTGCCGAGCAACGTGATAAAATCTTCCTCATAAAATGCGAAATTAAATAGCCATTTTGATTTCTTTATACTTTTCGTCGTTGAGTAAAAGCTTCTGAAAGATAACCCATGGAGGTAGATTTTTCCATTTAAATTCATGTTTGAAACAGTTCATGTTTTCCGATAGTGACTAATTAATGCAAAAGTCCTGCACCAAACTCGGAAATAAAGTTTTATTTAATTTTGACGTTTTAAAGAAACGATTTTCATCCTTTCCGTTTGGATAAACCACGGAGTTGGAGAGTAGAACTCTTAGGAAAAAGTTCCGTTTGTCATTAATATCTCGACAACCCCTGGTCTTAGAAACTCAAAACTTGGACTAAATTTATGGGGGCCACTTCAAGGCTATCCACAAAATTTCATTAAAATCGGTTCAGCCGTTTTCCCGTGATGATGAGACAAACGAAAATTTTGTTTTTTACTAATATCTCGAGAACCACTACTCGTAGAAACTCAAAACACAGACTAAATTTTAAGTGGGGCTATTTCTAGGCTACCCACAAAATTTCATCAAATTCGGTTCAGCCGTTCTCCCGTCATTATGGGACAAACAGACAGACAGACAGACTTTCAATTTTATTTATATAGACTGGCAGCATACCCGTTCTTCGTACGGAGTATATAATATGAAGGAACTTAAAATTCACAATCATGTGCAAATTCCTATAGTATACTAAATCACATTTTTAATCAAAATATTCTGCTAAAGTATGTAACATAATGTTCCTAAAAAGACGTTTAGGAATGTCTGTTCTCGCTATTCAAAATTATCTTCACGGGCAGATCTGAAGAATAAAACATCCTGGCCTCTTTTGTAAGCAAATTTACAAAAAAATATGGAATTGAATCAATATATGCAAAATTAAAAATTGCATGGGACCTGTAGTACTTATATACGCGAATGTTAGAAGATATAACCTGCATTAGTAGATTGCATGTATAAATTGAGAAAGTCAATAAATCAGTAATCTTTAAACCAGAAGGAAGTAATTGACTCCAATATGTGCCGAAATGAAAGTGTTAAAGTTATATGGGAAGATATACCCGTACTACTTATAATGTCGTAGATTAGAAGATATGTCCTATTGTTAGTAAAATATTACCCGTATTATAATATGAGTCTTAAAAATCTTTGCCAAAATAAAACAGATTAATTAATACATAAAAAATATCAATAATCCCCGTAATCTGCATACTAGAAGACCGTACTTGATTTCAATATATGCCAAAATATATGCCAATATACCTTACTATTTATATTCTCAAATATTAGAAGATATAGCCGTGTATTTGTGGACGATTACTCGTACAACGTACAATATATGAGTTTCAACCATTTTTGCCGCAATAAAACAATGGTATAAGAAATTTAAAATATCAATAATCTCTGAATCAGTAATCCCCGAAAACATTAGTAATAATAATGTTTAAATTTGAAGATCGTAATTGATATTATTCAGTCAAAAATACGATGACAATGGAATTTATTTTATATACATATCTTCATTATCAAAATCGGAAAATATTTAATAAAAATCTTTTTCCTCATAAACACACTGGATTTAAATCCGTTGCTGAGTGATATGTTATGATTTGCTTCAAATAAATTGGTGGTCAAAATATCATCTGAATAATGCAATCTCTAATGAAGGTTTGGCGGCATTTAAAAAAATCGCCTAATTTACCGGCAAGTGGGACAGTCCTACTTGGCGATAAATTGACGAACCATCATCAAAATATTATTCCCCCCTAAAAGATACTTTTATGGTTTATTTCAAGATACTTTTATGGATTTACAAACATTTTTATCAATTTGGTGATATTTTAAAATTCGCCAAAGGTGTTACTAAGTAAGACGGTGGGACTGACAGACAAATGCTAACGAAACACTAGTTCAATACTTTCTTCTAGCAAAACGAAATAAATTTCATTGATTTACATCGTTTTTATATATTTGGAGACATTTCAATCAATTTGGCAACGTTTAAGAAATTTGCCAAGTTAACGATATCCAGCCAAATTCGTAGCTCTGAATATGCAGATCTGAATAAAATATCATGATCCAGTTTGTATATACTAAATGGAAACACTAAAATATTACAAGAAGATATACCCATTCTACTCTTTTTCTGTTTCAACAATCGGATAACTGAATTTATTCGGTAGACAGAATATATGAGTTTATTAGCTAAACACAATATAAGCTTGAAACCTCTTGCCGATATAAATGAAAGTGATGTACGCAGTTCGCAATTAATATAATTAAAAGAAAAATCAAACCGTTTTTTTCTAAAATATTCTTTTATATCCATTTATTTATTATTCAAATCGAAAAAATAATAATAAATATTAACAAACACATTTAATTTTATTGCGTTGCCGAGCAACATGATATAAGATAGAATCTTCCTCATAAAATGCGAAATAAAATAACCATTTTGATTTCTTTATACTTTTCATCGTTGAGTAAAAGCTTGTGAAAAATATAAGCCATGGAGGTAGATTTTTCCATTTAAATTCATATTTCAAACAATTCATGCTTTCAGATAGTTACTAATTAGCGCAAAAAATTTCCACCAAACTCAAAAATAAAGCATTATTTCTCTTTGACGCTTTAAACGAACGATTTTCTTCCTTTCCATTTGGATAAACCACGGAGTTGGAGAGTAGAACTCCTAGAAAAAAGTTCGGTTTTTCATTAATATATCGACAACCCCTGGTTTTAGGAACTCGAAACTTGGATAAAATTAATGGGGGGCTATATTAAGGGTACCCACAAAATTTCATTAAATTCGGTTCAACCGTTCTCTCGTGATGATGAGACAAACGAAAATTTCGTTTTTTACTAATATCTCGAGAACCACTGGTCGTAGAAACTCCAAACATAGACTAAATTTTAAGTGGGGCTATTTCCAGACTACCCACAAAAGTTCATCAAATTCGGTTCAGCCGTTCTCTCGTGATGATGGAACAAACAGACAAACAGACAGATTTTCAATTTTGCATATATAGACTAGCAGCATACCCTTTCTTCGTACGGAATATATAATATAAACAAACTTAAAATTCGCAATCATGTCCAAATTCTGTTAAAATATTAAATTTATTGCTCCTAAAGAGAAGTTTAAAAATATCTGTTCTTACTATGCAAAATTATCTTCATGGGCAGATCTGAAGAATAAAACATCTTGGCCCCTTTTGTAAGCAAATTTACAAAAAAAAGGAATTGAATCAATATATGCAACCCCGTACTACTTATATTGTCGCAGATTAGAAAATATGCCAGTGTGCTAGTAGAAGATTACCCGTATTACAATATGAGTCTCAAAAATATTTGCCAAAATAAAAGAGATGACGTAATAAATTGGAAATATCAATAATCCCCGTAATCTTTATACCAGAAGGCGTAATTGATTCCAATATATAACAAAATATATGCCAATATACCTGTACTACTTATATTCTCATAGATTAGAAGATATAATGCATTTGTAGAAGATTACTCGTACAAAGTACTATATATGAGTTTCAACAATTTTCGTCATAATAAAACAATGGCATAATAACTTGAAAATATCAATAATCCCTGCATCAACAGTCGCCGAAAATATCAATTATAAGAATGTTTAAACCTGAAGACCGTAATAGATATTATCCTGTCAAAAATGCAATGTCAATGACATTCATTTTATATACATATCTTTATTATTCAAATCGGAAAAGATTTAATATAAAATCGTATGCGGCATAACACATTGGATCCGTTGCTAAGCTGCATGATATAATTTGCTTCAAATAAATTGATGGAAATCATATCGTCTGAATAATGCGATCTCCATGGAAGGTTTGGCGACATTTTAGTCAATTTAGCGATAACATAAAAAATCGCCAAATTTATCGCCAAGTGGGACTATAGAACAGATATACCCATTTTGCGACAAATTGACGAAACATCATCACAATACTATCCCCTAACAAAATACAATTATTTTCATTTATTAAGCGTGATTTTATCAATTTCAGGATATTTTTATAGACTCACAAACACTTTTATCAATTTCGTGATATTAAAAAAATTCGTTAAATGTGTTACTAAGTAGGATGGATGGATTGATCGACAAATGCTACCGAAACATCATTTCAGTACTCTATTCTAAAAAACAAATCATTCATTTGCGTCAACTTTATAAATTTGGAAACATTTCCGCTAATTTGATAAAGTTTAAGAGAAGTTACCAAGTTATTTAGAGATATTCCGCTAAATTCGTAGCTCTGAATTTGCAGATCTGAAGAATAAAATATCCTGATCCCGTTTGTATATACTAAATGAAAACACTAAAATTGTATTATAAGATACACCCGTTCTAATGTTTTTCTGCTTCAACAATCGGCTAAATGAATTTATTGGGTAAACACAATATATGAGTTTATTAGCTAAACACAATATATGAGCTGGAAACCACTTTGCTAAAATAAAAGAAAGTGATGTACGTAGTTTATATAATTAAAAGAACAATCAAACCGTTCATTTAAAAATATATTTTTACATCCATTTGTTTATTATTCAAATAGAAAAAATAATAATAAATATTAACAACACATTTAATTTCATTCCGTTGCCGAGCAACATGATATAAGATAGAATCTTCCTCATAAAATGCAAAATTTAATAGCCATTTTTATTTCTTTATACTTTTCATTTTTCAGTAAAAGCTTGTATAATATAAACCAAGGAGATAGATTTCCTATTTAAATCATGTTTCAAACAATTGATGTTGTCAGAAAGTGACTAATTAGTGCAAAAAATCTCCCCCCAAACTCTGAGATACAGTTTTAATTCACTTTCAAACGATTTTCAAGCTTTTCGTTTGGGTAAACCACGGAGTTAGAGAGGAGAACTCCTAAGAAAAAGTTTCGTTTTTCATTAATATCTCGACAACTCCTGGTCTTAGATACTCGAAACTTGGGCTAAGTTTATGGGGGGCTATTTAAAGGCTCTCCACAAAATTTCATCAATTTCGATTCAGCCGTTCTCCCGTGATGATGAGACAAACGAAAATATCGTTTTTTACTAATATCTCGAGAACCACTGATTGTAGAAACTCCATATATGGACTAAATTTTAAGTGGGACTATTTTCAGGCTACCCACAAAATTTCATCAAATTCGGTTCAGCCGTTCTCCCGTGATGATGGGACAAACAGACAGACAGATTTTCATTTTTATTTATATAGATTTAAATCGGAAAATATTTAATAAAAATCGTCTGCCGCATGAACGCATTGGATTTAAACCCTTTGCTAAGCGACATGATATTATTTTCTTCAAATAAATTTACGGGAAAAAATATCGTCTGCATAACGTTATGTCTATGGAAGGTTTAACTGTGCGTTTTTAGTTAATATTTTGACAACCCCTGGTCGTAGAAACTCAAAACATGGACTAAATTTTAAGTGGGCTATTCCAAGCCTACTCACAAAATTTCATCAAATTCGGTTCAGCTGTTTTCCCGTGATGATGAGATAAACATACATACATACATACATACATACAGACTGACAGACAAACAGACAGAAAGACAGCACAGACATATTTTAAATTTTATTTATATAGTTTATCATAACTGTCAGGAACTTTACTCCCAATACGGACATCTGATTCCTCTGAAACTTTTAATAACACTAGCCGAATACCCGTTGAAAATCAACTTTCTCGCAATAAGCAAGCCCTGAATATTGTAATTTTTTAATAATTCGTGTTTCATATTTATTCGGCAAATCGAATATTTTAGTGTGCAGAACCCTTTAAAGAAGAAATTATTGGAAATCTTAAATTCCGTACTTTTTCCTTTTGAACTATCTACCAGTACATCAAATTAAAGTCTGTTCGTCTTGGGTTTTTACCAGATGATTGGCTCATATACCAAATATCAAGCCACTATCATATTTAAAAGGAAGCGTGTCTCAGTTATTCCGAAAATCGTACATATTTGTGTGGGGCGCCTCCTAAAGTAGCAAATATTGGAAATCTAAAATTGCACACTTTTTCCTTTCAAACTATCCTTACATCAAATTTGATGTCTCTATCCTATCGTAAAGCATGCCACTATCGTAAAGCACTTCATCGTTCGAGCGTTTTTTGTGTTGAACCCTTTAAATGATCATTTTTGAAAAACTGTAATAATCTTAGGTTTTTTATCAAATGAATAGCCCATATAATAAATTTCAAGCCTCTATCACATTGTAAAGGAGGCGTTCTTCATTTTTTCGTCAAATCGAGCACTTTTGTGTGCTGCACCCCCTACAATAGAAAACGTTGGAAAACTGAAATTGCACACTTTGTTCCTTTCCAACTATCTACCCGTATACCATATCTGAAATCTCTAACTCATCGCGAAGCATGCTTTTTCTATCATTTCACCTTTCGAATGTTTTCTGTGGAGTACCCACCTCCTTAAATATGCGTTTTTGAAAAATTCCATTTGTCTTGAGTTTTCTATCAAATGATTCGCCCTTGTACTAAATAACAAGCTTCTCTTACGTTCTACAAGGGGTGTTTCTACTTCATTCCGAAAATCGGACACTTTTGTGTGCGACACCCCCTAAAGTAGAAAATATTAGAAAACTGAAATTGTACACTGTTTTCCTTCCAAACTATATACCTGTACACCAAATTTCAAATCTCTATCTCATCCCGAAGTATGTTTTCTTATCAATTCACCTTTCGAACGTTTTCCTCTGGAGTACCCCCTTAAACGAACATTTTTGAAAAACTATATTCGTCTTGGGTGTCTTCTTCAAATGTGTCCATATACTTAATATCAAGCCTCTATGAAATTTTAAAGGAGCCGTTTCTCATTTATTCGGTAAATCGAACATTTTGGTGTACGGCACTCCCTTAAGTAGAAAATATTGAAAATCTGATATTGCACACTTTCTTCCTTTCGAACGATTTACCCATACACCAAATTTGAAGTCTCTATCTTATGACAAAGCATGCTTTCCTATCATTTCACTTTTCGAACGTTTTGGGGTGGAGCACCCCTTCTAGAGAACGTTTTCGAAAAATTCGATTTTCCAGAGGGTTTTATCGAAAGATCGAGCCGTGTACCAAATTGCAAGTCTCTATCTATTCGGGAAGTGTCTAAAAAGCGTGACAGACAGACGGGCAGACAGACGGACACTTGGCAATTAGTACATATAGACTAGCCGAATATCCATTGAATATCAACAGTCTCGCAATAAGCAACCCCGGAATATTGCCTTTTTTTAATAATTCGCTCTTCTCATTTATTAGGCAAATCGAATATTTTAGTGTGCGGAACCCCGTAAAGAAGAAAATATTGTAAATTTTAAATTGCGCTCGTCTTCCTTTCGAACTATCTACCAGTACACCAAATTAAAGTCTCTATTTCATCCCGAAGCATACTAATTCATCATCTTCCCTTTCGAAAGTTTTTCTGTTGAGCACACCCATAAATGAACATTTTTGAAAAACTCTATTCGCCTTGGGTTTTTTATCAGACGATTGGCCCATATACCAAATATCAAGCCTCTATCACACTTAAAAGGAAACTTGTCTCATTTACTCCGAAAATCGAACATATTGGTGCTCGGCGCCCCCTAAAGTTGCAAATATTGTAAATCTGAAATTGCACTCTTTCTTCCTTTCAAACTATCTACACGTATACCAAATTTTAAGTCTATCTCATTGTGAATCATGCTTTTTCTATCATTTCACCTTTTGAATGTTTTTTTGTGGAGTATCCCCCCCTAAAATATACGTTTTTGATAAACTCCATTCTTCTTGGGTTTTCTATTAAATGATTCGCCCATATACTAAATACCAAGTCTCTACCACGGTCTAAAAGGGGTGTTTCTACTTCATTTCGAAAATCGAACACTTTTGTGTGCGATACCCCCTAAAGTAGAACGGTTACCTTACACCTTTCTGGTAGGTTGGACGATCTGGGTCTCAACCTCAACAACAACAAGAACCCCCTAAAGTAGAAAATATTGGAAAACTGAAATTGTACACTTTCTTCCTTCTAAACTATCTAACCGTACCTTAAATTTTGAATCTCTATCTCATAACGAAGTATGTTTTTTTATCAATCGTTTCGAACGTTTTCCTCTGGAGTACTCCCTTAAACGAAAGTTTTGAAAAACTCTATTAGTCTTGTGCGTTTTCATTAAATGATTAGCCCATATATCAAATTTCAAGCCTGTATCAAAATTTAAAGGGCGAATTTCTTATTTATTCGGAAAATCGAACATTTGGGTTTGTGGCACCCCCTAAATTATAAAATATTGGAAAACTGAAATCGCACGCACTTTTCCTTTCGAACTGTCTACCCGTACACCAAATTTGAAGTCTCTATCCTATCCCGAAGCATAGTTTTTCGCCATTTCACTTTTCGAACGTTTTTCTCTGGAGCATCCCCTTAAATATGCATTTTTGAAAAATTTCATTCTTCTTGGGTTTTTTATCAAATGATTCGCCCATATACCAAATATCAAGCCTCTATCACGTTCTAAAAGGGGTGTTTCTACTTCATTCTGAGAATCGAACTTTTTTGTGTGCGACACCCCCTAAAGTAGAAAATATTGGAAAACTGAATTTGTACACTTTCTTCCTTCCAAATTTTCTACCCGTACACCAAATTTCAAATCCCTATCTCATCCAGCAGCATGTTTTCTGAAGAATTCACCTTTCGAATGTTTTTTCTTTGAGCACCCTTTTAAACGAACGTTTTTGAAAACCTATATTCGTCTTGGGTGTTTTCATCAAATGATTAGTCCATATACCTAATTTCAAGCCTCTATCAAATTTTAAAGGGCCGTTTCTCATTTATTCGGTAAATTGAATATTTTGATGTGAACCACCCCCTTAAGTAGAAAATATTGAAAATCTGAAATTGCACACTTTCTTCCGTTCGAACGATTTACCCATACACCAAATTTGAAGTCTCTATCTTATGGCAAGCATGCTTTCTTATCATTTCACTTTTCGAACGTTTTGGTGTGGAGCACCCTCTCTAGAGAACGTTTTCGAAAAATTCGATTTTTCCTGGGGGTTTTATCGAACGATCGACCCGTGTACCAAATTGCAAGTCTCTATCTATTCGGGATGTGCCTAAAAAAAGCGTGACAGACAGACAGACGGACAGTTGGCAATTAGTATATACTAGCCGAATACCCGTTGAAAATCAACGGTCTCGCAATAAGCAACCCCTGAATAATGTAAATTTTTTAATAATTCGCGTTTCACATTTATTCGACAAATCGAATACTTGGGTGTGCAGAACCCCCTAAAGAAGAAAATATTGGGAAACTAAATTTTCGCATTTCTTCCTTTCGAATTATTTACCCGTACACCACATTAAAGTCTATCTCATCCCGTGGCACCCCTATATTAGTATTTCTCCTTTGGAACTTTTTTCTGTGAAATACACCCATAAATGAACATTTTTGAAAAACTCTCTTTATCTTGGGTTTTTTATCAGATGATTGGCCCATATACCGAATATCAAGCCTCTATCATATTTAAAAAGAAGCTTGCCTCATTTATTCGAAAAATTGAACATATTAGTGTGCGGCACTCCTTAATGTAGCAAATATTGGAAATCTGAAATTTCACGCTCTCTTCCTTTCAAACTATCCACCCGTACACCAAATCTGAAGTCTCTATCCTATCGAGAAGCATGTTTTTTCCATCACTTCACCTTTCGAACGTTTTTCTGTGTAGCACCCCGTTAATGAACATTTTTGTCAAACTGTATTCATGTTTGGTTTTTTTGTCAAATGGTTAGCCCATATACTAAATTTCAACCTTCCATCACATTGTAAAGGAGTCGGTTTTCATTTGTTCGGTAAATCGAACATTTTAGTGATCGGCACCCCCTACAATAGCAAATGTTGGAAGACTGAAATTGCACACTTTCTTCCTTTCCATCTTTCTATCCGTACACCAAATTTGAAGTCTCTATATCATCGTGAAGCATGTTTTTCTAGCATTTCATCTTTCGAATGCTTTTGTGTGGAGTATCCACCCCCTTAACTATACATTTTTTAAAAACTCTATTCTTTTTGTGATTTCTATGATGATTCACCCATATACCAAATATAAAGCCTCTATCACGTTTTTAAAGGAGCGTTTCTCCTTTATTCCGAAAATCGCCCATTTTGGTGTGCGGCACCCTCTAAGTAGAAAATATTGGTAAACTGAAATTGTACACTTTCTTCCTTTCAAACTATCTACCCTTACACCAAATTTGATATCTCTATCTCACTCCAAAGCATGTTTTTTTTTATCAATTGAGTTTTCGAAAGTTTTACTCTGGAGCACCCTCTTAAACGAACATTTTTGAAAAACTGTATTCGTCAAATTATTAGCCCACATACCAAATTTTAAGCCTCTATCAAATTTTAAAGACGCCTTTTCGCATTTATTCGGTAAATCGAACGTTTTGGTGTGCGACACCCCTTAAGTAGAAAATATTGGAAATCTGAAATTGCACACTTTCTTCCTTTCGAACGATTTACCCATACACCGAATTTGAAGTCTCTATCTCATCGCAAAGCATGCTTTCCCTTCATTTCACTTTTCGAACACTTTGGTGTGCGGCACCCCCTTAAGTAGAAAATATTGGAAATCTGAAATTGCACATTTTCTTCCTTTCGAACGATTTACCAATACACCGAATTTAAAGTCTCTCTCTCATTGCAAAGCATGCTTTTCTATTATTTCACTTTTCGAACGTTTTGGTGTGCGGCACCCCCTTAAGTAGAAAATATTGGAAATCTGAAATTGCACACTTTCTTCCCTTCGAATGATTTACCCATACACCAAATTTGAAGTCTCTATCTCATCGCAAAATATGCTTTCCCATCTTTTCACTTTTCAAACGTTTTGGTGTGGGGCACACCCTCTATAGAACGTTTTCGGAAAATTCGATTTTTCCAGGGGATTTTATCGAACGACTGAGCCTTGTACCAAATTGCAAGTCTCTATCTATTCGGGAATTGCCTGAAAAAAGCGTGACAGACAGACAGACAGACGGACAGACGGACACTTGGAAATTAGTATATATAGAATAGATAGATAGATTAATTAATATTCTTTTACAGAACTTGCGCGAAAGATAAATAATGGGAGGGTTATCAGCGGCATACAACGCAATGTACAATTTAATGATTTCCACGAATACGACCAATTTACGACCATGTCAATTTAACAGTAGTATAAATAAATTATTACTAGCCGAATACCCCTTTGAAAATCAAAGGTCTCCCAATAAGCAACCCCTGAATAATGTAAATTTTTTAATAATTCGCGTTTCACATTTATTCGACAAATCGAATATTTTGGTGTGCAAAACTCCCTAAAGAAGAAAATATTGGGAACTAAATTTCCGTATTTCTTCCTTTCGAATTTTCTACCCGTACACCACAGTCTATCTTATCCCGCGGCACCCCTATATTATTATTTCTCCTTTGGAACTTTTTTCTGTGAAGCACATTCATAAATGAACATTTTTGAAAAACTCTATTTGTCTTGTGTGTTTTATCAGATGATTGGCCCATATACCAAATATCAAGCCTCTATCACATTTAAAAGGAAGCGTGCCTCATTTATTAGGAAAATCGAACATATTAGTGTGCGCACCCCTTAAAGTAGCAAATATTGGAAATCTGAAATTTCACACTTTTTTCCTTTCAAACTATCTACCCTTACATTTATCTCTATCTCATTCCGAAGCATAGTTTTTTATCAATTCACTTTTCGAACGTTTTACTCTGGAGCACACCATAAACGAACATATTTGAAAAACTATATTCATCTTGCGTGTTTCCGTCAAATGTTTGGCCCATATACCAAATTTCAAGCCTCTATTAAGTTTTAAAGGAGGGTTTTCTTATTTATTCTGTAAATCAAACATTTTGGTGTGCGGCACCCCCTTAAGTAGAAAATATTGGAAATCTGAAATTGCACGCTTTCTTCTTTTCGAATGATTTACCCTTACACCGAATTTGAAGTCTCTATCTCATCGCAAAGCATGCTTTCCCATCATTTCACTTTTCGAACGTTTTGGTGTGGGGCACCCCCTCTATAGAACGTTTTCGAAAAATTCGACTTTTTCAGGGGGGTTTATCGAATGACCGAGCCGTGTACCAAATTGCAAGTCTCTACCTATTCGGGAAGTGGCTAAAAAAAGCGTGACGGACAGACAGACAGACGGACACTTGACAATTAGTATATATAGATAGATAGATGGTTGTAAATGTTTTACAGTGTAGGGAAACTTTGCAATTTTAACAATGAAGGTACAGGTAGTATAGGGAGATTGCTATTTCGAACTAAGTTATGGAAGTTAATGGTATCAAAATCGTTATATTAACATATATGTGATAAATAATTTCAGCTGATCGGCGCTATAAGGCTGTTCCAATAAAATAATCTTTTAAAAAATTTTGTATTAATTTTTATGTGATCTTAATTTGTTTATAGGAAAGAAGAAATAGAGAAGGAAAAGAAATTACTTGAAGAAGTTAACAAAAATCTGAAAGAAATAAAAGTAAGTTTGAGTGATAACAAGGATGTTGAAAAATCGGTTTTGGGTAAGGTAATTGCGCCTATTATTTAAAATTTATTGTTTTAATATTTTACTTCCATGAAAAGGCGTTATAAAGATACGCTAAAGTATAATGTTGCTCATGTTAAAAACCTGTATCTGTATGAAGATAGGCAGGTTAAGGCTAAGTTAACAAGAAAACCTTTTACTCATTACATATATTTATCATTATCTCACCCTAATGGATTTTTGTATACAGAAATATATGATTCATAGGTAATATTTCAAACAGCATAATCATGCTTGTCACTGTTTATAAGGGGGATTTATGAACTTCTAAAATTTGTTTTGACCAATAATTATGCATTTTCTTCTCAAAACCCAGTAAAAGAATAGGCTCATTACTGTAGAAGTTTATTTTTCTTACACTCATGCTTGTTACAGAATACAGTGATATGAGTGCATGAACTACGTATTCCGCGATGCCATTTCTTTTTATACTTGTACGATCTATCCTCTTGATTCGTGGGTGTGTTTTCAGGATACAAGAATAGAAGCGACTTTCTGGATATCTTAAGCTTTTTTTTTAAGCAGCAATAAGTGTGAGCAGAAGCAAGATAGAGTTTTAATAATTCTTCAGTTATTCAGTAAAGTCACCAAAATAGCCAAATACAATTAAACAGCAATTAAATTCAAAACAACCAAAGATCGTAATCTCAAAACACTGACGAATTCACTATTCACTTTCACGAATCATTCTTATCAGAGACATGGTTCTTAATTTTTCAGATTTCTCTGATAAATCTGTACGTGATTCTCTGAGAATTGTTCTCGACATCCCCTGGGACTATGGGCTGTAAGAGACTTGGGACTTGACATGGAGACTATATGGTGGATGTTGTCTTCAATCCGGTGCTCCATTTCATTGCAGGTCCTGAGTTTCATTTGTCTGATTTTATATTATACTAGCAGCATACCCTTTCTTTTTACGGAGTATATATAAAGAAACTTAAAATTCACAATCATGTGCAAATTCCTATAGTATACTAAATGACATTGCTAATCAAAATATTTTGTTAAAATATTTAATTTAATGCTCCTAAAAAGAAGTTAAAGAATCTCTGTTCTCGCTATACAAAGTTATCTTCACGGACAGATATGAAAAATAAAACATCCTGGCCCCGTTTGTAAACCATTTTACAAAAAACATGAAATTGAATCAATATGTGCAAAACAAGAAAGATCAAACATCTCTAAAATGCGATACATCCTCGGTAATAGTTTTAAAGTTATCACAATACTATATTAATTTATTATATTTGAAAACTGAAAAGTTCATCGAAAGAAATGTATTTCATTCAAATGACGGCATTGAAATATAAATTGTCTGGTTTAAACATCTCTAAAATGCGATACATTCCCAATTAATATTTTTAAAATTATCATAATACTACAATAATTTATTATATTCGAAAACAAATTAACTTTATTCATATGACGCTGGTTTACGCTCACTATATCGATGTTCGCGGATTTTTATTTTGTTACTTCTTAACTTCCCTGCCTTAACTTCTGGGCAACACCGAGTACATATTTTAGTTTTTAAATGAAGATACATTTTGATAAAAGAAAAAAAAATGATAATACTGAATATACGCAAAAAATAGCTTTCTAAAAATTGCATGTGAGTATTATTTCCTTTTCATGCAAATGGTAATTTGATTTTTCAGGTTTTGGAGCACACTAAGGGGGTCATCAAGGAAGACGCCCACGAATTCCCTGAATTCGTGAATACCTACGATAAGAGACTTGGAGAAATACTTAGCGGAATTTTTGAAAGTATATTGTTAACAGAAGGGATTAAGATGTAGCTTGATACCATGCATTTGGATGTATCTATCTAAACAAAAATAAATATACTCTTAATATTAATATTTTCATTTCGTTGGTTTTCTTTTGAAGTAATATGGTTGCAAATTTAACATCTTCAACATATTATTTGACCCAGTGAAGCGACATCTCATAGGAACCGTGCCCTCCTTCCCTGACCGCCAATTACATGTTTTTTTTGGCGCTTTCCGTACAGACGGAGACGTACAATTTGGTATAGGGTTCAATCGCTTGATAAAACTCTACTATTTTTATAAACTGAACTAAAATTTAATCTGCACCAGGGTAACCGACAGATGGATTCTCTACCAAATTTTGCGACATTTTGTCCATTACTTTTTTAGATAGAGTGGATACATACATTGCACAGACAGATACAGACACACACACAGACGTTATGTTAAAAAGATTTTTTCTATTCTAAAATGCTCGGAACCTGTACATCCTCCCAAAACTCGATTTGCTATTTTCGACTTGATTCCAAAACTTTCTCTATACGTTACCATACATTGTAGAGAAAGTAATAATTTTCAATAACGAGTTATGATACATAATTTTTACCCTGCCTTTGTTCAATGCATTTTTACTTTTCCTACAATACATGGTGGTGTATAGGGAAAGTGTTGCAATCTTGCCGAAAATTGGAAGTCGAGTTTTTGATGGACCTACACGTTTCGGAATATCTAGAACACGAAAATACTATTTTCAATGCGCATCTGTGTGTGTGTGTGTCTGTATGTACAATGTATGTATGCACTTTGGCACAAAATTATTTGAAGAAATTTGATAAATTTGATTGATAAATTACTGATGGATTACTCTGGTGTTTTTTAGATTTTGGTATGATTCGGAAGTGTTCAAATAGTAGACAAATTTCTTTGAATGAGATGTTAATTGGTCCTTTACATTTTCTGATATTACAGTAATTCTTCTTTGCCCAGCCATCCTGTTTAACTGAATTTTATCAAAATTTTTGGCTGATTCCGGACAAATTATTTTAGCAGCTATCTCAGGGTAATCATGAACGAAATCTAAATGATCGGCACCAAAAAGGTGCCTTATAGCAAAAAGCTATAAGGCGAAATATTTCAAAACTTATTTCTGTTGCAGTTTCCGAATCTTGAATAGGTTTTGTAATATCACTTGCTGACCTGCCAATTCTAGCTTCAAAAATTAAATATTTTGTTTACGTAGTTCTTTGGGTAGTTTTGAAAATGTAGCATGTAGATTTTCATAGTGTCTCCTTATATTGTATTCCTATGCGACGTTTGCAGTACTTTTACAAATCAAGCACATGATATTATTAAACGACTGCAGGAAATAATATTTTTCGGTCCAGCTATCCTGAAACTATCGTTTTCCATCCTGTACTTTGCGTTTCCTACTTGGACTTGCTTTATTCATTACAGAATTTACTTTTTACCTTTTCCAAGGGGTGATAATTAATTGTAGCAACCACACCTACGAAAACAAAATACTCATGTGACAAATAGATGAATTATAAAATTTGTTGACATTATTACTAACCGGTTATAGTAAATAGATAGGCAATAGATGCTCACAAGGTTGACTGAAATATTCTAAATAACAGTTAGTTATCTTTATCGCCAACAATTCAAACACACCAAAAAATACAATGCAACTTAAAGGCATGTGGATGGCGCACGCATTGATAACTGAATGATAACGGCACAGAATACTATATTCAGAAGGCTCACTTCCATAGGACCCTATGGCAAAATTTTTAACATGGGATGTCGCATAGACACTAGCGCTCGTGAGTTAGACGAACTGAACTACGATGTAAACAAAGTACGCCTGCCAGATTTGGCGCATTATCGCTCGCTTGGCGATTTTTTTTCCCCAAAACCGGGCGAGAAAAAATTATACTGGACTGTACTTTTATAATTTTTGAGACCATAGAAATGATCAGGATTCAAAAATACATTAATCTGCAACATAAATGTATTCATTAGTTTAAGTAAATTTAAATAAACACAGATATATATTTAATTCAAATAATCATAAAATGGATTAAAAAATAGACGTATTGCATTGTCTCACTGTAAAACATAACGTACAAAAAATTACAAGCTAACATACTCAAAAGACTGAAATATTATATAATATTTTCAGTTTAAAAGGTATACTAGCGTGTTGATTGTTAAATTACATTACCCTTAATTTGTTCTAGGATACTGATAATAGACTTTTTTTAATATAAAAATATTCTTATAGTAAATGTCAAATTTACATAAATGCACTATCAAAGTTGTGGAACTCAATTATTAATTACCCGAAGGTGGGGTGAATTTTCCAGCATAAGGCACTTCATAAAAATTTTACATAAATATATACACATACAATATCATAAATGCCCGGCCGTCCAAACAGTTACCTTACATCTTTCGGGTAGGTCGGACGGTCTGGGTCTCAACAACAACATACAATATCACATTCAATTTAATTAACTCTAAGAAAAAGATATCCAAATATCAATTATTATACATTTTAAAAAAATAAGGAAATATTTTTTAACTAATTATACCACTACCTCTTAGAATTTAGTCTAATCGCCAGTAATAACACAGCACTAATTTCGTATGATTAACACGTGTATACTTATGAGCACGTGTATACTTATAATGAACACGTATATAGGAAGGTGATAACTAATATTATTTCAATTTTAATAAAAATAAATTACGTACCCTGTAACGCAACCAGTTTTCTTTTGGCAATCCATTTCTTGAAATGATCTAATCACTTAACAAATAATCATCTTGCACGTTACTCAAACCACGCTGCAATGCATGCTACAGGGTTATAACATTGAAAATAGTCTTGGACCCAAACCAGACCGTCTCCAAGCGCTCAGATCAAACCAGACCATCGCCAAGATCGGGCCAACCCGCATTTTGGTCCATCTCTGAGGACGCTGCGAAATCGAGAATGACAGGTCTGTATATATCAGTTAGTGGATAACGGCTGTCTCTGGCTGGTACGCGTGCCACGCCTGGCGACACAGCTACTTTGTTGTGCGCCTGTGCAATTTTTAAAAATTACCTATCGTATGACTGGTTACAGTGTCTAGAAGAGACAGGGTGCCGACTGAGGCGAAAAACGGGTTTTCTAAAAGATGCCACCGCCAGACAGCGCTGGTCTCGAATAAGAGATCAAAAGCCAAGGTGCTAACATTGAAACTAATGGGAATTTAATGCAAATGAAATAACCGATATCTTTGGAAATAGATGAAGAATTTGTGTGAAATTTGATATGATTTTTGCAAGTTATATACACTAAAAGGCATTTGATTTTCAGAGAGATTGAACTAAGGATATATTTGTATTTTTAAAATTTTATTTAATTTGATCTAGTTTGTGTTCGTTCAAACTCGGTACAAAATAATCAGGTTCATTGATCACAGAAATATGAAATTTGGTATGACGTTTACTCGTGTAGAAAGCCCAGACCACACGACCAACCCGAAGGCTTATGGTTGCTGCTTGTGTGGCCGGAACGTTTTCTCGTGTTGTATATTTCAGTTATTTCGAGTTTGACGCTCATTAAGATAGACCTTCTAGGGCCCACCATAGGACTCTACCCGTTTTTAGAGAATAACTCGAAAATCAAAACAAGAAAGAAATATAAATTTAATATATCCATTTCTTTTGGGGTATATTACTTTTCTTATATACATGATGTATAAGAAAAGTATTGCGACGGGGTCGAAAATTCGAATTCGAGTTTTCGACGGGAGAGCACGTTTCAAGCATCCCTAATCACGAATCAAACATTTTTGAGGTGGTGTGTGTGTGTGTGTGTGCGTGCGCGTGTGCGTGTGATAAAGTGCGTGTGTGTGTCAGTGAGTCTTTGGAGACTATATCTTACGAACGAATGGAGCGATTCGAATGAAATTTGGTACAAAAATCACGATCCGTGAATACTGGAAATCTATGGTTTTTAAACGTAATCGAATCTTCAGAACCACCCTAAATTTTCGAGTGAAATTTTGAAAAATTCATCAAAAAATCAAAATATTTAATAAAGATACGCAAATAGATATTTCTTATGTAATTTTTCGTTAGAAAACGATTGACATAAACTTTAGAACGCTAGCATGAACAATTCTCGAGATATTGCACATTTTTCAAATAAATTTATCAAAAAATCCCATAAATTAAAAAAAAATATTAACTGTTGAGAAACATGTTCACTTTTCATATGTAATATAATACGATAAATTGGGTGACATAATTCTCGTGGATTTAGCTAGTTCCATTCATGAGAAAAGATGCTTTGAGTAATACTTTTGTATTTGAGCGCCAATAGTCATTTATTTGCAATAAGAATAACTTATTTCTCCGTCCATAATATTTGGCGAGATTTTGGTGACGAATTTGGCGGAATGTCGCCAACTTCGCGACTTTTTGAAATGTTGCCAAATTAACGAAAATCTCGCCAAATGGATAAAAATGACGCTAAATCAATGAAAACGACGACTAATTGCCGAAAATTCAATATCTTGGCAAGAATATAAGTATCTACTATAAGAAAACCTATTTTTGTTACTGTAGAAGTTGTAAATTCATTGCATCATATAAGGAAAGTCATGTGTTGCCCACATCAGATTTTTTTAATTCTTTCGATCTTGAACCTATCGGGCTGTCCCGTCTTAGTTGTGCCTTAGAAATACACCCGTTTTTGCGGAATAACTCGAGAATAGGTGTATCTAAATATTCCAAATTCGCATATCCTTGTCTCGTTTGCCTTATATTTTAACTCTTTGGATTTGAAACCTTATCGGGCTAGCCCGTGCTGAGCCCAACAAAAGGAATGTATGCGGTTTTAGAGAATAACTTTTTAGAGAATAACTTTTTATTGATTACTTCTAGGCACCGTAGACTGGTTAAAGTTAAAATAATACATGGTGAGGCGAGCCGCCAGTAAATCTACGGGCCGCGGTCTATGTTTCCTTGCTACAAGACATTTGCAAGCATGTTACTGAAAGTTTCAGGGGAATCAGCTGTCTGTAAGGTTAAGTAAGGTTATGATAATAATAATAGTAATATATATATATATATATATATATATATACATTATAAAACTTGAAAAATTTATTTTCAATTTTAGTGAACAGATTAAAAAGCTAAAAGCAAAAAATAATTTATAATACATCTTGTAAAGCGCTATGCTGCAATATTTACATGTGTATTCCTATATAAATTCCCAAAAAGGACAAGTAGCAATGTACTCGTACAGATTCTAGATGTGTGACAGAAGTACCGGCCGGGGGGAGTTGCGACCCCCAGCACTCCGGTTAAAGCTTTTTCCGCCATGGCAAACGCTCCCGGTAACCGATACTCCCTACACGATTTCCTTCATGACCTTTTATAAATCCGCAAAAATACATACATATACAATTTCAATAACATGTAAAATCTAAAAGTTTACTTTTCTACGCTAAAACTATCCATGAAGCATTCTGTAAAAATATAACAAATAATTTAAAATACAAAATTCTTAAGACTAAAGAAATCCCAGTCTGAGAGGATATTTTTTTAAAAAATGGATATAAGACCCATAAACCGCATTATTTCCATATAAAAACCTGTGTGTAAAATTACCTCACAATTAGTCATTTAATCCTTTTAAACCCTTTCTATTCAAAACTAATGTTTGAAATACTAGTCAGAGTGTCTGTATTTTTAAATATGGACTCAAGACCTATTGGCAACTCCATCGCCATATATATACTAATGTTTGAAATCATTTCACTTATGGTTAATTATTACTTTAAAAACTATATATTCAAGACTATTGAAATCCATGTTATTATTATTAAAATCCTTTCTGGATACCAAAACCTATTGGCTTCTTTATCACCATAAAAATCCTAATGTTTGAATTTACTTCACTTGTGATAGTTTAATGCTCATAAATCGATATATTCAATTCCAAAGACATTCCAGTCAGAGAGTTATTTTTAAATATTGGATACAAGACATTTAAACAATATTATCACCTTATAAATATATATACATATATATAGACACATAAATACGCCATAGTCCAAACTCTACGCAATACACCTTCCCATGGAACAACACATAACTTTTTGATTTTATACCACTTTCACATATGACTAAAGTAATTATTAAAAGTTCGTCCGATATTTCAGAAAACCCTTATAATCACGAACTTACCATCTGGATAACGCTTATAATGTTTCCACATAAAAATAGCCCTAGCTATAAAATTCCGGTGTATAGCCATATTGAGCTATCTGATTTATGATCCTCAATTTGGCATAAAAACACGTCACCCTCTGCGTATTACAATTCCCGCCATTAGGCTATATCCGAAAAGTCGTATGTTGTTATCATTCCAAAATATCTCTTCCTGGTTACGGCTGCAGTTAAACCATTATAATTGGAAACCAATCTTATCAGAAAAGCGGGAGGATAACCCTCCTCGATAGCCTCCTCCAGAAAACGGCAATCACACTTGTATCTATCGTTGTTAGTAAAATTCAACAACTTATGTCGTTTCATTTGATTTACTATCAGATTTCTGAATATGTTACGGTGTAGACTAGTTGTCCATGACGTCAAATATTTGATATCAAAATTAAAGGTGTTACGTTTATCGTAAATACGATAACATTGTATAGTGGCAGGCTTCATTATAGTGAGATCTAAAAAATCCAGACTTTCATCCTCATTGCATGGTGTTTCTATTAAAGTTAAACATGGAGGATAAAAGTCAAACTTCATTGTATAACCACTATCCTCGAATCCGCATAGGATATCATCCACGTAACGTAGGAATAACATCTCATTTAAAAGATGTGTTCCCCTTTCATATCTATCTAGGTAAATATCTGCCATAATTGACGAACAGTTACCCCCCATTGGGATACCCTTAATTTGTTTATAAAAGTTTTCTCCATTGTATAAAACTGTCTCGAATAAAACCAACTCCACCAAAGCCTTGTACTTTCCAATTGCTATATATAGCTGCAAATCACATCTATGGTATGATTCTATTAGGATGCTATATAGATCCTTAATGTCTATATTATTGAAAAGGTCAGCAAAGTCATAACTCCTGTATATACCGATGTTTGGCAATTCTTTCAGTTTCTTAACTACTTCGAGGCTGTTTTTTATAAAATAGCTACCCTGGTCATATAGTTTCCGTAATACCAATTTTAAATGTTCCAATAATAATTTATTGGCCCTTGTTAAATAAGTTTTAAAACCGATGGTTACTGGTCGGAATTTAACTGGATTTTTATGTAGCTTAGGTATTAACGTTAAATAGGGATATCTAATTTTTCCCACACATATGCCAGATTTTTTGTACAAAGCTTTTATCCGGTTACTGATTTCCAACTGAGTTTGATTCAACAACGAGTACATACTATGATCTTCGTATGCTTGTCTTAATAAACTAACATAGTACCATTTACAAGTCATTGCAAAATTCGACGTTACCTTGTCTACGTACGTAATTACATACATACTTTGTATTTCATCCAGCTCTTTTTTATTATATTTAAGCTCACTTCCTATTGTATTACACCGTACGTTCCTGCGATACCATGAAATGCACTCATTTATCACTAAGACCTTCCATTCTTCAAATGTCTCAGTTGGCAAACTGAATTTTACTGCCGCTTTTTGAATATAATGTGTAATATCAATTTCCATTGCTCGTTTAATGGAAACGTCACTCTTAAATCGGTATTTAGTACCCAATTCAAAGTATTTTTTAATATTCGATTTTATTATACCCAGATCTCCTGTTACAATATGTCCATGATGTACGTCTCTGTATATCGATGTATTACATTTGCAACTTACACAACTCTCTGTATGTAAATTACTACCAATAAAATTATAATTAAAAAACCTTCTCCCCAAAGGTTTATCATATTTGAAAGCCACTTTTAACCTCAGGTCCCTAACTGGTAAAGTATGAGCCATTAGTCTTAAAATTCTATTAAAAGGAATAAGATCGTATCTTTTATTAATATATTTCAATATAAGATATTCGTCAATATGTTTTTTTATTTTAATATCCTCTAAAACTATTCCATGTATCCTGGCTCTAAATTTGATGTAATCCAACATTATACACAAGGATCTGGACCGATCGCTTTCAGTACATTCTACATATATTTTTCTGTAATGACACCAAACTCTGTTAACAAACTTCAATCTAATTCCGTAAGCCATATTCTTCAGCCATGTCTCGGGAATATCTTTTCCAACATCTATATCTCGCAAAACCCTATCAATTTTATCCACTGTTCTTTTTAAGCACACTTTTCCCCTACATCCTCCTCGTTGTTTACGACTGGACCTTTCCAAGTCCCGCTTCACCATACTGTCCGTCCTTACGCTTGAATAATATTCCTTGTTATAATTATTACCGTACATAACAGTATTGAGACCATACGGATAAACCGATCTATGTTGTGCTATATGTGTATTTTCCCACCATAATCTTAAATTTGTATCCACCACAATATCCAAAATAGTAACCTTCATTGCTTCAACTCCGTGATTAGCAAAGTGTCTTATTTCCAAAGACACCTCACTTTCCGAATTTTTAATACATTTATATATCATGCTACGGTGCAGATTTATTCTGATATTAAGGCAGTTCTTAGTTTGCCCTATATACTCTTTTCCACATATATCGCATGTGATAGAGTACACGCAATTATATGTTTTACAGAAACTCTTATATTTTCCAACATTGGAAATCTGTATCTTGTTTGCTTTAGGACACAACATACATTTTGTTGAACTACATTTACTGTATTTAAATTTTCCAAAGTTTTTATAATAAGTGCGATACGTAGAGCCCGGACATTCCATATTAGAATCAAACTGTATAACATTAGAAACAGGCACACTCAAAGCAACCACGTTATTTTTAGGTACGGCAACTCCTGTATGAATAACGTTAAAGTAGTTTTTAATAGAATTCACAAGAGGGTAACTGGATGACGGTCGTCCTACGCCCCTTGCATCTGACGACCGAGCAATCGTGGTAGAGACCCCGAAGTTGCCAGACGCTAAATTCTTATTATTGTACATTTCATAAAAAGTTTAAGAAGAAACGCATACCGGTTCGAAAATAAATTCAAACCCGGCCAAAGCCAATGATAATCTAACCACTTCCGGTATCTCCCCAAAGCTTTACCTCTTCGACGAGTACATTGTACGAGTACTTCTGTACGAGTACATTGCTACTTGTCCTTTTTGGGAATTTATATATATATATATATATATATAAGAAATATGTAATAATAAAAATTTATGTAATAATAATAATTATGTAATAATTATGTAATAGTAATATTAACATCACCATAGAAGCAAATTCACGGCCATAATGCCGATAAGAGAAGAGAACAACACCAACCCAAATTCGATGATTAGTCAGAGTTAAATTTCTCCTCAGGTCTGAGTATTTAACTCTAACTAACCCAAACACATGCCTGTTTCAGATATATATATATATACGTATATATATATATATATATATATATATATATATATATATATATATATATATATATATATATATATATATATATATATATATATATATATATATATATATATATATATATATATATATATATATATATATATATATATATACAAAATAACGCTTCGGCAGGCGATATTTAGCTGAAATTTTCAGAAATGAAACTGGAATTTTCATGAACGTCTGTAATTGCAATTGCGACTTTTCTAATAAGTTGTCGAAATTATTAACAAAGTAGCTGAATAAAATGAGCAAAAAGTTGCAGAGTGTTTTACAGTATAGCGAAGTTTTATTTATCTATATTTACAGCCGTTTAATTTACAGTTAATTAAATTTCTTAAAATAACACAGCATGGCTAATTTTTGTCGAAAGTTCTGTAACCGAAGTTTCGCTCTATTTTAATAATTTCTGCACGAAATTCTCTTCCGTTTGATTAACTCATAAAACAGCGTCATTCCTACTGTGTCGTGTTTGCTTAGTCAATCTAGTTGTATTAGAAATGATGGACACCTGCATAAACAGAGGTTTATACCTCCTAACATGAATGTCGTCACCTGTTGTTGGATGCATTTCTTCTGCAATACGGTGTGTTGTTAAGACATCGACGTGTACTCGGGCGAAAAAGATGATTCTGCGGGTAAAAGTAAGTTATAATTTGTATAAACTACCCAATAAATATTTTCGCGATACTTTTTCCAAACATGAATTTTATTACTTTACTTATAAGGTATATCCAGGAAATATGTTTGAAATAGGTTGATAGATTTAAATATTTTAAGGAAATCTGGATTCACAAATTCTGTAATAACAATTTCAGTGTTATACCTGTGCATGCTTATTTGTATGTTTGTCTCTGTATTCTGTGTCTGTGAGAAAGATTATGCACTTTAGTACAAAAATACTTTGACGAATATTAGATCAGCTTAATAGTTTGATAAACTTGTACTCCAATACATTGCACTTATCTTTAACTTTAGAGGTCTCACTAAAGACGTACATCGGGGCTTTGTATCGCTGAAAAATTTTAGAATTATGCCTCTAATTCTGCATGTTTCATAATTTTATCGGTACTTTATCTCAAATTAAAACCTATTTTAGGATAATTTTTATGCCGGGTCCCTAGGAAGTCATTGAGTACCCCAGTAACTTTGTATGGAAAGTCCTTGAACACACCAATAACTCTGTAAGGGAAGTTCTAGAGCACTTCAAAACTTTGCAAGGCAAATCTTTGAGCACCGTCAATAATATTGTAAGGCATTCGCCAATAATATTGTAAGGTAAATCCTTGAGCACCCTAAAAATTTGTAAGGAAAGTCCTTGAGCACCCCCAAAACTTTGTAAGGAAAGTTCCTGACCACTCCAATAACTTTGTAAAGAAAGTCCTTGAGCTCCCCAATAACTTTGTAAGGAAAGTCTTTGAGCACCCAAATAACTTTGTAAGGAAAGTTCTTGAGCTTCCCAATAACTTTGTAAGGAAAGTCCTTGAGAACCCATATAACTTTGTAAGGATAGTCATTGAGCACTCCAATAACTTTGTGAATAAATAAATGGAGCACTATAAGAACTTTGTGAAGAAAGTTCTAGTGCACCAAAATAATTTTGTATGGAAAGTCCTTGAGTACCTCAATAATTCTATAAGAAAAGCCTCGAGCAATTACCTTGGGATGGCCTATGAGGAACGAAAGGGGAACCACGAAACGTAACTAAGGAAAAGGTCCATGAGTGTACACGCTAGTTTTATCTATAGTAAATTGACAATGCCCAATCAAAAACAGGTGATTGCAGTGTCCCTAGAGGAGAGTTAAAACAAATTAGATAATTTAGGAAACAAAGGGAGATGGTCGACAAAAGCCAAGTATAGAATTTTAGAGCATTGCTTAATGAGTAGAGATCGACACCAGAAGCAAACTAAACGAGTATATGAAAAACAATAAATACTTGTCAAAAAGTCATATCATAAGGGCTTCTGAAGCAGCGACATCTGATATGCTTATCGAACTACGCGGTAAAATATTTTCTCACCTTCAAATAGGCATTTCTGCTGAAGGAGGGCATTTTGAACAGGATGTGCATAAATGCTATGTTATATCATTTCTGAATAGGATAGCCATTCGCCAACAAACATCATGTTAAATTAATGCCTTCTGTAACAGTTTGATTGTCTGCCCATTTAAAATCTGTTCTAAATTTCTGTAATTGGCTGTTTTTGTTCATTTAGATTTGTTACTGGATTCGTCATGCTGACTTTTTAACGCTCTGCTAATCACTTTTGATTGCATCGGACATGGTCATTATATTCTAACTAAGTCTAACGTGTTGATTCATTCTTTGATAATCACTCATGTTCCTCCGATCTGTTGAAATGACTGATAGGCGTTTAAAGGGTTGAAAGGCATGAACAATGGCGCTGGTAAACTGTTTATTTCAGCTTCAGATGCATGGATATAATTTCAATTTACACAGAAAAGTGTTATAATTGTTTGTTAAATGTAGAAGATTTTACTTTAATTATTCCTCCAATTCTAATGGTTTTGCGGCATCCTACCATCCATACTGCAGCATACGCCACTGCGGCTCTTGACTAATATTATTGATGAAGGTGAGTATTAAACAATTTTTTAAATATTTCTGAACGTTGCCATAAATATTTAGAACTTTTATTCCATCATTCATATTTGACCAAACCATTTGACATAACCATTCATATTTGATAAAATATAATGATGTTACAAATATACCTCAAATCGCTTTTGCTGTCTTAAAAATGTCCTAGTTGAAAAGTGACATTTCAAATTACCAACTGTGGTAACTTTTGGGAAATATGGAAATGTTCTCGAAACAAGGTGAGTGATCAAGAATTTCACGAGTTACCTAAGTTTTGTTGATATTTCCACAGAATAAGTTTACAAACCCAGACCATGGCGTCTGCCACGAATGGCATGACACCGTTTTAAGCCCATGGCCGGGCAGAATAGGTTCTGTAGATTTTACCGCATATAACATCTCTTTCTCGGTCGAGGCTTTATTGAGAATTCGATTCTTGAGCTTTCTCAAACTCGCCAAAAATCGCTACATTGATGGCATTTTGTAAAATTTGTGACCAAGGGCGCTAAATTTATCCCCATTATTCTGATCGAAGGTCGATCGATCAGAACATTTCCGTGATAACAATTAATAACTGTAAATATGTAATTTCCGAACTAGTATATATTTAAGACAGGGAAAATGATAATATATGTATGTAGTAGTAGTTTCTGTTTCAAGTGTTCTGCCTCTCGTAATGATGGACGAGCGCAGAAAAGTCCATTTCCTATTCCAAATAAAATCAACAGCTATCCGCATTTTTTATCCTGTTTACGCAAAACCTACAATAGGTAGGAAAATGAAATTTAGCCCGCATATGTAAAGTTGCCTGCAAATTGGAAGAATCATAATTTCAATAATTAAACTGAAATGTATCAGGGCGAAATTCCATTTTTAAAACTGCGCATGCTCAACTATCATGAAAATAACAACTTTTTAACAACCAATCAAAGCGTGTTCAATTTTCATGCAATTTGATTCGTTTATCGGATTCAATTCATGCCAATTCAATTTACAATCAATTCCTATATGCTCTCTATGAAAAATTTTGGAAATAGCATGTAACGTATAAAGTTCTCAGCTAATGTACACAATTCGAGAATTTCTAGAACTTGCCAAGTGCGCTTTTTTCCCTCAAATTCAACCAATGTCAGCAAATTTGTTGCCAATATGAAATAGCCCAGACCTTTCAAATTATAATAATCGTTTTCTCCTAGATTTTTATAACAATGGGTGTATTCAGAAATCAAGCCCGAGCGGACCAGTCGCACATTTGAGTTAGCATTAGCCAACACAAAATGTTCCATTTTGTGACGTTTCAAACGCCCGATCCGCTCACTCGTCAATTTTGAACAAGCCTATTATGATATAACTTCCATTATATACTTCCGTTTAATGAACGTCATATTTCTTTCATGATGTAAAACGAGAACGTGAAGAAATGATCAATAATTGAGTAAAATAAATCGACCAGTTGCTCCGATCCAAGCTATTCGCATTTATGCAAGAGCAAAATCAGATACACCTGATTTAGTAAATAAACTCCAACTATCACTTCTTTTTTTTTTCAATAGAATGTACAGTAACGCTTCATTTTAATTTTTAGGCTGAGAAAGTTTGATTAATGGAGCTTTAGGCTACCTTCAAGATATGCTTTATGAAGAAAATCATGGTCCATCTGATCAACTTCTTGTGATAATGGTCAAATTCGATACTTACACAGAAACAGTTGATGAGAATACTGGCTGTGTTAAGATTCCTATAGTAGCAAGAATTTGGAAATTTAATTGCAACTTACACACGAAAGCAATTCCCGATGCAGCTCGCTTTCGAAATTACAATTCACAAGTTACAAGATTTGTCTTTGAATAAAGCAGTGGTGAACAGCAGAGAAATGTATAAGTCGTCTTGCCCTGTTATGTATTAAAACACTTGAAGGTTTAGCATTTGAAGTACCACATACATTTGATTGATTTGACAATTTCAAAAAGAAACAAAAATACGAATGCTAACGCTTCGAAAACGAGGGAAACACAACGTATTAGAACTCACATTCGTGTACCTATGATTTAAATGTGTTCTTGTATATTAAAATGTGATTTAAATGTATTACTTGGTTTACTTGTTTTCCAGTATTCTGAATTTGTTTAAGAATTTAGCTAAGAATTTGGCTAAGATTCTAAATACTTATGCAATCCTTTGTATTGGGATTGCCAAACAGTGAAATTAAATTTTTATACTTTTAATTTCTTAATGTCTTTATTAAATTACATTAGGTGTTTATTTGAAATCTTTTACAGCTTCAAACGCGCGATTTTAATCAACAACTGGCTTTTGCCTAGTTAATTTCTATTTGTAAATACAATCCGACATTATTTTGTCAATATATACAACTGCAAGTGCTTGTATTCCATGCACTAAAAGAAATGCACAGAACTGTACACAGAAATATATTTTTTTACTAAAGAATGTTCGCTTTGGCGATGACTTGTAATTATATGATTGGACTGTATTGGATTTTTTTTCATTCTATTGTCCTTTTTGTGTCACAAGGACTACTTAACTTACCTACATTTTTTATGATACTGTCAATCCCTATGATTAAACGTGTGCTGGCATATATAGGGATTTTTACCCGATTGAAGTCCCAAGTTCCAACTATTTAGCTACAGTTATGCTTTTCAGCTCACGGGAAGCCATTTAAGGGTAGAATATATGTTTGCGACTCAGATATTCTACTCTTTTTGAGAAGGCTATTTGTTCGGAAAGCTTTTTTATCCAAAAGAAAATATAAAATACCGTGCACTCAAATATAGATGGATTGAGTGAACTGAAGGATGAACTGATAGTGTATAATGGAATCAATCTTTCTTTCTTAGATACACGACGAACTTATTTTTTTACAGATGGATGTGCTATGTTTTACTTGCCTTGTATTTGGTGCTTTTGTCCCTCACTCCTCAGCGTGGCAATTCTTTGGTGAGATATTTTATCTTTACTTGATGATATAAATTGTGATCATATAAATTTCTGAATTTTGATAAAAGTTGATCATTTATTACAACTTATGGATCGTAGTTTTGCGTCGCTTCTTTGTGTCAACTCTAAGTAGTCAATGAGATAGGTGATTAGTGAGCATAAAACTCTTTAAAGCAAGGATTTTAGAATTTTTCTGGTAGAAGTATGTACTACTTCGAATCTAAACACAGATAAGGTCATTGATTTTAATCTTGCCCATTGTTTACAAAATTCTGAGCTCTTAGGATTACAAAAAATTAAGCATGCCTTCTAACAGGGTGTTATATAAAAGTAAAAATCTGATGTGGGCAACACATGACTTCTCTTATACAATATACTGAATTTACTACTTTTGCACTAAAACAATAGATTTTTCTTATAGTAGATATTTATATTCTTTCCAAGATATTGAATTTTCGTCAATTAGTTGTCATTTTCATTGATTTAGTGTCATTTTTATCAATTTGGCGAGATTTTCGTTAATTTGGCAACATTTAAAAAAGTCGCCAGGTTGGCGATATTCCGCTAAATTTGCCGCCAAAATCCCGCCAAGCGTTATGGACGGAGAAATAAGTTATTCTTATAGCTGATAAATAACTATTAGTGTTCAAATACAAAAAGTATCTTTTCTCATGAATGGAATGAGCTAGATCCACGAGAATGATGTCACTAAATTTATCGCATGATATTACATATGAAAAGTGAAGATGTATCTCAAAAGTTAATATATTTCTTTTTTAATTTACGGGATTCTTTGATAAATTTATTTGAAAAAGGTACAATATCTCGAGAACGTTTCATGCTAGCGTTTTAAAGTTTATGCCAATCGTTTTCTAAAAAAATTACGTAAGAAATGTCTATTTCCGTAACTTTATTAAAGGTTTTGATTTTTTGATGATATTTTCTAAATTTCACTCGAAAATTTAGAGGGGTTCTGAACATTCGATTACGTTTAAAAACTATTGGCTTCCAGTATTCACGGATTTTGATTTTTGTACCAAATTTCATTCGAATCGCTCTATTCGTTCGTGAGATATCGTCTCCACAGACTCACTGACACACACACACAGAGACATCACCTCAAAAATGTTTGATTCGTGATCAGGGATGCTTGGAACGTGGTCTCCCGTCGAAAACTCGAATTCGAATTTTCGACACCGTCATAATACTTTCCTTATACATTATGTATATAAGGAAAGTAAAAAGTGATCAACCGATTAATTATTGAACAATCTTTTGCTTTTATTTAACATCATGTAATAGGTCAGAAGTCGCTCCACTTTAAAGTAATAGTTCACATTGAGAGTTTCAACAGAATAGTAGAAAAATAACTGTTAATTCCTTGCAGAATGTGCACTAAGCCAAAATATTGAGCATGCCATTTCTGTAAATATTTCTTTTACAGTTATTCTTAATAGTTGTTACACGTCATAGAGCATTTTTCGGACCAAAATATATTAAAATCCATACGAAACTAAATGGTAGATTGTGTTGGTACCGGCCGTTGCGCTTCAAAGGGGACGCGGAATGATGCGATTAATGCGTGACAGTGGAGAACGGACACTGCAGGCGGGTTCCTCGGAATTGATCAGAACAGGTGCGAGTCGAATGTTGATGACTCCAGTGGATGTCGCAACTTCTCTATGATCTATAAATGGAGATGAAAAAATGGTTTTTGCGTTGTGTAAGATGGATAAGGTAGGAGTTGCAGGTGAGCGAACACGTAGAAGTCGAATAGATTTTTAGCGTTGAAGGCAATTGAGTCGAAGATGATGTAACATATGTTCGGAGAAGACATTTCTGAATCCAAATGGCATGACTTACCGGTGATTCACTGGAATGTGAAATAGATGGGCGTTAACAAGTGTGAAGTTTCGATTTGTAATGGAATATGCGAAAACTATCTTGATTTCAAATCTCTTAATTTATCAAAATCCGTTAAATATTATTTCAGTAACGATACTCATTTCGACTAATTATTCCAAATGATGAACAAAACGAAAAGTACATTCTTCAGAAAAGCATAGAATAGAACATCTTGATAACCGGTTCTGGATAGAACATCAAAGATTTATATACATCGGTATTCCCACAAATTCATCTCATTACCATCAAACGCGATACTGCATTAAAGCATTTTTACTAATCCGATGTAAAATTTAGAACGATTTAGTAATTTTGGAATAGAACTTTTTATTCGTTTATTCGTTCGCCCCCGACGGGCATTGCGCTGCTACCCCGACCGCGAGATATCGCCAACTGAACTATTCACCAAAATTCTGATATAAGCGTCTTAATATGATTGCGCGCGTTCATGATGACAAAGAAAAGAGTTCCAATGCTTTAGAATATGAAATACGAATCTGCAGTAAATGTACAACAGCGCGGGAATGTAACAATACGCCAAGGTATACCGAAACTGGCGGGAAAGCATAACGAAGCCGAATTATAGAATTGGCGCGTTATCAATTTGGAATAAAATTTAAGTACAAGTTTTAGAATTGAAGCAAAAAAGGAATTTACCGAATGTTAAATTTAGATGGAAATAATTAATAAACATTTCATAACAATTCAGTTTTCTAACGTTAGGGAACACTTCTAACCTATTTCACTATTTTTAATCTCAGCAGAAAAAAAACCTAGATAAGATAAGACAAATAAAAAGATAATACATTAGATAAGACAAATAAAAAATATTTTCTCATTATATATGTTTTATGACTTATACTAGGACTTATACTAGGTCAAGTATGATTGCTATATGTGCATAATTGTAGCAAATGTTTAATAAGACATCAAGGAACTTAAAACATCTGTAGGGCTAAGATTTTCGCTGAAAGCATTAATGTTGAAACAATTTTATAGAAATTAGTCGTTAATAATAAAATTGCAAAATGTTTCATCATTGCAGGATATTGACTTTCATTTTAATATCTCAACCACCTGTATGTTCACATTATTAAATTATATTATAGCGAGATATAATTATAAATTTAAAACGATTGAAAAAAAAAGCTTATTTTTATGAGCCATATTATTCTAAACCCACAGATAAGACCCAGAAGAAAAGCAAAATATTACGATGTAAATATGAAAATTGATTATATGTCATGTGGACAGAGACCATCACGGAGAAACTGTACATGGACACGCATGACAGTAGAGGAACATTGGAGTATTTTCGATTCGAAAAATAGTAGGTTCGGGAAAATCATGGCTTCCACAACAATCACTATTATTAACCATGTAGTCCAATCCATAACAATCAAAGCAATCCAGGATGATTAGGAACATCAGGCAATCTCGGATCAGTGATTGAAAAACATATAAAAAAGAACATACCTTAAGTTGTCTGGAGCGCAACACAATAATGCAAATGAAGAAGAGAGGGACAGGTTCTGACGCCGGTAAGAAATTATTATGTTTTATTTAGATTGGAAACTCTGGTTGTTACATATTTTAAAACTTCACGCTATTTCATTTTACCAGAAACCAGCAGTGATCCGTGGTCCAGTGAACACTTTCGTTTCGCCATCCGAAAAACGCATGGAGGTGAAAATTAATGCGATTTCACAGTTTTAGATTTGTCGGTTCATCTGGTCATCATGGTTTCACATTAGCTCTTGAAGGAATTCAGGAACTTTACAGTATACTTCTGTGGAAACTCTTCAAACGTCACGAAAAGAATCCCACACCATATTAGTTTTATTGGAACAGCGCGCATAAGCCCAGAGAGTGCTCGTTCCGGGCATGACTGACTTAATTTTCTTTTATCCTGACTCTGCGCATATGCTATCATGTAAATAGCAAATGCGCGTATTTTGTTCTCTGGTGCTCAGGAGAGACAGAACTTGCCAACAAATCCAATTGAAAGCGATAAATACGTCTTTACTTCTTCAAATAGGAAAACAAATATTTTCAGAAAAAGAAAATTTATTACATCTCTAACATTCCATCGATGAATCAGTTACATAACACAGTAAGCATAAACAGAGGCGAAGCGTAGCAACACAAATTGGGAAGACATAAAACTAGGGATCAAAAGTAAAAAATAAAAAGTTTCATGGCGGAAAATTTTAACACGGTTACAAATAAAGTGAAATATAATAACTGAATTACAATGAAAATAATTAATGACAATTTGCAATTTTGTTATTACAGTAGAGGAATCCCAGTTTTATGTTCCTCTGCGTAGCAGATTCAAAATGCGAGAAAAAGCAATACATGAGAATCTCTATTAATTAGTATATAAAAATAAAGAAAATAAATAAGAAAATAAATGTACTTTTAATCCAGTTTTACTTTTTTACTTGTTAGAAGTTTAATTTACGATTCACGTAGAAAAATGCCAAAATTATGAAAAATGTCAAAACTTCAGCTTATCAGTTTTGAGCACAGATATGCCTACATTTTAATTTGTTTACATACACAAAAACATTTTATACATTTATTTAGAATAATATATACTCAAAATAAAATTTATTTGGTCAAAAATTATTTGAAAAGGTACAGAATTAATATATTTTCTCTACAATTCATCATTCACATCACAAATTAACTTTTAATCTTCAGCTTCATGACTTGCAAGAATTCCACTTACAATTGGACGAAACAGTTCATGCAAGTAATGAATATACTCATAAAGCCAAATATTTTCACTGAAGTATTAACACGACGTGAATAATTGAAATATAAGTATAATAGAAATTTCACCAAACCTTTACCTCAAAACCAGCACATTTACATACTAAAAACAAGCACATTTATATGGAAGATTTTAGACTTGTCATTCTGAGGAAAGCCGTAACCGCCGACATCTTTACTTATTTAGGATATTGTAACTGCGTTGGCGCAGAATATAGATGCACAGAAAATACTCAAAAATGAAGCGGTTTTAGGAGGATGCAGCACTAAATATAAATTTAAAAGAACTTTAAAAATTACGATTTTTCCACTGGGAACAGAAGATGGATGCAATATTTTATTTTGAAGTGGGTCACGTGATCTCATCCTACAGCATGTGTGTAATTATTATTTTAATTTTCATTTAAAAACTACTGATCATATTTTGCTGAAATTTCTTTTTATATATTTCATGGGAAAATTTAAAAATATTCTAAAATTTTCGAACCAATTTGAGAATTTTAAATTTGTTTAAAAATGCTTGAAGGATTGGTTTCCATAATGTTCAATGTTTTTCACTTTTTCAACCCTAGTTCAATCCAAATCTAGTTGCTGTTATTCATTTTCATTCCTATACGTGCCACAGACTGTCTCAACAACGTACTAAAATTTCATTTTGATACAGTCTTTTTTACGGCAGTTATCGTGCAAATGGATAGACAGACAGACAGACAGAATAAACAAAGCCATAAACACTTTTCAACTATGTTGGAAAGAGTTAAAACGTGAGAGGTTTAGTTAGTTTTTAAAGATATAAGAATATGCGTTGTATGAGTTTTTATTTTTAGGTGTGCAAAATGGAATTTTCTTGAAAGGGCACTTGGCTTTGCTATCTATTATCAACAGCATAGTTGTGTTCCCTGTTAAAGCGGCGGCGCCACCAGAAGTTGGGACAAAGTTGTAAGTCAGACTGAATTTTTTATTATTTTATTAATTATAAAAAAATCAAATAAAAAATTCAATTATGCTTAAAAGAAATTTCTACGGAGAGATCAAATTGTTATGACCATCTTGTATGTGTTCCTGCTTTTGTAGCCCATACGATTTAATGCACGTTGAGAGGCTATCTGACTGAGTCTCTTATTCAGATTATTTGTAATTTGACTGCCTGTTGCCTGTCTGTTGGAACGATCAAGCTCCCTGACTTTGAACTCTGTTCTAGCATCCAGTAGCTACTGACGGATACACAAGGTGTTTCAAAAAGATTGCGCGACTGAATATCTCTTGAGCAATGGATTGTAGACCCATAGTAGTTTCAATTTAAGAAATGCTCTAACTAATGTAGACAATTAGCTTATGAAAATTTTGATCATATGTAATTTGACTGCATGTTACCAGTCTGTTGTATCGATCAAGTCCGCCAACTTCGAACTCAGCTCGGACATCTAGTAGTGCTTACTGACCGATATACAGGGTGTTTTAAAAAAAGATTGCTGGACTGAATGTATCTTGAACGATAATTAATAGACCCGTAGTTTCAATTTAAGAAATGTTTTGATTAAGATAGACAATTATCATATGTGAATTTTGATCATGTGATACATTTTAATAAAAAATTGCAATATGTACATTTTTATATGGGGGCCTAAATATTTCAATTATAAAAGTATTTTCCATATCATAATTATTCAAATACTAAAAGTTATTTTGTGAAGGATTACAATTACTCGGGGTATCATTAATTAAAGTTTCCGACAGGTAGTAGCGTGGATTATATAACATTATTGCTAAAGATACGTTTGGATATAAACTTCCGAATGCCAAACTTTTGTAACAAGATTAAATTTTTTTACAACACCTAAAATCTATGTTTTGTCGTTTTCTTTGATCGGCTAAAATTGGTACCACGGAAATAGCGATTTAATACATACTCGCAAGTTTCTGACGGTGCATAATGACATATCGAACAAAGTATTCAAAAGCGCCAAATACACAGGCAGTATAAAGTCACACGTGTTATATCATTTTTAGAACATTCACTCCCTGAGAAGCAAAATTATAATATCCTTATGGTTAGTACATCAGCTTCTGTAGCTTATACGATGTAAAGTGCGGTGAGAGGCCTTCAGACTTGTTATCTCATTCAATTTATCCAAATATTGATGAATTAATTGTTCTTTTGTGTTGGAATAAACAAGTCTGCCACTCTCAGCTCAGTTCGAGGATCCACTGGCTGTTGATTGACAACCATACGCCTTGAGCTCAGACCCGATGTTTTTTGTCTGGTGGTCCACTTCTGTAGATTCTACTAATTACTGTTTTAGATTAATTAATAAGTAAAGCTGTTTTCTTGCTGACTTAAAATTCACAATCATGCGCAAATTCTACAATATTCTAATTGGCATTGTTATTCAAAGGATTCTATTAAAATATTTAAATCAATGCTCCTATAAATATTTAAGAATATCTATTCTTAACATACAAAATTATCTTCCCAGGAAGATCTGACGAATAAAATATCCTGGTTTCGCCTGTAAAAAAATTTACAAAAAATATGAAATCAAATCAATATATGTCAAAATAAGAGAGCTAAAGTTGTATGGGAAGATATACCCATACTGCTTATATTCTCGCATATTTGAAGATATATATACCCGTGTGTCAGTAGGAGAAATATCATTGTTACTTGGCTCAGCTAGTCTTAGATTTCAAAATTTACTTGGCTCAATTTGTCTTTGATTTCAAAATTTATTAGTTACTAGCAGCATATCCGTTCTTCGTACGGGATATATAAAAAAAAACTTAAAATTCACAATCATGTGCATATTCCTATAATATTCTAATTGCCATTGTTATTCAAAAAATTCTATTAAAATATTTTAATTAATGCTCCGAAAAAGAAATTTAAGAATCTCTGTTCTTACTATACAAAATTATCTTCCCAGGAGTATCTGACGAATAAAATATCCCGGTTCCGCTTGTAAACAAATTTACAAAAAATATGAAATGCAATCAATGTATGCCAAAATAAAAGCGCTAGAGTTGTATGAGAAGTTATATCCGACTGCTTATATTCTCGAATATTAGAAGATAAATATATACTTGTGTTTCAGTAGAAGATTACCCGTCTGGAATATATGAGTTTCAAATACATTTGCCAAGAAATAACATACAACGTAATAAATTGAAAATATCAATAATCTCCCTAATCTTTAAACTAAAATGCAGTAATTGAATGCCAATATATGCCAAAATTAATGTGCTAAAATTTTTTGAGAAGATAGAAAATACATCCTTACTACTTACATTCTCGTAGATTAGAAAAAAACATTTGTATTTAATAGAAGATTAGTCGTCCTACATAGGTGTTCTTCGTACGGAGTATATAATATAAAAAACTTAAAATTCATAATCATGTGCAAATTCCAATACTATTCTAAATGACATAGTTATTCAAAACATTCTATCAAAGTATTTATATTAATGCTCCTAAAAAGAAGTTTAAGAATCTCTATCGCTATACAAAAATTATCTTCAGAGGCAGATCTGAAGAATAAAACAGCCTGGTCCTGTTGGTAAATAAATTTGCAAAAAATATGAAATTGACTTAATACCGGGTGGTCAGAATTAAAAGACCCCTACTCTGCGCTCTCTATACATCGAACTACTCAGTGTATAGGTTCCAAAATTGTTGAACCTACTATTCAAAACATGGGGAAAGGGATTACGAGAAAAAATATTAGTTCCAGAAACACCGATAGGTGGCGCTGTACAACAGAATATATGCTGAAAAGACACAAAATACACATTTGTAATACATTTTATTCGAACGTACCAAACATTCATATCACAAGGACCTTATCGAAGCAGGGAATGCTGCTCAATATGGTTCCCTTCTTCAAGATGTTACCCTGGTTATAGACAAACCCTGGTTATAGACAAACCCTGGTTACAGAAACTCGAAACTTGGTCTAAATTTAAGGGAAGCAATTTCCGGGTCTATTTCAGAGCTATTCATAAAATTTCATTAAATTCAGTTCAGCCGTTCTTCTGTGATGATGAGACAAACGAAAGTTACGTTTTTCATTAATATCTCAAGAACCCCTGGTTTTAGGAACTCGAAATTTAGACTAAATTTCAAGTGGACCTATTTTAAGGCTATCCACAAAATTTCATCAAATTCGGTTCAACCGTTCTCTCGTGATGATGAGATAAATAAACAGACAGACATGTTTTCAATTTTATTTATATAGATTTAAATGGGAAAAGATTTAATAAAAATCGTCTGACGTATGAACACTTTGGATTTAAACCCTTTGCTAAGGGACATGATATCATTTTCTTCAAATAAATTTATGTGAAAAAATATCGTCTGCATAATGTTATGTCTATGGAAGGTTTAACTGTACGTTTTTAATTAATATCTTGATAACCCCTGATCGTAGAAACTCGAAATATAGAAAAAAATTTAAGTGGGGCTATTCCAAGCCTACGCACAAAATTTCATCAAATTCGGTTTAGCCGTTTTCCCGTGATGATAAGATAAACATACATACATGCATACAGACAGACAGATTTTAAATTTTATTTATACAGGGTGTCCCCTTCAAGACCGCCTAAACGCTGCACAGCCAGATTCCTCGCTTGGAATACATAAATATTGGCCAAAGAACTGTATCTCTACGATCCATAGTTTTCGAGAAAAATGCGAGAGAAAAGTATGACGTCATATCCGGTGTACGAAAAAACAATTTTTTTGGAAACATGAACATCGGTATAACATAAAACCGGACGTGAGGGTCCGGTTTTATGGCCGCCACGATCGCCAGATCTGACACCTTTGGATTTCTTCCTACGGGGCCATCTGATGGAACGGGTCTAAGACCTAGTTACTACAGAAAGTGACTTAGTTCTCGTCTTCATGCTGCTTGCACTTTTGTGGACACTACGCTGCTGCAACGTGTGCAGTTAGCCCTTCCAATGCGCGCGCATGCATGCCTCGATACGCGCTGTGGACATTTTGAACATCTTCTTCTGTAAACATAAGCAAATACCAATGTTCATGTTTCCAAAAAAGTTGTTTCTTCGTACACCGGATATGACGTCATACTTTTCTCTCGCATTTTTCTCGAAAATTATAGGTCGTAGAGGTACAGTTCTTTGGCCAATTTTTATGTATTCCAAGCGAGGATTCTGGCTGCGCAGAGTTTGGGCGGTCTTGATGGGACACCCTGTATACATTATCATAACTGTCAGGAACTTTACTCCCAATACGGACATCTGATTCCCCTGAAACTTTCAGTAGCATGCTTGTAAATGTTTTACAGTGTAGGGAAACTTTGCAATTTTAACAATGAAGGTAGTATAGGGAGATTGCTATTTCGAACTGAGCTATGGATGTTAATGGTATCAAAATTATTATATTAACACATATGCGATAAATAATTTCAACTGATCGGCGCTATAGGGCTGTTCTAATAAAATAAATTTTAGAAATTTTTGTATTAATTTTTATGTGATCTTAATTTGTTTATAGGAAAGAAAAAATAGAGAAAGGAAAGAAATTACTTGAAGAACTTAACGAAAATCTGGAAAAAATAAAAGAAAGTTTGAGTGATAACAAGGATGTTGAAAAATCGGTTTTAGATAGGGTAATTACTCCTATTATTTAAAATTTATTGTTTTAATATTTTATTTCCATGAAAAGGCTTTATAAAGATACGCTAAAGTATAATGTTGCTCATGTTAAAAACCTGTATCTGTATGATGATAGGCTGGTTAAGGCTAAGTTAACCAGAAAACCATTTACTCATTACATATATTTATCATTATCTCACCCTAATGGATTCTTGTATACAGAAATATATGATTCATATGTAATATTTCAAACAACATAATCATGCTTGTCACTGTTTATAAGAGGGATTTATGAACTTCTAAAATTTGTTTTGACCAATAATTGTGCATTTTCTCCTCAAATCCAAGTAAAAGAATAGGCTCGTTTCTGCAGAAATTAATTTTTCTTACAATCATGCTTGTTACAGAATACAGTGATATGACTGCATGAACTACGTATTCCGCTGTGCCATTTCTTTTTATACTGGTACGATCTATCCTCTGGATTCGTGGGTGTGTTTTCAGGATACAAGAATAAGTGCGACTTTCTGGATAATATAAGCTTTATTTTAAAGCAGCAATAAGTGTAAGCAGGAACAAGATACAGTTTTAATAATTCTTCAGTAATTCAGTAAAGTCACTAAAACAGTCAAATACAAAAAACAGCAATTAAATTCAAAACAACCAAAAGACCGTATTCTCAAAACACTGACGAATCGCGAATCATTTTTACTTTCACGAACCATTATTATAAGAGTAATGGTTCGTAATTTTTCAGAATTTTCTGAGAAATCTGTACGTTATTCTCAGAGAATTGTTCTCGACGTTCCTTGGGACTATGGGCTATAAGTTACTTGGGGCTTGACATGGAGACTATATGGTGGATGTCGTCTTCAATCCGGTGCTCCATTTCATTGCAGGTCCTGAGTTTCATTTGTCTGATTTTATATTATACTAGCAGCATACCCGTTCTTTGTACGGAGTATAACATAAAGAAACTTAAAATTCACAATCATGTGCAAATTCCTATAGTATATTAATGACATTGTTAATCAAAATATTTTGATAAAATATTTAATTTAATGCTCCTAAAAAGAAGTTAAAGAATCTCTGTTCTCGTTATACCAAATTGTATTCACGGACAGATATGAAGAATTAAACATCCTGGTCCCGTTTGTAAACCAATTTACAAAGAATATGAAATTGAATCAATATATGCAAAACAAGAAAGATCAAACATTATTTCTTAGATTTGTATGATTTTCCCACGTTATCTAATTTTAATTTTCTAATAAATGTATAGTTTTTAAGCTGTACTAGCAAAATACTTTTGCATATGACGCTTGGCATAATGACATTTACACTATATTAAAGAGGGCGCGGTAGCCCATTGGTTAGCGCGCTGGAGTTGCACTCGGTAGGCCCAGGTTCGATTCCAGCCACTGCCAAAACTGCCGCCGTGTTAATGCGGAGTACGATCACGTTAAACATGTGGGTCCGAAAGTCCTTCCGAGAGGTTGGTGGTAGGAGAAGGAGGGTACGGTCCCTGTGGATGCCTCCCCCGCTGGGTTCCGGTCTAAATTGGGTGGCATTTCCCGACCGTCCAAACTGTTACCTTACACCTTTCTGGTAGATCGGACGGTCTGGGTTTCAACAACAACAACAACACTATATTAAAGGAATCAAAATTTGGGTGACTTTGTTTTTCAAATATTGGTACATAAACATTGTTGAGAAAAGAAATGTGAGAAAAAAAATGCAATATATATTTCAAGTAATATGCCATGGTATGAAACAAGCTGAATAAAGGATTCAGACGAAGACATGGCTTGACATGGTCAGGCTTGGCATTTCAGTAGAACGAGGTTTACCACCCATAAGTTTACAAATTACCGATGGACTCATCAGGTTGGAAAGTTACGATGTCTTCATGGGCATAACCCATGCTTCCGGAAAAGACACGACGTTTCTATATCAAAAAGAGTGGGAGGTTGAATGAGGAGCAGCTCTAAACTACCATGAAAAGCAAGGCCAATCAAACACAAGGAAGGCGTATTTCCCTGAAACAAGGTAAAAAAATAAAATATTACATAACGAAAGAAAGGTAGCAGTTTGAAAAGTTTCTTCAAGCTGAAGACGATCAGCAGATTAGAAAGGATCCTCGAACTATGCGAACGATAAGCAGAAGGAGAAATAAGGTTCGATGTGACGAAAAATGGAGAGTAATGCTCTAAGAATCAACTCCAGATGATACGGAATCGAGCAAATTCGCTCCCTCTGCCCAGTGCTCAAGTAAAAGTCAGTGGTCTTTAGTATAATTAAAATGTACACAAGGGACGTATCACCTATATATATATATATTAAAACAATCAGGTCGAGCACAGATCTGTTTTTGATATTTCAATAAATATTGCGTGGTCTCACATCGCTTCCGAGGTCTCTTTCATATAAAAGATTAAATTAGTTGTATAAAGTATTATTTGTAAATGCATGCTTTATCTTTGAGTGCTACTTAAATAAATATTATAACTTAAAACCTAAATATTGTAGTCAATGACCAACAATTTATTTTTCCGATTAGGTAATGTGACTCTTACTAAAAATAAATTTGGAAGGTTACTCTAGGAATGCATGCAATATATGCAAATTCTACTATACTCACGGAAATATATATTACAAGAAAGATCAATCAGACATAAAGCATTATGAAACACTTTCCAACTTCAATGCAATTTTATTTAAACATCTCTAAAGTGCGATACATTCCTCGGTAATATTTTTAAAATTATCACAATACTACATTAATTTACTATATTTGAAAATTTAAAACTTATCGAAAAAAAATGAACTTCATTCAAATGACGGCATTGAAATATAAATTACCTGATTTAAACATCTCTAAAATGCGATACAATCCTCTGTAATATATTTTAAATTATCATAATACTACAATAATTTATTATATTTGAAAACTTCATCGAAAACAAATGAACTTCATTCAAATAACGTCATCAAAATATAAAACGACTGGCTCTCTCTATAAAAGCAGCATTTCATTCACAAACGTTTTTTCATTCCTTGCTTTCATCACAAAATTATAATAATTTATTTTATTTAAAAACTTAAAACCATGGAGGTACAAGTAATTTAACTCAATGCTTAAAACTTCATCGAAAAAATCGTCTGATTCCCTGTGATCAATTCATTCATATCAGGTATATTGCAGACTCCATGAGCTAAATATTTTTGCGTTAAAGAAATGCAGCAATTCTTATACAACTTATTCTACATATGTTGCTGTTTACATTCTCCATAAGTGAAAATTAGGTTTCGTTGTAGAATTAATCAAAGGTCGATGATCATTTAAATTCAAATATATTGTAATTGCGTTGTTTCAGTATGTAGATGCACAGAATTTAATGAGAAATAAAGCGATTTTTGGACGGATGCAACACTCAATATGAATTAAAAAGAACTTTAAAAATCACGATTATGACGCAAGATGCTTGCCATATTTTATTTTTAAGTGGGCCACGTGATCTCTTCATATAATGGTCACGTGATCTCTTCATATAAAGGGTGTAATTAATATTTTAATTTTTATTTAAAACACTACTGAATATATTTTGCCGAAATTTTTTTTATATATTTTATGGGATAATTTGAATATTTCCTAGCAGTTTGTGAATTTTAAATTCGCGCAACAATGTTTGAAAAATGAGGTCCCATAGGGTTCAATGTATTTCATTTCTTCAACCCGGATTTAATCGAAAACTAATTGGGTGATATTATTCATTTATATTCCCATAGGTCCCACAAACCGTCTAAGCAACATACTGGAATTTCTATTTGATAAAATCATTTCTACGGCAATTATCGTGCTAATGGACAGAGAGAGAGACAGAATGAATAAATTCTTAAACACTTTTCAAATATGATATAAAGTGTTATCAAAGTCATAAACACTTTTCAACAATGTTGTAAAGTGTTAATAAAAACGCTAAATTTGTATGGGACCCGTACTACCTATATACGCGAATATTGGAAGATATAATCAGTATTAGTAGATAATATGTACAAATTGAAAATATTAATAAACCCGCATTCTTTTAACCTGAAGGCAGTAATTGATTCCAATATATGTCAAAATGGAAGTGCTAAAATTCTATGGGAAAATATACCCTTAGTAATTGTAATGTCGTAAATTAGAATATATGACCGTGTGTTAGTAGAAGATTATCCGTATTACAATATGAGTCTCAGAAATATTTGCCAAAATAAAACAGATGACGTAATAAATTGAAAATATCAATAACCCCCGTAATCTTTATACCAGAAGGCAGTAATTGATTCCACTATATGCCAATATATATCAAAATATATGGCAATACACCTGTACTACTTATATTCTCGTAGATTGGAAGATATATCCGTGCATTTGTCGAAGATTACTCGTACAACTTACAATATATGAGTTACAACGAATTTTACCATAATAAAACAATGGCATAATAATTTGAAAATATCAATAAACTCTGAATCAATAATCCCCGAAAATATCAATAATAATAATGTTTAAACCTGAAGACCGTAATTGATATTATCAACTGAAATGCAATTTTATTTAAACATCTCTAATATGCGATACATTCGGCTGGGATATTTTTTAAATTACCATAGTACTGCAATAATTTGTTATATTTGAAAACTCCATCGAAAACAGATGGACTTTATTCAAATAACGTCATCAAAATATAAATCGCTTGGATCTCTACATAAAAACATTAATAAACTTTATTCAAATCCTCTCAATCAGTTGCGGTATTTTTAAAATTATCACACTACTATAATAATTTTTTTTTCTTAAAAACTTGGAGGTGAAATGACTTTCTGATTCCATACTTAAAATTTCACCAAAAATGCAAAACTACAGAATCATCTGCTTCTCTATGTGAAATCAATGAATGTTTCATTCATATCAGCTACATTGCAAAGCCCAGAGGTAAATAATTTTGCTCTAAAGAAATTCAACAATTCTTATACAACTCGTCGTACAGCTGGATGTGTTTACATTCTCCATACGTAACAATTAGGCTTCGTTTCAGAAATAATCAAAGTTTGATGATCATTTAAACTTAAAAATATTGTAATTGCACTGGCGCACTATATAGATGCACTGAAAAAATATAAAGCGGTTTTAGGGCGGATGCACCACTAAATATAAATTAAAAAGAACTTTGAAAATCACGATTTTGACACAAGATAGATGCCATATTTTATTTTGAAGTGGGTCACATGATCTCTTCATATAATATGGGTGCAATTATTATTTTAATTTTTATTTAAAAGACTACCAAATATATTTTGCTGAAATTTTTTTATATATTTCATGGGATAATTTGAATATTTCCCAAAATTTTCGAAGCAGTTTATGAATTTTAAATTCGCTTAAAAATGTTTGAAGAATTAGGTTCCGTAGGGTTCAATGTATTTCAATTTTTCAACTCGGGTCGGATTCCATCCAAAACTAATTGAGTTATATTATTCATTTGCATTCCCATATGTCCCACAGACCGTCTTAACAACATAGTAAATTTTAAGTTTGATAAAGTCATTTTTACGGCAGTTATCGTGCGAACGGACAGACAGACAGACAGAATGAAGAAAGTCATAGACACTTTTTAACTATGTTGTAAAGTGTTGATAAAAATTAATAAACACATTTAGTTTGATTGCTTTGCTGAGCAACATGATATAAGATAGAATCTTCCTCATAAAATGCAGATAGTTAAATAACCATTTTGATTTTTAATACTTTTTATTGTTGAGTAAAAGCTTGTGAAAAATAAACCATAGGGACAGATTTTCCATATAAATTCATGTTTCAAACATTCGTGTTTTCAAACAATTCCTGTTTTCAGAAAGTGACTAATTAGTGCAAAAATCTCCTGCCAAACTCAGAGATCGAATTTTAATTCACTTTCACGTTTTAAATCAGCGATTTCCAACTTTTTTTGTTTGGAGGAACCAGTTAGTTAGAGAATAGAACTCCTATGATAAGTTTCGTTTTTCAATAATATCTCGACAATCATGTGTCTCAGAAAGTCGAAACATTTACTAAATTTTACGTTGGGCCATTTCAAGGCTACCTACAAAATTTCATTAAATTCGATTCAGCCGTTCTCCGTGATGATGAGACAAATGAAAGTTTCGTTTTTCATTAATATATCGACAACCCTTGGCCATGGAAACTCGAGACATGGACTAACTTTTAAATGGTGTTATTTTTAGGCTACCCACAAAATTTCATCAAATTCGGTTCAACCATTGTCTCGTGATAATGAGACAAACAAACAGACCGACCGACCGACAAACAGAGATACATTTTTCAATTTTATTTATATAGATTTATTTATACAGATTACAAATAATTTTGAATCCTTTTACTTATTCTATTTATGCAAATTAAAATTATGAATTAAATGTACTTCATTAACGTTAAAACTAATAACATTAAGTGACATCAATGTGACGCTATCTTACATAAATCGAAATTACAGAAATTATACATTATGATGTTACAAAATATGAGGACATTATATGACGATATTGGAGATCACCGCTAGCAATAATACCACTTAGGGTCCCGATTATGCAAATCTGCTATTGTCTTTCAAATATTAAAATTCGTTAAAACGAAGATAGTTTGCTGGGAAACGGAGCCTCTTGCGAAGCAGAACTGGAAGTGGCTGCTTTTCTGGTTTCATAGCAGATTCGAGACCGCTGGCAACCCATCAGAATCACTAGAGTCACAGGTATCATTGCATCAAAAATGTAATACTGCTCTAGTTAGATAATATATTTTGTACTTGTTGGGTTCAAGTTACACTTTATAACAAAAAAAATCGACGCCCCAAGAAGGAGTTGTCCGATTGCGATAAAAATTGATGGATGTGAAGAACACACAGAAAAAGAATCGATCAAAATTTCAGAATAATTTAATGATTTATAGTTTGACCGCATACAAAGGGAGGTAGCCAATAAGGCGTTGGTCTACCTCTGGCCTGGATGCAAAATGTCACCCGGCGTGGCATAGACTGATAAAGTTCACTGATGGTGTTCTGAGGAATGTCTTGCCAAATTATCTCCAACTGTCGGGCTAAATCGTCAACATTCCGGGATGGTTGCAATCATCTTCCCATAACGTCCCAAATGTGCTCTATGGGAGAGAGATTAGAAGACATAGATGGCCAAGGAAGTGTTGGTACAGCTTGAAGACAATTCATAGCTACACGTGCCGTGTGCGGCCGGCATTATTTTGTTGGAAAGTAAGTCCGGGGTGTCGCAAAAGGAACGGTAACACAACCGGTCGTAGAATGTTGCCTACGTACCGCTGTACTGTCAGTGTGCCTGAAATGACTACCAAAGACGTTAGATATCCGCAGTCGAAATGCAACAGAAATTTTGACCATAGATTCAGAATCGCTCCTTATATACACCTGCTGGATGCGCAGTTCCGATGCGCTGGAGCTCCCATTATTTATTCATTGGACACCAAATTTTATTCATTTGTGTGTTCGCTCAAAATGTCTTTGCATACGAAATGTCATTACAGCCGGACAACTCCTTCTTGGTGCGGCGATTTTTTTTGTTATAGAGTATATTTATATTACTTAGCATAATTATTCCTACTGTGCGCGATATATTTTAAGCGAATAGTCAGACAGAAATATGTTTGCCAGTACACTATGCTAGAGATTGACATGTTGAGTGACACAACTAACCTGAAATATGGTTTACAAATTCAAAACCAATATAAACTTTTATCATTACTTTCCTTATATACATAATGTACAAGAAAAGCATTGTGACGGGGTCGAAAATTCGAATTCGAGTTTTCGACGGGAGAGCACGTTTCAAGCATCCCTGATCACGAATCAAACATTTTTGAAGTGATGTCTGTGTGTGTGTGTGTGTGTGTGAAAGTATGTGTGTGTGTGTGTGAAAGTATGTGTGAGTGTGGAGACGATAACTGACGAACGAATGGACCGATTCGAACCAAATTTGGTACAAGAATCACAATCCGTAAACACTGGAAGCCTATTGTTTTTATACGCAATCGAATGTTCAGAACCCCCCCACCCTAAATTTTCGAATGAAATTTTGAAAAAATCGTCAAAAAATCAAAACCGCTAATAAATTTACGCAAATGGACATTTCTTATGTAATTTTCCATTAGAAAACGATTGATATAAATTTTAGAACGCTAACATGAATCGTTCTCGAGATATTGTACATTTTTCAAAAAAATTATCAAAAAGTCACATAAAATAAAAAAATATATATTTCCTATTGAGAAACATGTTCACTTTTCATATGTAATACCATGCGATAAATTGGGTGACATCATTCTCGTGGATCTAGCTCGTTCCATTTATGTAAAAAGATACTTTGAATAATATTTTTGTATTTGAACGCCAATAGTCATTTATCTGCTGTAAGAATAACTTATTTCTTAGTACATAACGCTTGGCGAGATTTTGGCGACGAATTTGACGGAATGTCGCCAACTTGGCGACTTTTTGAAATGTTGCCAAATTAACGAAAATCTCGCCAAATTGATAAAAATGACACTAAATCAATGAAAATGACAACTAATTGACGATAATTCAATATTTTGGAAAGAATATAAATATCTACTATAAGAAAAATCTATTTTTTTAGTGCAAAAGTAGTAAATTCAGTATATTGTATAAGAGAAGTCATGTGTTGCCCACATCAGATTTTTACTTTTATATAACACCCTGTTAGAAGGCATGCTTCATTTTTTGTAATCCTAAGAGCTCAGAATTTCCCTAAATTAAAAAAAAAATATATATTCACTATTGAGAAACATGTTCACTTTTCATATGTAATATCATGCGATAAATTTGGTGACATCATTTTCCTGAATCTAGCTCGTTCCATTCATGAGAAAAAATACTTTGAGTAATAGTTTTGTATTTGAACGCCAATAGTCATTTATCTGCTAACTTATTTCTCCATAACGCTTGGCAAGATTTTGGCTACGAATTTGGCGGAATGTCGCCAACTTGGCGATTTTTTTAAATGTTGCCAAATTAACGAAAATCTCGCCAAATCTTTAAAAATGACGTTAAATCAATGAAAATGACGACTTATTGTCGAAAATTCAATATCTTGGAAAGAATATTAGTATCTACTATAAGAAAAATCTATTCTTTTTACTGTAAAAGTAGTAAATTTATTACATTATATAAAGTCATGTGTTGCCCACATCAGATATTTTTCTATTGTAGAAATTAAGGACGCATTCCAAATCTGCAGATGGCTAATTGTATTACCTAGCATAACTATTTTTAGTTTGCGCGATATCTCTTAAGCGGATGGTCAGAACCAAATTTGTCTGCAAGTGCACAATGCCATAGCTAACTGATATAAATAAGCTGAATTCAAATCGAAAGTCTATATCATCTTTTATCATTTCAGATTGTAGAAATTAAGGACGCCTTCAAAAAGCTGCAGGTGGATCCTGGAGATTTGCCGCTGGATCTACTCGACAGATTTAAAGAAAAGACATTGGAAGCATTCAAGCTGATTCTGGAGAGCTACAACTTAGACGATATTGTTAAAAAAGCCAAACTTACACAAGTTGTTGATAACAAAGTAAGAAGCACATTTATATAAAAATAGTAATTAGTAATTAGGGATAGTAAGTACGAAAGTATCCGTATGAGGCTGGGTATCCCTATGAGAGTTATTTTATTTTTGTAGAATTAAAGATAATACTTTACGAGGAATTCAAATAAATAACGATTTAATTCACCCCCCCCCCCAATACATTGGAATTCGTGTAGCTATTGTGGAAATAGTACAACGGTTACTGAGTCACTTATCTGTTCGTAATTTTTTTTAATTTATTTTTAGTGCAAGTTTTGTCTGCGCCAAATTTTAGAATATTCGTTTGCGTTTAAAATGAGTTATTGGCGAACATAGTCCGACTGAATCATACCCAACTGAAAACCCAACTGAATACCCAACTGAACACCCAACTGAATCAAGTTCAACTACCATACCCAACTGAATCAAGTTCAACTACCATACCCAACTGAATTTAGTTCATTGCAAAATAAAAATCCTTGTCACTGTGCTCTTTTGCGATTATAACTATTTAAATAAAATGTAGAAGGCACCATTATGGTTCACCTAAGACTTGATTGTTATTTTATATCGACTAAAAACTATTTTTTAGAAAAATAGTTTGTAGTCAATATAAAAACAGTTGACTAAATACAGACAGATTATAAAGGGTTTAAGTGGGAAACCAAAAATATTTCTGGTTTTTGAGACTGTCACTTAAAGAATACAATAAATTGAACATTTTTTCACTGTGAAAGAAGTAAATTCATTGCATTATATAAGGAAAGTCATGTGCTGCCTACATCAGATTTTTTCCCCGAAATCGGTTAATACTGTTACTAATTTATTATATGATGTACTTTTACTACTTTCTTTGTTTATAATTAATTTTACAGCAGTTTGATCGATTTAATCGAAATACTGCTAAAAACTATTAATCCTATTTAATCTCAAAGTGCTGTTCAAAAGAAAATTACGATGTAGAAAACTTCGTATAAAACAGTACATAACAAGAGAAAGAGGGTGGCGGTTGGTTTATTCTTCCTTGGTTTTCAGCTTTTTATTTCTGAATTACAATTGTATATTAATTCTGTACTAATTATTTAAGAAGGTTTATTGCTATTGAATTTTTTTCATACTCTTTTTCAGGTTGATAAGAATAACGACAAAAAAATTCAGAGAGAATGTAAGTATATAAATTTCGAACTTTATAAATAATATCATAATTTATTAATATCATAATACTTTTGAGTAAATGCAATAATTTCTATGTATTGCATTAATATTAATGAAGCATTAATTATTCACTTCATAATGATATCAGACAGTTTTCCTTTCTCTTAATTTTAAAATTTGACCAAAATTTGTATTATCGAAACGGGTCGTATACATTGTTAGCGTTTATTACTTTTCTTATATACATAATGTATAAGGAAAATATTGTGACGGTGTCGAAAATTTGAATTCGAGTTTTCGACGGGAGAGCTCGTTTCAAACATCCCTGATCACGAGTCAAACATTTTTGAAGTGATGTGTGTGTGTGAGTCAATGAGACTGTGGAGACGATAACTGAAGAACAAATGGACCGATTAGAACGAAATTTGGTACAAAAATCATAATCCATGAATACTGGAAGCCTATTGCTTTTAAATGTAATCGAATCTTCAGAATCCCCCTAAATTGTCGAGTGAAATTTTAAAAAATTCATCAAAAAATCAAAACCTTTAATAAATTTACACAAACAGACATTTCTAATGTAATTTTTTTCTAGAAAACGATTGACATAACCTTTAGAATGCTAGCATGAACCGTTCTCGAGATATTGCACATTCTTTAAATAAATTTATCAAAAAATCATATAAAATAAAAAAAAATATTTCCTATCAAGAAACATGTTCAATTTTTATATGTAATACCATGCGAAAAATTTGGTGACATCATTCTGGTGGATCTAGCTCGTTCTATTCATGAAAAAAGATACTTTGAGTAATACTTTTGTATTTGCAAACCAATATTCATTTATCTGCTGTAACAATAACTTATTTCTTCTTTCATAGCGCTTGGCGAGATTTTTTCGACGAATTTGGTGGAATGTCGCCGACTTGGTGACTTTTTTAAATGTTGCTAAATTAACGGAAATCTCGCCAAATGGATAAAAACTACATTAAATCAGTGAAAATGACGACTAATTGACGAAAATTCAATTTCATAGGAAGTATATAAATAGCTACGATAAGAAAAATCCATTTTTTTATTGTAAAAATAGTAAATTCGTTGTCCACATCAGATATTTTGTTTTTAGTGGTAATTGTGTTTGGAAAAAAGGTTGTGTTTATATTATTAACACTTTACAGCATAGTTGAAAAATGTTTATGACTTTGTTCATTTTGTCTGTCTGTCTGTCTATCATTTCGCACGATAACTGTCGCAAAAATGTATTCGTCAAAATGAAATTTTAGTATGTTGTTCAGACGGTCTGTGGGACCTATGTGGATATAAATGAATAATAACACCCAATTAATTTTGGACTGAACCTGGGTTGAAAAAATGAAATACATTGAATCCTATGGGACCTAATTTTTCAAACATTTTTTAAGCGAATTTAAAATTCACAATTTGCTTCGAAAGTTTTAGGAAATATTCAAATTATCCAATAAAAATATCAAAAAAATTTCAGCAAAATATATTCATGTATAATGACACCCATATTATATGAAGAGATCACGTGACCAACTTCAAAATAAAATATGCCATCTATCTTGTGTCAAAATCGTGATTTTAAAAGTTCTTTTTAATTTATATTTAGTGTTGTATCCGTCCTAAAAACCGCTATTATTTTTGCTTTAATTCTGTGTATCTACATTCTGAAGCAACGCAATTACAATATATTTGATTTTAAATGATCATCAAACTTTGATTATTTCTACAATGAAGCCTAATTTTCACTTATGGAGAATGTAAACACATAAAGATGTATGATCTGTTGTTGTTGTTAAGACCAGACCGTCCGATCTGCCAGAAAGGTGTAAGGTAACGTAAGATGAATTGTATAATTGCTGAAGTTCTTTAAAGAAAAATTATTTAACTCTGGAATCTGCAATATAGCTGATATGAATGAAATATACATTAATTTTACATAGAGAAGCAGACTATTTTTTCGATGAAGTTTTAAGCATAGAGTTAAAGTACTTGTACCTCCATGGTTTTAAGTTTTTAAATAAAATAAATTATTGTAGTATTGTGATGAATAAAAGGAATGAAATAACAGTGTATGAATGAAATATTTACAGCTTTTACATAGGGAGCCAGGCGATTTATATTTCAATGACGTCATTTGAATAAACTTCATTTTTTCGATGAAGTTTTAGGTTTTCAAATATAATAAATTATTGTAGTGTTGTGATAATTTTAAAAATATTAGCGCTGAATGTGTCGGATTTTAGAGATGTTTTAACCAGGTAATTTATATTTCAATGACGTCATTTGAATAAAGTTCATTTTTTTTCGATGAAGTTTTAAGCTTTCAAATATAACAAATTATTGTAGTATTGTGATAATTTTAAAATATTACCTCTGAATGTATCGCATTTTAGAGATGTTCAAATAAAATTGCATTGCAGTTGGAAAATGTTTCATAATCGATGCTTTATGCATGATTGATCTTTCTTGTTAATTTAATATATACGAAATATATTGCAATTATACTGCATATTTATTAACAACTCTTATATTATCTTCACTTTTAGAGTGATATATACGCATCTTGGCAAATACCTTTCAAACTTGCATTTCGTATTATTGTTTTCGTATTTATGTTTTCGTATTTGCATTCATATTTCTGCTACATTACTCTCAGTGGATATATATGCATTTCATACCTTTATTACATACCTATGATCTATGTCTTTTTTAGAATCTTTGTTTATTATTTCTCTTTCTATTTACAGTGTGATGCTGGAAGAACTAGTTTTAGAAATTACAGGAGAAGACAGTATAAATAAAAACATGATTTAATGAATGTCTGTACCTATTGTTGTGTATATAAAATTAATACATTTTTATACGTATCAATAAAATGAGTTATATAAAATGTTTTAGATTGTTGTTAATACAAAGAAGATATACAGGGTGTCCCAAAAACATTGATCTCGACTTTTATTCCTTAAACATTGATCTTAGACATATATAATAAATTACAAAGTTGCGTAAAAAAAGGTACATAATTTTATGAAATCGATTAAAATTTTCAATGGAATTAAATTTTAAGAAATACAAAATTTGAATTTTTATACGGCCCCCATACAAAAACAATTCCAATGAGTAAAATATGTCCCATACTCTAATAAGGTGATGTACAAAACTTCAGCATTTTATCATAAAAATTCCCAGAGATATGAAAAGACAAAAATGCTGATTTAAACAATTTTTAAATGCATCGACATGGGTTCTTAGAGGAGAAAAATCATGTCGTCAGATCGCGTTTCAGGGGTCATACACAAATTACGAAAGAAAACAATGATTACATATATAAATAATGATTTTGCTATTTATTGGTACAAAAGTATCTACACTGCGTAGTAAAAATAACTTTACACAAAGATTACAAAGCTTGTCCAAATTGTTTTCCATCCCTGCCAAAGATCCATTAAAAATAAGAGGCAGATATTATTTGCCTATGATGCATTTCTGTGTTGTGTCATTTGCATTCTTGCTGTAAACATTTACATTTTAATTTATGATTAATCCCTCACCAACTTTATTTAAACATATCTCTGGGACTTATTTTGATAAAATCTTGAAATTTTGTGCATTATTAGTGTATGGGGCACATTTTACTGAGCCCCATAACGCGCCCCATGTGCGAAAATGTTTTTGTACGGGAGCTGTATAAAAACTTAAATTTTGTATTTCTTCAAATTTAATCCCCTGAAAATTTTTATCGATTTCATAAAATTCTGTACCTTTTTTTACTCAACTTTGTAATTTATTGTATATGTCTAAGATCAGTATTTAAGGAATAAAAGCCGAGGTCAACGTTTTTGGGACACCCTGTATATTGCTAATTATAATACTAAAAGTTCTCAGTAATAGGCAATTGGGATCTAAAAGGTTTTAGGTGATTGTAGCAATTTCATTATTATAGAAATTTTAAGAAAAATATAATGTGTAAGCATACGATTTTCTTTACAAATTAATAAATTTTGTTACTCTGACAAAGCAATAACAAAATTATAACTTTGTTATGAATAGATAGTGTCAAAAATTAAAAGGACATGGACAAAGGAATTACATCATTTTTTCAAAATATATGTTTTAAATTACAGTCTTATAGTCAAAATGTTTGCTTTTTTCTTAGAGAGGTGCAGATTGAAAAACCGACACTAGTGCTTAAATGACCACAGGGGAAACACTTATTTTGTAAAAGACACGTTTAGCTGTTTTCCCGCTTGTGATTAACCCTGTTGATTTAGCCGTTTGGGCATTAAAGCTCCTATAGGTAGACATTTAGGCACCTAACGTTTTAAAATACATATATAGAGAAAGACACATTCTTTTCGATATGGAATTTGGAACAGACCGTCATTTACCCGTAATCCCGTTTGATAAATTACCGACAGATTACAATTTTGGAAATACTTGAAAAAAAAAATCATTAAAATCCAGCATGGGGTTCAGAAGACATTTAAGTTAGAAGCAAAAATTTCCTTTATATATATATTGGATCGTCATGAGATGCACAGTTCACTAGGGTATATGTAGTACAAAATATCTCCATGTGAAAAGCCCCCCAAATTTGCGGATACATATAAGTAAATGGGTAAGGAGAGAGTGAGACATTGTTGGTGTCGTTAAGCCTCTTGACCTAGGAAATGCTAGGTCACGCCCAAAAAATCACGCCGCTTAATGATAATACCCAGCAATGATAATACCTTCTCTGTCCTTTATCAGAAACCCCATAGAGGCTCCCACGCAGTTGAGAAGATGAGAGGAAGGAGCCGAGGAGGAAGAACATGTACACGGAGGGAAAATGGAGTCTCCTCATTCAAACCTCATGGAGTCATTCCACTAGAATTCATTCCTCATGGAGTCTCCTCGTTCAAGCCTCATGGAGTCATTCCTCATAGAGTTCATTCCTCACGGAGTCTCCTCGTTCAAATCTCATATCCTTAGTATGGCCGCTCCTTAACCTGGCCAATGCTGTCTTAATAAATCTAGGGATATCATATTGAAGCGATTATCTAGAGCTCTTAGCCGAGTATCAGTGACGGCATGGAAAAGTGTTATGACAATTCGTAGATCTAATCAAGGTTTGTATTTCAGAAGCAGTGGGAAATTATTTGAAGGTGAGTTCAGATGACAATCCTCATTGGCTAAGGAATCGGCAGTCTCGTTACCACAAACACCAATTTGAGAAGGATTCCATTGGATTGTAATGTATCTAAAATCCTTCATCTCATACACATGTGTATAACAAGGTGATGATGGTTCGTCTAGTCCTGTCAGTTATTTCTGGCCAGTTCTTAAGATGTTGTACAGAACTTTTACTGTTTGTTAGAATGTAGATAGTATCATCATAAGTGGATTCCACATATTTTAAGGTCTCTCTGGTTGCTAGGTGTTCAGAGCGAAAAATCGAGTAATGGTCAGGGTTCTTAATTTTAAAACTCAGGTCCCCTCGGAGTTCCTAATAAAAGGCCTCTACCATTCTCACCATTCTCCTGCTTAGTATCATCTACAAGATTAACACTGAGAACGAGTAAGAATTTTAAGCATAAAAAGCATTAGAGAAATTTTAGTCAAAAATTGATTTAATTGTGTTGTTGTGTTGTGACTTATCCCCCGTGGTGAAGAGCGTCTAGCACCACGTCCACTAGATCCCCTGGTCCCATGGCGAAGAGAAGAATATGCAGTTTCACTTTTATTGAGGCTCCCCAAGGGCGGAAGTCTGACTTTGCCTCAACAACGCAACATCCATGCCCGTTGGCGGGATTCGAACCCACAACCCGGCAATCCAGCGATCAGCGGGAACGCGTAATTTTTAATGTTCGTGATTTAATCGTGATTTTTAAAGTTCTTTTTAATTTATATTTATAGTTGCAACCGTCCTAAAACCGTTTTATTTTTGCGTACTTTTTTAGCATTTATATTCTGTGCCAACGCAATTACAATATTTTTGAGTTTAAATGATCATCAAACTTTCATTATTTCTTCAACGAAGTCCAATTTTAATGGATGCAGAATGTAAACAAGTGATTATAAGATGAGTTGTATAAGAATTGCTGAATTTTTTTCACGCAAAATTATTTATCTCTGGAGTCTGGCATATAAGTGATATGAACGAAATATTCATTGATTTTGCATAAAGAAGCAGGCGATTTCATAGCAATGCTTTCTTTTTGATGAAGTTCTAATTTTCCAATTAAAATAAATTATCGTATAGTGATAATTTTAAAAATATCACCGCTGAATGTATCGCATTTTAGAGATGTTTAAATAAAATTGCACTTCAGTTGAAAAGTGTTTCACAATCAATGCTTTATGCATGACTGGTCTTTCTTGTTTTTTCGTAATTCATATACTTCCTCGAATCAAGGAGATGATTCATCTAAATTTAGTCACCGATTCTCAGAAAACGGATTTACTTGGAATGGAAACTATTTTCGATGGATCTTTATTATATAAAGTCTTAAACACAGAGCCTTAAACGCAAAGTGCTCTCCTCTCAAGTGGGTACCTGCTGAAAAACGGCACCACTGTTAGCACAGCCGTGAGGGGGAGTACTTGTTTAGCAAAATGTCACGTTTTGTCGTTTTCAACAGGACGCCCCGATTCTGCGAAGTCAGCTGTGCGAACATCAGAGGAACTCTCGGAGGTAGAATTTAGGATATTTTATGACTCAGATTTCGAAAAAGGCACGCTCTTCAAGATGAAATTCAAAATAGCTAGTTACGGCTAAATTATTTTCTCTCTACTTTAATGGGCGTTTAGAATATCAAAATGGATCGAGTTGAGTTGAATGGTTCGTTTAGGAATTCTGGCTAATGCAGTAATTAAGGAATTTGTTTTACAAAAACCTAAGCGTGGGAAGTTATATGAAAACAGTTAAAGTGAGGCACTGCATCAAGACATATAATGTTGGAGTGGATTTAAAATATAACACGCCCTTTTATGGATTTATTAGTGGGAGAAAAATGTTTTTTTTATAACGATGTTTATTTAAATGAATAATGACGTCGTTTTTTAACGCAAATGTATCCAAAATTTAATGAAGTAAATACAGTGTTAGTTACTGTGTAAATAAAATTATAAGATCGCTTCAGAAACACATGGATATTCTTCTTCAATTATCAAGAAAAGAGCTAAGTGCCATAAGAGCCCCGTGAAAGTGCAACTGAAATGAATTAGTGGTTGATGGATGGTTGATGGATTGGTTGATGGATTGGTTGATGGAAGACGATGGAGATAGCAATTGATTATATTAAAAATCATGAAATAAAAAAAACTATTGCAAATAACTGCCGGATAACAAATCATCGGCTTGATTCTTGGATTACCTACATCATACAAACATGCTCGTAAGGCTTTAGATAATATTAAAGCTTCTCATATTAATAAAATTCAATGGAATTATGTGTTTAAATTAAAACTCGAATTCTGAATTATATGTTTAAATTAAATCGACCAAATGTACATTATTTATTTCTTTTTAAGTATTTTCCGTTTTATCTTATTTCTTGAAATTATATGCTCCATTTCCTAATTTTATCTAGCTACTGCTCCTTTTCTACCGAACTGGGTGATGCCGTAATTGCTGTATTGGGGCGTTTTCCGCCATTTATAGCCGTTCAGACCACCTTTTAGTTGTTTGCTCTCAATATAAAACCCGTGTTTTTGAAACGAGCGTATGTTTTTACTTTCCTTATATACATAATGTATAAGGAAAGTATTGAGACGGGGTCGAAAATTCGATTTCTAGTTTTCGACGAAAGAGCACGTTTCAAGCATGCCTGATCACGAATCAAACATTTTTGAAGTGATGTCTATGTGTGTGTGTGTGAAAGTATGTGTGTGTGTGTGTGTGCGTCAGTGAGCCTGTGGAGGCGATAACTGACGAACGAACGGCACGATTCTAACAAAATTTGGTACAAAAATCACGATCTGTAGACACTGGATGCCTATTGTTTTTATACGCAATCGAATGTTCAGAACCCCCAAAATTTTCGAGTGAAATTTTGAAAAAATTGTCAGAAAATCAAAACCGCTGATAAAGTTACGCAATAGACATTTCTTATGTAATTTTTCATTAGAAAACGATTGACATAAATTTTAGAACGTTAATACGAACCGTTCTCGAGATATTACACATTTTTCAAAAAAATTATCAAAAAGTCATATAAAATAAAAAAAAAATTTCCTATTGAGAAACATGTTCACTTTTCATATGTAATACCATGCGATAAATTGGGTGACATCATTCTCGTGGATATAGCTCGTTCCATTCATGAAAAAATGTACTTTGAATAATACTTTTGTATTTGAACGCCAATAGTCATTTAACTGCTGTAAGGATAACTTATTTCTCCGTCCATAAGGCTTGGCGAGATTTTGGCGACGAATTTGGCGGAATGTCGTCAACTTGGCGACACTTTTAATTGTTGCCAAATTAACAAAAATCTCGCCAAATGTATAAAAATGACACTAAATCAATGAAAATGACGACTAATTGAAGAAAATTCAATATCTTGGAAAGAATATAAGTAACTACTATAAGAATAAAATTTTTTTACCTGTAAAAGTAGTAAATTCATTGCATTACATAAGGAATGTCATGTGTTGTCCACATCAGATTTTTATTATTGTTGCGAACTTGTAAAACTCATTCATTGGAGTCTTCTTCTTCTTTTTTTTTTTTTTTTTGAAAACCAGACGGAGGAAGAACAGGCTTTATTATGACGTGCATCTAGGGTTGCCAAATGCTGAAGTTCGGAAGAGGGGTTACTAGATTTGGCGATTTATCGCCAATTTGTTGATATATGACGACTTCTCGAAGGTTCGAGAAACACTTCGAAATAAAGAATATTCTTCGAGATATGAGAGATTTCAAAAAGTTTCTATAGATAATCTATAAAAGAAGTCATCACTCAGTTGGAGTTGCAGTTGACGTGATACGAGCTACTGTGATTTCTGTCAATGTTTTGAGAATAGTAGCCGCTGTTTTGTGAAATAAATTACATCCATGTTTTGATTATAGCATCGGATGTTTTGTGAAAAAGGTGGATCATTTAAGTACTGTTTTACTATGTATTGCTCCTGTTTACTCTGTGTTTATGAATAAACGTGTTAGTTATTCAGAAATTTGGATTCATTTTAGTTTCCTGAGCGCACAACCACGATTCCGGAGGATACGTTGTGTCACTCTATAATTTACACTTCAAAGTTTTATGATGACATTCAAAATGCAGTTAAAGGGTTAAGTACTTTACTTAGTATGCAGTAATTCCATGTCGCATAATGGAATGTCAGAGCGGACAACACATGACGTAAAATAAGCTTTTCATTTAATGCTCATAACATTCTTATGCAGAAATAATGTTTAATATACAGGGTGATATAAAAGTTGTGCACATCAAATTTTAAAATCACATCAAGAAATTGAAATTATAGAATTTCTTTTCAGCTAGGTGGCACAAATATACTCTCAAAAAAGATATCAGAAATATTGTCCTCTATTTTTAATACATCAGACGATCATTGCAGACCTTTTTTTATCAGTCAAAGAACATGGCGCTTTGTCAGAGTGATTTATATTTTTTTTTATTTTAGAGCAACTTTCGAGCCATTCTTATAAGAGTGTCACTGAAAAGTTTTAAAAATAATACCCATGCTCAAATGCTTTAACAACCTCAATAATTCAACAATTTCAACTATTTTTATTTTTTAGCCATTTTCTAGCCATTCTTCTGAGAATGTCATTGAAAAGTTTTAACAGAAATTCTCATGTCCAGAAACCTTAAGAATTCAACAATTCCAGCTATTTTTATTTTCTAGCCATTTTGTAGCCATTCTTCTGAGAGTGTCATTGAAAAGTTTTAATAAAACATACATGTTCCATAAACCTTAATATTTCCATAATTACGTATGTCACAGTTCATAACATTGACGTATGTCACAGTTCAATGTAGCTCGTATCACAAGTGTCCTTCAAATGAGCGATGACTCCTTTCATGTAATCTCTATAGAAACTTCTAGAGTCTCTCGTGTCTCGTAGAATATTCGTTATTTCGAGGTGATTCTCGAGTCCTCGAAAAGACACCAAATTGCCGGCAAATCGCCAAATATGACGAACTTCAGCATATGGAAACCCTAGATTCACGTCATTAGAAAGATTTCATATACGGATGTTTTCTCCCTCTGCTTTTCAAAAGAGACACCATCAGTGAGACTTTTTTACACACGTTCGTAACAGTATATTGGGATGCTACCTAACTGAAATAAATTCTACTATTTCAATTTCACGGTATCTATCTATATAAATAAAATTGAAAATATGTCTGTCTGTCTGTCTGTCTGTCTGTTTGTCCCATCATCACGGGAGAACGGCTGAACCGAATTTGATGAAATTTTGTGGGTAGCCTTGAAATAGTCGCTCTTAAAATTTAGTCCGTGTTTTGAGATTCTACGACGAGTGTTTCTCGAAATATTAGTAAACAACGAAATTTTCGTTTGTCTCATCATCTCGGGAAAACGGCTAAACCGAATTTAATAAAATTTTGTAGATAGCCCTAAAATAGCCCCCCATAAATTTCGTCCAAGTTTCGAGTTTCTAAGACCAGGGGTTGTCGAGACATTAATGAAAAACGGAACTTTTTCTTAGGAGATCTACTCTCCAACTCCGTGGTTTATCCAAACGGAAAGGATGACAAGAAAGATCAATCATGCTTAAAGCATTGATTATGAAACACTTTCCAACTTCAATGCAATTTTATTTAAACATGTCTAAAATGCGATACATTCCTCGGTAATATTTTAAAACTTATCACAATACTACATTAATTTATTATATTTGAAACCTTAAACCTTCATCGAAAAAAATTAACTTCATTCAAATGACGGCATTAAAGTATAAATTGCCTGGTTTAAACATCTCTTAAATGTTATACATTCCTCGGTAATTATTTTAGAATTATCATAATACTACGATAATTTATTATATTTGAAAACTTCATCGAAAACAACTGAAATCCATTCAAATGACGTCATAAAAAAATAACACGCCTGGCTCTCTCTATAAAAGCAATATTTCATTCATAAATAATTCCCCCATTCATGTCATTCATCACAATACTATAATAATTTATTTTATTTAAAAATTAAGACCATTGAGCTGGAAGTAAGTAAGCTCTATGCGTAAAACTTCATCGAAAAATATCGTCCTTCTCTTTCTAAAATCAATGAATTCCTATCAGCTAAGCAGACTCCATGGACTAAATGATTTTGTGTTAAAGAATTACAGCGATTCTAATACAACTCATTCTACATATTTTGCTGTTTACATTTTACATAGGTGAAAAATAGGCTTAATAGTAGAAATAATCAAATTTGGAAGAGCATTTAAACTGAAATATATTGTCATTGCGTTGTTTCAGTATGTAGATGCACAGAATTTAGGCAAAAATAAAGTAATTTTAGGACGGATACAACACTCAATATGAATTAAAAAGAACTTTAAAAATCACGATTTTGACACAAGATGGATGCCATATATCATTTTGAAGTGGGTCATGTGATCGTTTCATATCATGGACACGTGATCGCTTAATATAAGAGGTGTTATTATTATTTTAATTTTTATTTAAAAAACAACTGAATATATTTCGCTGAATTTTTTTTTATATATTTTATGGAACAATTTGAATATTGCCTAAAATTTTCGAAGCAATTTGTGAATTTTAAATCCGCTTAAAAAATGCTCGAAAAATTAGGTCCCATAGGGCTCAATGTATTCCATTTTTTCAACCCGGGTTCAATCCAAAACTAATTGGATGATATTATTCATTTATATTCCCATAGGTCCTATAGACCGTCTGAACAACATACTAAAATTTCATTTTGATTAAGTCATTTTTAAGGCAGTTATCGTGCTAACGGACAGACAGAGAGACAGACAGACAGACAGACAGACAGACAGACAGACAGACAGAATGAACAAAGTCATAAACACTTTTCAACTTTGTTGTAAAGTGTTAAAAATCGTTTGTTTAAAACGCCAAAATGAAATAAAACTTTATTTCCGAGTTTGATGCAGGATTTTTGCATTAATTAGTCACTTATTCTATAATGCTCACTATAGGAAAGCATGAATTGTTTGAAACATGAATTTAAATGGAAAAATCTACCTCCATGGTTCATCTTACACAAACTTTTACTCAACGATGTAAAGTATAAAGAAATCAAAATGGCTATTTAATTTCGCATTTTATGAGGAAGATTTTATCTTATATCATGTTGCTCGGCTACGGAATGAAATTAAATGTGTTGTTAATATTTATTATTTTATCTATTTGTATAATAAATAATTGGATGTAAAAATATATTTTATAAATGAACGGTTTGATTGTTCTTTTAATTATATATATTGCGGACTGCGTACATCACTTTCATTTATTTTAGCAAAGTGGTTTCAAGCTCATATATCGTGTTTAGCTAATAAACTCATATATTGTGTTTATCCAATAAATTCATTTAGCCGATTGTTGAAGCAGAAAGGAGTAGAACGGGTGTATGTATCTTCTAATACAATTTTAGTGTTTTCATTTAGTATATACAAACGGGATCAGGATATTTTATTCTTCAGATCTGCAAATTCAGAGCTACGAATTTAGAGAAATATCTCTAAACAACTTGGTAACTTTTCTTAAACTTTACCAAATTAGTGGAAATGTCTCCAAATTGATAAAAATGACACAAATCAATGAAATTAAATTTGTTTTCTTAGAATAAAGTACTGAAATGATGTTTCTGTAGCATTTGTCGGTTAGTCCATCCATCCTACATAGTAACACATTTAAGGAATTTTTTTAATATATCCAAATATTGGTAAACATATTTCTAAATCCATAAAAATATCATGAAATTGATAAAATCGCGTTTAATAAATGAAATTAATTGTGTTTTTTTAGGAGATAGTATTGTGATGATGTTTCGTCAATGTGTCGCAAGCGATAAATTTGGCGATTTTTTAAGTTATAGCTAAATTGACGAAAATGTCGCCAAACCTTCCATGGAGATCGCATTATTCAGATGATATGATTTCCATATATTTATTTAAAGCAAATGATATCATGTCGCTTAGCAACGGATCGAATATGTTATGCGGCATACGATTTTTATTAAATCTTTTCTGATTTGAATAATAGAAATATGTATATAAAATAAATTTCATTGACATTGCATTTTTGACTGGATAATATCAATTACGGTCTTCAGGTTTAAACATCATTATTATTGATATTTTCGGGGACTGTTGATTCAGGGATTGCTGATATTTTCAAATTATTATGGAATTGTTTTATTATGACGAAAATTGTTGAAACTCATATATAGTACGTTGTACGAGTAATCTTCTCCCAATGCACGGATATATCTTCTAATCTACGAGAATATAAGTTGTACAGGTATATTGGCATATGTTTTAATATATGTTGGCATATATTGGAATCAATTACGACCTTCTGGTATAAAGATTACGGGGATTATTGATATTTTCAATTTATTACGTCATCTCTTTTATTTTGGCAAAGATTTTTGAGACTCATATTGTAATACGGGTAATCTTTTAATGTACTAATACAGGTTATATCTTCTAATATTCGCGTATATAAGTAGTACGGGTCTTATACAATTTTAATGCTTTCATTTTGCATATATTGATTCAATTCCTTTTTTTTTGTAAATTTGCTTACAAAAGAGGCCAGGATGTTTTATTCTTCAGATCTGCCAGTGAAGATAATTTTTCATATTGAGAACATATATTCTTAAACTTCTCTTTAGGAGCAATAAATTTAATATTTTAACAGAATTTGCATGTCATTGCGAATTATAAGTTTCTTTATATTATATACTCCGTACGAAGAACGGGTATGCTGCTAGTAACATATAAATAGCTCATAAACGGCGCAATTTATTTTTCTGTGAGTTATGCTCTTTGCTTCTGAATTGAAAAAACAAAAATACATATATGAAGCGACTATTTTCGCGACAAATTTTAGTGTCATTTTTTTTTTCGAATTTAGATAAAAAAAAAAAAGGTTCGAAAAGCTATAGGTGCTCCGCAAAGTTCGTACATCAGCTTATGTTACAGTTAATGTTCCATTAACCTTAGGTGCTCCTTTCGCTTGTGCTCTCCTATAATAAATAAGGTTCTGAGATTTAGCAATTGGAAAAGGTGCCTTGACTTTTATTCGATTTGGTTAATTTGTTCGAGAAATAAAGTGCTTCATTCGAAGATAAAAGTAAAATAAATAAAATATATCCCCAAGATAGGATCGTGATAATTTCTAAATAACGGTGTTCATTCGTTTCGGGATAAAAGTATTTACAAAACCTTAATTTATTAAATTTATTTATAATTTATTTATTAATATTTTAAACTAATTAATATTTATTATTATTTATTAATTTATTAATATTTATATATACTCATGAAATTTGATTCAATATTTATTAATCAAGTTATTAAATAATTTATAATTATTATTCATTTTTATATATTATTATATTTATGTAATATTATTAAATATTGAGTTTATATTAGTTTTTATGGATTTTTCAATTGTTTTTCAAAAACATGATATATCTCAAGATCGATGCATAACAGCGTCATATAATGACATTAGCTCCTAACAAACCAATGTCTTTTTCCGGAATTTCTTTCAGTGTTAACAAAAGTCTCGCTTTCGTTCTTGTCTTTCGACCCAGATAATCCGACTTACCCAAAACTTTAAAGTATCTGTTTGAATGGTCAGGACAGTGCCACTCAATTTAAACTAGAAATCAGCGGAATGGGGGGAGGGGGGGGGGTTGACACCCATAGGGACAGTAACCAGTCGTTTTTATTTAGTTTCTTATATCGTTGCGTATTTAGAATATATGGTAATATTGTTCTACAGCACTTTAAATATAGGGCCTTTGTGCCACAAATTACTTTATATTATGTTCTCCTATTATTATTATTACTGCATAATTTTATTATATGGTATATATTATGAAATCCATCATTATTATGTTTTATGTATATGTTTTATGTATTGTATATGCTTGACAATGTAGAATTTCTTGAAGTCTAAATTAATCCACGTCTATGACTAGTAATTAGTAAATCTCACATCGAGGTCTAATGGCCATGGGTTGCTTAAATTGTGAATTGTGTGAATTGTTTGTCTGTTTGTCTCATCATCACGCGAGAATGGCTGTGCCGAATTTCATGAACTTTTGATTGGTAGCCTCGAACTGGTTCTATTCAAAATTTTGGCTTCCGTTTGTCATTCTGCCTAGCACTCTGTCTGTCTTAATGTCTTTCTAACTGTTTTCCTATTTTGAGCGTGTCTCGATCGTTTTAGGATCCTCAGGACAAAAAGGAATCGATCGTTATTAGAATCTCCAAACTTACTCGATCTCATCGTTTTTGAGCCACTCTACAATAAAATTATTTCTAAACCTGATGACGCTGTTTGTACCTCAATCTCTAAAATTATGGCTCTATATATTAACGAAATAAAAAATAAATCTTTTAATCTGCAGACAATATAGAAGGAATAATAAGAAAGATCAATCATGCTTAAAGCATTGATTATGAAACACTTTCCAACTTCAATGCAATTTTATTTAAACAAGTCTAAAATGAAATACATTCCTCGGTAATATTTGAAAACTTATCACAATACTACATTAATTTATTATATTTGAAAACTTAAACCTTCATCGGAAAAACTGAACTTCATTCAAATGACGGCATTGAAATATAAATTGCCGGGTTTAAACATCTCAAAAACGCGATACATTCCTCGGTAATATTTTTAAAACTATCGTAATACTACGATAATTTATTGTATTTGAAAACTTCATCGAAAACAACTGAAATTCATTCAAATGACGTCATAGAAAAATAACACGCCTGGATCTCTCTATAAAAACAGCATTTCATTCATTACATTTTCCCATTCATTTCATTCATCACAATACTATAATAATTTATTTTATTAAAAATTAAGACCATGGAGCTACAAGTAGTTAAACTCTATGCTTAAAACTTCATCGAAAAAAATCGTCCTTTTCTTTGTAAAATCAATGAATATTTCATTCATATCAGCTATGCAGACTCCATGGGCTAAATGTATTTGTGTTAAAGAAATACAACAATTCTAACACATCTCATCCAACATATTTTACTGTTTACATTTTACATAAGGGAAAAATAGGCTTCGTTGTAGAAATAATCAAATTTGGATGATCATTTAAACTCAAATATATTGTAATTGCGTTGTTTCAGTATGTAGATGCACAGAATTTAAGCAAAAATACAGTGGTTTTAGAACGGATACAACACTCAATATGAATTAAAAAGAACTTTAAAAATCACGATTTTGAAACAAGATGGATGCCATATATCATTTTGAAGTGGGTCATGTGATCTTTTCATATTATGGTCACGTAATCGCTTCATATAAGAGGTGTGATTATTGTTTTAATTTTTATTTAAAAAACTACTGAATGTATTTCGTTAAATTTTTTTTGTATATTTTTATGGTACAATTTGAATATTATCAGAAATTTTCGAAGCAATTTGTGAATTAATTTTAAATCCGCTTAAAAAATGTTTGAAAAATTAGGTCCCATAGGACTCAATGTATTTCATTTTTGCAACCCGGGTTCAATCCAAAACTAATTGGGTGATATTATTAATTTATATTCCCATAGGTCCTACAGACCGTCTGAACAACATACTAAAATTTCATTTTGATTAAGTCATTTTTACGGCAGTTATCGTGCTAACGGACAGACAAACAGACAGACAGAATGAACAAAGTCATAAACACTTTTCAACTTTATTGTAAAGTGTTAACAAAGTCATAAACACTTTTCAACTTTATTTTAAAGTGTTAACGAAGTCATAAATACTTTTCAAGTTTGTTGTAAAGTGTAAAAATGTTACTTCTTTCATTTGACTTTTTTTATCGTCTGTCATATACTATTATAATATATTTGCATGTATTTTTTAGCAACATCAAAATTTTAATTTTTTATTTTTTACTGAGTGGCAATATCAGATTATTTATTACTACCAAAAGCTTCGTTTAGAATATTCTACGCGTGAAATAGTAAGTTCTATTTTATAATTTTATAATTGTTTTGTTTTTTAATGTTTTAGATCTTATTGTAATGAAGATATATATTTATTATCTCTGCACGGGAGAAATGACTTCTTTTTCTTGTTGCTAGAATTATTATAAAATTTCAAATTCAACGTCTCAAAATATTAAAAGCTTACCATCAGTTGTGAAATATTGTACTTTACATTTTATATTTCTTACGAAGAACGGGTATGCAAGTAGCATTATATAAACGTTTTTAAAATTTATCAAATCTCAAATATATACATTTGGCATCACATAATTTGTCAATAAATAACCAATCAACTTGAAAGATGCGTTCTAAGGCAAATAATTATACATATGTGTGCTCTATGCCGTTACAATAGATAACACAATCACATATAAGATACATTTTGTGTTTCTATTTTATCTTCAGAAATAGAAACTCTTGAAACAGAATATCAAACTCATGGTAACCACTCACGGTACCTATACAATGACAAAATATTTCTATTTTTTGTAGAATGAAAATATATAGTGCAAATAGATTATATAGTATATATATATAACTCTTACTAATATTCAAAGTATTTATACTTTTGATTTCAAAGATTTGTTTAATAATATTGATATAAATGATCTGCATAGAATTATTTTAGGAATTTTTGAAAAATATAATATCAACCTATAATATTCAAATTTTCTATTTAAAAAATTACTTAATTTCACGCTCTATGAAAATTATATTCAACATGGTGGTATTTTTAAGCAACAGTTTGTTATCCCACAAGAGGGGTGTACCTCATCATTGTTGGCTAATCTGTATTTATTCTTCTATGAAAAGGACATAATTTCAAGCTTGCATAATATGCACATATTTAGATATTTAGATGACATATTATGTGTATCCCTTAATAATAACCCTATAGTATTTAACTTTTATTCTAATAATTTACAATTAAATACAAGTAATAATGCCTCTAATGTTGCAAACTTTTTAGATTTAAATTTATGTTTACAAAATTGTAATATGGCTATAAACTTGTATGATAAAAGACACGATTTTAAATTTAATACATCAAAATTTCAACATTTCGACTCTTGTTTGCATATTGCATATATCAGTTTTTAGAAATATTATAATAATCCAGGTTCTTAGAATTATTAAAATTTGTGATGAAAATTATAAATTAGCACATTTTATGGAATTATTGAGTACAGTGACTAATAATACATATCTTCCCAAATTTGTTATTAAACTTATCAACTCAGTGTATCAACTTCCAATCGATAACATCCAAGACTACTTTCCCAGTTGTAGTGGCTAATAAAAAAAAATTATAATTATTTATTAATTATATAAATAAATGAAAATGAAAAATATTAAAATAAGCTAAAAGAATTAAAAAAATCAAAAAATCCGAAAATAAAATACATTAATATTAAAGTTTTGAATTTTATTTTCGCTAAAAAATTGTAACTTTGGCCAGTTTGAAACTACGATTTGAGCGCCCTTATAATGGTGTATAGTGGCATTCTCGTTTATCCATTTCTTCTATGAATCACTTGTTTAGTGAAAATTTTCATCTTTGCTTCATGTTCATGTTCTGTTTTGCTTATACGGGTGTTGTCCTCTCTCCTGCTCTGACTTATTGGACGGGTCAGGGAGTGTTGCTGTGAACGTTCTTACTGCCTCCTAGGGTAGTATTTCGTCATGATCATTCCGATGCTTCTAGAATTTTTTATGCTTCTGAGGTTGATCGCATACACGTGGTGGAAGAAGAAGGGTTCCTGTCACATGGTAATACAAATTTTCGTAATGTTTCTTATCTTCATTTTTTCATCTTTTGGTGCCTGCAGTCTGAGTTTAGACATTTATAGTAACGTACTATTGTCCAATCTGGAACAGGCATTTGTTTAGGTTAATTAGAATTATATACTCAGACCTGAAGATGAATTTAATTTTTTTTAATCTTCGAATTTGGGACGGTGCTGATCTTTTCTATTATCGGCATTATGGCCGTGGATTTGCTTGTATGGTGATGATAATATTTCACGATTACTTGAATTAATTATTTTTATTTTTATTATTATTTCTTTCTAATATATATATATATATATATATATATACAACATCCAAATGATTAAGACACAGAGACCGGACCGAGTTTGATCCACGAAGCTGTTTAAAACAATTCCCATGTCTACGCAGACTGCAGAGTATGGGCACGTTACGTTAGTCCGAAAGCCCTCCTAAAAGGTGCTGTCCAGGGGAAGGTGGGTATGGTTCATATGGATGCCCTACTGGGTTCCGGTCTAAATTAGGTAGTATTAAGTAAAGTTAGACTTAATACCATACTATGTATGGGGTCTGTGGAACAACAGAAGCTGCATATCTCCCTTTTACCATGGACTTCTGTCTCATGAGATGGTTCTTGCCCATAGTGCGATAAGTAACAACAGTTACATTATCATATAGATTTTTTTTTTTGTAATTTTCTATTTTTCCTTTTCCATTTGCATACCATTACAATAAAATATTCAGGCACCATAATTTTTTTAATTTCTTAGCACATTATCAAAAGTTTTTCTAAAAATCCATGCTTTATCAAACAACGTTATATGTAAAAGTAATATTGTTCAAGACAAACCAAAGATCAGTGCGCATTTTTATTAAATTTCACACATTTGCAAAATGGTGTAAATAAACAATTTTATAAACAGTGAATATATGTATGTCTGTTCCACGAATTAGTTTATGTATTTATTCACCGTGCTCTGATAATATGCGTATGAAATATACTAGTGTGGTTTAAATGTTTGTTTCAAAATTAGATTACCAATTTAAATTAAACCAATTACTACTTGAGGACTACCAATAGTCTGGAAAGGTGATGTCGCATCGATTTAGATTCTTGTTAGCATCAATCGCAATTTCTATGACATTGTTTCCTAAAAAGAAGTCTGTCAGCACCACGTTTGAGCAAACCAACTCGTTTCTGAACCATTTATCGACTAATATGTTGACTTTTTCTGCTGTCTTACGCCGACTGTAAGTTGAATCAATCAATGGGGTCCACAAAGTTGGCGTTAAAACAGCAACAGCGGCAGTAGAAAAATATGGCACTGAGCAAGTGGTATTAACAAGATACCTATGCAAGTCTTTAATATTCTGTGACGTATTATGCCAGTGATGAACAGGGTAGGTAATGTAGGTGCTTTCGGGGAAATCCAGCTGATCCCTGTAACTGATGAGTACTCTTTTGTCTTTATGCCACAACTCTTCTAAGGTTAAATCATAAAAATCATACCCAATGATGAGATCACCAAAAGTATCCTTCACTAATTTAATTATCTCGTTATGTTGCCAAGGCAATAGAGTTTTTGACATGAAATGGCCACTGAGTAAACGGTGAAAATCAACTATCACAAATTCTTTCGTGCTCATTACAAAAATCTTGATTTCATTCAAAATGTCCTGCAAATAAGGGAGTCCCAAATGTATCTTATCGTGTGTAATCTGGATTTTGCTTTTCCACATAGAAGCACCTTCATGCCACACGCGTAGGTCAAGAAACCTATTTCCATATACCAACTGATTGAAAATGGATTCTTCTTGTGTATACATATACTTTTCAAAGATAGTGTCCCGTAATGCGTTATATTGATAATAAAGGGCTGAATTGTGGGTACCTGGAATCATCAAGCAATTTAATGTCATGTCACCAATGTCTTTCCTCATGTCATACATCCAGGTAGGATATGTCTTGATACACGAGGAATGTGCAATACTTCCAGCTTCCAAATAGGCTACCCAATATCTATGGCATTTAGAAACTAAATCTTTTTTTGTAAATTCGATATTAGGAAACGTGTAGTTTGTTTCTATACGTCCTTCGGGACAGTCACTAGGCTTGTATAGAAATATAGGATCCTTTGTGGATGTTTTCGGATCGTGGTTATATAAGGCTATGAATGGGTTAGCTCGCATCATTCTGTAGCAATCTGCATTGTAGTAATTGATTACTACTTTTCGTGTATCTGGATAGTGGAGAAATCGTGTATGAGTCAACGACGACACTGTTAGGTAGACTTTGGGATCTGAAAAGACAAACAGAAATAAATGATTTCTACATGAATACTATATGCAAATTAATACCTCACCCTTCCTCCAAATAGGTGATATGTAACACACGTTTTTAACTAGCTTGAGTCAATCAACTCGTAAACTCTGCCAAGCGTAGAAAAATCAATGATAAAATGTCACTTTATTGTCTAAAGTTGCAGTAATTGCTTAATATTTGATAACAGGGTTAAAAGAAAGTAAGTTATTGCAATGTCTAAAGTAAACTTAAATTTTTTTTTTGTATTAAATTTTCGTAAATTTGACAACATTTTCGCAAATTTGGTGACGTTTTCGCTTTTAATTTGTCGATATTTTTCAATTGAGAAACAATCTCTAAAAAGTCGCTAGATTTACAACCAAATTTATTGACAAGCCATACAGACAGGCATAATTAGAGAAGGTCTTTTCATATATGGAATTACATATTTAACGCATTGCACTGGGGTAGAAAAAAACAATTTTAATAAATGAATAATTAAAATCGATGAACGGTGCTAAAAGAACAAGAAAGATCAATCATGCATAAATCATTGATTATGAAACATTTTCCAACTTGATTGAAATTTTATTTATTTAAACATCTCTAAAATGCGATGCATTCCACAGTGATATTTTTTTAAATTATCACAGAACTTCAATAATTTATTTTACTTGAAAACTTAAAATTTCATTGAAAAAAATCTTATGTGGGCAGCACATGACTTTCCTTACATAATGCAATGAATTTCTTTAACGGTGAAAAAGTGATGAAAAAATTCACAGCATAGTGTTTGTAACGTTGAATTGTACATTTGGCGCTTTTCAGAATAACAACATGTAAAACTATTTCGTACTCAATTAATTTACATTCGAGCTCTAAATTAACAATTATCAATACTGATATCATCCTCAATAAGTAATATAATCCATATATTTAAATATTTTAATAATAAATTCATCGATTAGGCGTCATTTTCATTAACTTGGCGTCATTCTTGCAATTTTGACGATATTTTCGTCAATGTGGGGCTAAATATTGCCAAGTTATCGACATTTAGAAAAGCATTTCTTATATAATAAAATATATGCCAATTATATAACGGAATCAAAAATTTGCAAAACATTGCATATCATTTGCTTCAATTTTATCAATTTGGTGACATTTTTATCAATTTGATAAAAGTTTTATGAATTTGGCAAGTTTCGACAATTTGGCGAGATTTATATTAATTTGATAACATTTTTATCAATTTGGCAACAGTTTTGCCAATTTGACAACATTAAAAAAAAGTCCCCAAGTTGGCGATATACCGCCAAATTTCATCGCCAGAATAGCGCCAAGCGTTACAGACGGAGAAAAGGTTATTCTTATGTTCGTTCCAAAATATTGAATTTTTCTCAATTAGTTGTCATTTTCATTGATTTAGCGTCATTATCAAGTTGGCGATTTTTTTTTATCAATTTGGTGACATTTTTATCAATTTGGCGACATTTTCACCAATTTGGGGGCACCTAAAAATTAGCAAAGTTGACGATACTCTGCCAAATTTGTCGCCAAAATTTTGTCAAGCATTATGGTCCGAGAAATAAGTTATTCTCATAGTAGATAAACTACTAATGTGGCGTCCAAATACAAAACTATTACCCAAAGTATCTTCTTATAGTAGATCCATCCTTATATATTATTCGACAATTTGCCAACATTTAAAAACGCGCCAAATTGGCGATATATTGTCAAATTTGTCGCCAAAGTTTCGTCAAGCATAGTGAATACAGAAATAGGCTATTCTTATAGTAGATAAACGATTAATGGCTTCGAATAATAATGCTAATATCCAAAGTGCCTTACCTCGTGAATGGAATGAGCTAGATCTACGAAAATGATGATAATAAATTTATCGCATAATATTATATATGAAAAGTGTTCAGATTTCACAATAGTTAATACTTTTTATGAATTTTATGTGATTTTTTGATAAAAGTACTTAAAGAATGTGTACTATCTCGAGAACGGTTCACGCTAGAGTTCTAAAGTTTGTGCCAATCGTTTTCTAATAAAAATGACATACGAAATAACTTTATTGAATGTTTTAATTTTTTGATAATCTTTTCAAAATTTAATTTTAAAGTTCAGGTTTCTAAACATGCGTAAAGACAATAGGCTTCCAGCATTTACTGATTGTGATATTTGTACCAAATTTTGTTCGAATCGTTCTTGTGATATCGTCTCCACAGACCCATTGACACACACACACACACACACACACATACACACACATACACACACACACACACATACATACACAAACACACGCACAAACACACTACTTGAGGACTACCCCCCCCCACACACACAGACATAACTTCAAAAACGCCTGATTCGTGTTCAGTGATGCTTTAAATGTGCTCTCCCGGCAAAATCTCGAATTCGAATTTTCGATCCTGTCACAATACATCCCTTATACATTATGTATATGAGGAAAGTAAAAATGAACTTTATTCAAATGACGTCATCGATATATTAATCGTCTGGCTATCTATATAAAAAATGTGACTATTTCATTCATACACTTTTATTCCAGACTCCAGAGTTAAATAATTTTGAGTGAAAAAATTCGGCAATTCTTTTACGACTCATGTTACAATCACTTGTTTACATTCTGCATCCATTAACATTAGGCTTCGTTGTAGAAATATTCAAAGTTTGATGATCATTTAAAGTCTATAATATTGTAATTGCATTGGCGCAGAATATAGATGCACAGAAAATAAACAAAGATAAAGCGGCTTTAGGACGGATGCAACACTAAAAAATCTGATGTGGGCAGCACATGACTTTCCTTATATAATGCAATGAATGTACTACTTTTACAGTAAAAAAATTAGATTATTTTAATAGTAGATATTTATATGCTTTCCAAGATATTGAATTTTCGTCAATGAGTCGTCATTTTCCATGTCCTCATAATCAATGCGTCGTCATTGATTTAGCGCCATTTTTATCCATTTTTTATCCATGTTCGCAACAATAGTAAAAATATGATGTGGGCAACACATGACTTTCCTTATATAATGCAATGAATTTACTATTTTTACTGTTAAAAAAATGTGATTCTTATGGTAGTTACTTATATTCTTTCCAAGCTATTGAATTTTCTTCAATTAGTCGTCATTTTCATTCATTTAGCGTTATTTTTATCCATTTGGCGAGATTTTCGTTAATTTAGCAACATTTAAAAAAGTCACCAAGTCGGCGACATTCCACCAAATTCGTCGCCAAAATCTCGCCAAGCGTTATGGAAGAAGAAATAAGTTATTCTTACAGCAGATAAATGACTATTGGTGTGCAAATACAAAAGTATTACTCAAAGAATCTTTTTTCATGTATGGAACGAGCTAGATCCACCAGAATGATGTCACCAAATTTATCGCATGGAATTACATATAAAAAGTGAACATGTTTCTTGATAGGAAATATTTTCTTTTATTTTATATGATTTTTTGATAATTTTTTTGAAAAATATGCAATATCTCGAGAACAGTTCGTGTTAGCGTTCTAAAATTTATGCCAATCGTTTTCTAATGAAAAATTATATAAGAAATGTCTATTTGCGTAACTTTATTAGAGGTTTTGATTTTTTCGAAATTTAACTGGAAAATTTAGGGGCGCTCTGAACATTCTGATTGCGTATAAAAACAATAGGCTTCCAGTGTTTAAGGATTGTAATTTTTGTACCAAATTTCATTCGAATCGATCCATTCGCTCGTCCAAGTCCAAGACTTCTGCTTACGGGGTACCTGCCTCCAGGAGACTCATCCCCACATCGAAAATAAGCATGTCCGGTCCCAAAAGGGAATGTTGTAAATAGCAATATGGATCCGCTTGGCTCCACCAATGAGAGGTGGGCAGAAGAGATTGGTCAGCTTATTTTTTGTAGAGTCTTGGAACATGGTTTCTGCCTGCTCGGCTGCAAAAAAGGTGGGCAAGGGTGGAAATACGCAAGAGCGAGTCACATTAAATTAAGTTTTTAATATACAAGTAAAGAGATTTATTTTTAATAATTTAGTAATTTAATAATTTAATACTTGAATTTGAGAATAACGAGCTAGATCTTTGCAAGGTTTGAGATCTGCGGTTGCAATTTAGAGTAGTTTACATTGGATTACAATTATGATTAACACTACGATGAGCTAAGTTTTAAGGTTAAGTTAAATTTAATTTAGATTTAATCAGATTTGTCCAGTACATTACAGAAAAAAGGAGGGCCACTGAATTTAATTTAAATAGTCAGTCAGTAACTGAGTGAAGTTCTGTGCTGGCGTCGATGTGCGGGCAAATGCTAGCCTCTTGAATCCTATTGGTCGGCTCAGAATCCGCAGCCGAGGCCACCTCTGTCCACCGAAGTGGGCAGCTGTGGCGCCATCTGCCGATGCGGAGGGGGACCAAAAGGGCGAAAGCGCTGAAGTTAAAGTTCTTCAGCTGAATTAAGGTCGAATTTTGGGTGAAAGACTCTAGGAGACCCCCGATTGGGGAACAACATACCTCGCTTTCTTCCACTCGGTTCGCTGAGAGTCGAGAAGAAGATGCCTTGCCCTGCGTTTCCCATAATAGGAGCGCGTGGACAAGTCGTAAGTTTGGTCGGTGTTTCTCATGCAGGGTCTGCTAGAGTTTTTCTTGTAGAAATTTTGACTGAGCTTCCGAACCTGCTCTGCAATGCCAGAGACTCTGAGATCGTGATGAATAACCTCGTTTTGGACGTACCTAGGAGCTTTAACAATGCAACGTAGGACTTTGTTTTGGAAAGTTTGCAATTTCTTAGTGTGGCGATAAGCTGCCGAACCCCAGACAGGGCTGGCGTATAAGAATGCCGGTGCGATGACTTGTTTGTAGATCAGTAGTTTATTAAAGGTGGAAAGGTGGGAGTTTCTACCGAGAAGGGGGAGGAGGGCGACAAAGGTTTTGTTAGCTTTTTCAATCTTGTTAGCTATGTGCTCTCCGTAAGTTAAATGTTCGTCGAGTTTGACTCCTAAATAACTCACGGAGTGCTGGAAAGGAATTTCTTCGTTGAAAATTTTGAGCGTGAAATTTTGATTCATTTCTCGGTAGTTCGGTTTGAAGATACAAACTGCACTCTTGGACGCGTTGATTTTGATTCTCCAAGTGACGAGCCAGTGCTCAAGGCTGTGTGTTATATAGCTTTGCAGCGTGTTGATGGAGTTTTGTAGTGAGCGGCTTCGCGCAATCAGTGCAGTGTCATCTGCAAAGATGGCGAGCTTGACTTGTGGTATGCTTGGAATATCGTTGATGAATATGTTGAATAGCAGAGGGCTCAAGTTTCCTCCTTGTGGCACCCCAGCTCTGATTGGTCGGACAGTTGAGAGGGTCTGGTCAATTCGTACTTGGAAGGAACGGTTAGTGAGGTACGAATTGATGATGGCCAAAAGTTGGGTAGAGATTCCAAGTCGCACCAGCTTGGCAATAATTCCAGGAATTAACGTTTTATCGAAAGCTTTAGCGATGTCGAAACAGACAATGCTAGTATACTGCCTGCTATTAGCGTTTGTGTGGATAGTTTCGACTACACGCAAGAGTTGAGATTGCGTGGAATGAGCAGATCGAAATCCATGCTGGTCGGGTATAAGTATATCGTTGAGTCTGCAGAAACTATCCAAACGTCTAAGTAGCACTAATTCGTAAATTTTGGACAAATTTGAAAGAAGGGAGATTGGTCGCCAGTTTGCGACCAATGTAAGATTTTGGTTCGGCTTTGGAATAGGGCAGATGGTGGCAGTTTTCCAACTCTGGGGAAAATAGCGATGTTCCAGCATATGATTGAAAAATATGGTCAGCCAGCAGTAGTAGAGATCTGGAAGGTTCTTGATGATGCGATTTGATATTCTGTCCGACTCAGGTGCTTTCCTGAGTTTGAGTCCATCAACGATATGCAGAATTTCAGCCAATGAGATTTTCTCTAAGTCGTTTGGTGCATGTGAGTTGAGGGCGTGGTCAATTGTCTGTTGTAGTTCGTTTTCTGCGTTTGTATAAGTGTGGCTGAAGTTGTGGTCAATATGTGGTGAAAATTGGAGTTCGAAGCTGTCTGCAAATGCATTAGCTTTTTCCTCCGCAGTCTGGGCGAGAAGTCCATTTGGGCCGTTAACGGGCGGAATTGTTGTTTTCTTGGTCCTTAGGTTTTTAGCTATTCGCCAGAGACTGTGATTTGCAGGTGTGAGCTCCTCAAGGTATTTTTGCCAGCGTTGCTGGGTGTGTGTATAGATCGAGGCCTTGATCTCGTTTTGAAGTTTACGGAATTTTGCGTAGTAAAGAGGATACCTAGTACGCTGCCAATCTTTCCGTAATTTATTTCGCTGCTTAATTTTGAGCCTAATATCACTTGGTAGACTGTGATAATTAGGTCTGATACGATTTGGTTTCGAGGCTGCAGCTACTGCCTCGAGCAGTACATGGTTCATTTCTTGGACGCATCTTTCGATATCGTCCGTGCTGGCAATTTTGAGGGGGGGGGGTGCTTTAAAATTTTGGAGGATGAATCTAAAGTCATCCCAATTTGTAAATAGCTCCACCAGGTGGTCGAATGAAATACTGGAAAAGTCTAAGGTTAATACCACAGGAAGGTGATCAGATGACAGATCATTTTCTGCACTGATCGTATGATTGAAAGGGATGTTCTGAAAAATGGCCAGATCAATAAAACTCTGGGTACTTCCATTTGTGGTAAAGTGAGAGGGGGTGGGTGGAGCTATGATCCTAAGGTTGGCGCACTGAGCCAATCGATTTAGTGCATTGCCATAGCTGTTTGAAGCTGTGTCCCAGTTGCTATGGCGTGCGTTTAGATCGCCAGCAATGACCATGTTACTGCAAAGTCCTAAAAGTGCTTCAATTTCGCTGGTCGGAAAATGCCTAGTATAGTTATTTGGTGGAATATACACTGAAGCAAGTGCAAACGGGACTAAATTTGGAATAGTGATTTTTATGAGCGTGGCTTCAAGCTTCGTGAAGACCGGAACGCTCAGACGATGATGCGGAATATTCTTTTTGATGTAGAGTGCAGTTCCTCCGCTGGCATACCCTCCAGGCCTGGTGATGCTCCTATAGCTGAAGTATCCTACATAGTTGCAGATTTCTGGGCTGGAGGGTGCGGTCAGATGAGTTTCGTTTATCATGAAGATGTCAAAATTATTTTGAATAACAAAGTCACGCACCTCACCGAGTTTGGAACGCACTCCATTGGCGTTCCAGAACCCGATTTTAAGAGATTGCAAACTAGAGGTTGCCGAAAAAGAGAACATGGCGAGGCCAGAAAATGGTCAGCAAAGGAGGGGGGGGGGTTACCTAAGGAGCGCGTCATAGCGCTGATAGATATGAAATATCATATCTATCTCCGTAGGTGCCTCCCGAAGTTCAGGCAGCGCTTGGCTGAATGCCTTTAACAATATGTCTTTGTTGTGCATATTCCTCATGGCCATTAAGGACGAAAGGAATGATGCATAATCAACATTTTTGCCAGAAGGATTTGCTGGCTTCTGATTGGAGGCTCTGGGAATCCTTTGATTTTGGATTTCGGGGTTGCTTTCTTGTACATTAGTTTGTACATTAGCTTGATTTTGGTCGATTTGTTCAGCCAATTGGCGATCGACGACTATTTGAGGGGGAGATTGCTCCTGTGTACGTCCAGAAACGACGGCAGAAAAATTGAGTTTGTTTGAAACGCCAGTAGATAGGAATGAACGGCCACGGTTCCCAGGTCTATACTGGGGGGCGGATCCTACATTTTTGGAAATGTGATCAGAGTTGTAACGGGGTCGGTTTTGGCGATTAGGTACAGACGAGTTGCCCGAGTTCTTCGGACAACCGCGCCAGTTCGCTGCGTGGTTGCCGTTGCAGTTGCAACATATTACATAATCAGCTCTGCAGTCTCTGACGGAGTGGGGCCCTCCACACTTGACACACCGAAGTGGTAACGTACAGACCTCAGAACTATGAAAATAATTCTGACAGCCATAACATTGAGAGGCATAGCCTTTCCTTCCGGTGTAGGGCTCCAGCCTCACTTCTGTACCTAAAATGCAGTTTATGGCATAAACGTCCTCTGGGTTAGTCCCAGGTTTTAGCTGAAGATAGTAAAGGGGCATGGGATCTCTGCTGCCTCTTCGCGATAGGCGAGAATTTTTGAGGACAGGGAAACCCATTGCTTCCATGACTTGGTTGATCGTCTCAATAGACGTAGCAACCGGAAGCCCTCTGATCACGACCTTAAGTGGACGGTCTTCGATTAAGCTGAATGATTTGAACTGGACTAGACTGCTCTTGAGGAAGTCTGTACAAGATCTAAACTCATCAGAGTTTGCTACGTGAACTTTGAAGAAGTTTCCTTCAAGTTTTGGCACTATTTTTGGTGCAATGACTTTCAGGTTGTATAGTATGGATGGCCATTCAGGCTGATTTGCGCTGATGAGCAGAGGTGGAGTCGGGGGGGGGGGCTTCGATGTCGAAGCCGAACCGGTCATTCCCATCGTTGCAGAACTTGATGGTTTGCTATTATGATTAATTCTGTTACTATTTGCATTTAAATTTTGAGTCTCCTTAGTGGAGGCTTGAGAATTCCTTCTTGATCTATTTTTCCTTTGGACAGTTGTCCATTCTCCTTCCATTTCAATATTTTCGGTTTGATTTGAGTTTAGGTTTTCGCAGCTATTTTGGCTGTCTAGTCTAGACCTCTTTTTGGAGGTAGTGGGCTGTTGATCTTCGCTATTGATGCTCAGGTTACTGACTGACTCTGAGATGCTACTAACAGTTTGTGGAGCATTAGGTGCTACCGCGTGGTCGCTCTTGCTAGATGATGCAATCAATGCGGAGTCTTTAGTAGATTCGCTAGTAGAAGTTTGAACAGGGGGGGGAGTAAAGTTAAAAATACTCACCGAGCAGGCGTCGGCCATTGCAGAGAGTCTCCTGTACAGGGCGTCCCGGTTCCGCTTTAACTCAGCGTGCTCAACATGATCAGTGGTATTCTTTCCGGTCTTGGCTTCCAGGATAATGCACTTTGTATCTAAGTCAATAAGCTCCTTACGACAAGCGTTTACATCTTCAATCGTACAAGCATTGCTCGCAGGGGGACTTTCGTCCATAACAACTTCAACTACCTGCTCCGGCGCTACCGGAGCTTCGACATTCGACATCTTGAACGTACTATGAAATCGTCTCCAAAGACTCACTGATACACAGACACACACACACGCACACACACGCACTCACACACACACATACACACACACATAGACATCACTTCATGTTCGATTTGTGATCAGGGATGCTTGAAACGTGCTCTCCCGTCGAAAACTTGAATTCGAATTTTCGACCCCTTCACAATACTTTCCTTATACATTATTTATATAAGGAAAGTAATATAAATTTAAAAGAACTTTTTAACTTTGGGAAAAAATATGTATGGCATATTTTATTTTGAAGTGGGTCACGTGATCGCTTCATATTATATGAATGTAATTATTATTTTAATTTTTATTTAAAAACTACAGAACATATCTTGCTAATATTTTTCTTATATATTTTGTGGCATAATTTGAATATTTTCTTAAAATTTTGAAGCAGTTTGAGAATTTTAAAGTCGTTTAAAAAATGTTAGAAAAATTAGCTCCCATAGGTTTCAATGTATTTCATTTGTTCCACCCGGGTTTTATCCAAAACTAATGGGGTGATGTTATTCATTTATATTCCCATAGGTCTCACAGACCGTCTTAACAATAATAAGCATTGCTGGGCATATCAACGTAACCAAAACGTTTGTTGTTCCTCAACGTTGATCTCAAAAACAAAGTTTTACCATATGTACCATGATCTGCTTTTTAACACTTTACAACAAAATTGAAAAGTGTTTATGACTTTGTTCATTCTGTCTGTCTGTCTGTCCGTTAGCACGATAACTACCATAAAAATGATTTTATCAAAGTGAAATTTCTGTATGTTGTTCAGACAGTTTGTGGAACCTATGGGAATATAAATTAATAATATCACCCAATTAGTTTTCCATTGAACCCGGGATGAAGAAATGAAATACATTGAACCCTAAGGAACCTAATTTTTCAAATACTTTTCTAACGAATTTAAAATTCACAAATTGCTTTGAAAGTTTTAGGAAATATTCAAATTATCACATAAAATATATAAAAACTATTTCATAAAAATGTATTCAGTAGTTCTTTAAATAAAAATTAAAATAATAATTACACCCATTATATGAAGAGATCACGTGACCATTATATGAAAAGATCACGTGACCAACTTCAAAATGATATATGGCATCCATCTTGTCTCAAAATCGTGACTTTTAAAGTTCCTTTTAATTCATATTGAGTGTTGTATCCGTCCTAAACCCACTTTATTTTTGCTTAGATTTTGTGCATCTACATACTGAAACAACGCAATTACAAAATATTTGAGTTTAAATGCTCATCCGAATTTAATTATTCCTACAACGAAGCCTATTTTTCACCTATGTAAAATGTAAACAGCAAAATATGTAGAATAAGTTGTATTAGAATTGCTGTATATCTTTAACACAAAATCATTTAGTTCATGGAGTCTGCGTAGCTGATATGAATGAAATATTCATCGATTTTACAAAGAGAAGGACGATTTTTTTCGATGAAGTTTTACGCATAGAGTTTAATTACTTGTAGCTCCATGGTCTTAATTTTCCAATAAAATAAATTATTATAGTATTGTGATGAATGACATGAATGGGAAATTATTTATGTATGAAATGCTGCTTTTATAGAGAGCGCCAGGCGTGTTATTTTTTCTATGACTTCATTTGAATGAATTTCAGTTGTTTTCGATGAAGTTTTCAAGTATAATAAGTTATCGTAGTATTATGATAATTCTAAAATTATTACCGAGGAATGTATCACATTTTAGAGATGTTTAAACCAGGCAATTTATATTTTAATGCCGTCATTTGACTGAAGTTTATTTTTTTCGATGAAGGTTTAAGTTTTCAAATATAATAAATTAATGTAGTATTGTGATAAGTTTTTAAATATTACCGAGAAATGTTTTGCATTTTAGACATTTATATAAATAGAATTGAAAATCTGTCTGCCTGTCTGTCTGTTTGTCCCGTCATCACGGATGCACGGCTGAACCGAATTTAATGAAATTTTGTGGGTAGCCTGGAAATAGTCCCACTTAAAATTTTGTCCATGATTGGAGTTTCTACGATCAGTGGTTCTTGAGATATTAGCAAAAAACCAAATTTTCGTTTGTCTCATCATCACGGGAGAACGGCTTAACAGAATTTGATAAAATTTTGTGGATAGCCTTGAAATAGTCCCCCATAAATTTAGCCCTACTTTCAAGTATCTCAAAGCAGGGGTTCTCCAGATATTAATGAAAACCGAAACGTTTTCCTAGGAGTTCTACTCTCTAACTCCGTGGTTTATCCAAACGAAAAACTTGAAAATCGTTTGAAAGTGAATAAAAATTGTAGCTCTGAGTTTAATAAAAGATTTCTTGCGCCAATTAGTCACTTTCTGAAAACATGAATTTTTTGAAACTTGATATAAATGGAAAATCTATCTCCATGGTTCATTTTGCACAAGCGTTTACTGAACAATGAAAAGTATAAAGAAATCAAAATGGTTATTTAATTTCGCAGTTTATGAGGAAGATTCTATCTTATATCATGTTGCTCAGAAACGCAATTAAATGAAATCTGTCTGTTAATTTTAATTATTATTTTTTCGATTTGAATCTATATAAATAAAATTGAAAATCTATCTGTCTGTCTGTTTGTCCCATCATCACGAGAGAACGGCTAAACCGAATTTGATGAAATTTTGTGGGTAGTCTAGAAATAGCAACACTTAAAATTTAGTCTGTGTTTTGAGTTTCTACGAGCAATGGTTCTCGAGATATTAATGAAAAACAACTTTTTCCTACGAGTTCTACTCCCTAACTCCGTGGTTTATCCAAACGGAAAGGATGTAAATCGTTTGTTTAAAACGTCAAAATAAAATAAAACTTTATTTCCGAATTTGGTGCAGGATTTTTGCATTAATTAGTCACTATCAGAAAACATGAATTGTTTAAAACATGAATTTAAATGGAAAAATCTACCTCCATGGGTATCTTTCACAATCTTTTACTCAAAGATGAAAAGTATAAAGAAATCAAAATGGCTATTTAATGTCGCTTTTTATGAGGATGATTTTATGCATATCATGTTGCTCGGCAACGGAATGAAATTAAATGTGTTGTTAATATTTATTATTATTTTTTCTATTTGAATAATAAATAAATGGATGTAAAAATATATTTTATAAATGGACGGTTCGATTGTTCTTTTAATTATATAAATTGCGAACTGCGTACATCACGTTCATTTATTTTATCAAAGAGGTTTTAAGCTCATATATTGTGTTTAGCTAATAAACTCATATATTGTGTTTACCCAATAAATTCATTTAGCCGATTGTTGAAACAGAAAAATGGTAGAACGTGTGTATCTTATACAATTTTAGTGTTTTCATTTAGTATATACAAACGGGATCAGGATATTTTATTCCTCAGATCTGCAAACTCAGAGCTACGAATTTGGCAGAATATCGCTAACTTGGTAACTTTTTTTAAACTTTACCAAATTAGCGGAAATGTCTCCAAATTGATAAAAAATGACGCAAATCAATGAAATTAAATTTGTTTTCTTAGAATAGAGTACTGAAATGATGTTTCGGTAGCATTTGTCGGTCAGTCCATTCATCCTACTTAGTAATACATTTAACGATTTTTTTTAATATCACCAAATCGATAAAAATATTTGTAAATCCATAAAAATATCATGGAATTGATAAATTTGGCGATTTTATAAGTCATCGCTAAATTGACGAAAATGTCGCCAAACTTTCCATGGAGATAGCATTATTCAGACGATATGATATCCATCAATTTATTTGAAGCAAATGATACCATGTCGCTTAGCAACGGATCCAATGTGTTATGTGCCATACGATTTTTGTTAAATCTCTTCCGATTTGAATAATAAAGATGTGTATATAAAATAAATTTCATTGATATGGCATTTTTGACTGGATAATATCAATTAGGGTCTTCAGGTTTAAACATTATTATCATTGATATTTTCGGGGACTGTTGATTCAGGGATTATTGATATTTTTAAGTTATTATGCCATTGTTTATTTATGACGAAAATTGTTGAAACTCATATATAGTACGTTGTACGAGTAATCTTCTACAAATGCACGGATATATCTTCTAATCTACGAGAATATAAGTAGTACAGGTATATTGGAATATATTTTGACATATATTGGCATATATATTGGAATCAATTACGACCTTCTGGTATAAAGATAACGGGGATTATTGATATTTTCAATTTATTACGTCATCTCTTTTATTTTGGCAAATATTTTTGAGACTCATAGTATAATACGGGTAATCTTCTACTAACACACTGGCATATTTTCTAATCTTCGGCAATATAAGTAGTACGGGGTTGCATATATTGATTCAATTCCTTTTTTTTTGTAAATTTGCTTACAAAAGGGGCCAGGATGTTTTATTCTTCTGATCTGATGCCCGTGAAGATAATTTTGCATAGTGAGAACAGATATTCTTTAACTTCTCTTTAGGAGCAATAAATTTAACATTTTAACAGAATCTGCACATGATTACGAATTTTGTTTCTTTATATTATATACTCTGTACTAAGAACGGGTATGCTGCTGGTGTTTAAATAAAATTGCATTGAAGTTGGAAAGTGTTTCATAATCAATGCTTTAAGCATGATTGATCTTTCTTGTTTAAACATTTTAAAATCATTTTTATTAACAGTAAAATATTATTAACAGTAAAAGCATCAAACCAATAAATGACATAATGGTGTTTTTCCGAACATAGCTTATAACGAAAGTTTAAAATAAAAAATTCATAGACTTAACATGGACCTCCATTTTTCATTCTACTATTTGACTTTTAAAATTCGGGCTTCGTCATGACCTGTAACTTGGTGAATATTACAAATGTTCCAAACCTAGCACAAATAGGTCAAGTTGTTCACAGTTACAGTTGTTCATATCAAGTTGTTCACAGTTACAGTTGTTCACATCAATTTGTTCACAATCAGTTAGTCTTTGAAAAACAACTTCAGGAACAGAAACGTATTTGAGTTGAAGACAAGGATACTCGTTGCAAGGATACTGTATTTGCAACTTACGTTTAATTCAGAATGTGAAGATCACAGAACACAAAACTGCTTAAAATAGGGATTGTAAAATGTTTCTATCAGAAATATTTATTTCGATCCAGTGATGGATGAATTACATTAGTTGAACCCCGCCCACCGTGGACAAAATCAGGATTACAGTGAAGCAACTTCCACTTTGAAACAGGACGTTGTATGTAAGGAACTTTTGCCTATAATGAGTGCTTAAAATTTTGTGCGGAGCTGAAACAATAAAATGCATAGTTGATTTAAAATAAATACCTCTACCAGACAGAAAATTAAACTCTTTTTTGGAGTTTTGTGTTCTCAGGTCATTTTAATACCTGCTCTGTGCTGATAATCGGCAATGACCGTGAAACCCTGGTCAACGGATGGTTAAGTGTGAACAGTTGAGCCCTTTCTTGCTCATATGCAATGCCCTATTTGAGGGTAGAAGTTGTTCCACTGTTATCGGGTTTCTATTTCGAGTGTTTGGGTAGATAATGTGATGAGTGGGTGAAATAGTAAGGAAAGGATTGTTCTGTATATGTATAGATTTGACAAATTGATTTTGAAAATTTATAAAGATATGGAATATGTTGATAAAGTTCCATGTCAGTGCTCTTAAATAAGAATTATTTGTTTTCGAATGAATACAAATTTATTTACATATAAAATTATTAATTAATATTATTGGTTGTCATTCTATGATTAAAAATGTTCGAACATTTAAAAATGGTTTTGAATATTCGATTCAGCTCATAATAAACAGGCTACGAAATTTTGAAGATTATAACTATTTTATGAATTTTCATTAAAATGATCTCGTTTATTCGATAGATATTGCCTGTACAAAGAATCATAGATACATGTATAAATATACATGCATATTCCAAAACACACACACACATACACACATACACACTATACAGTCATCACCCCAAAAACGTTGAACTGAAATTCAGTGATGTTTAAATACGCCAAAATCTCGAATTCAAATTTTTCACTTCACCATACAACTCTTATATATTATACATTAAAAATTAATATTATACTAATTTATTCCTAAATTTAATTAGTTGTTATTATTATATTTTATATTTTATAATACAATAGAAAAGAAAATTACTGTTCTTTCCACTGATGATTTCATGAAATCCGCTCATGACGAAAATTGATATCCAAAATGTTAACATGTTTTCAGAAAATTAACTTATTCCGAGCTGTCATATGATAATTCCCTGCAAAAGGAAAAGCCCAAATGTCATAATCATAAATTTATATTTCCATTCAATAATTTTCATTGTTATTACATCGCAATTTATATTATTATTACATCAAAAATTACTTCTTATGGTCTGTGCATCATATATGATGCTCAAGCGTATTATCAGAGCGCCGAGAACATCACATATGATGCACGGGACAAGAAAGAGATAGGCGCAAATAGAATAATAGTAACTATAAAACATAATGGGGATAAGCATAATGAGGATAAACATAATGAGGATAATAATGATGATAATAATAATAATAATAATAATAAATTCTGAGCATACATATGTAACAAGTTTTTCTTATCTTTTGTACAAAATGTTTTTTACTTATTCGTAAAATTTATATTGCCATTACATCATTTTTAAACAATTACATTTAAATTTTGTTGAAAAAGATAAGTATTGAATTTGCAACAAAACACTTTTGGACTGAAAGAAAAAGGAAATATCCGATTTAAAGAGCACTGAGAATGAAAGAAATATTTTGCATTCTGTCTGTCTCACGGTCTATCTGTATATGCAATATGTATCTCAAAATGTTATCAACTCTTTGAGAGCAAATCGATATAAAACTAGACTGTGACATGACTGAAAAGACTTCTGTGCTTTGTGTAAAAATGTCCCCCTATCTTGTGCAATATATGCATGTTGCACTATATTTTAACCTTTTCGGGACGATAGCCGTTTTATATACTTCCCCACCGGTGACCCTAAAAGGGATAATAATTCTGAAAATATCCAAGCATCTATGACAAAATTTGGTACAAATATAAGTTATGGTATGAATAAGAAAACGTATTTTATAACTTTGGTCGCGTTGTTGTGTTTAGTTGGTGCATGAATATTTTACATTCACATTTGCACATTTTGTGTTCGTGCATGCATGTTTGCGCGAACATATGTAAAAGGAATTGCTACAAAACTAGTGACCGATTGAACAGAGAAAACGCAAACCAAACTATTTGAAATTTATTATTTTTATGCATTATTTCTTATGGAGAACAATGATCATTTTAGGAGAAATGGTAATAGTATAGTGGAAACAAAAAATAATTATAGTACATGTAAAAAGTATTAACAAAGTATCACCTCAGAAGAAAAGTATTATGCTGAAAAAATTGTTTGGGCTGAATGGAAGAATTAGGCATTTTTGGTAGTCTAATGTTGATGTACTCCAGTAGTCAGAAATGTCTTGGGCATACATTTTTCTGCGAATAGAAATCCTCCGACATACGGATATCTTACTGATATTTTCCTGCAGAGGGAAATACTTCTGCATACATACATTTTAGTGACATTTAAACAGACATTTTTCCACATAGGAAAATCCACCTGCATACAGACATTTTACTGACATTTTTCAGCAGAGATTATTTTCCTATTGACATTTTATTATTTTTATAAAGTGACTGTTCTGTCTTATGTATTCTGCGGAGGAAACTTTTTTACTTACGAAGCCGATTGATACTCTTAAGAGCTGACTACGTGCAAACATATAACCCGATCTGAAATATAATTGCATATCCTTGTAGGAATTTTACAGGGATATAAATTTCTTGCTTATTGTTTACTGCTAGAACGTTTAGTATTTGATATATAAGCATGAACGCTTTAAAAATTCAAATTTTTTAATCTTATTCAACTTGACAAGATGGTTACTCATAAACTATAAAAGACTTGTTAAAATAAATTATTGGTTTGGAAACAAAATTTCCCATGGAATATTTTTTTCACAGTTGTTCATGTCTGTCCTATCTATTGTCCTAAATATTTCGGACGAAATGTAGAAAAGTGAAGTAAAAAGTCATTCAAACAAGGAATTTTCATTTCTGTAAAAAAAAGTTTAAAATATCAAAATATCGAAAGTATTTTTATATATTCATAAATGGTATCCTACTTTTAGCAAAACAGGAAAACATTGTATAGATTTTGATCAATTAGTTTTGGAAATATAAGCATCTAAAGTGATCGCAGTCTTTGTAACATTTTTGGTAACGCTCCGATATCAACCGGATACCCGCATACGTTACTCACATAAAAATAAGAAAAGTTAAATTTAATCAATTGTCTTATACTATTACTAAAGAAGTATTTATTTTTTATTTTTCGGACTATTTCAGACTGCAGTTATTGGGAAATTTTTAAAAGAGAGCTTACTCATTAATATTAAAAAGTAATTTAAAAAAGGCACTGCAGAAAAAAATATTAATAACAATAAAACCAATTTTTTCTTACAGAAGCAGAAATATAATAATATTTACCGATACTTTCCGTTGAATTGCATGTCACTTGGATTGCATGGTTCTTCTTCAAGTTATTGAGTAACTCAAAATTAAAATAGTCAAAGTCATACATACTGGAATAAATCGTAATGATTCAAACGTTTCCGTGAAAAAAGCAGAAGAGAAACATATTTCCTTTTATCACAACACATTAGTGTTTTGAAAGGGTGTGGTTCAAACAAACACGTCACGATGAGTAAGATATCTCGGAAAACAAAACTATTGGATCCGCTTGTCAAATTTTATATATATATATATATACATATTTCCTAGGAAAATCAGCAAAATAACCATGTGTGATCGAATAAAATTGATTACAGCGCCCCTGGTGGAGAATTTTAAATTTTGGGATGCTGAAATTTGCAACAAAGAACAGTAGAAGAAAAATGTCTTTGAAATTTGGTCGAGAATTGTCTAGTCAGTAGGAATCCACTAAAACTGTTACAGCAGGTACAATACGGTTATAGGCTAATGGCTGTTCTACTCAGGAATAATACACTAAGCATTTACATGCAGGCGAATCTTGTGCTTAGAGTCTGTTAGAATGTCTTTTGTCATTGACAATGAGCTAATTAAATTCAAGAAAGAATATTGCACACTAATTATTAGGAATCAGTCACAGTGCATCTAGCAAAATTTTAGAAAATATTTAAATTATCCCATAAGATATATAAAAAAGTTTCAGCAAAATATATTCGGAAGTAGTTTAAATAAAAAAAAAATTAAAATAATAATTATACCCATTTTATTTGAAGAGATCACTTGACCCACTTCAAAATAAAATATGGCATCCATATTCTTTGTCAGTGTCAAAATCGTGATTGTTAAAGTTATTTTAAATTTATATTTAGTATTGCATCCCTCCTAAAATCTCTTTATTTTGTGTCTTTTCTGTGTATATATATTCTGCGCCAGCGTAATTACAATATTTTTGAGTTTAAATGATCATCAAATTTCGATTATTTCTACAACGAAGCTGAATTTTAACGTATGCAGAATGTAAACATATCAAGCTGTAAGATTACTTGTATAAGAATTGCTGAAATTTTTAACGCAAAATTATTCAGCTCTGGAGTCTGGAGTATAGGTGATATGAATGAAGTATTCATTGATTTTACATAGAGAAGCAGCGATTTTAGCGCATTGCCTTTATTGATGAAGTTTTAAGCATGGATTTAGAAAGTACCTTTATCTCCATGGTTTTAAGTTAAGTAAAATAAATTATTGTCGCACTGTGATAATTTTAAAAATATAAGCGCTGAATGTATCGCATTTTAGAAATGTTTAAATGAAATGGCATTGCAGTTGGAAAGTGTTTCGTAATCAATGCTTTATGCATTATTGATTTTTCTTGTTTACAGCTCAGTTGAGTCTATGGATTAAATACATTTGATTTTATCTATGTCGTTATAAATTACCATCCATAGCGTAATTCAAATTTTATCAATTTTGCCCATAGTCTATATATTGTCATCATTGTACCGGAATATATCAATCACTCTATCGGAAATAGTATCACGAAAATCTTAAAATTCAAATTATTAGAGTTGCAATAATGAGAATGACTAAAAATTCCATGAATGTTCATATAATGTACACAGACATACAATTGTTAGCGGTAGCGATATTCGGTCATGAGTTATCTTATTCACATTTTATAGACAGGCACACATGCAGAAGTTTTTATCTTTTCAAGGGAAAACGTGTTTTTCCGTGAAAGAATCAAACGATTTTCGTGAAATTGGATAAAGATAACAATAATAACCGGTGTCCGATTTGGTATTTAATAACAAAAATAACTGGTATACAATAACAATAATAGATTGTGTATAATAACAATATTATTCGGTATTCAATAACAATAGTATCCATTATCCAATAACAAAAATAGTTGGTATCCAATAATATTAATAACCGTATCCAATAACAATAGTAGCTGTTATCTAATAACAATAATAGCCAGTGTCCAAAAATAATAATAGCCGGTATCTTATAACAATAATAACAAGTATCCAAGAACAATAATAAACGGAATCTGATAACAGTTATAAGCGGTAACCAATAACAATGATAGCCGGTATCCAATAACTATAATTGCTGGTATTTACCAACAATAATAACAGGTATACAATAACAATAACGGAAGTAAAATAACAATAACAACTGTAATAATTGAATAACAGTAATTTTGATCGGTTACAACAGCAAGATCGTACTTATGTTTAGCGTGATCGAATTATACAGCTCTAATTTGATTGTATTCCAGCAACATTAATATTTTTTAATCTATTGAGAAAATTTTCTGTTGGGCACTTTAAACTTCTTTCCTTGCTGAGACTAGCATTGAGTGAAAGCACGTTTCAGTCCAACTTTTCTCCCTCTTTTAGAGCATCTTTTTATTAGCTGATAAAAGGTCTTTTTTAGTGAAAGCTGTTTCCAAATAATGAAATAAAGTAGGCAAAAGCTGCTTTTAGATTTCATTTTTTGAGAATGAAATTGGAACTATTGAAGTACCCTCTAAAAGACCGACTTTTTTTAGGGTTCTCCAATTCTTTGTGTAGTAAAAATAGGGGGGTTTGAGTTGCTGACTGAGCAACTTACTCTTTTGTTGCAAAAAATCATGGAGAGTAAGTTCTATAGAACGGTAGAATGAAACAGATTTTATCAATATTTTCATTTGAATTATCTGTTATCTTTAGCTCCTTTCCAGAAAATACGATGAGACTAACATTTGACTTCTTCTGCAGAGTTATATGATTTTTTTTATTTATTTCGACATTTATCACATAAAATAAATATAAAATAAGATAAGATGATCAAAATTTATTTTCTTGGAATAGATTTTTTTTATCTTGATCTTTGACATCCGTAAATTTAGCTCTCGGAATTGTGAATCTGATATATATGCATAATTTCTTTATTTTACCACATTCAACATTCAATTTAAGTGAAATATTGTAAAAGTTCTTAGTATGATAAACTGATAACGTGACGACAAACAAAAATTTTGATTTTTGTATGATTTTGTTATTTAAAATCTAAACATGTTTAATGCCACTAAAAATATATTTTCAAATTTAGAATTATATAGCACTCTAGTAAATTATATTTGATGTAAATAGAATCAAAATTTACTTGCGCATGCCTGTTATGCATAACGTATTCATGCGGCACTAATTTATTACTAATTAAAAACACTTATTAAATTACTTCATTATGCTAATTTGGTCAGTCGCAAAACGTTTTACTTTTTCTAACTGCATATACTTTGCGTATTGAAGACCGATAAAAGCTGACAATAATATGTGCGTAAAATAACGTTCTATACTTAGTATAAAAAGTTAACAAAAGTTTCAACTGGTTACAAAGGCATAAAAGAGCATTACTTCGTCAGATCAGACAGACAGAACAAACTCGTTTTTAACATTTTGCAGCATAGTTGAAAAGTGTTTATGACTTTATTCACTCTGTCTGTCTGTCAGTCCGTTTGCAAGATAACTGCCGTAAGAATGACTTTATCGAAATGAAATTTTAGTATGTTATAGAGACGGTCTGTGGAATATATGAGAATGTAAATTAATAATATCATCCAGTTCGCTTTGGATTGAACCCGTTTGAAATATTGAAATACATTGAACTCTATGGGACCCAATTTTTCAAACATTTTTTAAGGGAAGTTGGAATTCACAAATTGCTTCAAAAATATTAGAAAATATTCAAATTATCCCACAAAATATATGAAAAAGTTTCAACAAAATATGCTTAGTAGTTTTTTAAATAAAAATTAAAATAATGAATACACTCGCATAATATGAAGGTGTCACGTGCCCCACTTTAAAATAAAATATGGCATCCATCTACTTTCCCAGAGTAAAAATCGTGATTTTTAAAATTTTTTTATATTTATATTTAGTGTTGTATGCGTCCTAAAACCGCTTTATGTTTGCTTAATATCTGTGCATCTACATTCTGAAACAACTCAATTACAATATTTTTTAGTTTAAATGATCATCAAACTTTGATTATTTTTACAACGAAGCCTAATTTTAATGGATGCAGAATGTAAACAAGTGATTGTAAGATGAGTTGGATAAGAATTGCTGAATTTTTTTCACACAAAATTATTTAACTCTGGAGTCTGGAATAAAAGTGTATGAATGAAACATTCACTGCTTTTACATAGAGAGCCAGACGATTTATATTTCGATGACGTCATTGGAATAAAGTTAATTTTTTTCGACGAAGTTTGAAGTTTTTTAAGTAAAATAAATTATTGTCGTTCTGTGATAATTAAAAGAATATCGCCGCTGAATATATCGCATTTTAGAGTTTAAATAAAATTGCAGTTGGAAAATTTGATAATTAATGCTTTAGGCATGATTGATCTTTCTTATTGCTTTTTTGTGTTTGATAATTTTTTTTTATAAAGATAATTATTTTTATTGTAAATGGAGTATAGTACCATTATTTTTCTAGGAATTATATTTTTATATAGGAAGTAGCTCTAGGTACATTCTTGAATTTAAATTATTTGAGTTATAAAGTGATCTACAAAGCGTTCAAAGCAGTTCTAGTTTTTGCATAATATATTAGCATATATAAATGTTTAACGTGTCTAACGTGTTTTTGTGCTTCTAGACATTCTAAAAGACTCCTGATGAATTGGGATAAATCTTCATACACTTATAGTATTGATTAAGATACAGAACCTAACGAAGTTGGATTTTTGATTTACTTACTGGAGGTGCGAAAAATGGGGCTTGTGAAAAGTATTTTCAGGCCTTCCAAAAACCACCTGGTAACCTATAAGGCTGAATATTTGCCTCCTTTTCGTATTTATAATCAGAACTAAACATAGCTGGATTTTCGATTCACACCGGAGGTGGAGTAAATGTTTTTTTTTCGAAAAGACTTTTCAGACTTTCTTGAATCCCCGTGGTGAGCTACTAGAAGGCTGTATCTTTGCACATTTTTACCGATCACGGGACCGAACCTAAAGGACCCGAATTTTCGTTTTTTCCCTCCGGAGTGGAAAAACTGGAGGGGGAAGGGTAAAGTTTCTCAGAACCCTTTCGAAGCCTGCGCGGGTACATAAGATGCCTTAACTTGACCACGGGGCACAACTTGAGTCAATTTTTAATTGAGACACCTATTTTGAACGTTAAACAACATAAAAAATAAAAATAAGTTGAAGCTTAATCTTTTATGAGTATTAGTGTCTCTGTCTTTGACAGGCTTGGATACTAGTTTACACAACAAACTCCATAGCGGGTACGAGAATTCGTTTTAGAAGTATCATATCCCCACTTCACAGACAAACATACACACGCAAATACACCTATTTCTAAAAGTGTGTGTAATGTGTTCAGGAAGTGCAATTGCGGGCTTCCACGACAAAATGTCTAATACAACAACTTTAGGGAATAATATAGGATATTTCAAAAGATTGCATGATTAAATATCTCAAAGGGTTGGGCTTAGACCCACGGCTCTGATTTACGATGTGCTTCAAATGAAGTACACTTTCATAGCTTTGATTATATGACATGATTTTGTAATAAAAGTACAATATTTAATTTTTCATATGGGCCCGTTACGAAGGAAGTTCTAAAACATGAATTATTTCTTATTCATTTAAATATATTTTGAAATAAAACCGGTTCGCTAATATGTAAAATTGACTGTGAAGAAATTGTCAAAGTTATAGGATTTATACCACTTTGGACTGGGTCTAAAGTAAAGGTGAAAACAAAGATTTCAGGGATTATACAAAACTGAAATACTGTTAGATGAATTTTTCATTTTTACATGTGTAGCAAACGTTTTCTACAGACCCCAATTATTCGTTGAAGACTTTGATTAATGATATGATGGGTAATTTCCATCGTATGACAATGGGACATTTTTGATTCGACTAATTGTGTTATGAGAAATAAATTTTATAATTGATATTTTATTCTAGGGGGGAGGGGCGTATAAAATGCTACATTTTGTACATTTTTACACGAAAGAGACACATGATCAAAATTTGCATACAATGATATTCTACCTTAATTAAAGTATATCTTGAATTAGTACTATGGGTCTACCACTAATCTTGCAAGAGATATTTAGTCGCGTAAACTTTTTGAAACCCCTTGTATACATTCTCTATGCAATATGGAAAATAAAAATACTTTTTATAGAAAATCTTTACGAAAAATAGTTTTTCTTCATCTATAATAATGCTCCAGCAGATGCGGCATGAAACACTTACAGAATAAGAAATATTATTTACGAAACGCCATACATAAATAAAAATAATGTTGATCAGAAAAATTCATGTGCACAGAGCAGATATATTTCTATTTTGATTGCAGATATTTTATTTTCAGTCTTTTTTATCGAATATAAATATCTCATCCTCTTCGTGGAAAACTAATCCTCTATATAAGTTTTTGCAGAAGCAAAAACATTGTTTCACGAAACACATTTTTTTCCTGTCTCCCTCCCACTGGAGAAAAATAAATGAATTATTTAGACCTTCCCATTATTGAAATTGGGATAAAATCAAAGCAAAGGTTCTGACGTAGACGAGGATAGGGGACTTATGCTACAAATAGACTGAATGAATAATAAATTCCAATTTAAAAATTCATTAGAAGTCGTATACCAATGAATACTTATTTACGTGCTAAAAGTTTAATATTTTCCTCCTTTGTTAATCTTGAGGGAGGAGAGACATATAGGAAGATAATAAATGGGTTCTAAGTAAATTGCTTAAACACCACAGTAACTTTGTAAGGAAAAGTTGCACCGCTCCTAGTGGGAAATTAAGAGATAATAAACGGTTTCTAAGTAAATTACTTAAGCACCACAGTAACTTTGTAAGGAAAGGTTGCACCGCTCCTAGTGAGAAATTGAAAAGGTTATAATAATGAATTCGGCAACAAAGTCGGATTAACTAAAATGACAATTACAAAGCTTTAGAGCATTGCCTGACAAGTAGGAATCGATATTAAAATCGTTAGAAGCATTTATTTAACACAATAGGGTTATTGGTGACTAGATGTCCTAATCAGGTATAATACAATAAACAAAATATACATGCAGATGAATCTAATGTACTACCTGCTCAAAATTCCCCCCGTCAGCAAAATCGCACATTTAAATTCATTACAGCGTACTCGGATAAGCATTATAGATATCACTGTGTTACATTCCCTGATAACACGGTATTTTGACGGGTATTTATTGTTTTCATATAAGTGTTTCGTCAGTTCCTTTCATATAAGTGTTTCGTCCGGTTCGAGTTCCGACTGTGACTGCAAGTCTCTTTATAATAGTGCCCTCACAAATCCACCCTGCAGGTTAGTGCAATAATGTGGGAGGTCTGAAAGTGTCCTTAGTCTGACTAGCACGAATTGAACTGACTCTGGGATAATGAGCGTCGATTTTAAAGTCGGGATGTCAGCGACCACGCAAGAAGCCTACCTGGAGGTTAAAAATACATTGCAGTAAAATTAACAGAAGGTGGTAAGCCAATTTGTCAATCACATTGTTGTACGTTAATCTGTTCTTAAAGGGAGGAGAATGCCGAGGCCACTTCGACGAAATCTATCTCGGTAGCACACTTGGGAGATTGTCGGTTGGTTAGTCTGAAGATTAGTGGTTCGAGCCCCAACTGGAGCGGTAAAGTTCTTTACAAACTGGATTATTAAAAAGAAAACTAGAGCTGTAAAATATTAATAAAATAACCAGTCAAGGAAAATAACTTTGAAGCTACATCAAGAAAAATAAACAGTTGAAAATAAGGGAACAACTGGTTGAAATAAAAATAACCAATTTCATTTGGTAAAGACGTTGTTTAACAAAGTACATTATTTTGTCTTCTATTCCCTATGAAATATAAATGAATTATCTAGACATTCTCATAATTGAAGTCGAAATAAAATCAATGGTTTTGATTTATACGGGCCTAAGGGATATATTTCAGTGATGGCCGGAATGAATATAAAAATTCTATTTAGAGATTTATTAGTAATCCTATACCAATAAATATTTATGTAGGTTAAATGTTTTAATCCTATGTAAAGATTTAGGGAGAATAAGGAAAAAGTAATAGCCTTTACATTAAATCAAATTATATGTTGTCTGGGAGGGGGAATGATTTGAACTCCAGACTTCTGGATGTCAAGGTAAGTGTACTACCGGTTCATGAGAAAAACTAACCCATTCTTCTCTCTCTAGATGGATAACGAGACTCTTTGGCCTTGATTAATTGAATTCTACTTAATATACACTTCTTCACGTCTTCATTTATGTACACGTAATCGTTATTTTGCAATATTGAGTTTACAATATTGTCTGGAAATCCTTACGAAGTCATATCCGGGAACTCCTCTAAATCTCATTCAAGTACTTTATTGCGTATTCAGGGGCCTACAAAGGGGAGTATGCAAGTCGATACATGGGGGTACACTAAGACACTTTTTTGTATTTGTCCCCTTAAGATAAGTTTTATATTGACAGCAAATTAATTAAAGAATAACAAATATTGACTTGTATTTTTAAAATAACGTTATAAATATTATAAAATAATGATTATATGGATATTACTTTACTAGTACGCTCTTTTAGAACAAAAAAAAACTTTCTTGTACTAATTTAAAACGGAACCTCCATATGCGAACCAACTTCCGTTTAAGACAAGTATAACAATATAAAAAAAAATCTTGGCATCTGTATGTATTATAGTCGTACTTTGTCGGTTCAAGACACATTTTGAACTCCTAATAATTTTATTGTGGGTCCCTTGAACGTTTAATATTTTTGAGTGTATTTACTTGGGAAAATGTACTCATATATGCATAAATTTTGCCATTTGTTATCAATTCTTGAGGTTTTTCATTATTCATTGCCTGTTTACTATATATAGTGTGAAGAGAAATTTACCCTTTGGACGGTTTATTGTATTCGGAAGACAAGATTTTAACTCAAATATTTAAAGAGAAATTTGTTGACACTTTGAACATTGGTAAAAATACCTGAAAGTAAATTTTACATTTTTTGTTACATTTATAAAGATAATTGAATTGGAAATTCCCACATTATCTGTATATTGTATATAATAATGTGCCAACAAAAGTAAAATAAATGAAATAAATAATTATCTAGAGAAAAAAATATTGTTATGTACTTAACTTCTGTTTGCTTCATTTTAGCATTTTAGATGTCTTATTGTGCCATATAATCTGACTGAATGAGATTTAAATTACACTTAAATCCTTTGAAAATGCAATGGCCAATCGATTTAAAATGTCTGGAACCCCCAATAATGTTTCAAGCCGGTGCCTATGAGGGGCACAAGAGTGTTGTTGTTGTTGAAACCCAGACCGTCCGACCTACCAGAAAGGTGTAAGGTAACTGTTTGGACGGTCGGGAAGTGCCACCCAATTTAGACCGGAACCCAGTGGGGGAGGCGGGCACAAGAGTGTTGAAACCCAGACCGTCCGACCTACCAGAAAGGTGTAAGGTAACTGTTTGGACGGTCGGGAAGTGCCACCCAATTCAGACCGGAACCCAGTGGGGGAGGCATCCACAGGGACCGTACCCTCCTTCCCCTACCACCAACCTCTCGGAAGGACTTTCGGACCCACATGTTTAACGTGATCGTACTCCGCATGAACACGGCGGCAGTTTTGGAAGTGGCTGGAATCAAACCCGGGCCTACCGAGTGCAACTCCAGCGCGCTAACCAATGGGCTACCGCGCCCGGGGGCACAAGAGTGTGTCTTAGGAGTACGCGACCAAAAAGTTTGAAGACGACTGGCCTGAGCTACCAAGAATAAAATTGTTGAAATGAAAATGGAATTAGAATTTAGATACGTTACAATGAAGTTGAGATTGCAGCTATATTCAGGATACCAAATCATTGAGATCATACGCATAGAAAGTCAATTAGGCATACCCAAAGCTAGGATTGCTCCCCCATTGCAGATAACAGTATTATGGCGCAGTTTCGAGCTTATTTTAAGCAAAACCATGATACATAGCAAGTTTTCTTGATGCCATCGCAGTGTTGGCTGCTGCAATGCAACAACACATTATAAGTGCAAAACCTGTCCGTGGATGCTGCTATCTGCAGTGGGAGCGCGATCTTATTGAGATCATTTTTCATGAATTTCATTCTTTTAAATTCTAGTTAAGGTACATTAAAAGCCCAGTAGTTATAGCGAGAGGATCGCACGAGAACCCGAATTGGATCAGCATCGTCGCCCAAAACTCTCTCTGTGACTACACGGAGTACGGGCGCTATAAATATATAGTCTCGAAAGTCTTTCAAGTATTTCCGATAAGTGATCAGAAGTTTGGCTCAGGGAAAGGAGGGTATGGTCCTTATGGTTGCAACCTACATTGAGTTTCGGTCTAAATTTGCTGACTGAAGGGCAGATTGTGTTCCACTCTTTGTGGTGTGCCAGAGCAAAGTATTATGAGGGCAAAATTGTCTACGCTTCAATTGTTAAATAGGTAAATGAAGTAAGTACCTGGTCGTTAGGAAATAATTATTCTCGTTCACACTTATAAACTATTTTCACACTAACATACATTTCCGGATTTATGCAAAACATTCCTGTAATTCCACCATATTTACTAAGTAAGGGATTGGTAACGTCACGCTGGCAAGCTAGTTCTGCAGTTAAGATGAAAGGGTGATGGTAGCTACGGCGACCAATCACGATGCCCGACCAGAGTATTCTTTCCCGGGCATGATTGTTATTTTACCTGGCTCTACACATATGATGTCAGTAGGGAAGAAAAAGCGCGCATTTTATTCTCTGGCTTGCAAGCGAGAGATTGAACTTGTTAACTTCGGCTGTCAATTTACACCTCCGATATCACTAAATCTCTTTGGCCGTCATTGGATTTGTGCACAGCACAATTCAAAATCTCTGAGCAATTTGTTGACGTTTGGACATTGCCACTTCTAGATTAACAAATCATTTTTTAACTGTAATAATACGAAAACTTACGGTGTTTTAGTAACTCTTCTCAAAGTCCTCCCTGTATCGTGACGTCGCGAATGATGAAATCTTATCACACTGATGTCAAGCTCACAACTTTTTGATTCGGTGACGAGCTAACGCCCCAACCTTATAGTAAAGAATTTTGTGACCAACGGGTGTGCTTCTGTTCAGAATAAAGTTGAGCTGCTGACAAAAGTTGCTAAGATAAAAGTTGACTGCTTTGAAGACAAAAGGTAATTTTATGATAGGTTTAAGTTTAGAAATTCAGATTGGGGAATAGAAGGTTAGTGCTTGACTAGACTAGTGTAGATGGATTATTAGGATTGCATTAATTTATTGTAAGTTATATATTTTTGCAGTCTGTGTTATTGGTTTTGCCATACTATTGTTTCTGCTAAAAGCTTTTTTGGAACATCTGTTTCACAGGATCTGCTGTAGACAAAGCTTCGATGACTAAATATGGATTCAGCAACAATTCCGGAGGAGATAGGGACGTTTAAAAGAATTTCCATTTTTGGTTCAAAAAATTTCAATTTTATATAAAATATATTTCTCAAGCTTGGCTATAGATAGAGCTCAGATAAAAAAATTATATGGATTTAGCATTAAATTATGAAAAACTGTGGGGGATTTATTAGGGATTTTTATTTCCGGTTTCTTTTCTACTTCTGGTTCAAAAATGTTTTTGAAACATCTGTTTCGTGGGATTAGCTATAGTTTGAGCTTAGATAAAGATTGTAATGGATTAAGCAGGCAATTTGGCGGAGGTAGGGAAGTTCACAAAGAATTTCTACCTCCAGTTTTAGAGATGTAACTTCCGTTTTTTCCGAAATTTCGTATGACCATCCGAAAGACATGTGTGTGTGTGCTACCTGAGATCGATTCCCGCCTCTGCCCAAACTGAGTAGAATTCGACACTAAATCTGTGACAGGATGAATTTATTTGACACATTCGGGTTATGGGCGACTGGCTGTCACATTTAGGAATAAACAACACTTCTCACAGGAATGTAATGTACAACCTGTCTCAAATGCCCTCCCTCAGCAACAATTCACATTTGAAATCGACAAACAGTAAGACCGCATACTTGATAACCATTTCAGGTGGCATCGTGTTACAAGCCCTGATAATACTGCTTATAGACAGTTATGCATTGCATTCTACATACTTGTTTCGTGCGCTCCTGATGCCGATTCCTACTACTACACAAATCTATATAACTTTGTAATTGACATTTCTCTTCTACTTTGCTGTGCTGCCCAGTTCATATATTAATTTTTTGAATTCTTCGTTAGAGGGGCTGCAGTCCCTTTTATTTGATCGGATAGGTTCACTTTACTCTATTTAGGCCTAACGTGTACACTCACGGACTTTTCTTTACAAAATTATTGGGGTGCTTAAGGATTTTCCTAGGGAACCCTTATATTCTATTTTACATTTGCTTTTCGTAATAGACCCTAATTTGAGGTTATGATTCAATTATATTTTTTATTGAGTTGGACCTACATTACGTAGCGGTTAAAATTCGTTTCCAGTGATGTTAGAAATGGTATAGTGACATAAAATTCTGGTTGGACGTGTAGATTAAAAGTTTGCGTTGTATTGCGAGAAATAAGAATAAGGGACTGGAATAATTTGCGTCAGCTGTGGAAAATTGTGCGCATAGATTATTTAATATTTAATAATCTTTTATAGAAATTTTACAATTTTTAAATTCGAGGTAACATATTGGATATCTTTTTCCTGCAGGAACTCAAACAAATAAAATGAAGCAACTTCTAGCGTTTGTTTGGGGCAGTCTATACGAGGAAATATTCAGGCTGATTTTTTACGTGGTTTAAAACATTCTTTGCAAGTCAATTTCACTTGTTTTCAATTATATCAAGAATTTATAGGTAACACTAAAAATGTGAAGATAACATTAAAATGTTCTCAAAATGGCTGAATTGTGAGTCTCCACTGGATTTCCTCATACACTCATGTCCCATATTGTTTAGGTGTACATTCATTCCAATCACCATCTGAAGACACAAAAAGAAATCCCTTTTTATTTTCCTTATATACATAATGTATAAGGAAAGTATTGTGAGGGGGTCAAAAATTTGAATTCGAGTTTTCGACGGGAGAGCACGATTCAAGCATCCCTGATCACGAATCAAACATTTTTGAAGTGATGTCTGTGTGTGTGTGTGTGTGTGTGAAAGTGTGTGTGTGAAAGTATGTGTGTGTGTGTGTGTAAGTATGTGTGTGTGTGTGTGAATGTTTTTTGATTCAGGGATTATTGATATTTTCAAGTTATTATGTCGTTGTTTCATTATGACAAAAATTGTTTAAACTCATATATTGTACGTTGTACGAGTAATCTTTTACAAATGCACGGGTATAGCTTCTAATCTACGAGAAAATAAGTAGTACAGGTATATTGGCATGGGCATATATTGGAATCAAGTACGACCTTCTGGTATAAAGATTACGGAGATTATTGATATATTCAATTTATTACGTCATCTGTTTTATTTTGGCAAAGATTTTTGAGACTCATATTGTAATACGCGTAATCTTCTACTAACACACTGGCATATTTTCTAATCTGCGACAATATAAGTAGTACGGGTCCCATACAATTTTAATGCTTTCGTTTTGCATATATTAATACAAATCCCTTTTTACCAGGATATTTTATTCTTCAGATCTGCCAGTGAAGATAATTTTGTATAGCGAAAACAGAGATTCTTAAACTTCCTTTTAGGAACATTAAATTAAATATTTAACAGAATATTTGGATTAAAAATGTCATTTAGTATACCATAGGAATTTGCACATGATTATGAATTTTAAGTTTCTTTATATTATATACACCGTAACGAAGAACGGGTACTCTGCTAGTCAATTATAAATTTTGGTAAAACAATTATCGGCTGACTTAATACACCCATGAGGTCAAGTTAGGGATGATTTAACTATGTAATGTGTGTTTACTATTTAATTGCTTCATAAATTATATGTAATAAAGATTAGTGGCAACAATATATTCTAGTTTCTCAATTAATATACGCAATGCATTTAATTTTTTCAGCTATCAATTATACAATCTTTTTTTCAGGTATCAAGTCAACTGGGGATACTATGATAAGTGGTGGTAGTGTATAGGTGTGAAATTTTGCCACGTCACATTTTCTTGGTTCAGAAAGATATTTGTTTCCTAACATAAAATAATAATTTTCAAATAAACTCAATAGCAAAACTTTTACACTAGTTTGAAATATTTCGCAGCACATGAATTTATCAACAAAATCATGATCTCTAAAGAAAGAGTTGGGCAAGCAGAATATCAGATCAAGTCATAAATTTGTGACTAAGTAATATAAGACAATTAATTAATTCGATCCTTTCGCTTCCAATCGACATTATACCAACCTATCACCAATGATTTAACAATATATCACATTCTCAAAAGTACAAAATCAAAATTTTTCAGGCATACAAAACTCTATATGAACTATATTTTAGCTTATTTCCCGTCTTTTTTCCGAAAGGAAGAATAAATAAGAATTCTTGGAAAAGAAGTTTTGCGGGGAAGCAATTTTTGAGCCTCTAATATACGTATTCAGAACCGAAAAAAGATTTATCTCATAGATTGTGGGAAATATGTTGGTTCTCTTAGAAAAGTTGAACAGCGGCGTTAAGCTATCGTAGATTGATGTGCCTATCATCATTGTAATCTTCTGTGAACGAGCTAACAAAAAGGGTTTGTTTTGATAGTTTTAGAGTAAAAAATGTTTCTAAAAAGTCATACACTTGTACGGTATTGCTCATATTTTACTGAGGTTTACTTAACACTTTAATTAAAAATCAGATATGCATAGAGTGTGGCTTTCTCTAGACTTAAATTATTGTTCTTATTTATACATTTATATTTATTAATATCAGTTTTTATAGCACACAATTTTAAATATTATAATATATAATGTATGTTATTCTCTTGGTGCTGTAGCAGAAAATTTAAATGATGTATGTCTACGAATTTTGGTACAAATATACTTATGGATAAGTCCTGAAAAAAAAATTACGGAGCAATTTAAAGAAATTATTTTCTGATTTTTTTAAAGATGAATTGAAATTTTGTTCTTCATACCAGTCAATTTCTGAATATTAAAAAAAAATTGCAGAGCTTCAATTTTTAAACCAGCAGAACGGACTTTTAAATACATTTTAATCGTCATCTGTAGCATATTTTTTCAATATATTTTCCCTTCATAGCCTAGATTACCGATCCGAAAAGTATTACATTTGACGACCATAAACTTGCAAATTGTCTTCATTTATTAAAAGATAATCTTAAGGTCAATTGCTGATGCCAATTTTTAGGAATTAAAGGCTGATAAATCCCACAACTTCTCCAACGAAATTCGCCAAGGAAGCCATGATATTTGTCTGGAACAGAATGCTGGAAATATGCCACCGTAATATCGGTTGCTAAAAGTAATAGATTTGGATGGGAGAAGGTATCTAATCATGCATCATGTTTAAGGAAACTGATATAGGGTGCATTTTGTAATGGTTCGATTTTAACAATCTTAATGTCTGTCGTTAGCTATGAATTTTGCGGTTGGAAATGCATCGACCACATTCACTTATACATCTTCCACTACGGGATAGACAGGGAACCGAAAATTGAGAAATAAATAATATTTCCCACTTTGTAAGGTTTAATAATTTATATTCTCGATTTCTTATTTTTCAAGTAGAATCTTCCCGGGAAAGAAGAGTCTAAACTTAAATAACGGTCGCGCTGATTGAGGACTGTAGAGGTAGCTGGCAACCAGGTAATAAAAAAGCAAGGTGCGAAGCACAGGAGGGAGATGGTTCGAGATGGTACGAGTTGGTGGCGTTTGGAGAGTGGCATTGGAGAGTGGTGTTGGAGCGTGGCGTGTGTGGATGCAGATGATGGTAGGAAGGATGGATCATGCACATTCTGATTTATTATTTGTAAATTATGTTAATGGAGTTTATTTTATGATTTCTACAGTATAAGAATAAGCTTGTTCTTTTCATCAAAAGATGTCTGCGTGTTCATTCTGACACCTCTACAACTTTCCTGATCTACCCGTCCGACTTGAACAATCTTGGTGTTTATTTTTTCACGTGACATAAAATATAGGAAACATAAAACTAAGTGCTGTGTCTCTTCGATGTAATAGGTTACTTGGTCAGTGTCTTTATGGCAAAAACGTTTCTGTAGGCTTTTCTATCACAATCATTTTGCCAAAGGGATTTTCCAACCAGTGTCTTGACCAAAAAGGGATGGATCACCCTATTTGGCGAGTTCTTGTGAATCTGAATCTGACCTTTGCAGATTCGTGCAGTCTGAACTAAATTGTGAACGAATTTTATGCAGGATTCGTGGAGGGACTTAACGGTTATTCTATGCTGATGAGTTCATAATAAACGCGAAACCGGTCTATGGATACTATTATCTGCAATAGGAGTGTTTTCATCAAAAGGGATTTATTTTGTTCCTCATTCTATTATAGTAGATAGGTGATTTATAATGCTAGATCACAAAAAATGACATTTTTGTCCACTCTACGTATTTCACACCACTTATGGTCCGCTTTATTATCATATTATTAAGGTTTTCTATTTACCGTAGGACTAAAAGCTGTGATATCGATAACAAACTTGAACTTTTCTTTAGTGCATGGTTAAAAGATTCGAAATAAATGCAATTTCTTTTTGCAGTTATTTTATTTAGAATTATGTTTCGTTTTTCCTCGTTATAATCATTTTACTCATACATAATAAACATAGTTTAATGTATTTTTTAACAAAATAAATAAAAACTTTATATATATATATATATATATATATATATATATATAAATTCCCAAAAAGGACAAGTAGCAATGTACTCGTTCAGATTCTAGATGTGTGACAGAAGTACCGGCCGGGGGGAGTTGCGACCCCCAGCACTCCGGTTAAAGCTTTTTCCGCCATGGCAAACGCTCCCGGTAACCGATACTCCCTACACGATTTTCTTCATGACCCTTTATACTTCCGTAAAAATTACACACATATACAATTTCAATAACATGTAAAAAGCTAAAAGTTTACTTTTCCACGCTAAAACTATCCATGAATCATGTTGTAAAAATATAACAATTAATTTAAAATACAAAATATTCAAGACTATTAAAATCCCAGTCTGAGAGGATCAAAACTAATGTTTGAAATACAATCAGAGTGTCTGTATTTTTAAATATGGACTCAAGACCTATTGGCTACTCCATCGCCATATATATACTAATGTTTGAAATCATTTAACTCATGGTCAATTATTACTGTAAAAACTATATATTCAAGACTATTGAAATAAATGTTATTATTATGAAAATCCTTTTCTGGATACCAAAACCTATTGGCTTCTTTATCACCATAAAAATCCTAATGTTTGAATTTACTGCACTTGTGATAGTTTAATGCTCAAAAATCGATATATTCAAGTCCAAAGACATTCCAGACAGAGAGTTATTTTTAAATATTGGATACAAGACATTTAAACATTATAATAACCTTATAAATATATAGACACATAAATACGCCAAAGTCCAAACTCTACGCAATACACCTTCCCGTGGAACAACACATAACTTGTTGACTTTATACCACTTTCACATATTACTAAAGTAAATATTTAAAAGTTCGTCCGATATTTCAGAAAAACCTTTATAATCACGAACTTGCAATCTGGATAACGCCTATAATGTATCCACACAAAATAGCCCCAGCTATAAAATACCGGTGTATAGCCATATTGAGCTATCTGATTTATGATCCTCAATTTCGCATAATAAACACGTCACCCTCTGCGTATTTCATTATTATTATTTTCCATTCTTCGATAAAATCAAAGCGGACGTCATTTTTTGTCCGCTTGTATACAATGCATTTTGGGACTGCTTTATTATCAAAATATTAAGGGCCTTTACTAATTATTTTTTACTACTTTACTACTTTTACTAACTTTCAGTTATTTTAGAGTTATTTTCTTCCACTTAATTACATGTTTACATTAATATATACAATTTAATGTATTTTTTGGTAAAGCAAATCATATAATAGCTATATTATAGTAGCTATAGTTTCAGTAAAATACACATGTGCAGATGATTCATCTGAGACCTGAAAATGAAATTAAACCATAAAAAAACTCTAAATAAAATAAATTTATCAAATAATATAAGTACCCGTGCTAATAAGATGAGCTTTACAACAGAAATCCGTATACCAAAATGTTTACATAATATTTTTTAATTTATATTGTATGGAACATAAAATGTTTCCATAAAAGTTGGAGATTAAATCACTTCAGTATACGTATTTTCCCCCAACTCTGAATGAGGAAATGGCAAATTTACTATACATTAAAAAATATTAATTCTAATTTTCTCATATTATAACTATTGTATGAAGAAAATATTGTTTTTATGAAATTTTTCGATTTCGAGACTTCAATGGGTAAGCACGCTTTAAGAACACTTTTGGAAATATGTCGGGTGTAAGGTACGGACACGAAAACTACAGAATGAATGCACCGGTATAAAAATCCATATGTGGACACATTATTGGAAAAACTACAACTGAAAAAAAAAATAGTAATAAATGGCATGATTATAACTCGAATTAATAGCTTTAGAGAATTATTTCTTACAGAGAAACATAATTTTCAGAACAATGGTGGTATTGCCTTAAAGGACTATAATCATAAACTATATGACTAAAATATGCCTATGACACAATCTTCCCACCATTAATTGCCACATCGTCACTTTCCCTTTTCATAGGAACCTCGAGAATCGCATGCTCCCGATACATTAATTAACTGAAGTGTGACTGGACTTGACTTGCTTATTTTGCAAAAAAAAAAAAAATTAAAATATATATATCAATGGTCCAGATGACCACAATTATATCATGTTACACTTCATTTTAAAGGACTTGAAGAAACATCTTTCGTTTGGTACCGGTTTCGACAATGTACCCCCTCGGGGGTAACTTACACCCACACACACACACCCTCCGAGAATCTTAATGATGCCACAAACACAAAAATTGTATAGAGTCTATTTTCCACTGCAGTGATTGATACTGTTTAGTCTCATGATCATTGAGCCCTAAATAACCCTTTTATGCATGCTTCCCTATGCTGCTGTGTTCAATAAATATAAAATTTGGAATGCATTTCCAAGTTTTCGCTAAAATTTGAAAAAAATTATATTTAGGTCTAGATTTTACATTCACAAAGTCGGATATAAAGTATAGTGAAAATCCATTAATATTTAGGGCAGCTATGGTGTACACAAGAAATCGACCACAGACAGGAAGACAGATAAACGGATATCACTATATATATATATATATATATATATATATATATATATATATATATATATATATATATATATATATATATATATATATATATTATAAAACTTGAAAAATTTATTTTCAATTTTAGTGAACAGATTAAAAAGCTAAATGCAAAAAATAATTTATAATACAACTTGTAAAGCGCTATGCTGCAATATTTACATGTGTATTCCTATAAAAATTCCCAAAAAGGACAAGTAGCAATGTACTCGTTCAGATTCTAGATGTGTGACAGAAGTACCGGCCGGGGGGAGTTGCGACCCCCAGCACTCCGGTTAAAGCTTTTTCCGCCATGGCAAACGCTCCCGGTAACCGATACTCCCTACACGATTTCCTTCATGACCCTTTATACTTCCGTAAAAATTACACACATATACAATTTCAATAACATGTAAAAAGCTAAAAGTTTACTTTTCCACGCTAAAACTATCCATGAATCATGTTGTAAAAATATAACAATTAATTTAAAATACAAAATATTCAAGACTATTAAAATCCCAGTCTGAGAGGATCAAAACTAATGTTTGAAATACAATCAGAGTGTCTGTATTTTTAAATATGGACTCAAGACCTATTGGCTACTCCATCGCCATATATATACTAATGTTTGAAATCATTTAACTCATGGTCAATTATTACTGTAAAAACTATATATTCAAGACTATTGAAATAAATGTTAATATTATGAAAATCCTTTTCTGGATACCAAAACCTATTGGCTTCTTTATCACCATAAAAATCCTAATGTTTGAATTTACTGCACTTGTGATAGTTTAATGCTCAAAAATCGATATATTCAAGTCCAAAGACATTCCAGACAGAGAGTTATTTTTAAATATTGGATACAAGACATTTAAACATTATAATAACCTTATAAATATATAGACACATAAATACGCCAAAGTCCAAACTCTACGCAATACACCTTCCCGTGGAACAACACATAACTTGTTGACTTTATACCACTTTCACATATTACTAAAGTAAATATTTAAAAGTTCGTCCGATATTTCAGAAAAACCTTTATAATCACGAACTTGCAATCTGGATAACGCCTATAATGTATCCACACCAAATAGCCCCAGCTATAAAATACCGGTGTATAGCCATATTGAGCTATCTGATTTATGATCCTCAATTTCGCATAATAAACACGTCACCCTCTGCGTATTTCAATTCCCGCCATTAGGCGATATCCGAAAAGTCTTTTGTTGTTATCATTCCAAAATATCTCTTCCTGGTTACGGCTACAGTTAAACCATTATAATTGGAAACCAATCTTATCAGAAAAGCGTGAGGATAACCCTCCTTGATAGCCTCCCCCAGGAAACGGCAATCACACTTGTATCTATCGTTGGCAGTAAAATTCAACAACTTGTGACGTTTCAGTTGATTTACTATCAGATTTCTAAATATGTTACGGTGTAGACTAGTTGTCCATGACGTCAAATATTTGATATCAAAATTAAAAGTGTTACGTTTATCGTAAATACGATAACTTTGTATAGTGGCAGGCTTCATTATAGTGAGATCTAAAAAATCCAGACTTTCATCCTCATTGCGTGGTGTTCCTATTAAAGTTAAACATGGAGGATAAAAGTCAAACTTCATTGTATAACCACTATCCTCAAATCCGCATAGGATATCATCCACGTAACGTAGGAATAACATCTCATTTAAAAGATGTGTTCCCCTTTCATATCTATCTAGGTAAATATCTGCCATAATTGACGAACAGTTACCCCCCATTGGGATACAATTAATTTGTTTATAAAAGTTTTCTCCATTGTATAAAACTGTCTCGAATAAAACCAACTCCACCAAAGCCTTGTACTTTCCAATTGCTATATATAGCTGCAAATCACATATATGGTATGATTCTATTAGGATGCCATATAGATCTTTAATATCTATATTATTGAAAAGGTCAGCAAAGTCATAACTCCTGTATATACCGATGTTTGGCAATTCTTTCAGTTTCTTAACTACTTCGAGGCTGTTTTTTATAAAATAGCTACCCTGGTCAAGTAGTTTCCGTAATACCAATTTTAAATGTTCCAATAATATTTTATTGGCCCTTGTTAAATAAGTTTTAAAACCGATGGTTACTGGTCGGAATTTAACTGGATTTTTATGTAGCTTAGGTATTAACGTTAAATAGGGATATCTAATATTTCCCACACATATGTCAGATTTTTTGTACAAAGCTTTTATCCGGTTACTGATTTCCAACTGAGTTTGATTCAACAAGGAGTACATACTATGATCTTCGTATGCTTGTCGTAGCATATTATTAATTTTTGCAGCACATTTCGAAATAAAAAGGCCTTTATGTTTCTTATCTATACTAAAAACTAATCAGCACCTGGGCAATGTACAAGTTCTCTGATTGAGCCCACACGGTTGCCCCACAGGTTTGGAAAATTGCTGCTTATAGCAATCTTCTTTGCTACCAGTGCAGTGATCGGACATTCTGTGCTCAAAATCATTAATAGACGCGAATCCTACTTCTATCGAGGCTAATTACTTTATTGGTAGATCAAAATTAGATCGAAATTATATGTGCTTTACTGCAGTAAATTCAGAATTGATTTATCGGATTAATATGTAAAAAGAGAATTTCAAAAACCATGAAGTGTATGTATATATTTGTAAATTTCAGATAATAGTGAAATCAATCTGTATTTGAAGCACAAATTTTAACAAATTGCATAAACATAGTTTGCAAATATTGTCTGAATGATCTTTAAATTACATTTTACATGCTCAAAGCTTACCTTTGAGGAGCGCTCATAAAACAGCGATCAGCATCAATGGACTTGTTTTCCGCACTTTAGTACAACTACATTGTCAACAAGCAGTAACACAATTTTAAGAGCAAGACCTGTGGTACGCTACCGATCCAAGTTCGTAAAAGTGCGGTCCAAAGCATGCTTACTTGCTGTTAGTACAAACATAAGCTATCTTAAAATAAATTACGCATGCTGTTTGAAAATTAGCTAAACAGTAAAATCGTTGCTAAAACAATGCATGTAATACAATAGTAATAATATCAATCGGTTACAAAAGCAAAAAAATGTGCTTTCTTCTGCAGAGCATGAGTATCAATAATGAAAATTATTTTCTAACAGATGGTTATATCGGTTACTCAGTTGAATTTGTTTATATTTATGCAAGTATAGAGCCTGACTGTGCACAATCCATAATGAGCTAGATCATAAAATAAATTACAATTTTTTTTCCAGGTATGGCATGACCGTGTCCTATTTTCGTTTCTGTGTTTCACTTTCTTTCTGCTCTGCACGTTGAGATCATATACTCTGCATTTTGCCTTTTTTTATTTTTCTTGTTTGCTTCATATTTCTTTCGTTTTGTTTACCCTTCATCACACTAGGTGGCGTAACTATATTGGGTGCTATTTTTGAGCCATTTTTTTGTTTTGCCAATATAGTCTTGAGGCGTTCTGGTCCGGGATTGTTTGGACAAAAGTAAAAAGTCCAAGGATTTCCGAAACATACTTTTACTTTTTATTTGCGCCGTATTTTATTTTTTGATCTAGTTTATTATTTTGCTATATGCTACACTTGTCAAAAGTGAAATTACAACACCATGAAGGAATGCATGTAGCCATATTCAAATCACTGTACCAGTAGAAGAGAGATTAAAAGAACAAACAAGATATGCAAAAGAAAGCTGTTTATTCAGTAAAGAATATGGCTCCCACGAGCAGCTATACAGGCCGCTAAACGTCAAGGCATACTACCGATGAGTCTATTAATGGTTGTCTGAGATACTTCTTGCCAAGCACCTTCCTTTGCGGCACGCAGTTCGTCTATGGTATGTACTGGTATGTACCCAGTGCACCTGGCACCCGATGAGGGCCCACACAAGATCTGGCGAGGTTACCGCCAGGAAAGGATGTGAATTCTGTTCAGGCTGTTGAGAGTTTGTTGCGCGGTGTGCAGTGTGGCATTGTCTTGCTGGAACACTGTGCCGGGGGACGGCTTGAAACAGTTGCTGAAACCACAGGCATCACAACTTGTGTGACGCACCAGTCCTCTATCAAATTACCAGCAATGTGACCCAGAGCTGTCTGCTGATCGAACATGATACCGGCCCAAACCATAATGGAAGGTGTGGGGCCGATGTGAGGCTCGGTGATATGGGCTAGCAAATGGCGTTCCCCGGGAAGCCGTCACACCCGTCCACGGCTGCCATTCCTCCACAGGCAGAAGCGAGATTCATCCGTAAACAATACCCGATGCCATTCATTGCATTCCTGTATGGAGTGCTTGATGGCACTCCAGTGGCTGGCTGTCGTGTGCGCAGCTATACTTCATTCAACCTATTGCGAATGGTTTGGGTGAACGCAAGTGCAACCGTTGATGGTGGCAGGCTGTTTCAATTTTCACTTGCCGTTGCTAACGGGTGTCGACGATCTGTTCCGTAATCTGCTGGTCCTTGCGATCTGTCGTGCGCCTATTCGATCTACTCCCTCATCGACGTGTTTCTCTGATGTTCCTGCGTCCATCGTGTCACACGTCCCTGGATGGCATTCACGACGTGTTCAACACGCGTGGCAATTGCACGCATCGACAAACCCACGTCACGCAACTCCAGGATACGGTCTCATTCCCTAGCCGTCAACTGCTGGTATACCAGGCTCGCTGACATTTTTTAAGCATAGCTTCTTCGTTTTTTCGGAAGTTCAGTTGCTGCAAATCGTCACTGATATCATTTATGGAACAAGTCTGCCGGTCTTTTTCACCCGAAATTGGGTGTCACGTTACCCGATACGTACAGAAATTTAATCATTTGCATATGACTCTCTCTTCTATCGGTACTGTGATTTGCAGATTTGCATATGGCTACGTCCATTCCTTCATGGAGCTGAAATTTCACTTTGATGAGTGTATGTCTTAATAAAGATTTTGCTTAAAATCGGCAATTACAGATGAATCTCGCTACTGCTTGTGGAGGAATGACAGCCGTGGACGGGTATGGCGGCTTCCCAGGCAACGCCTCTTACCAGCCTATAACACCCAGCCTCACATCGGTCCCACACCTGGTATAATGATTTAGGGAGGTATCATGTTCGATCAGCGGGAAGCCCTGGTGCACATTCCTGGTAATCTGACAGCGACTGCTACGTCACACAAGTTGTGATGCCTGTAGTTCGGCCACTGCTTCAAACTGTGCAAGGCATAGCACTACAGCAATACAATGCCACACTGCACACGCAGGCGAACTCTCACAGCCTGAACGGAAATCACATTCTTTCCTGGTCGGTAGCCTCGATCGGTTCAGCAATGTTTATTGCTGTACTGTGAATGACATTCCATTCATACTAAATCTATAACTACAAAATATTTCAGTGGCAGCATTTATAGTGAGTACAACGAATGAGAAGATGTTTTAGATCCTGTAGACGTCACTATTCACTTACTTTACCAACATGATGCAATGACTTTTCTTCTTAGCCCAAATAATGGTGCACGGGATTCATTATACAGTGGTGTTTGCATTGAGTTAACAACACGTGAATTGAAATGGGGTGTTATTGGCAACTTATGAGTCTAAACAGTGACTTATTCGCTATCACAAGCAAAATTCCTATCGAAAGCAATTAACTGTAAATGAATATCTTGTGAAATAAATGACTACGAATGAAGTCTTGGACGTCAAAATAGAACACTATTACATAAAGTATCTATCTTCTCTCATGAATAGAAAGTATTAGATTCATGAATACGACGTCAATATATTTGTCGTATAATATTGAACGTGGAAAGTGAACGGTTGCTGCTTACTACTCTTTTAGTTTTATGCACTTTTTTTTGACAAATTTATTTGAAAAACGTGCAATACCCCGAGAACAGTTCAGACAAGCGTTCTGAAGTTTATGTCATTCGTTTTCTAATAAAAGATTACTTCGAATATGACTAATTAGTTATCAACATTGAAATTTCGCTTTTTTACGATTTTTCCCCAAAACACTTTCGGAAAATGAGAGGGAGGGGGGTCTTTGAATATTTGATTTCGATTATAATCAATAGGGTCACAATATTCACTGATTGCAATAATCGTACTAACTTCTTTTCAAAATGCTTCACTCACTCGTAATAGTATATCGTGTTCATATTAGTGGATGCTCGTAAAGTAACGCAGAACAAGCGTTGCTTCACTTTAAGTTATCGGCTGAATGGGTTGTTGTTGTTATTATTATTATTATTTTTATTATTTGGTGAATCTTTCAGACTCGTTTGGCTATTTTTAGATAATATTTGATAACACTTGCTCTAGTAGCCTAATGTGTTTTGATAATATTCGTTATCGAGGAGGAGAGAGAATCCCGCCTCTGAATCTGCTTCATTCATTCTTGAGTCACGAACCGGTCACTAGTTCATACACGCACGCATGCACACATACGCACACGCGCACACACACACACACACACACACACACACACACACACACACACACACACACTAACATATATGTTCATACACTTACATAAACACACACATACACACACATACACACACACATACACACACACACAATAGCATATATGTTCATACACTTACATACATACACACACTAACATATATGTTCATACACTAACATACGTATACACACACACTAACATACATACACACACTAACATACATGCTCCCGCACAAACGTACATACACACACAAACATCACCCTAAAAATGTTAGATTCGAGTTCAGGGACGTTTAAAATGTGCTCTTCCGTCAAAAACTCTAATTCGAATTTTCGACCCCAATACAATACTTTCCTTATACATTATATATACTACGTATGTAGGGAATATAATAACAATCCTAGAAAATAAGTTTCATGTCCAATTTTTTATTTTTTCTGATTTCGATCTTTTCATCACCTTTTTAAGTACGCCGTGTAGACTATCTAGATATAACTTTTAAAAATTCAAGGGAATGACCAAAATACGTTTATTTATTTATTTTTTTTACATGAAACATTTATCCCCGTTCAGAGTTTTGTCTGTTTGCCTCTCTTTTTTAGAAGAAAGTGTAAATAGCGTTTAGAAAATAATATTTCTTTCAGGAAAGTTTTTGAACCTCAAATATGTATCCAAAAGTTTAATCTAAAGTTTTATCTTCAGATTAAACTTTTATCTAATGCAATCTGATGTAATAGATTACATTTGATACATTAGATGTAATCTAATTTAATAGATTGCATTTGATACATTAGATGTAATCTAATGTAATAGATTACATCTGGATAAATTACATTTGATTAAGTTTTATCTAATGCAATTTATCCAGAAGTTCAACCTGGTAAGGTGCGTATAAAAGATTGAATATACATAGACTGTGACGAAACAGCAAACCTAGTTATCTTACGCATTAACACTGTATTTAAAACACTGCAACTCTTCTTACATAAAAAAAAATCTGATGTGGGCAACACATGACTTTCCTTATATAATGTAATGAATTTACTACTTTTACAGTAAAAAAATAGGTTTTTCTTATAGTAGATACTAATATTCTTTCCAAGATATTGAATTTTCGACAATTAGTCTTCATTTTCATTGATTTAGAGTAATTTTTATCCATTTGGCGAGATGTTCGTTAATTTGGCAACATTTCAAAAAGTCGCCAAGTTGGCGATATTCCGCCAAATTTATCGCCAAAATCTCGCCAAGCGTTATGCACTAAGAAATAAGTTATTCTTACAGCAGATAAATGACTATTGGCGTTCAAATACAAAAGCATTACTCACAGTATCTTTTTTCATGAATGGAACGAGCTAGATCCACGAGAATGATGTCACCCAATTTATCGCATGGTATTACATATGAAAAGTAAACATGTTTCTCAATAGGAAATATTTTTTTTATTTTATATAACTTTTTGATAATTTTTTTGAAAAATGTACAATATCTCGAGAACAGTTCATGCTAGCGTTCTAAAATTTATGTCAATCGTTTTCTAATGAAAAATTACATCAGAAATGTCTATTTGCGTAATTTTAGTAGTGGTTTTAATTTTTTGACGAGTTTTTCAAAATTTCATTCGAAAATTTAGGGAGGGGGGGGGGGTTCTGAACAATCGATTGCGTATAAAAACATTAAGCTTCCAGTGTTTACGGATTGTGATTTTTGTACCAAATTTGGTTCGAATCGGCTCATTCGTTCGTCAGTTATAGTCTCCATAGACTCACTGATACACACACACACACACAGACATACTTTCACACACGCACACATACTTTCACATACACACACAGACATCACTTCAAAAATTTTTGATTCGTGATCAGGGATGCTTGAAACGTGCTCTCCCGTCGAAAACTCGAATTCGAATTTTCGACCCAGTCACAATACTTTCCTTATACGTTATGTATATAAGGAGAGTAAAAATTAAGTTTCTGGGCTTTAGTGTATGTCCTGTAAGTAGCTGGAAATTGGAAATCTACACTTTGTAAGGCTATGAAATTTGGTACACAAGTACTTCAGGATACAGGAATGCTCACAACATCGATAATTCTTATTTGAATTATGTTTAGTTATTTTATGTTTTATCACGATTTTATTCACAGAAATTAGTTCTTTAGCGACTAAAAATATTATTACAGAGTTTTCATCTAGATACCATCGTAAAGATCTTAGAACGTTCTTGTTAACGATGTTTGAACCGTAGCCGTGCGGCAATTCCTTCATATTTATTTATTTTTTAAAAATACATCGAAATTTGCATGTTTTAGGTTATGTGTTATATTCTTTAGCCGCATTCAAAAGATTAAGATTATCACAATTTTAAAGTTTGGCAAAAAGTTGAGTGTATATCTATTATCATCGCATTTTAATAAAAAAAAAATGCGATTTCATGCGTAACTCATTTTTCTGCTACTTTTTTAATCAAGCGAACCTGGAAGATTTTTGATGTTCCACAAAGAAGTTTCACATATCTTTTAATTTGACGATTGCGCATGTCTGCACGACGAAATAATCTAAGCCACGCCTACGGATAGGGGAAATCTTGTCAGAGGATTGTTTACTTCATTTTCTTTAGCTTTAAATGTTTGTGAAACAGATCTTGTTGAACTTGAACTAAGGATTTTGCATTTTGTGGCAATTTGGATTGAAACTAATTTGGCGAAGTAGGGTCGAAAGCCCAGGACGGCCGACTCGTCCGAGGACATGAGCAGCAAGATGGACGTCCGGGGCGAAGTAGGGTGGCCTTGTTTAAATAGCGGTCGCTTATTTAGTACTCGGGCAACACCAGGTAATCCTTTATGGTAATTTAATAAAACGGAAAAAGATATATTTAACATTTATTCTGAAAAAGGAACAAATAAATCCCATGTATGCTCCCAATTTTAATATGTTTGAGACATTTTGTAAAATTAATTTTCAGGAACTTTAAATTTGATGTGGAGGCCGATTGCATCATTTGTTACATCTATTATTAATTAAGAGACTTAGAAAGCTTCATTTCTTGTTTGATACACTCACTGATTTCCAATTTTGAAGTGTACACATGTTATTTTAGACGTGGCATTTTATATTACAATTAGTTGTCTATAAAAAATGCTGAAATGTGAACCATTTTGTCATGAGAACACGTGCCTCGGTGTACTACAGGAGACGGATTTCATTATACGTTTCACCCACCCAACTGAGATGAAATCCCAGTGAGTATGGCAACCAAAGGGACTGTATCATCCTATCCTTAATCCATCGCTACTCGGATGGACGTTCGGACCTACAGATTTATTATTCCCATACTCAGCGTTGACAAGGAGATAATTTTGGATAGCATCGAAGATCGAACACGGGTCTCCTACAGTCACTGATCTATCCCAATCCAAAATTCAAAAGCATTAAATTATTTTACTTTTATCAGATTTATATTATATTGGTAACATCTCGACTGCTTGAATATGACTGAATTGAATCTCTATGAAGCAGATTGCGTGGCTTTAAATAATACCCACCACTGTGAATCCTAATACCGTGGCTAACAAATATAATATGTAATATCAACTTTAATAATAGAGATTTTTATAATTTAACATGTAAAATGCATCAGCCTCTGCAGTATTTCTTTTTAAAATCGCGTAAAGTAGTTATTTATGTGTGGAATTCGCACAGAAATCATTGTTGAAAATCGGTAAAACTTATGATTTGCTGCAATGATGATTTTGTATCAGTCTAAATCTTTATTCTTAGCTATTGTTTTAAATATAACAAGAAAGATCAATCATGCTTAAAGCATTGATTATGAAACACTTTCCAACTTCAATGCAATTTTATTTAAAAATGTCTAAAATGCAATACATTCCTCGGTAATATTTAAAAACTTATCACAATACTACATTAATTTATTATATTTGAAAACTTAAACCTTTATTGAAAAAAATGAACTTCATTCAAATGACGGCATTGAAATATAAATTGCCTGGTTTAAAAATCTCTAATATGCGATACATTCCACGGTAATATTTTTAAAGCTATCATAATACTACGATAATTTATTATATTTGAAAATTTCATCGAAAACAACTGAAATTAATTCAAATGACGTCATAGAAAAAATAACACGCCTGGATCTCTCTATAAAAACAGCATTTCATTCATAACTTTCTCCCATTCATTTCATTCATCACAATACTATAATAATTTATTTTATTTAACAATTAAGACCATGGAGCTACAAGTAATTAAACTCTATGCTTAAAACTTCATCGGAAAAAATCGTCCTTCTCTTTATAAAATCTATTAATATTTCATTCATATCAACCATGCAGACTCCATGGGCTAAATTATTTTGTGTTAAAGAAATACAGAAATTTTAATACAACTTATTCCACATATTTTGCTGTTTACATTTTACATAAGTGAAAAATAGGCTTCGTTGTAGAAATAATCAAATTTGGATAATCATTTAAACACAAATATATTGTATTTGCGTTGTTTCAGTATGTAGATGCACAGAATTTAAACAAAAATAAAGTAGTTTTAGGACGGATACAACTTGAAATAAAAAGAACTGAAAAAATCCCGATTAATATGAATTAAAAAGGACTGAAAAAATCACGATTTTGAAACAAGATGGATGCCATATATCATTTTGAAGTGGGTCATGTGATCTTTTCATATCATGGTCACGTGATCGTTTCATATAAGAGGTGTAATTATTATTTTAATTTTTATTTAAAGAACTACTGAATATATTTCGCTGAATTTTTTTTATATATTTTATGGAACAATTTGAATATTACCTAAAAATTTCGAAGCAATTTGTGAATTTTAAATCCGCTTAAAAAATGTTTGAAAAAATAGGTGCCATAGGGCTCAATGTATTTCATTTTTGCAATCCGGGTTCAATCCAAAACTATTTGGGTGATATTATTCATTTATATTCCCATAGGTCCTACAGACCGTCTGAACGACATACTAAAATTTCATTTTGATTAAGTCATTTTTACGGCAGTTATCATGCTAACGGACAGACAGACAGACAGACAGACAGAGTTTTGACAAAGTCATAAACACTTTTCAACTTTGTTGTAAAGTGTTAAAAAGGTGCTGCTAGTAATTTCTATTTGCTACCAATTTCATTGTTTTAACTCTTCTCGGTTCGGAATCACCGATAACTGTACCAGTTGCAAGAAAAATTGATGTGCAATCCAGTTCTGAGAATCTGTGTGGTAGCAGGTAACATCATTGTGATGTTTGTGTCAGAAGGGCTCGTGTCTCACGGAAACGCAGCTATTGCACGGGACAGCCGCTAACCCATGTTTCTTTAATATAGGGTTGGGCGACCAGCCCGGCAACCAATCAAAAAGTTGTCAATCCGACGCTGACGATCTTAGTATTTCGTCATTTGTGACGTCATGGACCACAGAAGACTTTGAGAGTCGTTGCCCAAACACAGCATGTTTTCCCATTATTACAATTAAAAACTGTTTGTTAGTTTTGAAGTGGCAGTATCCAGACGTAAACAACCCGCTCAGAGATTTTTGATTGTGCTGTAAACACCTTCCCCAGTGATGTCCAAAGAGATTCTGTGTTTCTTCAGAGAGAGCGAGAACAAAATACGCGCGTTTGCTATTTCCGTGACATCACATGCGCAGAGCCATGTAAAAAACAAATTATGTCAGTCATGCCCGGGATAGCCCCCTCCCCCCCCCCCCCCCCTGCGCTAACCATTAACCGACGTGATGGCCAGTTGGGAGCGCCATGGGTTTACCCTAATATACAGGTTCTTGTTGCGTGTCGATGACTCTTAGTGACGTTATTGATTTGTTATTGGATCTGTTTTTTGATTTTTCTGTTTGCTCCTTGAGTTGCTTGATTTTGTGTTTAAGCGAGATTGCCTTGGACACATCATAATTCTATCGACTCTTTAGTCCCACTATGTTCTTGCATTGTAACCGACCCTCGGTCGGCCATCGCCAGTCTAAGATGCATAGGCAGTGTCAAGGTCACAGAGCGCGAAAAGACGTGCTGTATTGATCATCGGCAATTTCATACGTACCACTAAAAAAGAAATAAATTGCTATTGAATCAAGATGAACTACCTCCGTAGATAATCTGAATGGATAAAGATTAATCTAGGACAGTCGGTAATATGAAAAATAATCTACTGATATTTCTGTTCTTATCTTATGATTTTCCCATGATTATGTGGTATACTAGTTATTTACTTATAATGCTGTTTCATGCGATATATTTGGTTACTTAGTGTTGACAATTACGAACTTGTAACCTTACTCGTGTTACTCTAAATAAGTGTTATCTTTACTTCTTAAATTTTCATATTTTTATTGCTATTCACTACCTTTGGCTAAGGCATGATTTGCTGAGCCAGAGCCTTTATTTTCGTTGTCACTGGCTGTAGTGAAAATTGTACTTTGGACATGAATTACGGGTTTTGAAGAGATATTTTGGGTGATTATTTCCCCGAACTGCTGTGTATATAAATTTAAGGACTTTTAAATGTCATTTAAAATTTTCTGTTGAATCGTGGTGTTTAAACGCCTGTCACCCCAGAATAACTAGCATAGTATCGGGAGTAGCTATTAAGAAAACAGTCACTTTTATGCTCATGATGTGCTATTGTGTGGATGGAAATTAATTTTGATTGTATGTCAGTATGCATTTATAGGTTTTAAACTGATGTTTTTCGTAACATTCAAACTTAAACTTTAATTTTGTGAAGTGTACTGTATGTATTGCATCGACCGACTTGCATACACAAATGATTATTTCGAAATTTCTTATTGTTTTTATTTATACATTGTATTACATGAGATATACCGGTACAATGAACTTTTGAAAATATTTTCCCTTGTGGAACTGAACTTAATTTTTTTTTCGGGTTTCTAGAGTTAAGCTGATTTAAAGTTAATCTCATATTGTAAGTTAAGATAGGCATGTTTGTCAGTTGCGGGATAGAATGTTTTACTGTATCAAAGTAAACTGAACATACTGTATCAAATACATTTACTTCTGATACTGTGTGTGCTGTCTGTGCTTTGTCTGATTGGAATAAAACTTCCAGTATTTGTCACAGTAAGAGGATATTTCCCCCTTATTTTCATTCATGCACAGGAGGAGCGATGCCACTCCTGGAGCAGAAGTGACCACAAGTATTATTGAATTTAATAGTAGGTTATAGGGCCCAGCATTGGGTCAGGTACCCTCGGATAACCGGCGGGTTTCCCACGTCACTACTTGATTTCAGATCAGGTTACTTTTATTTTTTAATTTGCTGATAGGATCCCATGCAAGGAGGTGGAGCCTTGAAAGAATGTTAATTTTGAGGACCGCATTTCCGCACTCTCCAGGATTCAAAGTTGATGAAGGGGGAGGGGGGCTAGTAATACTTTCGGTTTTCAAGGGGAAAAGAAAATGAGTTTCTGTTATTCTTTTAAGGAAATGTATTTAATAAAGATATAAATATAAATGGATGATGCACATAAAAAGTGACTTTAGTTACATAATTACTAGTAGTGTCGATTAATTGTTATTAAATATAAAATTGAATGATATATATGAATGAGCTGTGATCAATGATATGTTTAAAATTGCGTATTTGATGTCAATTTTAAAAAATACAAATGCATATATGGTAAAATGTTGAAGCAATAATCCGATATGTAATGGCAAATTGAAAAGTCATGACAGTCATCATAACTTCTCCTGTGGTTTTATATAGAGGTTGGTACACATAGCAAGTGATACACGGAATGTGTACAGTGCTAAGATACTAAAATTTTGATGGCTCATATGGATGGTAATTCAAGCATGAAAAGACAATTCAAAACCTGCAACAGAAACTGGAAATGCAACTATGTCACAGTGATAAAAAGCTTTGAAAACTTTCAGGACTTTTGATTTAGTGGAGTGTTTTTCTGTAAATTTTTAGATAAGGGGGGAGGAAGGGGTGAATGTGAGACAAGGTACAGCAATACATTTGAGCAGTATGACGACACTGGTGAATTGAGATAAATAATAGACTAAAAACAAGACCAGACGATTTCGGATGAACAGAGCTAAAACGATGACGTGGATGAGGATCCATAAAAGATGCTGTGAATGAGGATCCATAAAAATGTGCTGTGGATGAGAATCTATGTGTAAATTCAAGGACCACACCATCGCCGTGGCGGTTCATCAATTATGTTCAACGGATGTTTCGTGCAGTTGGAGGTGTGTACTAGTATCTCTAGTGTCACAAGACGAGCTTAGGCAATACTTTATATTTGGCAAACAATGTCAATCGCCACGCTGGTCTCACAATGATAAGAGTTAAGTCTCCCATTGCTAGGGGTAAATAAAATAATGTTGTAATTGATAACTGTTATGTTGTAACTGATAACGCAAATTTCAATATACTTAAGGATGAATTTAAATAGACTAATAAGGCGTCGTTAATAACAAGATTACTAATATTTTACCCTTTAGTAAAAGTAAGTAGCAACTCGCTGAAGAAAATTGGTTTTTGCGGTTCTTCTTAACGCATGTAATCTCACTACATGTAAAGTATGTCATACTATAAATAAAAGAACTACGATATCAGTTAGAGTCAGTGGCGGATCCAGAAAACCATTCTGGGGAGGGGGGGGGGGCACAATATAGTCCAGTGGCATACGCAAAGATGAATTTGTGGGGTGCCCGGCAATGTCAAATCCACGAATTCCGGTAATTTATACAGTTTGTAATACAGTCGGAATGACGCCGAAAATAATTCGATATTTCCGTAATTTCGTTTAAAAAAAATTGTGTAATGCTGTAAAGCCTAGAGGGGGGGGGCTCATTTTCTGTAATGCTGTAAAGCCTAGAGAGGGCCTAATATCTTTTTTTCGTTGAAACCGTAATACGTTGTTTCCGACTTCGTTATACACGGGTTTGACTGGCTACGTGATGTGTATAAGAAAATAAAGAAAATAGAGTAAAAATTATTCAGATTTACTGTTTAAAAGATTAAACAAATTCACTTTACATGTACTTTAAATTTAACTTCATTTTAAATTTGCGCGAAAAAACTTCCTGAAACCTCTTCTGCTGTAAACAATACATTTCTGTTGATGTTCATTAATGCTAAACCATTAAGCCGGCTCTCCGAAATAGTATTGCGCAGGTAAGTTTTAATTCGGAGTAGTGTTGAAAAAGAGCTTTCTGCTATATAGAGAGGATATATAATTTTGAAAAATATAAAAATATAATTTTAAAAAATATAAAAATATAATTTTGAAAAATATAAATATATAATTTAAAAAAATATAAAAATATAATTTTGAAAATAATTATAAAAAATATAATTTTGAAAAATATGGACCTTTCCTAGTCTTTACTTAGCTCGTCTGGGGGGGAGGCACATGCCCCCGTGCCCCCCCTCTGGATCCGCCCTTGGTTAGAGTAATCTTTCACCACAGTTGATGGGAAGGATGGGTTTTGTAGTTTCATTCATTTTTAAGTATTAAATATATTTGTGGTTTATTTTTAGGATTTTATTTACAAGTGTACTTTGAATGTCATCGTGCTCTGCAATCTGATTTGTTTCTTTTAAATTGTGTATTTAAAGTTTTGATGACATATGGTGCCTGGGTAGGGGTGTGGTACTGTTCGTGTGTGTGTGTATGGGGGGGGGGGCATGTTAGTGACAGGGGGCAGTTTTTCCATGTGTTTGTAGTAAATTATTTTTTGAGTAACGTTCTGTGCTTGATGGACATTTTTATATGTGGTTATTTTGAGAGTGTACAATCGCGTGTTTTGAATTTTTGGTAGTTATATATGTTTCTGGATATGTTTTGTTATGCATTTTGTTTCAAAATCCGCATACTGAATCTGATTTTGGAGGTCTGAGGGAGGATGGATAAAACGTGTTCGTATATTTGAAGAATTTTAGAATAGCTTGTAGCATATAGATATTTTAACTCCAGACAATGATATAAGTTATTTAATAATCTAGTGCTAAACACTAGATCATTTTTACTTTCCTTATATACATAATGCGTAAGGAAAATATTGTGACGGGGTCGAAAATTCGAATTCGAGTTTTCGACGGGAGAGCACGTTTCAAGCATCCTTGATCACGAATCGAGCATTTTTGAAGTGATGTCTGTGTGTGTGTGTGTGTGTGTGTGAAAGTCTGTGTGTGTATGTGTCAGTGAGTCTGTGGAGACGATATCTCACGAACAAATGGAGCGATTCGAATGAAATTTGGTACAAAAATCACAATCCGTGAATACTGGAAGCTTATTGATTTAAAATATAATCTAATGTTTAGAACTCCCCTAAATTTTCGAGTGAGATTTTGAGAAAATCATCAAAAAATCAAAACCTTTAATAAAGTTAAGCAAATAGACATTTCTTATGCAATTTTTCCTTAGAAAACGATTGATATAAACTTTAGAACGCTAGAACGAACCGTTCTCGAGATATTTCACATTTTTCAAATAAATTTATCAAAAAATCCCATAAATTAAAAAAAAATTACATTAACTATTAAGAAACATGTTCACTTTTCATATGTAATATTATGCTATAAATTTGGTGTCATCATTCTCGTGGATCTAACTCGTTCCATTCACGAGAAAAATTACTTTGAGTAATACTTTTGTATTTGAATTGCAATAGTCATTTATCCACTGTAAGAATAACTTATTTCTCCGTCTATAACGCTTGGCCAGATTTTGGCGACGAATTTAGCGGAATGTCTTCAACTTGGTGACATTTTTAAACGCTGCCAAATTAACGAAAATCTCGCCAAATGGATAAAAATGACGCTAAATCAATGAAAATACGACTAATTGAAGAAAATTCAAGATCTTGGAAAGAATATAAGTATCTACTATAGGAATAACATTATTTTAAACTGTAAATTCATTGCATTATATAAGGAAAGTCATGTTCTGCTCACATTAGATTTTTTAATATGTGCTTAGTTAACAGCCATTCTAGAGCCGAATTTGACTGTTATTTTCATTTTCGCGTTCAACTTTGGCAATCGATTAAAAAAGTTTAGAACATTTATCTATAGATCACAGAAGATACTCGGGTATTATTTAAAGGCGGAATTTGGCAGGTGAAGAATTGGTATTTATGCAAAAGGAGTTTCTACCGCTACAGCAATGGAAGTTGAGACGAATTAAACAAATCCTTCCATACGTTGGCGGTTAGTTTTGTTGTTCTGCAGTATTTGTACAGTCGTATGAAAGGACCTACCTATTCACACACTTTGCCTTCTATCACTGGGCTCAAGTTAATTGTATTGTCATTTATAACATGCGCGTATTGTTAATTTCATATTAATTACTTTGTATGTCAATCTTAGTTATTCATAAAGCATGATTGCTACTTTAGTTTTTTCAAAAATTCGTTCTTAAATTTGGGCTTTCTGAATTTTTCGTCTTACTAATATATAGGGTTCGAGTATAAACATATTGTGATAATCGTACATTTTCAGCGTTGTATTCGAGTTTTTAACATTTTACAACATAGTTGAAAATAGTTTGACTTTGTTCATTCATTCATTCATTCATTCTGCCTGTCTGTTTCTTTCGCACGATAAATGCCGTAAAAATGACTTTATCAAAGTGAAATTTCAGTAAATTGTTGAGACGGTATGTGAGACATACGGGAATGTAAATGAATAATATCACCCAATTAGTTTTGGATTGAACTCGGGTTGTAAAAACGAAATATATCGAACCCCATGAGACCAAAATTTTCAAATATTTTTTTAAGCAAAATTAAAATTTACAAATTGCGTTAAAAATTTTAGGAAATATCCAAATTATTACATATAATATATTAACAAAATTTGAACAAAATATATTCGGTAGTTTTTTAAATAAAAATTAAAATAATAGTTACACCCATATTATATGAAGAAATCACATGACTCACTACAAAATAAAATATGGAATCCATCTTTTTTCTCAGTGTCAAAATCGTGATTTTTAAAGTTCTTTTAAACTTATATTTAGTGTTACATTCGTCCTTAAACTTCTTTATTTTTGCTTATTTTCTAATCATCTATATTTTGAGACAACGCAATTACAATATTTTTGAGTTTAAATAATCATAAAACTTTGATTATTTTTAAATGAAGCCTAATTTTAACGAATGCAGAATGTAAACAAATCAAGCTGTAAGATGAATTGTATAAGAATTTCTGAAATTTTTAACTCAAAATTATTTAGCTCTGGAGTCTGAAATATAGTTGATATGAATAAAAATTTCATTGATTTTACATAGAGAAGCAGTCGATTTTATAGTAATACCTTTTTCAATGAAGTTTTAGGCATTGAGTTAGAAAGTACTTTTACCTCCATGGTTTTTAAGTAAAACAACTTATTGTAGTTCTGTGATAATTAAAGAGATATCACTCCTGAATGCATCGCATTTTCTGGATGTTTAAATAAAATTGCATTACAGTTGGAAAGTGTATCATAATCAATGGTTTATGAATGATTGATTTTTCTTGTTACATCTTAATATCGTGTCCACAGACTCACGGTACCCATTTACACATTGACATCCATTTTTAAGCCGTTATTTTAAAGTATGTAATAAACCTGTAAATATGTCGGAAGTCGATTTTAATTTTGGACCCCGTCCCAATATTTTCCTTATTCCTTTTTTTTTACTATATATGTAGTAAAAGTAAAAACCAAAATTTGAAAAAGAAGGAATACATTTTTATCTTCAAGATCGAAAATTACAATGTCCGAAAATTACAACATCCAGGTACTTTTTCCAAAGATTGCAGCTTCTATATTTAATGAGTTTTTTAAGGTGTTTGATGTGGAGGGCTGACTTATTCAGCGACTCTCTACCCCCCCCCCCCCCCCATAAGAACCGTGATATCTACGATAAGAAGCAAGTGGGGCATAAATAATTCATTTCTGCCTCCAATTATTTTTTTCTCTCCACATTTATGGTTTGATAATGAGCTTGTGATTACAAATGCATAGGGAAATTTTACTTTTTTTAATTTTATGGACTTTTTTTTTATTTAACTTCTGAAGAAACATAATTTTAAGGTGTACATAAAAGGTGTTATGGACTGTTACATGGCTATAGAAATCTGAATATTTGGTTTCTAGTAAATTGCATTTTTTAGATTTAGTTTCCAAGATTTCGTATGATGATGCAATGTTTAAGTGTTGGTATTGTATAAAATTGTTTATACTTTAATGAACAATTGATATAAAAATCCAACTCTGCGAATTGAAATGCATTTTGCATTAGTGAAGGGGGCGCTTTCTTTCTCTCTTGGGTGCAGAAACGGATTTCGAAATGGATTTAATAAATAAAATTTCTATACCTATGTAAATTTATAGTCCAACGAAACGTGACTTGCAACGCATATGTTGTCTGGAATACATGTCATGTTTTTCTTTTAAGTGATATATAACACATTGACTGCTATATACACATTGACTGCTAAATATTTTGAAGAATTGAAAATTATTTTACATTATTTTAACTTTTCCCGGAAGTACAAAAAAAGTGCTTTGTTTTACGAAACTTTTCGAATTCTGAAACGAAATTAGAAGTTGTGATAATTCTGAACATGTTCAGAAAAACATTTTGCCACCCATGTGTATCAGTAGCGGTTTGTGACTGCAGGAATGGGTGAAGTAGATTCAGCGGTAGGATTCCTCCTCCTCGGCAACGAACATCACCAAAACACATTAAGCTACTGGCATAAGGGTTGTCAAATACACTCATTGCTATAAAAAAATTGCGCATCAAGAAGTAATTGTGGGATCGTAACGGAACTTGGCATAAAGGTATGTGTCAGGCAAATATGCTAAATGATTAGAAATACAGCGTGATTGCGTAATGCCACCAGAGGGCGTTGAACTTTGTTCTCCCTGGCGCAGAAAAAAGGTACGCAGAAGCTTTTTGCCTGTACTTAATCTGTTGCAGAAGGACGTTTTTTCATTAGGGATGCCGTTCCGCCGCGATCGAAGACAATATGATCAGCTGTCAGAGTTCGAGGGGGGAAGAATCATCGGGATGATGGAAGCCGGGTGGTCAGCTCGCCCAGTAGCCCGCCACCTAGGCTTTTCTGACTTTACTGTAAGGCGGTGTTGAGACCAGTGGACAAGAGAGAGGTCGCATACACGCAGGCCAGGCTCACGCCGCCCTCGACAGACCAATAGCCGACAAGACCGTCACATGACCCGACACGCACGCACAGCGCCAACTGTATCATTATCAGCCATCCGGACACTGACAGCACTTCACTACAGGACCCTGTGTCTATCCGTACCATCGCGAAGCGCCTGGCTGAAGGACATATGGTATCGTGGTGCCCATTACGTGTGCTTCCAATGACACCCACCCACTGTCGCCATCGTTTGGAGTGATGTCGCGCTCGACGGGATTGGACCGCAACCGAATGGAGCCAGGTCGTCTTCAGCGACTAATCGAGATTCAATTTGGACAGTCATGACAACCGTGTATGTGTGTGGAGGCCCCGTGGTGAACGCCTCAATCCTTCCTTTATTTTACAACGGCACACTCCTCCCGCAGTTGGTGTGATGGTATGGGGTGCCATCGCATACGACACCCGGTCACCTCTAATATTGATCCACGGAACCATGACAGCCTAACGGTACGTTCCTGACATCCTTTAGCCACATGTGTTGCCACTCATGGCAGGGTTTTGAGAAGGTATTTTTCAACAGGACAATGCTAGGCCACACACAGCAAGGGTGTCACAGGAATGCCTCCGCCACATTACCAACCTTTCCTGACCTGTCCGATCCCCAGATTTGTCACCGATCGAGCATGTCTGAGATCACGTGGGACGACAAGTTGGACAGTCTATGAATCTGGCAGAACTAGATGCGGGCTTACAACAACTGCGGAATGAGATGACGCAGAACACCATACGGGACCTGTATGCCTCAATGCCTGCCCGTATTCGCGCTAGAAGTGGCCTAACAGGATACTAGAACCACCATTCATTTGTAGTTTTTCCTGTAATAAATGATCCTTTTGCTTTGCTTTTGTAGTAACTTACTCATACCAACGTTACACTCACATATATAAAATTTCGTTCTATTCTAACGACTCTTTCTTGGTGCACAAATTTTTATGGCAATGAGTGTATCATCTAAAAATAGCCAAGTGAGTCTGAAGAAGTCGCCAAAACTTCACCAAAATACATCACGCTATTGACAAAAGTGTTGTCAAATATTATCTAAAAATAGCCAAACGAGTCTGAAAAATTCGCCAAATAATAATTCGCTTAAAGTTATTCAGCCAATAACTTTAAGCGAAACAGCGCTTATCCTGCGACACCTCACAAGTCGCCACTGATGTATATATATCATTGGTGTGAATAGGTATTTAAATAAAAACAAGTACCACCGTGAAACTTCCTATTTAAATGTATCATATGAACACTAGAAAGACGTAGATTCAATATTTTCATTATCAAAGCAAGTTATTTTGATTTAACATTTGGATATAATTGTTCCCATTGGATCTACAATAATGTATAAAGGTGACAGCTTGTTATGTCTGATAATAGTATTTACTGACACGCCTATATTTGAATATATCTTATTTAATACAAAGTCGTGGATATTTTTGAATGAGAAACAGTTAAATGCATTTTATTTTGAGACAAATAGTTCCTGTAAAGATGCAATATTCAGAATTCCGTGCTTCTCTGCTTAATAATACTATTGTTGTCTACGTAGAACTGATTTACATATAAATTTAATGAAATTTAATATTGGCATCATTAAATATAGCGGCAAATTTAAAGTATTCAGCGACGGCTTATTTTTATTATCAACATTTGAAGTAGATTCTACTATATGTCTGATATACTGGGTGCTTTAAATTTGTAGTTACGGGGTGTATTTCAAAACCTGTTACAGATAGATAAGGTAAATTTGAAAAATGTTTAAAACAAGGTAAAGAATCATAACAGCGCAGTTCGATTTCAGTAAGGGGATATTTCAAGAAAAATATAAAAATCTACCGTTTTAATTGTGTCTCATAGATTAAATGTTCCAGTTGGTAGAATGTTTCTTTCCTTAGCTGAAGTTAAAAAAAATCGAAATTCTTAATCCAATAATAAAAAAACAAAACAAATTTACTTAAAAACGGATCTACTTAGGCCACATTTCCATGCTTATCATAGACAAATTTAGAGATTTTATTGATCTTTAAGGAACTGATTCGAATTCCTTTATTTTTGGCGAGAACTTTGATTAAACAGATTTCATAAAATTTTACAGGTAAAAATATGAAACATTTTTATTTTAACTAATGGGATCTAAGGAACATTTTACAAATTGGAACTTTTACTTTGGGAAACCAGTGTAAGTAGTTAGATTTTGAATTTTTCAGATAAATATAACACCAGAGTTGAGACTGTTCATATTAACCTCGGCGCTTTATATTTAGAAACTTTGAGATTGTAAGGCATGTATAAGCCGAGGATCTGCCATTAGTGCTATATATATGTTGTTGTAGTTGACAAATACAGGTTTGGGATGCTAGACCATTAGACAGCGAGGCTTCCAGTATTTCTCTCTTGATGAACTAAAAATATTTCTCTCTTGATGAACTAAAAGTCAGTAGTTCAGGATATTCGTCTAAATGTTTTCCAGGCATAGGCTGTCCCAGGTCACATAAAGTAGAATCCGAGGAAACAGCAAGTTCAATTTGATGGAGATGAGCCCTGAGACAGCCATGACCAGTGAGAAGCCTGAACCTGGCAACTGTTTCTCGCCGAGGAGCCTCTGGAATGACTGAAATGTTCTTGCTGAGGAAGCTCCATGACTTTCCTTTAGATGCATGCCTCCAGAGATTCTGCCTCAAATTCTTTCTTGTGCATTATCTTGATGTAAAGTTGTGCTGAATGAAAAGTAATAGGCTTTGAGAATCTCTGCCTTAAAATAGAACTCTCTTTGGCTAAAAAATCAGCTGTTTTATTTCCTGGTACTCCGCAATGTGCAGGTACCCACTGTAAAGCGATCTGTGCGTTAGGTCTTTTAAAAACTCTCTGAATTCTTGGTTCCGGGGACCATTGTTTCTTCGGTTTCCAGACAGTCCTTGAACAGCCGAACTAGAGTCCGAGAGGATGGCAGCTCTGTTAAAGGAAGAACAACAAAGAGCGAGTGTACTAGATATATTGCCAATTAAAAAATTGTTTTGAATCACAAGAAACGTTTGCCTACGTTATTTCAAAACCGTGGGAGGTATTTGCATTTGAAGACGATATTTAACATTTTATATGGTCCCTTAAGCACAAAATGTCCAATGATTAAAAAAATGTTTATAAATTTAAAGTAATAATAAGCTAGTTTAGAAGCTGTACCTATGCCATGCATGGGGAATAGAACATAATTTCAGATTTACACAAGAAAAGCACATCCTTTACCTGCAGTTTTTGAAATAATTTTGGGATCATCCACAAGCTTTAGTGTACTTTAAGTACTTTTTGTTTGCTGCAAACCACTATTCAATTGATATGCGGACCTCTCCAAATTTTATCTCATATTAACAATTGTTTTTTACTTCCGTCAATTTTTAATGGAGCCGAGATGCTATGGAAATATTTTCAGTAATCCAACTTTCATCTCCAAGGGGCTATGTGAAAAGTTATTTTCTGTATTTTCATGCTAATACGTCAGACAGTTTTGAAACAGTTTAAATGCAACTCCTCTTATGGTTTAAAACATTGTAATTAGAAGTATGTGTCTAGCACTAACTATTTAAAATGTATAAACTTGATAAGTTTTTATGAAACACTCCATATTTGTTGATAATAATTTTCTTGTTCATTCAATGTAATTTCAAAAACGAATATTTCGCTCCATAAAAAACTCATTTTTTCCTCCAATTATTTTCTTCCTAGAAGAAGTTTATGTTATGATAATGAGGTTTCGATAGCAGAAGGAATAAAGGAGATTTACGGATTTCAACTTTTATGAAATTTTTTTACTTAACTTTCAAAGTTTGCATAAAGGAATCTATCCAACTCTTAGCTAATATTGGAAATAGAAAGTTATATTTTTCAATCAGTTTCCAACTTTTTGTGATCATATATACTTTGGAAAATATTGTAAGAAATTGTCTTCTTTTTAATGAACTGATACATTAAAAATCTGAGGTGGGGAGCACATGACGTTTTTTACAGCATTTTTCATTTTAGGATGTATTAAATTGAGTTTCATTGAAGAAAATGACATGGATACTTTTCTGATATTATATCCAATTTGTATTTTTAATGTATCTTCGTTTCATTTGGCAACTTATGCATTTTTAACTCCTCAATATCTCTCCTACCCAAAACAAAATCTCGCGAACGGTTCATCTTAGAGTCATGGAGTCAGTCTTATTCGCTTTGTTGTCAAAAATTACATGCATAACAAGTTTATAATTAATATATTTCAGCAGCAATTCTAGTTATTTATTTTAGATTTCCAAGATCTATGCCGGTCATTTTGCATTAAAGGGTCGTCTATATTTTCGAATTATTCAACGGACTCAACTACTCAATTTTATCAAATAATTTTTTGAATATAGTGCAAAATGTCCTCAGTTCCTCAAAATTAAATAAATCTTAAATATTTCGAGAATGGTCCATCTTCGATTAATGGGGTTGGTCTTATTTTAATTTTTGTTAAAAATGCGTATAAAACAAGCATTTAATTGATACATTTGAGCATATGTAGTCTTTTATTTTAAGTTTTGAAGATTTTTGAGGGCCATTTCGCAAAAAGTAGCAGATTATTATTTTTCGAATCATACTAAAATCGAATCAGCACCTTGGTAACCCACAAGTGCCGTATCTACAAAATTTTATGAAATTTGATCAATTCGTTTCTCCTTTAAAGTGAAGTTTTGAGGGATATTTTGTAAAAATCGACAGATTCTTTTTTTCCAAATCGAACGGAATATAATCATCACTAGGGTCACCGACAAGTGACTTAACAAGTGTTATGAAATTTGATCAATAAGATTTTGAGTTAAAGTGGATACATACATTGCACAGACAGGCAGACAGACACACATACAGACGCCAAGCTAAAATAGTGTTTTCGGTTTCTAGAGTGCTCGAAACGTGTTTATTCGTCGAAAACTTGAGTTGCGATTTTCGACACGATTCCAATAATTCTCATGTACATTACCATTTATTATAGGGAAAGTAAAATTGATGTAGAATATGAAAATTGCGATTTCACATGAGATTCTGGGTTAAATAATTCGTTTGCTTTCCAAATTTATAATTTCTTTTAAAAGATTAAACTTTGAGTTCAGACGTATATTTGGCCAATCTTCTGGATTGAAATGATACAAGCTACCAGCTGCAGACATACCACTTTTGTTATTTATTTGATAACTTGAATCACCTAACATTTTCGCCTTCAAAATAAGATTGTGCGTGGCCTTAACCCCTTCCGATTGCTTTCAAACTATATTTTAGCCACACTGTTAAAGGTGCATTATTAAGCAAAGCAACAATCATCCAGAATCAGGGTTCGAACCCGGACCTCCTGTATTGCATCCAGACATACTGCTGCACTCTTTCTGTAATGCGTGAATAACTTGCAGGATTTTGTATTGTCCCCCTTTAAGACAAGGCTAGGATTTTGCTTCAGTTACCGAAATCCATAATAAAACTGTACGCTCTTGTTACAATATATTACAATGCATAGGGGCAAATTGATGTGCAAAATATCTCAATGGTTTTCAGTATACTGGTAAACGAAGTTCCAACGAATCCATATTTCTAGTTTTCAAACAAAGTTTTTATTTTAACACTTGTCTTGTGTCTGGTTAGACATCTATTCCATATTTATTACTTTGCTTATGTGGTGACGGTTTTCCCCTGTTTGTGCTTCTGGCTTCATTATTTAATAAGTGCTTAATTTAGACTTCAAAATTCATTCCTTCTGCTAATTTCGATTATAATTTGGAAGCGCAGACGATTTATTCCACTTTTTGATCAGATGACTATTTTATTACTATTTTTATGTTTTCGCTTTTTCGGAAGCCGACCGTTTTCTGGTTTCTCTAAACAGCAGATAGGCGTATAGTACGGTACTGTCTGGGGTGAAGAAGGTTTTGGAAGTGTTGTAATGCCTCGAGTCAGGCATCACAACTATACCACGCCTGGAGCGGCATGATATAAGGCAGTGAAGGCATAGTGGCGACTGGGGCCGAAAATGGAGCGCAGTCGATGTGGGCGGTTGTTCACAGGAATCGTAGGAGCGGAAGATTCGCGTTGAGGTGGCGGTATATGAATGGCATGTACACTATTCCGGTTTGTAGGCGAAGGTGGATCATCAGCGTGCAGGAATCGATGAATGATGTACAGAAAATCGGAATGTTTCGGTGAATGAAAAAGTCATCAGGTAAAACTAACTTCCTTTAATTGCACTAGATTATCATTTTAGATGCTACAAAAACATAATATATTTCATCTCAAAGAAATATCAAAACTTCTTGCATCATTTTCTTCACAAAACGAAAGTGTTCCATGAACAGTTTAGAAACAGGATATTTAATATTTAATACATTTAAGATTTCACAAATGACTCTCATCTCACGATTTAATTACTTTACTCCTTCATAATATTTATTTATTTTATATCCATTTAAAGACAAATTTTCCGACTTTATGCCCCGTGGGCAAAACGCGACCTATTGCTCTAAGATTACATCGCCAACTGAAAACTAATTACTTTATTCTTACTTAAGCGTCTTAGTGTACATGCGCGCGCTCGTGACAACATGGAAAATAGTTCCAATTCATTTCAATATGAAATGTGAATCCGGGTAAACGTAGAAAGTGCTGGACCTGTATCATAACACCAAGGATTATCGATACAGATGGGGAGACTCCAATAAGTCGAAATAACACAATTGGCGCTTCCTCAATATGGAATAATATTTAAGAACAGGTTTTAGAATCGAAACGAAATTAGAATTTGCCAAATATTAAATTTAGAAGCAAATAATTAATAAACAGATGTTATGCATTTCATAACAGAAGCTAACGGTCGGCTTGCGAGGTGATGGAATTGCTTGGTTAATTAAAAATGGCGTGAGGTTTTCCCAATAACTAAAACAAGATGGACCTCTGATAATTATGGGCTCCTGGAGACTAATTCCAGCAAATATTTAAATGTTTTAACAAGTTATACTTCAAAGGTCCTAGCTTGTGCCGGAAGGTCTTTAATATCATAATCGCCATAAACATGTCGCCATAAACATGTCGCCAAATTAATAAAATGACGCCAAATAAGATGCAATGTTGTGCAAATTTTTAATTCCGTTATATGATGGGTGTACATTTTCTTACATAAGAAATGCTGTTCTAAATATCGCCAACTTGGGGATATTTAGCCCTACATTGACGAAAATATCGTCAAAATTGCAAAAATGGCGTCTAATTGATGAATTTATTATTAAAATATTTAAGTATATGGACTATATTGCTTATTGAGGATGATATCAATAATTGATAATTGTTAATTTAAAGTTGTGAAAAATATAAGAAATTGCATACGAATAATTTTACATGTTGTCATCCGGAAAAGCGCCAAATGTACAATTTAACGTTACAAACACTGTGCCTCGGATCTCTTCACCACTTTTTCACCGTTAAAGAAGTAAATTTATTTCATTATATAAGGAAAGTCATGTGCTACCCACATCACAGATTTTTTTTAAAGCATCTTTCTTTGCACTACTTGCGTCTGATTCTTACGGGAGTACAGGCTGTAAACGCATTTTTTCTTTTGAAGGTGAACAGCATTTCATTTTTGTTCGCCTTTGCTATTGTGTTCATCTTTTTTTGTCCAAAGAAAGAAATAGTCGTTGAAAAAAGTACTTTCCGAAAACTAATATGTGAACTTCCATTGTGCATTTTGAAATATAGAGTTTTGAATTTTATATAATGAGGGCCTGAAAAAAAATGGTGTTTCTGCGTTATAGATGATCTGACGATTCTGTTACTTCGGATGGTATATCAATGATCATGGCTTTCTTTTATATAGTTGCTTATAACAAAGCAATATATTTCAAGGGGGGGGGAATAAATATTATCAAATAATAGCAAAGTAAATCGTATTGTTGGTTACAGAAATTTTGCGGGGTACATGGTAGGTATTTTGATGTCAAACATCTTTAGGTGCAGGGTACAGAATAAATTATGGAATAAATGTGACAGGGATGAAACGGAAATATGTAACTGAAGTGACATCACATTGTTACGAATACCGAACAAAAGACGTTGTTATTATTTGAAGGTCTGGGTCTTGTGACCTTCGTTACAGGTTTTATCAACGTGGAGACGAACTGAGAATTTTTGATTGAGGGTATATAAGGTGTTTTACAAAAAGTGAACTGTGGAAGATTTTTTGAACCGTTGGTTGTAAACCTATAGTTCTAATCGCAAAATACTTTAAATAAGGTTGGAAGTTATGAAATAATATATATATATATATTATTTTTTTATCAAATGGCCAGGCACTTGACTCATCATCATCCGTCTTTTTGTCAGCGGCCAGAACGTGAACCATTTAACCGTCCTAGGACGTTGCCCCAGGCGCACCAGAGGGGGCGGAACACACTGCGCCCCTAACACAAACATCCATGCCTTACGTGGGACTCGAACCCACAACGCGGCGGTCGAGCGATTGCTGTGGAAACACTCGCCTTGACCACTCGACAACCACGTCGGCCGAAATAATAATTTAAATGCTGTTCCTTATTTCTGTAAAAAGTTACGAAAATTAACTTCTTATACTTCTCCTCTATATATAAAAAATAACTCAAATTACAAAAATGTTACCCATACCGTAAAATTAAAAAAAAAATGTGGCTGTAATACTATCCAATTAGACATAGTTATCATGGATTAAAATTTTCATTGGGAAATAAGGGACCAACCACAAGTTAACTTCGGTTGCAAATAGCTACTAAAACTACCATTTTTACTTTCCAACATAGTTGAAAAGTGCTTATGACTGTTCATTCTGTCTGTCTGTTCGTTTGTACAATAACTGCTGTAAAAATGACTAAATCAAAATGAAATATCTTAGTATGTTGTTGAGACAGTCTGTAGGACCTATGGGAATGTAAATGAATAATATCACCGAATTAGTTTTGGAATGAACCCGGGTTGAAAAAGAAAATGCATTGAACCCTATGGGACCTAATTTTTCAAACATTTTTTAAGCAAAGTTAAACGTTCCAAATTGCTTCGAAAATTTTAGGAAATATTCAAATCATCCCATAAAATATATATAAAAAAAATTAAGCAAAATATGTTCGGTAGTTTTTTAAATAAAAATTTAAAAAATGTTATATGAAGAGATCACGTGACCCTCATCAAAATAAAATATGGCATCCAACTTTTATCCCCTGTGTCAAAATTGTGATTTTTAAAGTTCTTTTAAATTTATATGTAGTGTTGCTTCCGTCCTAACACCGCTTTATTTTTGCGTATTTTCTGTTTTTATTACAATATTTTTGAGTTTAAATAATCATCAAACTTTGATTACTTCTACAACGAAGTCTAATTTTAATAAATGGAGAAAGTAAATAAATCAAGCTGTAGGATGAGTTCTATAAGGATTGCTGAATTTTTTTAACGCAAAATTATTTAGCTCTGGAATCTGAAATATAGGTGATATGAATGAAATATTCATTGATTTTATATAGAGAAGCAGACAATTTTATAACATTGCCTTTTTCAATGATGTTTTAAGCATGGAGTTAGAAAGTACCTTAGTGATGGTTTTAAGTTTCCAAGTAAAGTAAATTATTGTAGTACTGTGATAATTTAAAAAATATCACCGCTAAATGTATCGCACTTTAGACATTGCCTAATGTAAGTTTTAATAAAATTAAATAAAATTGCAATGCAGTTGGAAAGTGTTTTATAATGCTTTATGCATGATTGATTTTTCTTGTTTTAAATTTATTTTATGGAGATATTTCAGTACAGCAATTATGCCACCATGATATCGATTCACAGTTTATATTGAAGAATCCAAGTAACTCTGCTACATACTTAGAGTTTGAATTATGGCGCTGTTCAGTAATGACTGTCTGCGTGAGATCATTTTAATTTTCGGCGATTGCAACCGATCTCTTAGTGATACAGTGAGGGAATACTGTCGTCGCTACCCATGCGGCCGACATTCTTCTAGAGTTTTTGTTCTGTGTCTGGTGTGTTGATTGCAATTAACAGGTTCGTTTCATCGTCAATAGGGTTCTGGAAGACAACGAGTAGTAGCGGCGTAATCATCTTATCAAGCTGAAGAGGATTGAAAATTTTCCGTTTTTAACACTTTACAACAAAGTTGAAAAGTGTTTATGACTTTGTTCATTCTGTCTGTCTGTCTGTCCGTTAGCACGATAACTGCCGTAAAAATGATTTATTCAAAATGAAATTTTAGTATGTTGTTCAGACGGTCTGTAGAACCTATGGGAATATAAATGAATAATATTACCCAATTAGTTTTGGATTGAACCCGGGTCGAAAAAATGAAATACATTGAGCCCTATGGGACCTAATTTTTCAAACATTTTTTAAGCGGATTTAAAATTCACAAATTGCTTCGAAAATGTTAGGTAATATTCAAATTGTTCCATAAAATATATAAAAAAAATCAGCGAAATATATTCAGTAGTTTTTTAAATAAAAATTAAAATAATAATTACACCTCTTATATGAAACGATCACGTGACCATGATATGAAACGATCACATGACCCACTTCAAAATGATAGATGGCATCCATCTTGTTTCAAAATCGTGATATTTTTAAGTTCTTTTTAATTCATATTGAGTGTTGTATCCGTCCTAAAACTACTTTATTTTTGCTTAAATTCTGTGCATCTACATACTGAAACAACGCAATGACAATATATTTGAGTTTAAATGCTCATCTAAATTTGATTATTTCTACAACTAAGCTTATTTTTCATCTATGTAAAATGTAAACAGCAAAATATATAGAATGAGTTGTATTAGAATTCCTGTATTTTTTTAACACAAAATAATTTAGTCCATGGAGTCTGCATGGCTGATATGAATGAAATATTAATTGATTTCATAAAGAGAAGGACGATTTTTTTCGATGAAGTTTCAAGCATAGAGTTTAATTTTTTGTAGCTCCATGGTCTTAAACAAAATGTTTAAATAAAATAAATTATTATAGTATTGTGATGAATGAAATGAATGGGAGAAAGTTATGAATGAAATCCTGTTTTTATAGAGAGATCCAGGCGTGTTATTTTTTCTATGACGTCATTTGAATTAATTTCAGTTGTTTTCGATGAAGTTTTCAAATATAATAAATTATCGTAGTATTATGATAATTCTAAAACTATTACCGAGGAATGTATAACATTTTAGAGATGTTTAAACCAGGCAATTTATATTTCAATGCCGTCATTTGAATGAAGTTCATTTTTTTCGATGAAGGTTTAAGTTTTCAAATATAATAAAATAATGCAGTATTGTGATAAGTTTCAAAATATTACCGAGGAATGTATTGCATTTTAGACTTGTTTAAATAAAATTACATTGAAGTTGGAAAGTGTTTCATAATCAATGCTTTAAGCATGATTGATCTTTCTTGTGCAAGTTTATAATGCTCATTTCTCAACTTCAAATGTTATCTCTAAACAAGACCAATAATTTGTAGCTCTTTGAACGCCCTACAAGTGTATATAATTGGAATATGGAAGAAGTTATTTTGTTTCGAAAAATTTCGAAAACGTTTTTTTTTCATTTTTCTTACTTTAACTCGAAATATCTTCGAAACGATAAAAGATAGATATAAATCGCAGGTAAGAAAAATGAGCATTAGGAAGTGTAGTTTTTAAATGCATATTTACTTTTTTATAAAATATTTTCATATTTTTTGAATAATCGCTTTGTCAAATTGAAGAGGATTAAAAATTTCAGTTTTTAAATTTTGTAATGTTTATATCTTAAAATACTAAAAGAACTAGCCATAACCAATAAAATATTTTGTATCTGTTTGGAAACTCTTCAAGTGTATATGATTAGAATTTGGGTCAAGCTCTTTGTTTTCGAAGTATAGTAGTTATAATTTCGATATTTTTGCATTTTAACTTCGGTTTTCCAATATTTTGAATAGCTGTGATACTTAAAATGTCACGATTGTTGCCTCGTGATCTGTTTACTTATTCCTTCGTGAAATATAGTGCACAAGCATGATATATTTTATGTTGTGTAAAATAATAGGAAGATAAATGTATTTAGGTATTTCAAAGATGTTTAATGGTTGGTGAAATTTGTGAACAGAATAGATGGAAATATACGTATTCAAGTACTATTTATGTGCTGCCAGGAAAGTTTATCGATAATCTTGAATGTAAAATTTCCTGAAGTAATATTGTATTTGCTTAATTTATATGTTGAAAGCAAGTTAGTAAAATAATTGGATATTTTGAGATGAAGACTATGGTCGGAGTTTTGCAGATGAAATCGGGGCAAAAAATAAAGTTTTACTTAGGTATAAGCAGTAAACGGGGAATCTGTAGTGCTTTTAAAACTTGTAAACAAACCAAATGAGTCTGAAAGATCGAATAACTTTATTGAAATTTAATGGCATTTTATTTAACAAAATATTTTCCACGCAGAACCATTTCGGCTCCATTGCACTGGAGCCACCGCCGATTTTTTTTACGATAGGCAAATATTGAGGGACTCCAAGTTTTAGGGGTTTCATTTCCCTTACCCTTCCGTATTTCGTATAAGTTTTGAAAATAACTTTTAATCTTCTCTAAAGCCAATATTAGACCTTATCAGACTCTTAACAGAAAGTATAGAACAATTTAAATGAGATTCGAATATTTTTGCCAGAAAGTAAATTTTACACAAAATTCCCATTCTGTAAACTTTATTATTCCATTTTTATATCTGAAATATTTTTCTCTGCATTTATGTATCCAAATAGTAAAGAAGTTGAGTGGCAAATCATATTTTCTGAGATAAAAATTTCATCTGGGTTCACCTTTCGATTATTTGCCTCTTTTTCTAGAAAGATAAAAAATAAATCGTTCTTGAAATAGAAGGTCTTTTAGGAAGCTAATTTTTGAACCTTCAGTGTGTATTCAGAAATAAAAATATGTTCTGAATTTTATCTCACGAGAAAACGGAAAAGTGTGATAAGAGTTTTGTGTCATAGATGACCTATGTAGTGATTATTTTTCTTTACCGTATAGCGTCGTACCCATGGCTGTAGCCTTTTGTATGGAAGTGATCAATATGGATGAAAGGAGGAATCAAATTTTTATTTTTTCATCGTACATAGTATAATAATTAGGGAAAGTTTCGATGGAAGAGCAAATTTAAAGCTTCCTTGAACATAAATCTAATGCTTTTAAAGTGGTGTGTTTGTGTGTGCAATATCTCATAAAAGAATGAAGAGTTTCGAGCAAAATTTAGTAAAAATATTACAATTAGTGAATACTGTAACCCTGTTGAGTTTAAACGTGATCCAATGTTAAAAACTATTAAATATCAAAACCTTCAGTAGTGTTATATAAGTAATTATTTCTGTAATTTTTCATTAAGAAAGGAATGACACAAATGTTAGGACTGTAGCATGGGTCGCTCTCGCGATATTGTATGTTTCTGAAATCGATTTATAAAAAAAAATTAAGTAAAATTGAGAAAAGAATTAACTATCGTGAAATATGTTCATTGTCTCAAGCAATATTATGCGTCAAATTTGTTATCATTCTAGTGGATATAGTTTCATTCACGGCTGAAGATACTTGGTGTAATAGTTATGCATTTTGATGTCCAATGTAACACAATATTTGTATTACATGTTTACACCCCAATTACGGATGCCAACCTAGCCATTTTGCAATTCCAATTGCGGATGCCAACCTAGCTAATGAGCTATTTAAATGCTGCAGAGGGAGCCAATGGCAATACAAACATAAATAAGCAGCGCATCCCCTTCTTCACTTCAACGAATCAACAACGACACTACAATGTGAAAAGAAAAAGCTTTGCGAGAATGTTCTAGAACTTTCCACGAGATGCAATTTCGACAGCGTCCTAGACGCACCTGAAGTTTTTTGAGTCGACTAAAAACTTTCGAACGAGTCAGCATCATGTTCTTGGTTTTTGTGAAAAGTGTCTGTAGAATGTGAGCAATAAAATGGTAGCGAGTGCAGTTGGATGCGTAACGGTTTTCCTACATCATTGAAATGGCACGAATATGCACGTAACACAAAGAGAAAAGGTAACCAACTTTCAATTGTCACTATTAGCACGGAAGGCACACCTTTAACGTTTATTAAAGTAATTGACTACCAGTTCGTATGAGTAGACCATATGAACGAGTTCGTAAATATTGAACTATAAGAACTATTCTTTATCGATTGTTTAAAGGAAACTGTTTTTAAGAAATTTAAGTCAAAGTTATTATGTGTGTAAATATATATATATTAATGTAATATTGTCAGTGTTATGTGTCTTTTAATAATTGATTTAATTATAGCATAGTTACTCCAGATACAATAGATATCTATTAAGTAAAATATTAAAATAAATTGAGCAATTAAGCATGTGTATTTCTTTGTGTTTTGTGTGTTCGTATTCCGAGCTTGAGAACCGGGAGCTTACATGCTCCACCCTTAGTGGCGGCATCATAGGTAAGTCCTATACAGGTAATTTTTGATAAGGACAATTTTACCTTATGACATGATGTCGCCGCCCGAATTGGTGCCGTATGTGGTCAAGCTCGGAGAGAGTTAGAATTTTAATAAGAGAAAGTAAAAATAAATAAAAGACAAATTTAAATTTAATAATGAGTTTGAATATAATAGTGAATTTAATAATGAATTGAATAATGAATTTAATAATGAGATGTGACTCAGTATCATGATAGGAATATGCATGAAAATGAAAATTTTAATATGTATTATATTATTGTGTATATATGTGTGTATTAGTGTAGATATTTAGTATATAGTCAGAAGTGTATAACAGTGTATTAAATCATGGCGCCGAATAAAACTAGGCAAACAAATAAAAGAGCGAGGCAAGATCCGCCGATTAATGTAAATAGCAGTATAACAGATAATTCGGCTGTAGCAAATAACGCGATCCAGATACAGATGCCCGCAAATCAAGCGCAGCAAAATACATCGTTGCCAATTATGCAGATGTTGCCATCATTTGATGGGCAAAAGGAAAATAATGTCAATTTTTTTATTATACAATTTAAGGAAATAGCGGATTTAACATCATGGTCCGAACAAGAGAAAATTATAATTGTCAAATCAAGATTAAAGGGAAAGGCTCAACAATTTCTAGCAGAAAATATTGCTCTGCAAAAGGAAAAATCATATGAAAAATTCATGGAGTTATTAAAAAACAAATTTGAAAGGAAACAAACATTAGTGCAAAAACACAACAATTTTAACAATCTGAAACATTTACCAAATATGACAATTAAGGAGCTTGCACAAGAAATCGAAAACCAGGCGATAATATTTTTAGAGATAGACGGAACAATTGATGCAAATGTACAAAAAATTATAGAAAAAATTAAACTGACCAAATTTTTACAGATAGTCAGAGAAGATTTAAGAACAGAAATAAAAAAAAATGACCCGAAAACCTTTGACGAAGCAGTGAAAATAGCTGAGGTAATAGAATCCGCATTGGAGGAAGATAATGATTATGTAAATAATATTGAAGTAGAAAATAAAATAATTGAGAATGTAGAAATAAATCATGTAAAAACTGAAAATAATGCAGAAAAGCCGCCACAGAAATTCTGTATAGCGTGCAGTCGCAACAATCACTGGATGTCAGAATGTTTTACGCTGCAAAAAGTACAAAATAATTTAAAAAGGGCATTCACAAATGAAAACAGCAGTCAAGAAACCACCAATTATCAACAAAGACCCACTAATCAAAATAATTATGCACACTATAGTAGGGCGAATTTCAGAAGAGGCAATTTCATAAATAGCCGGGGTATACGGCGTCGTGCAGGAAATAACAACAGACAATTTCAGAGTAATAACAGAAGATCATATCAGAATATTGGACCACATTATGAAAGCAATCAGAGGCAATATCAAAATAATGAATATTTAAACTAAGAAAGGGACCTCGAAATAAAAGACAAACAGAAAGTTATAAGGCATCAAATAAGGATTCGAGATCCCATAAAATTGCAAGCAAAATTAATAAGGATGCACAAAATTTAAATGAACATTTACTGAATTCAACGTATGGACAGAGTGACGCACTGCCAATGATCAACGTAAATTTAGAGAACATAAAAACAGTGGCTCTCATAGATAGTGGCGCAAGTGTCAGTTTATTATCAGATAGAATTTTTCAAAAAATCAAAAATAAATTAAAATTAACTATTTATCTAGACAAGTTAAAATACAGACTATGACCAAAGAAAACATTCAATTTTCAAAATGCATAAGCTTCAGCTTTAAAATTGAAAACAAAAGATGCAAAAATTCATTTTTTATAACTAAACAATTAAACAACACCCCCTATGAAATAATATTAGGATTTGATTTTCTCAAAAATCATCATGCCATAATTGACACAAATAAATTAATATTAAAGTTTGTCAAAGAATCCATATCTATACCATTTCAAGACAAAAATCAGAAAAAAGCACAGCAACCAGAAAATAATAATACAAGAGTTGAACATATTCAATGCTTAAATGCAAGCTTAGCGCATAAAATTAAATTACTCCCTCAAGAAACAAAATCAATAAAATTAAAATTAAGCGAAAATTATTTTGAAGATAAGGATGTATTGTTAAATATTACAAACTCAATGAAAGATTTACATACTCAAAATTCTATGCATTATGTAAGTAATAGAAAATTTATTTCTACTATAATAACAAATAAAACAGAAGAAGAGATTCATCTAAATAAAAATATGATATTTGGTACTGTAACACCGCAGTTTGAAATTTGTGAAGAGAAACATGATACTGATAAAATTTTACAGATTAACAATATCGAAAGCTTAAATGATCCACAAAAAATGGACATTTCAGCGTTACGAAAAGCGGAATTAACACCGCATTTAAACTGGATCATCTACAAGAAAATGAAAAACATATATTGCTAAAATTACTGTTACAAAATTACGATGTATTTTCGAAATCATACAAAACGCTGGGAATGACGGAAGAAATAGTACCGGAATTTAATTTACTACACCAGTACCCAATACAGTGTAAACCTTATCCCTTGCCAAAAATGTTAAAACCTGTACTCGAAAGTGAGATAAAACAATTGTGTGAAGCAGGAATAATTGAAAAGTCTACCAGTAACTACGCCTTCCCATGCCTATTAATTAAGAAAAAAAGCAATTTTAATAATAGTCATACAGATAAAGTACAAAAGTATCGTTTAGCCGTAGATTATAGATTGTTAAATCAAATTACTGAATTACTGCCCGTAAATATTGGTAAAATCAGCGACATTCTGCACAACATCGCAGGCCACAAATTGTACACGGTGATAGACTTAAATTCCGCGTTCTTTCAAATAAAAATCAAACCTGAACATGGGTCGATACTCACATTCGTAACGAAGGACGCTGCTATAGACCTAATAGAATGCCTTTTGGCGCAAAAAACTCATCAGCCTATTTTTCTTTATTAATGATGAAATGCTTAGGAGACTTAAAAGATCAGAAAATTGAATTTTATTTAGATGATATTGTAATTGCCGCAAATTCATTCGAGAAAATGTTGGAGAAATTAAAAACGGTATTTTCGAGATTAGGTAAATTTGGTTTAACCATTGACCCTTCAAAATTACAAATGTGTAAAGAGAATATTAAATTTCTAGGATTTAAGATAAGTAAGGAAGGCATAACACCTTCAGATGATAATGTACAAAAAATAACGAATTTCCCTGTGCCAACGACAGTAAAAAAAGTAAAATCATTTTTAGGTTTATGTAATTATTTTAGGCAGATCATACCAAATTTTTCTGAACTATGCAATCCATTAATTGAGTTAACAAAGAAAGATAAGAAATTTATATGGACGGAGAAATGCGAAGAAGCGTTTGTAACATTGCAAAACGCAATTTTATCGAAACCGGTAGTTAGGGCAGCGGATATGTCAAAGCCGTTCTTTTTGTCGACTGACTGTTCAAAAGTAGCCGCGTCAGGAATTTTACTTCAATCAGTGAATGGAAATTTTCATCCTATCGAGTATTATAGCAGGAAACTTTCAGACAGTGAAAAGAAATATCCGAGCATGAAGCTAGAATTGTTAGCAATTTACGACGCTATAATACATTTCAAAGATTTTTTATATGGTACGCATTTTACGGTATTTACTGATTCTAAAGCGTTAACGCACTTTATTAATTTGGAAAATCAAAATTCTGATTTAATCGCAAGATGGTTATTAAATTTACAACAATATTCTTTTGACATAAAATACATTAAAGGACAAGATAATCCCAGTGATTTTATGTCACGCCAAATTTTTTCTGAACAAACTAAGACTAAATTAATAAATAACATTATTGCTAATGACAGCGCGATAACGATAGCCAAAATTTTAGAAGAGCAAGCAAAAGATAGAGAGATAAAGAAAATTATTAACGGACTGAATGCAAAATCTAAGCAGCCAATATATGTAAATAAATACTATAGAGATGTAAATACAGGATTAATTATGATAAAGACTGCTAGAAATATCAGAAATCCTATGCAAAAGGACAGAATTCTAATACCCCACAGTCTAAAATTCGCAGTTATTGAGTTAGCTCATACACCGCATTTTGGAGTAGAAAAAACATATCAAATTCTGAATAGAAAGTATTACTGGAAAGGGGCATACAGTGATGTAAAAAATTTTTGCGCATCATGTGATGCATGCTTATGTTACAAGAATAAGGCTATAAGACCTATGGCATTACAACGTGTCCCTCGTCCATGTAAACAAAATCACACAGTGGCATTAGACATTGTAGGGAAGCTACCGAGAAGTAACGGACAACATGAATACATCATAACGATGATAGACCATTACTCGAGATTCTTGGAGGCAGTACCCGTGAGAAATATTACAACTGCGAGTGTATTACAGGTAGTAACAAATTGGATAGCTTCAAACGGAGTACCAAATTGGATTTTATGTGATAATGGGAGACAACTGAAAAGCGAGGAATTTAAAAAATTCGCAGAGCAACATGGTATAAAATTGAAATATACTTCAATTTACAAACCCAGCTCAAATGCAATTTTAGAAAGAAGCCACTTGGGAATAAAAAATTCTTTGGCAGCAAATGGCTGACCAAACATTTAATTGGCACAAAGTCTTGCCATATGTAAAATTATTCCATAATGCTACACCCAGCGCAAATATAGACCACAGTCCCGCTATTTTGTTTCTTACCAGAGATTTGAAATTTGGGTCGTCCATGGACGACTCTCAGCGGCGGGGGTAAAAAACCTGAAGGCCGTAGTTGGCAGAACAGGTCCCCACTTAGCTGTCTGACAGTACAGAGATTTGAAATTACCCGGAGAAAATAATCTGGAAATAGCGGACCCTGATGACAGTCCGATTTTAACGCAAACTGAATATGATAATGACGTCAGTGAAGCACTTACATTAGCGGAAAATATCAATAAATTTACTAAACAGAAACAAATTCAAGCTCAAATTAGACAGGAGAGGATTTGTAAAAGAGTGAGAGAGAAAAAATTATTAAGAGGGCAAATTGTTTACTTAAAAAACCTTAGACCCACCACAGCATTACAAAAAAAATTTCAAGGACCATTTCGCATCGTAAAGGTGATCCATAACAATAATTACGCTATCACACCTATGTACGATCCAAATAAAAAATGGATAGTTGTTCACGCGAATAAATTATATAAAGCAGAACCGCGTAAAAAGTATTTACAAAATAAACAAACACGGCGAACTGTTGACAGAAGTCAATCGCATGTAAACAAAGAATATAACGCCAATAATCATAATTATCAGAGTCCGAGACGTTATAATCTGAGGACACGCAGAAAATAGTATTCGAAAGCAAAATAATATATAATTATAAAAATGTAATATGAAAATTTTATGTGCGAAAACGCAAAATATGTTATATTAGTGTAACGGTAATGAAGGCATTAAATGTATAATTTTAAAAAATTAATAATTAAAGAAAGGTAGTTTTGTAAAATAAATATGAGGATAATATTTTTTGTAAAACAAATATGAGGATAATATATTTTGTAAAATAAATATGAGGATAACATATTTGTAAAATTAATGAGGATAATTTTTTTTGTAAATATGAGGATTTTGTAAATATGAGGATAAAATAAAAATATAGGTAATAAATAAACATTTATGTATGGATACATAACGTGTGAGTAGAGCAATAAATATCAGAAAAAATATGTAGAAGTGATAAATAATACATACAATACCCCTCTATGTTCTAAAAAAATAATAAACTAAGGTGTTAGAAGAAAGACGGAGAGAGATAATTAAATGTCACTTACTTGCAATTTGTCTTGCTTGAAAACGAAAGGTGGTAACAGTCAGTAATGGACATCAAAATTTTATCAAGTCTTTCTATAATGGCAGGCATGGAATGGAATTCCTCACGATATCTTTTCTTTTTTTTTCTTTTCTTGTGCAGGTCTTGAAAAAATAGTATAACATAATTAATAAAATTCAAAATAAAGTCATGGAACATGGTAAATGCAAGTATATAATATTCAAAATCATAAAATTATTAATTAATAGTTTATAAAAAGCTGACAGAATAAAAGCAAAATCATAAATAAATAAATAAATAAATGTGTGAAGTCAAAATAAACACTCACAGCTGATGTAAATAATAATTAGTAAATTAATAAATATATATTACATAAATGGTGTATACAGACCTTTTACGAAAACACGCAATCTAAAAAACAAAATAAAAGTTAATTACATATATGGATTAATAAAACTTGAATGAGTAGGATTAATTTCCCAGCCTTCACAGTCAGCGTAACAGCTCCATATATGGCCATTGTACGGCGAAAGCTAGTCACCTTCAAAGTAAATATCCAGGCTAAAAATAAACATCGGAGAAAATCTCCCCTGCATAGTACGAGAATAATACAAAAAAATTTCTGTTGTAAGCATACAAGCAATGTTTCAAAATTAAAATTATAATTGCAGGCAATTATAGTTAGTTAAAAATACCGGCCGGTATATAAAAATAAAATACATTAGGAAAACACATTGATTTGTATGTAAATGATAAATGATTGAGTATTATTAATAAATTATTGCATTAATTAAGCATCACTGGAAATAAAAAGAAATAACAGATAAAATTAAATATGAAAGAAGTATATTTAAATAAATAAATATGTAAAGTTATACTGAAACGGGAACATAAAGTCAGTTATATCAATAACATAACAAAAGCATGGTATATTCATAATACTACACATAAAATAATATATCACGCGTTGTTGCAACAAGGGATAAATAAATCCAATAAATTAGAAGTACATGAAATCAAAATAATAATTCAACAGTCAGATCTGTGTTAAGGTCATAAGATAAAATATATATATATATATTAAATTAAATAGAATTAATAACAACATATGTAAAATAAATATATAATATGATACACATAAAATATAACTGTAATTAAATTCCTTAAAAGGATACACGTAAAACCTCTCCCTTCAATGGTGAGCGTAAGCCGTCAAGATCGGACAATACAAAGTCAAAAGCCCGCGCTTGAGAAGAGGATACCGCCAAAGTTGCACGATAACGGTGAAATCTTTAGCGATACATGCAAAAGCCAGTTAAAATCCCTTTTACGTAAGTTTGCGCTCTGCAAACAATGAAGACACTCATTCAGAGTCGCCGTCGGGGTCAACAGATTCGCAGTTGGCATGGAAACACGTTGAGGGGAACAGAGGAAAGCTACGGGTCAAGCGAATTTTTTCTTTTTTTCTTTTCTCCCTTCCTCCCGCCCAGTTGTTACACACGAAAGGGCAGTCGAAGAGGAAATTTAAAGTGCGGATTGTGAGATGCACAGTAGTTTGGAGTAGCGAAATGAGTAGATATATTTGATATTTTAAAGGCCGAGATGTAATATGATATAAATATGGTGTTCAAAAGAGTCATGATTTATACACACAAAAATATATAATATGTTATTCATTATAACAAATAAGAAATATATACAGCTAAAAAATTGTCTAAAAATTATTTACGTCTGTGAAAATGAGAAATCAAGGTAATGAATTGCGTATATTGTAATATAATGTTGTGAACTTGTATATAAATAGAAATGCAAATAACAATTATGATATAGTCTTCATTTGAAGTGTACAATAGACTGTACTAAGCAACATAATGAAAATATAAATATTGAAGTACCGGAACTTTGAAAGTTAAGTCACAGGATGGTGACTCATTCTTCCGTGCTCATGATAATTCAATGTGACAATAAGGTGTCTTCCGTGCTCATGATAATTCCATGTGACAATAAGGTGTCTTCCGTGCTCATGATAATTACATGTGACAATAAGGTGTCTTCCGTGCTCGTGATAATTCCATGTGACAATATAGTGTGCCTTCCGAACAATGATAATTTCTTCATGTGCAGCAATATATGTGTCACCAAGTACGATATGGTGTATCTTCCGAACAGTGAGTTCCTTCATTTTAGTGACATGTCGGGTGTAATGCACCGATATATGTATGTCAATGTTACAATATAGTGTGTCTTACATGCGGTGATCTGCATTTCTGTGACAAATATATGTGCAGTGGATCAAAGCAACATTTCCACAGTGGCCGCAAGGGCCAACGGCCGTACCGTGCTGAAAACACCGGTTCTCGTTAGATCACCGAAGTGAAGCAGCATCGGGCGCGGTTAGTACTTGGTGGGTGACCACCTCGGAACGCCGCGTGCTGTTGGCCATCTCGGGTGCGGTATCCCCGTGGTTTGCGCGCTAGATTTGCACGCTGCCACAAATGCCGCCGTGTTCATGCGGAGTACGATCACGTTAAACATGTGGGTCCGTAAGTCCTTCCGAGAGGTTGGTGGTAGGGGAAGGAGGGTACGGTCCCTGTGGATGCCTCCCCCACTGGGTTCCGGTCTAAATTGGGTGGCACTTCCCGGCCATCCATACAGTTACCTTACACCTTTCTGGTAGGTCGGACGGTCTGGGTCTCAACAACAACAACAGTGGCCGCAATGTGTACACATATGTATTCAGTGCAATGTTTACCGTGTGCTGAAATTTTCTCTCTGCAAGGGGGGATATCATGTAACACAATATTTGTATTACATGTTTACACCCCAATTACGGATGCCAACCTAGCCATTTTGCAATTCCAATTGCGGATGCCAACCTAGCTAATGAGCTATTTAAATGCTGCAGAGGGAGCCAATGGCAATACAAACATAAATAAGCAGCGCATCCCCTTCTTCACTTCAACGAATCAACAACGACACTACAATGTGAAAAGAAAAAGCTTTGCGAGAATGTTCTAGAACTTTCCACGAGATGCAATTTCGACAGCGTCCTAGACGCACCTGAAGTTTTTTGAGTCGACTAAAAACTTTCGAACGAGTCAGCATCATGTTCTTGGTTTTTGTGAAAAGTGTCTGTAGAATGTGAGCAATAAAATGGTAGCGAGTGCAGTTGGATGCGTAACGGTTTTCCTACATCATTGAAATGGCACGAATATGCACGTAACACAAAGAGAAAAGGTAACCAACTTTCAATTGTCACTATTAGCACGGAAGGCACACCTTTAACGTTTATTAAAGTAATTGACTACCAGTTCGTATGAGTAGACCATATGAACGAGTTCGTAAATATTGAACTATAAGAACTATTCTTTATCGATTGTTTAAAGGAAACTGTTTTTAAGAAATTTAAGTCAAAGTTATTATGTGTGTAAATATATATATATATTAATGTAATATTGTCAGTGTTATGTGTCTTTTAATAATTGATTTAATTATAGCATAGTTACTCCAGATACAATAGATATCTATTAAGTAAAATATTAAAATAAATTGAGCAATTAAGCATGTGTATTTCTTTGTGTTTTGTGTGTTCGTATTCCGAGCTTGAGAACCGGGAGCTTACATGCTCCACCCTTAGTGGCGGCATCATAGGTAAGTCCTATACAGGTAATTTTTGATAAGGACAATTTTACCTTATGACATCCAACAATTGATTATATATTTATATATACTAGAAAATGTTCTCGGCGTTGTTCGAGAGAGCATCTTAGTCATATAAAATAACAAAATAAGTAAATTTTATGTGTATAAATTACAGTGAAAATTGCATGCAATCCGAGTACATCGGCCTAACGACCGTCATAAAAGTTTGACCCCATCACCCCCTAAATCACAAAACCGAAAGCCGCCAGTTGCGGAGACATTACATTCTACGTTAAAATCTACCGAAGGACAAAGTAATTTTTATATTATCAATAAATAAGCTACTTAAATAATGCAGATAACAGCGCTGACAGATACTTTACACCTTTGAGTAGCTCGGACGGTCTGGGTCGAAATTAAGAAAAAAAAATCTGATGTGGGCAGCACATGACTTTCCTTATATAATGCAATGAACTTACTACTTTTACAGTAAAAATAAAATAGATTATTTTTATAGTAGTTATTTATATTATTTCCAAGATATTGAATTTTCGTCAATAAGTCGTCATTTTCCATGTCGTCATCATCAATGAGAAGTCATTGATTTAGCGTCATTTTTATCCATTTGGCGAGTTTTTCGTTAATTTAGCAACATTTAAAAAATCGCCAAGTTGGCGACATTCCACCAAATTCGTCGCCAATATCTCTCCAAGCGTTATGGACGAAGAAATAAGTTATTCTTACAGCAGATAAATGACTATTAGCCTTCAAAAACAAAAGTATTACTCAAAGTATCTTTTTTCATGAATGGAACGAGCTAGATCCATGAGAATGATGGCACCAAATTTATGGCATGGTATTACATATGAAAAGTGAGCATGTTTCTCAATACGAAATATTTTTTTTTATTTTATATGACTTTTTGATAATTTTTTTGAAAAATATGCAATATCTCAAGAATGGTTCATGTTAGCATTCTAAAGTTTATGTCAATCGTTTTCTAATGAAAAATTACATAAGAAATGTCTATTTGCGTAACTTTATTAGCAGTTTTCATTTTTTAGCGATTTTTCCAAAATTTCACTCGAAAATTTAGGGGGGTTCTGAACATTCGATTGCGTATAAAAGCAATAGACTTCCAGTGTTTATGGATTGTGATTTTTGTACCAAATTTCGTTTGAATCGGTCCATTCGTTCGTTAGTTATCGTCTCCACAGACTCACTGACACACACACACACACACACACACACACACACACATATTTTCACACACACACACACGCACACAGACATCACTTCAAAAGTGTTTGATTCGTGATCAGGAATGCTTGAAACGTCCCCTCCCGTCTAAAACTCGAATTCTAATTTTCGATCCCGTCACAATACTTTCCTTATACATTATGTATATAAGGAATGTAAAAAGATAAGAGCACCCAATTTTCAAATCGTTTGTTTTAAACTAAAATCATTCTAGTGACACAAATAAACGGAAATACTTGAAACTGCAAAAGAAGTTCCTTTAAACTCGAAAATTATTGCTATCTCTAAGTATTTGCATCCAATTTCAGGAACTTTTAGCACAATACTCATAATGATAATATGAGTACCAGATATGGGTTCCTTCGTGATCGAAAATATTATCACAGAGTTTCCATCTTGATATCTTCGGAAAGATCGAAGAGCGATCTTTCTAGCGATATTTGAACTGAATCCGTTACCCAATATCTTTATATTTATTTATTTATTTTTATATGCGTCAAAATATGCATGCTTTAAGTTATGTTCGCCGCATCTGAAAATGGCAGATTAGAACAATTATGTAATTTGGAGAAAATGAGGCTGCTTATCTTCGCATTATAATAAAAAATAACTTCTTTGAATTAATTTTTTTTTTCATTTTCTGTGAATTTTCAAACAGAAGCAACTTCTGGAAGTTTCTTTAAATTCTGATTCTTTCCTGGTTAGGGTTAAGGACTATTTACGGAAAATCAATATTGATCAGTTTATATATAATAAATTTCTTATTACATTCCTTATATACTTATTGTATAAGGAGAGTATTGTGACTGGGTCGAAATTTCGAATTCGAGTTTTCGACGGTAGAACACGTTTCAAGCATCCCTGATCACGAATCAAACATTTTTGAGGTGATGTCTGTGTGTGTGAGTGTGAAAGTATGTGTGTGTGTGTGTGTGTGTATGTGTCAGTGAGTCTGTGGAAACGATATTTCACGAACGAATTGAGCGATTCGAACGAAATTTGGTGCAAAAATTACAATCCATAAACACTGGAAGCATATTGTTTTTAAACGCAATCGAATGTTCAGAACCCCCCTAAATTTTCGAGTGAAATTTTGAAAAAATCATCAAAAAATCAAAACCTTTAAAATAGTTACGCAAATAGACATTTCTTATGTAATTTTTCCTTAGAAAACGATTGACATAAACTTTAGAACGCTAGCATAAACCGTTCTTGAGATATTGCACATTTTTCAAATAAATTTATCAAAAAATCCCATAAATTAAAAAAATATATATATTGACTATTGAGAAACATGTTCACTTTTCATATGTAATATCATGCGATAAATTTGGTGACATCATTTTCGTGAATCTAGCTCGTTCCATTCATGAGAAAAAATACGTTGAGTAATAGTTTTGTATTTGAACGCCAATAGTCATTTATCTGCTAACTTATTTCTCCTTCCATAACGCTTGGCAAGATTTTGACGACGAATCTGGCGGAATGTCGCCAACTTGGCAACTTTTTTAAATGTTGCCAAATTAACGAAAATCTCGCCAAATCTTTAAAAATGGCGTTAAATCAATGAAAATGACGACTAATTGACGAAAATTCAATATCTTCAAATGTATATAAATATCTACTATCAGAATAAGCTATTTTTTTGCTGTAAAAGTAGTAAATTCAGTGCGTTATATAAGGAAAGTCATGTGCTGCCCACATCAGATTTTTTATTTTATTGCGGACCATGGTGCATTTATGAAATATTTGCATATGCGTAATATTAAAATCTATCCGTATTGCTCTTGTCTTCAGGTTGGTAATGTTGACCACTACGTTTTTCAATGTATACATCTATTAATTACCATCTATTAATTACCATCTAGTCCAATAAAGAAAATAAGGATGCTTCGTTTCTAGAGTCATTGGAAGCGTTAACTCTATTTCTAGAATTTAAGAGTGTATAACTGTCGCTGGTCGAATATCTGACAGTCTTAGTTAATTTTTCTTATTGTTATTTATTTATATATTGCTTCTTTTCTATTATGTTTTATTGTTACTTGGCTTATTTAGTCGTCTTAGATTTCAAAATTTACTTGGCTCAGTTAGTCTTAGATTTCAAAATTTATTCATTACTAGCAGCATACCCGTTCTTCGTACGGAATATATAATATAAAAAACTTAAAATTCACAATCATGTGCAAATTTCTGTAATATTCTAAATTACATTGTTATTAAAGAAATTCTATTAAAATATTTAAATTAATGCTACTATAATGAAATTTAAGAATCTCTGTTCTTACTATACAAAATTATTTCTCCAGGAAGATTTGATGAATAAAATATCCTGGTTCCGCTTGTAAACAAATTTACAAAAAATATGAAATTAAATCAATATATGTCAAAATAAAAGCTCTAACGTTGTGTGGTAAGATACTCCCGTACTGCTTATATTCTCAAATATTAGAAGATATATGTATATACCTGTGTATCAATAGGAGAAATATATTTGCCAAAAAATAACAGATAATGTAATAATTAGAAAATATCTATAATCCCCCTAATCTTTAAACCCAAAGTCCGTAATTGATGCCAATATATGCAAAAATGAAAATGCTAAAATTGTATGGGAAGAAACAAAGTTTTTTTTTTAAATTTTACAACCGTACCAGGTAACATGCTGTACTTGTGATCATTTGGAACAAAGATTTTCCCGATACGGTTAGATCGACAGGAAAACGCTATGATACATCATTACAATACTATGTCTTAACGTAACACAACTATTTTCATTGATTTAGCATCATGTATATAAATTTGGCGACATTTTTATCGATGTGGTGATATTTTTGTCAATTTGGCAACATTTAAAAAAACTCGCTGAAAAAACTGTCAATATTCTGCCAAATTTTTGCCAAGCGTTACGGGCGGATGGATGCAGAAATAGGTTATTAAAATATTAAATTAATAATTCCCATAAAATAACTTTGATTATTAAGGAAATTGAACTTATTTTTGCAAAATATTGAATTTTTATCAATTATGTGTCATTTTTATTAAGTTAGGGTCATTTCATCAATTTAGAGATATTTTCGTTTATTTTACGATATTTTGTTCCATTTGGCGGCATTAAAAAAAGTCGCCAAATTTGTAGCCAAGTGGGTCGGTTGGATTAACAGACAAATGCTACCAAAACATCATCACAGTATTATCTCCTAACAAAACACAGTTAATTTAATTGATTTAGTGTCATTGTTAGCAATTTAGTGACATTTTTTATCGACGTAAAATTTTTAGAGATTTGGCGACATTTTTATCGAGTTGGTGACATTTTCATCAGTTTTGAAATATTTAAAAAAATCCCCAAGTGTGCGAGATCCCGCCAAATTTGTCGCCAAACGTTACAGAGACAGACGTATGGAGAAATAGGTTCTTAAAGTAAATTTTAAGTAGCTTATGATATTATTCTTTTCGCAAATTATTTTTTGCAAGAAAAAATTTAAAAAATCTATATTGTTTGCCTAAATGATTGAACTTATAACATGTTACCCTGTACTTTAAAAGGCTTAAAGACAGGTTTCAATTGATAGCATACTTGACAATGTCCTTCCCCTACCCTTAGGGTGCTAATGACGTCACGAACACAAAAATTGTATCGTGGCTTTTTATCACAACAAAAATTGAAACTATTAAGTCTTGTGATCATTTAGCCATAAATAAATTCTTTTATGCATGATTGTCAAATTTTGTCCTATGCTGCCATGTCAAAAAAACAAATAAATAAAATTTTGAATACACTTCGAACTTTTCGCTCAAATTAAAATAAATTCTATCGAGTTCTAGATTTTTTGATAATAAAGCCGGATATAAAGTTTTTTGAAAATCTGTTAATATTTGCAGCTGCTATCGTGAACACAAAAAAACGACCACGCGCAGACAGACATCACTCCAAAAATAGTCAAAATGGTTTTCAAGAGGTCTTAAAACATATATTGGCTTCAAAATCTCGAATTTTAAAATTTTCGTCAAAACAATACTTTCTCTATGCTATATTACATACTAGTAAGAGAAAGTAAAAGGTGAATGGATGAATTAAATTAATTCCTGCTTTAAATTTCGAGATACATTTCCTGATTTAACATAAAAAGAATCGATCTTTCATTTTATCAATAAAAAGTATTAAATATAAGGACGCTCTTCTTCTCAACCAATCTCTTCAAACTTCATATTCGAAAAAAAAATATCGTTAATAGTTTTGGTTCTGAAAAGATATTACTTACATTTCTCTTTGTAATATATCATGTTGGATAACAATCCATTGTAACTGTCACGACAAGCAAGTGATAAAAAAGTCCTTACATATTATCTTAGAAACGTCGCCATCTTCTCCATTTACGAAACAGACCGAATTTTTTTTTTTTGCTAAATCAGGTTAATGGAACGATCTATACAGACGTATACCTGAAGAGTTTAGGAAATGTTTTTTTTATTTAATTGAATAGCTATCTCATTTGCAACGTCTGAAGCGCCCACTACAGAAGCAACCGAGAATCAATTGAATAGAAAGTCTTTACTCCAATAACGGTAGCTAATATTGCATTTAAAAGGGTCTCTACTAATTAAATTATTATTTTTTGTTTTTTAAGTTAGGATTTTGATTGCTTCAAGTTATTTCATTAAGTAGGAATGCATTAATATGGATTATTTTTAAGCCTTTTGAGACTTTAGATTTATTTTGCTACCACTGCATACTTGGAAAACTCAATAGGAATTTGGCAAAAGGGGAAGATAGCCAATCTGTCAAGACGCTTCTTTACGGGGTGCCTGTGGCCAAGGTCACTTAATCCCACATCGAATATAGCAATATGTTGGTCACTGTTGTTAGTTTAGCATATAAAAATGTTGTTTTGGCCACTCTGCTCTTAGGTGTTTAGTAGGATGCTGGATGTTAGGTTACAGTGAAAAATTGTCTTGGATGGCTGAGTCTGACGAGTGGGTAATTAAGAGAGGGCAGGGGCAGAAACCATATGAAAGCAAATAAAAAATAAGAAAAATATGCAATAAGTACTTAAAGTTTAAGTCAGTAATAATAAATAAGCAAGGTTAAGATATTGTGAACACTAGGAATTAGAGTGAATAATAACGTAGAATTTAAATAAATACTGGTCTAGCGTTGAAAGCGCGAACAAAAGCAAGCAGTTTTGATTGACCAGTGGCTGGGCCGAGAATAACGAGGGAGTGCCGGCTTCTTCACCGAAGTGTTGGAGTGGTGTCTTAATGGGAATTTGGCTAACGGGGAAGATGGTCAAGCCAGGACGCTTTCTTCCGGAGTTCCTGGGTCCGAAGGACCCTTACATAAACCTCAGAAAATAGAAAATGTCCAGTTGAAGTAGATTTTTTGTAGCCAAATTAGGTCTGCTTATGCACTCTTGAATGGGTGCCGGCTGGAGGTCAAGTGTGGATTGTTGGTAATCCACTTTCGTTTTGGGATGACGAACTGGAATGGGGCTGAATAGGGGCAGGTTGAGCGGGCCAATAGAAAAATGATTCGCAAGGAATTCTTTTGGATGGTATTATCAGAACATTTACTTAAAGGAAATATAAATAACACTAAAATACAATAACAAATACAATTACGGATTTTAAATTTAAATTTAAGAATGAAAACAATTAGCATTTATGCAAGAACAGAGAGTTAAATTACAAAGGTTAAAGAAGTTACAGTTAAATTAGGTAAAGGTTGCAAATTAATTTAAATAAGTCAAGAAGTTTAGTTTATATACAATTATAATTTATAAACAGAAGACTCAAGATTGCTGTGACGACAAGAATTTGGATGCAATGACCGGCCTGGCAGCAAAATCGCTAGCTAAAGCATAAGCATTGTTCTCGAGGATTGTGAGCTTACCGAGGGGGATGAATCAGGAGTCTTCGAATCACTTTGGAAAAATTGTCGAAGTAATAACTACAATCGTGCACTTTAAGGCTCCTATATATACCACTAGCGGCTCGTGAAGTGACGCGGAATAACGTTGCTTTATCTAAAGTTATCGGCTGAATGGGTTATTATTATTATTATTTGGCGATTTATTCAGATTCGTTTGGCTATTTTGAGATAATATTTGGCAACACTTGTATCAGTAGCGCGATGTCTTTTGATGATGTTCTTTGTCTAGGAGGAAGGGGAATGCTGTCACTAAATCTGCTTCACTCATTCCTGAAGTCACAAGCCGCCACTGATATATACAGGCTGGAGCAATAGCCGCCATCTTCACTACCAGTTGAAAGGGATGACAGTACCTCTCGAAAATAGTGTTACTTTCTTATCCTTTTCGCTGGATATCGAGAAAATCAAAACGCTCAAGACTACTTTTTTGAATGGATGGTACAATTTTTTGAAAGCAGAATTCCCTACTTTATAGCTAGATTGCGTATCAAATACTAGCCATTTAATATGCGCTTGTCATTAAAACAAGCACATGCAGACGATAACTGACTGGACCGTTCAAAATAGAGATTGCGTCAGCCAGTATATCTATGAGCTCCATCTAGGGGCGAGACCATAATCTGAAGAGCATTGGCTCCTTATAGCCTCAGACCCGCCCTCATCTAAGGGGCCTAGAATCTGGCTATTGATCCGGGCAGGTCCCGATAATTCACGAAGCAGACTCTTCCAGATGACGGAGAAAAACTCTTTCTTTGTGGCCTGTTTCCAGACTCGTCGGTGACTGGGGTCGAGATTGACCAGCTTCCGGACCCTTTTGGTGAATGGTCCCAATGTCGGATATTTATTGTTAAATGTTTCCTAAAATACGTTTGTTCGTTGCTCGTGCAGCGTTTTGATGGGAGAAAATGAATTTTATTGGCTTGTTATTCACTTGAAATTTCATATCATACTGTACAGTACAAGTGTAGGGTATTTTTTCATTGCTCTATTATATGGTTTCTTTCGGATTTCATTAAAAAGCCAGAATAGCTTCCTTTCATACGTACGGGAGAGAAAGAAAGTGCACTATAAATGTACATAATGCACAGAATGTGCACTTTATTATTACTTTATTTAATGTTAGTTATAATGTAGGTTGCGTAATTTATCGATTAAAATTTACTATAGACGAATATCACATTATATATAAAGTTCTGTAGGTCTCCGAACGTATTACGATGGATATGGCGGCACAACTGTATATACATTTATTCCCACAATGCTTATTAATAGCGAATATCGATCTTTAAAAAATTGATTTTTAATCCCGATCACACAGATAAAAGATTTAACATGTACAGTATATCTCTTCAAAAAAAAACGTGGCACTTCTGAAGTGACATGTGTATGCAGGCAACTGTAGTTTACAACGTAGGGGTGCTGTAGAAGAGACACTGTTATTCCGTATTATACCCATAGGAAACGTTTTAACAGATATTTCAATTGCAATCGAATTTATTCCATTCGAATAACAGGGAATTAAATTGCATTAAGATTTTCTGATATATATATAGTATTGCTTTCGGATTTCAAATTGAGCTTTCGACAGAGAAGAATGTTTTAAGAGATCCTGAACCCATTTTAAAAACTTCTGGAAAAATGGCTTCTATATATATATGCGTATAAGTATATACAAGACTTGACTTATAGGAGATGGGATACGAAGCCTAATTGCATTTGGGGTCTCCTATTAAATATTTTAATGTTTACTTATACCATCAGTATTAAAGAAATGTTTGAAGAAAATTGCATTATGGAAATCGGGATCATACAAGACTAATTTTTCAAAGATACTGAACGTTTTGCTGAAATTTTCTTACATGTCACTGATATTCTCATTAATTTTTTAAGCTTTCAATACGTTTGGCTATTATGATGAATTTCGGGGCCCTCTAAATTCGGGGGACTAGGGCCGCGGTCTCGGTGAACCGTGCATAAATAAGACCCTAAGTATATATAGGGTTTCTAGGAAAGTCCTTAGCACCCCACTAAGATAGACGAATAAAGTTTATTATAAAGTTGTAGGGTATTGTCTAATGAGTAGGAATGGGCGCGAGAAACGAACGGAATGAGTATACGGAAGGCAATAAATAGCTGTGAGTGTCTGTCAAAGAGTTCCGTAATATTCCTCTTGGAATTCAAGTGTGTACTGTATCTGACGGAAATTATTTTAAACAGACTCTACACTTGATTTCTGTACTGTAAGTTTTGCTTATTGTAACATTCTTGTATAGAATAGCCATTCTCTAATAACCTCAATCGGGCATGGCTACGCCCACTCCATAGCACCTATAGACTTAAAATATCTTATATATGTCTATGTAGTACCCTGGCTGGAACCCCGTCCACAGTCCCATAGCGCTACAGAATCGGAGCAAAACAGGCTCACCGAAAATATCCAGGCCAACCTCTACAAGAATCTAAGAAAATAAAATAAAAATTTCTCTATTAAATAAATTTGAAATTTACTCATTTTAACTTTAAATCGCAGGATTTTTTGACACTTTGTTTCCATTAGTGATGTCATGGCGCGGTTTGCCAACTCACAAAAGCAAAGGCGCCCCAGACAACTCAAGAGCCGGTGAAGCCGTATAGTGGAATTTTAGCAATTTAATCAACCATTCTAAATTTACCCAAGCAAGAAACTTTCTCAGTCTAACAGAATTGTTTGTTAGATGACATGCAGTGAATAGCAGAGGAATTAAAGGCATTTCAAATAAATCAGAAGCAAAGTAAAAATCAAAATATTATTTATTTAAATCACACTTAAGTATTTTACTTTAAAAATCAATTTATCAATTCAGAGCTTCATTTAAAATAACACAATCTGCCTTTCTGCTCTGTTCAAAATTTATATAGCATACAATAATTCACTTCAATAATCATATGATTTCAATTTAGATTTTAAGTTATCAATTAATACATTTTTGACATGAGCCTGTTAATATTAGAAATCATTCTTCACTATGCCGGTGCTGTACGGCATTAAAATTCCCGTAAAGAAAATGTTACCTGGCTATTATACATTTCACGCTTTTCAGAAAATACCTCTCATCAGATGTGCACGATTTTAAGTAGAACAAAGTTCTCAAAAGGACACGATGAGGAAAAAAAGGTCCAAAACTTTAAGTACTAGACATCAGTCGATTTTACACTCCGAACGAATCTGAATAGCTACTTCAAAGCTCGGCGTCGATGTCGGATAGATTTCCTGGAATGGAAAAAATATATTTTAGAAAATGTACAGAATAATTAATGTAAGTATCCAGGATCTTCTTCAATCATCTCCAGAAATGCAGGGGCGGTTTCCTTTAGAACCAAAATGCCCATCTCCGCCGGTTAGCCATTTCGGCTAAAACCCTTTTGTCTACTTTCAAGACAAAACTTTCGATGCGACCTTTCAGTCGGAATTTTCCAGCTCGAAGAGAAAAAGTATGGGTCGCTCGAGCCCACGCAAAAAGGTTCTCCTTCGCTTTTCGCCTCTTCCTGATTGGACAGCGCGCTCTCCTGGCAACATGCGAGCAAAACGTCACGCATCTCGGCCAGACACAAATCCTAGACGCTCCCAACGAATTCACGACCAAATGCGCTTTTTAATGCATTTTCAATAGAAACAAGTGTTAGTGAAAAACACAGCACAGGCACGAACGGAGAGAAGGATGTTTCTCTCGCATAAAAATAAGAAGGGCTCATGGCGCAGAATTGCGACATGACAGCTCTCCCCTTCTGGGAGGCAAAAATTTTCTGAACACAGTGAGGAAAATTTTTCTCTTACTTAAAAACACAAAAACACAAAAATTTACAAAGAGTTTTAGGAACCTGTAAGTGTAAAATAATTTAAAACAAAATTTTGGGCGAGAAAAGTGCGATCGTTCACCTCTCTCAAAAGCAACAACCTGTAGATCTGAATGACTGGCCAAGCCACTCATCACCACAGGTAAAGACCAAAAGAAAACCAAAAGGATGACAAGGCGTCACCACATCTTAAAGGAACCTTTACAAAAATTCACATTTAAATTACACTTAAATCAGAAAAATTTGTCAAGGCACTTTGTCTGACACACAATATCTCAATCAACCACATTGAGATCAACCAGGTGATATGAAAAATAAAATATGATATAATATGAATTTACAAACTTAACAATATAAACAATTAAAAAAATCAAACAATTTCAAATATTTGTCACTTTCAAAACACACAAGTGACACAAAAATTCTTAAAGGATTACATATATTGAAAATTAATTTAAATTTAAATTTGTCATAATCAGGTAATGAGATTCTTTTACTCATTCAAAAATTGTCTCACTATTTGAGAACAAAGACACTTTCAATTTTTAATTTTCTTAATTCAATTTTTCATTTCAAAACTTTCATTAAAATCTTAACTTTCACTTTAAATTACTTTCAAATTCAACATATTAACTTTAATTTACATTTATCTTCAATTTTTCAACATTTCAACTTTTCATCATTTATTCAACAAATTTAACATTAACTTTTATTCAACTTATTTTTGTCATCAAGACAATTCAGAATTTTCTCATTCTGACTCACTTTCATAAATTACTTTAAATCATTCATTTATATTTACATTATTTAATTTATCTCAAAATTTCAATTTACTTTACTTTTAACAAAATCTCTGAATTAACTTCAACAAGTGACCACTTTATGTCACAAAAGAAAAATTTACATTTATATACATTTGTCTACTGAGAGAGAGAAGGAGAAAAATTTCTCCTGAAATTCACGTCAGTTGTGTAAAAGAGCAGGAACACATCTAAAGAGCAAACTCAGCGGGGACTAACGAGTTGCCAAATTAGAAAAAGGGAGGTGTAAAAAGAAAAAAAAATACTCGCGTGCAGGAAGCGATTGCAGCAGAAACAGGACGCCAGGACATGCCTCAGAAGCAACGGATATCACCAAAATTTTTGGACAGCTTGCGCTGACCCCATCATCCTCATCATCATCTTCTTCATCATCATCATCCTCACAGCTTCACCAGTTTCCCACCTGGCCAATCACAACCGTCCTAGGTAGGCTCGGAGCAAGTTGTCGTCCAGGACTCCAGTCCTGCCACAAAAGTTCGGAACTTTTAATTTGCTAAGCTGCTTCTTCGTCTGTGATCCAATGTAAATATGTCCATGTTTGCGTCCACCAGCCAGCTTTCAGAAAAAGGTTTGCAGCATAGAAATATGATGACTCACTGAAATGTGTGTAGATGTTTGAAAACTGCTGGTCAAAAAAAAAAACAACAATGTGAAATGGAATTTCAAGAGAACAGAATTTCAACAAAACATCAGCCAAAAATTTCACCTCTCTCAGCAACAAAATTTCAAAACATTTTTCAAAAGAGATCATTTACTTTTGATCTTCAAAAAAAAAATTCCATTAAATTTTCAAAAATTTTCAAATTCAAACTTTTCATTTTCAAATTCAAACTACTTAAATTACTTCATATTTACTTTATATTAATTTCAACTTTATTTTAATTTTATTTTAACAAATCATTTACTTTTTTCAAAATTCAAAATTTCCTCCTTTTTCTTAGGGGAACAATAAAATACCAATACCATTTCAATTATTTTCATTAATGAACTTAACAAAATAATCAAACATTTTTTTACAATAAAACACATCAGTATAATCAAAGTCAATCAAAACAAGACTCTCGAAAAATTTTAAAGTCCAAGGAGAGTCAATTAACAAAATTACCAACTATTTAAATTATAATATAAACATTCATAAATTATGGTTCACAAAATCAATTACTTTTTCTTATTTACTTTTTTAACTTTAAATGCAAGATTTCCAATAAATTTTAAAATCACAACAATTTTTTTTCATAAATTCTATTTTAAAAGACAATATTGAAATATAAAAACTTAAACAAGTATAAACTTAAATTTAAAATGAAATCTTTTCTTGCAAAATTTAATTTCTGTAAAATTGTGAACTCAACCAAAATTTAATATTGTGAAAATCTTTGATTCCTCAGATTATAAGGTGTACGTGTATTTCTGTTTGTCATATAATACTGATTTTGGTGTGGTATATAATTATTTCTAAGTTATTGTTGTAAATGATTCTTCCATTTCCTCTATTATCAAAGTTATTTGAATTATTTCTAGGTGTGAAATGTTGGCTTTTATTAGCATGAAGGTTTGATCTAGTATGAACAGTATTTTCGTTTACCCTTTTATTTGGCAAATTAAATCTTACTCTTTTCACAGTCTTTTTGTTTTGAGATTTTTCTGAATTTCTTGATAAACAAGATTTTAGTTTCACAGAGTCTTTCTCAGCGGTGATCACAGGAGTAAGTTTATTTGACTTAGAGTTCAATTTTTGAGTTTCAGTAGTTTGTTTTGAAAATCTTTGCAATTCCTCTCTTCTTGGAGGTAAAAGAGTCAGTCTGTTCACATGAACCAGTTGTTCATTTTTGGGATTCATTACATGTTTTATGAGAAAATTCACTGCAGATGTTTGTTTTATCACTTTAAAAGGACCTTTATTAAAAGAGCTCAGTTTTCTTGACTGGCCTTGAGGCAAAAAGGGAGTGTAAAGATACACTAAATCACCAACTTTAATATTGGGCATCTTTGCTTTCTTATGCTGTTGTAAAATTTGTGAATTTTCAGCTTTTTCTAAGTTACTTTTTACTACATCATATGTTCTTTTAAGTCGGAATCTCATGTCTTCCCCATAATCATATGTTGATTCATATGTCGGAGGTTTAAATCCAGCAATCAAAGTATTTGGAACTGTTAAATCTCTACCATAGAGTAAATAAGCAGGCGATTCACCCGTAGAAGCATGTATGGCATTTCTATGTGCTAATAAAGCAAAATGGATCAATTTGTCCCAGTTATCTTTATCGTTATATGCAATATTTTTCAAGGATCTGATCAAGGTACCATTTAATCTTTCAACACAACCGTCTACAGATGGCATGTAGGCAGTAGTAGTATTCTTTATTATTCCTAATTTCTTATAAAAACATCTAGCTGTTCTAGAAACAAAATTCGTCCCTTGATCCGAGACGATGAATTTAGGTATACCATGCTGAGCCATGTAGTGCTCTAAGCAACTTAAAATGTCTTCAGTTTTAATTGAAGCCAAGGGATATGCTTCAGGCCATCTTGTAAAATAGTCAGTTATGACAAGTATAAATTTATTTCCAGATCTTGATATAGGTAAAGGTCCGACATAATCCATGGCTATTCGCTCAAATGGATATGTGGATCTTGAAAATTTTTGAATGGGTGCTTTGTTATTTCTAAAACCACGATTTACCACACAAATTTCGCACGAAGACACATAATTTTGTGTTTGGGAATACATTCCCTGCCAAAAATATTTTCTACTTACAAAACCTAAAGTGCGAATCTGCCTCTGCGGTGCGAGACAGAATTCTGCTGTGGCGCGAAGCAAGTCTGTAGTGTGTTTACTGAATACCGTTACTTCTATTTTCTTTAATAAATATTTGACCTACTTTCTGATTGAATCATGATCGTTTGTGGTTGCGAAATATGAATAATTGTCTTTGATTTTGACTTGAATGCTGGAATATGACGTTGATAATTTCTGGAAATGTGATTGAGCAGTGAATATTTATTTTTCGATCGATTTCTTTTTCACTGCGATTGGAAAGTTTAAACATAAGATAATCGAGACTTATATGAAAGATAGAAATAAGATATAGAATTTGAAAATATGAAATGGAAATGAAATATAAAAATTGAATTTAAAAGGATTACATTTGAAATATAGAATTTAAATTTGAAATTAAGATATTTTTGAAACTTTGAATATTTTTTGCGACTCCTGGTACTTACGACATATGACATTCGAGAAAAATAATCGAATTTGGAGTCTTGATATTGATTTTACATTGTGGAGTTCGAAATATAGTTAGTGAACTCAGAAGTTAACGGAAGTGAAGTTAAATTGAATCCACAATTGTTTTATTACGAATTAAAAGTATTTTGAAGGTATTTACGTACAATTGATTGATTGTTTACATGAATAATATGGAAATCTTGAAAGAGTCGGTGAACTCTAGTTTATTTACGAAATACATTGAAAATTTAAAAGAAAGGGATTCCACAAGTTAATTTACTTATAATATTTTTGAAATTTTACTTTAATCATTTACTTTCGAAATCCATTTCTTTTGAAAATTCTGATTTGAATTTGAGAATTTTATTTTGGAACTTTAATAATTAATTATTGAAAAGATATTTTGGATTTCACTTAAAATTTTTCTGGGAGTTACTACCTAAAATTTTTGCACTTGGTAATTTAATTTCGAGATGTGAAAAATTGTGCAAATAACATTGAGTAATAAGATTTATTGAACTCAATTTTAAAATTTTGTCCTTTACATCAGCTTTATTTTAATATATATTATTTACTTTTGAAAGGCAACTTGATTTTAAAGGAAATTATTGAATTTAAAAGAATTTAGCAATTTATGAGGTGACACCTGGTTATTTACAAATGTTTTGAATGGTTTTTGGCAACATGTTAAAGATATGTTTGATTTAAATTATGTAAATTGAAATGTGGCTTTGGGAAAGTTTGATTGGGGAGTGGCGAAAAATTTTCTTCAAAATTTAAATTTTACTTTCTGTGGCATAGTTTATTGAACTTCATTAGAGAAAAATATGTGAGAACTTCATTAGAAAAATAATAATATATGACATATTTAATCACGAGAAGCGACTTGAGAGTCCTCTGTGCCAGTGAGCACTTTGAAGTTCTGTGCCGTGCCAATAGAGCACTAAGTTAATTTGCGGCACATTTTGATTACAAACAGCGGATTTGTTTCGTTGACTTGGTGGTGACAAGAAATTTTATAATGATCTGATCTCTCTGTGACTAGTGATAGGTTCTCGAAGACGAGACCCTAAAATAATTTACATATTGAATTGGTGTACATAAATTAAATTTAATGTATAAAATTGTATTTTTATATGTGTTAATGGAATGTGGAAATTGGTCATCCTTGTTTTTCGGCCTTTTTCGGAACTTTTGCCCTACAGGTGTTGAGTGTTGCCCGCATTCTGTTCTTGTAGGTGTGGCGGTGTTTACGTGTGCACACTGCCTTTTCTTCAAAATTTCTTTAAAAATGCTGACGCCAGTACTAGGAGCTGGTTTGTCTTTGCTTTGCTTCCGGGGATGTTCCAATTTTCATAGATTGGTAAAAGAGAATGATTTCAGGGTTGGTGAAAATGTATATAGGTTTCGTGGAGTAAGGAAAAATCCCTTACATCTTCATGTTTTATGTTATATCTTATTCGCATTTAATCGCATTTATTCCTTTGCTTGTTGAGAAAAGATAAGTTCTTGACATTTATTTATATTTACCTTGTCTTTATATTTATTGAATATGTGTTTTGATTATTTATTTTGGATGTGTCACAGACCTTGAGAGAAATTGAATATTGAGAAAAATAAATTTGAGTATTGAAGGGTAATTGCGAAAAATTCCCTCTGTCACCCAGTCACGTTTTTTTTTCATGCCACCTGATTTTGTTTGAAAAGAAAAGAAAAAAATCTTTTTGGTGAGGTTTTTCGGCCCCTGTTTCCCCCTTTCTGCCACAGGTATGTTGAATTCTTACTATAATGTTTGCTAAGAAAATGATATGGAAAAAAATAAATAAATTTTTACACATTAATAATAATGTATATTAAAGGAAAAATAATGAATGATTTATTGAATGTGTCATGTGATAAATTAAAATTTATGGTGAAAAATATTGAGAGTATCTTTGAAATAAAGTAAATTTGGATTGGTGGGGCGAGAATTGGCCCCTGGTGCATAAAAAGGGCATGTTTGTTGATTCGGCGCGCACATTCCCTATCTGGCTACCCATGTCACTGGGCTAGTCCGGATCATAATTTTATTATGTTGCCCACCACGGAGTTGGAGACCTGATACCATTCCGGTCTCTGAACTTCGTGGGCATGGGGAGGTGTTGCCGCAGTCATCGTGGAGGAGCCCGACTACCTGCTGAACATCGACGTTGAAGAACGGATCTGACCCGAGGTCTCTGGGCCGGGTCGAGTTGTTGGACGTCGTGGACAAAATGAAACGGAGCCCTGATCGAGTCTCAGCCACTATGTGCTAAAAGAGAGCCGGTTTTCATGGAACGGCATAGCCGAGGGTTCAAGTGGATGTGGTTTACGATTTCTTCAGCATCTCCGATGTCGGAGGTAAGAATGTTCTTCGATGGATCAGTTTCCCGTCGGAAGTCATTCACGTAAATTAGAACATACTTAAGATCTTTAATTTGACTTCTCGACTTAATTTAACATCTATTTTATATGAAATAAATTATATTTACTTTTGGAATTTCTAAATTCGAAAGAAAGCTTCGAGTACGGTTGCTCCCATGTTGAGACCATACCTATTGTATTTATGTTAAATGATAAATTTATTACTTTAGCCACATTTATTACTTTTTGGAAATTGTTATTTTATCTGGTGGCTATTAAATTTTATATCATGGTTCCCTGAGTCCAGTGCGGAGACTGAGATAGATTCAGCTTCTGTATATTGTTGGTAACTCCTTTTAAATATAAATTGATTGATTAATAAAGGATGGATTTAGTAAAGATTTAAGGAGTATTTATTTGTGTTTAAATTAGTGTATTTACTTATGTTTCCAGCAGAAGTAGAAGACCTTCAAGGTAAGGGTTTGTCTTATTTTGGTTTGGTGTGTGCAAGTCATCTGTGAGTTTCACTCACAGACGGGTGGAGTTTCGGACCTGGGTTTTACAAAATTTGGAGGAAGTTGGAATTCTCCGGTCTGCCGTGTCGACGGGAAACCGTTACGACAATTGTTCACAAATTCTAGCACTTCATTCTGCACTTCTTCTTCCAGAATGGCAATTTCTTTCGCAGCTTCAAATGACTGCGGATTTGCAGATAAAACAGCTTTTCGAATAATGATTTTCAACCCTCTCTTGAATGCATTTAGTAAAATAGCAGTTCTCAGGGAATCTTCATTATCAGACACAACATCCTGCGGAAAAGCAATATAGGATTCGGCTTCTATGCGATTCGCATAATCGCGTACACTCTCATTTGTCATTTGCTTGCAATTTACTAGTGCAGCAACGTTCTTGGCAATATTTTCTTTTTTTGTAAAATTGTCCTTGAGTGCGTTAACAACTTCAGTAAAATTCGTGCTTTGATTTAATTTTGGAATTGATTTAATCAGTCTCTCCGCCCGACTAGACAATTTCAACTTTAGAACGAAAATTTTGTCTCTATTTGTCCATTCGGCGTGTTCAGCCACTAATAAAAACTTTTCCAAAAAGACCTGGAAAGATTCATTTGCATTGCCAGCAAAACCCGGAATGGATCCAAGAAACTGAGAACCAACTCCGATTTTCATTTTGTTAGAGTCTCTAACAGCGGAAGCTGATCTGCCAGAATTTGGAGAAAGTCGTGGTGGAGACACCGAAGGGATACGGTTAGATGAATTCCGTTGTGTAGAGGAGGAGTCTACTCCTGCTTGCTCTCGTATTTCTAGATTTAGGCATTTTAGCACAAGGTTTTTCACCAAAAGAGATTCCAATCTATCACGAAGCACAGTTTATTGTGGAAAATTGATTTCACTTTCGCTTAAATCACTTATTTATGTGTAAGCAGAGCACCGAAAAACACTACGTGTAACTTTTTTCACTTTTTGTTCATTATCATGAACTTCGAATCACTTTTGCATGTGCACAGAACTTTTGTATTCACTTTTCAAAATAAATGTATGCACTTCATGTATTTACCTTTTAATGTGTGTGTATTTGGAAATTTCAATTATATCATACATCATATATCATATAGAACTTTGTGTATTTATGTATGTCAAATACCTCAAAAATATATATGTAACACAATTTCAATATGTAAAATGCAAATTCAATCATGCAAATAATACTCTGGTGCATCTGGGCTTATGTGCTTTAGCACTTTTTTTTTTTACTATATGACACATAAACAAAAAATTTTCATGCCCATTAAACTCAATTATTTTGCACCACAAAAGAACTTTTTAACTTACTTCGACATTTTAGCACTGCAATACTTAAATAACACAAATCAATATTTTATAGTTTGATATGCCTTCAACAAAATTTAAATTTGCTAACACTGCTGTACTCTGAGAAAAAAAAACACGAGCACCAATTTGTCATGGCGCGGTTTGCCAACTCACAAAAGCAAAGGCACACCAGACAACTCAAGAGCCGGTGAAGCCGTATAGTGGAATTTTAGCAATTTAATCAACCATTCTAAATTTACCCAAGCAAGAAACTTTCTCAGTCTAACAGAATTGTTTGTTAGATGACATGCAGTGAATAGCAGAGGAATTAAAGGCATTTCAAATAAATCAGAAGCAAAGTAAAAATCAAAATATTATTTATTTAAATCACACTTAAGTATTTTACTTTAAAAATCAATTTATCAATTCAGAGCTTCATTTAAAATAACACAATCTGCCTTTCTGCTCTGTTCAAAATTTATATAGCATACAATAATTCACTTCAATAATCATATGATTTCAATTTAGATTTTAAGTTATCAATTAATACATTTTTGACATGAGCCTGTTAATATTAGAAATCATTCTTCACTATGCCGGTGCTGTACGGCATTAAAATTCCCGTAAAGAAAATGTTACCTGGCTATTATACATTTCACGCTTTTCAGAAAATACCTCTCATCAGATGTGCACGATTTTAAGTAGAACAAAGTTCTCAAAAGGACACGATGAGGAAAAAAAGGTCCAAAACTTTAAGTACTAGACATCAGTCGATTTTACACTCCGAACGAATCTGAATAGCTACTTCAAAGCTCGGCGTCGATGTCGGATAGATTTCCTGGAATGGAAAAAATATATTTTAGAAAATGTACAGAATAATTAATGTAAGTATCCAGGATCTTCTTCAATCATCTCCAGAAATGCAGGGGCGGTTTCCTTTAGAACCAAAATGCCCATCTCCGCCGGTTAGCCATTTCGGCTAAAACCCTTTTGTCTACTTTCAAGACAAAACTTTCGATGCGACCTTTCAGTCGGAATTTTCCAGCTCGAAGAGAAAAAGTATGGGTCGCTCGAGCCCACGCAAAAAGGTTCTCCTTCGCTTTTCGCCTCTTCCTGATTGGACAGCGCGCTCTCCTGGCAACATGCGAGCAAAACGTCACGCATCTCGGCCAGACACAAATCCTAGACGCTCCCAACGAATTCACGACCAAATGCGCTTTTTAATGCATTTTCAATAGAAACAAGTGTTAGCGAAAAACACAGCACAGGCACGAACGGAGAGAAGGATGTTTCTCTCGCATAAAAATAAGAAGGGCTCATGGCGCAGAATTGCGACATGACAGTGATGAATTATGTTTACTTATATAGATTAAAGCGCATAACCGTAAGTTTGAGAATGTTAGAATTTTGAATTTTTAATTTCAGTCTATCTTATATCAACCGATTTCCTTTTACTTTCTGTGGCTCAAGATATCTTCGTCTTTCCACTCTGTTTTGGATTTTTTTTATTGTGTATTTCACTAGATCTTTTGAAACACAAGGATTTTGGTCTCGCGCCGGCTTGCTGCTTAATTGCTAATAATATTTATATTTTAATTGTTTCATGCACATAATTTTCATCCAAAAATGGATGCCTCCCATTTAAAGCAGACTGCTTATTTCGGTGGAAAGAATTTGCTTTTTAAATTTCTGGACAGACTGAGGTTACAAAACTACTGAGGTTACAAAGTTTGGAGGCAGGTTTTTGTAAATAATTAGAAATATACTGAATTTTTAAATGTCAATTTTTATAGCTTTCAGAGTTTTATAGTTTTCATCAGTTGTTTTGTAGCTTTCATCAGTTTTTTATAGCTTTTCATCATTACATTTTATAGTTTTCATTATACCTCTCGCCTGAGATAAACCTCTACTTTCAACGTCCTGGGTGTCCATTTTAATTTCCTGGACAAACACCCACCCGCACACATTTTAACCGGTAGACGAATACCTGACGCATTTGATACTCGTATGTTCTTTTATGACACTAGAAAACGTAAATAAAGAACGCGAAAATCACAAAAACGGCCTATAAGATGCTTTTCCCAAAATTTGGAAGGCACTCTCATTGCTGATACTACCATCCATGGACCAGTTTCACGCCTATTATGTGCTCGTCAGCATGGAATAGCCGTTATCCATAATGGCAGCAAGAAACTTACTAGAAGCCACAATTAATTTTCTACAATTTCTTTAATTTATACTTTTTTCTCCTTGGGATTTGTATAACGCGAGCTAAATTAGCCCGAGCTGACGTCGTCTACCTGGAAGGACTGAAATTGTCAGTCACATGTGATTTATAGCAAATTTCTCGCTGTCATTGCGGATAACGGATATTCTTTGCTGGCATTCACAAAATAAACGTGAAACAGGTCCATGGATGCTGGTATCTGCAAGGGGAGTGTGCACTAGATTTCGGGAGATGCTTCTTACACGCGGGTTTTGTGATTATGAAATTTGCATTTGCAACTTAGTATAGCCTCAGCTAAATTTTATATGAATTTGATCCATCTACGTGGATCGACTGAAATTGCCAGTTCCTATAAAAGTTCGCAAAATCTGTGGCTTATATCAAGTTTCTTACTGGCAATACGGATAACTGCTATTCTATGGTGACAAGTTGGATTCTTTCATTTAGGTATTTTCTATATGACCGACTTAGTCTGCGTTCATTTGGGCTTTCTATTCGAGGTTTGTTGCATTTAAAAAAGAAATTTAATGATTTCTGAAACGTGCCTGTGTATACTTATGATTATTTGCTTTGAATTTTACGTTGTGATCTAGTTTAGTACTGTTGCTGTTGCTAATCCTACTTGTCCGAAAAATGCCAGAATAAAATCAAAACCAATGGACAAGATAAGGGGGGACAGAATTCAGCTTCTGTTGGTCTAACGGCCATAGGCCAAGGTTGGTCTAAAGGCCATGGTAGAAGTCTCATATGGCCTGTTGCCCATCAATTGCGATTGGATCTCAGTGGGTGTGCTTCTTTCGACTCATCGGATGGATTTTTGCCATTATGGATTTTTTGTGCCCATACTCCAAGTAGATAAGAGGATAATTATGTGGAGCATCTAGGATTGACCCGAAACCTCGCGTTGCGATCTTCTTGCTTTAACCATTGGGTTGTCCCTGCATTTTACTATTAAGCGTACCTTATTGTAATAGACACCATTTCTATTCTAGGGCGCGATGTAAAATTCATGTAGTTCGTAAGTTATGAAACAAATCCATGCACTCTATTTTCTGAGACCAGGAGACAGTCTATTTTGCTTTAAAAATGCAGCTTATCAATTTAAAAGTGTTCAAAGTTCATGATTTTCTCCCACGGGATCCAAATTTTCGAAAATAATCCTCTACTGGTGAATAAATATGGTCCGCAGACCGTGGATTATGCACGATCGTTTAAACTTACTAGAAATATTCTCTACTTTGATTTAAAGCATCTTGAAACTTCGTCTAAGCAACTTCTGATGCATATTTTTAGTATAAAAAGGGTTTTGGAAGACAGGATGGTACTAAAAGAATGGCAAACCTTTATGAGGTTTATTACAGTTTCATAAAATATAAAAATAATACTTTATCTTGAAGCCTCTCGGTTTTGAGTTTTTGATACCAATGCATGTATTGGGCAGTTCTTGTTTCTATGCAATACACACCATGTTTTGCAGGTTAAAGTACTAGTATGTAAATTAATAATTAAAGTAGGGTAACGACAAACAGGATGAACTCAAAAGCAAAGCCGAGTGAGTTTCTATGTAACACTAGAAAGTTTGGCGCAAAACTATGAGCATTGAAAAAAAAAACGAAAATTTTGTTTGGTTATGTTACACTGAGTTCGTACACTGAGTGTCAAGAAAAGTCATGAATCAGGCCAATAACCTGAAAAATATTAGGTTTATCATATCGTTTATCGTATTAAGTTCTATTGCGCATCCTTTTATAGAAGAGGGAAAATATCAATTACTATGTTGTAGTGCTTTGCAATATTAGTACTAAGCATTTTTGTCTCAAAGAAGATGGAAAATAACCATGAAAACTACTGTATGCAATCCAATCCCACCCCCTCGCCAAACAATTTAGACAATGCGTCTGAATGAAATTGACTTTATCCAAAATTCAAAATGTTTACCTTTTAGAAACCATGTATGCTTGCACACGTGGAATAAGATGTCTCTGCGTGTTTTACAATGTCTCTACGTTTACACGGTTATACGCTTATTAATAAATTCGTCTCTTTTAAAATTTTTTATGTATAGAGTTATTCTGCAGCTTCTGTTGGGGGACAAAAATGCTTAGTACTCATTTTGTAGTGATCTACAACTTTGGCATTGACTGTTTCGCACTATCTCGAACAGAAAGCGAGATAGCCCCTCTTATCTCCATAGAAAAGGGGGTCATCACCCATAAAATTATTTCCACTTGCTGCGCCTCTAGAGTTTTCTATACACCTGTATAACAATATGCGATAATCGTAATACTACTCAAGTTATTGGCTTGGTCCATGACTTTCCTAGACAGCCTATACAGGGTGGTCCATTTAAATTGAGACATCGAAATATCTCGCGAAATACGTATCATACAAAAAAAAAATGTTTTAACAAAGTCATCATATTTTCGAGAGGGAAATTGAACCCCGCAAAATTTAGCTCACCCCAACCCCCGGAGGAGACAATTTTGAAATTTCAAATGGGAACCCCCATTTTTTATTGCAGATTCGAATTCTACGGGAAAAAATACGTAACTTTTGTTTGAAACATTTTTTTCGAATCTTTGTAGATTGGGCTGCAATCACAAAAATTAAATAATTTAAATTAATTTAATAAATACCTCATTTTGACTCCAGATATAAAAATAATACTTGAAGATTGTAAAACATGTATAACTGACGTAAGAGGAGCAAACAGAAAAATAAAAAAAGTAATAAAAAATACTACTTGATGAAATAAGTATTTCTAGTGCTACCCTATAAAACGTTCTTTTTTCAACGATGCACCAACGTAAGTAAAACATGTGGATTCCTCTTGAAAAAACGAAACTTAACTAATCTTTTGTTGTCAGTTAGATGTGTTTTGCCATCTTCAAGTAGTATTTTTATACCTGGAGTTAAAATGAGGTATTTATTAAATTAATTTAAATTATTTATTTTTGTGATTGCAGCGCAATCTACAAATATTCGAAAAAAATGTTTCAAACAAAAGTAACGTATTTTTTCCGTAGAATCCGAATCTGCAATAAAAAATCTGATGTGGGCAACACATGACTTTCCTTATATGATGTAATGAATTTACTACTTTTACAGTAAAAAAATAGGATTTTCTTATAGTAGATACTAATATTCTTTCCAAGATATTGAATTTTCGACAATTAGTCGTCATTTTCATTGATTTAGCATCATTTTTATCCATTTGGCGAGATTTTCATTAATTTGGCAACATTTCAAAAAAGTCGCCAAGTTGGCGACATTCCGCCAAATTCGTCGCCAAAATCTCGCCAAGCGTTATGCACTAAGAAAAAAGTTATTCTTACAACAGATAAATGACTATTGGCGTTCAAATACAAAAGTATTATTCAAAGTATATTTTTTCATGAATGGAACGAGCTAGATCCACGAGAATGATGTCACTCTATTTATCGCATGGTATTACATATGAAAAGTGAACATGTTTCTCAATAGGAATTTTTTTTTATGCGACTTTTTCATAATTTTTTTGAAAAATGTGCAATATCTCGAGAACGGTTCATATTATCGCTCTAAAATTTATGCCAATCGTTTTCTAATGAAAAATTACATAAGAAATGTCTATTTGCGTAACTTTATTAGCGGTTTTGATTTTTTGACGATTTTTTCAAAATTTCATTCGAAAATCTAGGGGGGTTCTGAACATTCGATTACGTATAAAAACAACAGGCTTCCAGTGTTTATGGATTGTGATTTTTGTACCAAATTTGGTTCGAATCGGTCCATTCGTTCGTCAGTTATCGTCTCCACAGACTCACTGATACACACACACACACACACATACTTTCACACACACACACACACACACACACACACACACACACACACACAGACATCACTTCAAAAATGTTTGATTCGTGATCAGGGATACTTGAAACGTGCTCTCCCGTCGAAAACTCGAATTCGAATTTTCGACCCCGTCACAATGAACGGGTATGCTGCTAGTTATTTTATATATGAGAAAGGTTTCACATTTTAAAATAAATATGGTAGATAACAAATTTTCAAATGTTTAAATAAACAAATTTATTATAGTATTGTGATGAATTAAATGATTGGAAAAATGATTATGAATGAAATGCTGTTTTTATATAGAGGCGATTTATATTTCGATGACGTCATTTGAATAAAGTTCATTTGTTTTCGATGAAGTTTTCAAATATAATAAATTAATGTAGTATTGTGATAATTTTAAAACTATTACCGAGGAATGTATCGCATTTGAGAGATGTTGGTATAAAATTGCATTGAAGTTGGAAAGTGTTTCATAATGCTTTATGCATGATTGATCTTTCTTGTTTATTTAATAACACAGAAACACACGTAACAAATAGAAAGACAAGTGTTTAACGCTGCGAAAATAACTACCAGAAACCTGTTTTCAAATCCCTTTGATGTCTCGTTTAGTACTGATCACAGCACACTGCCAAATGTTGTTAACAGAACCTAGACTCTAGAGGAGGGGGTGGGGGGCTATAATGACGGCTAAAAAAAGAATATCCCACCTGCCGACCGAAAGTGTTTACTAAGTACATAATTATGTTTTGTACGAACCCTATTATGTGAGACTTTTTCTTCAGTCTTAATAGATTTTGCAATTTGATACGCTTTATCCATGGGCTTCTGGGGGAGAGGTTTTTTTAATTTTTTATGGGACAATTTGAATATTTTCTAAAATTTTCGAAGCAATTTGTGAATTTTAAATTCCCATAAAAATTGCTTGAAAATAAGGTCCCATAGGGTTCAATGTATTTCATTTTTTCAAACCGGGTTCATTCCAAAACTAATTGGGTGATAATATTAACACTTTACAACAAAGTTGAAAAGTGTTTATGACTTTGTTCATTCTGTCAGTCTGTCTGTCTGTTTATCTGTCTGTCCGTTAGCACTATAATTGCCGTAAAAATGATTTAATCAAAATAAAATTTTAGTATGTTGTTCAGACGGTCTGTAGGACCTATGGGAATATAAATGAATAATATCACCCAATTAGTTTTGAATTGAATCCGGGTTGAAAAAATGAAATACATTGAGCCCTATAGGACCTAATTTTTCAAACATTTTTTAAGCAGATTTAAAATTCACAAATTGCTTCGAAAATTTTAGGTAATATTTAAATTGTTCCATAAAATTTATAAAAAAAAATTCAGCGAAATATATTCAGTAGTTTTTTAAATAAAAATTAAAATAATAATAACACCTATTATATGAAGCTATCACGTGACCATGATATGAAAAGATCACATGACCCACTTCAAAATGATATATGGCATCCATCTTGTCTCAAAATCGTGATGTTTAAAGTTCTCTTTAATTCATATTGAGTGTTGTATCCATCCTAAAACCACTTTATTTTTGCTTAAATTCTGTGCATCTACATACTGAAACAACGCAATTACAACATATTTGAGTTTAAATGCTCATCCAAATTTGATTATTTCTACAACGAAGTCTATTTTTCACCTATGTAAAATGTAAACAGCAAAATATGTAGAATAAGTTGTATTAGAATTGCTGTATTTCTTTAACAAAAAATCTGATGGGGGCAACACATGACTTTCCTTATATGATGTAATGAATTTACTACTTTTACAGTAAAAAAATAGGATTTTCTTATAGTAGATACTAATATTCTTTCCAAGATATTGAATTTTCGACAATGAGTCGTCATTTTCATTGATTTAGCATCATTTTTATCCATTTGGCGAGATTTTCATTAATTTGGCAACATTTAAAAAAAGTCGCCAAGTTGGCGAGATTCCGCCAAATTCGTCGCCAAAATCTCGCCAAGCGTTATGCACTAAGAAAAAAGTTATTCTTACAACAGATAAATGACTATTGGCGTTCAAATACAAAAGTATTATTCAAAGTATATTTTTTCATGAATGGAACGAGCTAGATCCACGAGAATGATGTCACTCTATTTATCGCATGGTATTACATATGAAAAGTGAACATGTTTCTCAATAGGAATTTTTTTTTTATGCGACTTTTTCATAATTTTTTTGAAAAATGTACAATATCTCGAGAACGGTTCATATTATCGCTCTAAAATTTATGCCAATCGTTTTCTAATAAAAAATTACATAAGAAATGTCTATTTGCGTAACTTTATTAGCGGTTTTGATTTTTTGACGATTTTTTCAAAATTTCATTCGAAAATTTAGGGGGGTTCTGGACATTCGATTACGTATAAAAACAACAGGCTTCCAGTGTTTATGGATTGTGATTTTTGTACCAAATTTGGTTCGAATCGGTCCATTCGTTCGTCAGTTATCGTCTCCACAGACTCACTGACACACACACACACACACACATACTTTCACACACACACACACACACACACACACACACACACACACACACACACATACACACACACAGACATCACTTCAAAAATGTTTGATTCGTGATCAGGGATACTTGAAACGTGCTCTCCCGTCGAAAACTCGAATTCGAATCCGTCACAATACTTTCCTTATACATTATGTATATAAGGAAAGTAAAAATGGGGGGTTCCCATTTGAAATTTCAAAGTTGCCTCCTCGCCCACCTCCGGAGGGGGTGGGGGTTGGCTAAATTTTGCGGGGTTCAATTTCCCTCTCGAAAATATGATGACTTTGTTAAAACATTTTTTTGTATGATACGTATTTCGCGAGATATTTCGATGTCTCAATTTAAATGGACCATCCTGTATATTATAGATTAATATCACCTTACTGTTGTCTTAAAAGAAAAAATCTAATGTGGGCAGCAAACTACTTTCCCTGCAGACTCAAATTCATTTTTTCTTTATTTCTTTAATAATTCAGTAAATTGAGTTTAATTGCACAAAATAACACTAAATTTTCATTTTTAATTCAATTATTATTTTTATTTGGTAATTGGACATTTTTCAAAATGCGGCGTAGCAAAAATTTGAAACATCTCAAATATCTCGAGAACGGTTAGTCCTGGAGTAATAGAATTGGCCTTATTTTTTCCCCGTCAAAAAGTACTTATAAAACAAGTATTTAATGGATACATTTGGACATACATAGTCTTTTTTTTTAGATTTTGGCGATTTTGGCGGGCTATTTCGTACAAAAGACAGGTTGTTCTTTTCCGAATCGTACCAAAATTTAATCAGCACCAGAGTATCCCACAAGTAACTTATCTACCAAATTTAGGGAAATTTGGTGAATTAGTATTTCAGCTAGAGTGGACACATGAGATTTTTTTTTTTCCGAATCGTACCAAAAACTAATCAGCACCAGGATCACACCCAAGTGACTTACCTACCAAATTCTATGAAATTCGATTCATTAGTTTTTGAGTTAGAGTGGATACATACATTGCACAGACAGACACACACACATACGTCAAGCTAAAAATAGTATTTTCGTATTCTAGAGGTCCCAGAAAAGTAAAAAGGAAAGTAAAAATACCCAGGGAAAGTAAAAATACCACCTTCTAACCTATAATTTGCCTTTATAAATGGTGGTATCGGATCCGATAAAGGTGAATCTATTAGAATCATCAAAATAGCAAAGAAAAAAAAATAGCATGTTGTTAATTGATCACTCTTTAATAAAGTCGTTAAGTAAAAGCTTTCATTTAACTCGTCATCCTCGATGGTTGAAGACCAAAGACCGTCCGACTCATCCTCAGGACTCGAGTAACTGCTTGGACGGCCAGCATCCTCGATGGTTGTCAATGTGCCTGTTTCAACTTTTTGGATGATATATTTAACATACTTTCTATGTCCTACACACCTTTCTACGTCCTATTTTTTTTTTTTGCGAAATGGCTCGCAGAAATTCCATTGTAGTAAGATAGAGGTTAAAAAGAGTCCAATATTCAGTTTCGCTTTTATAAACAGTTTCTTGCTGCCATTACGAATAACTGTTATTCCATGCTGACGAGTTTGATCCTTTTCTTTAGCTATTTTCTGTTTGACCGGCTAAGTATGCGCTTATTTGGACGTTCTACTTATAAAAATGTTAACACGTGATAATGAAAATGTAAACACTGCCAAGTTTCTAATGTAAATGTATAAGTCGAGCTCAGTGGTTTATGTCAATATATTTCTTATGATTTGCCTCTACTGAAACTGCTCACGGCGAGTTATGAATAAAAGCTTTTGCCTTTTTATATTTACTTATTTCAATTCTAAAGTTGAAAAAGAAGACATAATTTATTGAAAATGATGTGGGAAAATTCACCAATGAGCACATGTAGGAAAATAGAGCACAGCATAGATATAGAAAAGTAAGACATAAAGCAAACAAATAAACCTTAAAAAAAATCTGAAGTGATCAGCACATGACTTTCCTTATATAATGCAATGAATTTACTACTGTTGCAGCAAAAAAAAAGGTTATTCTTATAGTAGATACTTACATTACTTCCATGATATTGAATTTTCGTCAATTAGTCGTCATTTTCATTGATTTAGCATCATTTTTATCCATTTGGAGAGATTTTCGTTAATTTGGCAACATTTAAAAAAGACGCCAAGTTGACGACATTCTGCCAAATTCGTCGCCAAAATCTCGCCAAGCGTTATGGCTGGAGAATTAAGTTATTCTCATAGCAGATAAATGACTATTGGCATTCAAATACAAAAGTATTAATCAAAGTATCTTTTCTCATGAATGGAACGAGCTAGATCCACGAGAATGATGTCACCCAATTTATCGCATGATATTACATATGAAAAGTGAACATGTTTCTCAACAGTTAATGTATTTTTTTTAATTTATGGGATTTTTTTGATAAATTTATTTGAATAATGTGCAATATCTCGAGAACGGTTCACGCTAACGTTCTAAAGATTATTTCAATCGTTTTATAAGGAAAAATTACATAAAAAATGTCTATTTGCGTAACTTTATTAAAGGTTTTGATTTTTTGATGATTTTTCAAAATTTCACTCCAAACTTTAGGGGGGGGGGGGGGTTCTGAATATTCGATTGTATTTTAAAACAATAGGCTTTCAGTATTCACGGATTGTGATTTTTGTACCAAATTTCATTTGAATCGCTCCATTTATTCGTGAGATGTCGTCTCCACAGACTCACTGACACACACATACTTTCACAGACAGACATCACCTCAAAAATGTTTGATTCGAGATCAGGGATACTTGAAACGTGCTCTCCCGTCGACAACTCGAATTCGAATTTTCGACCCTGTCACAATACTTTCCTTATACATTATGTATATAAGGAAAGTAATAATTCTGTTTTGCAGTGAATGTCTTCAGCGGTTTTTTCAAATGAATAAAAGGATATAAATATTTTAAAAAATGTATTTAGACGTTTAAAGATTCTCTACAGAGAACCGTTTAATTCGTCGGTATCTTTTACAGTATAGAGACATTTTCAATGAACAGATAAGTAATCTAAACTATTAAAATTAACTGGGCCGTGGCTCAATTTGACTTTGCCATACCAGGATATATTTAAAATAGTCTCTGACTTTTTTTATATTGCAAATTTTATAAAGAAAAATCTGTATCGTTTTTCCAAAGGATCGCAATTATAGCATGTTAAGTTTCATTTTAAAGGGCTTGAAAAAAAATTCCTTCGATTGATACTAGGTTTGATAATCCTCCACCCCTCCCCCGAGGTGGCTAAAATGTCACGAACACAGGAATTGTATCGCGGCTATTTTTCACTATTATTGAAACTATTATGTTTCATGATCATTGAGTTATAAATAACCCATTTTATGCATGATTATGTCAAATTTTGTTCTATGCTGTCCATGGGAACTGAAATAAATAGGAACTTAAAGTTGGTACTTTTAGATGAATTAACATTAACATATCTAATATCTTAGCATGGCCGTAAATTCCTCGTATAGTGGTACTTGTTATTAAATTGTACATTGCTTTGTTGTGCCGCTATTAACCCTCCAATTATTTAACTTTCGCGCGAGTTCTGTAAAATAATTATTAATTAATATAGTACTAAATGGATCACACCATTTTAACCTTAATAATAAAACATTTATTAAAAACATAAATACTTAATTATTCAATTACAACAATTAATCATACTATTTCAGCGGAGGGAACATGTCAGACCACTCAAATTGCCTAAATTATGTTTAGACTTAGATATCTTTCTGAGGAACACATATGTTCAAGTCTGTCTTGGACTTTGTTAGCAGCACATACGTCGTCCTCGTTACTAGCATTAACTCGTAGTGTAATGCATCTCCACGTAAATTCGTCGATCATATTGTACTGCTGACTCAAACACTCCACTTATGTCATTCTCATAGTCATATCTGTATTCGCCAAGTCATATCGTTCTAGTCATAATGTCGAACTCGTATTCCTTAGTATCGTCGTTGTATCATAATGTCGCACACGTATCTATCTCTGTCTGAGAAAAAGTGTCGTTCTTAAGTCACAGGTTGTGGCGTTTTTCTTCGGGGGGGGGGGGGGGAGCTACTCCTCCTTTTCTCTAATTTGCAGTATATTCAGGTGACGCAACAGCCACCTTCGCCATTGATTAACCCTTTATCCAATGTCGTTATTTCCATTTTCGTGAGGGCCCGCTCGGCCCCCTCTGTCTTAACACTCTTGGTTTTTGGTTTAATCTGACCTCTGGGTTCACATGATGTAAAACTTGGCTTCATCCAAACTGGAAGTATTGTTTGCCGTTTCAGACAGAATAAATATTGTACATAAAACTGTCTCACCAAAGTGTGAGATCTATTTCTGGTCTCACTCTGTCATTTTAAGGAAATATATAATTACGATTACAGATTTCACTCCAATTAAAAAAAAATTCTATCTAGTTCTAGAGTTATGTTAATAAAGCCTAATATAAAGTTTCGTGAAAATTCATTAATATTTGTGGCCACTATACACAAGAAATCTGTCACAGACAGACAGACGGATATCACATAAAAATATTCACAACGTGTTCAAGAGATCCTAAAACATATATTTTCATCAAAATCTTTAAATCGAAAATTATCATGAAAATTATACTATTTCAATACCACTTACGAGATAGTAAAAATATGATGTGGGCAGCACATGATATTCCTTATACAGGGTGATCCAAAAGTCATTGATACATTTTAAAATTGAATATAAACTCAAGTAATTGCTGTACGAGAGGTTTAGACTAAAATGTTTTCCACGTTGAAAAGGTTTAGTTAAGCAAATAAAAAAAATTAGTTCCAAACTTTGCCCATAGATGGCGCTGTACCTTAAAAATGCCAAAAAATGCATAAAAACGGAAGACAAGTAATGAATTACCTGGGTATCACCTTCGACTCTAAACTTACCTCGAAACCACACATCTCTAAAGCTATTCAAAAATTTCACTTTGCTAGAAGGAAGCTGTTTTCCCATCCTCCACTCCCCTATGCGAGCTACCAGAATAAAGTGTTACTATATAAAACTGTCCTTAGACCAATACTACTTTACGGCGCGGCTGTCTGGGGATTCGCAAACAAAAGAAACCTCAATAAGTTACAAAATGTTCAGAACAAAACTCTCAGAATTATTCGTAGGCCCCCCCCCCCCCCGCTTCCTTAGGAATGATATCATCCACCATGACTTCGGAATATTCAAAATCAACAAACAAATAGCTAAACTTGCCATTAAAATGTACCAAAACCGTTATGTAAAATCTCGAATGAAGAAATCTGTAACTTGCCAGATTATGACCTCCACCAATGGAAGTATCGTAAGAGACCTAGAGCATCTACAATTCTCTCTTAACTTAACTTAAAGTCTCTAAACTATGCTAAATTTAACTTCTTTTCACCTAAACTTAAATCCAACCCTGTTGGACGATTGTAGATGCTCTCACTTTCAGTTGGATTTCTGTTAGCTGAAAACTGCTGCAGCATCCATGTCGCCATCTATCGGTACCTTCTAACTTTAAAGCTCTCCTCAGTTTCCTGAAACTGATGAATGATTCTTGCATCCTGTTTGGATCAAGTACCTTGGTTTGAATCAGCCGAAAATTTTTCTCCGGCTATTTTAATCTATAGCTATTTAATTTATATATATATAAATAAAAAAAAAGTGTGGCCCCCCCCCTTTTTTTCGTGTGACTTTCCACCTTTTCCAATTAAATCCTTGTAGTCAATCTCACCACCCCCTTTTTGGAGCATTTCATGTAATTCCAAGTTTCAGCTGCATGCTCTTCAGCTCGGAGATACTGTCCTCATAGGCGCCGAGTTTTCAAAATTTCAGGAAGGAGGGGGGGGGGCACAATCCGATAAAGTTATATAAAAGATTTACAAAGTCGATAAAGATATAACAACTTACAAAGCCGCCTTGAAGAAAACAAGCATATGTCAGTTAGGTGACTACAATTGGTTCGAGGTCATTTTAAGCCCCTAATTCAGGCCGAAAGAACAGTATGCGCCCTTAACAACCGCCAAGAACGAACTGCCCAACGAACGGCCGTAATGGTTATTAAGAGCGCATATTGTTATTTTGGCTTGAAAAAGGGGGGATTATAATACCATCGAAGCAACTGTAGTCACCTAACTAACATACAAAACTTCCTTGAGGAAAGCATATATAAGTTAATGTCTTACAAGCAGCAGTTTTGGAGTGAGATAACCGAGTGGTTAAGTCATGGGGATTGTATTCGGAGGATCCGAGTTCGATTTCGGCTTTGCCTAAACTGCCCCCGTGTACGAGCACGTTAAATTTGTGGATTTGAAAGTCCCTCCGAGCGGTTGGTAGCAGAGGAAGGAGTGTCGGTCCTTGTGGATGTCGCCCTCACTGGGTTCCAGTCTAAATTAGATGGCATTATCCCGACAGTCTAAGCAGATATTTTACACCTTCGGGTAGGTAGTTACCCGGCCGTCCATGCAGTTACCTTACACCTTTCTGGTAGGTCGGACGGTCTGGGTCTCAACAACAACACCTTCGGGTAGGTCGGACGGTCTGGGTCGAAAGAAAGATATCAGCAGTTTTATTTATTGTACGATAAATAATTTTGATCTTTTTAGACGTATTTATATTTGTAAGTTAAGAGTTGATTAGGAAAATCCATATAGTTACTATGCATCAATATTGTAATATCTAATAATTACAATGGATTTTAATATAAGAATTAACTAGTAGCAAAGCTGTTAATTAATATAAAAAAATCTGAAAGTAAATACACGTTAACGCTTAATATCAACTCTTAACTACCTATCAGTTGATTTTGACACAATAAATTAAAACAATGAACCCAGCAATTATGCAAAAGTATGCAAATACTATTGTCTTAATATTTAAATATTTTTAAATTAAATATGTAAATAAATTGATCATCACTATAACCACACATTCAGCTAAATTAAAAAATCTTTAAAACAAAGCAATTTATAAAAAAAATCTCGTAAATAATATTTTTATGCAAAATTTGGATGACATGTTGGGGGTGGGCTGAGTATACCCGTCATCTTTACTGGGCTGAGTATACCGTCTTGGAGGGGAGGGGGGGGGGCTTAGCTCCCTCTGACCCTTGCCTGACTACGGTGCTGTGCCAAACGTCCGGTGATCACCAGGAATAAAGCTAAAAGAGGGGTTTGCAAATTCTAACGGAATGGATGCCACCTGTAAAGGCAGCACTGGTATATAAAATCCAGGAGTAATTACAGATAAGATCTCTTTAGGTAGACAACATAAGTAATCTCTACTTCATAGTAATCATTTATAGTTATTACTGGAGGGAAACGGCTATTTTTTGGATATGCCAATAACATGGCTGTAAATATTCCATTTCTCTTTGAATTAGGTGGTCAGTCGAAAAAGTTCTGGTAACCAGGTGTTTTTGTCATTAGCGTAAACATGTTTCCTGGGAGTAAAGATGAGCTTGGGTTGTGTGCGAGATAGTTTAGGGAGCTATGGTAAGGAAGATGGGAACAAGGCTGAACTGAAATGTGACATTTACGTTGATAGGATTTTCTTTCGATTATTTTTATGTTTTAAAAATCTCATTTTTTCGTATTTAGTAAAATATGAAGTTAGAAAAAAATCTTGAAATTTTCCAGAGGGGGCAAAGCTCCTTCTGGAAAAGTTCAGCGGGGGCTCGTGCCCCTCCGTAGTCGGCGCCTATGACAGTCCTATTGACCAGACGCTCCAGAAACCCATCCCATCAGACATCAGAGAGTGTGTGTGTGTGAAGAAGCAACCTACGCAATAAACGTTTTCGGTGGGAGTTGTCATTTCTTACTTCTCGGTGACAGTGAACAAACGAATCTGAAAAAAACAAACAAGAAAGATCAACCATGCTTAAAGCCTTGATTATGAACCACTTTCCAACTTCAATGCAATTTTATTTAAAAAAGTCTAAAATGCAATACATTTCTCGGTAATATTTTAAAACTTATCACAATACTACATTAATTTATTATATTTGAAAACTTAAACCTTCATAGGAAAAAATGAACTTCATTCAAATGACGGCATTGAAATATAAATTGCCTGGTTTAAACATCTCTAAAATGCAATTCATTCCTCGGTAATATTTTTAAAACTATCATAATACTACGATAATTTATTATATTTGAAAACTTCATCGAAAACAACTGAAATTCATTCAAATGACGTCATAGAAAAAATAACACGCCTGGATCTCTCTATAAAAACAGCATTTCATTCATAACTTTCTCCCATTCATTTCATTCATCACAATACTATAATAATTTATTTTATTTAAATATTAAGACCATGGAGCTACATGTAATTAAACTCTATGCTTAAAATTTCATCAAAAAAAATCGTCCTTCTCTTTGTAAAATCAATGAATATTTCATTCATATCAGCCATGCAGACTCCATGGGCTAAATTATTTTGTGTTAAAGAAATCCAGCAATCAAATACAACTCATTCTACATATTTTGCTGTTTACATTTTACATAGGTGAAAAATAGGCTTCGTTGTAGAAATAATCAAATTTGGATGATCATTTAAAGTCAAATTTATTGTATTTGCGTTGTTTCAGTATGTAGATGCACAGAATTTAAGCAAAAATAAAGTAGTTTTAGGACGGATACAACACTCAATATGAATTAAAAAGAAATTAAAAAATCACGATTTCGAAACAAGATGAATGCCATATATCATTTTGAAGTGGGTCATGTGATCGTTTCATAGCATGGTCACGTGCTCGTTTCATATAAGAGGTGTAATTATTATTTTAATTTTTATTTAAAAAACAACTGAATATATTTCGCTGAATTTTTTTTATATATTTTATGGAACAATTTGAATATTACCTAAAATTCTCGAAGCAATTTATGAATTTTAAATCCGCTTAAAAAATGTTTGAAAAATTAGGTCCCATAGGGCTCAATGTATTTCATTTTTTCAACCCGGGTTCAATCCAAAACTAATTGGGTGATATTATTCATTTATATTCCCATAGGTCCTACAGACCGTACTGAACAACATACTAAAATTTCATTTTGATTAAGTCATTTTTACGGCAGTTGTTAACGGACAGACAGTCAGACAGAATGAACAAAGTCATAAACACTTTTCAAATTTGTTGTAAAGTGTTAAAAATCGCAGAAATACAAATATTTGAATATGTATCGCCATCTACGGGCAAAGTTTAGAACTAAATTGCTTATTTGGTTTAAAACTTTTCAACGTGAAAAGCATTTTAGTCCAAATCTCACTATCGTACGGCAATTACTTGAGCTTAAATTCAATTTTAAAATGTGCCAAGGACTTTTGGATCACCCTGTATAATGGAATGAATTTATTTCATTCACAGTGAAAATATTATGTTTAAGATCCATGCCATAGAGTTCTTAATGTTGAATTGTGCATTTGGCGCTTTTCTGGATGACAATATGTAAAACTATTTCATAGCCAATGAACTTATACTTTACATAACTCAAAATTAATAATTATCGATATTGATAGTATCCTCAATAAGCGATATAGTCCATGTATTAAAATATTTTAATAATAAATTTTTCAATTCCGCATCATTTTCACTAACTTGGCGTCAGTTTGGCAATTTGACGCTGTTTTGTCAATCTGGGGATGAAAAATCACTAAATATCGGTATATTATTAACCAAGTTCGCCAAATGTATCGCTAAGTGTTACAAACAAATGGAGAGAAGACCATCTGTTATATACTAGACGTTATGCCTGTCATATGACGGAATTAAAATTTTGAAAAATATTACCTCTCATTTAGCTTCATTTTGATCAGTTTGGCAACATGTAAAAAGTTGCCAAGATGGCAACATCCTGCAGAATTTATCCCTAAGCATTATGGACGAACGGACAGAGAAATGGGTTATTCTCATAATCGAATCCTATGTTCTGTCCGATATATTTAATTTTCATTTATTAGTCGTCATTTTCATTGATTTAGAGTTATTTTTATCAATTTGGCGACATTTCCATCAGTTTGGCGATATTTTAATCAATCTGGTGTCATTTTCATCAATTTGGCAACATTTAAAAGTCTCGATCTTGGCGATATTTTGCCATAATTCCTCTAAGCGTTACAGACGGAAAAATTGATTATTTCTATAGTATAATTCTTATATTCTTTCCAAGTTATAGAATTTTTATCAGTTAGTTGCCCTTTTCATTGATTTAACATCATTTATATCAATTTGGCAACAGTGTTATCAATCTGGCGACATTTTCGTTAATTTGGTAACATTTAAAAAGTTGCCAAGTTGGCGGCATTCCACAAAATTTGTCGCTAAAATCTCGCCCCACGTTATGGACGGGAAAATAGGTTCTTCTTATAGTGGATAAATGACTATTGGCCTCCAAATACAAAACTATTGCCCAAAGTATCAATTCTCGTGAATGGGACGAGCTAGATCCACGCGAATGATATCAACAAATCTATCTTATAATATTTCACATGAAAGGTGAACATATTTTACAAAAGTTTATAATTTTTATTAATTTTGTGATTTTTTGATAAAATAATTCGAAATATATATGTGCCATATCTTGAGAACGATTCCTGTTAGTGTTTTAAAATTTATGTCAATCGTTTTCTAATGAAAAATTACATAAGAAATGATTATGTTCATAATTTTATTGAAAGTTTTGATTTTTTGATGATTTCTGAACATTCTATTGCGTTTAAAAACAATAAGCTTCCAGTATTTACGAATTGTAATTTTTGTACCAAATTTCGTTCTAATTGCTCCATTCGTTCGTGTGATATTGTCTCCGTAGACTCGCTGACCGACACACATTTACACACACATGCACACTTGCACACACACACGCACAGATATAGACCTCAAAAACGTTTGATTCGTATTCAGGGATGTTTGAAACGTGCTTCCCAGTTAAAAATTCGAATTTGAATTTTCGACGACATCACAATACTTTCCTTATACATTATGCTAAGTATCTAAGGAAAGTAAAAATTAGACATATTTTGTGCAAAGCGAGTTAATAAAACATTTCAAAAATACACATTGTTTGAAAAACAATTGGCTCTTTCTGATGACATAAAGATTTGGAGAAATATGCAAAATAAATTAATTAATATTTAAATTTGTTTTGAAAGAACACTCAACATATCGATACGTTCTTGAAACTGACATTTTTGTCTTGAAGTAATGGTGTAGTTGACATCATCAGAAAAATTTATAGCAATCGAAAAAGCTGCAGTCTCACGAGTGAATGTCAGGTGCAAATATGACTCGCGGAATTGGAGATTTCCCAGTGAGCCAGGACGTTGGATTTAACTTCACTTAATGTCTACCATGATCTCAGGTTAAAAAGGTCTATCATGCTTTGTTTGAACTGTACGTAAAATACGAAATTAGTTTAGTAATTAGTTAATAGGTGGTCCTACCGATCAAAATTGGACGTTGTATTGGTATCGCACCGAATTAAATAAAATTCCTTTAAATTATTTCGAATTAAAAAAAAAATCTCGATCAGTCGTTTCGTTTTGGGAGTCGCGATACCACTGTATCAAATTTCATGGTTGTGGGTCGCTTAGATTTTTCGGTATAAACTACAAAATCAAGCAAACCGACATCCTCATTTATTATTACAATATTTTAATTTACGATCTTAATGTCTTAAACTGCGATCTTATTATCTTAACTCACGATCTTAACAACTTAACCTACGATCTTAAGTTATGATCTTAATACGTTAAACTTACGATCTTATAATCTTAATTTACGATCTTAATATCTTCACTTCCGATTACAAACTTCCGATCTTAATATCTTAAATTACGATCCATTGAAGTTAAGAGCAAAGTCTGAGAACGGAACTTTATCGTAAATTAGGAAACACTTCATGTAATTAACATGGCTGCTAAGGACAAATTTTTCTATATCTGACTATAACCATTATTTATAGAATATATTTTAGCAGCAATGAAATGAAGGAATAAAAAAAGTTTTCGCTAAACTTTTCCCCCAACTTACTTCATAATCTTATCTGATAGGTAACAGTTGGTTTGGACATCATGAATTATTTAGATCTCTTTCGATATGTTTGGACAGCTGGAGAAATAGATTTAGCCGCATGCTTAAGTACGTCCATTTAACGGAAGAATTTTAGTAATACTTTGAAAAAAAAAGCAGAAAAAGTTTGAAGAAGATATATAAAATTTGAGTTACTGGTTTAACCTGCAATGCTCCTGGAATATATAATACAAATGAAACGGAAAATTAAATGACTGGTAAAAGCAGGTGTGAAAATCAGACGACTGATAGAAGCAGATAAGAATTAGGCTTTTGGGCTGGGTCCACCTCAACCAGAAGTTGGAATACTGTCCCAGTATATCAATGGTAAGAGTATCGGCTGTCAGGTTCGCAAATCCGAAGTTCGATACCCAGCTCGGATAGTAAAGCTTTTATAAGATGACTTTATTGAATTATAGAAGTAGTGGGTGTAACAACCCAGTGGTTAGCGAGCGGGGATTGCACTCAGACGACCCAGTTCGATTCTCCCCTCTGCCCAACTGACGCCTTGTTCACACGGAGTACAGACACGTTAAATATATGGGTTCGTAAGTCCTTCCGAGCGGTTCGTAACAAGGGAACGAGGGTCCAGTCCCTGTGGATGCAACCCCCAACTGGGTTCTGGTCTAAATTGTTTGGCACGCCCCGGCGTCCAAACAGTTACTTTACACCTTCGGATAGGTCCCCGGCCGTCCAAATAGATGCTTTAGTCCACTGGATGAGTCGGACGGTCTGGGTCTTCAACACCTTCGGGTAGGTCCGGCCGTCCAATTAGATACTCAAGTCCTCAGTATAAGTCGGACGGTCTGGGTCTTCTACACCTTCAGGTAGTCCAAATGGTTGCTCAAGTTCTCGGACGAGTCGGACGGTCTAGGTCTTCAACACCTTCGGGTAGCCCCGGCCACTCAACCAGCTGCTCATACCCTAGGGGGAGTCGGATGGCCTGGGTCTTTCACACTTTCGGGTAGCCGTCCGTCCAAATGGATGCTTTAGTCCACTGGATGAGTCGGACGGTCTGGGTCTTCAACACCTTCGGGTAGGTCCGGCCGTCCAATTAGATACTCAAGTCCTCAGTATAAGTCGGACGGTCTGGGTCTTCTACACCTTCAGGTAGTCCAAATGGTTGCTCAAGTTCTCGGACGAGTCGGACGGTCTAGGTCTTCAACACCTTCGGGTAGCCCCGGCCACTCAACCAGATGCTCATACCCTAGGGGGAGTCGGATGGCCTGGGTCTTTTACACTTTCGGGTAGCCGTCAGTCCAAATGGATGCTTTAGTCCACTGGATGAGTCGGACGGTCTGGGTCTTCAACACCTTCGGGTAGGTCCGGCCGTCCAATTAGATACTCAAGTCCTCAGTATAAGTCGGACGGTCTGGGTCTTCTACACCTTCAGGTAGTCCAAATGGTTGCTCAAGTTCTCGGACGAGTCGGACGGTCTAGGTCTTCAACACCTTCGGGTAGCCCCGGCCACTCAACCAGCTGCTCATACCCTAGGGGGAGTCGGATGGCCTGGGTCTTTCACACTTTCGGGTAGCCGTCCGTCCAAATGGATGCTTTAGTCCACTGGATGAGTCGGACGGTCTGGGTCTTCAACACCTTCGGGTAGGTCCGGCCGTCCAATTAGATACTCAAGTCCTCAGTATAAGTCGGACGGTCTGGGTCTTCTACACCTTCAGGTAGTCCAAATGGTTGCTCAAGTTCTCGGACGAGTCGGACGGTCTAGGTCTTCAACACCTTCGGGTTGCCCCGGCCACTCAACCAGCTGCTCATACCCTAAGGGGAGTCGGATGGCCTGGGTTTTTTACACTTTCGGGTAGCCGTCCGTCCAAATGGATGCTTTAGTCCACTGGATGAGTCGGACGGTCTGGGTCTTCAACACCTTCGGGTAGGTCCGGCCGTCCAATTAGATGCTCAAGTCCTCAGTATAAGTCGGACGGTCTGGGTCTTCTACACCTTCAGGTAGTCCAAATGGTTGCTCAAGTTCTCGGACGAGTCGGACGGTCTAGGTCTTCAACACCTTCGGGTAGCCCCGGCCACTCAACCAGCTGCTCATACCCTAGGGGGAGTCGGATGGCCTGGGTCTTTCACACTTTCGGGTAGCCGTCCGTCCAAATGGATGGTTTAGTCCACTGGATGAGTCGGACGGTCTGGGTCTTCAAGTAGGGGCGCGGTAGCCCAGTGGTCAGCGCTCAGGAGTTGCACTCGGTAGGGACGGGTTCGATTCCCTCCGCTGCTAAAACTACCGCGTGTTCACGAGGAGTACGATCACGTTAAACATGTGGGTCCGTAAGTCCTTCCGAGAGGTTGGTGGTAGGGGAAGGAGGGTAAGGCTCCAGGGGATGCCTCCCCCCTCTGGGTTCCGGTCTAACTTGGGTGGTTCTTCTCGGCCGCCCAAACAATTATCTTACACCTTTTTGGTAGGTCAGACGGTTTGGTAGGTCAGACAGTTTCAACAACAACACGCACACAGCCATTACCCCTGATGTGATGGTGTGGAGTGCTATCTCTTACGACAGCTGGTCGCCCTAGTCATCCTGCTTACAACTTTAACAGCTCGATGATATGTTGTTGAAATCCTGCTGCCGTTTGCGTTACCTTTCATGGCCCGTCCTTCTGGGGCCATTTTCCAAAACGATAATGCCACGCCACATACGGCTCGCATATCTGTGGACTGTCTCCGTGCTGTTGATACTGTTCCTTGACCAGCAAGTTCACCAGACCTTTCGCTAATCGAGCATGTATGGGACATGCTAAGCAACCAGATTCGGGCACCCCGAAATGTAGCAGATCTGGAGCAACAATTGAAGATTACCTGGCAGAATGTATCGCAGGAAAACATTAGGAAACTTTATCGCTTCGGGTAGGTCGGACGGTCTGGGTCGAAGAAGAAGAAGAAGAATTATAGAAGTAGATATAAAAATTAGGAAACTTTTAAAATTAAAAATATGTCACTTAAACTGCTGCAAAACTAGTTAAAATGTAAATTCTTTGTTAAAAGACAGCATAAAATGGATTAGTCACAGTATCAACCGGTTTCGAAGTATAGAAAAACGGCTCTTTTATCAGTATACAGAAAGGCAGTGCAGTCACGACAACAGTAAGCTGGCTTCTGTTTGTTATTTATTTTGGAGTTTTGCAACATAGTGGTATAAGCTATTCCATGTTAAATTCTTCGTATATAGTGATCGTGCATTTCTACCATAAATGCTAATTAATGGATACTGTCACCCAGGAAAAAGGCATATATTGTAATTATAGCATGATAATTTCAGTACTCTTCAAATTTCTTTACAATAAAAATAATATAATTGTCGATTTTAATTTTATGGCATCTCTCGAGTTCGTAATATGTAGATTAAGTTTTACACATGACAATAACCACACATCAAGCGTAAACAGAGACACCTGTTTACCTACGTTGTCGTGATTGATTATATCCTTAAGAAGATGGTCACGTTTTTGTTCTTTAAAACTCCATGACATTGTTCATTAATTTGTTTTATACTGTGTTTCCTTACTTAGGATTTTTTTTTATTTTACTTTTTAGGTAATTTCTATCAAGAAATGTCGGAGCATTTGCACCCTCATAAGCAGCAGTTTGTGTCAACTGTGAGTATATATGATAGTTAACTTTTCCATTATTTTTCAGAATACAGAAAAAATATGGCAGTTCATTATAACATAGAATGAAACGAATTCCCGGCGTCACCCGTGTACTAAATGAACGATGATTCTCAAACATATCAACTGTACGATGCGATTTAACGACGACTGTTAGTACGTCGCTCTTTTCCATAGCAATGCTCACGTGCCGAATTGTGGAGACGGGGAATGTATAAGTCATCTTACGGAGTGAAAAAAGTACTGGTGGTTAATCATTTTTCATCACAAATGAGAATATCACCTTTATAGTTCCACTTAAAAATTCGTGAACAAAAATTAGGAATAAAGTAATTAATTTTTTACTATTAGAATGCGAATGCATCATTCCATTTCCATGCCAATATATAGAATCACATAAACCTTCTATTGTCGGATGCGAGAATGCAAAATTAAAAAAATCTGATATTGATCAAGATATTGAATTTTCGACAATTAGTCGTCACTTTCATTGATTTAGCGTCATTTTTATCCATTTGGCGAGATTTTCGTTAATTAGGCAACATTTCAAAAAGTCGCCAAGTTGGCGACATTCCGCAAAATTCGTTGCCAAAATCTCGCCAAGCGTTATGGACGAAGAAATAAGTTGTTCTTTCAGCAGATAAATGACTATTGGCGTTCAAATACAAAAGTATTACTCAAAGTATCTTTTTTCATGAATGGTACGAGCTAGATCCACGAAAATGATGTCACTCAATTTAACGCATGGTATTACATATGAAAAGTGAACATGTTTCTCAATAGGAAATATTTTTTTTTTCATTTTATATGACTTTTTAATAATTTTTTTGAAAAATGTGCAATATCTAGAGAACGGTTCATGTTAGCGTTCTAAAATGTATGTCAATCGTTTTCTAATGAAAAATTATATAAGAAATGTCTATTTGCGTAACTTTATTAGTGGTTTTGATTTTTTGACGATTTTTTCAAAATTTTATTCGAAAATTTAGGGGGGTTCTGGACTTTCGATTACATATAAAAACAATAGGCTTCCAGTGTTTACGGATTGTGATTTTTGTACCAAATTTGGTTCGAATCTGTGCATTCGTTCGTCAGTTATCGTCTCCACAGACTCACTGACACACACACACACACACATACTTTCACACACACACACACACAAACATCACTTCAAAAATGTTTGATTCGTGATCAGGGATGCTTGAAACCTGCTGTCCCCTCGAAAACTCGATTTCGAATTTTCGACCCCGTCACAATACTTTCCTTATACATTATGTATATAAGGAAAGTAATAAAATCGAAATACGCATATGCGAATTTCGATTAAAAAAAATGAAGAAATTATTAATGGATTTGGTTCCAAGCTTGTTAGAAAGAGCGCTATTTGATCTTTCTTATGGTATCAAGATGTAAACTCTGATAATATTTTTGATCGCTAAGGAACCGACTTTTAGAAAAATCTATTACTATTGCGATTCAACATAACTAAAACACTAATTCGAATTAAAAAATTTCGTTCTGAGGTGTCTTTGGACCTGACTTCAGCTATTACTGTACCGGTTTTCATTAGCTGCATGTGGTCTAAATTTTACGCTACAAGACGAAGAAACGAACAAACATACGTCATATTTAAGAAAAACTTGAGCAACGTATAAGCACAAGTAAAATAATAATCTGCAGCATTATTGTGCTGCATTATTATTTTATTTTTGCTTAAATACGCTGCTCAAGTTTACTTATACTTTGCACAAAATGTTTCTCCCTTATAAGCATCTTCTTTTATTATGATAGATAACGCATCAAAATATTTAATAATATATTTCATTTGCAAATAAATGTGTTCATAAAAACCATAGCGTTTCCGAATTGATTCCTGCATCATGATACAATTTATGTGCCAAAATTTTTAATTTTAGCATAATTTTGCCGCAGAGAAATCTGTGTGATTTTTAGCATAGATCTCATATTTATTGGCATTTTTCATGAAACTTTACGGTCATAATATTCGAAATAATCAAGCATTTAGCATGAAAAATTTAAGTATACCTTACGTTATACTTCAACATCAATAAAAAATCTAGAAATAAAAAAAGTTATTTTTTTTAGTTTTTGATCCCATAAAATACGAATTAGCTAGACCTCTTTTTTCCAAATTTGAGTTTCTTTTGGAGAACAAAGAAATTATTTACATTTAGTTTTTTTTTTGTTACCAGCGTAGTCATCAGATAGTGTTAACAATGACAGTGTTAACAATGAAAGCAGTCTCCCCCCCCCCCCCAAACACAGAGAGAGAGAGAGATTATTAGTTTGGAAACATGCTATCAGTATGTTTTGTTATTCAGAATATAAAGATAAAATTTTTAATGCCGCGAATTAGCAATTGGAGCCTTCTCTTATTGCTTGCTATATGTTTGTTTAGCGAATACATCTCCTTTTATTCCGAATTATAAATCTATATATTTGCAAGCTAATATTATGTCTGCAATTCATCCTAAATATTACGTACATGAGTCGACACAAAATTATTAATTAATTAATTTATTTATTTTAATGGTAGTTTAACAACACAACAAATAAAATTCAATTACAGTGACCACTAAGTATACATTGAAAACAAAACATTAATAACAATAAAAACTATACTGCAAACTTTTCAGCATTTTAAAATCTGAGTAATGACGTAATGACATTGTATAGTGAAAAACTTTTTAACTTTTTGTATAATTATGTTTAACAATATTATTGTGAAATATATTCTCTAGTCGAGTATTGACAAAAGTTGAGCAATCCATTACATTATTTAATAGACAATTTTCTTCTTTTATTGAGTGAAATCAATTTGATTTTTTTTCAAAGTTGAACAGTTGGTATTTCATATAAATATTATCTTGCAATTCTTTCAATTAACAACACTTAATTTTTAATTTTTTTTTATCATTTTTCATTGTGTTAAGAATACAAATTATGTAAAAGATCCATTGAATTTAATGAACAATAATCTAAAATAGGTTTAACAAGGGGGTTATACAGGGTTTCTTTAAAAAGGTGCACAATGGAAGTCATTATTTAACCTTTGTAGATACCAAGCTTCAATTTCAAAAATACTCTAAAGTAGGGATTATGCAATAATAATTTAAATAATATGAACAGTTTTTGTAATTAAAAAATTACATTTTTATACATCCCCTTCAGCGAAAAAATAATTAAATTACAAAAATTTTGCACATATTTCATTTAGTCAAACTAAAAACAGCACATAACTTTCCCTACAGGCTTAAATTCATTTTCTCTTTATTTCTTGAATAATTCATTAAACTGGGTTTTATTGCATAAAAATACACTCATATAAAATTACACTAAATTCACACTTTTAATTCAATTTTCGTTTTTATTTGGTAACTGCACATATATTCAAAAGCGGCTTAGCGTAAATGCGAAAAAACTAAAATATCTCGAGAACGGCTAATGCTAGAGTAATGGGGTCGGACTTATTCTTTTTAACACCCATAATTATTTTAAATTACATTGGATTAGCATTTTTAATTCAATTTTCGTTTTCATTTGCTATCTGGACTTATTTGCAAAAATGGTGTAGCGAAAATGAAAAACAAAAAACCTAAAATGCCTCGACAACAGTTAGTCCTACAGTAATGGGGTTGATCTTATTCTTTTTATAGTCAAAAATTCCGTATAAAACAAGGATTTAATTGATACATTTGAGCAGACGTAGTCTTTTATTTCAGATTTTAATGATTTTTGAGGGCCATTTTGCAAGAAAAAGCAGGCTTTATTTCCTCGAATCGTGACCAAATCTAACCAGCGCCAGAGTAACCTACAAGTGCCTTATCTACCAAATTTTATGATATTTAGTACGTTAATTCTTTTTTAACTAGAGCGGATACATGCGATTTTTGCGTGCCATTTCACAAAAAAAGGCAGGCTCTGTTATTCCGAATCGTACTAAAATCCAATAAGCACCAGGACCATCAACAAGTAACTTACCTACCAAATTTTAGGAAATTTGGTCGATTATTTTTTCAGTTAGAATGGACACATACATTGCACAGACAGATACACATACATACGTCACCCTAAAAATTGTATTTTCGTATTCTAGAGGTCCCAGAACGTGTAGATCCGTCGAAAACTCGAGTCAATCTGGTAATATATTTAAAAAAGTCGATAAGTTTGCAACATCCCGCCAAATTTTTCGCCAAGCATTACGGATGCACGGAGAAATGGGTTATTTTTATAGTTGTTTGTTATGTTCTTTCCAAAGTATTGAATTTTATTATTCAATCTTATTGAAACAATTGATCATCATTTTCATTGATTTAGAGCCATTTTTATCAATTTGGCGACATTTCGTCAATTTGGCTAAATTAAAAAAAACGCGCCAAGTTGGTGATATGTCGCCAAATTTCGTCTACAGAATTTCCGCCAAGCGTTACAGACTGAGAAATAGGTTATTCTTATAGTAGATATCCTATTTCTCCGTCTGCAACGTTTGGTGAAATTCCGAAGACGAATTTTGGTCGTATAACACGTTTGGCAAAATTTTGTAGCAGCGTTACTCTGAGATAGATAAACAGACATACAAATCAAGGTGTTTATATTATTAATTAGTCATGCAGTTTAATAATATAAATTGTATAAAATTAAATATTTCTTTCATTCACTGTGTAGAACATAGTTCAACTGTAATGCGCATTATAAATTCAATTTGTTATTTTTTGTAGTTTAAAAAAGCATATTCATCCTTTTTACTTTCGCTACATTCATAAAATTATGTATAGTGAAAATATTGTAACGGAGTCGAAAATTCGATTTTGAGCTTTCGATGGCGTGCTTAAAGCATCCCTGAACTCGAATAGAATGTCTTTGAGCTAACGTCTCTCTCTCTCTCTCTGTGTATGTGTGTGTATGTATGTATGTATGTATGTATTTATGTATGTATATATTATAATAGCGTGTGTGTCCGTGAATATGTGAAAGAGATATCTCACGAACGAATGAAGCGTTTCTAAAATAATTTGCTGCCATTATCACAATAGGTGAATACTGAAACCCTCTGGGTTTTAAGCACAATCGAATTTTCGAAAAACTAGTCCAATGATTTTGAATAAATGTTTGAAAAAATCATAAAATTTCATGATTTTCAATAATTTTTTTTTATCCTATGCCCGTCTCTAACCTCTCGGTCATAAGTCGATGAGCAGCCCAATACAAAGAAGAACGATAAAAATAGTCACTAAAAGCCTTGTCAGTAACACATAAAGGAAAACAGTCAAGAACAGCAGGGCAAATGTTGAGGTGCTCTCCAGCCATGGGAACGTCATGGTCGCAAAGAGGGCAGACATCTGTGTCTGTCAGTCCAATTCGATACAGGTGACTCTGCAAGTAATCATGACCCGTGGCAAGTCTGAAGCAAGCCATGCCAATTGCTCTAAAGAAGGAACTGAGTATTCTTGCCGACTTAATCTTTTTCTATTCATATTGCACTTGTCAAGAATACAGAAAGGGATGCTTTCAAGGCGACAAGTAGTCAGTCGTTTAGCGAGAACAGGGGCACCACGTGTAGGCGACTGACATCAGCCCTCAATGATTATTTTCCATAATGATAAATAATCATTTCATACATATATTTTTTTAAACGAATGACATACTTTGAAATACTAGCATAAGCCGTTCTCAAGATATTGGACGTTTGCAAATAAATTTATAAAAATAAAACACTACATAAAATTTAAAAGGACTAAGTTTTATTAAGTAGGTTTCCTATCCATATGAAAAATTATGCGATAAATCCGTTACCATCATTCTCGTGGATATAGTTGGTCCATTTACGAGAAAAGATAATTTAAATTTTGTGAGTAGGTATTTATTGTCCTTGTATGGATGTATTTCTGGGGTGATTGCATTTTGGAGAGAATTTTGTACATGAATATGAATGATATATTCTGTTTGGATTCAAAAGTGGCCAAATTAATTTTATGTAATACTAATTCAATTCTAAAAATATTGGTTCTGTGGATCTTATATATCATTACTTCTCTGTAAAACAGTTATTGCATTATGTAGTAAAAGTCATGCGCTGCCTACATCAGATTTGCTTTTTTTATTTCTCGTTTTTGTGTGTTCAGTCAAAGACTTACTAAAACATAAAAAAAAACTGCATCATTATTCAACATTAACACCTTAAGTATTACATCTAAACAATATCTCAAATTTTTTACTTATAGGTCACACATTAGGATTTTTTTTTTTTTGAAATTCATTTTACTTATCTTCATGCCAAGAAAAAATTTCCCGCGATGTGCATCTTAATTTAAAAAAAAAAAAAAAAAATCTCAGCAACTCCGGATGAAGACTGCATTTTCTTTCATAAAAGTGTTTCACTTCATCACTGTATAAAGGTACTCGCTGTTCATGTTTTTTCAACTATGATATTGAAATTGGAAGACAGATCTTTTTTTTTTTTTTTTTTTTTTTTTAGAAATTAAATATTGTTCGCTATTCATGAATTATTTATGACAGTTCAAGCATAAAAAAGTGGTCTCTTGTGTCATATACTATATTTTAAAGAGCATAAAGAACTTGGCGCTGGAATATAGTAAACATGTTTTATGTACAAAATGGTTTCATAGATAGCGGAATATTTTAAACTATAAGTAGTTGATATTTACTGCGCCGAGAGACACTTTATTTAGTTTAATCTATATTAATAAAGTGGAGAATCTGCTTGCTTTACTTTTCGCGATGCCGCGCTTAAAGGTATGAGTTTTTTCACACAATAGCATCTATACCTAAACAAATGCACCTCTAAAGCATTTTTCCGAAGTTTTAATTATATATTTTTAGTTGAATTTTAAAACTTTCAAAACTCTTTCCAAAATTTTAATTTGGTATTTTTAAATAAATTTTAAAACTTTTAAAACGTTTTTCAAAATTTTAATTAGATATTTTTAATTGAATGTTAAGACTTTTTCAAAGTGTTCAAATCGACCTTTTACTGCCAACAATAGGAAATATCTTTCCCTCTCACGCATAGTAGAGTCGCAATTTATATACTATAAAAGAAAAAAAATAATATGTGATAACGCAAAAGGAGGTATTATAATAACCATTATTGTAAGATAGTTAAAAAGAGTCCAATATCCAGCTTCGCTTCAATATATAACTATCGATGTATAATAAAAAATACGTCTGTATGTGCAGTCTGTAGCGGGAAATCTAAGCGTTGTATGGCCATCAAATTTAGTACACAGGTGACTCAGGATGATGCGCCTCGGCGATATTATATTTGTTGCCGTTGTGGTTATTATAAATGGGCGTAATTTAAAAGCGTTCTTCATTTCATTCACCGGAACTAACAGTGAATTCCTGAAAACGAAAGATAGCTTTATTAATAATACGCCCTCTTATAACACCAACAACAGCTTATTTATCAGTTGTAAAATATTTATAACACTTGATAATAAAATAAAGTGCTCTACACTGAAAAAAGTAACTCTGTTGCTCATTATAGATTGATGTGAAACATCACCCCTTTATATATTTCGAATGGGAAAATACTGATGGTCGAGTGTAACGATGCGGCAAGGTACTTTGTCAAAAATTTCAATATTTTCTTGTTTTTATGAAATTTCATTCATTTATTTGTTAATTTATTTATTTGCTTTTGGAAAGTTATACTGTTTCGAAAATTAATAGAATGCCGTTTATTTCATCCGAATCAGACCGCTAGCAACGAAGTTATCAACGATAAAATATTAAGATGTAGCTTACTTTTTCACACCTTTTCATCAGTGGGCGCGGTAGCCCGTTGGTTAGCGCGCTGGAGTTGCACTCGGTAGGCCCGGGTTCGATTCCAGCCACTGCCAAAACTGCCGCCGTGTTCATGCGGAGTACGATCACGTTAAACATGTGGGTCCGAAAGTCCTTCCGAGAGGTTGGTGGTAGGGGAAGGAGGGTACGGTCCCTGTGGATGCCTCCCCCACTGGGTTCCGGTCTAGATTGGGTGGCACTTCCCGACCGTCCAAACAGTTACCTTACACCTTTCTGGTAGGTCGGACGGTCTGGGTTTCAACAACAACACCTTTTCATCACAATTGTTTTATAATATATTGTTTAAAGTGTACACTTAAGTGCCAAAAGTCATGAGATATCTCTCTAATATCGTGTTAGGCCCCCCCCCTTTAGCTTGGCGAAGTGCAGCATATCGAAGTGGCATGGACTCAACTAGTCGGCGGAAGTTTCTAGGAGAAATGTTGAGCCATGCTGTCTCGATAGCAGCCCATAATTGCGTGGTTGTGGTAGGTGCTTGAATTTGGGCACGAATGGCTCTTCTGATCATATCCCAGATATGTTGCAAGGGGTTCATGTCTGGCGATCTAGGTGGCCAAACTACGTGCTGGAATTGTTCAGAATGCTCTTCAAACCAATCGCGAGCAATATGGGCCCGGTGACATGGAGCATTATCATCCTGGAACGTTCCATCCCCATTGAGGTACGTGAAGTGTATAAACGTCTGCAAATGGTAACCAAGCAGCTGAACATAGCGATTTCCTGTCAATGACCGGTTCAATTTGACCAGGGGACACAATCCATTCCAAGTAAACTATTCCCACACCATTATAAAACCATCACCAGCTTGCACAGTGCTTTGTTGACAAGTTGGATCCATATCCTCATGGGGTTTGCGTCACACCTGATCTCGAACGGCAGCTCGTACCAACTGAAAACGTGACTCATCGAACCACTCTACCTTCTTCTAGTCATCTAGGGTCCACTGCATGTGTTCGCGAGCCTATGTGATGCGCTGAAGCCGATGATGTGTTGTGAGTAAAGGCACTCCAGTTCGTCTTCTGCTGCCATATCCCATCAACCCCAAATTTCTCTGCACAGACCTTACAAATACGCTTCTAGTGCTTTTCTCATTGAATGTGGTAGTCAGTTGACGCAGTGCCGTTAGTACGGACGCTTCTGCTGAAACGTTGCTGGTCTCCATCATTCAGCAGACGTGGCCGCTCACAGCGCTGTCCCTTGTGAGAGGTAATGCCTCCTATGATGTACTCTCGATACACTTTCGACGAGAAATCTTTAAAATTTCAACAACTTCCGAAATGCAATGCCCATGCGTCGAGCTCCAACTATCATCCCACGTTCAAACTCTGTTAATTCCCGTCGGGTAGCCATTATCACGTTGTTTAACATTTCACAAGACATTCAAGAGCCCAACAGACAATACTGACAACTATCTGACTCTTTATACACTTTTAACACGACGTGAGCGCCATTTGTAAATTTACATACTGCTCTTCCATGAATTTTGGCACTTGTGTTGTTGTTGTTGAGACCCAGACCGTCCAACCTACCAGAAAGGTTTTGGCACTTGTGTTGAAGACCCAGACCGACCGACTTATCCTAAGGACACGAGCAGCCATTTGAACGGCCGGGAAAATTTGGCACTTGTGTGTATATTTTTCCCGGTCGTTCATTCAAATGTTCCACACTGTCGAGTGACCGACCACACGTTAAGTTGCTGTAAACCTCTGTGTCAGTCGTGTGGTCTGGGTCTTCCAATACTGTCGAGTGAGCTGGACTGTTTGGGTTCTAAGGTTAAAGTGTATATATAATCAGAACGATTAAATATTGGACTTTGTATTGAGTTCGGCAGACATTTTTACTCGTACCACGTCAACGACCCAACTGAGCGATGAAACTGTGTTCATTGGACAGACATTCCACCTTACCAAAAATATGGATTAGAGGTATTTAACGGAATGCTTATCTTCTCCACCGTTTAAAGAAATACTTTGTATTTTAAAAAAGTTATTTAATTTTAGACATTGTTTCATAATCTTTTCAAATTTCGAACCTTATTGAGCCGAGTTTAAATACAATCTAAAATACTTTCGAAGACTTTAATGAAAACCGGACAAAACGAGATGAAAGAAGCGATGGAATCCAGACAAAAAGTAATGAAGACATGAAAGCCTGAAAGAAACGATGAAAGTGGCGATTAAATTCGTGAAAGAGGATATTAAATAGAAAAAAAAAGGAGACTCGGCACTTATGATTCGAACGTCACAAATCCCATTAGCGTACAAAAAGAAGGCGTGAACATAAAGTGATTAATAGTTGACGGGCAGAATGTCAAGTCAAAGTAGCCAATCGGAGAAGATTTTTGACACTTTTTCCGCAAAACCACGAGGTCAAAGTAAGAATTCAGAGTGAAATGTTACCCCCGCATTTCTAGCTTTGGAAAACATAGAAAGAGTCTCTACTCTTTAGGATATCCTGGTTTGAACAGTCGGAAAGTGCCACGCCAGCGGGGTCGGCATCCACTGAGACTGTACCCTCCTTCCTCTACTGCCAACCTCACGAAAGGACTTACGAACTCACATATGTAACGTTCCTGTACTCCGAGTGAACACAGGAACAGTTTGGGCAGAGCTGGGAATCGAACTTGGATCGTCTGACTGCAATCTCCGCTCGCTAATCACTGCGTTGTCCCATCTCTGTTTTTCCTCCTGTGATTTTTTACCTCTTTTGTCTTTTCTAGCCGTTGGTAACGCCTTTTCTCTATTTCAGTCACGATTTCTGTTCTTGCAATATTCGCCAATCTTTCTCTCATATGTGAAAGTTGTGCTTCTTGTGTGTCTTGACGAAAACAGGCTGTCGAAACTGATTAAGACTAATATTTTTCTGTTGTGTGCTGATTTTAATGAAATTGTATCAGTTTTAATTATTCCCAAAATTTTTCTTGGGTCTTTCTATAAGCTCTATAACACCCGCATTACCAGATTTCGTGGTATAGTAGGAGTAATGCTGTACTTCTCTCAGAAAGAAATAGATAATATTGCATTGTAAATCATATTCCTAATTTTAATCATATTGAATAGGGGTAAAGCACTCCTTTTAGACAGTAAATATTCCTTTGAGAGCTATAAATTATTTATGACAGTTATAACGCTTAAAGAATCTCTTTTGATTTACTGTACTTTAAAGAGAGTGAGGGAATTCATCCTTAAACACAGATCGCATATTTTCTGTACTATAAAATATTTCTGTACTATACAATATTTTAATTAGAAAAATATTTTAAACCATGTCAAGTAATTGGTAATACCGGTCTAGAAGTCTCAATGCAGTATAATCTCAGCAATCTGGTACCATTAAAAGCTAGCTAATGTCGAATTACTGGATTTGTCGGATTATTGGTAATTAAGAATATTAAGTAAATAAAGTATTTAATACTTAAAGTTGCCATAACATGCATGTAATTAAACTTACTATAGTGTTAGATGTACAAAACAAATTTACATTTATGTATAATAATCTTATACATATTGTAATTTTGTAGGCTACTGTTTGGTATAAAATATTGTTAAACGCAATAGTTATTAGCTAGCCGAATACCAGTTGAAAATCAACGATTTCAAAATAAGCAACCGCTGAGCAATGTAAATATTTTGAATAATTCGTGTTTCACATTTATTCGGCAAATCGAATATTTTAGTGTGCAGAACCCCATAAAGAAGATAATATTGGAAAATTTAAATTGCGCACGTCTTCCTTTCGAAATATCTAACCGTACACTAAATTAAAGTCTCCATCTCATCCCGAAGCATAAAGTTATATCATTTCTCCTTTCGAACGTATTTCTGTGGAGGACACCCGTAAATGAACATTTTTGGAAAATTCTGTTCGTCATGTTTTTTTTATAAAATGATAAGCCCATATATCAAATATCAAGCCTCTATCACAATTAAAAGGAAGCGTGACTCATTTGGTATATAGGTCACTTGTGGGTTCCCCCGCAAAAATTGTCAAAATCTAAAATAATTGATTACGTGTGCTCAAATGTATCCATTAAATGCTATTTTTACATGTAATTTTAAGTGAAAATATGAATAAACTAATCATATAAATTCAGTGTAACTTCAAATAATTATCCTGTTATTTTGTGTGATAATTAATGAATTATAAATGTGTGATCAATTAATGAATTATAAATGAAAGAGAAATGGAATTTGAGTTTGTAGGAAAAGTCATCTGCTGCCCACATCAGATTTTTTATTTTGTTTTTCTCAGCTTTGTGAGCGTATTTGAGAAAAAAAATAATCCAGTCTTTGGTTGTCGTCGGGTCTGAGTTACAGGCCCCTGAATCTCTGGATTTGTCACTTTGTGTATAATATATATTTTCTAGCTACTGCTTCAGACAAGACGATTTGGTGCTGCGGAACCTTTGCCGTGTTCCTAAAATAAGGCGAAAATACACTCTTTTGTTAAAAAAAACAAAACAAAAAAAAACGAAGTACCATGCAGAAAGTTACTGTTTTTATTGAAATTAAATATGCGTACAGCTCATACACAAGCAATGAAATAATTAAAAAAATCAAGGTCGCAGGACCCATCAATGTTAGCAATTGTACATTGAATTTTCAAATCAGTATGTGGTGAAATCCCCCTTGGCGGCAATACATGCTTGTATACGTCTAGATAAGGAGCGATAAAGTTTCCTAATGTTTTCCTTCGATACATTCTTCCAGGCAATCTTCAATTGTTGCTCCAGATCTGCTACATTTCGGGGTGCCCGAATCTGGTTGCCTAGCATGTCCCATACATGCTCGATTGGCGAAAAGTCTGGTGAAGTTGCTGCTCAAGGAACAGTATCAACAGCACGGAGACAGTCCACAGATATGCGAGCCGTATGTGGCGTGGCATTATCTTTTTGGAAAATGGACCCAGAAGGACGGGCCTTGAAGGGTAACGCAAACGGCATCAGGATTTCAGCAACATATCATCGAGCTGTTAAAGTTGTACGCAGGATGACTAGGGCGACCTGCTGTCGTAAGAGATAGCACTCCACACCATCACATCAGGGGTAATGGCTGTGTGCGTGTTGTTGTTGTTGAGACCCAGACCGTCCGACCTACCAGAAAGGTGTAAGGTAACCGTTTGGACGGCCGGGAAGTGCCATCCAATTTAGACCGGAACCCAGTGGGGGAAGCATCCACAGGGACCGTACCCTCCTTCCCCTACCACCAACCTCTCGGAAGGACTTACGGACCCACATATTTAACGTGACCGTACTCCGCATGAACACGTTAAAAAAAACAAAACAAAAAAAAACGAAGTACCATGCAGAAAGTTACTGTTTTTATTGAAATTAAATATGCGTACAGCTCATACACAAGTAATGAAATAATTAAAAAAATCAAGGTCGCAGGACCCATCAATGTTAGCAATTGTACATTGAATTTTCAAATCAGTATGTGGTGAAATCCCCCTTGGCGGCAATACATGCTTGTATGCGTCTAGATAAGGAGCGATAAAGTTTCCTAATGCTTTCCTTCGATACATTCTTCCAGGCAATCTTCAATTGTTGCTCCAGATCTGCTACATTTCGGGGTGCCCGAATCTGGTTGCCTAGCATGTCCCATACATGCTCGATTGGCGAAAAGTCTGGTGAAGTTGCTGCTCAAGGAACAGTATCAACAGCACGGAGACAGTCCACAGATATGCGAGCCGTATGTGGCGTGGCATTATCTTTTTGGAAAATGGACCCAGAAGGACGGGCCTTGAAGGGTAACGCAAACGGCATCAGGATTTCAGCAACATATCATCGAGCTGTTAAAGTTGTACGCAGGATGACTAGGGCGACCTGCTGTCGTAAGAGATAGCACTCCACACCATCACATCAGGGGTAATGGCTGTGTGCGTGTTGTTGTTGTTGAGACCCAGACCGTCCGACCTACCAGAAAGGTGTAAGGTAACCGTTTGGACGGCCGGGAAGTGCCATCCAATTTAGACCGGAACCCAGTGGGGGAAGCATCCACAGGGACCGTACCCTCCTTCCCTACCACCAACCTCTCGGAAGGACTTACGGACCCACATATTTAACGTGACCGTACTCCGCATGAACACGGCGGCAGTTGTGGCAGCGTTGTTGTTGTTGAAACCCAGACCGCCCGACCTACCAGAAAGGTGTAAGGTAACTGTAGTTGTGGCAGCGTGTAAATCCAGCGCGCAAACCACCGGGTTGCTGCGCCCGAAATGTGCCAACAGCACGCGGTGTTCCCAGGTGATCACCCACCCAAGTACTAACCGCACCCGACACTGCTTGACTTCGGTGATCTAACCAGAACCGGTGTTTTCAGCACGGTAGGGCCGTTGGCATGGCTGTGTTCGTGTGTAAAATAAAGGGTGATTGAGACTCCTGGTCCTGGCGCCTCCACACACGTACTCGATGGTCATCTGCTGAAAGACTGAAGCGTGATTCATCGCTGAACACTATGCGATGCCAGTTTGCTGGCAGCCATGATGATTGGCTACGACACCACTCCAAACGACTCTGTCGATGTTGTGGGGTTATGGGCAGACATCTTAGGCACCGCTGTAAGCGTAACCCGACTTCAGCCAAGCGCCGTGAGATGGTGAAAGGTACCACGGGTGGTATGGAAGCGGCTGTAGCACGTTGGATGGCGGACAACACAGCGGTTGGACTAGTTCGGGCCTGTCGCATAATCATCCGATCTTTCCTCGCATTTATGCGCTTTCGCCTTCCAAAGCCTTCATCCGCTGATGAGTTCCTTGCAGCAACCATTGCTGCCAGCACCTTTGCACAGCAGTGTCCGTTCGGTGCAGGTGGCGACTTACTGCTCAGTATGATCAGTCGGCTTCACGCATCCCGACTATACGACCAAATTCTAACTCATCTAACTGCTAATAAGGTCTTCGGCAACGTCATAACGGCATTTTTGGTTGTGTTTCCAAGGAACTGCAACGCCGATAACGAGCAAAGATAAACCGTCCACATTTTAAACCTATGTTTTACAGGATACCAGTTGCGTAGTAGAAACGCGCGCTATGATCGAAGTTAACACTCATTGGCCTTGCAAATTTAATCATTTGCATACTTGGTATAAAGGAATATGCATGCAAAATTTCGAGTTGATCGGATTATTTTTTAGGGGTGATTCGTTTTTTTGCAAAAGAGTGTATCTTATCAATGGAGAGGATTTGGATAATTGCCGAATTATTTTCACTACGAAGATGTAGCATGCAAAATTTTTTATTTTCATGTCTGATAGACTTTGAGACAAAATATTCGATAATTTTAAATTTAATATAACAAGTATTCTATTAAAAATTTCAAAATGATGAGCACTAAATGTGGTATAATCCCTTTTATTAGAAAAGTCATACATAAAATACTATAAAAGGCATAAATTAAATAAGTAGTAATGTTTTTTCATGTAATGAAATATATATGTCATTCTGAAAATTTAATTCTGGCTGTAATTTTAAAAATTACTACTAATTGCTTTTTGATATACATCAGTATAAATAATTTATTTTGTTTTGCAGATGCGCTAAATTTCAATTTAATGAAATGCCAATAGCATTGTGGTATGGTTTTATCTATGAGAACATTTGGTAAAGTTAAGTACAATTACTAGACAATTGCAATTGTTTCGTATTTTTCATAGGAATTAAAGAAGAAAGCGTTTTTTATTGAAACATGAAAAAACATAAGTAGGACATTAAGAATCGATTGATTGGAATTCATCGGTTTTATACTGATATTTGTAGTTTTAATTTAAACACTTTTAATATATGAATTATGTTTCTTAGTAGAAGAAGTTTCACTATTTTCCTTATATCTTTTCTTGCGTCAAGTTAACTTAAAATATAGATAAATTAAAAAAAAATCCAAATACTTTTATCTGGCGTCACCAATAAAACATATAGTTTCAATTTAAAATTGAACGCAAAAAATACTGTGCCGAGGTTCTTGTACCTGGTAATCTTTCAAGGAAGTAAAATTATTGAATTATGCTGGAGAAGTCATGTGCTGTCCACATCAGATGTTTCCATTCTCAATATGCAACAAAAATTGCATTCACGTAATTACACATCCAATCAAAATTTATCAAAGAATTGAATAATGAAAATTTATAAAACAAATTGCAGTCTTCCATTACACAACAGTGGCGCATGGAAAATTTGAAAATAAATTTTAATCGCATACGAAATTGAACAGAATTGAGAGTTTAGGCAGACTTAATTTCAAGCAGTATAAATCGGATCATTATGTAAAACTGATATTATACAAAATTTTTTGAAGGCAAATGAGGGTGACGTCAACTTCAATTTAGAACAATACTATATAAATCATATCACTATCCAAAATTAATATGTTAAGTTGTCGGAAAGAAATGAAAGCGTAGGCATATGAAATAGTTTTGTCAATTTTGTCTAAAACCAATTTTGGATAATGATAAGATTTATGTAGAATTATTTGACTAAACCTTCAATTTGGTTCAATATCGTGTGTGATTAAACTTATTTTCTACTTTTCCATGTGTCACTGTTGTATAAGTAAAGGCTTTGATGCTTTCTTTTGGAATTTACTTTTTTTACTATTTAATTCGCATTTCTAGTTTTAATTTGTCATCCCTCATATATTTCATTTATATTTCGTCCCTCATATTTCACATGTATTTCGCATATTCCACATATATTTCTTCCCTCACATTTCACGCATATTTCACATATATTTCGTCCCTCATATTTCTAGTTTTAATTTTTCGTCTATATTTTGACGTATTTGACGTACAAACCTAGGCATTATTATATATGAATCAATACATTAAAACCAGGAGAGCATATATTTTCATCAGAAAACACTGAGCCGTAACTAGTAACTAAACTGCATGAACGGGCAGAAACGTAGTCATGACATACGTAAGTGACTGACGCAACAAGGTAATACGAGGACGTAAACGTTTGATAGATGAAAATGTTCTTCAAGAAACTGTCTGTCAAGTTTTAGCTCTCTACGTGCTCAGGGAGCCGAGAACGTGCCTGCAAATCGTCATTTATGACGAAAAAAACGTAGCGACGTAAGGCAATAAAATAAAAAAATGATAGCTTAAAATGTTTCGCGGGAGAAAACGGTGTTAAGTTCCAGCTCTTTACGCAATCTCGGAGCAGAGATCGAGCTCGCATGAAGTCAATGAGAATTGTTGTCTGTAAAAATAGCTAATGCCATTTTCCATATTACGTCAAAATTTTTGTTCAATTTTCCATTCAATAAATACCCATTATCCTTTTTATTTAACTTATTTTAATTTTATTCATAGATAGAAAAGTCTGCGCGATTCAAAAAGTAGCTTTCAATTTACTTTAAAATTCCATAGCAAATACAGAGCTGCACCATCGTTGACAAACGTGTAGCACTTTATCACGGTAGAAGGTAAACAGCATTCAAATTTGATCAACCATGATATTGAAATTGTGAGAGCAATCCTTTCTGAAAAAGTAAATATTGCTGGAGAGTCATGAATTATGGATAGCAGTTTAAGCGAGGAGAAAAAAAAAGAAGTATCTTGCTTGATTTACTATGTTTTAAAGAAAGTAAAGAGCCCTAACCGAAAATTTACATGCATATTTTCCGTGCAAAATAGTTTTCTGAGAAGTGTGGTGGTTTATTTTATATCATGATAAGCCACCTGTATTACAAATAGTGTGGTATAAACACCTAATTGATTTGTTTCTGTGGAATATACGATGTTCCTAATAAATTCCTTAAGCGCCCCAATAAATTCGTAAGGAGAGGTGCATCGGTGTACACGTTAGATCCATTTATAGTAAAACGATCATGCTTGATCGAATAAAAGGTATTGCAGGGCACTCAACGGATATTTTAGGAAGTTACGATAATGAACTCGGCAAAATAAAATGAGATAGAAGAAAAATGCCAATTACAAAGTCTTAGAGGGTAATATAATTGGCAGGAGTCACCATCAAGAACGTACAAAACGCGTAACAGGAAGGCAATAAATACCTATCAAAAAGTCGAATAATCAGGGATTGTAACACGATGACACCTTCAATGCTTGTTAAAATATGTAGTAATAACATTGAGATACTGCTGAGTATTTAGATACTGCAAGGGTTTGATATGAAATGAAAAAAAAATAATTATGTGCACTATTATCAAATCAACGTAAGTTCTTTGTGACTATTTTTGTAGCGCTGATGTTTAAAAGTAATCAAGAGTTTTTCTCGAGATATTAGAAATGTTAAATTTTTTCAGGGATCGCAATATGTCTCGAAAGAATGAAATTACTAAGGAAAAAAAGCCAAACAGAAGACGGATATCCCCCCGGGGATCAAGGAAATAAAAGCTAACAACCGAAAGGGCCTAACGATAAAGTCAAGAAGTAAAACAACCAACACGACCGAACACCACAACTAAGAGAAAAATTCCCCCGTTCTTACACTAACTAACCAACAACTTAAGCTAACAACCAAGCAATAAAACCAAATCGCCCACAAAAACCAAGGGAATCCAACGAAAATAAAACTAAAGAAGGAAACAACCATATCCGAACGAGCCACGACAATCGACATAATACCAAAAGATTCCAACAGATTCCAGCCAACAGATTCCTGCATCAAAACCATAAAACAGCCACCAGACACATAAGTGGACCCTGATAAAACACACTGGAGCAACAACCCCCCCCCCCATTAAAAATAAACATACTAGCGCTGAGAAGCCTCAGAAAACAGAAACCTATGAATCAGAAAAGAGAAGACCACGACAAAATTTAATCAACCAAACACATCAGAACCACAAGCAAACAAACAAAGCAGTCACAAGCACAAACTTTCCTTGGCATCAAAGTGATTATCCAGCCTACACGAAGCTATACATAAGAAACAAGTCATCGTTGTAACTAATAACCCTGGGACACTCGTGCTAAAGCCATGTCCAACAATAGGTCAGCATGCCAACCTCACCAAACTGCGACTCCTCTCCTCCAACTAGCAATACCACATCACTGCGACAGCCCAAAAAAGCACTCACTACAACAAAGTAAAAAAATCTTAAAAGTAAAACACGGCAGTCTAACCCCATAAAGTTCCAACGGCATTAATTCTCTGACATAGCAGACTTTATTGCCAATAAAACAATGTACAATATATCCAAGTTTGTGGAACATGAAATATAAATTTATCCAAATTTCATAAGTACAAAATAACCTAAGTAGGTCCAAACATTCCTAATACTGATAGTTATAAAACAATCCAGGTTAATCAAAATAAGTAAACCAATATTATTAGATCTTTAATAATAAACTTATTTTCTATTGAACCGAGCCAATCCAGTCCAGCCACCTTATATGTAAAGGGACACCTAAGCGAACTTTTAATGACATTTAAGTGCGACAAATCTCAAGTCACAGGACAGAAAGGGTACTAATAGGTAAACTTTACTTGGTATATATTTTATGTTTAAAGTTTTACTTCTCATAGTTATTACTAGCAGCATACCCGTTCTTCGTACGGAGTATATAATATAAAAAAACTTATAATTCGCAATCATGTGCAAATTCTGTTAAAATATTAAATGTATTGCTCATAAAGAGAAGTTTAAGAATATCTGTCCTCACTATGCAAAATTATCTTCACGGGCAGATTTGAAGAATAAAACATTCTGGTCCCTTTTGTAAGCAAATTTACAAAAAAAAAAAAAGAATTGAATCAATATATGCAACCACGTACTACTTATATTGTCGCAGATTAGAAAATATGCCAGTGTGTTAGTAGAAGCTTACTCATATTGCAATATGAGTCTCAAAAATATTTGCCAAAATAAAAGAGATGGCGTAATAAATTGAAAGTATCAAAAATCCCCGTAATCTTAATACCAGAAGGTCGTAATTGATTCCAATATATGCCAATATATATCAAAATATATGCCAATATACCTGTACTACTTATATTCTCGTAGATTAGAAGATATACTCGTGCATTTGTAGAAGATTACTCGTACAACGCACTATGTATGAGTTTCAACAATTTTCGTCACAATGAAACAATGGCATAATAATTTGAAAATATCAATAATCCCTGAATCAACTGTCCCCGAAAATATCAATAATAATGATGTTTAAACCTGAAGACCGTAATTGATATTATCCAGTCAAAAATGCAATGTCAATGAAATTTATTTTATAAACATATTTTTATTATTCAAATCAGAAAAGATTTAATAAACATCGTATGCCACATAACACATTGGATCCGTTGCTAAGCGACATGATATAATTTGCATCAAATAAATTGATGGAAATCATATCGTCTGAATAATGCGATCTCCATGGAAGGTTTAGCGACATTTTCGTCAATTTAGCGATAACTTAAAAAATCGTCAAATTCATCGCCAAGTGGGACTGTAGAACTGATAGTCCCATTTTGCGACAAATTGAAGAAACATCATCACATTACTATCCCCTAACAAAACACAATTAATTTCATTTATTAAGAGCGATTTTATCAATTCCATGATATTTTTATGGATTTACAAATATTTTTATCAATTCGGTGATGTTAAAAAAAAATCGTTAAATGTGTTACTAAGTAGGATGGATGGACTGACCGACAAATGCTACAGAAACATCATTTCAGTACTCTATTCTAAAAAAACAAATTTAATTTACTTGATTTGGGTCATTTTTATCAATTTGGAGACACATTTCCGCTAATTTGGTAAAGTTTAAGAAAAGTTACCAAGTTATTTAGAGATATTCCGCTAAATTCGTAGCTCTAAATTTGCAGATCTGAAGAATAAAATATCCATATCCCGTTTGTATATACTAAATGAAAACACTAAAATTGTATTAGAAGATACATACACCCGTTCTACTCTTTTTCTGCTTCAACAATCGGCTAAATGAATTTATTGGGTAAACACAATATATGAGTTTATTAGCTAAACACAATATATGAGCTTGAAACCTCTTTGCTAAAATAAATGAAAGTGATGTACGCAGTCCGCAATTTATATAATTAAAAGAACAATCAAACCTTTCATTTAAAAAATATATTTTTACATCCATTTATTTATTATTCAAATCGAAAAAATAATAATTGATATTAACAACACATTTAATTTCATTCCGTTGCCGAGCAACATGATATAAGATAGAATCTTCCTCATAAAATGCGAAATTAAATAGCCATTTTGATTTCTTTATACTTTTCATCTTTGAGTAAAAGCTGGTAAAAGAGGAACCATGGAGGTAGATTTTTCCATTTAAATTCATGTTTCAAACAATTCATGTTTTCCTATAGTGACTAATTAATGCAAAAATCCTGCACTAAGCTCAGAAATGAAGTTTTAATTCACGTTGACGTTTTAAACAAACGATTTTCATCCTTTCCGTTTGGATAAACCACGGAGTTAGAGATGTTGTGTTTGACAGATAGAATAAAACCTGCTGTGTTTAAAAAAGATAAATGAAGACATAATATTTAGTTTAAAGAAAATTAGTTTATTAAATTGTAACTTCAATTATTTCAAATTAACAAATACAAAAAACACTGCTCACAGGCAGGCAACTCAGGAAGAATTAACATTAGAATTTTAGACATTAGAATTTTAGAATTTATCAACTTGGTTAAAATTAAGGAATTAGCATAAAACTTTACTCAAAACAATCTATTTTAAATTCCATCAAAAAATCATTAACAAAAATATTAAATTTAAATAATTTTAGAATTTAATCCAGGCTCTTAAAAATTATGAAGGTTTAGAAATTTGCTCTCAGAATACAGTTTTAGAATTTTAAATTTACAGAATAAATTTTGATTAAATGCATTTCAAAAATATTGAGAATTTAAGAAATTAGGAGTTTAAATATAACAGTAATATTCACCAGCTGGGTCATCAGACATGGGGGGGGGGGCGAAGTTCCAATCATTAGAGCTGCACTGGTTGGAGACAAAAAGTTCTAATAGTTGAGCTGACAGGAATAAAATTACACTGGTTTTCTGGAATTCACCCAAACTTGAAACAGGAGAGGATTCAGCATTTTCTTGAAAAGGATTGCAAACTCAGGAGATCAGACCTAACAACTACTTCTGAAACACTCGGATCTTTTTAGAACGGCCGTCCTCGTCAGAAACTACGTTCACGCAGCTCGCATAAGGAATTTTCACCACGTACTTTTCTGGAGAGTTACGTCGCGAATTCCGCGATAAAAGCTTGAAAAATGCATAATTTAAATTAAAACAACTAATGAAAAAAAAAAAGAATAACGCGAGGAACTTAACGTTCCATTAAAAGGTCGCGTGGAACATAAGTTCCATTCGAAAATAAACAACGCGCTTCTCGCGCTAACCACAACGAAGGATTTCAACAAAAAACTGAAACTGAAAAGTTCTGCGCGCGTATTTATACTTGCGGCAAAAGGGCGAGTTTAGATAAACGGCAGCAATTAAAATTCGCTTACCGAAATTAGAATTGCCAAAATAATACTCTTAATTCCGAGAGCAGACGATCCGAAAAAAACGCGAACCAATTAAAAAAATCCCAAATTCCAAAGGGGCGCGAAAAACGCTTAGGTGGCGCCTTTAATCGCAGTAAAAAGCCCGCAAAACAGAATTCCGAAAATGGCCGCAACTGAAATTTTTGAATTACAGTGAGACATGGAAATAACTTGAAACTGTAGAACAAACGGAATTTCTAACCAAAATGGGAAAATGAGACATCAAATTAAAGGGAATTTTAAGGGGAATCAAATAAATAAATAATTTTTAAAATTTACAAATCAAAAGTAATATTAATTCAAGGAATGGAACATTTTTAACTAAGAATATTATAAAGAAAATTAATTTAGATGATTAAAAATATTCTAATTAAAGAATAAATGAAAAAGCCAATAAATATTATTTAAATATTACCAAATTAAGAATATTGAGCCAGGGAAAAAGAAATAAAAGTAAATTTTCAAACCTCCAAATTACCTAAATTCTAAAGCAACCCAACACATTCCTTCCACCTATCCCCCAAAAATTTTTCATTTGAAAAATGAAAAATTTTTGATAATAAAAATAAAATATCTATCAGAAGTTACCAATTTAAGTATAACAATTTTTATCCGAATTCAACCTCTATTTCGGAATAAGCAATTTGTTAACAAACTATAAACTAAAAGAGAATTATATAATGAATAAATTTTTGTACATCAGATCACTAAATTTGTGTAGACAAAAGTAAAGGTAGAGGATTTGACATTGATTCTCATTAGCTATGAATAAAAATAAATTTTTAAGAAAACATTGGACCAGCCAAATAGTTTTCAAAGAATCGAAACATTGAATTTTGAAAAGGTACCTTGAATAACCAATGAGAAACAACTCCCATTTCCACTACAAAATATAAATACCAGCTGGAAAGAAAAAAAAATGTGTAAATAGAGTGATCTAAAAAAATAAAACAATGTACATAAGTTGTATAAAATAAATAAAATTTCAATAGAAGTGTCAAATGACAATTGACACAATAACAATTATTATCAATAAGTAACAATAATATACTAAAATTTCAAAGACACAAGTATCTATTCATGTCCATTCAAAACCAAACAATATCATCTGTATTCTGAAGTTATCTTATATACACTGCCACTTTTATCTTTGCAGAACTCTAATACTTTTAACGACAACAAATATATACCAAAAAATATCAACATATGTGATCAGAACTTACGTCATGGACCACGTAATCAAATATTTGCATAAATCTGCACTCTCAATAACAATAAATAAGTAACTATATATCTCTATCAATATAAATATAATCAATTCATATAATCCAAATTAATCCTTTCTCAATCATTCTCTAAATCCTGCAGTAATCTGCAATATCAATAGCAACAAATTTTATCTTAAATCAACATCAATTAAATCCAGTTTGCAGCATTCTGCAATGTATCAATAACAAATACACACATATAAAAATTATACACTTAAAAAAAATTATGTTGCGCAACAATAAAATAAAAAAAATGTCATTCTAGTTTTTCCTTTGTCGTAAATTATATCTTTGTGTTGGAATTATATCATTCTCATGAGATGTATTACTTGTTGAATTATCAGATTGTGCACAAGAAAAGAACACAGAATCTCTTTCTGGAATTTTTGTTAATCTGTCAATGTGCACCAACTGAATATTTCGTGTGTCATTTAGATGTTGAATTTTAAAGTTTACATTAGATGTTTTTTGTATAACTTTAAAAGGACCTTTATTAAGTTTGGAGAGTTTCTTACAATGTCCTCTTGGAAAAACAGGAATGTATAAATATACTAAATCTCCAACTTTTATATCTTTTATAACAGCAGACTTATTTCTGTATGTCTCTTGTGTTTTAGCTGCTTTAAGTAAGTTCTTCTTTACTATTTCAAAAGATTTTTTCATACGAATTGCCAAATCCTGACTATAGTCACTAACAGTGGTAAAATTTTGTTCATTTAAATTAAAAAGAAGATGATGTGGCAAAATTAATTCTCTACCATAGAGAAGATTAGCTGGAGACTCACCAGTCGAGGAATGGATTGAAGTTCGGTGGGCCAGCAAGGCAAAAGATAAATGTCGATCCCAATCCTCTTGTGTTTCAGACACTAAATGACTAAGTGTGTTAATTATTTTACTGTTTAAACGCTTGCAAACTCCATCTGATTGTGGGTGATAGCTAGTAGTGGTATGTTTTTCAATACCTAATTTTTCATACAACTTCATGGCAGCATTCGAAATGAAATTAGATCCTTTGTCAGTGATAATGTGTTTTGGCACACCATGAAGAGAAAAGAAGTTTTCTAAACAATTTAAAATATTTTCAGATTTAATATTGGGGATAGCATAAGCTTCTGGCCAACGAGTAAAATAGTCGGTAATCACTAGTATGTACTTATTGCCAGAGTAAGTTAGAGGCATGGGGCCAATACAATCCATAGCTATTCTTTCCATAGGGTAAGTAGAATTTGGAAACCTCTGTAAAGGAGCTTTTTGTTTTTGTTTAAATCCTCTTTTCTGTAAACAATCAGGACAACTCTTAACATAATTTAAAATTTGAACATACATCCTAGGCCAATAAAAGTGTTGCTGAATTTTTCTCAAAGTCCTTCTAAAACCACCATGTCCTGCAGTGATCGAATCATGACAATAATTTAGAATATCAGAGATCAAATTTTGTGGAACAACAATACGCTCTTTTCTTTGATATTTTAATTTAGGTTTTCTATTAGTACAATATAATACATCATCTTTTAAGAAAAACATTAAATTTTTAGGGAATGGGTCAATATTTTTATCTAAGCATGAGCCAATTCTTATACAATTAGGGTCAGAATTTTGAGAATTACGTACTTTTAAAAGAAGGTTAGTATCAACATCCAGGTCTATAGTGTTTACGCTTACATTATTTACACATCTAGATAGATAATCAGCTGTTAAATTGAATTTGACATATATGATAGATAATCAGCTGTTAAATTGAATATGAATTCTAATTTGAGAATTTAAGAAATTAGGAGTTTAAATATAACAGTAATATTCACCAGCTGGGTCATCAGACATGGGGGGGGGGCGAAGTTCCAATCATTAGAGCTGCACTGGTTGGAGACAAAAAGTTCTAATAGTTGAGCTGACAGGAATAAAACTACACTGGTTTTCTGGAATTCACCCAAACTTGAAACAGGAGAGGATTCAGCATTTTCTTGAAAAGGATTGCAAACTCAGGAGATCAGACCTAACAACTACTTCTGGAACACTCGGATCTTTTTAGAACGGCCGTCCTCGTCAGAAACTACGTTCACGCAGCTCGCATAAGGAATTTTCACCACGTACTTTTCTGGAGAGTTACGTCGCGAATTCCGCGATAAAAGCTTGAAAAATGCATAATTTAAATTAAAACAACTAATGAAAAAAAAAAAGAATAACGCGAGGAACTTAACGTTCCATTAAAAGGTCGCGTGGAACATAAGTTCCATTCGAAAATAAACAACGCGCTTCTCGCGCTAACCACAACGAAGGATTTCAACAAAAAACTGAAACTGAAAAGTTCTGCGCGCGTATTTATACTTGCGGCAAAAGGGCGAGTTTAGATAAACGGCAGCAATTAAAATTCGCTTACCGAAATTAGAATTGCCAAAATAATACTCTTAATTCCGAGAGCAGACGATCCGAAAAAAACGCGAACCAATTAAAAAAATCCCAAATTCCAAAGGGGCGCGAAAAACGCTTAGGTGGCGCCTTTAATCGCAGTAAAAAGCCCGCAAAACAGAATTCCGAAAATGGCCGCAACTGAAATTTTTGAATTACAGTGAGACATGGAAATAACTTGAAACTGTAGAACAAACGGAATTTCTAACCAAAATGGGAAAATGAGACATCAAATTAAAGGGAATTTTAAGGGGAATCAAATAAATAAATAATTTTTAAAATTTACAAATCAAAAGTAATATTAATTCAAGGAATGGAACATTTTTAACTAAGAATATTATAAAGAAAATTAATTTAGATGATTAAAAATATTCTAATTAAAGAATAAATGAAAAAGCCAATAAATATTATTTAAATATTACCAAATTAAGAATATTGAGCCAGGGAAAAAGAAATAAAAGTAAATTTTCAAACCTCCAAATTACCTAAATTCTAAAGCAACCCAACACATTGTAGATCTCCTAGGATAAAGTTCAGTTTTTCATTAATATCCCGACAACCCCTGGTCTTAGAAACTCGAAATTTGGACAAACTTTATGGGGGGCTATTTTAAGGCTATCTTCAAAATTTCATTCAATTCGGTTCAGCCGTTCTCTCGTGATGATGAGACAAACGAAAGTTTCGTTTTTTACTAATATCTCGAGAACCACTGGTCGTAGAAACTCCAAACATAGACTAAATTTTAAGTGGGGCTATTTCCAGGCTACCCACAAAATTTCATCAAATTCGGTTCAGCCGTTCTCTCGTGATGATGGGACAGACAGACAGATTTTCAATTTTATATATATAGACAAGACTTCCTAAAATCCAGCGTTGAACTTCAAACTACTCAACGCGTATCAGAATCATCATTTGACAGTCCGGTGCATTAAATTAAACACAGTAATGAGATTTATTGCTACGACCATTTAGACGACATTACATCTCTATGTACCATTTATATTGCCAATAGAGGTAACTAGTGCTATCTGTATTGGCAACAGAAATGGTCTATTAAGAATAATGTGCCATCTATTAAGAATAATGTGCCATCTATTGAGAATAATGTGGCAATATTCGCTTACTGGTGAGTCTTAATTTAAACAGGATATGAGAGGGAAGCCGCTTTGCAACCTGGAGGTATATACCGACTTAAGTTTCCAGTCATCAAAGCCAATAACTTCTCTTATAGTAAAACCCCAGACACGTGGTTTGAGTAAACAGATCGATTCACCAGGCGGGGTCCAAAGAACACTCATCAAGGCTCCACTTGCTGACGGTTTTGGGCACATATTACAAAACTTTTCCCCACACCATCACCTGGAAAAGTTCTATATGGTACGCGGAACACACATTCGGGGCACCGGGGTAACTTCTCATCACACCATCATATTGTATTCTTGTTCCCCTTTGCGGATGTGCGTCAGAGTAACAGTTTTCAGGCCTGTAAGTAATAGGTGTAAATAAATGTCTTACACAAAGGGGGGAAATACTCTAAATAAAGTAGTATGAAAGACTACGAGCATGTATGTCGTCGGAGGCATTCGAACCTACGCTCCACCTCATTCGTGAGATGTATCCTAAGCGTTATACTTCACAGCCACTTCCCCCCTCTAAGTCAGCATTTTCCACAGTACCAAAATGGGATCATCCCCTAAACATCATTATGAAAATACAGCTGCTGTTGATTTTGCCCGTGGAAAATTCGATAACAAGCACGTATACAGTAAGATACAAATTATCTTTGCTCTTATAAACAACACTAGAAACTGCTTATCCCATTAATGATATCCACTAAATTTTCTGTCTGCTGAAATTATCAGCAACTTGCACTTACGCCGTGGAATCAGGGTTAAGTCTTGCTTAAATAGCTGTTTTCACCAAATTCAGTTGATACACACGATCGAAATATACTACTCTTCCCCTTTACTTTTTGGACCTTTTCAAAATTGTCGTCTAGTTAGTTTTATCCAACTGTACAGTGAGTGAAACATCCCAAACCCAATGATGGAAAATTAGCGTATGATCCAGAATGTTCCAAAATTACACTTTACAGTTCCGAAACTCAACTAAGGCTATATGGTTGCACCCTGATTATAATGGCTGTGACTTGAAATGTATGTACAGATCTACCTTCAGTTGCTATTTGTCCTGCTTATGTCATGAAGTTTTGAACACTCGAACTGTTATGGCATCCTCTTAATCGAATTTTCCCAAATCTGCTCCGATTCTACTTAGTGTATAATGTGATCGAAAATGATACTTATCGTAGCCAAGTTAAACTGAACTGACTTCTTGCACGCCTGAATAATAGGAGCGTGTTCAGAAACGTTTGGAAAAATCGCACCCTTGCGTTAAGCGTAGCCAATCAAGGTAATCTCCATTTTGTGATGTTTCATATCCTCTATCCGCTGGATCGCGACTTTTAAACTCAGATAAAGTATATCACGTTGAATGCCACAAAAATGGTTAAACCTGAAGAATAAATAGCCCCGAGAGTTGGAGTGCATCAGTGTGAACATAAAGTGGTCTTATGCGGTGACTGAGTTGAAAGCGAAATCTGGAGCTTGGGCGAGGGACGCCGATCAAGGGACGGACGTAACGGCAGTATTACGCCTGCGTGGCATGCAGCAAGAAAGAGCTTGTGAAGCAATTTAATCGAGAGCTACCGAGTAGGAGACAAAACCAACCGACTCGCCGAGTGAGTTACTGGGATTGATGAGTATCAGCGAGCAGGGGGGTGGAGCTCCCTAGGCTATTACGACTGGGTAGCAGACGTGAAGAAAGATATCATTAAGCAAGTCTCGGTGGCAAGAATCAGTAGCAATCAGAAGGTTCCAAGAGTTTACAAGTATGTGTCAGCAAGCTGTGGGCGTGGGGCCGGACGGGGTGAAAGAGTTCGCGAAATAAATCCCGGGGTTTGGCAAACATCGGAGAAAACTGGGCATAATCCCAATGGGTGTAATACGCCTTAAGCTGCATTGCGAACAAATAGCAAAACGCAGAGTTCTGAAATTGTACAAATGATCCCGTAAATATGCGAAACGGGCTTAGAATTTTGTTTTAGGCTAATTAAACATTAATTAATAAAATTTTGCATTTCCCATTATTAGCAAAGTTTTCATTAGTCGATCGAGTTCTCAATTTTTTTGTGATTGGTTTATTGTTAAAACCTCTCGTTTATGTCGGAAAATGGTAGACTACGACGTTAGTTTGTGGGCTTGAAGCAATTTTTTCAATGCCATGCCTTATTGACCTTACTAATACTTTAAGGGCGGGCTGAAAGAGTTTGTAAAACGAGATCCGGAAGTCACAGAGCTTCAGAGAACAAGAAGCAGAGTCGAACGGGCGTTCGCGTAGTCGGCGGGATAAAGTGCTCGCAAACCTATTTTCGGCAGTAAGTGAGGGGTAGTGTTCATAGGGCGATACCTCCGGAATTTGGCGAGCGTTAGCAAGGTGGGGACATGTAAGTCGATCGGGAAGAAAGAGCTCGCGAAGCGAGTTCCGGGAATTTGAGAGTGTTAGCGCGATGTTTGCCAAAACTCCAACAACTGCTGCCTGGCACTTAGTGAGCAATGGACACAGAGGAAGTTCTGTGCACCGGCTTGGGTAAAATATCTCCGGGATGAATATGATTGGTGAGAGAACAGGGAGGAGGGGGCAATGATGGACGTAATATGCCTGCGTAGCAGGCTGAACGAATGAGTTCGCTAAACGAAATCAGTAAGCGCCATCGAGTAGGAGTCGCAAATTTACGGGCTTTGCGAGCGTTAGAAAAGTCCAACTTATTAAAAGAAATATATGCAGAAATATTTCCCTAAAATGACGAAATTCTACGCATATACATGGTTAAAAGAAATTATTTAGTTCTCAAAAACGCACTTACTCTCGCAAAAAACAAAACTTTCATTCTAGTTTTTTCCTCATTAACATTTCATATAACTGCACACGTGTTTCGCGTGCTTCTTCTTTAGAAACTTTGTTAAATTATTCATAATACTTTCTCAGCTATTACACTCCAGTCAAGATTGCCAATTAAGAAGTTAAAAAGTTTCTATAAAAAGTTGAAAACTGCATGCACTTAATCCCTACTGCATAGCGAGGAAACGGAGCAGGCGCAAATCGTGGGATTACAATTGAGACTTTCTGGGAATAATCATTTCTAACCAGTTCACGATGTATTTGCTTATAATGCTTTTAATATAGTGTAGAATAAATAATATATTCGATCGGGAAATTCATTCCATAATATACTATAGGGTGTTGCAAAAATTGTAGTACTAAATATATTTTGAGCGATTGGTTACAGATCCATGGCTCCAATTTAAGAAATTATTTCAGAGGAGATATACTTTCAGACTGCTACACATTTGGTCGCTCGATACATTTTAGTAAAATGCATAAATTTTAATTTTTTATACACGCCCCCTATAAAATAAGTTCAATTTAGCAAATTATAGGACTTTAATAATTTTGGACCAATTAAGACATAATCGAAAACATGGATTTCCCGGATCGTACAATAATTGGATCTTATTAGATAAAATTTCTATTCGAAAACTTTCATGAGTACGCAAATGTTTTATACAGCTCCCAATAATCGACTGGGAACTTTAATTAATAATGGAACTTTCTTTGTTTTCCGAATTGAGTTATTTAAAATATTTACTTTCTCATGCTATGTAATTGAGAACAAACAGTATAGAGAAAATATTGTTTTCACAAAAAATTCCGAATTCGATATTTTGGTGGCAATATATGTTTTAAGACTTCCTGGATACGTTTTGACTGTTTTTGGAGTGATGTCCGTCCGTCTGTCTCTCTGTGATCGATTTATTGTGTACACTATGGCGGTCACAAAAATCAATGGATTTTCACGAAACTTTACATCCGGATTATCAAAATAATCTAGAATTTATTTTAAATTCGAGTGAAAACTTCGAAATTTATTCGAAATTTTATATTCTTTCAACATGGCAGCATAGGACAAAGTTTGGCATAATCATACATAACAGAATTTAATTATGGCTCAATAAAGATCAGGAGACTTGACAGCTCTTCACAACCATTGTTGTGACAAATAGCCGCGGTTTGTTCGTGACGTCAATAGTCCCCCCCTGGGGTAGAAGTTACCGCCCCGGGGTACATAAGCTATTAAGCCCGGGGTACATAAGCATAAGGGAAATAAGCTATTCTTACAGCAGATAAATGACTATTGGTTTTCAAGTATTACTCAAAGTATCTTTTCTCGTGAATGGAACGAGTTAGATCCACGAGAATGATGTCACCAAATTTATCGTATGATATTACATATGAAAAGTAAACATGTTTCTCAACAGTTAATATTTTTTTAATTTATATTTTTAATAAATGTATTTGTAAAATGTGCAATATCTCGAGAACGGTTCATGCTAGCGTTCTATAGTTCATGTCAATCGTTTTCTAAAGAAAAATTACATAAGAAATGTCTATTTGCGTAACTTTATTAAAAGTTTTGATTTTTTGATGATTTTTTAAAAATTTCACTCGAAAATTTAGTGGGGTTCTGAACATTCGATTGCGTTTTAAAACAATAAGTTTCCAGTATTCATGGATTGTGATTTTTGTACCAAATTTCCTTCGAGACGCTCCATTCGTTCGTGAGATATCGTCTCCATAGACTCACTGACGCACACACACACACACACACACACACACGCACACACAGTCGTAACCTCAAAAATGCTTTATTCGTGATCAGGGTTGCTTGAAACATGCTCTCTCGTCGAAAACTCGAATTCGAATTTTCGACCCCCGTCACAATACTTTCCTTATACATTAATAATATAAGGAAAGTAATATAAAATTTAGAATAAGTTTCAAAGTTTTCGCTCAAATTTAAAAAAAATTATATCAAGCTCTAGATTTTTTTATAACAAAGCCGGATAAAAGTTTCGTGGAAATCCATTAATATTTGTGGCTGCTATTGTGAACACAAGAAATCGGCCACAGACATCAGACAGACATCACTCCAAAAATAGTCAAAACGTGTTCAGAAAGTCTTAAAACATATATTGGCATCAAAATCTCGAAATCTAAAATTTCCCGGAAAACAATACTTTTTCAATACTACGTATGAGAAAGAGAAAATTGTGTCAAAAATATATTGTGTTAAATATTGTGTCCTATAGCTATATTGTGTCAAATAAATGCCTTTTGTAACAGTTTTATCATAGATTCCTTCTCATATGTTTCTTCTTTTATCTCACCTTGTTGTTGAGTTTATTATCTTAACATTATAAATTCTCTTAGGGGTGCTGTGATTACTTTTATCCGATCGAGCATGATCACTCTACCATAGATAGATCTAACGTGTGCACTCAGGGACCTTTCCTTATAAAGTTATTGGGATATTTGAGAACTTTCTTCGGAACTCTGTATTTATATAGTCTTGAAATCCAGCAGTCAACAGCAATAAGCCTATTTCATTTAAGCAAAAAGTAGGAGAAATTAGTAATTTGAACTGATTTATACTATAAGGAAAGCTCTGTCTTTAGTTATTTCTCAGAGATTAATGAAATTCGTTTTTTGGGAAGATTCGAATTTTTAATGGCATACACAAAATATAAATGATGATCTGCATTACCCGCACTTAAATCCCAGCGACGCTATCTGTATTATTATCTTAAATAACTCTTGTGTTCCAAATATCTGATTCTAGAGAGAAATATCTCAATTACAGTGCAATGTAAACCTATCGTGACTTAAGTAACGGATCTTGGCATCCCTTGGAACGCTGACGGTATTAATAAATCACCTAAGGTCTTCTAAATTAATGTCAGCGTCAGCTATTGTTATCCAGGTCAAACTAATCGATGCTTGTTTGATACATCAATGTCTGCCGTAGGAATATAAACTGAAATATATGACATGGAATCATAAATGGAATTAATCTAAGCTTAGGCTGTGGATACTTTCTTATAGTGGAGTTTAGAAAATATAGTTTTACTGGCATTTTTCGAATTCGAGATTTTAACCAACAAGTGTGTTTTTAGAATTAAACACATTTAGAATGACTTCTGAAAGATGTTCTGCCAGTGTATGTGTGAGGTCTGAATACGATAAGAGAAGAACGATTTTGCGTATCGCCATAAAAATTTACCTACTACTATGTAACCTATTATGTAAAATCTAGAACAATATGAAAATTTTACAATCCGCTTTATTTGGGCACTTTACATTAAGCAACAAATGGTGTTTTTCGTCACATGAAATAAAACGTTCATCAGCCTCAATAGTACTTTTTATTCTGAATTCAAATATGTTTATATTTTCTCTATAACAAAGTAATTTAAGATGATTAAGTTATGGCAAACCCTTTACCCGATAATTAATTATACCGTGCATTTATGTGGTATCTAAAATGTAACGGCGAATAATTTTGGACTATATTTTTACTTTGGAATTATTGGCATATGTATTTTGGACACACTTTACATCTTACATAATAAAAGAAGATGGCTGTGTGTGTCGTCTGTAGCGAAAAATCGGAGCTTCGGACAGCAGCAAAATTCTTACTGGACTCTTCTTACGACAGTTTTTAAAATGCGAATTCGTTTAAAAGTTTTTAGAACTTTTAAAGCCGTATCTTCAATTAAATTTCAGCTTAAAAATCAATTTAATCCTGCAGAAAACTCCCAAATGCAAGAGATATGGAAATAGATGCTCTGCAAACTGTCAGGCATTCTGGGTCTCAGACCTTTGGTCTATACACTTGAGTGCTATAAAATTTGCATTTTTCTAATTTCATGGATTTTAAAGCTAAATTTTCAATTTTTGGAATATAGAATTCTTTCAGTTCTGAAAATGTGACGTGAACTTTAAAGAATAGTATATAAAAATGTATTTCTACTTATCTTTGTAAAGGAGCTTTTTTCTTTTTCAGAAGCTTTTATTAAACAATTAGTATCAGATAATGTGGTACTTTGCAGCTTATTTTTTAGATTTCTGTTTCAGATTGTTTTTTTTAAACTTAATTTTCAGTGCTATGCTAATTTTTTTTTAAATATAAAATTGTCCGTTTTGTCCATAGTGTGTCTTATTAGTCTAGAAGGGACGAAACAGATGCAACTTAAGCCCAGGTCCGAATATTTAAAAACCAACAACAGGATCCAATGGACGATGTAGCACAGAACTGAAAGCAAGCAATGAATTCATTCAATTCCCGATTTAAATCTCGGGCAACATAGAGTACATTTTATAATGCAAAACAATGTTTATACCATTTCTTAGTTAATCTTCTACAAATCTGAACACCATAAAAGCCTACACAAAAAAAATTTCGGAAAACTATACTTATTTTTCATTACCGATTGAGAAAGTAAGCAATATTTATATAAATATTTTGTATTAGACCAAAATGGTATTAAAAAATGTGTCCAAATTTTAGGGGATATATTGATGACTATTTTAAAGGAAAGAAATAAAATAAATTAAACATAATACATGCATTAACCCCTTAGAGGGGTGTGAACGATAAAAATATACACTTTGTTGCAAATACAAAATACAGTCCCGATAACCATCCAACCAATTACAAGGCACCTAATCTGCAGGGAACCGTTTAAAAAGAATATTTTACATTGAGACAAGAATGATTACGAGAAAATTATGTACACAAACATAATAGGACTATAATATAGGTAAAAGAATAGCATAAATAAGGAACAAAAAGCAACAGACATTTAGAATAGTAGATAAAATTTATTTGTGTACAGTAGTGGAAGCTGATAAGTATTACTGGACAATAAATTTTGACTTTTTGTGTGTCTCTGAGTTACCTTTATCTTGTTTGGTCTGCTGAATATGAAAATAGTCGTCAAAATATCAGATAAGTTATTGTGTAAAATGTTTTTATAGATATTTAAAAAATATCTGCATATACATAATCCTACTAAAATTCTCATACAGGAAACCTGTCGCTTGTAACAAGTTTCTGCAGCATCTTTCACAAGGATCTAACAATAGTTTGTTAGCATTGCTGATTTCCATTTATCATAGTACATATTTTGTACGGTAGTATTGCCTAATGAAACCATTCTACGTGCGCCATTGACAGCACCGAAGTAAAATTTCTCTTGTAGCGTCTGAATTGTCTCTTGCAGCGTCTGAATTGTCTCTTGTTCTTATAGTTTCTATGCAGTTTTCTATATAGTTTAGCGTTTGTATAGTCTTCTGTAGCATTTCAAGAAGATCTCTAGAAGTAGTGCGCACCATTCATTTCTACTGAACTCCTCCCATGTCTCGATAACTAGAGATAATCCTCGATTTTTAAGTGAATATTCATAATCAGCGTGTTCAGATTAGTGAAAAATAGCTACTTCTGTCTTATATATTGCTGTGCGCTAAAAAAAAGTTACTTAAAATAAGTACTATTATTATTAATTATAATAATATATTGTTAACTTAAACTTAATATACACGGTCGTAAATTACTCATATAGTGGTACTTATTTATTGTTGTATATTGTATTGTTGTGCTGCTATATAAAACCCTCCAATTATTTAACTTTGCGTGAGTTCTGCAAAGGAATGTTATTAGAATAATATTAAATCAATTACTCCATTTAAACTTTAACAATAAAACATTTATTAGCAACATAAACACTTATTAATTCATTACACAATTAATTATTAGTTTTGGCTGGGGAACATGTGAGACCACCTAACTGGCCTAATATATTTGTTTAGACCTAGATATATTTTTGAGGAACATATACCTTCAAGTCTGTTTTGTACTTTGTCACCACCAGGTACTTCGCCGATCATATTACCGGCATAGACTCGAAGTACTTTATTCACTGACCCGTAATATCGACGATAGCTTTGTACTCATGGCGTGCACACCCGCACATCAACAAGTCATCATGTCGCACAAGTATCTCTCTAGTCTCTGCACAAGTCATTAAGTCATAATTGTAATGTCGAACTCAAACTGCTATTCCACAAGTCGTTATTTAGGTCATCGTCTAGAAGTTATCTGCCAAAGTCTATGCTCAAATTCCCTAGTGTCATTCTTCGGTCACAGACTGTGGCTCTCTTTTTCCCTCGGGGATGTCACTCCCTCTTTGCTTTCATTTGCAGCATTCAGTGTGACGTAACAGGCACTTTTTTCATTGGTTAATTATTGAACCAATGTCGCTACTTGGCATCCTCGTAAAGGCCCGCTCGGCCCCCCTCTGTCTTGATGCTCCTAAATTTATGGTTTGCTGTAAACCTCGGCGCCATCCAGACTACAAGTTAATACTTGTAGTCTGGATTATTCGATGTTTCAGACACAATAAATAACTGGCATATACTTGTCTCACCAAAACACATGTGATATCTATTTTTATTCTCACATATATAATTTAGCTGTTGTCCAGAGTAAATAATTTAAATAAATTAATATAATTAATAAAAAGTGAAGCAAATGTATCTATGGATGATAAGTTCATAAAGGAAATGTGAAACTAGTGGCAGTACAAAGTTGAGTTGTTGGAGAGATTTTTCGGGGTTAGCAAGCTTTGGTACTGGTGTAGATTTCCCATGGGTCCAAATGGTATGATTTTTTATGAGGTTGATATTTGTTTTTTACAAGATATTTATTAACTTCAATTTTAATCACTTGATAATCTGTTAATATGGGATTCATGTGCGCTATAGATGGGTGAAACAATAGTAAACATTTGTTATCTTTTGATTCGATTCTCCTGCCAATCAATAATCTCATTGTAGTTGCCGAGTAAAATAAGCATACTGAACAAAATTTATAATACAAATATTTATTAAGAATATATGTAAACAATTTATGTAAGGTGCACCACTAGTGTTTGTTTTTTTCGATACAATCACGAGTTATCAAACTAAATCTTAGCATCACAAGTGCTAACTAAATTCAGACTAAATTTTTTAGTCTTATGGGTGTCATTTCAATTACAAATATGATATGATTAAAAATTGGATTTGCCTCTAGCATTTTGATGGTTGAAATTTTTGCTCTTCATATTATGTATCCGCAGTGCATGCGAAATTTAAAAGTTTATCAACCTGACAAAAAATAATTTTGAAATTTGAATAAAGCAGCAATTTTCAATTTATACATAATTGATTCTATTTAAAGATGTTGTCAAACTCACTATTATAATACGCTTGTACATCGAATTACATATAAGTACAACCGAAAGTTACAAAATATATATTCACTGCTTGCGAACAATGTATTCCTTGATGAAAACATTAAATTTTTTTAATTGATCTCAGAAAATTACCTTGAAATGTTAGAATTAATTTAAATTGGATAACAATATGCATTTCTTTAAATGTATACGTGTGTTTCCGAATTAATCTATCAGAGTACTTTATTATGCCATCTTTGGTATCATTCCCAAAAAAGGAAAAAAATAAATTTCTAACTGAAAATGTCTAGTTTGCCCATACGGTATTAATTGATGGTAAATATAACTTAATATTCAAATTCCGGACATAAAATAAACCCGGATTCTTGAATGTAGTGCAATTTTGACAAACAATGTTTTTTTTTAAATGCACATGCGTTTATACGCTGGCCGAACCAGGCACTTTCTCGGAAATTGTTGATACGTTCTTTTATATATGTAAATATTTCTTTGCTTAATATTTGGTTTCATTCGGTTACGTAGTTTCGGGGTACAGGTTGTAAAAAAGAATATTACTAACATGTGACATGAAGTTCTTTATAAACAACCTATTGAAAGTTGTTTAAAAGGACAAAAACATCGCATTTAATATTATTTGATCTTTATCGAAAATAATGCTTTAAGACGTGCCATCTGTGGCGTAGTTTATATAAAATCTGAAATATTTCCCAACAAGTAGCACTAAACTCAAATGTAGGGAGATTTTCTCAAAAATAATTGGCATCGTAGAAAAAATCTATCTATCCATTAGTAAGTTGGGGAGACCGGGGTAAGATGACAAACTGGGCAAGATGACTAATCACAGTTTTAACGACTTTATTCTTAGGTGGAAGCACTTGACGAGTATAGGTAAAATCCCCTGTATCACAGCAACTAATCGCATTCGGAAGACCCCATTTTTGCTACACGTACGATTTATATTCTTAGTCACTTTATTAAGGGCCGTGAAACTATTTTCGACTTGTACTAAATAAGCTTGAGCTACTTAAAGGTAAGTCATACAATTCTGATATAATTTATAGTTACACTTTATAGTATCAAATACTCAGCTAAGCTATCATAGTTTTAACCTGATGCATAGTTTACTGCACACCAGCCATGTTGTTTCGTTTAGTCATTCGAGGCAAGATGACGAAGTTTGGCGGGGACAAGATGACGAAGTGCGTCATCTTCCACAAATAAAAGCACATCTATTTCTTTAAGAGCTAATGATAGCGACACTGAAAGTGTACTTAATCCCAACTGTGAACAAATTCCGGGATCCAGATGCTCCCCCCTGTTCCATTAATATTTAACTTTAAACCCTTACCACAAGTTAAAAGATCAACAAAAAAGAGAAGAGAAATGTCAACCAGTGTTTTAACAAGTTCACTAATAAGAAATTTGTTGCTTGAGAAACAAAATTCAAAGGATGAAATGGAAAAAAGGGAAAACACAGAGAAATAAGGAGAAAATTGCTAAACAATTGCGTTTCGAGGTAAGCGCAGATCAAAAGAGGATATTAACTGCCCACCTCGTGTTGAACTTTATATTGGTCCACCCGACGATGACTGGATACTGTGCTTGCTCTCAATGCGTAGCTTGGTGGCAGGAAAACTATACTGGATATGAAAGAAGGAAATTCATCTGTGAATTTTGTAAATAACATAATTCTTTAATGATTGTACACCTTTAAACTCTATTAGTGTTTTGCACGTTCTTTAAATACCGCAAAAGTTTTGTTAGGTCAAAATTCGCGAGTTGTCATCTTGCCCCATATTGAAAGTCATCTTGCCCTAGCACTGGGGCAAGATTAATTTTTTTGACAATATGTTAAAACATTTTTTTGTATGGTTTAATTTGGGAGATTATCCGATATAGTTTTTTTATTAATAATGGAGCGTATGAATAATTTATTTATGTTGAAAAAAATATGCATTATAAGTTTTACGAATTAAAAAAATTCAAATTCGCTAACATCGTCGTCTTACCCCGGTCTCCCCTACTATATTTTATCCAAAACTTCATAGACCAAAAGATGTCGCTCGAAAAATATTAGTGTTAATAAATAAAATGTTCATCTTTAACCGTAGTTAAACTTTATCTAAAGTACGAACTTCATTGGGTGACTCGTTTATGAAATAGAGTACTCACAAGTTCTGTGATTTTCTGACAGATAACTTCAAACTCAATGAGAACTGATCCAACATTCTGGATATGAATTAAATAAGTAACAATTATATAATGTTGCTAAAGACATAATTTTTCTAGGATGTACCGTTTGGGAATTAAAGCTACTTGAAATATACGATCTATCTAGACGCAACTAGACATGGCGAATTTCATAAGGTAAATCTAAAAATCTTACGTGGGCATCAGATGATGTTTCCACAGATTCAAATTCCTTGTCTCCAATTGCGACTTTCCTTATGCAGTACCATGCATTTTCTAGGGTAAGTAAAAGAGAAATGTGTTTTATGCTAAAATAAGACAGCATTGATAAACGATAGTGATGAAGAGAAAAACCATGATTGTTGCTACAAGCTTATTCTTTTGACTTCCAGTACGTTTTTTGCAGAAGTGCTCTTATCTGAAAGAGAAATATCTGTGTACAATAAATGAAATTGATCCAATTAATAGGACTGACGTTTTCATGCTCAAATTAATATATCTAAATGATACTAAACATTTTTAATTAATTTAACTTATATTAATTCAAATTATATTGGTAAAAATTCGTAAAAGCTGTATAAGAAGGAATCAGTTACTGTTCTTCTTAATTCTTTTACTTCATGCATTTAGTAAAATAAATATGTAAAAGTAAAAAAAAATATAGTTTTTTAAAGTACACCCATTTATTATTTATATATAACTTTAATGTATGAAAAATGTATTTATTAGAATGGATGTACAATGAAAGACAACGACATATTAAATGTGGACGTTCTAGCTGCTCCGGTTTCCAGTTATACCCCCTAAAACTAGTACATTCTTATGACGGGTGCAGGATGGACTAGATGGTAGGGTTCAAATCCAAAAAGCAAAATATGTCATAAAAAACAGCGATATGATCTATATAGTTACACCGTACCTCGAGTTATTCCCGAAATATGAGAACTTTATGAGAAGGAATATGAGAAGGAAGGCCTAGGACGGGTTGGCCCGATAAAGTTGAAAATCAAATGAATTAAAATGTTCCACAAAACACAACGACGTACTGAATTTTATGGTAGTATGATAATGGAACTTGAATTAGTTAGGAACTTAGATATTTAAAAAATGAGTACATTCTATGGAAGGCACAGGCTAGACTGGCCCGAAAATGTTGAAAGTCAAAATGATATGCCAGATTTCATATTACTATGTTTAATGGAACTTGATTAGTTAGGGCTTCAAAAAGTTGAATCACGCTGACAACCCAAAATCAGATCAAATGAAATAAGAAATTGCAATAATAAAGCTTAAATTCAATTTAATGATAAATTCATTAAATGAATTTATTATGGAATTCATTAAATGAATTTATTATGGAAATTTATTTTATTTTGCACATTTTCACAAAATACAGGAAACCAATTATTACAAAAGTGTCATAAGGCTATTTCTTAGTACAATATATTAATTTTAGATAATTTCACATTTAAAACATATTAAAACCTATTTAAAACCCATTTATTTAACTCTAAAACACAAATGCAAACAAATGTAAATATAAATCTAACAAATAAAAAAATATTTACCATTAAAAAAATATTTGTTGTTGTAGTTTATGATCTATGTAATTAAAATTTAGGTCTAAATTTTGAACTTATGATTTAATTGCAAATATTTTATATGATAGTATTACAGTATGCAGTAAAATGAGACAAGCACGTTTATGCAAAGTGATATTTTACAGTTATTATATTAAAATAACAGCGATATATAAATTTATTATTTTAGACAAACCATGAATGTGGTTTGCGAGTTTCATAATGACCATCTTTTAATACAGTGAGCGAAAAAAGTATAAGAACTAGCGAAAACTCGCCAAATCTAGAACTCTTTTAGACGGAAATGTATGCAAATTTCTTAAGTAAAACTATTAATAAAATTAATCTCTTTTTCATGTAAATTAGTTAAATTTTCCAAAAATAAATATGTATAAATTTACTTTATAAATTTTAAACCCATGTGATCTTGGAAAAAAGTATAAGGACAACTGTTATTTCATCTAAAATTATAGTAGCAGAAAATGACCATTTCAAATATAAAGACTGGGTTTCTAAACAAAATTCACACTTGCCTCATTTTTTCACGTTTTTTGTACGATATCAGAAAGAACTCATCTGTCTGACCTTGAAAAAGGGGAAATTCTTGCTTTTAAAGCATGTGGATTGAGTGGGCATGAAATTTTGAAAAAAATTAAAAGATCTAAGACTGTAGTTTATAATTTTCTAAAACAACCTGGAATGTATGGGATGAAAAAACGAACTGGAAGACCAGAAATTCTAACGCATCGACAGAAAAGAATGGTTGTCAGAAGAGCTTGCGAGAAAAAAGAAACTGCAAATGAAGTTAGAAGAAATTTGGACTTACCATGTTCCACACGAACAGTTCAAAATATTTTGAATAAACATCCGAATATTTGGTATGGAAAGTTAATGTCACGTCCGCTTCTTAAAAAGGAACATAAGGAACGAAGACAGGAATTTTCAAAAACATGTATTTTTATCTGTCTAAAATGGATTGATGTAATCTTTTCGGAAGAAAAGAAGTTTTATCTTGATAGGCCAGATGGTGTTTGCTATTTTTGGCATAATCTGCGTAAAACCAAAGAAGTTTTTTTTCAAACATCAATACGGTGGGGGCACAGTAATGATTTGGAGCGCTTTTGCAGCAAACGGAACCATGTCTATCGTCTTTATCAACTACAAAATGAACTCTGATAAATATGTTGATATGTTAGGCGAACACTTGTTACCTAAGGCCTCACTAATTACTCCAGAAGACCATATTTTCCAAGAGGATAACGCTTCCATACAAGTTTCTAAGAGTGCAAAACTCTGGTTTGACGTTAATTCAGTAAATTTATTTGATTGACAGGCGAATAATCCCGATCTCAATCCAATAGAAAATTTATGGGGCCTTCAAGCCCGAGAAGTTTATAAAAATGGCACACAATATCAGTGTAAACAGGATCTTGTGTTAGCCACCAAAGAAGCTTGAAATAACATTTCCATAGACATTTTAAAATAACTTTCAGCATCAATGACTTCTCGGCTTATTCAAGTAATTGAAAAAAGGTTGTTTTCTTGATTATTAAGAGAAACATTACGCAATTTAGAACATGCCCTTATACTTTTTTCTATATTTTCTTTAATGATAATCGTTAAAAGGTCAACTTTTGTAAGGTTCATATTTGTTGTTTAATGTGTTGTATATGTTATTGTATAATTTCATATTAGAGGTCATAAATATCAAAAATTCATTTTGATAAAGTGAAAATAAAGTATATTTTCATTCAATTATATGTTGTCCTTATACTTTTTTCGCGCACTGTATAAATCAAAAGTTTGAAACTATAAGATTTCTATCCTCTATGTGTCATATGAAAATGCAATTTAAATGATGACAATAAAATGGTTTAATAGGACGTATTTAGGGATGAGTTTGATCCTTATCTGATTATGATGTCATGATCATATAAACTGTCAAAACACATGAATTTCCTGTTCAAATATTGACGTTATGTTAAAAAGATGAAGTTAGTTTTATTCTTATTATTGCTCGAACACTTAAATCTATAGAAAACTTATTTTGAAATCGAAAAATGTGGAGCTTGTGATTTTCAGAGTCGTATAATTTGCTGAAATTTGTGAAACTGTATCGAAATTATAATAAAGGGAAAATGTTAAAGAAAATGTTGGCCATACAATATATAAAAATATTTTCTTCCATTCGTCAGTGTATGTATTTTTGTATGTGTATCCAGGGGTTTTCTCCATGAATACTTTTTCTAGGAAGTTGATTTTTGTATTGAAATAAATCTTCACGGGTACAGTTGCACGTGCAGTTCACAGTTGCACGTACTATCCAAAATTTTGAAAAAGTTCATATATTTGAATGTACGAGAAAAAAGTTCCAATAAAACTGTCATATTTCTATATGAACAAGAACGATCAATCATGCAAAAAGCTTATGAAACACATTCCAACTGAAATGCAATTTTATTTAAACATCACTAAACTGCGATACATTCAGCGCTAATATATTTTAAATTGTCACATTACTACAATAATTTGTTATATTTGAGAACTTAAAACTTCATAAAAAAATTAACTTCATTCAAATGACGTCATCGAAATATAAATCGTCTGTCTCGCTATATAAAAGTAATGAATATTTCATTCCTACACTTTATTCCAGACTCCACAGTTGAATAATTTTGAGCGAAAAAAAATTCAGCAATTCTTATACAACTCACTTCAATTACAATCACTCGTTCAGATTCTGCATCCATTAAAATTAAACTTCGTTGTAGAAATAATCAAAGTTTGATGATCTTTTAAACTAAACAATATTGTAATTGCGTTGGAACAGAATACAGATGCACAGAAAATGTCCAAAAATAAAGCGGTTTTAGGACGGATGCAACACTAAATATAAATTTAAAAGAACTTTAAAAATCACGATTTTAACTCTGAGAAAAAAATATGGATGACATATTTTATTTTGAAGTGGGTCAAGTGATCTCTTCATATTGTATGGGTTGTTGTTTTTGAAACCCAGACCGTCCGACCTACCAGAAAGGTGTAAGGTAACTGTTTTGGACGGTCGGGAAGTGCCACCCAATTTAGACCGAAACCCAGTGGGGGAGGCATCCACAGGGACCGTACCCTCCTTCCCCTACCACCAACCTCTCAGAAGGACTTTCGGACCCACATGTTTAACGTGATCGTACTCCGCGTGAACACGGCGGCAGTTTTTGGCAGTGGCTGGAATCGAACCCGGGCCTACCGAGTGCAACTCCAGCGCGCTAACCAATGGGCTACCGCGCCCTCATATTGTATGGGTGTAATTATTATTTAAATTTTTATCTAAAATCTACCAAACGCATTTTGTTGAATTTTTTTTGTGTATTTTATGGGATAATTTAAATATTTCCTAAAATTTTTGGAGCAATTTTTGAATTCTAAATTCGTTTAAAAATGCTTGAAAAATTGGGTTCCACACTGTTCAATGTTTTTCACTTTTCAACCGTATTTTAATCCAAAACTAATTATTTATTATATTTTGAAAGCTTCATCGAAAGCAAATGAATTTTATTCAAATGATGTCATCGAAATATAAATCGCCTCTATATAAAAGCAGCATTTCATTCATAAACATGTTTCCAATCATTTCATTCATCACAATATTATAATAATTTATTTTATTTAAAATTTTAAAAATTATTATCTACCATATTTATTTTAAAATGTGAAACCTCTCTAATATATAAAGCAACGAAACTCTTGGATAGATATTTATTATATAATATATCTCTTTTTTTTCTGGAGGATATAGCAAAAGTCAGAATTTAATTGAATTTGTTTTTCTCTGTATATTAAATAATTTTTATTTAAAAAACTACCTAACATATTTTACTGAAATTTTTTCTATATAGTTTATGGGATAATTTAAATATTTCCTAAAACTTTCGAGGCAATCTGTAAATTTAAAATTCGCTTAAAAATGTTTGAAAAATTAGGTCCAATAGGGTTCAATGTATTTCATATTTTCAATCCGGGTTCAATCCGAGAGTAATTGGGTGATATTATTGATTTGCATTCCCATATGTCAAGAACATACTAAAATTTCATTTTGATAAAGCCATTTTTACGGCAGTTATCGTGCGAACGGATAGACAAGACAGACAGACAGACATACAGATGAATGAACAAATTCATAAATACTTTTCAACTATGTTGTAAAGTGTTAAAAAGGTGAAAAAAAGACAGCGTCTTCTCTGATCTACGTTGAGCTTCGATCTTGGTACAGTGATGCTTGGCCATCCATCCTTGGCAAAGTTTTGGTTCATTTCATGATTTTGTATTGGTAGACGAGTTTTATTCGTAAAATATGCGTACATTGAACATTCATAATATATTATATTTAATAAACCATAGACAACTTAGACACTTGTTCAAATGTCACCAAAATTTTAAATGTTTGTCAAATGGTTTATAATTCAACTCGTATGTGCTGGTAATCTAAAGTAATATTATTCTTACTGTTTGAAAAGCAATTAGCTGGATAAAAAATTGTATGCAATTTTTGCACTATTGGTGACTAAAATATTACCTGTTTATTGTGTTTACTAAAAAGTTTTCTTAAAATATCTATTTCTCATTATCTGCTGTAGAGACTATATCTACTATAGAGTATCTGATACTATGACTGATATAGATTTATCATTAAAATCTAGAAGAGTTATATGAGTTCATCAAGGAGTTCTATTTCCGGTTTAAAATTTTCCACTTCAATTAAAACACTATTTCTCAATACTGACTATAGATAGAACTTCAATAATATCTGATATGATTTTAATATCATATGCTAGAGGAAGCACAATGGTTTACTAATGTTTTTCGCTTGCAGATTTTTTTCTATTTCTGGTTCAAAATGTTTTATTGAGCCATCTATTTTCAACAGATAGAGCTTAGATGATGCATGATATGAATACAACATCAAATTTTGGAGAAGGTATGTTGTCCCACTTTGGAATTTCAGTTCCTGTTCAAAACATTTACTTGAAACATCTATTTCTCAGGATTAGTTAAAGATAGAGTTTAGATAATGATTTATATGGATTTAGTGGCGATTTCCTGAGGGGATAAAAGTGTTTCACTAACAATTTTCACTTCCGGTGATAGAGATGTCACTTACATTTCTTCCAGAAATTCGTATAACTGCACGAAATGATTATACGTACAAAAGAAAAGAAAAGAAAACACTTATCATTTCCGTTAAAAGTGAAGTGAAATACATCATTTGACACTATGAAGTCTCTATCAAAAATTTCTTGTTTGTATTGATTCTTTGTGTTACATTAATTGAAAATGCACGGTCTTATAATTTTATCATTTACTCTTATAACATTTTCACTGAAATCCAATTGGTACCATCGTATCGGATTATTAACAAGATTCCAAATTTAAGGAAAATAATCGTATCATTACAGTAATTTTAAACTATAATGATACTTACAGGACACATATTGGTTTTTAAAATGGATGGATAATTCTTTAGAAATCTTAAAATCTTTTTAAAGTGAATTTTCAACCTTTCCTTGCAATTGTTTACATAATGTATACCTTGTAGAGAAAATGAAATTATTTCGAATTTAATAAAATTCTTCAATTGAAGCCTAAATACTTGCATCATTTATTTAAATTAATCCAATTTTACATAACCAGAAACATACTTGCCCGATAAAGCAGCGGAGTCATAAATTTAAATGCAAGAAATATGCGTTTGGAGATATCTAACTCACTAAACATCTCAATTATTTAACAAATAGCCTCTTCTAATTTAAAAATTTGTTAAATTGCGCCCTGTACTAAAAATTCGAACCATTTCCTTATTTCCCTCCAATTTTTTCACTAAAATATCTGGCACCCTCCCAAAATCTGCAGCCATATTTTGACTTTCCACGACAGAGGGCACTAGTGTCGCTTCTGAACGATCGGATCGTTGCCACCGTCCGTGCGGCAAAAAATACATCCCAGTTTGCATCCATCGCCGGGTGAGCGAAACCAAACGCTGGTGCGCGGGCATTGGATATATAAAATTCATCCGGTTTTCCCCCCTGTTCCATCTCTATTTCCTCTAAATGTCGTGCAAAATAAAATAGAGCACCATCTCGGAGATCCCCCATTCAATGTGATTATTTCCATTTGATCAGAGGAGTTGGATAAATCAGGATCCGTGGTTTGAGAGGTGAGTACATCTCTGTGTTGTGGTGTTTTAATGCTGCTTGACATCGTTCGGTTCTGGAGATGAAATGGCTATCTGTTTGGTTTCGCTGGGGATTTTTGTTAGATTGGTTCTGAGCTTTACGGGCAGACATTAGTTTGAGAGGATTGTGAGGGAAATGAGTGCATTGGTGGTGCAATGTGTGAGATAAAATGATGGAGAAATCGTATCGCGGAGAGCGAGAGAAAAGATCCATTTCTTGCATGAATTTCGCATAAATTAAGAAAAATGCATTTTAATTTTAGTAAATAACAAGAAGTTATCTATGGATTACTGGTTTAGAAAGAGAACTAATCAAATATGTCAAAAGATAAGCGCGAATGAGAGTTTTTTCTTTTGAGAATATTTATTATAAATTAGAATATTTAATATCCGATTGTTCCTTTAAACTATTTATCTACTTTTAGTTCTTATAGTGAACGATCCTTTTGATAAGATGTCGCATCAGATCTCTTTGAAGAGAAGATCAAAAAGAGGAGAAAACAAGAGAGTATCGAAAAATATAATTAGTTTAAATATATTTCATTTATACACATAATTTTTAAAAAGGTATGAACTTGATACATATTTACGTAAGAAATTCAATGTGTCAATGTTTTAAATTTGTTTTAATTATTTAAAAATCAAATTATTGGAAAAATGTCTATCAGGAAGTTGATGCATTGAATGCATTGATCTATTTTACTCTGTCTTTTACGTGTGCAACGAATTTCAACCTGCCATTTTTCTGTATTGACAATACTATCATTGTTCGAAATGTTTATTATTCCCCATAAGTAATAATGCTATCTTACTCCAGCTTCATATAATTCGTCTTCTAATGATGCGAATTGCAAATATTCCTATCTAGTACTAACTTTTCATATGATGTGCAGATAAAATTTAAGATACGCCCATTCCTGCTAATCTTTACACCACAGCGACATACACATGTACACTCATGCAGATGGGTATATTTCCGAAAAAAAAATTCAAAATGTGATTAGAAAGACTTAAAATGTGCATTTTTGCAAAATATCTTCCTCAGAATTTAAAAATATTCAGTAAAAAAATATACTTTTTATAATTGCAACATATGATTTTGTTTCAAATATACTCTATTAAAATAATGAAATAATTAAATATAATTAAGAACTGCCATAGAAAAAGAAGTTATTTGTATTTACATAACATAAAAAATCTGATGTGGGCAGCACATGACTTTCCTTATATAATACAATGAATTTACTACTTTCACAGTAAAAAAAAATCTGATTTGCAATGAATTTACTACTTTTACAGTTAAAAAAATGTGATTCTTAAAGTAGATACTTATATTCTTTCCAAGATATTGAATTTTCTTCAATGAGTCGTCATTTTCATTGATTTAGAATCATTTTTATCAATTTGACGAGATTTCTGTTAATTTAGCAACAATTAAAAATGTCGCCAAGTTGGCGATATTCCGCCAAATTCGTCGCCAAAATATCGCCAAGCGTTATGGATGGAGAAATAAGTCATTCTTACAACAGATAAATGACTATTGGCGTTCAAATACAAAACTACTACTCAAAGTATCTTTTTTCATAAATGGAACGAGCTAGATCCACGAGATGTCACCCAATTTATCGCATGGTATTACAATTGAAAAGTGAACATGTTTCTCAATAGGAAATATTTTTTTTCTATTTTATATGACTTTTAGATAATTTTTTTTGAAAAATGTGCAATATTTCGAGAACGGTTCATCTTAGCGTTCTAAAATGTATGCCTGTGAAGCATCTTAGCGTTCTAAAATTTATGTGTGTGTGTTTCACACACACACATACTTTCAAACACACACACATACTTTCATATACACACACACATACTTTCACACACACACATACTTTCACACACGCACACATACTTTCACACACACACACTTACTACGTTTTCTAATGAAAAATTACGTAAGAAATGTCTATTTGCGTAACTTTATTAGAGGTTCTGATTTTTTGACGATTTTTTCAAAATTTCACTCGAAAATTTAGGTGGGTTCTGAACATTTGATTGCGTATAAAAACAATAGGCTTCCAGTGTTTATGGATTGTGATTTTTGTACCAAATTTCGTTCGAATCTGTCCATTCGTTCGTCAGTTATCGTCTCCACAGACTCACTGACACACACGCACACATACTTTCACACACACACACACACATACTTTCACACACACTTTCACACACACACACACACACACATACTTTTACACACACACACACACACATACTTTCACACACACACATACTTTCAAACACACACACACACATACTTTCACACACACACACACACATACTTTCACACACGCACACATACTTTCACACACACACATACTTTCACACACACACACACACACACATACTTTCACACACACACATACTTTCACACACACACACACACAGACATCACCTCAAAAATGTGCGATTCGTGATCAGGGATGCTTGAAACGTGCTCTCCCGGCGAAAACTCGAATTCGAATTTTCGACCCCGTCACAATACTTTCCTTATACATTATGTATATAAGGAAAGTAAAAATCTGCCACATGCATTGGTTATTCCTATTTCTTAGGGGTGTTCCTATTGCCAAGAGAAAAATGATAATTTTAAGGAAGTATTTCAAATAATAAAATAACTTGTGAGCGAAAACTCATAAAAAGATACATTTCGCTATACATTTCATTATTGATTACAATTCTTTCTGTTACTCATTACGATACATTTTGTTACTGATTACGGACGTAAAAATAATAAGTACGAATGTATGAGAATCGAGTGGACTGACCACCACTAAATAGCTTTACTTTAGCGTCAGTTTCACAGATGAGAGAGAATGTAATATTATATATCATTTATAAAGTAAACAATACTAAAGTAGGGATAAATCTGGATTAAGAGTCCGCTCTCAGATGGAGTTTGTTGGTACTCTTGCACTAACAACAGCAGTCCCGCTATCCCCGAAATTGCTGCATTCTGCATTATTGTTTTATTTGCCCTTAAATACGTTGTTCAAGTTTTCCATATATTTGCACAAAGTGTTTGTCACTTATTGAAATACTAAAGTATATTTTACACCACTATATGTAAAGAATATGAATCATACTTGTTTAAAATATAAACTTAGCAGTGTATATTAAAAAAATGATTAAAGGAAGGAATTAAGATAAATGAATTTGAATAAAGTATCTGACGCATCACAAAAGGACAGAGGGAGGACAAGATAACGTTAGATAATTATTGTATGACTAATTATAGACATAAAAGTTATAAAAATTAAATTTAAACCACGCCATCTGTTTATACATTTAGTGGTATTTGCATTTATAATATTTCTATTTGTGATTTATGTTGCTTCTCCTGCAATGTTACCAAACTTTAGTATCCACTAGTGAAAATATGGGTAAAAACAGACAAAACTGTGTTTACACCCACTAGAATGACACTTTTAAATTGGTAAATTTCCAGTTATACACTTTAAAAGATGACTATATCTAGATAAATGTGTTATTTTACTCATTTGTATGAGAATTGCACGGAATAAGAGCAATGGAGAATGCTGCGGTGTGGCTAGTACGGCGATACCAGAATATTAGACATGGGAGGCATAAATAAAATAAAATCTTCTGCATTTAACAAAACATTGTAACACTTTGTTTGGAAAATTGCAATTAGATGCATGCATCCGTAGGCTAAAGAAACAGTTTATCAGCGCCTTCATGCCTTTCAACCCCTATCAGCCCTTTCAGTGGAAAGAAAAACTGTGATGATCTGTTATGAGATATCTTAGGGATGTGACGGAGTTTCCTCCGATCCTCAGACCAAATTAGTGCTTTGCGCATGTGGCTCGGAGGGATTCCTAGACCAGCGAGCGCTTGGCAAGATGCCAGGCCGTGCACCCGAATTTCAGCCCTACTGAATCTCTGAGCAGAATTTTCTAGGCCATAGCCGGTAGCGCTAGTGAGTAAATATTATTTGCAAAATTGCAATATTTTTAGTTATACTGTCAGTTTGGTGATGGTAAAGCAGATTTTTTTTCCTGCTTTTAAAACTCCTTAATTGAAATATTTCAGGTTGATCAATATGGTTTGCACCCATGATAGTTAACAGGATGCAAAAAAATTGAACGAAATATTTGCTGGCCTTGCTTACTTATTTCTAAAAGTGAGAATACTTAAGAGCTTGGGAGGATTTATCTTTTATAATTTGCAGATTTCACAGTTTTAACTATTCCATTGAAAATGTTTTGAATTTGTAGGTTATTCACTGTTAGAATATAATGTAACTTTTAACGGAATATGCGCAAATTTTTGGATTTTTTGGCAAATTTCGCTTTCTTTCCCCGCCATAAAACCTCTTTCCTAATTACAAGGAATAGCATAATAGTAGTAATATTATTTATTTATGTTACTATTATTCCCTTTAAATCCCTTAAGTATTGCAGTGCTATTGACAATGCAGAGTTGTGTGTGGGGGGGTGGGTGTGTGTGTGGGGGGTGGGGGGTGGGGTGGAGGAGCAACACGTATTTCCGCATGACTTAGTTTCTGGACTAGGATTCGCAACTGAATAACGAGTATATTTTATTTTACGTTGCAAAGACAGTTTTAAACACGTAAAGAGGTAACATGAAAGGTTCTTTTACGTAATTATTTACCTGCTTAAATGGGTCCCTCTTAAAGGATTCTATTAAGCAGGTAAGTGGGTAACAAGTAAATTGGTTTGTAAATTTACCTGTTTAAAACGGTCTATTGAGTGCAAAACAAAATATACCCATTATTCCGCGCAATTCTCATATAAAATAGTAAAGTAACACATTCATATATAGTTACGTTTTTAACTGTGTTACTGGTAATAAATCCAGTTTTTTGTGTATTTTTTACCCATATGAGTCATTTTCTGTAAACGGTAGTTTTGCATGTTCCGGGTGTTTTAATAAAAGTTCGCATGAGTTGGGAATGATTTTGGACACTGATCAGTTCTATTATATTGTAGTTCATATTTGTCACCCATTAGCTAAAGAGAAGCGATTTATATTTTTATATTTAAAAATTTAGTTTTTTTTTATTAAATGTCATTCCCCAGTGCGTACCAACTGCCAAATTATAAAACCACAACTTCATTTACAAGCCTTCATTTTCTAGTTTTCTTTTAATTTGATGTTTTATATTAAATTAGACAATTTAAAATACAAACAGTAATAAAATATCCACTATGCATTAGAGCAATATTTTGAATTAATTTTTTATGACTGTCCCCTAGATTTTTGTCATTCACCTGTCTTTAAATTTTAATACCTCTTTCTGTATATAGATAACAATAAAATACAATTAAAGTAGTATTATCTTTTACTTAAGTCTATATTCACCATTTCAAGAGTTTGACTGTGTTCTAACTATCATACTGTGCAGGGAAATATAATAAAACTGAACAAATTTGGGTAAATATTTTTATTCCTTGTCATTCATTTGTCATTAATTATTCTCAGAATAAAAAGGGAAATGTTTTTTAACATATATGTGTGCCTAGTTAGTGTAGCAAACTGAATATTAAGTTAGACTTAAATGCAAATAAAACTCATATACTCAAAAAATAAATCATATGATTTGTCATTTACCTGTCGTCTTGCTAGACAAGAGAATGACATTAGAACGGGTGAATTACATTTAAACTAGATTTTCTTTTTAGAAGATAAAACAAATAAGAACTTAGTTCTAAATATAAGATTGCAATTAAAGCAAAACAATTTTTTTATTTTTCTTATGATATATATATATATATATATATATATATATATATATATATATATATATATATATATATATATATATATATACTAGCAAAGCATTTGCCTATATTAAGTGTAATTCTCCTGTCATGCTGTATTTACTTGTTTTGTAAATACAAATTTGCATTTTCTATTTAATTTCTCCAAAATGACCACTTCTACTGTTTTTTTTTTAGTTTAAACCATCCATGTTAAAATGGAATGCAGAAAACAGGTTGAAAAATAATATATTGTAACAAGAAAGATGAAAAATCCCGTTTAGAGAAAATGACCCATATATTTTAGTGTTTATATATATTTGAGAAAATGGCAAATCAACCTGGATGGCAGAAGGGCGTATCTCAAAATGCATCGTTTTGAATTTCAAGGCGGTTTGAATTTTTTTTAATGGGTTCATTTTCATATTTTCCCGAGGGCGTATCTAAATTAATAAAGTAGATATAAGGATATGGAAGAAATAGAAAATATTTTCATAGCATCGGTCCATTTGAAAAAAAAAACATTAATATCATTTTTCTCAGAACGATGTTTCTCAAGACAAGTTTTGCCAGCTGAAGGCCGAAATGCTCAAATATAAAATTACCCTTACTATACTTGTTTACTAAATTTTACTCTATGCAATATACACATAGACATATGTTATGTGGTAAATATGTTGACTGAAGTTTTGGCAATGTTTCCTTATGAGAAATATTATCATACCAGTAATAATTTGAAAATTGTGAGAGCGATATTTTTTTGCTATCATCTTCCTGTTTTCCAAATAAACACACAATGATCATTAAAGTATATATTTTTAGAGCCTTCTGTTCCGGAATTTATTGATCGGAATTTTGCCTATTTTGAAATATCTACCAAAACATGCAGAAACGATTTTATAATAATAATACTTCAAAAAATCAATAAGGAAAATTTTAAGCGCTAAAGATGGTAAAATGCACCAAAAATCTTTGATCTTAAAGTGTATCATTTTGAGATAAATAAATAAACCAAAAACCCATACCTGAAGTGTTTTCAATAAAATTTTTCTTAGAGTTAATTTATCAAGCACGATGGCATTATTGACAATGCTTCCATTGAACATCTTTCGGCGCAAATCACTTCCAATAATTTGAGTCATGGGGCTTTTCATAGAAGCAATGATATCATGCGATGTCTTTGTTGGATATATAAATCTACTTAGCATCTATTTGAATATGCATCGTTTGCAAACTATCACAGTTGTTTTTTTATCAGTTTCAGCGCTCAATTGGCATTTGGTTGTACTTTTAAAATCACTAAATTTATCACATATTTGGGAGAGTATTATTACTACGATTGAGTTGTGGCTGCTAGATGTCTCTGCAGATGGCCCTAAACAGGGATATATATATATATATATATATATATATATATATATATATATATATATATATATATATATAATTTACGTTACGCTTAGGTATGTTGTGCGATAATGAACTTAATTATTGTTTGCCGAATTTATACATAGCAAGTTCATATGTTCGTATTGCAGTTGTAGATTATTTGTTTGTGGTAAACTAACATAAGGGTCAAACTGATACAATGACGTTGATTTTTGCCCTAAGAGTGATTTATAAAATTTTAAAAGAAGTTAGTTTATCACAAAATATTTCTTAATAAAAATTGTTTCTGAAGAAAATATTCCACATTTTTAAATGCTACTGTATATAATAAATGCATGCAGGATTATTATACTTAATTGCTCCGGTATTTGGTTTTTGCATTCATCATGAAATTGGGGTGAGACATTGTTAGACACCATGTTAAAGAAATGGTTTCAAACTACATACCCTACTTATATCTCTGAAACTACAGTACATAGTTGAAGAATTTTATATGACCCATTAGAAAGTTCTAGGGTTGTCTGGAATATCATTAGAAAATTGAATGGCGGTGACTTTAAAAGCAAAGAAGATACAGCCTTCTGAATTTCAGAAAAAAGTAGTAATTTTACAGTTGTCTTCTTCTTGTTTTTATTCAGAGAACTTTTCTATGTAAAAGTTCATCTAATTTTGACGGAATGCTAAAGTTCGTTCACAAATAGTTTGAGACAGGTCCCTTAAAATACTTGTACTTTTCGGTCAAAGTCTTCATGTATGCGAGGATGTAAGCTAAATTAGAAAATTTCGCCCCCTTTCTTTAAACCTCAGAGTCTTTTTTTTGTTTAGGTATATAATATTGAAAGAAATTAGATCTTGAATATATGAGTATATTTTGTCATTTATTCTTTTTCCAGATTGCAGATTACTGTCACATTAGAAACGTAAATACCTAGAATCAATGTTTATAATTTTTTTTATTTTTCAAATCAATGTTTATATATATATATATATATACATATATAATATACTATATATATATGCTATATATATATATATATTAATATAATATATATATATATATATATATATATATATATATATATATATATATATATATATATATATATATATATATATATAATATACTATATATATATATATATATATATATATATATATTTGAAATGTAATAATATGAATTATGTAAAAATAAAAAAATACAATTCAAGTAATATTAACATCACCATAGAAGCAAATTCAAAGCCATAATGCCGATAAGAGAAAAGAACAGCACCATCCCAAATTCGATGATTAATTAGAATTAAATTCATCGTCAGGTCTGAGTATTTAATTCCAATTAACCCAAACAAATGCCTGTTTCAGATTAAGCAATAGTACATTACTATAAATACTTAAACTCAATATATATATATATATATATAATATATATATATATATATATATATATATATATATATATAAATATACTATATATATATATATATATATATATATATAATATACTATATATATATATATATATATATATATATAATATACTATATATATATATATATATATATATATATATATATATATATATATATAATATACTATATATATATATATATATATATATATATATATATATATATATATATATATATATATATATATATATATAATATACTATATATATATATATATATATATATATAATATACTATATATATATATATATATATATATATAATATACTATATATATATATATATATATATATATATATATATATATATATATAATATACTATATATATATATATATATATATATATATATATATATATATATATATAATATACTATATATATATATATATATATATATATATATATAATATACTATATATATATACACTAATAAAGCAGTTGCCTATATTAAGTGTCATTCCTCTGTCATGTTGTATTTACTTGTTTTGCAAATAAAAATATGCATTTGCTACTTAATTTCTCTAAAATGACCACTGCTACAGTTTACTTTTAGTTTAAACCACCCATGTTAAAATATAATGCAGAAAACAGGTTGAAAAAATAGAAAAATTATATATTGTAACAAGAAAGATAAACAATTCCGTTTAGAGAAAATGAGCCATATATTTTATTCATCTGAAAAATTATAAAATTTTCTAATACATTTTGTCAAAAATATCAGTTGAAAATGGGGCGAATTTTCTATCATTTACATTCAAAATTAAATAGTGATTTTTTTTAATCGATTATTGGAATGTTAATAAAAAATTTATATAGGTAATAGATATTTGCATGCATCATACAACATTCTACTTATATCCATTATTTTCTCCACTAATAATTATAAATGCAATTACTCTGAAGAATCACCAGTGGCATACGTTTCCCTTTAATGCCAGGTAAAATAGATCTGTCTTTGATATAAAAAAAATATATACTATATTCTCATGTAAAATTCAGGTAGCAGAACTTTAAGTAAGCAGCACTTTATGAATAACTAAAACTGTACATAATTGATTTACATCTTGTTTACCGTAAAGGGAGCAAAAATAATTACTCTGTCGAATTTGCAATAGAAGGAAAATAACATTTGCAACATACATAAAACAAAAATCCTTTTTTTTTTCGAAGAAAAGAACAGCCACAAAGGGAATTCGTTATGCACTCGATGAGGTATGATGGCAAAAGTATCAGTTCTGGTGCTCTTTGACACTCTGCTTAGCTGCACAGAATGACTCAGCAAGAACACTATATTTGAGTCGTAGAAAGATATAACAGAATGAATTTACAGTTAACGTAAACCTAGGATGCTTTATGGATCGTATATTTTAAATCAGATAGAGAAGATAAAATATTTTTTTTATACAGAATCGAATGTTCAGAACCCCCTAAATTTGCGAGTGAAATTTTGAAAAAAATCATCAAAAAATCAAAACCTCCAATAAAGTTACGCAAATAAACATTTCTTATGTAATTTTTCATTAGAAAACGATTAACATAAATTTTAGAACGCTAGCATGAACCGTTCTCGAGATATTGCACATTTAAAAAAAAATATCAAAAAATTATATAAAATAAAAAAAAATATTTCCTATTGAGAAACATGTTCCCTTTTCATATGTAATATCATTCGATAAATTTTGTAACATCATTCTCGGGGATCTAGCTCGTTCCATTCATGAAAAAAGATACTTTGAGTAATACTTTTGTATTTGAACTCCAATAGTCATTTATCTGCTATAAGAATAAATTATTTCTCCGTCCATAGCGCTTGGCTAGATTTTGGCGACGAATTTGGCGGAATATCGCCAACTTGGCGACTTTTTTAAATGCTACCAAATCAAAGAAAATCTCGCCAAATGGATAAAAGTGACGGTAAATCAATGAAAATAAAGACTATTTGACGAAAATTCAATATCTTGGAAAAAATATAAGTATATACTATAAGAATAACCTATTTGGTTTTTACTGTAAAAGTAGTAAATATATTGCATTAGTATATAAGGAAAGCCATGTGCTGCCCACATCAGATTTTTTTACTATATTTCAAATAAATAAATTTGACTTCGTAAACTGATATTTTCATAACTTTTCACAATGAAAAAAAAAACTAATGCAAAATAATTGTTGGTATACGCTGTTGACAGTTTCCAATAGTAAGATATTCATTTTGTTAATTCTCTAGAAAATAATAAAATTAATGCGAAATGCTTGCCATCACAGCTCAGCGCGTGATAACTTACATATAAATAAATACAATTTGATTATTTAAACATTTTGTAACTACTTTTAATAAAGTTATTAATAAAAGCACCAGATTTTTATTTATTTATTTACTTGTGAGCTTCAGCGAGCTAAAGGGAAGGACTTAAAACTCGTATTGGGAAAACGCCAAAATATTTTGAGACAATAATTTAGATGGCGCTGGGATAAGATACGCCTTATTCCATTGTATAAATTCTATAGCGAAACATTCGTATTAAATTAAATAATATTTATTTAAACTGTTAATTTTTCAGAAATTATTAGTGCAATGCAAATTAGAACTCAAGGAAAATATATATTCCTACGTATTCATTTTTTTTACAATTTATTTTTGCCTGTATATATTCTGTACTCTGTTCTACAACAAAGGATAAATACTTATAATTAAGGAATATTTAACTAAAAATAATAAAAAATACATGTACTATACACTACGCCGTCCTGTTGTGTTAAAAATAAGAATAGGTGGGAATTTGCTATTACGAGCGACGTCTAAGTATAATTCTCAAAACATTATAGTGTATTTAATATTTCTTCCATAGGAGTTCAGTTTTATTTCCTTCCCACCACATTATTACCTTCCTTATATACATAATGTATAAGGAAAGTATTGTGACGGGGTCGAAAATTCGAATTCGAGTTTTCGACGGGAGAGCACGTTTCAAGCATCCTTGATCACGTATCAAACATTTTTGAAGTGATGTCTCTGTGTGTGTGTGTGCGTGTGTGTGTGTGTGTGTGTGTCAGTGAGTCTGTGGAGACGATAACTGATGAACGAATGGACCGATTCGAACGAAATTTGGAACAAAAATCACAATCCGTAAATACTAGAAGCTTATTGTTTTTATACGCAATCGAATGATCAAAACCCCCTTAAATTTTCGAGTGAAATTTTGAAAAAATCGTCAAAAAATCAAAACCACTAATAAAGTTACGCAAACATACATTTATTATGTAATTTTTTATTAGAAAACGATTGACATAAATTTTAAAACGCTAACATGAACCGTTCTCGAGATATTGCACATTTTTGAAAGAAATTATTAAAAAGTCATATTAAAATAAAAAAAAATATATTTCCTATTGAGAAACATGTTCACTTTTCATATGTAATACCATGCGATAAATTGGGTGATATCAATCTCGTGAAACTAGCTCGTTCCATTCATGAAAAAAGATACTTATAGTAATACTTTTGTATTTGAACGCCAATAGTCATTTATCTGCTATAAGAATAACTTATTTCTCCGTCCATAACACTTGGCGATATTTGGGCGACGAATTTGGCAAAATGTTGCTAACTTGGCGACATTTTTAACTATAGCCAAATTAACAAAAATCTCGTTAAATGGATAAAAATGACGCTAAATCACTGAAAATGACGACTAATTGAAGAGAATTCAATATCTTGGAAAGAATATAAGAGTATCTACTATAAGAATAATACTTTTTTAAACTGTAAAAGCAGTAAATTCATTGCATTATATAAGGAAAGTCATGTGTTGCCCACATCAGATTTTTTTAATTCCTCACAATTCCCATTATTTTAATTCCTCGAAAGTATACCTACTTTTCTTTAGTAACGGAGGCGAATTTATTTACAATAAAAGTTTTAAAATAAACAGCAGAAATATAAACAATCTAAATATACAACACTTGTGAATTAAATTAGGAAATAAACACAGTGTAAACCTTTTGATGCATGGTAAGATCAATGGTAATGAAAAAAAACATCTTTGGTGAATGAGGACCAGTTTAACCTAGACCAGTCTTTTCACCGCAACGAGACAACTCTTGCAAGGGAACAACATTTACAGTCAAAGGAGGAAAGGTAATAGATGAAATCAGGATGCTTATGTGTAAAGTATGTAAGTTTATGTCTGCTTACATTAGCTTGTAACACAGGCCTATTTGTTTTGCATGGCTTCAAACCAGGTGGAATTCGGGATTTGTTTGTGACAGTTTGTACCAGATCTGGCCGAGTTTAAAATGTTTCATGTTTGAACATATGTATAAATAAAATTTGGAGTATATAAAATATTTTTTTGTTTCAGATGCCTAAATATAAATATTCATAAAAATTAATACGGGATGAACTAAATTTCTAATAAAATATTTTTATGCTGATTTCATTATTTTTTTTTTGTCTGCAGGAGTATATGGACACTGTTATTAATACTAATGTATCTTATAAATGCATTGCATTATTACATTCAAAATAAAAATAGCGAAAATATGTTTTTAGATACATTTTACTGAAAGACAATACATTTTTAATATTTTTTACGTATTTTTAAAACTTTAGAGGTTACTATCTCAAAAACATCAAATAAATACCTATAAACAATGTATTTAAAAAAAATATTATATGAGGTAATTTTTCATAAGTATTGAGAAAATGTATTTATACAATGAAACTACATTTTGAAAAAATAGGATTAGTTTTCAATAAACTACATTTAAAAATAATATGGTGAAAAGGTACTCTATCAATTATTAGTAGGTTAATAAATAAGTTTCTTAAAATGTGTAATTGAGTTAATTACATTTGGGTGTGGCATACACTTTTCTGCTTATTTTCTTTTATTTCTACACTTATAGCAAAGTCAAAGTTATATTTTGTTACGATATGTTTAATAGTTAAAGACAATTACGCACCATTAAGTTTTTATTAGTATGAGACATACAGGTGACTAGTATAAAACATAAGTCTGTCAAAGACATGAAAACCAACACTCTTATAAAGTTAACTTACTACTTGTTGTAATAAGTTTAATTTTGTTTAACAATGTTTGCAATTAACGTCAAAACTAGTCATCTTAATCGAAAATTGGCTCAATTAGGTTCTGTTTAGTGTACGATATTATCAGTGTGCATAGTTACAGCTTATTTTGTCACCCGCTGGCTTCTGGGAAGTTTGGAAAGACAAAACACTTATAAAACAATTATTATATAGATTTAATAGATAATAAATGATACATTTTCCTCTTAATGCGAAATAAAAAATATAGATCGATCATTGATACAAAAATAAATATATATTATTTCCATATAAATGCATTTCACGGATCAGATTTTTAAATAAGCAGTACTTAATGAATAACAACAGAAACTGTAAATAATTGCTTCCATCTTGTTAGCTGTAATAGAAGCAGAAAAGAATTACCGAACCGATTTTTCTATAAAGAGGAAATACATTTTGCGACATAAATTGAAAATAAAAAAAGGTATTTTTTCCCTCAAAGCAGAGAACACTCTAAAAAGAATTCAGTTATCAAGTTCAACCAGGGGTGCTGGCAAAAGTATCAGATGTGGACCTCTCGTGACACTCTGCTTCACTGCGCAGAATAAGAAAATTAGAAAAAGGATAAGGAAAATATATTTACGTCGTGGAAAGACAGCGAGATGAATTTATAAATGAGGTGAATCTAGAACACCTCTTGGATCGTATATTTTTTTATGAGATAGGATAATAAAATAATTTTATTCAAAGATCGAAATTGGTATTTAGCGACGACCAAAATAATTTCAGTTTGCAAAAATACTGACTAACGTAGGAACAGTTTGAAAGATGTTTACTTGTAAGCGAAATATTTTCGGACCTATGCAACCTATTTTGGTGGAATTGTTTGGTGTGAAACATCTTAGGACGCGGGGTTGAATAAATCTTGAAAGAAATGTGAAAGTCAAGTTTTTCTGAAACTATTCAAAGTAAAATACATCAAATTTATAAAATCATCATATTTATATTTTTCAAATATTGATTTTACAATTCATATTGCACATGAGAATTTGTACTAAAATTGAAAAAATACGTTGGTTTTTTGTTCTTTTAATGCTAACGAATCTGCGTGCGTAATGGAAAACATATTTTGGATGATATGAATAGAAGTTAGGAAGTTAATTGAACAATGGGAGAACAAAATTTTATATACGTTCAAGAACTGCTGTTTCAAAATACTTAAACCTTCATTGAGAGGGGGGGGGGGGTAAATTTTTGACCCACTTTATTAGAACAGTTTTGATTAAGCACCAATAATCTTGTTCTTCAAGTTGAGATTTTAAATATGAATATGATCCCTGAATTACCTCCATATTTAAAACCGCAATGTCTCCAGATATATCGACAGTAACTTTATAAAATATATATTTAGACTAATTTGATGATATAAAATTTGTTTGTGATATCAGAACGGGGTGTTGTCAGTAGAAATTTAAAAGTTTGCGCGCAATGTAATATGAAGACGGGCCCTTCTGCAATTTTTTTTGCATATGAATTTATAGAATATGTAATTCCTCTTCGAATGACATCTTTGACTTTGTTCTACAATGAACGATGGCAGAAAATAATGAGGGGTGGTTTGATTTTTTTCCGCAGCTGTACCTCAAAAATATGCTGAACATGTTTACATACTTTTACATAGATGAAACCACCATTACTTCGTTGCACGAGTTCCTTAACATAATCATTAAATCAAAAACACTACACATTAAAATCCGTAATTTTTAACTTTTAAAATAAATTATCATTTATTCACACCTGTATTATTGTTATAATAGAAATTACATAAATTTTAACAAACGCTTGAGGAGGAGAAGAGCACCGTGTGAGACCAGGTCAAAAAAAAAGATCAAAAATTCAAAGATCATTTCAAAGATCAAAAATTGACCTAATATACAGGAAGACTGGAACATACCTCTATTTCGGGTCTATAGCTCAACATAACTGTTACCTGTTCAGATACTTTTTATGACATTTGGAATCAAACTTCATCTTTTTCTATAACATTTTCACTACTCAAAATGAATAACCACTACACTGCTCGAAATCTCTTTCTCTTGAAATCATTTCAATTGTATTCATTGACTTTTCCTCTTGTGGCCACATCATTTGGCCTGGGGTTCAGATAGGCCCTCCTTGCTCTCATTGGACGCTCCTCAGTGCGATACCGTAACTTTGCGTTTTTGGCTATTTCTGTTTCCAATGAAGCTTGGTTTAAGATTTGGCTCTAGGATATTTTTCTCCAACCACACCTGCAATTTGTGTGACGTGTATTTATTAGGGTCATGACTTTCCGGGTCAAGACTGTCATAAAAGGGTGACTAAAATTCTACGCTTTGTTTCGTCGTAAACATCTTAAACTGCATAAGATGCCTCCTGGTCTCACAGAAACTACGTTTATGTTTAAAAATTTTTTGGTTTTGAGGTGCGTTGGGAAGTTACATGTTTAATTATACAGTAAGTTAATATTGCATCAGTTGTCTAAATACAATATTATAGATATTATAAAATTTTTCATTTATATCTTAACAAGTATTGAAGCACCTCCAAGATGGGAAAGTAAAATTCTTAAAACATTAAGTCCCAACTTTTCTAATAAGTTTTATTTTGTTTAACATTGCATAGCGTTTAGCGAAGAATATAGTCGTCTTAACCTTTTGCTTACGGCTGGGACAGCGTCATCCCAAACAAAGAACCTCCCTAAAAGACAGGTATTTGACATACCCTATCCCAAACAGTTCGATTCCTCTTTGCAGGCATTGGCGTCCATGGCCGCATTGCCGTGGCCGCATTGCCATGGACGCATTTGCAGGTATTGGCGACAGGACATTGGCGTCCATGGACGCCAATGCCTGCAAAGGGGGATCGAACTGTTTGAGATAGGGCATGTCAAATACCTGTCTTTTTGGAAGGTTCTTCGTTTGGGATTGACGCCATCCCACCCGTAAGCAAAAGGTTAATCTAAAACTGGCTCAGTATTGACCAGGGCACAGAATTTAAGTTGCAAAATTTCAGTCCTTTACTTCAAAGGGGCTTCTAGATGATCTGTAAATATTATTCGCCTCCACTGACCATTTTGTCCACTCCTAATTAAGAAATCAAAAATTCCGTTCAGTGCGATTTTGCGTTCCGGTTAATATTATAAGAAGTTTTCCAAATGGACTTTTACATGGTCTAGAACAGTGTTTCTCGACCTTTGTGAGACCACGGCCCGGTAAATTCTTATTTTATAAGACTAATCCCATTCTTATCACCAAAAATGTATAATATTATTCAGTATACAATGGATTATTGTGTTATTAAATTCATTTTGCTGATATCGGTTTGAAAGAAGAGACGGCATTGAAAGAGATAAATATTTATCCATTGCAATTCACCATAAAAGTCAGCTGATCAGTCTCTTATTCATATTAAAATTTAAAAGCAGCTTAGTTACTGACATTTGCTACACAGATGTTATTCAGGCTTTCAGTTTGAGCTTTTTGACACATTCACGAATATTATTCTTCTTAGAATATTTCCACTATAAAAATTTATTCATAAAAATGCTTATAAAACTAAAACGACAAATTCCAGGAGAATCTCCCGCGGTCCGGTATAATTGATGCCAGAGTCCGGTACTAGGCTGAAAGACTAGTGTTGAGAAACACTAGTCTAGAAAGGCTAGGGTTGAGAATTACTAGTCTAGAAAGACTAGTGTTTCTCAACACTAGTCTTTCACACTAGTCTTTCACACTGGATAAAACACTAGTATAGAACACTCTCATTTTCTCCCCCACCCAATGGGGTGCATAGATGTAGAAAAACGTACTATATATGTTTATAATGGGGTGGGGGAAATAAAAATTCTTATACAGTAGATTTTGTTCCGTAGACAGTGAGTCGAAAGCCCAGACCACCCGACTCGTCCAAAGACTTAGAGCAGCAGATTGGATGCCGTAGACAGTGTGTGTTGTAGCGATTCATTTATCTGGATCCTTGAAGGCTTTTGGTGGGACTGGAAATACTTTTTTACCTTCTTTCCAACTTTGTTTTCACCCACGGGAGAAAAAATCAAAAATCCGTCACCGCTGGACTCATCATCGTTAGATGATTTTCTTCCTAACTCACCAGGGAGCTTCTGGAGGGTTTGAAACGATTTTTCACCCCCCTCCCCATTTTATCTTCCCCAGGAAAGAATCGAAAATCTGACTCTGTTAGGTTCTGTTCCGTAATTGATACCGTTCATGCAAAGATTCAGCCTTCGAGGTCACCGTGGGCTTCAGGAAAGTCTGAGGAAATAGAAGCACGTTAAACAGTCATATACCAGTACATGCACGTATTTTACTTCCTAAATATAATTTTCGTACCTTTTTACAAAGTAATAAAGCGAATTAAAATACTCGTTGGAAAATGTAGTTGGTAGTCTTTAATCTTACATTGGTCATTTTCTTAACTATTAAACAAATATTAATTGGATAAGACTCGCCGCATCTCAACGTTCGAAAAACATGCATGCAAGTAAGTAAATGTGAACAGTGGTTAGATTTATTTAAACATTTGTGTACTACATGAAATCGTCAACGTAAACGTAGAATTTTAATTTACTAGATACATTCAATGCCAAGGACATTATTCTACAGTTATTGAATAAGATTAGTAGAATGTTGAAGAAGAAAGTACATCCATGCATGTAGTTAGTACGAGTAGTTAGTACTGGTATTATTAGTATTATATTTTACGCAATAATATCGCCAGAATTTTACTTTACGAATGTTTGCAAACACATTTGCGAAGAAAGTTTTTAAACAGTAAACCTTTTAAGAATGCAACACTTGTGAATGAATGTACAAGACAAACACAGAGAATTAGAATGTAAAACTATTTTGTAAAGAGAAATGGTTACGAAAAGAACCATCTTGGGCAATGGTGTCTGTCCTTTAATGCAAACCAGTTGTGAATAAATAAGTCTTTTCACCGCAACAAAACAGCACTTGCCAAGAAACAACATTTACAGTCAAAGGAGGAAAACTAATAAATGAAATCAAAATGCGTACGTGTATGTAATGTAACCACATGATATCGCTCATAAAGAGAAATTTTATAATAAATATATCAGTTATGTCAGTAGTTATATAAAATCAATATATCGGTTATATCAGTAGCTATGTAACATCAATATATCAACATATAAAACAAATATATCAGTTAGTCAATGTAACAGCAGTAGTTACATAAAATTATTATATTAGTTATATCAGTAGTTATATAAATAATATAAAATCAGTGTTTATAAAAAAAAATCGATAAATTAGTTATATTTTTAAATACAGTTATATTAGTAGTTATAAAAATAATATAAAAGCATATCTATATAAAATCAATATATTAAGTTATACCTGTAAAAATTTACATTGGTAGTTATAGCTTTATGTACAATTAAATAATGAAACTGTACTGACATTATGATATTCTTTCCAATTTATCAAATGTTAGTTCTCGTATTCACCTTTTCTTAAATAATAAAGTTTAATATTCTTAACCTCAAATAAAGAAACAACGAACATTTCAATATTTTCTTTCTAGTTATTCGATTACTCTGTAAAAAATGAAAAGCCAAATATAATAGAGATGTACTTTGATAAATCTGAAGATAAATATTTCAAAAAGCGTTATTACACAACTGTAATATTTGGAGTATGATTAAATAAATCAAACAAAAAAAATATTTTTTATTTAATATCGGAGAGAAAATTTAGATATTACATTCAATATGTATTTGATATAAAAATAAATGTATATTATCGTGTAAATTTTAGGCAGCAGAATATTAAATGAACACAGTACTTAGTGAAAAACAACGGAAACTGCAAATAATTGATTTCATCTTGTGATATATATATATATATATATATATATATAAGAAGATGAAAACTAAGAAAAGGGGAAGATCAAATGCATTGCATAAAATGGTAGAGGGGGGTTGTGACCCCTCTTTCCCGTTAGAAACCTAGGTGTCTCTGCGAAACTGGCATTACAATGCGCATGCGTGTATAGAACATATAAGTTCAGTTGGTCGAAATCAGTCCTATTGGTTTTTCTTTTCATACTTTGCCGTTCCTGCATGTTTCTTATTTTCGTGTGCTTTTCATTTTGCGCATTTCCGGAGGATTGGCTATTGTATTGCATTGGTTCCGTGAGCGTTGCCCGGGCAAAAAAGCTGCTTAAACGGGAAAGAGGGGTCGCAACCCCCCTATACCGTTTTATGCAATGCATTTGGTCTTCCCCTTTTCTTAGTTTTCATCTTCTTTATATTACTACTTTGGAAGTGTGAGCTGCAATGCGCCAACATCTAGAGTATTCATGGTTTTTATGGTATTTGGCTTCTGAAGATTTTGATTTCTTCGTTTTTCACGGTATTCATTGATGTAATTATATTTATATATATGTATATATATATTTATATACATTCATATATATATATATATATATATATATATATATATATATATATATATATATATATATAATCCAAGAAAAAGAAGATTTAAAGGAACTTGGGATAACCAAATGCTTTGCATTTAATGGTTGGGGAGGATTGCGACTCCCCCTCCCGTTTAAAGCTGCTTTTCCAGCCTAGGCAAACGCTCACGGTACCAATGCAAAGCAAAGGTTGGTCCCCAATGCGTGCTAATACGAAGGCACCCGGATACGGAAGAACAAGACCAACCAAACAGAAGGAAACTAGACCAAAAGTGAATCCTGCCCAACTCGTTATCATATATATGTTCATTTTACGCATGCGTGCAATCTTAGCAGGTACGCATAAACTTTATTTACTTGCAAATTGAAGAAGGAAACTGTCAAAATCTACATGATCCTTGAAAATCGATCTATAGCAATCCTTTAAGAAATATATAGGATAATGTTTATATAAAGCCTCTGTTATGATTTTAATATTGCTATTATTGCAGTCTTTTTTAAACGTGTTGTAAATTTGATTTCTCTTGAAGTGTCCGAGTATGATATTTCTGAAAGTATTTTTGGCAAGATTTGTTTTCCAATCGATAAGATGATTTATCTTAATTCTATATAATTCTCTTTTGTCATATAACGTTGTATAATGACCATATAATCCATGTTTTTTTATTGAGATGTCCAGAAAATTTACCGCTTCATTTTCTTCTTTACAATTTTCTATTAATTCCAATTCCGGTGGGTAAAATGTGAAATCGAAATTGGTGGTGGTTTCATAACTCCCCAATAGCACATCGTCAACAAACCGGAAATATGGTATCTCTGACAAAATATGGGTTCCTTTTTCATATGTTGAGAGGTAAATATCGGCCAAGATTGATGAGCAGGCTCCTCCCATTGGGATTCCCCTTATTTGTCGGTAATAATTTTTTCCGTTATATAGAATATTTTCTTTTAATACCAATTCAATAAGATCAAGGTATCTTCGATAAGTAATAAAATCCTTCAAATCAAATTCTTCATGTAATTTTTCCAAGATTGAGTATAAATTAGATAAATCAATGTTGTTAAATAGGTCGCTGAAATCAAAGCTTTTAAAACATATATTTTTATTACAATGTTTTAATCGATCGATAACTTCTACTCCATTTTTGATCATGACATGATTCTGTTTTTTGATGTTTTCCATCACAAACTTGAGGATGTTCAATAGTCGTTTATTAGCTATTGTCAGATAGGATCCACAGCCAACGGTAACTGTACGGAATTTTACAGGCTCTTTATGCATCTTTGGAATGAGGATTAAATATGGAAATTTAACAGTTTTTATTTCATTACCGATTCGTTTGTACATAGCTTTAATCCTATTGGATAGAACATTCCCATTATTATGTAAAGGGGTGTACATAGTACTGTCTAGATAGCAGTGAAGAAGTGTATCCATGTAAAACTTTTTGCATGTAAATGCAAAATGTGATACGATCTTGTAAAATTCCGTACAGTTACCGTTGGCTGTGGATCCTATCTGACAATAGCTAATAAACGACTATTGAACATCCTCAAGTTTGTGATGGAAAACATCAAAAAACCGAATCATGTCATGATCAAAAATGGAGTAGAAGTTATCGATCGATTAAAACATTGTAATAAAAATATATGTTTTAAAAGCTTTGATTTCCGCGACCTATTTAACAACATTGATTTATCTAATTTATACTCAATCTTGGAAAAATTACATGAAGAATTTGATTTGAAGGATTTTATTACTTATCGAAGATACCTTGATCTTATTGAATTGGTATTAAAAGAAAATATTCTATATAACGGAAAAAATTATTACCGACAAATAAGGGGAATCCCAATGGGAGGAGCCTGCTCATCAATCTTGGCCGATATTTACCTCTCAACATATGAAAAAGGAACCCATATTTTGTCAGAGATACCATATTTCCGGTTTGTTGACGATGTGCTATTGGGGAGTTATGAAACCACCACCAATTTCGATTTCACATTTTACCCACCGGAATTGGAATTAATAGAAAATTGTAAAGAAGAAAATGAAGCGGTAAATTTTCTGGACATCTCAATAAAAAAACATGGATTATATGGTCATTATACAACGTTATATGACAAAAGAGAATTATATAGAATTAAGATAAATCATCTCATCGATTGGAAAACAAATCTTGCCAAAAATACTTTCAGAAATATCATACTCGGACACTTCAAGAGAAATCAAATTTACAACACGTTTAAAAAAGACTGCAATAATAGCAATATTAAAATCATAACAGAGGCTTTATGTAAACATTATCCTATATATTTCTTAAAGGATTGCTATAGATCGATTTTCAAGGATCATGTAGATTTTGACAGTTTACTTCTTCAATTTGCAAGTAAATAAATTTTATGCGTACCTGCTAAGATTGCACGCATGCGTAAAATGAACATATATATGATAACGAGTTGGGCAGGATTCACTTTTGGTCTAGTTTCCTTCTGTTTGGTTGGTCTTGTTCTTCCGTATCCGGGTGCCTTCGTATTAGCACGCATTGGGGACCAACCTTTGCTTTGCATTGGTACCGTGAGCGTTTGCCTAGGCTGGAAAAGCAGCTTTAAACGGGAGGGGGAGTCGCAATTCTCCCCAACCATTAAATGCAAAGCATTTGGTTATCCCAAGTTCCTTTAAATCTTCTTTTTCTTGGATTACATTCTGCTTCGGAGTATAGAGCGGCTTGGCGCCTTTTCCTGAGTAGTGCCTTTGATTTTTGTGGATATGCATAGGAATTCTTTTTGAATATGTTTACTGGCTATTATATGATATATATATATATATATATATATATATATACTGCCCGACATAGAAAATACAACACCCTGACTGTATAATTATGCTTTGACTGTATAATTATGCAAATTGCGAGACAAACGCAGCTGGCCGATGTATGCAAATGATCTGAAATGCAAGTAGGTCACGTGATTAGAGCGCGGGATACAAACGGTAAATGAGTGGCGGGATGGAAATGGTAGATGAGCCAACGGTTGTTACTGTGTGTCGCCTACGGAAACCTGTTTTCCGAACTATTTTTCGTTTCAGAAGACACGTGTTGTTGAATAGATGCCTCGTCGATGACGCTGAGGTCCGTTTCAGCATTTGGACGATCGTGGGAGGGGGTTTATTTTAGGCCTACGTACGGCTGGGTGGTCGTACCGGCGTAACGCCGTTGAAACACTCGTAGATGCATCCAGTGTTCAAAGGATTCGGAGAAGATAGATTGAAGAAGGGCAAGTGAATAGTCGTAGTGGTACATGTCTATCCAGACGTACGTCAGCACGCGATGATTGACGCATTCTTAAGCGTGCGGTGGCGGTCCCACAAAAACGACGACTGGCGACATTCTGTAGAATTTGCAGGGTACTTTGGATGTTCCAATATCATCGAGATCAGTTTCGCGTCAATTTGCTGAAATCGGCTTGCACTCAAACCATCCTTTACGAAGATTGCCATTAACGACAAGAGACCGATGCGAGAGATTGCAATATTGTCGGGCCTGAGCCTCATGGACGACTAAATTGGACGGGGTAGTGTTCAGCGACGAGTCTTGGTGTTGTTTGTCGAATGACAGTCACCGTGTGAGATTCTGGAAGCGACGTGGAAACAGATCCAATCCTGCTGCGTCTGTCGAACGCCATATTGCTCGACAACCCAGCACCATGGATTGGGATACCATCGGCTTCGATAGCCGGACATTTCTGGTTCGTATCAGAGGCATAATGACGGCACGACTACATGTAGATGAACTGCTGCTGCCAGTTACACTGCCCTACATTCAGCGGTTGTCGAATGCTGTTTTCCAGCAAGATAACGCGAGACCGCTGACCGCACACGACATCCATCAGCAGATATACCTTGCAAGCTATCTAGGTGCTTCCTTGTGGCCACCGCTGTCTCCAGCTCTCTCACACATCGAGCATGTATAGGAAGTGATTGACCGTCGTTTGACTGCCCTGCCTGCCCTCGCTTCACACAGAGAACGACCCGTAGAGTATGGTTGAAGGCATGGGGTCATCCATCCCTCACGAAACTTTCCGAATGCTTATTGCATCTGTCCCTGGATGGGTTCTTGCTTGCATAGCCGCAAGAGGTGGATCAAATGCCAATTGACCACCCTGTTTATGCTGTTATTGTATTATCCTTCTGGCATTAACATCGCTTATTTATATATGCCAACTCTGTCTGTGTGTCCTTTAACATCACACTCTATTTGCTCCTTCATGGTGTTGCACTTTTTGTGTCGGATAGTATATATATATATATATATATATATATATATATGAAATAAAGTAGAGTATTTGAAGAGATATAGTAAAGCATCTATAATAAATAAATTAATAAAAAGCATCTATAATAAATAAATCTATAGTAAAGCATCTATAATAAATAAAAGAATGTTCAATTTATTACCAGATAAGACTGAATAGAACGTTTGCCATCAATATGAAAACCAGAAACAATCCTTAAATTTGAAACGAATTGTAAATATGGAGTAACGAGCAAAGGATTGAAGGTAATGCAATTGTAATATCATCAGGGGGTGACTACGAAATACCACCTGCAAATAGTACATTCCGTTTAATGGCCTTATCACTGTGAAGAAAAGGCCATTATATCACCCCAATATATTATACATTGAAGTAGTTTGAGAAAATTGAAAAACTAAAAAGAATTGACTTTCACGTGTGTAGATAGTCAAACTACAATTACCAACTCAACATGATTTGTAAAGAAGGGTGTTGCGAATCATAAAGAATAATTCAAGCTGTTATAAAATCCATGTTGCCAATCTTATAAATTGTAAAAGGAAAATTCATTCTAAAGTATACGTAGGAAAAACCACCAGATGAACAGCATTCAAAATACAATATCAAGTGCTTATTTAATACATATAGATAATAATGATTATTATGAAACTTGTAAAATAATAATAAAAAAATAAATAAACAAGAAGGATCAATCATGCATAAAGCATTGAATATGAAACACTTTCCAACTTCAATGCAATTTTATTCAAACATCTCTAAAATGCGATACGTTCCTCGGTAATATTTTTAAAATTCTCACAATAATATATTTATTTATTATATTTGAAAACTTAAAACTTCATCGAAAAAAATGAACTTGATTCAAATGACTGCATTGAAATATAAATTGTCTGGTTTAAACAGCTCTAAAATACGATACATTCCAGGGTAATATTTTTAAAATTATCATAATACTACAATAATTAATTATATTTGAAAACTTCATCGAAAACAAATTAAATTTGTTAAAATGACGTCATCGAAATATAACACGCCTGGTTCTCTCTATAAAAGCAGAATTTCATTCATAAACATTTTTCCATTCATTTCATTTATCACAATACTATAAAAATTTATTTTATTTAAAAACTTAAGATCATGGAGGTACAAGTAATTAAACTCTATGCTTAAAACTTCATCGAAAAAAATCGTCCTTCTCTCTGTAAAGTCAATGAATATTTCATTCATATCAGCTGTATTGCAGACTCCCTGAGCTAAATAATTTTTGCGTTAAAGAAATGCAGCAATTCTTATGCAACTTATTCTACATATTTTGCTGTTTACATTTTACATAAGTGAAAAATAGGCTTCGTTGTAGAAATAATCAAATTTGGATGATCATTTAAACTCAAATATATTATAATTGCGTTGATTCAATATGTAGGTGCACAGAATTTAAGCAAAAATTAAGCGGTTTTAGGACGGCTACAACACTAAATATGAATTAAAAGGAACTTTAAAAATCACGATTTTGACACAAGATAGATGCCATATTTTATTTTCAAGTGTGTCACGTGATCTCTTCATATAATGGTCACGGGATCGCTTCATATAAAAGGTGTAATTATTATTTTAATTTTTATTTAAAAAACTACTGAATATATTTTGCTGAAATTTTTTTATATATTTTACGGTATAATTTGAATAGTTCTTAAAACTTTCGAAGCAATTTGAGAATTTTAAATCCGCTTAAAAATGTTTGAAAAATTAGATCCCATAAGTTTCAATGTATGTTATTTTTTTACCCGGTTCCAATCTAAAACTAATTGAGTGATATTATTCATTTATATTCATTTAGGTCCCACAGACCGGCTGAACAACATACTAAAATTTCATTTTGATAAAGTCATTTTAACGGCAGTTATTGTGTTAATGGGCCAGTTATTGTGTTAATGGGCCATTTATTGTGTTAATGGGCAGACAGACAGACAGACAGAATGAACAAAGTCATAAACACTTTTCAACTTTGTTGTAAAGTGTTAATAAATTAATAAACTATGAATCGAATAGACAATTGAATGTTTTATTCGATCATTAAATTTTGATAAGACCAACCGTAGAAACATTGCATCTATCTCCTGGTAGAAGATGCATGTGTTACGATATGCGTAATATTAGAAACAATATCCATAAGTAGCAATAATTTAATAAAAAAAATTGGGCGTTGTGAATAGAATCCTTATAGTGATTTGCCAAGTTAAGATGCTCTTAACAACGCTGAGTTAGCCTACAGTTTTTTTTCTATCCAATTAACCAAAAATAATGGATAAAAATATAATTTGCTAGTTTGAATAAGTTTATTTATATGTAATTGATGAAATTTATCATTAGAACGAAAAGTTTCAACTGAACTATGTGAAGCAAAAGGTAATAATTCATTGAAATTAAAATTAAAATGATTTTTTTATCATATAAACCATGAATAATTATATTAGAAGATTTAATAGAGATACAGAATAACATCCAGAAAGTTAACATTATCACCAATAGAAGGTTTGTTTGTCAGCAATTCCAGATTATCCGGATAGAAATCGATTTTTATATTATTTAAATCCGTAGTAACAACACATGTAAATGAATATTCATAATGATATAGACATAATTTAGCCAATATATATTGCTTGCGGGACACCTGATTCTTGTAAATATAATTGATTTTCTTTTCAATGTACAGTATTTTAATATACTTAAGTTTTGTTAACCTCACTAGTTATATATGCTTGGTATATTATATTTAAACTCGTCGATCATATAATATATATATATATATATATATATATATATATATATATATATATAATCTTCAAGGTATTTATCAAAAATTAAATGCTTTATTGAATTGTTTCATTTTATTATTTAAATGGAGTAAAATGGAATTTGAAACAATTTTACAGTCAGTGAACTTACAAAATAATTGATTTCCGCAAGATTGAACAACGTTGTGGCAAAATTTGTTTTATATATTCTCTTATTAGTGTATTTAAAACGGTAGATACGCTGAAAACTCAATTTTAGACACATTCCAATACTTTCCTTATACATTACCATGTACTCTAGAGAAAGTAATAAATATCGTAATAAGTCAACAATGTCGCAAAGATGAATAATATAGGAAAATAATTTTTTAGATTAAATAAAAAAACCTTATTTCCATAACTTGGGGAATTTTCACGCAACATTAATCTCCATGAGCTATTTTCTAATATTTTATCATACAACTAGAGGCATCTAACTATAGTTTATCAAATAACATATCACCGGGTTGGCTTTCCCTTGGCCATGAATGACCTTTTCCCTTTTGATTAACTCTTACTATCTGTTGGTCGTATCTGTCTCTCAGCTGCCTTTGTTGGTAATTTCATTGCATCGCTTTGAGTTTCACATATTTTTGTTTGTGTGTATTTGTGGATGCAAATTGAATGCGTTTTTTCTTTCATGATAGTTTCCTCAAGAGTTGTTTGCGAACCCTCTGAGGAAAAGCGATTGAAATTAACTTTTAGTTGAAGTAATCTTTTTAGTAAGATTTACCTCAATAAAATTGAAAATCTTTCTGTTTGTTTGATTATCTCATCATCACGGAAAAACGACTGAATCGAATTTCAAGAAATTTGATGGGTAGCCTTGGTGTATTCCTATTTGCAATTTAGAAACCCTTCAATCTGTCTGCCGTCATATCTTTCTGACTGCTTTTTATTCCATTTGTAAGCAAAATAGTTACAATGGTTTTCTTTTTGCTAACACCTTTCAACATAGTGTAAAGTGTTTACGGTTTTGCTCATTCTGTCTACCTGTCCGTTAGCACAACTGCCGTAAATAATAGTTTTATCAAAATGAAATTTTAGTATGTTGTTAAGACAGTCTGTGGGACATAGGGGAATAACATCACAAAATTAGTTTCGGATTTAACCCGGCTTAAAAAAATACAATACATTGAACCCTATGAGACATAATTTTTTAAACCTTTTTTAAGAGGCGTTAAAATCCACAAATTGTTTCGAAAATTTTAGGAAATATTCAAATTATAACGTAAACTGTGTAAAAAAATTTCAGTAAAATATGTTAAGTAGTTTTTAAAAAAAATTGAAAAAATAATTACACCCATATTACACACAGTTACCTTACACCTTCCTGGTAGGTCGGACGGTCTGGGTTTCAACAACAACAACCCATATTACACTTAAGCACAATGAAAGTTGCGCACCAAGAAGAAAACATGTGGTACAATCGCGGAATGATGTAAATAGCTAGAGGGCTGGCTGGTATGCAAATGATCCCTGTCTAGTGTGATTGCGTATGAACATGCACCCATGAGTGGCGCTGTAAGCATGAGCTAGCGGCCATATAAACCAGCGTGCAGTCGACGCCTCATCAATACGAGAAGCTTCGGCCGACGCAAGCACGAGTACGGCGTGACAAAATGGTGTGTAGACGCCAGAAACGACGATATACGCAACTGACGGACTTCGAGAGATCATCGGGCTGAAAACCTCAGGGGTGGTCAGCGCGCCGGATTGCCCTTTACATGGATCGTTCGGACTATACCATCCGACGGTGTTGGGAGCACTGGTCACGGGACGCCACCCAGACACGGAGGACCGGTTCAGGACGGACCAGGCATACCACGAGTAGAGGGGATCGAATAATAGTGAGGAAGGCAAGTATAGAGCCAATGGCGACCCGATCCGTGATACAGGCACACGTAGCGGCTCCTGTGTGCCCACGAACAATATCTAGACGTCTGAAGGAAGCGAATCTGCGATCCACGCGTCCCTTATGTGTGCTACCGTTAACACGGGAACATCGGCGGCTCCGGTTGCAGTGGTGCCCGGCCAGAGCAACGTGGAACGCCACAGATTAGCGATGTGTGGTGTTTAACGATGAGTGTCGCTTCCTTTTGGGGACCGATGATCATCGTGTCTGGGTATGGAGATCCCCTGTACAACGTCACAATTCCAACCTTGTTATCGAGCACCCCACCAGCCCCATTGCAGGCATCATGGGCTGGGGAGCCATAGCCTAGGACAGCCGATCCGCTCTAGTAGTGGTACCTGGAATATTGACGGGCCAACGGTACGTGGATGAGATTCTACGACCCTAGGCGCTCCCATTCGTTGCTGGGATTCCTGGCGCGCAATTCCAGTAGGATAATGCTCGCAGCCGAACACGGCTCGGGTCGCTCAGGCCTGCTTGAGTTATGTCCAGACACTTCCATGGCCTGCCCGCTCCTCAGACCTGTCTCCTATCGAGCATATGGGGGATCAGTTGAAATCAAGGGATTTGGAACGTAACGTCCAACAGGCGTGGACTCGTCCGCCGCAGGACAACATCAGGCATCTGTTCGACAGCATGCTGGACCGTATTGCTGCTTGTATTGTAGCACGAGGGCGATGCGACTCGCTATTGAGGATAACCGGACTGTGTATCACAGCTCTCTCTGTATCTGCTCTGCTGCGCTGTTTTTGTGATCATGTATATAATTCATCTGTATCTTTCCTCCACTAAAATTTCAGTTCTATCCTATGCTTCCTTCTTGGTGCGCAACTTTCATTGAGCGTGAGTGTATATGAAGATATCACGTGTCTCACTTCAAAGTAAAATATGGCATTCATTTTTTACCCGGTGATGTTTAAATATCATTTACTCGTGATGTTTAAATATCATTTAAATTTATATTTAGTGTTGCATCCGTCATAAAAATGCTTTATTTTTGCAAAGTATATGTGTATTTAATTTCTGTGCCAACGCAATTGCAATATTTTTTATTTTAAATGATCAATAAACTTTGTTATTATTCCCACAACGAAGCTTAATTTCTATAGCATGCAGAATGTAAACAAATTACGCGAGTGCAAGATGAGTTGTATAAGAATTGCTGAATTTTTTTCACTCAAAATTATTTAGCTCAAGAGTCTGGAATATAAGTAATGCTCGTATGAATGAAATATTCATTGATTTTACAGAGAAGCAGACAATTTATAGAATTGACTTTTTTAATGAAGTTTTAAGTTTCCAAGTATAATAAATTATTCTTGTACTGTGATAATTTAAAAAATATCAGTGCTGGATATATCGCATTTTAGCGATGCTTAAATAAAATTGCATTTCAGTTGGAAAGGGTTTCATAATCAAAGCATGACTGATCTTTATTGTTATATTTTATCGATGAATTTATAGTTTTTAGTTCCATTGTGGTAATTATGGTAACTGAGTTACGTTTGAAATACCAAAATCATCTGCTGGATTTTCTTTAATCAAACTATTGGAAAATCATATAATAATTAATTAATTATTTGATTTAAATGTCTGAAAACGTTAAAAATCAAGTTACACACAAAGATCGGAGAAGAAATAGTGTTTTACATACCGCATTTTCAGTGTTTCTAAAGTTATGAAATACGCACTATTTTTACTGTTTACATTTGAAATAGTTTTTGAAATAGTTTTAGAACTTTTCTAAGTGTGCAGATGTCACGTAATCCATCCGTTTGTCTCACCACCAAGAACGAACGACCGAACCAAAGTTCCTAAAATATTGATGAATAGCCTTGGTACGGTCCCACTTAAAATATATTCATATATTTGTTCTGCTATATATCTGTCTTCATGGTTTTCTAATTGTTTCCGCAATTGTAGCGTCACCCTATCGTTTTATAGGCTTCTAAACGAACGGTACCCAATCGTTATTTGAGTCTTCGAACAATAACAGATTTTTGAGCTTACAATAAATGTCATTCAAATTCAGATAATATAAACTGATCGTTGTTTGTTTTCCCATATCTAAAATTAGGGTGACTTTATAAATTAATTAAATAAAAAATAAACTTTTTAATTTTAAAAGCCATAAATGAAAGATATCTCTATATTTTGGCCTGCAATATAACGCGTCCAGAAACGTAGACTGAGATTACAAAAGTAGAATATTAGTGATAATAAAAAATAGAAACTGCAGGAGATATTTTAATCTGTGAGTAATTTTTTTTTCGGAAACAATTTCTTTTCGTTTGATTCAAAGGAGAATGTCTTTTGGCATTCATTGTTCGAAATTTTCAACAATATACTGTAAAATTGGTAAGAGATCGAAAATATAAACTTTATATCTTAATACCATCGGAAAGATTAAAAATTCTCTTTCAAAGAGACTTTGAATGGAATCCAAAGGATTAATAGACGGATTTTCGGAAATTTTAAAAATATTATAAATATTTTTCGTGTCTTAGAGAAAATTACTGATGTTGCCATATGCATTGTAAAATTGATCATCTTTTGTTGGAAGCGATGCAATATTTTTCTTCAGTGCATTCGTATTGCAAAGAAAATTTTGGTTACTTTAGTTTGTTCTGAATTTAAAAAGTTCTATGTGTTTGTAGACATTCTGGTTCAATGTTTATTTTTATTATTAATTACTTTTATAGATTGTTACTTTTACAGATTACGTTCGTTATATAATTTTTTATATTATTTACAATTGTAAACATTCCTGGCGATCCAATATTCTTTGACAAAACTCGACTTTATATATACATGCTCACGACTTTGTTTCATTTGAATAGATCGTCTTATTATTCGATTTCATGTATTTGTGTTATTTTGATAATACAATTTAGTTTATAAGAGTATATAAAATTCTTAGATTTATTTCGTTTAAACATACCGGTTTACAATACTCATTAGTGAAACTTGACGCTGAATTTACTATTTCGTTGAGTGATATTTTGAGTGTTCTTTTAGACTGGATGTAAATTTTTATTAGTTTAGTTTTAAACTACAAAACGTACTCGGCGTTGCCCAGAAGTTAAAATGCAAACTGATAAATACTACCCCGGAACCCGCAGCCAATTCGAGAAAACCGAATAACTGTCTAACAACACGATCGCTTATAATAAAAATAAAATAAAAAACTCTTGTGTGAGTCCTTATGCAGCTGCATCTCGAGCGCTTATTTTAAATCCTGGGCAACACCGGATACATTATACAAGTATAAATAAATTTTTTAAATTATGATTTGTCTGTCTGTCTGTTTATTATCTTAGAACGGAAGAACTCAACTTCCTTCTTTTTATTATAATAATTATAAAATTTCCAAGAAATATTCCACACATAGCTAGAAATATAAAAACGCGGAAATATAAATATACATCGTGTTTATAATTTAAGAAGTGCAAAGCTATATGTAGTAGCTATATTTTGAAGTGCAAAGCTATATTTTAGCTATATTTAGTAGCAAAGCTATATTTCTACTAAAAATTATCATTATTTTTTAATTAGTAGTAAAATTTTGATGTAGGCAGCACATGATTTTCTCTACAAACTCATACTCATTTTTTCACATATATTCCTTACCGAATGAACTTTTACCGCTTAAATAACGCATAATATATATTATTTGAAACTAGTGCTAAGTCTGTCTTGACAAGAAAACTGACATTTTTAAAAATTAAGATGCTATGTTTTTATATAAATTTCATTCTGCTTAACAATATATGGCGCTAAGCCTCGAAAATGGTCATCCTAATAAAAAATTGGCTTATTTAGATTCTGTCAGGTGGCCTATATTATAAGTGTTTGAAGTTCTAAACTTCTGCGTTAGGGGATTCTGGAGGGTTTGGAAAAACTTAACCAAAAAACCAATTTTCTCCGCTTTCGGTGGTTGGTGGTAGACTCGGTTAAGTGTTGTTTGATATTATAAATATACAAAAATCCTGCTTTCTAGGTCACTAAGAGAGTTGTGTAGGATCTGGAAAGACTTTTCGACCTCGCCTATTTTTCTAGGTAACTAGAAAGCTTTTGTAGGGCCTGAAAATACTTTTTAATCTCCACTTCTCTTTCAAGGTTACTAGGAAGCTTCTATAGGATCTGAAACAACTATTTAAACCGCTACCTTTCTTTTGGGGTAACTGGGAAGAATTATAAAGTCTGGAAAAACTTTTAGATCCCCACCCGTAATTTGTCTTCCCTCTTGAGGAGAAATTTAAATTTCGGCTTCATATGTTTCTGTTTCGGAATCGTTGCTATAAATGTGCATAGAGTCTGTCTTTACATACTTTTTAACCGCAGACATTTGTCTTTAGGGGAAATTGAAACATTCTGTGAGTGAAGTCAAACAACAATGAACCTAAAAGACATTTTAGCAACTTTTAGGTATTTTATTCATCACAAATTTTAGGTATTTCATTTTAAACACTTCATGACCTACGATAGTGCTTTAATTTACTTGACAGAAGAAAATGCCCATCCTGCACTTTTTCATTTTTGCTGGATATAGGATATGTACATCATATTTAACTAGTTATAGCTTACCTCGTATCATCTTTTAATCACACATAATTTTGTTCCCATCATCTTGATTTTACATTGTCACATCGTTAGTTGTACATATTCATCATTTTAGCTTATATATTTGTTCAATAAGCAAAAAACACTTTTAAATGAAAATAAAATGCAGCATACAGCTGATGAGGATACGCTGTACGCTTCATCAGTTGAAGAAAACAGAAAACCTGAAATCGGAAAACGAAATGGGTATCAAAATAATGAATAGAATGGATACGATTTAATCCACCACTTGGATGTATATATCCATCAATTTAATCTAATTTTACCCATTCCGTTTTTCGCTTTCTAGTTTTTGTTGTTTCTTTAACACTGACGAAGGGATACCAACGTATCTTCGAAACAGCTGTTTTATTTTATTTGTGCTTGAATACGCTTCTCAAGTTTTCTTTATATGATTGTTATGATTATTAACTAGCTTCAATTTATAGTTTGTACTACTATGAGTTTGGCGCAGCATATCCTTTTAGAATTTTGTGCCATAAAACACCAACCAACCAACCTTTTAATTTCAAATATTAGCAACATGATCCTCAAGTAGATCTATATAACCAGATTTTTATAATTTCAAGTTTCTTGGGAACTAAAGTTAATTTTCAAATTCCTAATTTCAGTATTTTTAACTATCAGTATTTCAAATATAATGTAGTAAGTTTTTACAAAATGTAGTGGAAATAAATCAAATTCAGAAATTCCGAAGTTTATATATATATATATATATATGTGTGTGTATATATATACATATATATATGCGTATATATATATTTGTATATATATATATATTTGTGTATATATATATATATATATACAAAACAATTCTAAAATGAACTTTTTACTTTATAATAAATAGAAATACGTTTTTATGTCAAACTATCTTTACACAAATATTCTTACGATAATACTTATTCTAAATTAAATAAACAAATCATTTTTTTAAGATTAGAATGTTGAAAAACTGAGTGGTTTTAATAAATAGTTTTCCTAGACTAACAAAAGGAGAACAAGTTTTGTAGATGAAGTTATCTTCATGCACCATTAATCTCCATAAGATGCCTCCGAATATTTTATCATACAACAAGAAGCATTTTAACCATATTGTAGTTGATAATCTACCGTCAGTCTTATACTTTTTCTCGACCATAAACGACCATCTCTTCTTTTCTGAGTAATTTCGTCTCTGTGAATCAAATATGTCTTTGTATCAACAGCCTCTGTTGATATTTTAATCGTATCAGTTTACGTTTCGCATAATACTTCAGTGTGTAAGAGTTTTAAATTGTTTATGGCATCTATATTTAATATATTGTACCATAAAAGGTGAGTGTGAAATTAAGTACTTCTGAAAGAATACGATTAAACGTCAGAAGATAACAAATATTTGCTTACAAGTTTGCTCCAATATTAGTTCATTTTGCATGTTTGCACGTCCCTTAATGCATGGTTGCTCAAAGGTCTGTTGAAATTGGGTGTCTCTTAATACATGATTACTCAAATGTTCTGTCACTTTACGTGGCTATTAATGCATGGTTACTCAAAGGTCTGTTCACTTTGCGTGTCTCTTAATAATAATATGAATACTCAAATGTTTGTTCACTTTACGTGTCTCTTAATACATCGTTACTCAACAGTCTATTCACTTTACGTGTGTTTTAATACTTTGAAGGCACCCAGGAGACAATTTTGCACATATTAAAGATTCTTCATATAAATCTTCATCATGCAAAAGCAGAAACAGCTGAAGTAGTTGCTGCTTTTGCATAAAATAAAATATATATAGCACTTATCAAAATGCTTACCTTTCAGAAAACAAATTTTTGAGTTTTCCAAACACCTGGCCTAGGTTTTCATCCAAGGTAAGAAACTCATTCATTGTAATTCCGAATAAAGTTTTGGCATATCGTAACTCTTGTACAAATGGTAATGAAGTTTTAATAAATTTAGGTTCAGGTTCCAGCATCACAACAATAGGTATTCAATATTCTCGGCTTTCTGCCATTGAATATAATATACCGCATGGTAAACTAGCAAAAATGTTATGAAAAGTAACCTTCTCTTATCGGGTGACTTAAATGACCGTGGTGATGCATGGGGTAGGTATGCACGCAGAGAAAGCAGGAGCAATTCTGTGACATATTTCGTAGAAAGACATAACTTGTATATTTTAAATAATCGTAATAGCATACCCACATTTGAGACAATGCATAGCTAAGGTTAGCCGGTAGTCTCTATACAGTCCCAATCTGTTAACCAACATCTCCACTTCTGAGAAATTCAAGAGGAGTCGACCATAAATATGCCATCATAGAACTGATCAGTAACATTCTGATGTGAGCAGATAAAAATCTGATGTGAGCAGCACATGACTTTCCTTGCAGACTCATATTAACGTTCTCTTTATTTTAATTAAATTTATTTCACTTTTAATTCAATTTTCGTTCTCATTCGATAACCGGATTTATTATCAAAGGTGGCGTAGGGAAAGTACGAAAAACTAAAATATCTCGAGAACGGCTAGTCCTAGTGTAATGGGGTTGGTCTTATTCTTTTCGTCGTTAAAAATTACGTATTAAATCAGCATTTAATGGATATATTTGAGTATACCCAGTTTTTTATTTTAGATTTTGGCAATTTTTGCGGGCCATTTTGCAAAAAAAGGAGGTTATTTTTTTCTGAATCGTACCAAAATCTAATCAGCACCAGGGTAACTTATACGTGACTCATCTACCGAATTTTGTGAAATTCGGTCCATTAGTTTCTTAGCTACAGTGGATACAAGCTTTTGCGGGCCATTTCACAAAAAAGGCGGGTTCTTTTATTCCGAATCGTACCCAAAACTAATCAGCACCAGCCCCGCCCACAAGTGACTTACCTACAAAATTTTGTGAAATTCGGTCCATTAGATTTTAGTTAGAGTGGATACAAAATCTGCACAGACAGACAGACACACAGACGTCACGCTAAAAATGGTTTTTTCGTATTCTAGAGGTCTCGAAACGTGTAGATCCGTCGAAAACTCGAGTTGCAATTTTCGGCATGATTCCAATACTTTCCCTATATATTACCATGTATTGCAGGGAAAGTAAAAAGGGAAATGCATAAAATTAATTTGAAGCTCACACAGCTTTCAGGAAAACCTCCAAAATATCAAAGAAGTACTATTAATTAAACAGAACATTATAAATACAACCCAGGAGTTAGAATGGCATGCTGAATGGTTTCAATCACAGATTCGAGGTACATTTGTGAAACCAGCTACAGAAAGAAGCAGTTCAGTCACATGTCAAAATTTATCTGGTGGACGTCTAAACTTGCGCTGAAAATTAAAAGCAAAATGGAGGAAATAGAAAAGTCAACAAATTCCGGAAAAATTTGTAGTATAGAAAAATGAAAAGGCAATCCATAAAAAACTATTGCTGGATGCTAAGTCAAAAGAGTGGCAACATTTTTGTTTCACCATTTCAAGTCATTTTGGAGTATCCTTTAAAAAGCATAGGATAAAATCTTTCAAACAGATCATTTAGCGGCGAAACTAGTGGAAGATTTAACAAGTATTAGCTGTGAAGAAGTTTTATCAAGTCTTGCAAACGAACTATTTATTACATCCTCTACACCTATAACAAACTCGGAAAGAACTGCTTACTCAAGGGACGATGTTTCATTCATACAGCAAGAGAAAACGTTCAGGTTAGGACAATGCAAGTTAAATAAAGCACCAGGTGCCAATAACTTAGATGGAAGAATTATAAGAGAGCTGTTTCGTGAAGCACCTGCGGTTCTGACAGGACTATTCAATCACTGCCTTCGCTTTCATTATTTTCCTAAAACATGAAATGTAGGTGAAATGACATTCATCGCGATCTTAATGTCCCGTACGTTGCTGGGCATATTCGGAAAATTACACTAAATTTTTTCAGGAAGAACACTATCAAACCTTACTTGATTGATAGCGATAGTAGTTATGACCCTTCTACACCTTTCTATCTCAGAAAAAGAAGACCTAGGCATCTTTTTTTTAGAACTTCGGCTCCAAAGTGGAAGCGCTCAAGATATTCGACTCCCCAGGCAGGAGTTTCCTAACCTTCTCCATCGCGTGGCAATAGATGGCGCCACCACTCCACTCTGGTCATTGTCTAGTCATCTTCCAAAGTGAATTGAGGGCTCCTGATTCGTCCTCCCCGGCGAGCTCACAATCCTCGAGAATAATGCCTATGCTTTAGCTCGCAATTTCACTGCCAGCCCGGTCGTAGAGTGTCGTACAGGACATAGCACCAGGAGCGAAGCGCCTTTAATCTCCAGTTTCAATATGTGGTTCTTATTGTCAAACTGTGACATTAATTCTGTGACCCTAATTGGAGGTTCCAGGTTTTTATTTACTACTTTTTATTATTTCTCCTAGCTTCTAGTGTGGCAGTTTGTTGCACATTTAGAGTTTAAGTAGTTTGGGAGGTTGATGCAAATCTAAGGGTTACCTCGCATTTTGGCAGTTTAGAGTTTAGAACATTTTCTTTATAAAACATTAGTTGCGAGTTTTATTTAATATCAGACGTTTGAGGTGGGATTTTTTAATTCCGATTATCGATCTTTAGAACTGCGTGGGGTCTCTTACGAGATTTAGCCTTGCCATGATCATAGTCATGCAGATTGAATAATAGTTCATTTGGAACGGATGGCAAATTTTTGTAAAATTTAAGCGCTAGCTTTTTAATTTGGGCTCTAACAGTTTTTATTTTGAATTGGCAGCAAATGCTTTAATCGACACATCATTCTTGCTATATTTATTTTTAATTATTTCCTTGCCTATAACTTAAACTCTTAATTTTAATGCAATATAACTGGTAACTCTAAACTTTAAACCCACTACTTAATCGGTCATAAATCTTAACTCTGTACTCTGAATTATTTCCAAATGTTAATCATTAAAAACTTAATTTTCAAACAAAAATTTTAACTCAATCATTAACCTTTAATTTTTAACCATAATTCTTAAAATTAATTGTAATTGTTTTTACTGCTGTTTCCTTAATGTATTTACGCTAATGTAAATATTACTGACCTTGCATTGGTGCAACTAGCATCTAGATTTTCTATTGGCCAGCTTACCCCTGGTCCCGCCCCTTTTCACCCACCCCAAGATGAAGACGAAACAACATGCGCCACTGACTTCAAACCAGCACCCACCAAATGGAGTGCAAAAGTAAATTCATATTGCTATTTAAAACTACTCAATGGATACTTACAATTTTTCGCGGTAGACGTAAGGGTCCTTGCACCCAGGCACTCCGTAAGGAAGCATCTTGGCTTGGCTTCCTGATGAAAGACAAAAATCCAGCCCAACATCGATTTTATCGTCCAGTGAGCCTATTGCAAACAATTGGTGATTAGTTTTGGAAAAACTAATTAATGGGAAATTGACCTACTAACAAGAGATAAACGAAAAATTCAGTGATAAACAGTTTGGTTTCAGCGAAGAAAGGGGACAGAAAATGCAATAGACAAAGTTTTGGATTTCATAAAAAGTAAAATAAAAATAAATAACCTCACTTCAATTGTATCATTAGATATAGAAGATGTATTCGGACCACCTCCCATGAGAAAGCATACTTTGCCGACTTTCAGTTTCAGGCTATCCATCAAATTTAAGTAAACTTGTGGAAAATTACCTGAGTGGGAGAAGTGTACGGCTTAACTAGGGAAAGCATTTAAAGATATACCACTTTCTGGCGGCTGTTCGCAGGGATCTCCTTTAGGGTCATTAATGTAGAATGTAGTATTTACTGATGAAATTTTGTTAGCTCTTAATGTTTTATCTACAGACTTCATAATTTACACCGATGGCTTTTTGCTG